>JAOPSE010000001.1:117998557-119248557 GCA_029449295.1 Zea luxurians
CGAGCTCCTGCTCAGCTACTTCTACTTGTTGAACCTCAGATTCCACAGTGGCTTGCTCGTCTACTCGCATCAACACAAGACATACATAACATAGCATAAATTAACATCACATCAAACATGCTAATAGAATATACAGTAATAAACTAGACACTAAAATAAGATCGTAGGAACTGGAATCATTAAATTTGAAGTTATAGATTTTAAGATATGAATTTCTGAAGATTTTATGTGCTTAATATAAGATTAAGTGCTAGATAAATTTTAAATCCACTTTCATGTTAAAACAGAGACACTAATGGTTAGACAATAGTATTATAAAAATTTAGGAACTGGAATGGATCAATTTGGATTAAAAATGAATTAGATATGAATTTTCCAAGTTCCTAGAATTTATTTTGTACTAACAATCAATTTCTAAATGAATTTCTCTGTTTTATAATCTGTATGGGCTGTGCGCCAAAACCAGTAAAGCGCAGGGACTGATCTACAAAAATTCCTTAGACTCAGAGAATATGACTCTGGACCGCGGGTTGGTTATAACATTTTCTAGGGTTTCTTATGTAAAATGAAACGACGAAGGGGTATCGGCCATCGAGAGCCGTCCGATCACGACCGATCGGACGAGATTAGAACACGGCACTGTAGACACATTACAACTCGCGCTGGCCATCAGATCCGAAATCGATGGATGAGGGACGACCATGCCTTGATTCGATCCCAAGCCTTCACCCGCGATCCAACGGTTCAGGTTCAATCACCGAAGAAATACACTCAAGTTCTAATCGGGACCGTCGGCTGGGATCCAACGGTCACCACCCTCTCCTTCCTCCCGACACGACGGCATAGTACCCATGGCGGTGCACCTCGCCGGAGCTGGCAATCCGGGACCCTGGGGCCTAATCCCCAGTGTTCATCTAGCGCAACGCAAACAGTAATTCATAACGGACCGATTGAGGTACTTCATACCGTGAATCGAGGCTTAGGTGTTGATGGTCGCGGTGGTAGGCGGAACGGCGGCGGCGCGGTACCGACGTCGAGCGATTCCGGCGGCGCAGACGGGCAACCCTGGGTTATACGGCCGCTAGAACGCCACCCCAAGCTGGGAGAGGGTCACAAGCACCGCCGTTGCTGCAGATGATGGCGGGGTTGGAGCTTTCTCCCCGCGGCGGCGCAAGCTCTTCCCTCTATCCCCCCCTTCTCTCGATTTATCTTTGTTCTCTGCGAGTTGGTGGTTCTCAACACCTAGCAGCCGCCATCCACATATTCGGCACGATGACAGGGATGAAACTCGGTTGCTTTTATGGAGGCCGGGATCTACGGGTAGTTGCGTGGCGACCGGAGGTTGTTAGCCGAGCGTGAGATGCAGGGAGGGGATAGTTTGATCCGGTGTGATAGTACCCGAGCGAGACGAGGCGCCAGCATGCGGAAGGAGATCCTGCCAAGTATATCCTCCACGAGCGCCCCGAAGAAGGGGGAGAGGTCACGCCACAACCGCGAGGTCCGCGCGGCAGCTTCGGAGTGGGGAGGTTGAAGAAGCCATGACGCCATGGACCCACATGTCAGCGAGGAGAACTGCGCGTGAAGATGGCCGGTGGGCCCGTGTTGTCGGCACCAGGTGAAGCGCGAGCGCGAGAGAGAACCGGGCCAGCGCGGTAGGTATTCGATAGTGGGCTGAATTGATGGAAGGAGCCCAGTTGCCCTTTTCTTTCTCTTTTTATTTTCTTTTCTATTTTATTTTTCCTATTCTTTTTCTTTTCTTTTCACCTTTAATTCTCCATTCTAGGAATTCAAACTTGTTTGTGAACTTCATACCTGAGTTGGATGCCTACATTCAAATATTAGTAGAAACTGTTTATATTTATTTATATATTTATTTTCTCTATTTTGTATAATCTTTTCCTTCTCTTTCTCCAATTCTAGAATTTCTTTTTACATCTTAAGTTCCACTTTGGCCTTTAGTATATCTCTTTTCACATTATTATATTTATTTATATTGTCACAAAGTGCACATAAGAGTGAAAAACCAGCATGATGCATGTTTTAGTGGTGTCCTTTGTTATTTATTTATTGGTGTAAGTAATGTGTCCACATGAAATGATAAACATTGGTAGTACATATAGAGGTAGAGTGATATAATTTCTCTTTTAGATCTTTCTTACAAAGTGGGTATTACACGCATTGGCCAAGGCGGCCGCCAGGGGTGAAGCCCTCCCCTCCGACGTGTTCTATCACGTCATCAGCACACCAGTCGTCCGCAGCCCCGAAGGGCTCCAAATAACCAACGACAGCGAGGGCCAGCGCATGATCAACCTTATCATGACCGAAGACTGGCGGGCGCCAATCACCCTGTACCTGCAAGGGTTCTATCACCCAGTCGACAGCAACGAGGCCAAGTGCCTCCACCACAGAAGCCGGGACTTCGCATTGATCGAGGGCCAACTGTACAAAAAGGGGATCAGCCAGCCGATGCTTAAGTGCGTCACCGAGACCGAGGGCGTTCAAATCCTGCGCGAAGTCCACAGGGGGACCTGCGGCTCCCACGCAGGCCCTAGGGCCCTGGCGGCAAAGGTGATACGACAAGGCTTCTACTGGCCCGCCATTATCTGCGCCGTGAATCGGGTTGTCAGATCCTGCGAAGCCTGTCAGAAATTTTCCCCACGCTCAGGGCGCCCCTCGCAGTTCACGAAGTTGATCGCCCACACGTGGCCCCTTCAGCGCTGGGGCCTAGACATCGTCGGGCCCCTGCCCACGGCTCAGGGGAACCTTAAGTTCACCTTCGTAGCCGTTGAATACTTCACTAAATGGATTGAAGCGAGGGCAGTATCCACCATCACATCGAAGACGGCCCAGAAATTCTTCTGGCAAAATATTGTTTGCCGTTTCGGAGTACCATCCGAACTCACGGTCGACAACGGCAAGCAGTTTGACAATCAAGATTTCAAAGACTTCTGTTTCTCCATCGGCACCAAGCTTGCCTTCGCCTCCGTGTACCACCCCCAGTCCAACGGAGTCGTGGAGCGCGCCAACGGAAAAATTTTCACAGCCGTCAAGAAAATGCTCCTTGACGACAAAAAAGGCAAGTGGCCCGACCTGTTACCCGAAGTGGTCTAGGCACTGAAAACAACTGAGTGCAGGGCGACTGGGTTTACCCCCTTTCGCCTATTATACGGGTCGGAGGCCATGACCCCGCAAGAGATAAAGCATGGGTCGCCTCGGACAGCCGCGTCGGCCGTCCCAGACGTAGATGAGCCAACTTCGAAGGATCTCATCGACGGAGACCACGTCTTCGCCCTGCAGGCCCTGGACAAATACCAAGCCCAGACCAAAGCATGGTGCGACCAGGCAGTCATCCCAAGGGAATTCAGCGAAGGGGACCTCGTCCTCATCCGGACAGCTCGAACGGAGTCCAGAGGCAAGCTGGAGCCCATGTGGGAGGGCCCTTACATTGTCAAGTCGAAGGCCTCCCTCAGCGCATACAGGCTTGCAACGCCAAACGGCGAAGACTTAGAGCATTCCTGGAACATTGATAATCTGCGCAAATTTTTTGTTTGACTCATCAGGGCCAGCCCGCCCTTGTAATTTGTAAAAACAATTTTGTTCAGGCCCGCACTCTTTTCCTCCCGGGGGTGAGGTTTTTAACGAGGCAGAGTCATGTAATATACAAGAGAAAAATCCCCCGCAAAATCCACGTCGAAAAAAGACCGCATCAACGGTCTTCGACATTCGACTAATACAAAGTCACCGCGAGGCCCGGCAGCAGCCGCCCTCGCGAGCGACAAATCCACGCAGAAGTCGCCTAAGGGTGCAGCCGGATTAGCACAACAAGTGCGAAAAATCGAAGTCTTCCACGAAGACTATCCGCGCAGAAGTCGCCTAAGGGTGCAGCCGGATTAGCACAACAAGTGCGAAAAATCGAAGTCTTCCACGAAGACTATCCGCGCAGAAGTCGCCTAAGGGTGCAGCCGGATTAGCACAACAAGTGCGAAAAATCGAAGTCTTCCACAAAGACTATCCGCGCAGAAGTCGCCTAAGGGTGCATCCGGATTAGCACAACAAGTGCAAAAAATCGAAGTCTTCCACGAAGACTATCCGCGTAGAAGTCGCCTAAGGGTGCAGCCGGATTAGCACAACAAGTGCGAAAAATCGAAGTCTTCCACGAAGACTATCCGCGCAGAAGTCGCCTAAGGGTGCAGCCGGATTAGCACAACAAGTGCGAAAAATCGAAGTCTTCCACGAAGACTATCCGCGCAGAAGTCGCCTAAGGGTGCAGCCGGACTAGCACAACAAGTACGAAAAATCGAAGTCTTCCACAAAGACTATCCGCGCAGAAGTCGCCTAAGGGTGCAGCCGGACTAGCGCAATAAGTGCGAAAAATTCTAATTTGCCGCGAAAACTATCCCTGTAGAAGTCGCCTCAGGGTGCAGCAGGAACAGCGCATCAAGTCCGACGAACCGATTACAATGGTACAGCCGCACGAAGCCTAACAAGTGCAAAAACGGCTACACCAAACTGTCCGCACAAAGGCCGACTACATGCGCACCAGACCAACATAACAAACACACCAGACCAAGCACTTAGCGCCTTCACGAACATAGCCGGGTGTGCGAAGGCACACAACCTCATCATACAAGCCGTTACTCATGTACAAACGAGGGCTTCGCATTCTACATCAGCTCGACCTTCGGAATAATTCCCATCTCCCTATAGTTAAATAACATTATCCTAAGCTCTTCACCCGCAAAAAGGCTTCGCAACTCCCCCTCAGCTGCACTCACAGCGGCCGGCAGGGTCAACAGTTCCTGCCTGCCAGCCCCACTCACACGAAGCCGACTGGCGTCCTGTCCACTCACTCTACGCTTCGCAACCGCCCTTCGCCGCCTACGCCTAGTGCTCGGACCAGACACAACATCAGCATCCGTAGCTTGCGACGAAGCCTCCACCACTGCTACATCCAAGGCCGCAAAGTAGTCCAAGTCCTCATCCGACGACTCTTCGGTCCATTCAACAGAGCTCCCAGAGTCACCGAACTCGGAAAATTTAGACGCAGACTCATCCGATTTATTCCCATCATCCACGGTCGAAGCCGCCCAAAAATTAGAAGTAGCGGTTGCGTGCGCAGGCCCAAAATCTTGAACCTGCGCAGCAACCAAGGTTCAGCAACAATATCCAAAATTTCCTAACTACCCACACCCGCTAGGCCACCTGCGAAGACCCAGCCATCGCGGAAGCCTCCGCTGTCGCCTCCGCAGCCTCCGCCGCAGGATCCTCAGCCCTCGGCGCAGCAGTTGACGACGGGTCTCCGCCGGCCGCCGTGGCTGCAGGGGCATCGGGAACGCCTTCGGCGACTTCCAGGGGCGGCTCCGGAGCGGCCTCGGACACAGCTGCCGCCGGGTTCGGCTCCGGGTCGGGCAGCGTGTCGTTCAAAGCCCCGAAGTCATCCACCCTCTCGCCACGCGCCGCCTGAGACACAGCACAAAGACTCAGCAAAACCACATTTAACCCACATTAAACAAACACCAAACAAAAGCCAAACATTACCTGACTCCTCACCGCCTCAGCCCGCTCCCTGACCACCTCTCGACCGTGGGGGCCCCACATCCGGTCGTAGAGGGCTCCGGCGGATTCCTTCACTACGGGGTCCTCAACCTTGTAGATATCACGCTCCAAATCTTCATCAGCTTGGTCGAAGACCTCATAGTGTCGGCACCCCTCGCGAGAGAGCGCGTTCATCGCCCCCTCGCAGGTGACCAGAGAAGCATAAGACATAAACCCCTCCACGATGGTGGGGAGTGCCTGCAGCTCCTCCTGCACCCACTCAAGGCAGCGAAGTCCGGGCTCTCGGTCCGGTACTTCAAACTCACCGGTCCGCGCGCCCAGCTCACGGTATGAATCCATGAGCTGTTTGCGCGTCCGCTCAGCCTCCGTGCGCGCCGAGGCCTCGCCCTCTCCACACGGCTCTGCAGCGCGCTGAGCCGCTCCTCCAGCTGCTCCGCGCGCTGCCTGGCAATGCTGCCCTCCGCCCGCGCCAGATTGGCCTCTGCCTGCACAGCCTTCGCCTTGGCGAGGGCCTCAGTAGCCTCCTCCCTCTCCGCTGCCAGTTGGCGCCGGAGGTCAGCCTTCTCACCCTCCAGCACAGCCACCTTGTCCGCCAGCTTGCGGCACTTACTGTCGGCGGCCGACTTTTCTCGGACGGTGTCAGCATGTTGCGTCCGAAGTCTCTCGACTTCGGCAGACACAACTGCCGTCAGGGCCCCCGACGCCACGCGGTTTGCGAAGTCAGCCGCCTACAAGAGACACATAAGACCACAGCCCCGGCGAAGCCGTTTCAAAAAAAAACCCGAACCAAGGTCTAGCTCAACGCACCTGACTTAGCGCCTCCTTCATCTCCTCCAGCCGGCGGGACACGGCACCCGCCTCATCCCTGACGGCAGTGAGTGCCGGCATCTCGCCACCAGCACTGCCCTTCGCCCTTGGCACCACGGCAGCCGCCGCGGCCGCCGCGGCAGGCAGAACAACAAGAAGCTGGTCTTCGTCTGACCCTGCGACGCATCGACAAATCAAAAAAAAAGAGGCTCGAGCCAATGACTAACCAACAAAATAGTCTTCCACACTAATGTCGGTGGCGAAGTCAGCAACACGCTTGCCAGGGGGCGGCAACCCTCGAGCCGCCTTCGCAGCCTCCGGCAACCCGCTGGACGAAGGGGCAGCCTTCGCTGACTTGGGACCACCGGTGCCAGCCGCCTTCGCAGCGTCCGGCGCCCTACTGGATGCAGGGATGGCCGACTTAGCCGCTAGCGGCGGCTGGCCTCCACCGGGGGCAGTAGCCTTCGTCGCCCCCCGCTGCCTTTTCGGCCTGGCTTCATGAAGCCTGACGACCGCCTGGCGCTTCTGTGTAGCTCCCTGGCGATCCTTGTCCATCACTGCCGACACAACAGTAGCAATATTCCGCCCGTAAGGAAACACTTTCCAAGCACAAACCATGCGAGATGTAAAAAAGTCTTCGCCGGCCGCGCGGGGGACAGGAACGTTCTTAGGCCACCAACCCCCGGTAACCCTCAGCATCCGCGCCGAAGACTCCCGGAGCTCGGGCGAAGACATCCTTCCCCCCGGGGCCACGCATGTCCTCATCAGTTCTCTAGCAAAACCATCAGAAACCCCAAGTCCTCCCACAGCAGTACCTAATTTCCTCTTCTTAGAGGACGGGGCGGCCGTCGGCGCGGGGTCGTCACCAGACTCCACCACCGGTTTCTTCCCGCGACGTTCCACATCGTCTTGGCCGGGATAACTGCCATACGGCAGACAATTCAACTCAAAGACCCTGTTCAAGCGGTCATTTGACCCCGCGAATGTCCCAGCTGCGCTGGCCCTCTGTCCTAGGCACATATCGACCCACGATCCGCACCGCCCCATCCTCAGCCTCGCGCACAAAGGCGGCCGGATCGCGACCCTGTACATCCAGCGCGAAGGCAGGACTTCGCACCAGCTTCCCACCGTGGGAAGGCATCTGGCGAGGGCACACTTCGCCCAGCGCCCAGCCATGCGCCAAAGGCCATACCCTGAACGCCACAAACTCCTCAACCAAATCGCGCCCGCTGCTCAGGCCGGCGGCGCACCGAAGGGCCCCTTCGTCCGCATCCTCATCCGCCACTTCAAAAGGCGGGTATGCTGAGTAAAAATGTGAGCACATCTCGGACACGGGGAGCCCCAGATGGTCTTTGGCTGTACCCTCCGCGACGTAGAACCAAAAATCCTGCCAATTGCCCCACTTGTTGCGGGCGCAGGGAACCAACTCAACTACCTGCATCGTGGTCTTGCCGGTCTTCGGCGTAAATGTACAGGACCCAAACTGGGCAACCTCACTTCCAATCATCCTCTTCTGCCAGTGCAGGCAATAATGCTTTGCGAAGACTTCGACTGATGGCTGTCCGCTGTACGAAGTCGTCGCCTAGACAAACTTCGACAGAGCCACCATGGCGTTCGGAGTCAGCTGATGGATCTGAACAATGAATCTGCGCAGGACTTCTCCAACAAATCGGTGCGCAGGCAGGCGGAGACCAGCGGCAAAGAACGCCTCGAACACAACCAACTCGCCTTCCGGCTCGGGGACTTCCTCCGTCCCCGGGACACGGGCGACCCCGCCGCCAAAGTAACCAAGCCGCTGCATATCCTGCACGCGGGCCGACGACATCCGCGACACACCAAAATCCACAGTATCGCCGGCGCGCAACTCCTCCCCCGCCACAGAACTCAGCGTTTCCTCAGACGACGCGTCAGCCGGCGGCGAGGCGGCAGCAGAAGAAGAAGAGGTCGGCATCGCTATGTACCGTCGGCGGCGGCGGGCGGTCTGCTTCACTCGAGCCAGATCTCCGGCGAACAAAGAGCAAGGAGGGCAGACGAGCAGCAGAGACGGTGGAGAAAGCGGCTAGGGTTTTCGCGGAGCGCGGAAGAATAAATTTCAAAACGCGCCGCCCCCCGCCCCCTTTTATACACAGGGCGCGGCGCTTCGGGAAACCCGCAGTCCCACAGTACGGCGTCAATCAACGGTCATGTCAAAAACCCCCGCGGAACCACTTCGAGCGAGGGCAGCGTCTCCGCCATCTAGCGACGTCTTCGGCACCAGATGACTTAGTCGAACTGGTCCCTCGGAGGGCAAATGTTGGGGCGAAGGCAAAGACGCCACCCTTCGCTCGGGGCCTTCGCCGTAAACGCCGGCCCAACGGAGACAAGACAACGGACAGGGACACCCTTCGCCCAGGGCCTTCGCCGTTTACGCTGGCCCAACGGAGACAAGACAACGGGCAGGGACACCCTTCGCCCCATACGACATCGGACGAAGACCCGTGGCGAGGTCATCCCACCGGGCGGCCTCGTCCAGCGCGGAGGCCCATGTGAGATCCGGCCCATTGCGACAGGCCCTGCGTGGCCGCTGCGTGTTACGGGCCTAATTTATAAAGGCATCCCTGTAATTACGGTCTGTAACCCTGCTTTATGAGAATATTCCGGGGATAACCTAGGTGTCTGAGGGCACATGCGTCCTTAACACGGGACGCTGGGCACCCGGACACCTATAAATACCCCCGCACAGTGCCCTTGAGAGGCTAGTTGAACAGTGCTTTTGCCATCACGTGCTGAAACTCTGTTTTTGCTATCATTCCCCTCCCCCTGTTGGATCAACTTGCGCCCGTGTGCAAGTTCCAACAATCATCGTCAAAAGCACGAGGCAAGAATACAACGAAGATCTAGAAGAAACCTTTGGCAAATTCTGAAAGGCAGGGTTGAAACTTAATCCCGACAAGTGTGTCTTTGGAGTAAGAAAAGGAAAGTTTCTCAGCTATTTGTTATCAACCAAAGGAATTGAAGCCAACCCCATGAAGATTGAAGCTATACTTTGAATGGATCCACCAAATACAAGAAAAGGGGCTTAGAGTAGCAGCGTTAAACAAATTCATTGCAAGATCAGGTGAGTGAAGCTTGCAATTCTTTAAAGTATTGATTAGCCCAAGTATTCCAATAGGGGCAGAACAACAGCAAGCCTTTCAAGATTTGAAACAATACTTGATCTAACTTACCACTTTGTCACCACCAACGATCATACCATAACCATTTAATTTTCTTCTCAAGTTATTTTTTCTACTTCCGTTTTATAGATCTAAAAAACATGTAATGATTTATCTTTTGAATTTACTAAGATGTAGCAGAATCTAGTGCAATCATCTATAAATGTCATGAAGTACCTTTGCCACTTTTGGTCAACTCCCTTTTCATTTCACACATATAAGAATGGATTAGTTTTAATGGTGCCAAATCCCACGCCACACCAGCCCTGTGAGACTTGCAAGGTTGCTTCAATTGTACGCACATATGGCACTTAGAATCTTTGACCAAATCAAATTTTAGGATTAAATCCATACTAGCTAAGTGTGTCTTGCAATGATGTAGCCTACCAGAAACTTATGCGGTAACATACAACAAAAATTCTTGAGTTCTTTTACTAGTATATGTATTTCATGAGTTTTTTCTACTATAGAACAACCATGAGTCCTTCTGTAGTTATGAAATTTTCCATGACATACAACTCACCACCAGCGTCAGAAACTCCATATTTACCCTCTAGTGCGACTCACATTTCTTTGTCAATGGACCATCATACAATATACATCAACTATGGAATATCCTAGCACGTAAATTTTTGCCCCTCTTGAATATAGTGTTAACATCCTGGAACCCACGCTCCTCTTTAGCGGAGTGAGGTCCATGTGCTCTATGTTTGGTAACAAAATAGTAATACGTAGCAGTTAACCACAATATGCATCTATGGCACCACTGTCTATAGTGAGTTCCTTCAAAAACATTTGGTTTCCGTATACTTGCAAAGCCAACTATCGAAGAAGCCCTACCACATTTTTGGATTGTTAAAAAAATTAGACATTTTCAGTTGCAAAATAATCCAAAGATGGATCCTGAATGGTTGGTGACAACAGAAAGGTGCACATGTGATCTTATCATGATGAACATAAACAGAGTATAGAGTAATACAACTATAGACTATTTAGAGGAAGAAGCATAGACATTTTAGCAATTTATGTAATTGTCGTGCTTGATGCATTGTGGGTATATGTAGTTGTGACGATCAACAAAGTAACACCGAGCCAACTAGGAGTGGATGGAGCACAACACCTAGAAGTAGAAGTAAGCAATCATGCCACTTATAGACATTTCCTCCAAAAACGTGGTTATCGTCCTTCAACCGAGCATGTGAACATTTTGACGACACTCTTAGAGCCCTATTCTCCTAGAGCTCGTGTGCGTAAATAATGAAACAGAGTGCTTGACTAACAGCTGAAACAACGATATAGAAGCAAAGCAGATGATATGCTGAAGTTTATATAGCTAGTCAGGAGACCTATAAGTAGTAGTGGGAGATCAAACGATGAGAGAGCTGAGAGGGCATGAGAGATAGGAAGTCAGGTAATTCCTTATAATCAAACACATAACTCCTAAGTTAAGTTCTAAAACTTCTTCTGCAATGCCTTCGTCATTTTTCTCAAACACTCGAGATAATTAGACTGGAGCAACCATATAAATTGTATAACTATCCTATCAACTATCTATATGATGCTAAATAATAATACAAAACTTATTTGGTATACATACCGGAATCGGGCTCTTTGCCGAGTGCCTGAAGCACTCGGCAAAGCCTGGAAAACACTTGGCAACGGCTTTGCCGAGTGTAGTACTCGACAAAGAGAGCTCGACAAACTGTACATCGGCAACAGCTTCTTTGCCGAGTACTTTTTATCGGGCACTCGACAAAGACTTCGCCGAGTGTCACTTGATACTCGGCAAAGAAAAGTCGTCGTCACAGCGACTGGTAACTGAGACGGAGGCTTTGCTAAGTGTTCTAGGCGACACTCGGCAAAGAGACAACCTTTGCCGAGTGTATTAGGTGGCACTCGGCAAAGAGTTTTCCTTGTTGCCAAGTGTCCGCCAGCCCAGCACTCGGCAACGAGGCCACCTGCGGGCCCCTTTGTTAGTTTATTTGCCAAGTGCTCTAGGAGGCACTCGACAAAGCTTTCTTCTTTGTCGAGTACCAGGACCACTACACTCGCCAAAGAAGCTTTACCGGTGCCCAGGTGTTCCTTGTTTGCCGAGTGTTATGGCCCTGACACTCGGCAAAGAACCTCTTTACCGAGTGTTACACTCGGTAAAGTGACCAGTATACCCCTTTTATTTGTTTTTTCTATTCCCTCCAAACAAACAAAAGATATCACATAATCATCATAGATATCACATAATCATCACATATATCACATATCTGAGAAAGATCATAAATCAAATAAGTTCTCACAAAGCATTACCAACATGTTCGAACACAAACATAAGTATCCAACACTGAAGAACGTAAGTCTGAAGTATCTCACAAAGCATTACCAACATCAAACAAGTTCTGACCGGGTTATCTCACAAAGTATTAACAACACTAATAAAGATAATATCTCATCGAGGTGGGTGGCTGGACTGGTACGACGATGGGCTGGGCGATTCATGAGGGTTGTTGGATGCCGCCCCAGATTGTCCCTGCATAAAGAAGAGATTGCATGTGTTATACCAGATGAATATATATCATGAAGAACTAAAATTTTGATACTCACAGGAGTATGGAACTGAGCAGGGTCAACTATAAGGAACAATGGAGGTGGTGGAGCGAAACCCTATGCGGCGCCAAGGCTCTACATGTACTAGAACTTCTCCGTCATCCTCGCCTCCATCTCCTGGCGTCCCCTCCTCTCTGTTTCTAGCTGGGTCTGTAATATTCCAAGCCAATGTTATAGTAACTCAAAGAGAAGGTATATAACTTAAGGAATGATGAGTTACAGAAGCACTAACCTCGAGTTGTTATATGCGATGATGTGAGCCGTCCTGACAAGGTTGTATGGCTGGGCTCAAGCTCGTGCTCCTTGCTCGCACCTGACATAGAGTGGGAGTGGACGATGAGTCGATTGCCCCATCGGTGATCCAGTACCGCCCATGTCTCTTGCCTCCTCCGACCCTCATGAGGACATCAGGGTCGATCTCCTCGGTCGTTGGATCGTATTCTGGCCCATGGACCTCCTGTGCCATGGCGGTGTAGTCATGAAGGTGGTTGTAGACGGTAGGGTTGCTGTATGCCTTAGGCCCGTCATCCGGGTTGTAGGTGACGTCGGACGTCACCTTGCCCTTGTGGGCCATAGCATAGGCCGAGAAGATGGAGCAAGGCTAGCCACCATGTGACGCCGACTACAAGAAAACCAACGAGATAGTTAGAAATAATATCTAATCCAGTGTTATATACCTAAATAAAAAAGAGGGTGTACCCATGCTTCTGCATATTGGCCTAGGTTGTGGCTGCCTTAGTGGTGGGAGGGACCTTGCATCATCAGACGTCGTTCCCGGCTAGCATTGTGCGCATCGTCCCACTCAGGCGAGCACCACCTATCCACCATCTGCTCCCAGCACAAAGGATGTGCGGCGCACCAATATGGAATCATCTATAAAGTAAACACATACACTACATATCAGAAGATAAAATTAAGGAAAATTTTGATCACGAATATTGAAGTGATGTATTTACCTGAAGTACTGGTCCCTAGTCAACGACATGGTTCGGGCTTGCTGCTTGGTCACCTTCTCCCCAAGGATGGAGTCGTGGTAGCTGACGATGGCCTAGATTCGTGCCTCGTAGTGCATGTCCACGACGAGCTCGTGGTGGCCACCACATCTGCCCTAGCCTCGTATTCAGCCTCGCATCTGAAGAAATCCTGCATACAAAGACGATGTATCCATACATTATTTCAAGAATGTGCAATGAATGCGACATATTTTACATTATAGTAAGACTTACCCAAAGCTCTTGCTTCACCCACTCCGCCTTGTTGTTGAATTCCCTGCCATCCCGGTCTACTGCATCGGGGGCGACGGCGTAGTGGTCGAAGGTGTAGGTTGGGCCCATCACTCTGGCGTACTCAACCAGTCCAGGGAAGTGTTCCCTGCACAGCAGGTCGAGAATGCCATTAGGGTTGCGACCATGACCCTCAGCATTCTCCATAACCATCCGAGACCTGTTCAAGTGATAAATAAAAGGTATTAATTTATATTATGAATTTGAACACATAATATGAACAAGCATGGAGAATGTAAAGTTATATGCCTCTCCCCATCCGGCTGAATCAACGGTCGCTTGTCTCGAAGTATGGGACGCTGAGGGAGACTCGTGGGACCTCGCAGGTAGACGTTCCTTGAACCTGAGGCGTCCTGCTGTGCATCGTCATCCTCCTATTGCGCCACCTGCTGTTGGACGTCGTCGTCCTGCTGCTCCACCTGCTGCTGGATGTCGTCGTCCTGCTGTGCCTCCTCCACCATCCTGCTCCTCCTCCCCTCCCCCCTCCTCAGCCAACCGCCCACCATCTTTGTCCAACAACCTGCAATTAAGAGTAAACAAATAAACACATATAAAAAGATGTATTTAGAAACTGGTGCGAAATAAAAAACTATAGCATTACATCGATTAAAAATAATCTTCATATGTGTCGGGGTTAGCCAGATCATAACTCTCATCATCACTATCAACCATTTCATAGTCAACACCATCTGAAAGCGTAAGTTCGTCATTAATGTCATTGCCTTCAAGTATTACTAAGTCATTCTCATTTTGCACCTCATCATCCTCCTCATCAACAACCATTTCAATATCTACTTTCATTCATTAGCTTCGGTTAAGTCTATCTCAAATAGGACAGTACTTTGCCTCCGCGTATTCTTTTCTAAGTAGCATGCTTTGTCGAGTGCCATCCTTGCGCACTCAACAAAGCACAATTTTTTTTTCTTTTTTCAGCCAAACTTTTTGGGGATGTTTCTACACTATGTAGGTCTACATGTTCCATTTTGGCATAATTATAAAAATGTTTGCTATAACTATTAGATTTAGTTCGCTTAATTGAATTTCTTCGGATAATTCAAATTTTGAACTGCAAGTCACTCGAAAAATAGAAAATCGTGAATGTAAAAATGATATACATGTTAGTTAACACAAGTTACGACCGATTTCAGGAGCAGACCCAAATTTTTGAACACCATGCTCACTAAACATGACCGTGAATTTGCCGTCAAGTTGTTTAAAAACGGTATAAAACACAAACAAAGACAGAAAATCATGAAACTTGTCCACATGTCATGATATCATATGTAGAGGATGTGATAAAAATTTGAGAATGTTTCGAAAAAGTTGTGACGCAGTATATGTACAAACCTAGCCGGTCTACACTGAAACTCTATGATTTCATGTGTAGTCCACTTAGGTTTATACACATAGTATGTCACAACTTTCTCGAAACGTTCTCAAATTTTTATCACAACCTCTACATATGATATCATGACATGTGGACAAGTTTCATGATTTTCTGACTTTGTTTGTGTTTTATACAATTTTTAAATAACTGGATGACAAGTTAACGGTCATGTTTAGTGAACATGGTGCTCGAAGATTCTGGTCTGCTCCTGAAATCGGTCGTAACTTGTGCTAAATAACATGAATATCATTTTTGCATGCACGGTTTTCCATATTTCGGGTGACTTGCAGTTCAAATCTGAATTTTTCGAAGAAATTCAATTAAACGAACTAAATCTAATAGTTATAGAAAACACTTTTATAATTATGCCAAAATGGTACATCTAAATCTACATAGTGTAGGAACATACCACAAAAAATTTGGTTGGGGAAAGAAAAAAATAACAATATGCTTTGACGAGTGTCCAAGAATGACACTCGGCAAAGCATGCTCTGCCGAGTGTCAGACGTGGGACACTCGGCAAAGAAGCTTCTTTGCCGAGTGCCAAAATCCGGCGCTCGGCAAAGATAACGGCTGTCAGCTATAGAGGGCTGCTGACGGCCCTTTACCGAGCGTCGACGTTCGTCGAGTGTTTGGCACTCGGCAAAGTTTTCTTTGCCAAATGTCTTTCTGTGCCAAGAGTCTGTCATTACCGAGAGCAGGACTTTGCCGAGTGTCCGACAAAAATACTCGGCAAAGCGCCGAGCACTCGACAAAGAGTTAGATTCTGGCAGTGATAGATTTTGAGAATTATTATATATTTATGTGACTCGAACCATAAAATACTAGCACATGCCTCCATGACTCCACCAGTCCACCTGATGCCTCTAAGTTTCCGATTGCCATTGACGGATTGACCTGATGACCTCATCTGTGTTGTTCACCGGAAGACCGCGTACTGAATACTCACCGGAAGCACAAACTAAGGCGTTATTTTAATTTCTCGACAACAACAGCAAGGACTTCGACGCACCGAGGGACGACGGCACGGGCGCCGCGTAACCGTTTTCTTCTCGCGGAAGCAAAGACCCTCTTGCTACGAAAGTTTTACGGGAGATCATTTTTTGTCATTAATTTATAAGTACTTTTTAACTCTTGGAGACGATGTTTTTAATTTAGGCCCATTCGCAAATGGAAAGCCAATCATATGAAGCTACGTGCATGGCATGCCCAGTCAACGATTGACCGACTGAATGGAATTGCTCTACCAGTCCAGTACCTCGCGGTGGTTCTTTCTACGACCAACTTTTCAACACGAAAAACCAGTTTTTTAATTGTTCCTTATATATATACGCTACAACTTGTGCGTAGTCCGCCCAAGGCCTCGCTACTGTGGTCCAACCGTCCAACGAAGCCTCACCGTAGCCTCCCTTGCTGTTCTGTGTTCTCTGCGAGCGGCAGCAGAGAGAGCAGGGGCCGCGCGAGGAAGAAGAATAATCCTTACCCTAACCGAGCAGAGCCTGGGGCTGGGCTCCTGAGAATTAATGACGACGGCGTGGTGGTGGTTCGTCGCCATGAACGCGGTCGTCGTGGCTATCGCCTTGCTGTCGTCCTCCCGTGCGCGGCCATCTCTTGTACAGACCCCACGCCGCCAGCGCTCCGGGGTCACGCGCAGGGCCTCCTCGGCGGTGCTGCAGAGCCTCCTCTCTTTGTCCATCTTCTCCTTCCCGTCGACAAGCCTGTCGCCGTACCTCCAGCCCGACGCCGCCGCCGCTGCGACGACCACCGACCGAGAAACAGAAACAGAGGAGCTGACGGTACGGTCATCACCCATCAAGCCCTCGGCGTCACCGCGCGCGCTCCAGCTGACGCCGCCGCCGCCAGCGACGGCTGCAGATGAGGAGGAAGAACGAGAGGACCCGAACGCGATGAGCATGGACGAGGCTTACGCGCTGGTCCTGGCTTCGCAGCAGCGGCCGGAGAGGGAGAGGGAGGAGGATGCCAGGAGGTCGGAAGTGGACGCCAAGGCAGAGGAGTTCATCCGCAGCTTCAAGGAGGAACTGCGGCAGCAGCGGCTCAAGTCCACATCCAACTAAGCGGCGGTCGCCTCCAACCGCCGACTGTTACTATTTTTGTACATATGCGTTTTTGCTTCGCATGTACTCAGGTTTAATTTGTTCAGTATTTTAACCTTCTTATACAAACAATATACTGTACATAGGAACGGGGAACGCACAGGAGGCCACGGGGTGATTTAGGATTAGAGTAGGCCGATCCGACTTTGGGCTTGACCTGGTCTACACCACTTATTCTATCATATCTATTTCAAATTTTACTTTTTTAAATATTATGTATATATCTGTGTGTTGTATTGAGAGACACTTATACACACATAGGTCATTATTTAGTAATACTATCAAGAATCAACTCAACATTCATAACAAATATCGAAGTCTATTATTTTAAACAACCAAAATTTGGCTCAATGTAACTATAAATCGAAATAGGCTTTTATAATACATAATCGAAATAAAGAAGAGATTCCTATTGAAGGAGCATCATCCTTTATTATCCATTATTATACAACGTTCAGAGCATACAGGGTATACAAAATACGAACATAGCAAAACACACTCTCTCTCCATACCAATTATACAACGAGACACCACAATACATCTCTCGTGCACATCGCAAATGGCAATGGTCGTCAGACTCAAAATGGCTCAGATGCGAAGACAAGCGTCGTCGTCGGTGCTTCTGCACGTACGCCACGACCAACACCACAATCTTCAGCGTCCACTGGTACACCTCCTGCTCCGGCACGGGCATGTCGATGGACATGAGACATAGTTTTGCAAAAGTTGGTTCTTAAAGCTATGCTACTTTAAAAATGGCATGCATGATTGAAAAGAGAAGGGTTCTAATCTAAAAATATGTTGATCATTGCTATCTCTGAGTAGCCTTTGAAGATGCATTGCCCATGCTGTGCCAGTAATGCACCAGTTAGGCATGGGCCAAAAAGCCTATTTGCACATAGGTATATAAACTATGTCCTTGTAATGTGAAAGTAAAACCAAATTTCTTGACCATGGCATGCTTGAACATAGTAAAATCAGCTTATACACGAACTGCAGATAGAAGCCAAATGGCAATGTCTAACGAAAGGAATGTAACACCCTAAAATCGTGTCTTGATTGTTGAAAAAGTTCTTCAAAGTATTTAGATTAAAATGTCTTATAATAAGGATTTTATTTGTTTGGAATCATTTTCTTAAAATAAATAAATGATAATATTATATTTTACTTTGGTTACTCAAAGCTGAGAATAGATTTTGAAACTAGAATTTGAATTATGAAGTTCATAAAATAAATATGCAGTAAGATTTTCAATTATTTTTATGAATGAATTGCTTTATTCATTAATATTTATTCAAAGAAATGGAATAAATAAATAAGTAAAACTATGCTTTGCATCTTCATGCTGGAGTTTTATGTTGTGCATAGTAGCTATAATTTAAAACTTAAAACTCAGATTTGAAATTGAAATAAAAATTTGAAACTTGAAAGATCAAACTAGATAAGAAAACTAGAAATAGAAATAAAAGAAAAAGGAAAACAATAATATTGTTTTGGGCCAAATCCCTTCTCTCCCGGCCCAACTCACCTCACTGCTCCGGCCCACACCCACAGCAGAAGCGGACGCCGATAGGCCAGGCCCACCTGTCAGCGTCCCACACCTGCACCGTAACTCTACTACCACTGGCGTGTAGGGTCGGAGCCATGTACGCGCTCCCGGGTATATCTTTGACTGGTGGGGCCGACCCGTCGGGTTCCCCTTCAACCTCGGTAATGAATGCCATAGCAGGCCAGATTGCAACACGGAGCTCCATACCGTTGCAACCGCCTGTGCTCCATACTCTTGCAACCCGCTCTCGGTTTAGCCTCGGTCAAGTGGACCCCTGCGCTCGGACTCTTCTCCCCCATGTAACAACAGAGCCACCCTCAACCAAGTCATGCAAGCTCGCAACCGCTCCTACGTAACCGCCGGGATCCTCCTCCTGACCTCTGTTCCCGTCGCTCAGAGTCTCACGCGCGGCAGGATTTATGCGTGCCAGTGCACCCTAGAACCCATACACCCTGAACCAACACCAATCGAGGGCCTGGAGTCAGTTATTGCCACGAACCGTGAGGGAAAGATGGTCGCTGTCACACCCGGGTTTCGGTGGCACCAAGACCCAGGCGCGAACTTAATCATCAGGTATGCTAGGACCAAATCTTACACATATGATGACTCATGGTATAGAAATGAATGTCACGTCTTTACTATATAATAGGAGTTCTGCACAAAATAATTAAATAATTACATCATACGAAGACAACGATCCAGCAACCCAAAGTTGACGGGGAGACGATGGCCTAGACCTCTCACGAACTCATCACAGCATCCTCTATGCGCCTCATCCCGCGGTATCTGTTCTTGACCTGTGGGGGTGTGGGGGTTTAAGACAGTAAGGGTGAGATCACATACGTTCATCGCTCAACAAGTTGTGGGGAATAATGTGCATGAACTCGCCAAAGATGGGAGCACATGTGAAGTGTAAGTCTTACCAAAGATGATGGTTGTGAGAGCACCTAGAGGGGGGGGGGGTGAATAGGTGATCCTGTAAAAACTTGAAACTTAAAGCCACAAAACTTGATTAAGAGTTAGTAGACTAAATAGCGAGCTCTTGTGAACACAAGTATCACAGAAAAGCAATCACAAAAGACACGCGAGTTATCCCGTGGTTCGACAAGTACAACACTTGTCTACCTCCACGTTGTGGCGTCCCAATGGACGAGGGTTGCATTCAACCCCTTTCAAGCGGTCCAAAGACCCACTTGAATACCATGGTGTTTCTCTTTGTTTCACTATATCCCGTTCGCAAGGAATCTCCACAACTTGGAGCCTCTCGCCCTTACAATTTGATGATCACAAAGAAGCACGGAAGTAAGGGTGGGAAAAGCAACACACACAAGACTCAAAGCAAGAGCACAAACACGCACACTAGCCAACAACTTGAGCTCAAAGTTCACACACGGAGTTCTCGACTCAGAAGGAGCTCAAATTGCTATCACAACGAATCAAATGCGCAAGAATGGAGTCTTGGTGCTTAGGAATGATCAAAGAATGCCTGGTATACTCCTCCATGCGCCTAGGGTCCCTTTTATAGCCCCAAGGCAGCTAAGAGCCGTTGGAAGCAATCCAGGAAGGCAATTCTTGCCTTCTGTCGGGTGGCGCACCGGACAATCCGGTGCACCACCGGACAAGCACTGTTCACAGTCCGGTGCAGATTGCTTTCCTAAATTGGCGCAGCCGACCGTTGAAGATTTGGAGCCGTTGGCGCACCGGACACTGTCCGGTGCACACCGGACAGTCCGGTGCCCCCATCCGACCGTTGGCTCGGCCACGCGTCACGCGCGGATTGCGCGGCCGACCGTTGGCGCAGTCGATCGTTGGCTCACCGGATAGTCCGGTGCCTCACCGGACAGTCCATTGAATTTTAGCCGTATGCTGTTGACTGTTTCCCGAGAGCGGCGACTTCGCCGCAGACGACTCACCGGACAGTCCGGTGATTTATAGCCGTACGCTGTCATCGAGACCCGAAAGTAGGCTGTTCATCGGGACTGGTTCTGGCACACCGGACACTGTCCGGTGCACCACCGGATAGTCCGGTGCACCATCGGATAGTCCGGTGCACCCAGACCGAGCAGCCTTTTGGCTGAGCACAGCCAACTTATCTCCAAAGCGATTTCTCCTGTTTCTAGCACTTAGACACAATACATTAGTCTTCAAAACAATGTACTAAGTCTAGAATCATACCTTTAATCTTGATTTGCACTTCTTGAGTCTTTGGCACAAATATCACTCAAAGCATTTGTGTGGAGCACTTAATCACCAAAATCTTATAGAAATGGCCCAAGGGTCCCTTTCAATCTCCCCCTTTTTGGTGATTTATGCCAACACAACAAAAAGCAACTAAAGAAGTGCAACATCAATGCAAATGAGAACAAAAATTTGTTTTTGATTCAAATTTGGCATATCTGGATCGTTCTTTGCCAGCACTTGGTTTGTTTTCGCAAATCAAACTCAATTTCCTATCTCTAAGTCAAAATCACTTGTTGAGGCATAGAGAGAGGTATTCCAAGAGAAATTGATCAAAGATTCAAAAACTCCCCCCTTTTCCATAATCAACCATTCTCCCCACAAGAGACCAACTTTTGACAATAAGAGTATTTTGACAAAACAAAAGCTCTAACTCTACTATTTTCAAAATTCTCAAGTGGTAGCTGATCCATTTCTTGCTTTGGCCTTAATTTCTCCCCCTTTGGCATTAAGCACCAAAACGGGATCATTATTGGCCCTTAAACCTCATTGCCTCACAAAAATCTTCAATTAAGAGTAAAAAGGCAATAAGAGCATGGAGATGAACTTGGAGTAAATTACCCTCTCATCGGAGTGCAGTGGAAGTCTTGCATGGTCCAAGTTCACCTTTTCCCTTTCAATCCTCCTTTGAGACTAATTTAAGAAAACTCAAGCCCACGGTTAGTCTCAAAGGGTCAAGTTGTAGCATTTCTCCCCCTAAGCATGTGCATCATTCACACATAGACTTGTGAGGTCCGGGGATCCCTTGCACAACTTGAGCACCATAAATAAGCAATAAAATGCATAATGGAACATGATCAAAGGCATAAAACACATGTATGCTCTATATCAATCCAAGTTACGCGAATCTAAGACATTTAGCTCGCTACGCAGCCTGCAAAAGGTCTTCTCATCTAGAGGCTTGGTAAAGATATCAGCTAGCTGGTTCTCGGTGCTAACATAAAACACTTCGATATCTCCCTTTTGCTGGTGGTCTCTCAAAAAGTGATGCCGGATGTCTATGTGCTTTGTGCGGCTGTGTTCAACAGGATTGTCCGCCATGCGGATTGCACTCTCATTGTCACATAGGAGTGGGACTTTGCTCAGATTGTAGCCAAAGTCCCAGAGGGTTTGCCTCATCCAAAGTAGTTGCACACAACATTGTCCTGCGGCAACATACTCGGCCTCAGCGGTGGATAGGGCAACGGAAGTTTGTTTCTTAGAACTCCACGACACCAGGGACCTTCCTAGAAATTGGCACGTCCCTGATGTACTCTTCCTATCGACCTTATATCCAGCATAGTCGGAATCAGAGTATGCAATCAAGTCAAAGGTAGACCCCTTTGGATACCAGATCCCGAAGCAAGGCGTAGCAACTAAATATCTAAGAATTCGCTTAACGGCCACAAGGTGACACTCCCTTGGGTCGGATTGAAATCTAGCACACATGCATACGCTAAGCATAATATCCGGTCTACTAGCACATAAATAAAGTAAAGACCATATCATAGACCGGTATGCCTTTTGATCAACGGACTTACCTCCTTTGTTGAGGTCGACATGTCCGTCGGTTCCCATTGGAGTCTTTGCGGGCTTGGCGTCCTTCATCCCAAACCGCTTGAGCTAGTCTTGCGTATACTTCGTTTGAGAGATGAAGGTGCCGTCCTTGAGTTGCTTCACTTGAAACCCAAGGAAGTAGTTCAACTCGCCCATCATCGACATCTCGAATTTCTGAGTCATCACCCTGCTAAACTCTTCACAAGACTTTTGGTTAGTAGAACCAAATATTATGTCATCGACATAAATTTGGCACACAAATAGATCACCGTCACAAGTCTTAGTGAAAAGAGTTGGATCGGCTTTCCCAACCTTGAAAGCATTAGCAATTAAAAAATCTCTAAGGCATTCATACCATGCTCTTGGGGCTTGCTTAAGTCCATAGAGCGCCTTAGAGAGCTTACACACGTGGTTGGGGTACCGTTCATCCTCAAAGCCAGGGGGTTGCTCCACGTACACCTCCTCCTTGATTGGCCCGTTGAGGAAAGCGCTCTTCACGTCCATTTGGAACAACCTGAAGGAATGGTGAGCGGCATAGGCTAACAAAATACGAATCGACACTAGCCTAGCCACAGGAGCAAAAGTCTCCTCAAAGTCCAAACCTGCGACTTGGGCATAACCTTTTGCCACAAGTCGAGCCTTGTTCCTTATCACCACCCCGTGCTCATCCTGTTTGTTACGGAACACCCACTTGGTTCCCACAACGTTTTGCTTGGGACGTGCCACCAGTGTCCAAACTTCATTTCGCTTGAAGTTATTGAGCTCTTCCTGCATGGCCAGCACCCAGTCCGGATCTAGCAAGGCCTCTTCTACCCTGAAAGGCTCAATAGAAGAGACAAAAGAGTAATGCTCACAAAAATTAGCTAATCTAGAGCGAGTGGTTACTCCCTTGCTAATATCACCCAATATTTGGTCGACGGGATGATTCCTTTGAATCGTCGCTCGAACTTGAGTTGGAGGGGCCGTGGTACTTCTTCCTCCTCAACTTGGTCTTCTTGTGCTCCCCCTTGATCACATGCCTCCCCTTGAGGAACATGTTCATCATCTTGAGTTGGGGGGGTGCACCGTCGTTGAGGAAGAAGGTTGATCTTGCTCCTTGTGTTCCTGTGGTCGCATGTCTCCAATTTCCATGGTACGAATTGCGTCCGTTGGAACATCATCCTCATCTACATCATCAAGATCAACTTGCTCTCTTGGAGAGCCATTAGTCTCATCAAATACAACGTCGCTAGAGACTTCAACCAAACCCGATGATTTGTTGAAGACTCTATACGCCTTTGTATTTGAGTCATAACCTAACAAAACCCTTCTACAGCTTTGGGAGCAAATTTTGAATTTCTACCTTTCTTCACCAGAATGTAGCATTTACTCCCAAAAACTCGAAAATAAGAAACGTTGGGTTTGTTACCGGTTAGAAGCTCGTATGACGTCTTCTTGAGGAGGCGATGAAGGTAGACTCGGTTTATAGCGTGGCAAGCTGTGTTCATAGCTTCCGACCAAAACCGCTCGGGCATCTTGAATTCTCCAAGCATCGTCCTCGCCATGTCTATAAGCGTCCTGTTCTTCCTCTCTACCACACCGTTTTGCTGTGGTGTGTAGGGAGCGGAGAACTCGTGCTTGATTCCTTCCTCCTCAAGGTACTCCTCCACTTGAAGGTTCTTGAACTCGGACCCGTTGTCGCTTCTAATCTTTTTCACCTTGAGCTCAAACTCGTTTTGAGCTTGCCTTAGAAAGCGCTTGAGGGTCCCTTGGGTTTCTGATTTATCCTGCAAAAAGAATACCCAAGTGAAGCGGGAAAAATCATCATCAACAACAAGACCATACTTACTTCCCCCGATGCTAAGGTAGGCGACGGGTCCGAAGAGGTCCATATGCAGTAGCTCCAGAGGTCTTGATGTAGTCATCACATTCTTGTTGTGATGAGCGCTTCCCACCTGTTTACCTGCTTGACAAGCTGCACAAGGTCTATCTTTTTCGAAATACACATTTGTTAGACCTAACACATGTTCTCCCTTCAGAAGTTTGTGAAGGTTCTTCATCCCAACATGTGCTAGACGGCCATGCCACAGCCAGCCCATGCTAGTCTTAGCAATTAAGCATGCATCTAGACTGGCCTCTTCCTTCAAAAAATCAACTAAATAGAGTTTGCCGTCTAGTACACCCTTAAAGGCTAATGAACCATCACTCCTTCTAAAGACAGACACATCTACATTTGTAAATAAGCAATTGTAACCCATATTACATAATTGACTAACGGACAACAAGTTATACCCGAGCGATTCTACTAAAAACACATTAGAAATGGAATGCTCAGATGAAATAGCTATCTTTCCTAGTCCTTTAACCTTGCCTTGATTCCTGTCACTGAATATGATTGAGTCTTGGGAATCTTTGTTCTTGACGTAGGAGGTGAACATCTTCTTCTCCCCCGTCATGTGGTTTGTGCATCCGTTATCGATAATCCAGCTTGAGCCCCCGGATGCATAAACCTGCAAGGCAAATTAGGCTTGGGTTTTAGGTACCCAACTCTTGTTGGGTCCTACGAGGTTAGTTATAATAGCCTTAGGGACCCAAATGCAAGTCTTGTCTTCCTTGCATTTGGCCCCCACCTTTTTAGCAGTCACTTTTTCATTTTTATATGAACAAATTTAGCATTGCAAGCATGAAAGACAGTGGTAGATCCATTATACACTTTCCTAGGAGCATGAGACACAAAATTCCTCCTAGGTCTACCATTAAAGTTTGAACTTGAAGCAATCATGGCATGAGAGTCAAAAGTATTATAACTCCTATTATAATGAACATTTCTAGAATATTTCCTATCATGATACAAGAAATCATGATTCCTTTGAACACTATTAGTCATAGGGGCCTTCCCTTTGTCCTTGGCAGAGATGGGAGCCCTTTGACTTATTAAGTTCTTGGCTTCCCTTCGAAAGCCAAGCCCATCCTTAATTGAGGGATGTCTACCTACAGTGTAGGCATCCCTTGCAAATTTTAGTTTATCAAAATCATTTTTGCTAGTCTTAAGTTGGGCATTAAGACTAGCTACTTCATCATTTAATTTAGAAATAGAAATTAAATGTTCACTACAAGCATCAACATTAAAATCTTTACACCTAGTGCAAATCACAACATGCTCAACACAAGCACTAGATTTATTTGCTACTTCTAGCTTAGCATTTAAATCATCATTAATACTTCTTAAGCTAGCCAAAGTCTCATGACAAGTAGATAATTCACATGAAAGCATTTCATTCCTTTTAACTTCTAAAGCAAGAGACTTTTGCACACTTACAAATTTATCATGCTCTTCATATAAAAGATCCTCTTGCTTTTCTAAAAGTTTATCCTTTTCATTTAGAGCATCAATTAATTCATTGATCTTTTCTACTTTTGCTCTATCTAATCCTTTAAACAAGCTAGTGTAATCAATTTCATCATCACTAGATTCCTCATCACTAGAAGTAGAGTACTTAGGAGTTTCTCTAGTGATTACCTTCTTTTCCTTTGCCATTAGACAAGTATGGCGCTCGTTGGGGAAGAGCAACGACTTGTTGAAGGCCGAGGCGGTGAGTCCTTCATCGTCGGAGTCGGACGACGAACAATCCGAGTCCCACTCTTTGCCGAGGTGTGCCTCGCCCTTCGCCTTCTTGTAGGCCTTCTTCTTTTCCTTCTTCCCGCCTTTCTCTTGCTCTTGGTCATGAGTATTGTCGGGACAATTTGCTATAAAATGACCATACTTACCACACTTGAAGCAGGAGCGCTTTCCCTTCGTCTTGCTCTTGTTGGGATGCTCATTGCGACCTTTTAGCGCCGTCTTGAAGCGCTTGATGATGAGGGCCATTTCTTCCTTGTTAAGCCCGACCGCCTCAACTTGCGCCACCTTGCTAGGTAGTGCCTCCCTGCTACTTGTTGCTTTGAGAGCAACGGTTTGAGGCTCGTGGATCGGCATTGGGCCATTTAGCGCCTCATCAACATATCTCGCCTCCTTGATCATCATTCGCCCACTTACAAACTTCCTAAGTATTTCCTCGGGCGTCATCTTGGTATACCTAGGATTTTCACGAATAGAGTTTACAAGATGAGGATCAAGGACAGTGAAGGACCTTAGCATAAGCCGGACGACATCGTGGTCCGTCCATCTCCTGCTTCCATAGCTCCTTATTTTGTTGACCAGGGTCTTGAGCCTGTTGTATGTTTGGGTTGGCTCCTCCCCCCTGATCATTGCGAACCTTCCTAGTTCGCCCTCCACCAACTCCATCTTGGTGAGCATGGTGACATCATTCCCTCATGCGAGATCCTGAGGGTGTCCCAAATCTGCTTGGCGTTATCCAAGCCGCTCACCTTATGGTACTCTTCCCTGCACAAGGATGCTAATAGAACAGTGCTAGCTTGTGCATTTTTGTGAATTTGTTCATTGATAAACATGGGATTATCCGAACTATCAAAATGCATTCCATTCTCTACTATCTCCCATATACTTGGATGAAGAGAGAACAAGTGACTACGCATTTTGTGACTCCAAAATCCGTAGTCCTCTCCATCAAAGTGTGGAGGTTTACCAAGAGGAATGGAAAGCAAATGAGCATTCGAATTATGCGGAATATGAGAATAATCAAAAGAAAAGTTTGAGTTGACCGTTTTCTTTTTCTCGTCGTAGTCGTCGTCGTCTCTTTGGGAAGAAGAAGACTCGTCGCTGTCGTAGTAGACTATCTTCTTGATGCGTCTCTTCTTCTTCCCATCCTTCTTCTTGTGACTTAAGCCCGAGTCAGTGGGCTTGTCGTCTTTTGGCTCATTGAGGAAGGACTCCTTCTCCTTGTCGTTGATCACCATTTCCTTTCCCTTAGGATCCATCCCTTCGGGCGATTAGTCCCTTTCTTGAAGAGAACGGCTCCGATACCAATTGAGAGCACCTAGAGGGGGGGTGAATAGGTGATTCTGTAAAAACTTGAAACTTAAAGCCACAAAACTTGATTAAGAGTTAGTAGACTAAATAGTGAGCTCTTGTGAACACTTGTCTACCTCCACGTTGTGGCGTCCCAATGGACGAGGGTTGCACTCAACCCCTTTCAAGCGGTCCAAAGACCCACTTGAATACCACAGTGTTATTCTTTGTTTCACTATATCCCGTTCGCGAGGAATCTCCACAACTTGGAGCCTCTCGCCCTTACAATTTGATGATCACAAAGAAGCACGGAAGTAAGGGTGGGAAAAGCAACACACACAAGACTCAAAGCAAGAGCACAAACACACACACTAGCCAACAACTTGAGCTCAAAGTTCACACACGGAGTTCTCGACTCAGAAGGAGGTCAAATTGCTATCACAACGAATCAAATGCGCTAGAATGGAGTCTTGGTGCTTAGGAATGATCAAAGAATGCCTGGTATACTCCTCCATGCGCCTAGGGGTCCCTTTTATAGCCCCAAGGCAGCTAGGAGCCGTTGGAAGCAATCCAAGAAGGCAATTCTTGCCTTCTGTCGGGTGGTGCACCAGATAGTCCGGTGCACCACCAGACAAGCACTGTTCACAGTCCGGTGCAGATTGCTTTCCTAAATTGGCGCAGCCGACCGTTGAAGATTTGGAGCCGTTGGCGCACCGGACACTGTCCGGTGTACACCGGACAGTCCGGTGCCCCCATCCGACCGTTGGCTTGGCCACGCGTCACGCGCGGGTTGCGCGGCTGACCGTTGGCGCAGTCGACCGTTGGCTTACCGGACAGTCCGGTGCCTCACCGGACAGTTCGGTGAATTTTAGCCGTACGCTGTTGACTGTTTCCCGAGAGCGGCGACTTCGCCGCAGACGACTCACCGGACAGTCCGGTGCACCACCGGACAGTCCGGTGATTTATATCCGTACGCCGTCGTCGAGACCCGAGAGTAGGCTGTTCATCGGGACTGGTTTTGGCACACTGGACACTGTCCGGTGCACCACCGGACAGTCCGGTGCACCCAGACCGAGCAGCCTTTTGGCTAAGCACAGCCAACTAATCTCCAAATCGATTTCTCCTATTTCTACCACGTAGACACAATACATTAATCTTCAAAACAATGTACTAAGTCTAGAATCATACCTTTAATCTTGATTTGCACTTTGTTGGGGCGAAGGCGAAGACGCCACCCTTCGCTCGATGCCTTCGCCGGACTCACTACAACAACGGAGACAAGACGACTAGCAGACTCTACCCTTTGTCCCACGCATCGGAAGACAAAGGCCAACGGCGAAGTCGTCCCATCCCGCGACCTCGTCCAACATGGAGGCCCACGTGTGATCCGGCCCATTATAGCAGGCCCTGCGTGGCCGCTGCGCATTACAGGCCTAATTTGTAAAGGCTTCCCTGTAATTACAGTCTGTAACCCTGCTTTATGGGAATATTCCGGGGATAACCTGGGCGCCTGAGGGCACATGTGTCCTTAACCCAAGACACTGGGCACTCAGGCACCTATAAATACCCCCGTACAGTGCCCTTGAGAGGCTGGATTCAACAGATCTATTGCCATCTCGAGTTGAAACCTTGCTTACACTATTTTTGCTCCCCTGATGGATTAACTTGCCCAGGAGAGCAAGTTCCAACATTGGCAGCGCTGCTGGCCGAGAAAAAGGGCAAGGCCCTTGTCGACACCACCCCCCAAGAGCCCTGCGAAGACGACGTAAACAACAAGAGGCAGCGCAACGAATAACCCACCACTGAAGGCAGCCTCCGCACCTGCAGCTCTGGAGGACAACCACAGCTTCCCCCAGGCTTCGCTCTACCAGAGGGCGCGGACGCCACCGAGGACGGCGAAGTCATCGGCGTTTCGGCCGAAGAGCAGCTACAGTTGCACGCCTTGCGCATCAAGAACCGCAACCTCCAGAAGCAAAAAAAGATCCTCGAGGCTAAGCGCCAACGTGCGTCTGCACAAGCCAAGGTGCGATAGATGATACGCGACGAAGAGCAGAAGGTGCATGAGCTTGAACAAGAAATCACGCTCATGCAGAGCGAAGGCCAATTTGGCCTGCAACACGACCCACCCCTCCAACAGCGCGCACAAATCGAAGACCTGTTCATCCCTCAGCGCGGACACGCCATCCCTCACGCCACGGCATTCCAAGGCATCAACTACCTTGACGAGCGAAGTCCCCTGGCACCTCATCTGCAAGTGACGCCATGGCCCGCCAACTTTAGGGCAGGGACCTATCCCAAGTACAACGGCAGCACTGACCCAGCACAGTACATCGTGAGCTATCAAGTCGCCGTTGCATCATCAGGAGGGGACGACGCCACGATGGCCAAGTCATTCATCATTGCCCTCGAAGGCCCAGCCCTCACCTGGTACACCAGGTTGCCCCCATTATCCATCGACTCCTGGAGAAGTCTCCGGGACAAATTCTTGCTCAACTTCCAAGGGTACCGCCCAGACACCGACGCCTTGGCTGAACTCTCACTCTGCAAGCAGCTGGAACGAGAGACTCTGCGGGAGTATTACCGCAAGTTTCTGACCCTCAGATCACAACTGCCTTCGGTCGATGACCAGATCGCCATCCACTACGCCATCAGCGGCCTTCGGGCCGGCGTCCTTTACAGCCACAGCATCAGGGATCCGCCCAGGAACCTCCAGGAGCTGTATCAGCTGTTTGAAAAATACGCCAGATCTGAAGAGCTCCACCAGCGCAAAGTCGAGTCTCAAAGGAAACCCAAAGACCCTCCGCAATCCAACCGCACATGGACAAGGCCCTCGCAGGTAGACTCCGGTCGGGACGGCCGCAATCAGCAGCAGGTACACAACATCGCCAACCAGCACCCCGCTGGCGAGGCCCCTCGCCGCCAGGAGTATCCTCCCAGGGCCATGGAAACGGAACTCGCGGTCGGGGTCGGGGGTGGGCGCAGCAGCCACGCAGATTTTACTGCCTGTTCCACGGCGAAGACTGCGCGCATCCTACAAGAGACTGCCCAGAGACGAAGGCCACCAGAGACAGGATGGCACGGGCGCAACCAGCCGACAACCCCCGAGTTGTCGCGCACACATATCAGCAACCCCCTCAGCCATACAACCACGGCCCCGCTCCGCTTCCACCGCACCACACATACCAACACCACCAGGAGGTACAAATCGTACCTCCCCCACCCCCACCTCCACACCATCAACAGCAAAACATCCACCACCCCAATCACCCCCAAGCCCCAAAGCAAGAGGACTTCGCCGATCAGCCGTATCGCGGAGTCATTCATATGATCACTGGGGGGTCTAGCGCCGACTTCGACACAAAGCGGCAGAAGAGGGACCATTACCGCAGCATCAACCACGTCGCCATCACCGGTCTGGTCGTGCAGACAAAGTGGTCCCACGTGCCATTGACCTTCGATGCCCGAGACGTCGATCTGCGCAGCGCCCCCCACATCGATGCCATGGTTATCAACTGCAGCGTGGCAGGCTGGGACTTGCACAAAGTCTTAGTCGACAATGGCAGCCAGGCGGATATCATTTTCCTCCATGCCTTCGATCGCATGGGCATAAGCCACAGCATGCTCAAGCCATCGAACAACCCCCTGTACGGCTTTGGCGGCAAGGGCACCTTTCCCGTCTGCAAAATAGAGTTACCTCTCTCCTTCGGTGTAGCACCCAATGCCCGAAGTGAGCAAGTCACGTTCGACATCGTCGACATGGTGTACCCGTACAACGCCATAATGGGCCAGGGCTCCATCAACAAGTTTGAGGCAGCTATCCACGAACTGTACCTGTGCATGAAGATCCCAGGTCCGCAAGGCGCCATCACAGTCTACGGCAACCAACAGGTTGCGCGTAACATAGAAAGAGACTTCGTCCCCGGACAAAGAAACGTACATTGCCTCACGGCCCAGCGCGAGGTCCCCGGATCTGCCAGTCCAACCGCCAAAGAACATGAAAAAGCACAGCTGCAGAGCAACGACGGGACCAAGACTATCCCCCTCGACCGGGCAACGCCCAAGCAGACGGTTACCATCATCGAAGACCTCACTTCGCATGACGAGGAGAGACTCCTCTGCTGTCTGTCCAAGAATAAAGACGTCTTCGCCTGGTCCGCCCTCGACCTGGTCGGAGTCAGTCGTTCCATCATCGAGCACAGCTTAGGAATTGACCCTTCGGTGAGGCCGAAGAAACAACGACTGCGCAAGATGTCCGATGAGAAGATAGAAGCCGCCAAGGCCGAGGTGCATCGCCTGCTCGAGGCCAAATTCATCGAGCCAATCGCCTACCCCACATGGCTCGCCAACGTAGTGATGGTGCAGAAGAAGAGCGGCAAATGGCGGATGTGCGTCGATTTCACCAGTCTTAACAAGGCCTGCCCCAAGGACAACTTCGCGCTGCCTCGGATTGACAAAATCGTCGATAGTGCAGCCGGGTGTGAAGTCATGTCACTCCTTGACTGCTTCTCCGGCTACCACCAAATATACATGAAGGAGGAGGACAAGGCAAGCACCAACTTCATAACACCCTTCGGCACGTATTGCTTCATCAGAATGCCGGAGGGACTTAAGAACGCCAGGTCCACTTTCTCCCGACTCACCAAAACGGTGCTCGAGAGCCAAGTCGGCATAAATATATTCACATATGTGGACGACATCGTCGTCGCCAGCAGAAGCAAGGAAGACCACCTGGCTGACCTCGCCGAAACGTTTGCGAACATGCGAGATGCACGACTTCGCCTGAACCCCGAAAAGTGCGTCTTCGGCGTTCGCTAGGGGAAAATCTTGGGCTACCTGGTATCACACCGCGGAATTGAGGCCAATCCAACCAAGATCCAGGCCATCATCAATATGATGCCCCCGCAGTCAGCCAGAGAAGTACAACGACTGACAGGCAGGTTGGCCGCCCTCAACAGATTCATCTCCAAGTCCGCGGAGCGAAGCCTCCCTTTCCTCAAAACACTCCGCGGCGCAAAAGACTTCGCATGGGGACCAGAGCAGGCGGCGGCCTTCGCTTCATTAAAGCAGTACCTGTCAGAATTGGCAATTCTTACAAGCCCCGACCCCTCGCTACCCCTGTTGCTCTATGTCGCGGCTTCGCCACACGCGGTCAGCGCAGTACTGGTTCAAGAACAGACCAGAGAGGGCACGATCAGGCAATGTCCAGTTTATTATGTCTCTGAAGTGCTCACAACATCAAAATGTAATATGACGGAACTGGAAAAGATCGCCTATGCAGTCGTGATGGCCTCACGCAAATTGCGCCATTATTTCGAGGCATTCAAGGTCCGGGTCACCTCAGATAGAGGACTCGGCGAACTATTTAGAAACCCGGAGGCATCAGTACGGATTGCCAAATGGGCAGCTGAACTCTCTGGCTACCACATCACATTTGAACCCAGGACAGCCATCAAATCACAAGTCCTGGCAGACTTCGTCGTCGATTGGACTGGGCCAATAACACAACCGGACCCGTCCACAGAAAAAGTGTGGACAATCCATTGCGATGGCGCATGGTGCCATGCGGGGGCAGGCACCGCTGCGGTCATTACCTCACCCACCGTGATCAAGCACAGATACGCAGCGCGCCTCAGCTTTGCTTTGGAGTCTGATAGGTGCACCAACAACATAGCAGAATACGAGGCTGTCATCCTCGGCCTACGCAAGCTAAGGGCACTCGGTGTCACCACCTGCATCATCAGAACGGACTCCAAGGTAGTCGCCGGCCAGGTCGAAAAAGACTATGCAGCGAAGGACCCCACACTCATGCAGTACCTCGCGGCCATCCGCAGCCTCGAAAGACAATTCAAGGGTTTTACGTTGCAGCATGTGGACCGAGCCAAGAATGAGGAGGCCGACGCATTGGCCAAGGCAGTCGCCAGGGGCGAGGCCCTGCCCACCGACGTGTTCTACCACGTCATCGGCACGCCAGCCGTCCGCAGCCCAGAGGGGCTCCAAATAACCAATGACAGCGAGGGCCACCTCATAGTCAACCTCATCATGACCGAAGACTGGCGGGCACCAATAACCCTATTCCTGCAGGGGTACTATCATCCAACCGACATCAATGAGGCCAAGCGCCTCAAACACCGTAGCCGGGACTTCGCGCTGGTCGAAGGCCAACTTTACAAGAGGGGGGGTCAGTCAACCGATGCTTAAGTGTGTCACTGAGACTGAAGGCGTCCAAATTCTGCGTGAAGTCCACAGCGGGACTTGCGGATCTCACGCAGGGCCTAGGGCCCTAGCTGCAAAGGTGATTCGTCAAGGTTTCTACTGGCCCGCCATGATTTGCGCCGCAAATCGGGTCACAAGACCCTACGAAGCCCGCCAGAAATTTTCTCCACGCTCGAGAAGCCCTTCGCAATTCACGAAGCTAATCGCCCACACGTGGCCTCTTTAGCGCTGGGGCCTGGACATTGTCGGGCCCCTGCCCACGGCTTAGGGAAACCTCAAGTTCACCTTCGTCGCCGTTGAGTATTTTACCAAATGGATTGAGGCGAGGGCTGTATCCACGATAACATCGAAGACTGCCCTGAAATTCTTCTGGCAAAATATTGTTTGCCGCTTCGGAGTCCCGTCCGAACTCACAGTCGACAATGGCAAGCAATTTGATAGCCAAGACTTCAAGGATTTCTGCTTCTCCATCGGCACCAAGCTTGCCTTCGCCTCAGTATACCACCCGCAATCCAACGGAGTCGTGGAACGCGCCAACGGTAAAATTTTCACAGCCGTCAAGAAAATGCTCCTCGACGACAAAAAAGGCAAGTGGCCAGATCTGTTACCTGAAGTGGTCTAGGTGCTGAACACGACTGAGTGCAGGGCGACTGGGTTCACCCCTTTTCGCCTTCTATACGGATTGGAGGCTATGACTCCACAAGAAATAAAACATGGGTCACCGCGGACAGTCGCGTCGGCCGTCCCCGACGTAGACGAGCCTACTTCGAAGGACCTCATCGACGGAGACCTCGTCTTCGCCCTACAGGCTCTAAACAAATACCAAGCTCAAACAAAAGCATGGCGCGACCACATGGTCATCCCGAGGGAATTCAGCGAAGGAGACCTCGTACTCGTCCGGACAGCTCGGACAGAGTCCCGAGGCAAGTTGGAGCCAAAGTGGGAGGGCCCCTTCATCGTCAAGACGAAGGCGTCCCCCAGCGCGTACAGGCTCACAACGCCATCCGACGAAGACTTAGAACATTCTTGGAACATTGATAATCTTCACAAATTTTTTGTTTAACTCCTCAGGGCTACTTCGCCCTTGTAATATGCAAAACAGTTCTATACCGGCCCGCACTCTTTTCCTCCCGGGGGGTGAGGTTTTTAACGAGGTGCAGCCATGTAATATACACGCGAAAAATCCCCCGCAAAAATTACGTCGAAAAAGACTGCATCAACGGTCTTCGGCATTCGACCAACACAAAAGTCACCGCGAAGGGTAGCGCTGGCTACCTTCGTGTGCGACAGTCCGCGCAAAAGTCGCCTAAGGATGCAGCCAGACTAGCACAACAAGTGCGAAAAATCGAAGACTATCCGTGCAAAAGTCGCCTAAGGGTGCAGCCAGACTAGCACAACAAGTGCGAAAAATCGAAGACTATCCGTGCAAAAGTCGCCTAAGGGTGCAGCCGGACTAGCACAACAAGTGCAAAAAGTCGAAGTCTTCTTCAAAAGACTATCCGTGCAAAAGTCGCCTAAGGGTGCAGCCGGACTAGCACAACAAGTGCGCAAAATCGAAGTCTTCTTCAGAAGACCATCCGTGCAAAAGTCACCTAAGGATGCGACCGGACTAGCACAACGAGTGCAAAAAATTCGAAGGCGCAGTACATCAGTGCCAAAGCCTACAGGCGCAGCCGGACCAACATAATAAACGTGCTAGACCAAGTGCGCAACGCCCCATGAACATAGCCAGATGTGCGAAGGCCCACAGCCTCATCATACAAACCATAGTTACACGCGTACAGAGAGGGCATCACACCTTACATTGGTTCAACCTTCGGAATAATTCCCATCTCCCTATAGTTAAAAAGCATTATCCTTAGCTCCTCGCCCTCAAAAAGACTCCGCAACTCCCCCTCACCTATACTCGCCCCAACCGGCAAGGATAACAATTCCTGCCTGCCAGCCCTGCCCACACGAAGTCGTCCACCATCCAATTCACTCACTCTACGCTTCGCCACCGCCCTTCGCCGCCTACGCCCAGCACTCGGACCAGGCAAAACTTCGACATCCGTAACACGTGGAGTAGCCTCCGCCTCAGCCACATCCAAGGCCGCAAAATAATCCAAGCCCTCATCCGAAGACTCTTCCGTCCATACAACCGAACTCCCAGAGTCATCAAACTCAGAAAACTTAGACTCATCCGATTCATTGCCAGCGACCACGGTCGAAGCCGCCACAAAATTAGCAGTAGCGGTTGCGCGCGCAGGCCCAAAATCCTGAACCTGCGCAGCAACCAAGGCTCAGTAACATAGACAAAATTCCCTAACTACCCCACACCCACTAAGCCACCTGCAAAGACCCAGCCGCCGCCACGGGATCTTCCGTTGCTGGCTCCGCCGCCGCCTTCGGGGGATCCTCCGCCATCGGCACGATGGCCGGTGGCGAGCCTCCACCAGACATAGTAGACACAGGGGCAGCATGGGAACCTTCACCGGTCTCCGGGAGCGGCGCCGGGTCAACCTCAGCCTCGGCCACCACCGGGTTGACCTCTGCTTCGGGCAGCACGCTGTTCAAATGTCCAAAGTCCTCCACGTCCTCAGCACGCGCCATCTACAACACAGCACACCGATTCAGCACACCCGCGTATACCCACATTCAACAACACAAAACAAAACACAAACTTTACCTGATCCCTCGCCCGGTCAGCCCGTTCCCTAACCGCCTCCCAACCGTGGGGGCCCCACATTCGGTCGAAGAGGGCCCCCGCGGCGTCCTTCATCACAGGGTCTTCGACCTTAAAAATTTCGCGCCCAAAGTCTTCATCGGATCGGTCGAAGCCCTCATAGTGACTGCACCCCTCGCGGGACAGCACATTCACGACCCTCTCGTAGGTGACGAGGGAGGCAAAGGACATGAAGCCCTCCATGATGGTCGGGAACACTAACAATTCCTCTTGCAGCCACTCGAGGAAGCGAAGGCCCGCCTCTCGGTCGGGCACCTCGAAGTCAGCAGTCCGCGCACCCAGCTCACGGTATGAGTCCACGAGCTGTTTGCGCGTCCGCTCAACTTCCGCGTGAGTAGAGGCCTCGGCCCTCTCCATGCGGGCCTGCAGAGCGTTGAACCGCGCCTCCCATTCCTCAGCGCGCTGGCTGACGAGACTCTCCTCCGCCCTCGCCAACTTGGCCCCCGCCTGCGCCGTCTGCGCCTTGGTGATGGCCTGGTTGGCCTCCCTCCTTTCCTCCACCAGCTGGCGCTGGAGGTCCGTCCTCTCGCCCTCCAGGGCGGCCACCCTCTCCGCCAGCCTACGACTTTTGCTCTCCGCAGCCAATTTTTCCCGGACGGCGTTCGCGTGCTGCGCTCGAAGTCTCTCGACTTCGGCAGCCATGTCCGCCGTAAGGGCGCCCGACGCCACGCGATCGGCGAAGTCTGCCGCCTAACAGACACGCATGAGACCACAATCACCGTGAAAGCGGCACACAACGAAGTCTACCTCAACTCACTTGATTCAGCTGCTGCGTCAGCTGCAGCGACGCCTCCTGCAGCCGGCAGGACACAGTGCCCGCTTCGTCCTTGACGGCAGTAGCCGCCGAGACCTCGCCGCCAGCGCTAAAAGCGCCACCCTTCACCCCAAAAACCGCGGTAGCCGCCGTGGCCGCCACTGCAGGCGAGACGACAACAAGTTGCCCTTTGCCCGACCCTGCAACGTAACATCGGTCAAAAAAAACTTACCAACGAGATAGTCGTCCACGCTAATATTTGTGCTGAAGTCGGCAACGCGTTTCCCCGGCGAAGGCTGCTCCCGGACCTTCGCAGCTCCTTCCGGGGCGGACTTGGTCCCGCCGACGCCGGCCACCTTCGCGCTCTCCGACAACTTGCTAGACCCAGGCGAGGCCGGCTTCGCAGTCAGCGAAGGCTGGCTCCCGCCGGGGACGGCAGCCTTCGCACTCCCCCGCGCTCTCTTCGGCCTAGCCTTAGGGAGCCTGACGACCGCCCAACGTTTCTGCGCAGCATCCTGGCGATCCTTGTTCATCACTGCCGACACAACAACAGCAATATTCCGTCCGTAAGGAAACACTCTCAAATCACGAACCATGCGAGATGTAAAAAAGTCTTCGCCAGCCGTGCGGGGGATAGGAACATCCTTGGGCCATCGACCCCCGGTAACCTCCAGCATCTGCGCCGAAGACTCTCGGAGCTCGGGCGAAGGCATCCTTCCCCTGGGGGCCGCGTATGTCCTCATCAACTCCATAGCAAAACTATCAGAGACCCCCAGTTTTCCCACCACAGTACCTAACTTCCTCTTCTTAGTGGATGGAGCGGCCTCCGGCGCGGGGTCGTCTTCGATCACTGCCGCTGGTTTTTTCCCTCGGCGGTCGGCAACGTCTACTCCAGGATAACCGCCATATGGCAAACCATTCAACTCAAAAACCCTGTTCAGGCGGTCATTGGATCCACGTATGTCCCAGCTCCGTTGGGCCTCCGTCCTCAGCACGTAGCGACCAACAATTCGCACCGCCCCATCCTCCGCCTCACGCACAACCGCGGCAGGATCCCGCCCTCGCACATCCAAAGCAAAAAGCGGACTTCGCACTTTCCGCCCACCCAGGGAGGGCATCTCGCGAGGGCATACTTCGCCCAGCGTCCATCCATGCGCCAGGGGCCACACCCCATACCCTATGAATTCCTCAACCAGATCACGCCCGCTACTCCTACGGGCAGCGATCCAAAGGGCCCTTTCACTCTCATCACCCTCCACCACTTCAAATGGCAGGTACGCCTCATAATAATGAGAACACATGATGGCAGCAGGGAGCCCAGGGTGATCTTCAACTTCAGCCTCCGAAACATAGAACCAGTAGTCCCACCAGTTGCCCCACTTATTTCGGGCACAGGGGACCAGCTCCACAACCTCCATCGAAGTCTTCCCAGACTTCGACATGAAAGTGCACGATCTGAATTGTGCAATCTTATGTCCAATTCTTCTCTTCTGCCAGTGCAGACAGTAGTGCTTGGCGAAGACTTCCACTGAGGGCTGACCGCCATATGACGTTGTTGCCCAGACATACTTCGCTAATGCCACCATGGCGTTCGGTGTCAGCTGATGAACCTGGACCCCCGAACTTCTGCAGAACCTCCGACACAAAACGATGCGCAGGCAGACGAAGGCCAGCAATGAAAAATGCCTCAAACACAACCAATTCACCCTCGGGCTCGGGAATCTCCTCTGCCCCCGGCACACGCCCGACCCCGCCGCCAAAATACCCCAACCGTTGCATATCTTGCACGCGGCCCGACGATATCCGCGAAACACCGAATTCCACCATATCACCCGGTCGCAATTCTACCGCCGCCACACCGCCCGAGAGATCCTCGGAAGGCGTCTCGGCCGTCGGCGTGGTCGCAGCAGACGAGGAGGAAGACGGCATGGCTACGTACCGTCGACGGCGGCGCGCAGTCTGCTTCACGCGGGCCAGTTCTCCGGCGAATAGGAGCAAGGAGGGCAGACGAGTAGGCAAGCAGTTTGAAAAAGGGAGGTTAGGGTTTTAGCGGCGCATAGAAAGGTAAATTTCAATCCGTGTCGCCCCACCCCCTTTTTATACACAGGGCGCGACGCTTGGGGAAACCCGCAATCCAACAGTGCGGTGTCAATCAACGGTCATGTCAAAAACCCCCGCGGAACCACTTCGAGCGAGGGCAGCGTCTCCACCATCTAGCGACGCCTTTGGCACCAGATGACTTAGTCGAACTGGTCCCTCGGAGGGCAAATGTTGGGGCGAAGGCGAAGACGCCACCCTTCGCTCGATGCCTTCGCCGGACTCACTACAACAACGGAGACAAGACGACTGGCAGACTCTACCCTTTGTCCCACGCATCGGAAGACGAAGGCCAATGGCGAAGTCGTCCCATCCCGCGACCTCGTCCAACATGGAGGCCCACGTGTGATCCGGCCCATTATAGCAGGCCCTGCGTGGCCGCTGCGCATTACGGGCCTAATTTGTAAAGGCTTCTCTGTAATTACAGTCTGTAACCCTGCTTTATGGGAATATTCTGGGGATAACCTGGGCGCCTGAGGGCACATGTGTCCTTAACCCAAGACGCTGGGCACTCAGGCACCTATAAATACCCCCGTATAGTGCCCTTGAGAGGCTGGATTCAACAGAGCTATTGCCATCTCGAGTTGAAACCTTGCTTACACTGTTTTTGCTCCCCCGTTGGATTAAATTACCCAGGAGAGCAAGTTCCAACACACTTCTTGAGTCTTTGGCACAAATATCACTCAAAGCATTTGTGTGGAGCACTTAATCACCAAAATCTTATAGAAATGGCCCAAGGGCACATTTCCCTTTCAGGTTGAAGCTGAGCATTGCTTTTAAAGTTGGTCAAAATTTTATTAGCAATTACTAAGTATAAGTAGATACCAAACCAAAATAATAATAGATCAAAATTTATAATAACACCCGCGATGCAATGCATATACCAAATTGAATTTAATTCCATAAATTAATCATGCAAGAGTCTTGAGCTGCTCATGACCGTGAGCACGGCTAGTATACCAGTTTTACACTCTGCAGAGGTGGTACTCTTTACCCACAAGTCATGTTACCCATCTACCTTAGGGTTGTATGGGCCCCATACACCTCTACCAAGGAAGCGAGGTAGGGTAACACTACGAGGCATTTACAAAGTTCCACTAGCTTCCGAAAACCCGCTAAATTTTCTAGGAAGTGCAATGCAAGAATCCCTCGTCTGACCGCCATCACAGCAAAATCAACCCGAGAACCTCCCTACACCCTACTCCCCTACTGCCCTTGCCCCTTTTAGGTAAGGTAGTCTTCCACTAGCTTTCCTACTTAGTCAGCCAAGGGTGTCTGGTGGCACGTGTTTCTCAAGTTAAGCTCTATGTTCCAATTAATATAATTATCTTGTCATGAACAGAAATAGAACAATAATAATAAACACAGACGATGTTTAATAGTTATCTCAACACCCAAAACCATATATAGCAATAGCAAAGACTACCCAAAAGTTTAGGGGTAAACAAGGTGTAAAGATAACCAAACTAGGGTGGCCTATTGGGTCCCATCAAAATTAAGCCTATGCATGCCAAAATGATTATATAGAACATTATTGGGTAAATAAAAGTGACCAAGGGCACAACTTGCGTGGGACTTGAGATTACAGGTACCAACTTGCTCTTCAAGTGACTCGTAACCTCATCGCTATTCGTAGCAATACAAACAAACATAGTATAGGCAAAACTAACATCACACCAAACATAAGCACAAACTGCATAATAATATTCTACGCATCACTACAAGATCGTGCGTTTGAGAACCACTAAATTCGTAGTTACGATTAACGAGTTTTGATTTTCTGAAGATTTGAGTGTTAGATACAAAAGAAATTAAGTGAATAATTTTAATCTAGATTTCATAACAAACTAAGGTTACCATATGATAAACAATATTATTATGAATTTAATGCAACTAGAATGAATCAATTTGGAGTTAAAATGAATTACTTATGAATTAATCAAGATTCTAGATTTATTTTTACCCTAAAAATAATTTTCCTAGAATTATTTTACTTAATTCAAGCACTGTGGACTGGGGACACTATTTCTTTGAACTCTAGGGTCTAATATATAAATTTCAGGACCAAACCGTGATGTTTCTTCACTGGATGTGAACTTCGGGTTGAATTAAGAAAAATGCATGGGCTCTTATGCAAAACGTAATGGCTAAAGGGGTATGACTATATCTTGGCCGATGGATTTTGAATCTGCGGTCAGGATTAGATTCTCGTTGTAATTGAAAGGGAATTAGGCTTCCACCTTTTTCCTAAATGATTTTGGTGGTTGAATTGCCCAACACAAATAATTGGACTAACTAGTTTGCTCTAGTCTATAAGTTCTACAGGTGCCAAAGGTTCACAAAAAGCCAATAAAAAGACCAAGAAAAGGGTTCAATCAAGAGAGTAAAGGATTTCCCAGAAGGCACCCTGGTTTGGCGCACCGGACTGTCCGGTGCACCATCGGACAGTGTCCGGTGCACCAGGGAACTCTAAGTCCAACTCTTCACCTTCGGGAATTTTCGGAGGAGCTTCGCTATAATTCACCGGACTGTCCGGTGCACCACCGGACAGTGTCCGGTGCTCCAGGGGAGAGCAACTCTGAACTCGCCAGCTTCGGGAATCCGCTCCGCTATAATTCACCGGACTGTCCGGTGAGTCACCGGACACTGTCCGTTGCACACCGGACTGTCCGGTGTGACAGCGGGGCAACGGCTACTTCGAACGCAACGGTCGTCTGCAACGCATTAAATGCGCGCCAGCGAGCGCAGAGGAGCAGAGCACGCGCAGGTGGCACACCGGACAGCCTACAGGGCCTGTCCGGTGCACCACCGGACAGCCAGGCGGGCCCACAAGACAGAGCTCCAACGGTCGAACCCCAACGGTCTGCTGACGTGGCTGGCGCACTGGACAGTGTCCGGTGCGCCATGCGACTGCAGCCTTCCAACAGCCACTTTGTGGTGGTTGGGGCTATAAATACCCCAACCACCCCACATTCAAGGCATCCATGTTTTCCACCTTCCAACTACTTACAAGAGCTCTAGCATTCAATTCTAGACACACAAAAGAGATCAAATCCTCTCCCAATTCCACTCAAAGCTTTAGTGATTAGAGAGAGTGATTGTTGTGTTCATTTGAGCTCTTGCGCTTGGATTGCTTCTTTTTTTTCTCATTCTTTCTTGCAATCATCTCAATTGTAATCGAGGCAAGAGACACCAATTGTGTGGTGATCCTTGCGGGGAAGTTTGGTTCCCGGTTGATTGAGAAGAGAAGCTCACTCGGTCCGAGGGACCGTTTGAGAGAGGGAAAGGGTTGAAAGAGACCCGGTCTTTGTGACCACCTCAACGGGGAGTAGGCTTGAGAGAACCGAACCTCGGTAAAACAAATCCTTGTGTCTCACTTCTTTATTCGCTTGCGATTTGTTTTTACGCCCTCTCTCGGACTCGCATTATATTTCTAACGCTAACCCGACTTGTAGTTGTGATTAACTTTGTAAATTTCAGTTTCGCCCTATTCACCCCCCCTCTAGGCGACTTTCAGTAATGAACCGGTGCACTATAACGGTCACCAGATCAAGATCCGACGATTCGGATCACAGGCGCAAAGGGACTTGACCAGAGCCGCACATCAACCCATCTACGACACCGATTATAACCGAAAGGGGTATCCCTAAGATTTAATCTGAGCCGCCCACGCGAGATCAAACGACCACGATTTAATTACGCTTGAGTCAATACTGACCACCCGATCAGATCCAGTGGCCAGATTTAGACGCATGAAGGGGCACCCAGACGTCTAATCTTAATCGTTCCAGACCAGATCAACGGCGCTCGCTTATCTTCTTTCTCTAGTCGCATCCATGGCGGCCCACTAGCCTCCCCGTGGTGGAGGACATTGCCGATGCCAGCCACAACACTCCCTGGTGCCCGATTACCTACCTTGTCTGGTGCTACCCGATGAGGAGTAAACGACAAACTCGGTTGAAGGCTTCTTATCGATGATTACACAGTCTAAAGCTCTATTCATGCCAGGGCGTGGCTCCACGACAATACCACACACCGACGAGGAATTCCTTCGAGCAGAGGTTAGCGATGGCATGTGTGCAAGGGAACCCTAGATTATCCCGTTAGCGATGGCATGGGCGTTGCACCTAGAGATCACAGGTGACGGCGGTGTAACACCCGGTTTTAAAGAAACAAAGCCGGGTGCATCTCATACATGCGCCAAAGAAGACAACATATATAATAACAGAGTGTATAGAGATAAATGTCATAAACATCAGAGTATTTATTACATAGCGGAAGACTTATTACAAAATAAAGATAAATATAAAACGAACTAAGGATCGTCGGCGCCAATGTCGACTGAGAAACGCCACCTAGATCAGATCGAACTCCTCAGTGTTAGGCGGCTCCTCCTGAACCACCTGCTCTTCTCCTGTGGGGGGTGTGAGACAGCAAGAGTGAGCTCACATACGTTCATAGCTCAACAAGTCGTGGGGAATAATGTGGCATGAACTCACCAAAGGTGGGAATTCATGAAGTGTAAGGCTGATCAATGAAATAAAGGCTGAAGCTGAGCATTGCTTTTATATGTTGGTCAAAATTTTATTAGCAGTTACTAAGTGTAAGTAAATACCAAACCATAGTAATAATAAGTAAAAGTAATAATAAAATAATCCCAAATGCAAGGAAATGACAGGTTAAGTTTAAGTTCCATAATTTAATCATGTGAGTGTCCGAGCCGCTCATGACCGTGAGCACGGCTAGTATACCAGTTTTACACTCTGCAGAGGTTGCGCATCTTTACCCACAAGCCGTGTTACCCATTTGCCACGGAGTTGATCAGACTCCATACACCTCTACCTAGGAAGCGAGGCAGGGTACCACTACGAGGCCTTTACAAAGTTCCACTAGCTTCAGACTACCCGCTACAGTTTATAGGAAGCTCCAGTGCAGGGTTCCTGGCTGACCGCCATCGCAGCAAAATCAACCAGGGACCTCCCTACACCGACCACTCCCCTACTGCCCTTGCCCCTTTCGGGTAAGGTAGCCCTCCCCTAGCTTTCCTAGTTAATCAGCCAAGGGCGTCCCATTAAACCCTTGTGGTAGCACTGTTTTCCCGGGTGGTTCTCCATGTTCCCATTAACATAATGATCTTAACATGATCAAGGAAGAATAAAACAGATAACAATAGTATAACAATGAGTGATGAATATCTCTATACCCAAATCCACATAAAGCAATAGCATGTACTACCCAAAACTTTAGTAGTAAAACCAGTGGTGAAGCAAGGTATAAAGATAGTCAAATCTAGGGTATCCTATTGGGTCCCAGCAAAATTATCCTATGCAGATCATTATGAATAATAAGAACATGAATAGGTAAAAGAAGTGATCAAGGGCACAACTTGCCTTCCACGAGCTCCTGCTCAGCTACTTCAACTTGTTGAAGCTCAGGTTCCACAGTGGGTTGCTCGTCTACTCGCATCAACACAATACATACATAACATAGCATAAATTAACATCACACCAAGCATGCAAATAGAATATACAGTAATAAACTAGACATTAAAATAAGATCACAGGAACTGGAATCATTAAATTTGGAGTTATATATTTTAAGTTATGGATTTTCTAAGGTTTTATGCATTTAATACAAGATTAAGTGAAAGAATGATTTTAATGTGTTTGTCATGTCAGAACAGAAGCACTAATGGGTGGACAATATTATTACAAAAATTTAGGAACTGGAATGGACCAATTTGGAGTTCAAATGAATTTTCTATGATTTATACAAATTCTAGCACTTATTTATATATTAAAAATCAATTTTTGTATTTATTTATCTGATTTTCTAAGTCTCTGGACTGGGCGTCAAAATCTGTAAAGCGCAGGGGCTATGGCGTAAAAGAACCTAAGACACAGGAAACAGCAGTATGGGACGGCGGGTTGATTTCCGCAAAGTCCAGGGGCTCTTATGCAAAACGACCCGGCCGAAGGGGTATCCAACGACCCTGGCCGTCCGATTCAATTTAAACAATCCAGATTAGATCACGGTTCATATTGAAGCGGTATGGAATGCGGGCCCTCGGATTTCAATCGCACGGCCCACGCTGAATCTACGTCATAATCAATCGTGAACCCTACGATCCAAATCTAACGACCATGATCACCCTGAGTGAAACGGTACGCTACTCCAATCTGAACCGCCCGTGATCGATCCAGTGGCTCAGACATCACCCAACCTACGATATGATCGGGACCGTTGATCCATTGATCAACCGTCCACATCCCGTCGTCCTCCTCCGCCCAAATCCCCCCAAATGCCCGACGGCGGCGAGGATCACCACCGGCGGTACAATCCTCCGGTTCGGGGGCACCAAACATAAATTAACTTCTGCTACACGTTGCGGATATGAAAGCGGGTTTGGGCGAGGGTTTCTTACTGGGAATTGCTGGCACAAGCGAGTTGTCCACGGTGAGCTGCGGGCGGAGGTGGAAGCGCAGCGACGACGAGCAATCGCCGATGATGCAGTCAACCAATTGTTGCGCTTGGTGCTTGGTGAGTATCAGTGGTGTCCACCGAAGGCCCTAGACCCCTACCCAGAGCTCGGGTGGCGCGTATGGCTCCAGTCAGCGACGGCGGGACACAGAGCTCCGTGGCGGGTGGTGGCGGCGAGTGGTGTTCGGCGTATGCAACGACACAGGAGGGTTTAGGGGAAAGGGAAGGGAGAGCGCAACCGTTATATGGTCCATGGAGGTGCCCGGCTAACCACGGCGTCAACGGAAAAGGGGAGAGGGGCTCGCCGTAAGACCCGTCGCGCCAGTCGCGCGGTCTGTTGAAGACGACGAGCACGCGCGCTGACAGGTGGGGCCGCGTTGCAGTGTCACGCGAGAATGCGGGTGCGAGCGCGAGCAGCGTTTCCGGGTTGCGGGGCCCGCAGAGTCAGTGAAAGGGAAGTCAGTCGCGCGCGTGTGGAGGAGAGGCAGACAGGCGGGTCCCACTGATCGGTCTACGGGAGCGCAGTGAAGGCGGAGGCATGGGCCGCGCGGAGGCAATGTGTTGGTGGGCCGAATAGGTTGGCTGCCGGCCCAATTAGGGTTTTAGTCTTTTTCCATTTTATTTCCTATTTTCTTTTCTCCATTTCCAAGTTAAATTTGAATTCAAACTTAAATTCAAATTTCTATGGCTCATCACTTCAAATTATATCTGTGAGATTAGGGATATCAATCCTGAATATATTTATTCATATATATTTCATTTATATATATATATTTTTTTTATAACCCTTCTCTTTTTTTCTTATTTCCAAACTCTAATTTCCATTTAGGGTTTGATCCAACCTTTAGAATTATTATCTCTTTGCTGTTATCCTTATTATTGTATTCAATGTGCAAACATATAAAACTCCAACATGATGCATATTCTTTTTATCATCTGTTTTAATTCATCTTCAACTTTCATGTATGCTCTTTTTATGATGCAATTATGGCACATAAGATAAGGAATTCACTATATAATCCTTTTATAAAATTTTGAGTATTACAAATCCTACCCCCCTTAAAAATAATCTCGTCCTCGAGATTTAGGAAGATCTAGGGAAAAGGTGGGGAAAATCTATACGAAGCTCTTCTTCTCTTTCCCAAGTTGCTTCATCTTCACCGTGGTGACTCCATTGAACTTTGCACATCTTTATCACCTTATTTCTTGTAACTCGAGTTAAAGTGTCCAAAATCTTGATGGGGTACTCAGCATAAGTCAAATCCTCTTGAACACTAAGGTCTTCCATTGGCAACTGCTCCTCAGGTACCCTGAGGCACTTCTTTAGCTGAGACACATGAAACACATCATGTACATCTGACAAATGATCGGGTAACTCCAGTTGATATGCAACTTCTCCCACTCGCTTTAAGATCAAGAAAGGTCCAATGAAGCGAGGGGACAACTTTCCTTTAACTTTAAATCTCCTCATACCACGAAGTGGTGACACCTTCAAGTAGACATGATCACCCTCCTTAAACTCCAGTAATCTTCTCCTATTATCAGCATAACTCTTTTGCCTTGATTGTGCAATTCTCAAATTTTCTCTTATCATTCGAACTTGCTCTTCTGCCTCTTGAATCAATTCAGGCCCAAAGAACTGTCTTTCTCCAGTCTGATCCCAATACAGTGGAGTCCTGCATTTTCTACCATATAAAGCCTCAAACGGTGACATCTTCAAACTGGCCTGGTAGCTATTATTATAAGAAAACTCAGCATAGGGTAAGCTCTTCTCCCAACTTCCACCATGCTTGAGAGCACAAGCTCTTAACATATCCTCCAGGACTTGATTAGTCCTCTCTGTCTGTCCATCAGTCTGAGGATGGTAGGCTGAACTAAAATTCAACTTTGTATCCAAGCTCTCATGCAACTTCTTCCAAAATCGAGAAGTAAATTGTGATCCTCGATCAGACACGATCTTCTTAGGTACTCCATGTAAACAAACTATCCGAGTCATATACAATTCTGCTAGCTTGGCTCCCGTGTAATTAGTCCTCACTGGTATGAAGTGAGCCACCTTTGTCAATCTGTCCACAATTACCCAAATAGAGTCATATCCTGCTGGAGTGCGGGGTAGTCCAACAATAAAATCCATACCAATTTCTTCCCATTTCCACTCAGGTATCTTCAATGGGTGCAATAATCCAGCGGGTCTTTGATGTTCGGCCTTGACTCTTTGACATACATCACACTTAGCCACATGAGCAGCCACATCTCTTTTCAGTCCATACCACCAATACTTTCGCTTCAAATCTTGATACATCTTAGTGCTTCCAGGGTGAATGGAGTAATCAGAATCATGAGCTTCTTTCAATATAGCCTCACGGAGGCTATCGATCTCTGGAACACATATCCGATCTTTGAACCATATAGTACCTTGCTCATCCTCCGTGAACTCCGGAACTCGACCTTCCGTAATCAGATCCTTAATCTCTTGAATCTTAGCATCACCAGTCTGACCTTTACGAATCTCTTGCTCCAAGGTAGGTTCCAATTCAATGGTGACTCCTTCAGTGTGAGTAACAATTCCCAAATTGAGTCTCTCAAAGTCTTTTGCTAATTCATCGGGTAGCTGGACAACAAAAGCGGAGTGAACATGTTCTTTCCGACTCAAGGCATCTGCAACCAAATTTGCCTTGCCCGGGTGATAGTGAATCTCCAAATCATAATCCTTGATGAGCTCCAACCAACGACGTTGCCTAAGATTGAGATCCTTCTGAGTGAATATATACTTCAAACTCTTATGATCCGTGTATACTTGGCACTTAGTTCCCATAATGTAGTGTCTCCAAATCTTAAGTGCGTGCACAACGGCAGCCAGCTCCAAGTCATGGGTGGGGTAGTTCAATTCATGCTTCCGCAACTGACGAGATGCATATGCAATCACATGTCCTTCTTGCATAAGAACACATCCCAATCCTTGGCCACATGCATCACAATAAATGTCAAATCCTTTCTGCAAGTCTGGCATAATCAATACTGGAGGTGACATCAATCTCTCCTTCAATTGATCAAAGCTCTCTTGGCATTTCTCATCCCACTTAAATTCTCTTCCCTTCACCAAAAGCGAGGTCATAAGCTTAGCAATCTTAGAAAATCCTTCAATAAATCTCCAATAATATCCTGCAAGTCCCAAGAAACTCCGAATCTCAGTAACTGTAGTGGGTACTCTCCACTCCATTATCTCCTTCACTTTAGCAGGATCCACTGCTATTCCTCCATTAGAAATAATATGGCCAAGGAATGGCACCTTGTCAATCCAAAACTCGCACTTGCTGAACTTAGCGTAGAGTTGATTATCTCGCAGCTTTTGTAGCACCAACCTTAGATGTTGTTCATGATCACTTTCATTCCTAGAATAGATCAGAATGTCGTCGATAAACACCATGACGAATCTGTCCAAATACTCCATAAACACTTTGTTCATCAAATTCATGAAATAAGCCGGTGCATTGGTTAATCCAAATGACATAACAGTAAACTCATATAATCCATATCGGGTTGAGAAAGCCGTCTTTGGAATATCTGATGGTCTAATCTTCATCTGATGGTATCCCGATCGGAGATCAATCTTCGAGAATACCCTGGCTCCTCTCATCTGATCAAACAAATCCTCAATACGGGGTAATGGGTACTTGTTCTTCACTGTGACATCATTAAGTGATCTATAGTCCACGCACATTCGTTGCGATCCATCCTTCTTCTGTACGAATAACACCGGTGCTCCCCAAGGTGAGGAACTCGGACGAATATACCCCGCTTCTTGTAACTCAGTTAACTGCTTCTTTAGTTCCTTCAACTCCTCTACGGACATTCTATATGGCCGTTTAGAAATAGGGGCGGTTCCAGGTAAGAGATCAATAACAAACTCAACTTCTCTATCAGGTGGCATCCCTGGTAACTCCTCTGGAAAGACATCCGGAAAATCCCTAACCACACGGATGTTGACACCAATAAACTTCCCATCTACTAAGAATGCCGCAAGTCTGATGGTGGTAGTTAGTACAACTTCAACTTCAAATATTTGTCCTTTGGAACTGGTGAGTTCTACGGTTCCTTTAGCATAGTGTATAAACCGCCTTTGCCTTTCTTAACCATGACATACCAAGTATCACATCTATAGTGCTCTCTTCTAACACTATAGGGGTAGCCCATCTGGGTTAGAAACACATGGGACGAAAGAAAGGATTGTAGATAAGGCAGTGGCTACGAGGAATGTTACTGCGGGGGATTTATTAGCTAAGTAGATTAGTGTGTCACCTACTAATGCTAATACATTACCTTATGGTGGTACATGCTAAGATGCCCAACCATAATGTTTCAATCAATCAAAGAAGCAAATCAAACATTGATCATCAGAACAATCAACCAACATTTTTTTAAAATAGAGAAAATAGTTTTATTTTCGTCTTAGGTTCCCTATCTCTTAAAAATGTCTTAGGGGTAGGGATTTCAAGGTTTGAAATCCATCTTGTCTTAGAGTAGAAAAGGTAAGAATGATCAGAGTAGAACAGTAGAAGGTGAAACAGGATCAAGATAACTGTAGAAAGAATCAGAGTAAGGTAAGTATAGAATGAATCAGAATAAGGTAAGTAGGTAAGGGTTGTCCATTTCTATCTAGGTCTCGTCCTACAGTCAACATTTCCTCTGATACCACTTCTGTAACACCCGGTTTTAAAGAAACAAAGCCGGGTGCATCTCATACATGCGCCAAAGAAGACAACATATATAATAACAGAGTGTATAGAGATAAATGTCATAAACATCAGAGTATTTATTACATAGCGGAAGACTTATTACAAAATAAAGATAAATATAAAACGAACTAAGGATCGTCGGCGCCAATGTCGACTGAGAAACGCCACCTAGATCAGATCGAACTCCTCAGTGTTAGGCGGCTCCTCCTGAACCACCTGCTCTTCTCCTGTGGGGGGGGGGGTGAGACAGCAAGAGTGAGCTCACATACGTTCATAGCTCAACAAGTCGTGGGGAATAATGTGGTATGAACTCACCAAAGGTGGGAATTCATGAAGTGTAAGGCTGATCAATGAAATAAAGGCTGAAGCTGAGCATTGCTTTTATATGTTGGTCAAAATTTTATTAGCAGTTACTAAGTGTAAGTAAATACCAAACCATAGTAATAATAAGTAAAAGTAATAATAAAATAATCCCAAATGCAAGGAAATGACAGGTTAAGTTTAAGTTCCATAATTTAATCATGTGAGTGTCCGAGCCGTTCATGACCGTGAGCACGGCTAGTATACCAGTTTTACACTCTGCAGAGGTTGCGCATCTTTACCCACAAGTCGTGTTACCCATTTGCCACGGAGTTGATCAGACTCCATACACCTCTACCTAGGAAGCGAGGCAGGGTACCACTACGAGGCCTTTACAAAGTTCCACTAGCTTCAGACTACCCGCTACAGTTTATAGGAAGCTCCAGTGCAGGGTTCCTGGCTGACCGCCATCGCAGCAAAATCAACCAGGGACCTCCCTACACCGACCACTCCCCTACTGCCCTTGCCCCTTTTGGGTAAGGTAGCCCTCCCCTAGCTTTCCTAGTTAATCAGCCAAGGGCGTCCCATTAAACCCTTGTGGTAGCACTGTTTTCCCGGGTGGTTCTCCATGTTCCCATTAACATAATGATCTTAACATGATCAAGGAAGAATAAAACAGATAACAATAGTATAACAATGAGTGATGAATATCTCTATACCCAAATCCACATAAAGCAATAGCATGTACTACCCAAAACTTTAGTAGTAAAACCAGTGGTGAAGCAAGGTATAAAGATAGTCAAATCTAGGGTATCCTATTGGGTCCCAGCAAAATTATCCTATGCAGATCATTATGAATAATAAGAACATGAATAGGTAAAAGAAGTGATCAAGGGCACAACTTGCCTTCCACGAGCTCCTGCTCAGCTACTTCAACTTGTTGAAGCTCAGGTTCCACAGTGGGTTGCTCGTCTACTCGCATCAACACAATACATACATAACATAGCATAAATTAACATCACACCAAGCATGCAAATAGAATATACAGTAATAAACTAGACATTAAAATAAGATCACAGGAACTGGAATCATTAAATTTGGAGTTATATATTTTAAGTTATGGATTTTCTAAGGTTTTATGCATTTAATACAAGATTAAGTGAAAGAATGATTTTAATGTGTTTGTCATGTCAGAACAGAAGCACTAATGGGTGGACAATATTATTACAAAAATTTAGGAACTGGAATGGACCAATTTGGAGTTCAAATGAATTTTCTATGATTTATACAAATTCTAGCACTTATTTATATATTAAAAATCAATTTTTGTATTTATTTATCTGATTTTCTAAGTCTCTGGACTGGGCGTCAAAATCTGTAAAGCGCAGGGGCTATGGCGTAAAAGAACCTAAGACACAGGAAACAGCAGTATGGGACGGCGGGTTGATTTCCGCAAAGTCCAGGGGCTCTTATGCAAAACGACCCGGCCGAAGGGGTATCCAACGACCCTGGCCGTCCGATTCAATTTAAACAATCCAGATTAGATCACGGTTCATATTGAAGCGGTATGGAATGCGGGCCCTCGGATTTCAATCGCACGGCCCACGCTGAATCTACGTCATAATCAATCGTGAACCCTACGATCCAAATCTAACGGCCATGATCACCCTGAGTGAAACGGTACGCTACTCCAATCTGAACCGCCCGTGATCGATCCAGTGGCTCAGACATCACCCAACCTGCGATATGATCGGGACCGTTGATCCATTGATCAACCGTCCACATCCCGTCGTCCTCCTCCGCCCAAATCCCCCCAAATGCCCGACGGCGGCGAGGATCACCACCGGCGGTACAATCCTCCGGTTCGGGGGCACCAAACATAAATTAACTTCTGCTACACATTGCGGATATGAAAGCGGGTTTGGGCGAGGGTTTCTTACTGGGAATTGCTGGCACAAGCGAGTTGTCCACGGTGAGCTGCGGGCGGAGGTGGAAGCGCAGCGACGACGAGCAATCGCCGATGATGCAGTCAACCAATTGTTGCGCTTGGTGCTTGGTGAGTATCAGTGGTGTCCACCGAAGGCCCTAGACCCCTACCCAGAGCTCGGGTGGCGCGTATGGCTCCAGTCAGCGACGGCGGGACACAGAGCTCCGTGGCGGGTGGTGGCGGCGAGTGGTGTTCGGCGTATGCAACGACACAGGAGGGTTTAGGGGAAAGGGAAGGGAGAGCGCAACCGTTATATGGTCCATGGAGGTGCCCGGCTAACCACGGCGTCAACGGAAAAGGGGAGAGGGGCTCGCCGTAAGACCCGCCGCGCCAGTCGCGCGGTCTGTTGAAGACGACGAGCACGCGCGCTGACAGGTGGGGCCGCGTTGCAGTGTCACGCGAGAATGCGGGCGCGAGCGCGAGCAGCGTTTCCGGGTTGCGGGGCCCGCAGAGTCAGTGAAAGGGAAGTCAGTCGCGCGCGTGTGGAGGAGAGGCAGACAGGCGGGTCCCACTGATCGGTCTACGGGAGCGCAGTGAAGGCGGAGGCATGGGCCGCGCGGAGGCAATGTGTTGGTGGGCCGAATAGGTTGGCTGCCGGCCCAATTAGGGTTTTAGTCTTTTTCCATTTTATTTCCTATTTTATTTTCTCCATTTCCAAGTTAAATTTGAATTCAAACTTAAATTCAAATTTCTATGGCTCATCACTTCAAATTATATCTGTGAGATTAGGGATATCAATCCTGAATATATTTATTCATATATATTTCATTTATATATATATATTTTTTTATAACCCTTCTCTTTTTTTCTTATTTCCAAACTCTAATTTCCATTTAGGGTTTGATCCAACCTTTAGAATTATTATCTCTTTGCTGTTATCCTTATTATTGTATTCAATGTGCAAACATATAAAACTCCAACATGATGCATATTCTTTTTATCATCTGTTTTAATTCATCTTCAACTTTCATGTATGCTCTTTTTATGATGCAATTATGGCACATAAGATAAGGAATTCACTATATAATCCTTTTATAAAATTTTGAGTATTACAGGCGGCACCCTTGGTAACCGGTGTTTCATGCTCCCATATCATAGTGGGGGGGAAGGTTCGATCGAATTGGATGAGGAACAAGACCCGCCTTCGGTTTGGTTATATATGCCGAAGCCGAGGATCCTCAGCCCGGCTGGATTTTGCCGGCGGAGGTGGTTGCAGGTCAATGGCTGTGAATCTCGCTCGATCCGGTTTCAGATAGACGAGGCTTGTGGAGACTAGGCCCCACATGGCAGTGACACAGAGGGGAGGCAGGACCAAAGGCGCGGGTGCAATTACACGCAGGCGGGTGACTTCTGCTGGCTTGGCCCTCTGAGCCAGTGACAGAGGAGAGGGCACGCGCGAGTTATGTATGCTGACAGCGTGGTCCCAGGTGTCAGCGGCGAGAGACAACTAGGCTAAGGAAGGCCAGATTTGGGCCGAGGCAAAGAAAGAATCCGCCCAAGACAAAAATAGGTAGTCCTTCTTTTTTTGTTTTCCATTTTCAAACCCTAGTTTTCAAACCAAAGTTCAACTCCAACCAAAGTTTATTTACCAAACTTCTAAATACACAAGCAACAGCATGTGATGCAAGACATAAGTTTATTAATTTATTGTTTTATTTATTTGGATAAATTTGTCTAAATGTTCTATTAATGAAAGGAATATCAACCCAAATGATTTGAAAGTGTTTGTTCTTTTTTTTGTAGATTACTGTTTGAGAATTCAAATCTGAATTACCATTTTGTGTGTGTAGTTTACTTGATAGTGAATTAATATTCTTTACTTATTTACTTTTAGGAGAGGTTAATATCTAACCAAGCATAACTTTAATTCAAGGATTTTCTTTTCTAATTATATAGTTCATGAGAGGGATAAATCATTTTAGCAAATAGATTGGAAGGTTGCCAATTATTCCTTTCTAGATTTCAAATTAAATTCCAATCTCCAAATGTTTTGTGTTCTATCAATATTTTTGTATAGCCTACCATTAATTTTAGGAGAACATAACTTAAAAGTGAGGAACCCACATTTAAGAGACATCATTATTCTTAATTATTGGGAGAAACTTTTATAACTCCCAAAATAGGACTTTAGGTGTTACAAATTCTACCCCCTTAAAAATAATCTCGTCCTCGAGATTAGTAAGAAAGGGATGTAAAAAGCCTTATTTATAGTTTAGCTTTTAGTTTCTAATTAGTTTAAGAATAAGAACTTTCATGTTAATTAGAAAGTGATTAGGAAAGCATGGGTATCTATATGTATAGCCATTTTATTATGTAGGATAAAAGATGGATAGGTTAGGGCAAGAATAGCCTGGGGTAAGATAGTTTATGGTGAGAAAGTGTCACACCCGGTTTTGGAAGGTAAACTGAATGCAAACCATGTACGTGCTAGGATCAGAACTCACGTACACAGCGATTACATAATTGGACATCATCACACAATGCTCGAAATAAATAGTGGAAAGGTACTTTAATTACATCAAGATGTCCAAGACATCCACAGAGTCTAATACATAGCCATAGTGTTCAACATTGATATCAAAGTGCGGAGAAACGAAATGTAGAAGATAAGCCTACACAGGCAGCTAACTGGGGGTTTCCCACTAAAGTAAACTAGAACTCGTCGTAGTCCTAGAACTCCTCAAAGTCCTCCATGTTATCAACATCACCTCCTGAGCACTGAGTACAGTGGGGACAACTTGGGGTGGGGTGGTTTGTAAAGAAAGGGTGAGTACACATCAACGTACTCAGCAAAGTCCCGTTTGGCATAAAGTGGACTAGATATATGTGGAGTTAAGGTTTAGTAGATGCTTTTAGTTGGTCAAGTTTTATTATTATAAGTAGAGCCAGATTTTAGTAATAAACCCAGTTATTACCCAGAAGTACTCCCTCCAAGAGGAAATACCAGAGATCAGAATTATAATCATCATTGCTAATCATCATCATAAAAGTAATCAAAGTTCTTCTAATCAAAGAAGAACCCAAGGCTGCTCTTAACTGTGAGCACGACTGATATACCAGTTTCTAACACTCTGCAGAGGTTGCACACTTTACCCATAAGCCGTGATTCCCATTCTGCTCGAGGTTCTAGCCTCCCCATTGATCACTACCAAGGTGACCTAGCAGGGTCTCACTACGTAGCCTTTACAAAGATTCCCCAGAGGTCATAGTCGCCCGTTAGGTTTCTCTAGTTTGATAAACACAGTACATCTCCCCAAAGGAAGGGTGACTAACAAAACCAAATCAAAGAACTTCTACAATTAGCCTCGGTAGAGAAAGTACTGTGCCCGGACCCCATTGACGGCCATATGGCGAAGCCAACTACTCCTCTGGTTCCTCTAATTAATCAGCTAAGGGTGTCCCATTCCACCCTCATGGTTGCACTGTTATCCCGGGTTATCACTCCCCAAACAGGTCCTTACAGAGAGGTACTCAGGAAACAGCTTGAGCCCCCTAAAGTAATCACAAGAACCTCATCGGGATAACATCATCGTATCATAAATAATCACATCATGTTCATTGTTTAAGTTAAAGAAATAGCATAAGCTGACTATGATTAACCCAAAAAGGTAAACAAGGGTAAGGTAAATACAGACTAGTCAATCCTTAAGTTTCAATAATGTAATGCAGGACAGTGAATTATAAAGTAAAGTAGGACATGATAGGTCTACGGACACTTGCCTTCACCAGGTTGTTGCTCAGGGGGATCTTCGGCAACACACTCAGGAACCACGATTTGCTCGTTGTCTAAATAAAGCGATCATACATTCAATACATTTGGAAAGTACAAATGAACAACACATCAAACATGTACAAACATTGGGACACAACTCAAAAGATGTAGTATTAAATAAAGGAGAACGAGGTCAAGTTATAAAATGAATTAATCCTAATTAGGAGTTGATTACTCTCTAAGTGTTTGGAACATACCACAAAAGGTAAAGTAGTAATTTAAATAAGAAAGAGATTAAATCATAAGATGGACTAATCTCATTTAGGAATTTGATTATTCTTTAAGTGTTATCCACAATTACATAACCTAATTCTATTCATTTCATTGAGACCTAAAATTTAAACCAAAAATGAATTCATGTAATGCATGTCACTAATCTCACAAGATTAAATATATTTTAACTCCTAGGGCTTTCATTTTATTTATTTCATTAAATAAATAAATTAACATAAACATTAATCTTGTACCCTATGTGTAAAATTAAAGTTTACAGACTATGGCTGATCATAATTTATTTGGACAGAGAAAAATTCTATGAACATTTTCCAATTTGAACTACTAAATTTGGAGTTCATATGAAAAAGATATGAAATAAACAAGTTTTGAAGTTAAAATATGAAATTAGGGCTAAATCTGTGATTAAACAAAAGCACAGGGGGCTATTTGAAATAAACCAGGGGCCTGCGCGCTAAAATAGAGGACGACGGGTTGATTTTCTAAAACTCGAGGGTCTCTTAAGTAAAACTCACACGCGGAGGGGTACGGGGTAACTTCAACCGTTGGATCAGAGATCAACGGCCACAATTAGATCGCGCGGGCGCACGCAGGCACAGGCGCACGGACGCGACTGACGGGAGGGGACAGGGCGTCAGCGAGCCAGGGCGGGAAGACCAGCCGGGCCCAGGGATAGGGGCGCGGGTGAGGCGGAAGAGAGAAGGGCGGTTGGATCTGGATCGGAGGGCTGCGATCAGATCCACTCTGGTTAAATCTAAACCGCCCGATCTCGGATGGACGCCCGAGATCTAACGGCTGGGGGCGGATACAGGCACGGTGGCGCCACTCAATCCCGCGGCCAGAGCTCGCCAGAGACGAGGGGGCTGGCCACGGTGGGGCTCCAGAGGCTTGGGGGCTAGCTCGGGCGTGTTCAGGGCGGTCTGGCGGACTCGGCCATGGGAATCACGCCGGCGCGGGTGCACCAGAGGGCGCTGCACACGGCGAGGTGGGCTAACGGCGATGCGGGGCAACTCCGGCGATCAATCGCGCGCTAACCAGGGCAGTAACAGCCAAATTAAGGGCACAGGCAGGTTGCTCACCTCGAGGGGAAGCGCTGAAGTCACGGGGCAACGACGGTGGCGTGGGGACGTGATGGGGCGATGGTGGCGGAGCTTCGACTGCACAGGAAGAACTCCGATGAGCGCGGACTGGGCGGACTAGAGGGATTAGGGGCTAGTCAAGGGGTGTTCCAGGTGGCGGGTGATAGGGCGAAGCTTACCGGGGCAATAGACGCGGCGGGGAGTTCCACGGCGACCGTAGAACGGGTGGCAGACGCTGATTGTGACAGAACCTCCCAAGTCATTAGGCCCACCTACAGTTGTCCTTGTCCAACAGACCTCGGACAACCCAGCAGGTGTTCCTGAATCACTTGACTAGTTCGGTATCTGCTTTTCTTACCTTTCCCAAGAGCGTTTCACCCGTCACGCAGACATTACAAATTATCGGAGATACGAAAATGCGGAAACTATTACATAAACTTACCTTTATTTAAAAGTAAGACAAAGTTATATATTACAGACCAGGATATAATTAACTAAGTGCAGAGTATTATTATTACAGAACCAAGTGAGAGCACCTAGAGGGGGGGTGAATAGGTGATCCTGTAAAAACTTGAAACTTAAAGCCACAAAACTTGATTAGGATTTAGCACAATGAAGTCAAGTGGCTAAGGAGAGCTCTTGTGAAGCACAATAGACACAGTGAGAACAAGCACAAGAGACACGAGGATTTATCCCGTGCTTCGGCCAAGTACAACACTTGCCTACTCCACATTGTGGCGTCCCAATGGATGAGAGTTGCACTCAACTCCTCTCAAGTGATCCAATGATCAACTTGAATACCACAGTGTTCTTCTTTTCTTTACTCTTTCCCGTTTGCGAGGAATCTCCACAACTTGGAGTCTCTCGCCCTTACAATAAGAATCAAAGTGAAAGCACTAGAGTAAGGAGGGGAAGCAACACACACAAATCCACAGCAATACGCACACACACGGCCAAGACTTGAGCTCAAATGAATATCACAAGGTTCTCACTAGAACGGAGCTCAAATCACTAAGAATGTCAAACGAGTGCGCAAAGACGGAGTGTGAATGATCAAGAATGCTCAAAGTATGCTTGGTGTGTTCCTTCATGCGCCTAGGGTTCCTTTTATAGCCCCAAGGCAGCTAGGAGCCGTTGAGAGCAATCCAGGAAGGCAATTCTTTCCTTCTGTCGGTTGGTGCACCGGACAGTCCGGTGCACCATAGGACACTGTACGGTGCTGATTTCTTTCCTATTTTGGCGCAGCCGACCGTTGAAGATTTGGAGTCGTTGGCGCACCAGACACTGTCCGGTGCACACCGGACAGTCCGGTGCCCCCATCTGACCGTTGGCTCGGCCACATGTCACGCGCGGATTGCGCGGCCGACCGTTGGCCCGGCCGACCGTTGGCTCATCAGACAGTCCGGTGCACCACCGGATAGTCCAATGAATTATAGCCGTACGCTGTTGACTTGATTCCCAAGAGTGGCGACTTCACCGCAGCCGACTCACCGGACAGTTCGGTGCACCACCGGACAGTTCGGTGCACCACCGGACAGTCCGGTGATTTATAGCCGTACGCCGCCATCGAGACCCGAGAGCAGCCAATTGACCAGACGCCAACCTGGCTCACCGGACACTGTCCGATGCACCACCGGACAGTCCGGTGTACCCAGACTGAGCAGAGTCTTGGCTGCTCGAGCCAAGTCTTTTCCAATTGTATTTTCTCTGATTCTAGCACTTAGACAAATATGTTAGTACACAAAAACCAATGTACTAAGTCTAGAATCATACCTTTGTGTTGATTTTCACTTCATCCACCATTTGGCATAGTTTCACACTTAAACCATTTGTGTTGGCACTTGATCACCAAAATACTTAGAAATGGCCCAAGGGCACATTTCCCTTTCAATCTCCCCCTTTTTGGTGATTTATGCCAACACAACAAAAAGCAACTAAAGGAAGTGCAACATCAATGCAAATGAGAACACAAATTTGTTTTGATTCAAATCTGGCATATTTGGATCATTCTTTGCCACCACTTGATTTGTTTTTGCAAATCAAACTCAACTTCCTATCTCTAAGTCAAAGTCACTTGTTGAGGCATAGAGAGAGGTATTCCAAGAGAAATTGATCAAAGATTCAAAAACTCCCCCTTTTTCCCATAATCACACATTCTCCCCACAAGAGACAAACTTTTGACAACAAGAGACAATAAGAGTATTTTGACAAAAAAAGCTCTAACTCTACTATTTTCAAAATTCTCAAGTGGTAGCTGATCCATTTCTTGCTTTGGCCTTATTTTCTCCCCCTTTGGCATCAAGCACCAAAACGGGATCAATCTTGGCCCTTAAACCCCATTGCCTCACCAAAATCTTCAATTAAGAGTAAAAAGGCAATAAGAATATGGAGATGAACTTGGAGTGAGTTACCCTCTCATCGGAGTGCAGTGGAAGTCTTGCATGGTCTAAGTTCACCTTTCCCTTTCAATCCACCTTTGAGACTAAATTAAGAAAACTCAAGCACACGGTTAGTCTCAAAGGGTCAAGTTGTAGCATTTCTCCCCCTAAATATGTGCATCATTCACACATGGACTTGTGAGGTCCGGGAGATCCCTTGCACAACTTGAGCACCATAAATAAGCAATAAAATGCATAATGGAACATGATCAAAGGCATAAAACACATGTATGCTCTATATCAATCCAAGTTACGCGAATCTAAGACATTTAGTTCACTACGCAGCCTGCAAAAGGTCTTCTCATCTAAAGGCTTGGTAAAGATATCGGCTAGCTGGTTCTCGGTGCTAACATAAAACACTTCGATATCTCCCTTTTGCTGGTGGTCTCTCAAAAGGTGATGCCAGATGTCTATGTGCTTTGTGCGGCTGTGTTCAACAGGATTGTCCGCCATGCGGATTGCACTCGCATTGTCACATAGGAGTGGGACTTTGCTTAGATTGTAGCCAAAGTCCCTGAGGGTTTGCCTCATCCATAGTAGTTGCGCGCAACACAGTCCTGCGGCAACGTACTCGGCCTCAGCGGTGGATAGGGCAACGGAAGTTTGTTTCTTAGAACTCCACGACACCAGGGACCTTCCTAGAAATTGGCATGTCCCTGATGTACTCTTCCTATCGACCTTACATCCAACATAGTCGGAGTCTGAATATCCAATCAAGTCAAAGGTAGACCCCTTTGGATACCAGATCCCGAAGCAACGCGTAGCAACTAAATATCTAAGAATTCGCTTAACGGCCACAAGGTGACACTCCCTTGGGTCGGATTGAAATCTAGCACACATGCATACGCTAAGCATAATATCCGGTCTACTAGCACATAAATAAAGTAAAGACCCTATCATAGACCGGTATGCCTTTTGATCAATAGACTTACCTCCTTTGTTGAGGTCGACATGTCCGTCGGTTCCCATTGGAGTCTTTGCGGGCTTGGCGTCCTTCATCCCAAACCGCTTGAGCAAGTCTTGTGTAAACTTCATTTGAGATATGAAGGTGCCGTCCTTGAGTTGCTTTACTTGGAATCCAAGGAAGTAGTTCAACTCGCCCATCATCGACATCTCGAATTTCTGAGCCATCACCCTGCTAAACTCTTCACAAGACTTTTGGTTAGTAGAACCAAATATTATGTCATTGACATAAATTTGGCATACAAATAGATCACCATCACAAGTCTTAGTGAAAAGAGTTGGATCAACTTTCCCAACCTTGAAAGCATTAGCAATTAAAAAGTCTCTAAGGCATTCATACCATGCTCTTGGGGCTTGCTTAAGTCCATAGAGCGCCTTAGAGAGCTTACACACATGGTCGGGGTACCGTTCATCCTCAAAGCCAGGGGGTTGCTCCACGTACACCTCCTCCTTGATTGGCCCGTTGAGGAAAGCGCTCTTCACATCCATTTGGTACAACCTGAAAGAATGGTGAGTGGCATAGGCTAACAAAATACGAATCGACTCTAGCCTAGCCACAGGAGCGAAAGTCTCCTCAAAGTCCAAACCTGCGACTTGGGCATAACCTTTTGCCACAAGTCGAGCCTTGTTCCTTGTCACCACCCCGTGCTCGTCCTGTTTGTTGCGGAACACCCACTTGGTTCCCACAACATTTTGCTTGGGACGCGGCACCAGTGTCCAAACTTCATTTCTCTTGAAGTTGTTGAGCTCTTCCTGCATGGCCAACACCCAGTCCGGATCTAGCAAGGCCTCTTCTACCCTGAAAGGTTCAATAGAAGAGACAAAAGAGTAATGCTCACAGAAATTAGCTAATCTAGAGCGAGTAGTTACTCCCTTGCTAATGTCACCCAAAATCTGGTCGACGGGATGGTTCCTTTCAATCATCGCTCGAACTTGAGTTGGAGGGGCCTGTGGTACTTCTTCCTCTTCAACTTGGACATCCTGTGCTCCCCCTTGATCACACGCCTCCTCTTAAGGTACCTGTTCATCATCTTGAGTTGGGGGGTTCACAGTCGTTGAGGAAGAAGGTTGATCTTGTTCCTTGTGTTCCTGTGGTCGCACGTCTCCAATCGCCATGGTACAAATCGCGTCCGTTGGAACATCATCTTCATCTACATCATCAAGCTCAACTTGCTCTCTTGGAGAGCCATTAGTCTCATCAAATACAACGTCGCTAGAGACTTCAACCAAACCCGATGATTTGTTGAAGACTCTATACGCCTTTGTATTTGAGTCATAACCTAACAAAAACCCTTCTACAGCTTTGGGAGCAAATTTTGAATTTCTACCTTTCTTCACCAGAATGTAGCATTTACTCCCAAAAACTCGAAAATACGAAATGTTGGGTTTGTTACCGGTTAGTAGCTCGTATGACGTCTTCTTGAGGAGGCGATGAAGATAGACTCGGTTAATGGCGTGGCAAGCCGTGTTCACAGCTTCCGACCAAAACCGCTCGGACGTCTTGAATTCCCCAAGCATCGTCCTCGCCATGTCTATAAGCGTCCTATTCTTCCTCTCTACCACACCGTTTTGCTATGGTGTGTAGGGAGCGGAGAACTCGTGCTTGATTCCTTCCTCCTCAAGAAACTCTTCCACCTGCAGGTTCTTGAACTCGGACCCATTGTCGCTCCTTATCTTTTTCACCTTGACCTCAAATTCATTTTGAGCTCTCCTTAGGAAGCGCTTGAGGGTCCCTTGGGTTTCAAATTTATCCTGCAAAAAGAATACCAAAGTGAAGCGGGAAAAATCATCAACAATAACAAGACCATACTTACTTCCCCCAATGCTGAGGTAGGCGATGGGTCCGAAGAGGTCCATATGCAATAGCTCTAGAGGTCTTGATGTAGTCATCACATTCTTGATGTGATGAGCACTTCCCACTTGTTTACCTGCTTGATAAGCTGCACAAGGTCTATCTTTTTCAAAAGTTACATTTGTTAGACCTAACACATGCTCTCCCTTTAGAAGCTTGTGAAGGTTCTTCATCCCCACATGTGCTAGACGGCGATGCCACAGCCAGCCCATGCTAGTCTTAGCAATTAAGCATGCATCTAGACCGGCCTCCTCCTTCGAAAAATCAACTAAATAGAGTTTGCCGTCTAGTACACCCTTAAAGGCTAAAGAACCATCACTCTTTCTAAAGACATACGCATCTACATTTGTGAATAAGCAATTATATCCCATATTACATAATTGACTAACGGACAACAAGTTATATCCGAGCGATTCAACTAAAAACACATTAGAGATGGAATGCTCGGAAGAAATAGCTATTTTTCCTAGTCCTTTAACCTTGCCTCAATTCTCATCACCGAATATGATTGAGTCTTGGGAATCTTTGTTCTTGACGTAGGAGGTGAACATCTTCTTCTCCCCCGTCATGTGGTTTGTGCATTCGCTGTCGATAATCCAGCTTGAGCCCCCGGATGCATAAACCTGCAAGGCAAATTAGGCTTGGGTTTTAGGTACCCAACTCTTGTTGGGTCCTACAAGGTTAGTTATAATCGTCTTTGGGACCCAAATGCAAGTTTTGTCTCCCTTGCATTTGACCCCCACCTTTTTAGCAATCACCTTTTTATTTTTGCATGAAAGAACAAATTTAGTATTGCATGCAAGAAATACAGTGGTAGATCCATTACACACATTCTTAGGTGCATGAGACATAGAGTTTCTCCTAGGCCTACCATTAGAACTTGAAGCGGTCATGGCATGTGAGTCAAAAGCATTATAACTCCTATCATAATGAACATTTCTAGAATATTTCATAGCCATATTTCTACCATGCATAGAAGAACTAGAAGCAGTCATAGCATTTGTATCATAAGAATAATTCCTACAAGCATTTCTTGAGAATTTCCTGTCGCTATAAATGAAGGCATGATTCTTTTGATTGCTACTAGTCATAGGAGCCTTCCCTTTCTCCTTAGCGGGGATGGGAGCCTTATGACTTGTTAAGTTCTTGGCTTCCCTCTTAAAGCCAAGCCCATCCTTAATTGAGGGGTGTCTACCAATAGTGTAGGCATCCCTTGCAAATTTTAGTTTATCAAATTCATTTTTGCTAGTCTTAAGTTGAGCATTAAGACTAGCCACTTCATCATTTAATTAGAAATGGAAACTAGGTGTTCACTACACGCATCAACATTAAAATCTTTACACTTATTGCAAATTACAACATGTTCTACACAAGAGGTTGATTTATTAGCTATTTCTAACTTAGCCTTCAAGTCATCATTGATACTCCTTAAGCTAGAAATAGATTCATGGCACGTAGATAATTCACATGAAAGCATTTCATTTCTTTTAACTTCTAAAGCAAGAGATTTTTGAACATCTACAAATTTATCATGCTCTTCATATAAAAGATCCTCTTGCTTTTCTAACAATCTGTTCTTCTCATTCAAGGCATCAATTAATTCATTGATTTTATCAATTTTAGTTCTATCTAAACCTTTGAATAAACTAGCATAGTCTACTTCATCATCACTTGAAGAAGCGTAAGTAATAGTATTACGAGTGCTTACCTTCTTCTCTTATGCCATGAGACAGGTGTGATGCTCGTTGGGGAAGAGGGATGATTTGTTGAAGGCGGTGGCGGCGAGTCCTTCGTCGTCAGAGTCGGATGAAGAGCAATCCGAGTCCCATTCTTTGCCAAGGTGTGCCTCGCCCTTCGCTTTCTTGTAAGTCTTCTTCTTTTCCATCTTCTTCTCTTGATCCTGGTCACTATCATTATCGGGACAATTAGCAATAAAGTGACCAACCTTACCACACTTGAAGCTGGAGCGCTTTCTCTTCTTCTTGCTTTTGTTGGGATGCTCCTTGCGACCTTTGAGCGCCGTCTTGAAGCGCTTGATGATGAGGGACATTTCATCCTCATTTAGCCCGGCCGCCTCAATTTGCGCCACCTTGCTAGGTAGCGCCTCCCTGCTACTTGTTGCATTGAGAGCAATGGCTTGAGGCTCATGGATTGGGCCATTTAGCGCCTCATCAACATATCTTGCCTCCTTGATCATCATTCGCCCGCTCACAAACTTCCCAAGTATTTCTTCGGGCATCATCTTGGTGTACCTAGGATTCTCACGAATAGAGTTAACAAGATGAGGATCAAGGACGGTGAAGGACCTTAGCATAAGTCGGACGACGTCGTGGTCCGTCCATCGCGTGCTTCCATAGCTCCTTATTTTGTTGACGAGGGTCTTGAGCCTGTTGTACGTTTGGGTTGGCTCCTCCCCCCTGATCATCGTGAACCTTCCTAGTTTGCCTTCCACTAACTCCATCTTGGTGAGCATGGTGACGTCGTTCCCCTCATGCGAGATCTTGAGGGTGTCCCAAATTTGCTTGGCGTTATCCAAGCCGCTCACCTTATGGTATTCAACCCTGCACAATGACGCTAAAAGAACAGTAGTAGCTTGTGCATTTTTGTGAATTTGTTCATTGATGAACATGGGACTATCCGTACTATCAAATTGCATTCCATTTTCTACTATCTCCCATATGCTTGGATGGAGAGAGAACAAGTGGCTACACATTTTGTGACTCCAAAATCCGTAGTCCTCTCCATCAAAGTGAGGAGGTTTACCAAGGGGAATGGAAAGCAAATGAGCATTGGAACTTTGCAGAATACGAGAATAATCAAAAGAAAAGTTCGAGTTAACCGTCTTCTTTTTCTCGTAGTCGTTGTCGTCGTCGTCCTTTTGGGAAGAAGAAGACTCGTCGCTATGGTCATAGTAGACGATCTTCTTGATACACCTCTTCTTCTTCCCGTCCTTCTTTTTGTGACTTGAGCCCGAGTCAGTGGGCTTGTCGTCTTTTGGCTCATTGATGAAGGACTCCTTCTCCTTATCGTTGATCACCATCCCCTTTCCCTTAGGATCCATCCCTTCGGGCGATTAGTCCCTTTCTTGAAGAGAACGACTCTGATACCAATTGAGAGCACCTAGAGGGGGGGATGAATAGGTGATCCTGTAAAAACTTGAAACTTAAAGCCACAAAACTTGATTAGGAGTTAGAACAATGAAGTCAAGTGGCTAAGGAGAGCTCTTGTGAAGCACAATAAACACAGTGAGAACAAGCACAAGATACACGAGGATTTATCCCGTGGTTCGGCCAAGTACAACACTTGCCTACTCCATGTTGTGGCGTCCTAATGGACGAGAGTTGCACTCAACTCCTCTCAAGTGATCCAATGATCAACTTGAATACCACGATGTTCTTCTTTTCTTTACTCTTTCCCGTTTGCGAGGAATCTCCACAACTTGGAGTCTCTCGCCCTTACAATAAGAATCAAAGTGAAAGCACTAGAGTAAGGAGGGGAAGCAACACACACAAATCCACAGCAATACGCACACACACGGCCAAGACTTGAGCTCAAATGAATATCACAAGGTTCTCACTAGAACGGAGCTCAAATCACTAAGAATGTCAAACGAGTGCACAAAGACGGAGTGTGAATGATCAAGAATGCTCAAAGGATGCTTGGTGTGTTCCTCCATGCGCCTAGGGGTCCCTTTTATAGCCCCAAGGCAGCTAGGAGCCGTTGAGAGCAATCCAGGAAGGCAATTCTTTCCTTCTGTCAGTTGGTGCACCGGACAGTCCGGTGCACCACCGGACACTGTCCGGTGCTGATTTCTTTCCTATTTTGGCGCAACCGACCGTTGAAGATTTGGAGCCGTTGGCGCGCCGGACACTGTCCGGTGCACACCGGACTGTTCGTTGCCCCCATCTGACCGTTGGCTCGGCCACGCGTCACGCGCGGATTGCACGGCCGACCGTTGGCCCGGCCGACCGTTGGCTCACTGGATAGTCCGGTACACCACCGGACAGTCCGGTGAATTATAGCCGTACGCTGTTGACTTGATTCCCGAGAGCGGCGACTTCACCGCAGCCGACTCACCGGACAGTCTGGTGCACCACCGGACAGTGTGGTGATTTATAGTCGTACGCCGCCGTCGAGACCCAAGAGCAGCCAGTTGACCAGACGCCAGCCTGGCCCACCGGACACTGTCCGGTGCACCACCGGACAGTCCGGTGTACCCAGACTGAGCAGAGTCTTGGCTGCTCGAGCCAAGTCTTTTCCAATTGTATTTTCTCTGATTCTAGCACTTAGACAAATATGTTAGTACACAAAAACCAATGTACTAAGTCTAGAATCATACCTTTGTGTTGATTTTCACTTCATCCACCATTTGGCATAGTTTCACACTTAAACCATTTGTGTTGGCACTTGATCACCAAAATACTTAGAAATGGCCCAAGGGCACATTTCCCTTTCACCAAGGGAGGCAAAAAACTCCTCCCGATAAGTTTTAAACAAAAGTTTTTATGGAGGATCCTTTCCTCCTGCAGCTTCATTCCTGGAGTTCTTCCTTTGGAACCACCTTAGAACAGAAACAACAAAAGTTTGTCGCTTCTTCACCTAAAAACAATAGGGAATAAAACCTTGAGTATGGAATTACTCAGCAAGTCTTACCCGACTAAAGAGAAGACTCTCAAGGGTATGCTGGTTATCAGGGAGTCAAGTTAAGGTTTCTCAATAATCAAAGACTCTGTTTGCAGAAATGCTTACTAAAGTGGATCCTTAAAAATCCAATTTTACTTGTCGGGTTAAGTAAGATTACCTGTCTCTAGAGTTCTTTCTACCCTAGTTCAATCACTTGACCTGCACTAGCCAATTTCTTAACACCCTTAATCTTTACTGGAGTTCTACGTATAGGGCAGTGACCAAGTCTTCATAACAGCAAAGGTACGGCGATCCGAATCGATTATACTCAGATGAGGATCTCCAATCACAGGACATATGTAGCACTTAACCCATGCATATGTCAACCCGCCACCGGGGTTCTTAAGACCAGATCAGGTTCACGCCAACCGAGAGCACAGATACACCACCGTCCAGCCTCTTGCCACGGAGGGTACACGCTAGTCTCGCCATCTCTCCACTCCCATTGTGTGGTATCTTATTCTAGCCTTAGTCTGCCCGAGGCAAAGCTTACCCATGACGAGGCATGTGATCAGCTAAAGGGTCCTCGGTCATCAAGCCTACATCGACACGGTCCTTAATCGACTCAGACGGAGACACTACACCGAGACTCTCTTCTCGTGCAAGTCACCCGCCCAGTCTCAGCTTTATCATTTCATATCCCAAAGTTTGGTACCTGTCAGAGGTACATCTTTCCGATGTTGAACCCATCAAGGCCTTTGACAGATCCACCATCAAGTTTTATTTTTGAAAACATTCCCACCCACTGAAGCATCACCTTTGTTTTAAAACAAAACATTTTTGTATGCTAAAGCAAGGCTAAGCATCATAAAATTCTTTTCAAAACGGATATCAAGGAAGGGAAATCAATTTTCAAGGAAGGAAATGCATCAACGGTTTTAGCACTCAACTCCTATCACCTAATGCAGCAAACAAGGTGATAAAGATTTTAAAACACAAGGAGGTGGCGAATGCACCGGGGCTTGCCTTGGTTTACAGGTGATTCAGGCTCATTTCCACACGTGTCAAAATAAAAACAGCTGTTGGCCTGATGTTCCTGAGGTGGTGGTGGTGAAGTCTTCTCTCATTCTACTTCAACTTCTTCTTCGTTTTCTAAAGATAACCATACATAATAATGAATGCCCATGTAATGTTCATGAGGATGCAAAGATAATAAGAGTTTATTATCTAAAGTCTTGAATACAATTTTCCTTCATAGGCCGAGGTCCCCGACGGCGAGCGGCGCGGTAGAGCTCCGGCGAGCTCGTAGATCGGCCGAACAGGGCAAGGATTGGTGCCCTACTTTGACAGAGATCAAATCCGAGACCTAATGAGGGTTTCCCCTCAATTAATTTCTCGATTGATGATCTATCTAGCTCTGCCCATGATGACAGCGGGAAGCGAGGACATTCACTCGTGTTCACGACTACCCAGGGTGGTTTAGCGCAATTGGATACGTTTACGAGCAACAAGGGACTTAACAGAGGCTAGAACATTAAGTAATTGAGTATGTTTTAACCTGAGGCGCGTTGGCCACGGAGAGGTTGCTGTTACAGTGTTCTTGAGCGGATTTGGGGAAGTCCGAAATTCAAGCTCTTGGTTGCAAGATTGGAGGCAATACTGGGTGGTGTGGTGTGTGATGATACTACTGAGCTTGCGGTGGCTTCAATTTATAGCATTAGCGAGCGGTGGCCGGTGAATTTAGCGAAGACGCGCGGCGGTCGGAGGAGGGGGAGCTTACTGGCGCACTGGATTGGTGTCCTATTACCGTGGCAGTCACTCCAGTGATCAACGGAGAACGAGAGCAGGTCACGGCGATGTGGTGGAAATGCCTAGACACGCGGCACAAGGCTGGAAGGCGGCGGTCACCGGCGTGCTTATCGGGTTCCACCACGGCGAACTCTGTACAGTGGCCGGAATACTTTACTAGCCGGAACTTATCCATAGTGATGATATTTACACGACTTCAAGTATTATCCAGTTGATCCAATCGCGAATCACGCCGGCGAGGGCACAAATCGCGGCGGGGGATCGTCGGCGGTGAGATGCGCTGGTGCTCTGATCTTGTTCAGGCACTGTACCATGGGAGTCACCATCAGCCGACCTGATAGAGCAAGTTCAGGTCCAGATTTCTCCAAATCTTCTATGGTACCAAGCCCAAACATCTATAGCAAAGTTGTTCTATTACAAAAGATCTACAACTTTGCTATATCGACTTGGGGCAAATTCCTTGAAGTTCTTGATCTGTAGAGCTCCAAAGATGACCCAGTACCACTGTTAGTCTGAATTTCAGATTCCAATAGCCTGACAGCTTGACTTTGAGTGTATTTTTCTCCCATTTCTTCATAACAACTATGCTTACACTCTTAAGCAAAGTTATTCTCCTTTGATAGGTTTACAAATTTGATGTGATGACCTAGGGTAAATTCCCACTATTTTGGAAGATATAGAGCTCCAAAGTGGAGTCAAAATCACTGAATTTTCAGACTTAGCCCTAGAACACCCATGGGGTATTTTTGCAAATAGGTCCAAAATTCATGGTTTAGCTTGCAAAGCTTCATGATTGTGAACCAATTGACTTTATATGTCTTGACAACATAGTTTTTACACTTTAGTCCAAAAGTGCACTAGTTTTGCACTTAACCCCCTAGGGTTTAGGTTTAGGGTTTTCAAGGGTTTCAATTAGGGTTTTTGATATCTTAGGGGTGTGAATGTAATGTAGGTCCATTCTTAGGAACATTTTATGACTATTTCACTTAAACTTTAGAGTTTTCTCTATTTGGCTCTTGTTTTACCCCTCAGAACCCTATTTAAGGTTAAGTACCCTATACTAGGGTCTTATTTGCAAAATGCCATAACAATACAACTTGTTTGAGATTTTTACCTAATGAATGCATTCTAGGTGTGTCAATACACATGAAATGCCAATGTTGATGATGTTATGCTCAAGTTTTAGTAACAGTAACACCAGGGGTGTTACACCGATGGGCAGTGGCGGGGCTCTGGTCGCGCGCGCAGAGCGAGAGGGGGTGAGGGGGTTCAGCTAAGGGCGCAAGTGAGCGAGGGGTGGTGGGCGAGCAGGGCGCGGGGACGTGGGCGGAGAACGCGCGGACGTGGGCGCATCCACGGCGGGGGAATCGTGAGCGAGAGGTTAGGGATGGCTGACAGGTGGGGTCGGCGGGACAGAGAGGGAAGCGAGCGCGTGGGCAAGAGAAATGGCGTCGACAGGCTTGGCCCACGGGGTAGCGAGAGAGAGAGTGGAAGAGAGGGCGCGCTGGAGTTGGCGCCGACAGGCGGGGCCCGCCTGTCAGGCACTGAGGGCGCGCGGGCGCAGGCGCGCACGCGGGGCTGGGCTGGCTTGGGCTAAATGGGTCGAAATGACTTTTTCTATTTCCAGGGAATTTCTAATTATTTTTCTATTTATTTTCTCTAGGGTTTTCAATTCAAATTCAAATCAAGTTTCAAATTCAAACAAAATCAACTATGTGCAACAATTCAAAGAATATTTAGGCTCCGTATGATGCAACATTTCATGACTCATATGTTTTGGGCAAAATAAAATAAATAATCCTTCACTAATTAAACTAACCCTAATCAAAAGAGGAAGAGAGGGAGAGAAACTAGAGAGAGAGAAACTAGAGTGAGATAGAGAAGAGTAACACCTGAATTTGGATGATAATAAGAAAGAAATTTTATACCCCCAAATTCAGGGTGTTATAGACCTATCCCCCTTAAAAGAATCTTGCCCTCGAGATTCAGGGCTGGCTAGCAAAGAGTTCTGGGTACTTGGCTCTCAGGTCATCTTTTCTTTCCCAAGTTGCTTCTTCTTCTCAGTGATGGCCCCATTTGACCTTGCACATCGTGATGGTGTTCCTCCGAGTGACCCAATCTGCTGTCTCCAGAATCTGCGTTGGCTTCTCAATGTATGTCAGATCTTCCTGAACTTCAAGGTCTTCCATTGGCAACTGCTCTTCTGGTACTCGCAAGCATTTCTTCAACTGAGACACGTGAAACACATCGTGCACTACGGACAAATTTTCTGGTAAGCTGAGTTGATAAGTCACTTCTCCATGTCTTGCTTGAATCTGATACGGTCCAATATATCGAGGTGCTAGCTTGCGTTTGACTCCAAACCTTTTGGTTCCTCTAATGGGTGACACTTTCAAGTAGACATAGTCTCCCACTTAAAAACTGAGTTCCCTTCTTCTGGTGTCAGTATAGCTTCGCTGTCTGGACTGCGCTGCCTTCAGATTTTCCCGGACCATCCTGATATTCTCTTCAGCTTCAAGCAAAATCTCTGGACCGAATACCTACCTTTCACTGGGTTGGTCCCAATGCAATGGAGTTCTACAATTCCTCCCATAGAGCGCTTCGAATGGTGACATCTTCAAACTGGCTTGATAGCTGTTATTGTAGGAGAATTCTGCATATGGTAGCCTCTTGTCCCAACCTAACTTGTCTTGCAAAGCACAAGCTCTCAACATATCCTCAAGAATCTAGTTGGTTCTCTCAGTATGACCATCTGTCTGCGGGTGGTAAGCTGAACTGAATTTCAAGTGAGTACCCAAAGCTTCATGTAGCTGCTGCCAAAAGTGAGAGGTAAACTGGGTGCCTCTGTCCGATACTATCTTCTTTGGAATACCATGCAAGCACACAATCCGAGACATGTATAATTCTGCCAACACCACACTGTTATAGGTGGTCTTGACTGGTATGAAATGGGTCGCCTTTGTTAAACGGTCCACTACTACCCAGATGGAGTCATAACCAGCTCGAGTGCGGGGCAGACCGGCTATAAAGTCCATCCCAATCTTATCCCATTTCCACTGTGGAATCTGCAACGGCTGTAACAAACCTGTGGGTCTCTGATCTTCTGCCTTGATCCTCTGACAACTGTCGCATCTGGCCACATACTCTGCTATCTCTCTTTTCATATCGTACCACTAGAATCTCTTCTTCATGTCTTGGTACATTTTCTCGCTGCCAGGGTGTATAGAATATGCTGTCTCATGAGCTTCCTTGAGAATTAGTTCTCAGATCGATTTGATGTCAAGAACGCATAGCCTATCCTTGAACCATACCACTTCTTCGGCATCTTCACCGAAATCTTGACCTTTCCCATCGATGATTAGCTGCCGGATCTTATTGATCTTCTCGTCATCCTTCTGGCCTTTCCTGATGTCTTGCTCTATGGTGGGTTCTAGCTCAATTATCACTCCTTGAGTGTTGTTAAAAAATCCGAGAGTCAATCTGTCGAAATCCTTTGCTAGCTCGAACGGCATCGGGTGAGCGGCCAACATATTGACTTGACTCTTTCTGCTAAGAGCAACTGCAACCACATTTGCTTTTCCTGGGTGATAATGAATCTCCAGCTCATAGTCTTTGATCAATTCTAGCCATCTTTGCTGCCTCATGATTAACTCTGACTGAGTGAATATGTACTTGAGGCTCTTGTGGTCCGTGTAGATATCACACTTCTGCCATTAAAGATAATGTCTCTAGGTCTTCAGTGCATGAACCACTATTGCTAGCTCTAGATCATGAGTGGGATAATTCTTCTCATGAACTTTCAATTGTCGGGACGAGTATGCCACTACTTTCGTTTCCTGCATTAACACACATCCCAGTCCGGTGTATGAAGCATCGTAATATACTGAGAATGGCTTGTGAACATCTGGCAGAACCAATACCTGTGTTGTTGTCAACTTCTGCTTCAACATCTCAAATGATTCTTGGCACGCTGGGGTCCACTTGAACTCAACCTTCTTTGCTAGCAAGGCTGTCATTAGTCTAGCAATCTTGGAGAAACCTTCAATGAAACGTCGATAGTAACCGGCCATTCCAATGAAACTATTGATTCCTCGGACATCCTTTGGTGCTTTCTAGTCCAGAATCGCTGCTACCTTCTTTGGATCCACAGCTAGTCCATCTCGGTTTATAATATGACCCAAGAACAGAACTTCGCTGATCCAAAACTCGCACTTACTAAGCTTGGCGTACAACTGGCAATCTCGTAGCCTCTGAAGTACTTTCCTCAAATGTTCCTCATGCTCTTGCTCATTCTGGGAATATATAAGAATATCATCAATGAACACCACTGTAAACTTGTCGAGGTAGTCCATGAACACACTGTTCATCAGATACATGAAGTAAGCTGGCGCGTTCGTCAAATCGAATGACATAACCATGAACTCATATAGCCCATACTTGGTGATGAATGCGGTCTTCGATATATCTGAAGGTCGGATCCTGAGCTGATGGTAACCTGACCTCAGATTTATCTTTGAGAACACACTGGCTCCTCTCAACTGATCAAATAGGTCTTCAATTCGAGGCAGAGGATACTTGTCCTTGACAGTGACTTCATTCAAAGCTCTATAATCAATGCACATCCTCTCCGTGCCATCCTTATTCTCCACAAATAACACTGGAGCTGCCCAAGGTGAGGTACTTGGTCTGATATAACCTTTCTCCAACAACTCATCAATTTGCTTCTTGAGTTCCACCAACTCTGGTCCGGACACTCGATAGGCTCTCTTGGAAATAGGGGCGGTGCCTGGGATAAGCTCTATGGCAAATTCAACTTTCCTTTTAGGTGGCATGCATGGTAACTCCTTAGGGAAAACATCGGGGAATTCTGACACAATTCTAATTGCCTCAATCGGATTGGACTCTTTCTCATCTATTGATAAATGGTGACAGGCTCCTTCTTCTAGTTCAGGTAAGTACAGCTTGGTTACTACTTCCTTAACGGATGGGGACACCAACTTAATTATTCTCTTGTCACAACTGACAGTGGCTTGGTTTCTGTGTAGCCAATTCATCCCTAGGATGACATCTAACCCTTGAGTTCCCATTACTACTAGGCTAGCGGGGGTCTATCCCCCTTATTTGAATCCTTATATTCGGACAAATCCTATCAGACTAAACTTTCCCCCCAACTGAATTAACTGTTAAAGGCAGGATCATTGGTTCTATTGGAATGTTATGTGATTCTACCCAAGATGTAGAAACAAAAGAATGCGTGGCACCAGTATCAAATAGTAATTTTGCTGGGTAGGATTCGACTAGAAACATACCTACTGCCACGTCCTGAGCATCCTAGATTGCCTCGGACTCCAAGTGGTTCACCTTTCCACGGTTGTAGGCCTGACCAGGGACTCCTGGTGCTTGCTGTGGCGCTCCTTGTCTTGCTGGGGCATTGACTGCTGGCGGCTACTGAGCTGCTTTCTTGGAACAGTTCTTCGCCCAGTGGTTTTGTTCTCCACAGTACAAGCATGCATGACCTCCTACTTGCGTTGGGGCTGCTTGGCCATTCTGGTTGGGTGTTGGGGCAGGAAGGCGAGCTGCCTGGTTGTTCTGACGCTGGTACTTATTTCCTCCAGGTTGGGTGCTCTGATGGTACTACTGCTGCTGCTGAGGAAACTGCCTCTAGTACTGGTGCTGATGCTGATGCTGGTGACCCTGCTTGAATTGCTGGGGTGAGTTGCCTGAATAGCGGGGACGGTACTACTCCCAGCCTGAGGTCCACCAATCTTGCACTTCCTATCCTCCATCTCCCGACGCTTCCTTTCAGTCATAATTGCCCTGTCAATCAAATGCTGGAAGGTGGGGGGAGTGTGGTTCATGAGCTGGTAGTGGAGGGGATCAACCAATCCTCTCAGAAAACGGTACTGCCCCTTGGCATTCGTGTTGACGTCTTCTAGGGCGTAACGTGACAACTGCAAAAACTTATCCCTGTACTCACTGACGAACAGGGGAACTTGCTTCAGGGCGAGAAACTCCTCCTTCCTCACTATCATCAGTCCCTCGAGCACATGGTAGCGACAGAAGTTGTCCCTGAACTCCTCCCAGGTGATGGCTTCAGGGTTGGCATAATTGGCGAGGTAAGACTCCCACCAAGACTGTGTTGCTCCCCTTAGCTATCGGGGACCATACAACACCTTCTCACGATCGTTGCACTGAGCAGTGTGCAACTCACGCTCTGCGATACTCAGCCAATCTTCCACGTCCATGGGATCAGCAGAGTGGGCAAAGATAGAGGGATGTCCCCTCATGAACTTTGCACGCTTGTCTCTGGGCACTTAGGGCATCTAAACTTGCACTGAAGGCTGAGGTGGGGGTGGCTGCTGCTGCACCTGATGCGTCGCTGCTAAGGTCTGACCAATTGCCTAAACTGCCTGAGTTTGCATCATGAACATCTGCTCGACTGTCATCGGGGGTGGTGGTGGCAACTGCTGCTGTTGGGCTGCATCCTCCTGGGGTGCCTATTGTTCCGGCTGAGCACGCCTCGCACCTCTGCGCCTGTTCTCAGACATCTATAGAATCCACACACATATCAGATCTGACTTTGTAGTCTTTGAGCATAAGAAAAGATATACGGAAATCTTCATAGCATTGAACAATTGATCATCTTCAATGACAACTTCTCAGATAAAGAGGAAAGTGGAAATAAATGGATTTCCCAACTAAATAACTGACTTTATTAATAACTACACCAAATTGCAGGGGATACCCACACCTTGATGACAATCATTACAAAGATCCAACTTCATTACATGTCCATCATAACAAGCATTCCAACCTATGATAAGCAAACTAACTCCAACTAAGACTGACTGGACTAAGACACTAAATTAAGCGTTATTACAGACTCCGACTCCGTCAATCTATGGATCTAAATCTATCCGGGTCCTGCAGTCTAGGGTACCATTGTCGAAGCGACCACAGGGCGGGGAACGGTAAGGGTGCTGAATCCCAACAGGGGCGGGAGAACCGCCATCCAGATAGTGACGTGCTGCGCACTCAGCATGCAATTCCGCAACCTCCGCCCAAACCTTGCCCAACTCATCAAGGGCATGGTCCAACTCTGTGTTGAGCATGGTGGCTAGGTTGACCATGTTGTTCAGCCTGGGATTGCCCTCACCAACCGGCGAGACAATCACACCTCCAGCACTGCCGGTCGAACGGCGAGGGTAGTACTTCAGGTCAAGGCCGTCAGCTACCTCGCTGAACAACGAGCAATACTGAGAAAGTGCACGTCGTGCTGCATCGTGCATGGCTGCCTCGGTAGTATCCCTCTCAGTGATAGAATAGTGCTCCGAGAACGCCTCTGCACCATGGAGATCATCGTCCTGACAGCGCACCAAGCAAGTAGCCTCCCACTGGTCCGGGTATAACCCGCGACGATGCTGGTAGACTACACAACGGTACTCGATGGACCAAGTGTGTCGGTCGAAGGCCTGACGCAATAGGGTGTCGAGAGCATCGTGGAAGTGACACCCACGAGTAGCGTCACGAGTGATGGGTCTAGCGATCCACCCCTCCGGCTCCTCCGAGCGCTCCGTGTCGTGGCTTGAACTGCCACCGACGTCGTTGTCGTCTCCATCTCCGTCTCCGTCAAGGTCTCCTCCAGCAGTCGGGATGCCCTGTGGTGGTGGAGGGGGCATCTCTAGCTGAGGTGCATGGGAAGGCTGCCTCTCAGACTCCACCTCCTGCTGAGACGAGGGGGAAGAGTCCTGCTGCTCCTGCTCCTGGCGTCGGCGCTCCTGCTCCTTGTGCAGGCGATGATGCAGTCTCTCTAGGTGACTGGACTGACCTGGCACCGTACGACGCAGTGGACGCTCCGCCAGGCGAGAAGGCAAAAAGGGGATCACAGACTTACGTGCAGTGCACCTGATACGGGCCATCTACAAAAGACAACATAAGCACAAGAGTAAAAGTAGAACTATGAGACCAGAAAGTAACCAGAAAGAAAAGTGAGACAAATATTTTTGAGATAAGTAAATAACATAGAGTTGGTCAAGATGACAACTTTTGAAAAGACTCTAAGGTCAAGGTAAGAATAAGGGTCTATAGTCCTTAGGTCAACCATTCTAGTCTAGGTTAGCGGTTCTACTGTCAGCAAGGCTTTGATACCACTTATGTCACACCCGGTTTTGGAAGGTAAACCGAATGCAAACCATGTACGTGTCAGGATCAGAACTCACGTACATAGCGATTACATAATTGGACATCATCACACAATGCTCGAAATAAATAGCAGAAAGGTACTTTAATTACATCAAGATGTCCAAGACATCCACAAAGTCTAATACATAGCCATAGTGTTCAACATTAATATCAAAGTGTGGAGAAACAAAACGTAGAAGATAAGCTTACACAGGCAGCTGACTGATGGTTTGCCACTAAAGTAAACTAGAACTCGTCGTAGTCCTAGAACTCCTCAAAGTCCTCCATGTTATCAACATCACCTCCTGAGCACTGAGTACAATGGGGACAACCTAGGGTGGCGTGGTTTGTAAAGAAAGGGTGAGTATACATCAACGTACTCAGCAAATGTCCCGTTTGGCATAAAGTGGACTAGCTGTATGTGGAGTTAAGGTTTAGCAATTAACTATGCCCGGACCCCATTGATGGCCCTATGGCGAAGCCAACTACTCCTCTGGTTCCTCTAATTAATCAGCTAAGGGTGTCCCATTCCACCCTCATGGTTGCACTGTTATCCTGGGTTGTCACTCCCCAAACAGGTCCTTAAGGAGAGGTACTCAGGAAACAGCCTGAGCCCTCTAAAGTAATCACAAGAACCTCATCGGGATAACATCATCGTATCATAAATAATCACATCATGTTCATTGATTAAGTTAAAGCAATAGCATAAGCTAACCATGATTAACCCAAAAAGGTAAACAAGGGCAAGGTAAATACAGACTAGTCAATCCTTAAGTTTCAACAATGTAATGCGAGACAGTGAATTATAAAGTAAAGTAGGACATGATAGGACTTTGAACACTTGCCTTCACTAGGTTGTTGCTCAGGGGGATCTTCGGCAACACACTCAGGAACCACGAGTTGCTCGTTGTCTAAATAAAGCGATCATACATTCAATACATTTGGAAAGTACAAATGAACAGCACATCAAACATGTACGAACATTGGGACACAACTCAAAAGACGTAGTATTAAATAAAGGAGAACGAGGTCAAGTTATAAAATGAACTAATCCTAATTAGGAGTTGATTACTCTCTAAGTGTTTGGAACATACCACAAAAGGTAAAGTAGTAATTTAAACGAGAAAGAGATTAAATCATAAGATGGACTAATCTCATTTAGGAATTTGATTATTCTTTAAGTGTTATCCACAATTACATTGAGACCTAGAAGTTAAACCAAAAATGAATTCATGTAATGCATGCCACTAATCTCATAAGATTAAATATATTTTAACTCCTAGGGCTTTCATTTTATTTATTTCATTAAATAAATAAATTAACATAAACATTAATCTTGTATCCTATGTGTAAAATTAAAGTTTATAGACTATAGCTGATCATAATTTATTTGAACAGAGAATAATTCTATGAACATTTTGCAATTTGAACCACTAAATTTGGAGTTCATATGAAAAAGATATGAAATAAACAAGTTTTGAAGTTAAAATATGAAATTAGCGCTAAATCTATGATTAAACAAAAGCATAGGGGGCTATTTAAAATAAACCAGGGGCATGCGCGCTAAAACAGAGGATGACGGGTTGATTTCCTAAAACCCGGGGGTCTCTTAAGTAAAACTCACACGCGAAGGGGTATGGGGTAACTTCAACCGTCGGATCAGAGATCAACGGCCAGAATTAGATCGCGCAGGCACAGGCGCGCGGACGCGACTGACAGGCGGGGACAAGGTGTCAGCGAGCCAGGTTGGGCTGACCAGCCAGGCCCAGGGACAAGGGCACGAGTGAGGGGGAAGAGAGAAGGGCGGTTGGATCTGGATCGGAGGGCTACGATCAGATCCACTCTAGTTAAATCTAAACCGCCCGATCTCGGACGGACGCCCGAGATGTAATGGCTGGGGGCAGACATAGGCGCGGTAGCGCCGCTCGGTCCCGTGGCGAGAGCTCGCCGGAGACGAGGGGGCTAGCCACGGTGGGGCTCCAGAGGCTTGGGGGCTAGCTCAGGCGCGTTCAGGGTGGTCTGGCAGACTCTGTCATGGGCATCACGCCGGCGCGGGAGCACCAGAGGGCGCTGCACATGGCGAGGCGGGCTAACGGCAGTGCAGGGCAACTCCGGCGAACAATCGTGCGCTGCCTAGGGCAGTAACGTCCAAATTAAGGGCGCGGGCAGGTTGCTCACCTCGAGGGGAAGCGCTGAAGTCATGGGGCAACGACGGTGGCGCAGGGACGTGACGGGGCGACGGTGGCGGAGCTCCGGCTACACAGGAAGAACTCGGGTGAGCGTGGACCGGGCAGACTAGAGGGATTAGGGACTAATCGACGGGTGTTCCAGGTGGCGGGTGATAGGGCGGAGCATACCAGGGCAACAGACGCGGCAGGGAGTTCCACGACGACCGTAGAATAGGCGACGGACGTCGGTGGGCGGTGGCGGGGCTCTGGTCGCAGGCGCAGAGCCAGAGGGAGGGCGAGGGGGTTCAGCTGAGGGCGCAAGTGAGCGAGGGGATGTGGGCGAGCAGGGCGCGGGGCTCAAAAGGGGCACGGGCGCGGGGACATGGCTGGAGAACGCGCGGACGTGGGCACGTCCACGGTGGGGGAATCGTGGGCGAGAGGTTAGGGACGGCTGACAGGTGGGGTTGGCGGGACAGAGAGGGAAGCGAGCGCGCGAGCGAGAGAAACGGCGTCGACAGGCCTGACCCACAGTGCAGCGAGAGAGAGAGAGAGAGGGGAAGAGAGGGCGCGCTGGAGTTGGCACCGACAGGCTGGGCCCACCTGTCAGGCACCGAGGGCGCGCGGGCGCGGACACGTGCGCGGGTCTGGGCCGGCTTGGGCTAAATGGGCCGAAATGACTTTTTCTATTTCCAGGGAATTTCTAATTGTTTTTCTATTTATTTTCTCTAGGGTTTTCAATTCAAATTCAAATCAAGTTTCAAATTCAAACCAAATCAACTATGTGCAACAATTCAAAGAATATTTAGGCTCCATATGATGCAACATTTCATGACTCATATGTTTTGGGCAAAATAAAATAAATAATCCTTCACTATTTAAACTAACCCTAATCAAAAGAGGAAGAGAGGGAGAGAAACTAGAGTGAGATAGAGAAGAGTAACACCTGAATTTGGATGATAATAAGAAAGAAATTTTATACCCCCAAATTCAGGGTGTTACAGAAAGAACTCAGTGTTGGGTGGTAGTGTATCTGAAGATCGAGTTCGACTTCCTCTCCTTCCTTGACGAGGTTGATTTTTCTTCTCCGGTCTTGGTCTCATTGCTTTGGGGTTAGTGAGAGCACCTAGAGGGGGGTGAATAGGTGATCCTGTAAAATTGAATAACTAATAGCCACAAAACTTGGTTAAGTGTTAGTATGGCTAAGTAGCGAGCTCTTGCAATCACACAAGTATCGCAGAAAAACAATCACAAAAGACACGCGAGTTTATCCCGTGGTTCGGCAAGTATAACACTTGCCTACCTCCATGTTGTGGCGTCCCAATGGACGAGGGTTGCACTCAACCCCTTTCAAGTGATCCAATGATCGACTTGAATACCACGGTGTTCTTCCTTGCTTATCTCTTTTCCCGTTTGCGAGGAATCTCCACAAGTTGGAGTCTCTCGCCCTTATAACAAATATCAAAGTGAAAGCACAAGAGTAAGGGTGGGAAGCAACACACACAAATCCGCAGCAATACGCACACACACAAGCCAAGACTTGAGCTCAAATGAAGCGCAACAAGTTCACCACTAGAACAGAGCTCAAATCACTAACAAAGTCAATCAAGTGCGCAAAGACGGAGTGTGGAAGACTTAGAATGCTCAAAGTATGCTTAGGTGACTCCTCCATGCGCCTAGGGGTCCCTTTTATAGCCCCAAGGCAGCTAGGAGCCGTTGAAGGCAACTTTGGAAGGCAAATCTTGCCTTCTGTCGGGTGGCGCACCGGACAGTCCGGTGCGCTACCGGACAGTCCCTATAGCTATCTGGTGCACGATCTCCTTCCTTTTCTGGCGCATCCGCCTGTTGCAGATTTGCGGCAGTTGGCGCACCGGACACTGTCCGGTGCACACCGAACAGTCTAGTGCCCCCTGCCGACCGTTGGCGCGCCCACGCGTCACGTGCGGATTGCGCGGCCGACCGTTGGTGCAGTCTACCGTTGGCTCACCGGACAGTCCGGTGCCTCACCGGACAGTCCGGTGAATTTTAGCCGTACACTGTTGAACGTTTCCCGAGAGCGACGACTTCGCCGCAAAAGACTCACCGGACAGTCCGGTGCACCACCGGACAGTCCGGTGCACCACCGGACAGTCCGGTGAATTATAGTTGTACGCCGTCGTCAAGTCCCAAGAGTGGCCTGTTCACCGGAGGCTGGCCTGGCGCACCGGACAGTCCGATGCTCCCAGACCGAGCTGCATTTGGTTGTACACAGCCAACTCCATTCCAAACCAATTTCTCCTGTTTCTAACACTTAGACACAATACATTAGTACTCAAATCACTGTACTAAGTCTAGAAACGTACCTTGTAATATGATTTGCACTTCTTCACTCTTTGGCACAAATTAGCACTTAGAGAAAATGTGTTGGACACTTAATCACCAAAACACTTTGGAAATGGCCCAAGGGACATTTCCCTTTCAATCTCCCCCTTTTTGGTGATTTATGCCAACACATCAAAAAGCAACTAAAAGAAGTGCAATATCAATGCAATTGAGAACAAGAATTGTTTTTTATTCAAATTTGGCATATTTGGATCATTCTTTGCCACCACTTGGTTTGTTTTGCAAATCAGATTCAATTTCCTATCTCTAAGTCAAACACACTTGTTGAGGCATAAAGAGAGGTATTCCAAGAGAAATTGATCAAAGATCCAACCATTCTCCCCACACGAGAGACCAACTTTTGACAATAAGAGACAATAATAGTATTTTGACAAATCAAAAAGTTCTAACTCTACTCTTTTTGAAATTTCACAAGTGGTAGCTCATCCATTTGCTTTGGCCGTAATTTCTCCCCCTTTGACATTAAGCACCAAAATGGGATCATCCTTGACCTTCTAACCCCATTGCCTCACCAAAATTGTCAATTACGAGCAAAAAGGCAATAAGAGCATAGATATGAACTTGGAGTGATTACCGGAGTGCAGTGGAAGTCTTTGCATGGTCCAAGTTCACCTTTCCCTTTCAATCCACTTTTGAGACTAAATCAAGAACTCAAACACAAAGGTTAGTCTCAAGGGGTCAAATTGTAACATGCCTCCTCCTAAATAAGTGCATCACTTGCAAATGAACTTGTGAGGTCCGGGGATCATATGTACAACTTGAGCACCACAAACATAGATTGAAATGCATAAACTACATGATCAAAGGCATAAAACACATGTATGCTATAGATCAATCCATGTTACGCGAATCTAAGACATTTAGCTCACTACACAACCTACAAAACCTTTTCTCATCTAAAGGCTTGGTGAAGATATTGGCTAGCTGGTTTTTGGTGTTAATATGGTACACCTCGATATCCCCCTTTTGCTAGTGGTCTCTCAGGAAGTGATGCCGGATGTCTTTGTGCTTAGTGCGGCTGTGTTCAACAGGATTATCCGCCATTCAGATTGCACTCTCATTGTCACATAGGAGTGGGACTTTGCTCAGATTGTAGCCAAAGTCCCGGAGGGTTTGCCTCATCCAAAGTAGTTGCGCGCAACACTGCCCTATGGCAACATACTCGGCCTCAGTGGTGGATAGGGCAACGGAAGTTTGTTTCTTTGAACTCCAAGACACTAGGGACCTTCCTAGGAATTGGCACGTCCCTCATGTACTCTTCCTATCAACCTTGCACCCGGCATAATCGGAGTCTGAATATCCAATTAAGTCAAAGGTAGACCCCTTTGGATACCAGATCCCGAAGCAAGGCATAGCAACTAAATATCTAAGAATCTGCTTAACGGCCACAAGGTGACATTCCCTTGGGTCGGATTGATATCTAGCACACATGCAAACGCTAAGCATAATCCGGTCTACTAGCACATAAGTAAAGCAAGGAACCTATCATAGACCGGTATGCCTTTTGATCAACGGACTTACCTCCTTTGTTGAGGTCGACATGTCCATCGGTTCCCATTGGAGTCTTTGCGGGCTTGGCGTCCTTCATCTCGAACCGCTTGAGCAAGCCTTGCGTGTACTTCGTTTGAGAGATGAAGGTGATGTCCTTGAGTTGCTTCACTTGGAACCCAAGGAAGTAGTTTAACTTGCCCATCATCGACATCTCAAATTTCTGTGTCATCACCCTGCTAAACTCCTCACAAGACTTTTGGTTAGTAGAACCAAATATTATGTCATCGACATAAATTTGGCACACAAATAGGTCACCATCACAAGTCTTAGTGAAAAGAGCTGGATTGGCTTTCCCAACCTTGAAAGCATTTGCAATTAGAAAACCTCTAAGGCATTCATACCATGCTCTTGGAGCTTGCTTAAGTCCATAGAGCGCCTTAGAGAGCTTACACACATGGTCGGGGTACCGTTCATCCTCAAAGCCAGGGGGTTGCTCCACGTACACCTCCTCCTTGATTGGCCCATTGAGAAAAGCGCTCTTCACAGCCATTTGGAACAACCTAAAAGAATGGTGAGTGGCATAGGCTAACAAAATGCGAATAGACTCTAGCCTAGCCACAGGAGCAAAAGTCTCCTCAAAGTCCAAACCTGCGACTTGGGCATAACCTTTTGCCATAAGTCAAGCCTTGTTCCTTGTCACCACCCCGTGCTCGTCCTGTTTGTTGCGGAACACCCACTTGGTTCCCACAACATTTTTCTTGGGACAAGGCACCAGGGTCCAAACTTCATTTCGCTTGAAGTTGTTGAGCTCTTCCTACATGGCCAACACCCAGTACGGATCTAGCAAGGCCTCTTCTACCCTGAAAGGCTCAATAGAAGAGACAAACGAGTAATGCTCACAAAAGTTAGCTAATCTTGAGCGAGTGGTTACTCCCTTGCTTATATCACCCAAAATCTGGTTGACGGGATGATTCCTTTGAATCGTTGCTCGGACTTGAGTTGGAGGGGCCTGTGATGCTTCTTCCTCCATAACTTGGTCTCCTTGTGCTCCCCCTTGATCACACGCCTCCTCTTGAGGAACCTGTTCATCATCTTGAGTCGGGGTGTGAACCATTGTTGAGGAAGAAGGTTGATCTTGTTCTTGGTGTTCCTGTGGTCGCACATCTCCAATCGCCATGGTGCGAATTGCGTCCGTTGGAACATCATCCTCATCTACATCATCAAGATCAACTTGCTCTCTTGAAGAGCCATTAGTTTCATCAAATACAATGTCGCTAGAGACTTCAACCAAACCCGATGATTTGTTGAAGACTCTATACGCCTTTGTATTTGAGTCATAACCTAGCAAAAACCCTTCTATAGCTTTGGGAGCAAATTTAGAGTTTCTATCTTTCTTTACTAGAATGTAACATTTACTCCCAAATACACGAAAGTATGACACGTTGGGTTTGTTACCGATTAGAAGTTCATACGAGGTCTTCTTGAGGAGGCAATGAAGGTAGACCTGGTTTATGGCGTGGCAAGCTGTGTTCACAGCTTCCGACCAAAACTGCTCCAGCGTCTTGAATTCTCCAAGCATCGTCCTTGCCATGTCTGTGAGCGTCCTGTTCTTCCTCTCTACCACACTGTTTTACTGTGGTGTGTAGGGAGCGGAGAACTCGTGCTTGATTCCTTCCTCCTCAAGGTACTCCTCCACTTGTAAGTTCTTGAACTCGGACCCGTTGTTGCTTCTTATCTTTTTCACCTTGAGCTCAAATTTGTTTTGAGCTCTCCTTAGGAAGCGCTTTAGGGTCCCTTGGGTTTCTGATTTATCCTGCAAAAAGAATACCCAAGTGAAGCGAGAAAAGTCATCAATAATAACAAGACCATACTTACTTCCCCCGATGCTAAGGTAGGCAACGGGTCCGAAGAGATCCATATGAAGTAGCTCCAGAGGTCTTGATGTGGTCATCACATTCTTGCTGTGATGAGTGCTTCCCACTTGTTTACCTACTTGACAAGCTGCACAAGGTCTATCTTTTTCGAAAAATACATTGGTTAGACCTAACACATGTTCTCCCTTTAGAAGTTTATGAAGGTTCTTCATCCCAACATGTGCTATACGGTGATGCCACAGCCAACCCATGCTAGTCTTAGCAATTAAGCATGCATCTAGATCAGCCTCCTCTTTCGAAAAATCCACTAAGTAGAGTTTGCCGTCTAGTACACCCTTAAAAGCTAATGAACCATCACTCCTTCTAAAGACAGACACATCTACATTGGTAAATAGACAATTGTATCCCATATTACATAGTTGACTGACAGATAATAAATTGTATCCGAGCGATTCAACTAAATACACATTAGAAATAGAATGCTCGGATGAAATAGCTATCTTTCCTAGTCCTTTAACCTTGCCTTGATTCCCATCTCCAAAGATGATCGAATCTTAGGAATCTTTGTTCTTGACGTAGGAGGTGAACATCTTCTTCTCCCCCGTCATGTGGTTTGTGCATCTGTTGTCGATAATCCAGCTTGAGCCCCCGGATGCATAAACCTGCAAGGCAAATTAGGCTTGGGTTTTAGGTACCCAACTCTTGTTGGGTCCTACAAGGTTAGTTACAATAATCTTTGGGACCCAAATGCAAGTCTTGTCTCCCTTGCATTTGACCCCCAACTTTCTAGCGACCACTTTTTCATTTTTACATGAGAGTACAAATGTAGTGTTGCAAGCATGAAAGACAGTGCTAGGTTTATTACACACTTTCCTAGGAGCATGAGACACAAAATTTCTCCTAGGCCTACCATTAAAATTAGAACATGAAGCAATCATAGCATGTGAGTCAAAAGCATTATAACTCCTGTTATAATGAGAATTTCTAGAAAATTTTCTATCATGGTACATGAAAGCATGATTCTTTTGACTACTACTAGCCATAGGGGCCTTCCCTTTCTCCTTGCTGGAATGGAGCCCTTTGACTTATTAAGTTCTTGGCTTCCTTTCGAAAGCCAAGTCCATCCTTAATTGAGGGATGTCTACCAACGGTGTAGGCATCCCTAGCAAATTTTAATGTATCAAAGTCATTTTTGCAAGTCTTAAGTTGGGCATTAAGACTTGCCACTTCACCATTTAATTTTATAATAGAAGTAAGGTGCTCAACACATGCATCAACATCAAAATCCTTACACCTATTACAAATGACAACATGCTCTACACAAGAACTAGATTTATTAACTACTTCTAGCTTAGCATTTAAATCATCATTAATATTCTTTAAGCTAGACACAGTTTCATGACAAACGGATAATTCAGAAGAAAGCATTTCATTCCTTTTAACCTCTAAAGCAAGAGATTTTTGCACACTAATAAAATTGTCATGCTCTTCATATAAAATATCTTCTTGCTTCTCTAATAATCTGTTCTTTTCATTTAAAGCATCAATCAATTCATTGATCTTATCAACTTTAGTTCTATCTAAACCTTTGAATAAACTTGTGTAATCTACTTCATCATCACTAGAGTCATCATCACTTGAAGTAGTATACTTAGGGGTATCTGTAACGCCCTGAATTTGGGGGTAGAATTTTTTCTTCTTTTCTCTCACCAAATTCAGGCGTTACTCTTTCCTTTTCCCTTTTCTCCTCGCTAAGCCTTGATCTTTTCCAAAGTTATAGCGGGTTTTGGCTTTAGATCTCGTGTTAAGCAAAACCCTAAAATGCTTTATTTTGTTTGCCGCATCATGCCGGACTATGCACCCTTTTTGTTTGTGGTTAGGTGAATTGGAGAATTAGGCAAATAAGAAATAGGGGATATAGAAAATGGAAAATAGGAAAAAGAAAAACCTCTCTCCTCCCCTTCTCCCCTTTTGGCCCAACCGCCTCCCCCCCCCCCTTCGGCCGGCCCAGCTGGCGGCCCAGCCGCCCCCCCTTCCCCCCTTTCCCCCCGCCGTGGGCCGTTTCGGCCGGCTCAGCCACGCCCGCCTGTAATACTCAAAAGTGTAATAAAAGTGGATAGAGATAAACCTATTAGTTTGTGGCCTCTACTATTCATTTCATGTGATCAACACTAGTTAAAAGTGGGTAATTAGAACCAAGAACACCTAAATAACCTGTGCATCATGCTGGATCTTACTTTGTGTGCATTTTGTGATGACATAAAAATATGGTAAACAAAAAAATAATAATTATGTTAATACCCCAATGGGAAATTAAATCCTAAAAGAAATTCTAGAGTTTGGAAAAGAAGAAAAGAAATTCTAGAAGTGAAACCAAAAAGAGAAAAGATATAAAAATAATATATATAATAATATATCTTCAAAGTAGTACTGTTTATGGCACAATAGCATCTAAGAATATTTGGTCACAAGAGTTTGAATTAAATTTGAACACAACTTGAATTTGAAAAGAGAGAGAAAAAGAAAAAGAAAAGAAAAGAGGAAGAAATCCTGTTGGGCCGGCCAAACCCTATTCGGCCCAATAGCACTTTGCCCACGCGCACCAGCCCAACTCTATCCCACGCCCCTCATTCTTTCGCTGGCAGGTGGACCCCGCGGATCAGCCCCTGCGCGCGCGCTGGATGACCTCCACACGCTGACCTGTGGGCCTATGCTGTCATCCTCTGGTGCCATGTGACCCAAAACCACTATCACTGCGTGTGGACCCCGCATGTAAGAATCGCCATCCTCGGGCCTTGACCGCGTCGCGCGCATGGCCGAGCTCCGCGCGCTTCGCGGGCGCCGTTTCAACCACCATCCCGCCTTCCTCTCTCTCGACGCGGACTCGCTAGTCCATATGGTGCGAGCGCAGACCCCTTCCTTCCCCGTATTCTGCTCCCCACGTCATACACCGCACCGCCGCCGCGCCGTGAGTGAACAAATCCGCCGCCACCACGAATCCATGTTCTAGTCACCGTTTTAGGCCTCGGTTGCGATTGGAGATCCTCGCCGGCGTATACCGCGTGCATTAGGAGCCTCCTCAGTCGACTTGGGTGCCCAGACGCCGGTGAATTGCTCATCGGAGCCAATGAATCGTCGCGGCGCTGCCAAGCACTGTCGCCGACCCTCTGAGTGACCCGAATCCCCGGTAACATATTCGCCATCACCCCCTCTTGGTATAGCACCGGTCAATTTTAAGGTTGGGGCGTCCAGGCGTCGAATTGCGTGTCCACGGCGATGCTCCGCCGTGCCACTGTGCTGAGCCGCCGCGGCTTGAGCGGGGTTGGGGAAAACGCTACCAGCCATAGGATGGGATATTGACGATCCAGATTAGAAACCAGGGTTCGGTTAAACGTGAATCGTGGATTCAGGATCTAAGGGCACAGATTCGATCTGGGGTTGGGGCACCGTGGTCCGTCGATCTTGGATCGGGTGGATCCTGTCGCGTACCGATTCGGATTAAGTTAGATGTAATCTGAGCCGTCCGCACTGGATCGTGTGGCCCAAATGTGTGGATACCCTTTCGGCTTGCACTTTTTCTAAAGAACCCTCGGGGAAAACGGGAATCAACCCGCAGTTCTTCCCTGGCTAGTCTGTGTCTTAGGATTTTTGCGCCAACACCCCTGCTCTTTCTGGAATTTGAGGCCCAATCCCGAGAGCATTGAAAATCAGAAATTAATATCAGAAATCAATTTTTAGTGCATAAATAAATGTTAGAACTTGTTTAAATTGTAGAAAATGCATATGAACTCCAAATTTAATGATTCCAGTTCCTATAATTTTGTAATAGTATTATCTATTAAATAGTACCACTTTTTTTACACGAAATACACATTTAAATTTATTTCCCACTTAATCCTATATTAAATGCATAAAACCTTAGAAAATCCATAACTTAAAATCTATACCTCCAAATTTAATGATTCCAGTTCCTATGATCTTATTTTAATGTCTAGATTATTACTGTGTATTTTATTTATATGTTTGGTGTAATGTTAATTTTTGCTATACTATGTATGTATTGTGTTGATGCGAGTAGACGAGCAAGCCACTGTGGAATCTGAGGTTCAGCAAGTAGAGACTGCTGAGCAGGAGCTCATGGAAGGCAAGTTGTGCCCTTGATCACTTCTTTTACCCATTCATGTTCTTATTATTCATAATGATCTGCATAGGATAATTTTGCTGGGACCCAATAGGATACCCTAGATTTTGACTATCTTTATACCTTGTTTCACCACTGGTTATACTACTAAAGTTTTGGGTAGTTCATGCTATTGCTTTATGTGGATTGGGTATAGAGATATTCATCACTCATTGTTATACTTCTTATTATCTGTTTTATTCTTTACTGTTCATGTTAAGATCATTATGTTAATGGGAACATGGAGAACCACCCGGGAAAACAGTGCTACCACAAGGGTTTAATGGGACGCCCTTGGCAGATTAACTAGGAAAGCTAGTGGAGGGCTACCTTACCCGAAAGGGGCAAGGGCAGTAGGGGAGTGGTCAGTGTAGGGAGGTCCTTGGGTTGATTTTGCTGCGATGGCAGTCAGGCGAGGGATTCCTGCACTGGAGCTTCCTATAAACTGTAGCGGGTAGTTTGAAGCTAGTGGAACTTTGTAAAGGCCTCGTAGTGGTACCCTGCCTCGCTTCCTTGGTAGAGGTGTATGGGGTCTGATCAACTCCACGGCAAATGGGTAACACGACTTGTGGGTAAAGATACGCAACCTCTGCAGAGTGTAAAACTGGTATACTAGTCGTGCTCACGGTCATGAGCGGCTCGGACACTCACATGATTAATTTATGAAACTTAAACTTAATTTGTCATATCATTGCGTTTGGGATTATTTTATTATTACTTTTACTTATTATTATTACTATGGTTTGGTATTTACTTACACTTAGTAACGGCTAATAAAATTTTGACCAACTTATAAAAGCAATGCTCAGCTTCAGCCTTTATTTCATTTATCAGCCTTACACTTCATGAACTCTCCCACCTTTGGTGAGTTCATGCCACATTATTCCCCACAACTTGTTGAGCGATGAACATGTGTGAGCTCACTCTTGCTGTCTCACACCCCCCCCCCACAGGAGAAGAACAGGTGGTCGAAGAGGAGCCGCCTAACACTGAGGCATTCGACTTGATCTAGGTGGCGTTTCTCAGTTGACATTGGCGCCGACGATCCTTAGTTCGTTTTATGTTTATTCTTTTATTTTGTATTAAGTCTTCCGCTATGTAATAAATACTCTGATGTTTTATGACATTTATCTCTATACACTCTGTTATTATATATGTTGTCTTCTTTGGCGCATGTATGATATGCACCCGGCTTTGTTCCTTAAAGCCCGGGTGTGACAGAAGTGGTATCAGAGGAAATGTTGACTGTAGGACGAAACCTAGATAGAAATGGACAAACCCTTACATACTTACCTTACTCTGATTCATTCTATACTTACCTTACTCTGATTCTTTCTACACTTATCTTGATCCTATCTCACCTTCTACTGTTCTACTCTGATCATTCTTACCTTTTCTACTCTAAGACAAGATGGATTTCACACCTTGGAATCCTACCCCTATGACATTTTTAAGAGATAGGAGGCCTAAGAAAAAAACTATTTTTCTCTATTTTAAAAAAATGTTGTTTGATTGTTCTGATGATAAATGTCTGATTTGCTTCTTTGATTGATTGAAATATTATATATGGACATCTTAGTATGTGCCAACATGAGGTAATGAATTAGCTATGGTAGGTAAAACATTAATCTGCTTAGCTAATAAATCCCCCAAAGTAACATGATTCGTAATTACTGCCTTGTCTACTACTCTCTCTTACCATATGTATCTAATTCAGATGGTCAATACCAGGAGGGGTGGTGGAATTGATTTGCCTCCTAATCGACACACTCGAAGGATATATAGACAGCCTCAGCCACAGCCAGCAGGGATGAATCCTCCTAATCCTCCACCAGGCAGAGTTGATCCACTGATTGCACCTCAGATGGCGGTGATGCAGCAAATGGCGGACACTATGGCTGATATGCGTGCCCAGATGCAGCAAAAACGCCAGGAGATGCGTCAGCAAAGAGAGGATATACGCCAAGAGTTGCGCCAGGAGAGAGAGGAGATACGCCAGGAGAGAAGGGCGCAGCAACAGCAGCTGCAACAACAACTTCAACAACAGCAACAACAGCAACAAGTGCCACTGCCTCCACCACCACCACCAGTTCCACCACGTGATAAGCACCGGGAGTTTATGAGCCATAAGCCGCCGACCTTCGCCAGCTCGCCAGATCCACTAGATGTAGATGATTGGCTGAAAGCAATTGAGAAGATGCTCAACATTGCCCAATGCTCAATTAGGGAGAAAGTTCTTTATGCCTCAGGTCGTCTGACAGGTCCCGCTGCTGACTGGTGGGATTCATATACTGCTGCCCATGATGCTGCTGATACTATTACTTGGGCAGAGTTTAGTACACAGTTCAGGAACTACCATATTCCAGCTGGTATGATAAAGATCAAGAAGAAGGAGTTTTTGTCATTGAAGCAAGGCAACATGTCGGTCAGCGAGTACAGAGACAAATTCATTCAGCTGTCGAGATATGCTCCGGAGGAAGTTGCTGAGGATGAAAGAAAGCAGGAGCACTTTATTGAAGGACTTAATGGACCCCTACAGTATGCACTGGTGGCACACACATTTCCATCGTTTCAGAGGCTGCTGGATAAGGCTCTTGCTATTGAACACAAGCGTGTTCAACTGGGTGATTTGAAGAGGAAGGCTATCTCGCAGGGACAGGGTAGCAGCAGTGTTCGTCCCCGCTATGTTTCACCACAGGGTACACCGACTCGACCAGGAGGACCACACCCGGTTCAGTATGCTCCACAGGGGTCTCCACGGACTCCTACTCATCAGGCTACTCCCACTGGCACCCCGACGAGGCCTACAGGACAGAAGACCGGCCCTACATGCTTCAAGTGCAGTCAGATTGGGCACTATGCTAATGCTTGTCCGATGGGAAATTCTGGTACACCAGCTAAGAACAAGCAACAGACTCCTGGCAAGGGATATTCTATTGCCAAGGTTAATCAAGTCAGCGTTGATGCTACTCCAGATGGTGGGGACATCGTACTTGGTATGTTTTATGTTAATGCAATTCCTGCAACCATATTATTTGATTCTGGTGCTACACATTCATTCATGTCTGCTCGTTATGCCAACACAAATGAGATACCACTGCTAAATATGAGAAAACCAATGATAGTAATAACACCTAAAGGGCCTATTGAGGCGAATCAAATGACACGTAGATTGACATTATCAATTATGAGGAGAGAATTTGGAGCTACTGCTATAATATTAGATGCCAGCAGTATAGATCTGATTCTTGGTATGTCATGGTTAAGGAAGGCAAAGGCCATTATAGCATGTGGTAGAGGTACTATAGAGCTCACTAGTCCTAAAGGAGAAACATTTCAAGTTAATATTGCAGTAACCACCTCATCCATGCGTGCAATGTTCTTTATACCTGAGGAGTTTGTTGGTGACAACATCCGGATGGTTAGAGATTTTCCGGATGTCTTTCCAGAGGAGTTACCAGGGATGCCACCAGATAGGGAAGTTGAGTTTGTGATTGATCTTCTACCTGGAACTGCCCCTATATCTAAGCGACCATACAGGATGTCGGTAGAGGAGTTGAAGGAACTTAAGAAGCAGTTGACGGAGTTACAAGAAGCTGGTTACATTCGTCCGAGTTCCTCACCTTGGGGAGCACCGGTGTTATTTGTGCAGAAGAAGGATGGGTCGCAACGGATGTGTGTGGACTATAGATCACTTAATGATGTCACGGTGAAGAACAAGTATCCATTACCCCGTATTGAGGATTTGTTTGATCAGATGAGAGGAGCCAGGGTATTCTCGAAGATTGATCTTCGATCAGGATACCATCAGATGAAGATTAGACCCTCGGATATTCCTAAGACGGCTTTCTCAACCCGATATGGATTATATGAGTTTACTGTTATGTCATTTGGATTAACCAATGCACCGGCTTATTTCATGAATTTGATGAATAAGGTGTTTATGGAGTATTTGGACAGATTCGTCGTAGTGTTTATCGACGATATTCTTATCTATTCTTGGAGTGAAAGTGATCATGAAGAACATCTAAGGTTGGTGCTACAGAAGCTGCGAGATAATCAACTCTATGCTAAGTTCAGCAAGTGCGAGTTTTGGATTGACAAGGTGCCATTCCTTGGTCATATTATTTCTAATGGAGGAATAGCAGTGGATCCTGCTAAAGTGAAGGAGATAATGGAGTGGAGAGTGCCCACTACAGTTACTGAGATTTGGAGTTTCTTGGGACTCGCAGGATATTATCGGAGATTCATTGAAGGGTTCTCTAAAATTGCCAAGCCTATGACATCGCTTTTGGAGAAAGGAAGAGAATTCAAGTGGGATGAGAAATGCCAAGAAAGCTTTGATCAATTGAAGGAGAGATTGATGTCTCCACCGGTGTTGGTAATGCCAGACTTACAGAAAGAATTTGATATCTATTGTGATGCATGTGGCCAAGGATTGGGATGTGTGCTCATGCAAGAAGGACATGTGATCGCCTATGCATCTCGTCAGTTGCGGAAACATGAATTGAACTACCCCACTCATGACTTGGAACTGGCAGCAGTTGTGCATGCTCTTAAGATTTGGAGACATTATATTATGGGAACCAAGTGTCAAGTGTACACGGATCATAAGAGTTTGAAGTATATATTCACTCAGAAGGATCTCAACCTTAGGCAACGCCGTTGGTTGGAGCTCATTAAGGATTATGATTTGGAGATTCACTATCATTCGGGCAAGGCAAATTTGGTTGCAGATGCCTTGAGTCGGAAGGAGCATGTTCACTCCGCTTTTGTTGTCCAGCTACCCGATGAATTAGCAAAAGACTTTGAGAGGCTCAACCTGGGGATTGTTACTTACACTGAAGGAGTTACCATTGAGTTGGAACCTACCTTGGAGCAAGAGATTCGTAAAGGTCAGGTTGGTGATGCTAAAATTCAAGAGATCAAGGATCTTATTACTGAAGGAAGAGTGCCAGAATTCAAGGAGGATGAGCAAGGTACTATATGGTTCAAGGACAGAATGTGTGTTCCTGATATTGAAAGCCTTCGTGAGACGATATTGAAAGAAGCTCATGATTCTGATTATTCTATCCACCCTGGTAGCACTAAGATGTATCAGGATTTGAAGCAAAAGTATTGGTGGTATGGACTGAAAAGAGATGTTGCTGCACATGTGGCTAAGTGTGATGTGTGTCAAAGAGTCAAGGCCGAACATCAAAGACCAGCTGGATTATTGCACCCATTGAAGATACCCGAGTGGAAATGGGAAGAAATTGGTATGGACTTCATTGTTGGACTACCCCGCACTTCAGCAGGATATGACTCTATTTGGGTGATTGTGGACAGATTGACAAAAGTGGCTCATTTCATACCTGTGAGGACTAATTACACGGGAGCCAAGCTAGCAGAATTGTATATGACTCGGATAGTTTGCCTACATGGAGTGTCTAAGAAGATCGTGTCTGATCGAGGATCGCAGTTTACTTCTCGATTTTGGAAGAAGTTGCATGAGAGCTTGGATACAAAGTTGAATTTTAGTTCAGCCTACCATCCCCAGACTGATGGGCAGACTGAGAGGACCAACCAAGTGCTAGAGGATATGTTAAGAGCTTGTGCTCTTAAACATGGTGGAAGTTGGGAGAAGAGCTTACCCTATGCTGAGTTTTCTTATAATAATAGCTACCAGGCCAGTTTGAAGATGTCACCATTTGAGGCTTTGTATGGCAGGAAATGCAGGACTCCCTGTATTGGGATCAGACTGGAGAAAGACAGTTCTGTGGGCCTGAGTTTATTCAAGAAGCGGAAGAACAAGTTTGAATGATAAGAGAAAATTTGAGAATTGCACAATCAAGGCAAAAGAGCTATGCTGATAATAGAAGGAGACTACTGGAGTTTAAGGAGGGTGATTATATCTATTTGAAGGTGTCACCACTTCGGGGTATGAGGAGATTTAAAGTTAAAGGAAAGTTGTCCCCTCGCTTCATTGGACCTTTTTTGATCTTAAAGCGAGTTGGAGAAGTTGCATATCAACTGAAGTTACCCGATCATCTATCAGATGTACATGATGTATTCCATGTGTCCCAGCTAAAGAAGTGCCTCAGGGTACCTGAGGAGCAACTACCAATGGAAGACCTTAGCATTCAAGATGATCTGACTTATGCTGAGTACCCTATCAAGATTCTGGACACCCTGACTCGAGTTACAAGAAATAAGGTGATAAACATGTGCAAGGTACAATGGAGTCACCATGGAGAGGATGAAGCAACGTGGGAAAGAGAAGAAGAGCTTCGCATACACTTCCCCCATCTTTTCCCTAGTTCTTCTTAAATCTCGAGGACGAGATTATTTTTAAGGGGGGTAGGATTTGTAATACTCAAAAGTGTAATAAAAGTGGATAGACATAAACCTATTAGTTTGTGGCCTCTACTATTCATTTCATGTGATCAACACTAGTTAAAAGTGGGTAATTAGAACCAAGAACACCTAAATAACCTGTGCATCATGCTGGATCTTACTTTGTGTGCATTTTGTGATGATATAAAAATATGGTAAACAAAAAAATAATAATAATTATGTTAATACCCCAATGGGAAATTAAATCCTAAAAGAAATTCTAGAGTTTGGAAAAGAAGAAAAGAAATTCTAGAAGTGAAACCAAAAAGAGAAAAGATATAAAAATAATATATATAATAATATATCTTCAAAGTAGTACTGTTTATGGCGCAATATCATCTGAGAATATTTGGTCACAAGAGTTTGAATTAAATTTGAACACAACTTGAATTTGAAAAGAGAGAGAAAAAGAAAAAGAAAAGAAAAGAGGAAGAAATCCTGTTGGGCCGGCCAAACCCTATTCGGCCAAATAGCACTTTGCCCACGCGCACCAGCCCAACTCTATCCCGCGCCCCTCATTCTTTCGCTGGCAGGTGGACCCCGCGGATCAGCCCCTGCGCGCGCGCGCGCTGGATGACCTCCACGCGCTGACCTGTGGGCCTATGCTGTCATCCTCTGGTGCCGCGTGACCCAAAACCACTATCACTGCGTGTGGACCCTGCATGTAAGAATCACCATCCTCGGGCCTTGACCGCGTCGCGCGCATGGCCGAGCTCCGCGCGCTTCGCGGGCGCCGTTTAAATCACCATCCCGCCTTCCTCTCTCTCGACGCGGACTCGCTAGTCCATATGGTGCGAGCGCAGACCCCTTCCTTCCCCGTATTCCGCTCCCCACGTCATACACCGCACCGCCACCGCGCCGTGAGTGAACAAATCCGCCGCCACCACGAATCCATGTTCTAGTCACCGTTTTAGGCCTCGGTTGCGATTGGAGATCCTCGCCGGCGTATACCGCGTGCATTAGGAGCCTCCTCGGTCGACTTGGGTGCCCAGACGCCGGTGAATTGCTCATCGGAGCCAAGGAATCGTCGCGGCGCCGCCAAGCACTGTCGCCGACCCTCTGAGTGACCCGAATCCCCGGTAAGAACCCTTCTCCATATTCGCCATCACCCCCTCTTGGTATAGCACCGGTCAATTTTAAGGTTGGGGCATCCAGGCGTCGAATTGCGTGTCCGCGGCGATGCTCCGCCGTGCCACTGTGCTGCGCCGCCGCAGCTTGAGCGGGGTTGGGGAAAACGCTACCAGCCGTAGGATGGGATATTGACGATCCAGATTAGAAACCAGGGTTCGGTTAAACGTGAATCATGGATTCAGGATCTAAGGGCGCAGATTCGATCTGGGGTTGGGGCACCGTGGTCCGTCGATCTTGGATCGGGTGGATCCTGTCGCGTACCGTTTCGGGTTAAGTTAGATGTAATCTGAGCCGTCCGCACTGGATCGTGTGGCCCAAATGTGTGGATACCCTTTCGGCTTGCACTTTTTCTAAAGAACCCTCGGGGAAAACGGGAATCAACCCGCAGTTCTTCCCTGGCTAGTCTGTGTCTTAGGATTTTTGCGCCAACACCCCTGCTCTTTCTGGAATTTGAGGCCCAATCCCGAGAGCATTTAAAATCAGAAATTAATATCAGAAATCAATTTTTAGTGCATAAATAAATGTTAGAACTTGTTTAAATTGTAGAAAATGCATATGAACTCCAAATTTAATGATTCCAGTTCCTATAATTTTGTAATAGTATTCTCTATTAAATAGTACCACTGTTTTTACATGAAATACACATTTAAATTTATTTCCCACTTAATCCTATATTAAATGCATAAAACCTTAGAAAATCCATAACTTAAAATCTATACCTCCAAATTTAATGATTCCAGTTCCTATGATCTTATTTTAATGTCTAGATTATTACTGTGTATTTTATTTATATGTTTGGTGTAATGTTAATTTTTGCTATACTATGTATGTATTGTGTTGATGCGAGTAGACGAGCAAGCCACTGTGGAATCTGAGGTTCAGCAAGTAGAGACTGCTGAGCAGGAGCTCGTGGAAGGCAAGTTGTGCCCTTGATCACTTCTTTTACCCATTCATGTTCTTATTATTCATAATGATCTGCATAGGATAATTTTGCTGGGACCCAATAGGATACCCTAGATTTTGACTATCTTTATACCTTGCTTCACCACTGGTTTTACTACTAAAGTTTTGGGTAGTTCATGCTATTGCTTTATGTGGATTGGGTATAGAGATATTCATCACTCATTGTTATACTTCTTATTATCTGTTTTATTCTTTACTGTTCATGTTAAGATCATTATGTTAATGGGAACATGGAGAACCACCCGGGAAAAACAGTGCTACCACAAGGGTTTAATGGGACGCCCTTGGCTGATTAACTAGGAAAGCTAGTGGAGGGCTACCTTACCCGAAAGGGGCAAGGGCAGTAGGGGAGTGGTCAGTGTAGGGAGGTCCTTGGTTGATTTTGCTGCGATGGCGGTCAGGCGAGGGATTCCTGCACTGGAGCTTCCTATAAACTGTAGCGGGTGGTCTGAAGCTAGTGGAACTTTGTAAAGGCCTCGTAGTGGTACCCTGCCTCGCTTCCTTGGTAGAGGTGTATGGGGTCTGATCAACTCCATGGCAAATGGGTAACACGACTTGTGGGTAAAGATGCGCAACCTCTGCAGAGTGTAAAACTGGTATACTAGCCGTGCTCACGGTCATGAGCGGCTCGGACACTCACATGATTAATTTATGAAACTTAAACTTAATTTGTCATATCATTGCATTTGGGATTATTTTATTATTACTTTTACTTATTATTATTACTATGGTTTGGTATTTACTTACACTTAGTAACGGCTAATAAAATTTTGACCAACTTATAAAAGCAATGCTCAGCTTCAGCCTTTATTTCATTGATCAGCCTTACACTTCATGAACTCCCACCTTTGGTGAGTTCATGCCACATTATTCCCCACAACTTGTTGAGCGATGAACATGTGTGAGCTCACTCTTGCTGTCTCACACCCCCCCCCCCACAGGAGAAGAACAGGTGGTCGAAGAGGAGCCGCCTAACACTGAGGCATTCGACTTGATCTAGGTGGCATTTCTCAGTTGACATTGGCGCCGACGATCCTTAGTTCGTTTTATGTTTATTCTTTTATTTTGTATTAAGTCTTCCGCTATGTAATAAATACTCTGATGTTTTATGACATTTATCTCTATACACTCTATTATTATATATGTTGTCTTCTCTGGCGCATGTATGAGATGCACCCGGCTTTGTTCCTTAAAGCCCGAGTGTGACACCACCCCCTCCCCCTTTGGGCCCAAGCGGCCCAGCCGCCACCCCCCTCTCCCTTTTCTTTTTCCAAAATTTCCCTCCCCGCGGGCCCCGCCCGTCATCCCCTCTCCCTCTCTCCCTCTCCCTAACCCTAACCGCCGCCCTCAGCGCCACCGCCGCCGTCGCCCCTCCCTAGCGCCGCCGCCGCGCTGCCCCGCCTCGGTGAGGCCCTCCCTCCCCCTTCCCTCTCCTCCCTCCCCTTCCTCCTTCTTCCCCCTCTCGTCGGCGCCCTCCCCCGCGCCGTGGGCGCGCTCGCCCCGGCCCCGAGCTCGCGGCCGCGCCCGCCCTCGCCCCGGCCGCCCTCGGCTCGGCTCCCCCCGGCCCGGCCGCCCCCGACCCCGGCCGCGCTCGCTCGGCCGCCCCTCGGCCGCCCCTCGACCGCCCTCGGCCGGCCCCGCCGCGCCTGGCCCCGGCTCGGCCGCCCTCCGGCGAGCCGCCCCGCCCCGACCCCGTCCTCGCCCGCCCGGCCGCCCGGCTCGGCGCCCCTGCTCGCCGCTCCCCGGCGCGCCACCCCGCCCTCACGCCAGCCCCACCGCGTCCTGGCTCGGCAACCCTCCGGCGAGTCGCCCCGTGCCCGGCTCGACCACCCTCGGCCCCCCTCGTCCCCGACCTCGGCCAGCCCCGCCTTGCCGCGCCCCGGCTCGGCCATCCCAGCGCCGCCCCGCCCCGCCCCGCCCTGCCGTGCCCCGTGCTCGGCCGCCCCTCCGGTGAGCCCGCCCCGCCCCGGTTTGGCCGCCCCTGCCCCGTCCCGGCCCCGGCCGTCCCGGCCATGGCGGCTCGACGCGCTCCCCTGCCCGCGACATCGTCGTCGCCCGTGTTCGCCCGCCCGCCCCGGCGTGCCTTCCTCGTGTCGTGATGGCCCCGGCGCGGCCTCGAGCTCGGCCCAGCATGCCTTTGGCGCGCGGCCTCGAGCTCGGCCAGCGCACGGCCCCAACGCGTGCACGACTCGTCCGCGGCACGTTAAGCGTGGCTTTGCGCGTGCTCGTGTTCGCGCAGCGTTTTGGCGTAGCTCGTCGTGCTCGCGACGCGACGCATAGCGCCCTGTCGCGTTCGCGACACGATCGTCTACCCCCTAGCCACCCGTCTACCCCCCCCCACCCCCGTGTATTCCATCCGTAGCAAATCGTGTTATGTAATTAATAAATGGAAAACTCAATTTGGAATTCGATTACGTTAGTTAATTCATATAGTTAATCGTCTATCTCGTTTAAAGTTAATCTACTAAAAGTGGTCACGCTTACATTAGTGCATGTAGCTAATCCTTATTATTGAGGCTAAGCAGAACTAGAGCACGTAACGTTTAGTTATTCGTGTACCCGTAGTGCGTCTCGGGCATAAGCTTTAACCCTCGCGAGACCCTTCCCCGCCCCTTTCTAACCATGGTAAATTAATTATCGTATGTGATATTCTATGCATATTTACTTTATTTGTTCTCTTGCATGGTGTACTGTTTGTTTCCTAATTTCAATGGATGGATGTATGTATGTTTGCAACCGCATAGAGAACGATCCGGTTGAAGAGCCCGAGGAACTCACAGGAGAAGCCCCTGAGCAGCAGTCGGTTGGTGGAGGCAAGTGTCCCTTGACCTATCTCTGTCCTATTCATTCTTTAATTCACCTCCCGCATTACATATTTATACTTAAGGATTGACTAGCTTTTGTTATCCATGTCCTTGTTTACCTATTTGGGTCGGATTATTATTGTTTAGCTTTATCCTATTGCTCAACTCTAATCAATGAACATGATGAGATCATATATGATACGCTGTTTTCCCTTCTCTTATTATGATGTTGTACTTGTGGCCTTTAAGGGGGCTCGAGCGGTTTCTCGAGTGCCTCTCCGTAAGGACCTGTTCTATGGATGACCGCCCGGGAAAATAGTGCAACCATGAGGGTGGAGTGGGACGCCCTTAGCTAAGTAATTAGAGGATCCGGGGTGTAGTTTGCTTCGCCGTCGTGCCGTCAATGGGGCTCGGTGTATGCGGCTCGCTCTGCCAAGGTTGATTTGTCCCTTGGGGAGGAGTGCGGTACATTTAGGAAACCTAACGGGCGGCTACAGCCCCGGGGAATCTTTGTAAAGGCTACGTAGTGAAACCCTGCCTATTCACCTTGGTAGTGTTTAAGGGTTTGATCGGCCCGAGGCAAGAGGGAATCACGGCTTGTGGGTAAAGTGCACAACCTCTGCAGAGTGTTTGAAAACTGATATATCAGCCGTGCTCGCGGTTATGAGCGGCCAAGGGAGCTCCAATGATTAGCGGTACTTGATCAGAGACATTTTGGTTTACATGTGGCAATGAGACTGATGGTTTTGGTTATGTCTATGGTGCTGGTAAGTGGTATTCTTTCCGTTTGGAAAGGGTACATCGGGCTAATAACTTGGGTTAATGTTAAAACCTGGCTTTCTACTAGTAAATAAAAATCTGACCAACTAAAAGCAACTGCTTGACTTACCCCCACATAAAGCTAGTCCACTACATCCAAACGGGATACATGCTGAGTATGTTGATGTGTACTCACCCTTGCTCTACACACCAAACCCCCCCCCATCCCCAGGTTGTCAGCATTGCAACCACTGCTCAGGAGAAGATGAAGCTGTGGAAGGAGACTTCCAGGAGTTCCAAGACTACGACGAGTTCTAGGTGTGGGTTAGCGGCAACCCCCAGTCGGCTGCCTGTGAAGGCCGCGTTTATCTACGTTTCTTTTCCGCACTTTGATTATTGTAAAGACTATGTGGATGTCTCAGACACATGATGTAATCGACTATTATTTCCCTTTTTAATACTATTTGAGCACTGTGTGATGATGTCCATGTTATGTAATTGCTGTGTACGTGAATTGCTGATCCTGGCACGTACATGGTTCGCATTCGGTTTGCCTTCTGAAACCGGGTGTGACATAAGCTGGTATCAAAGCCGTGCTGACTGTAGGCCTGCTAACCTAGAGTAGAATGGTCGTTCTAAGGACTATAGACCTATGTCCCTACCTTGACTTTGATATCCCTTCAAAAGTTGGTCATACCGACCAAACCTATGTTCTACTGTATATTATACCTTGCTGAAAATTATGTTTTATTCTAATCCTTCATTTATTTATGATTCATTATTTGCTGGTCATATTAATTCTGTTCTCACTCTTTTGCTTGCGGTGTCTTTTGTAGATGGCTCGTCTTAGACACGCTGCACGAAAGTCCGTCATCCCCTTCTTACCCTCCCGCCTTGCTGAGCGCCCGCTTCGCCGTCCCGTGGCCGGACAGTCCAGCCACTTGGAGAGACTGCACCACCGCCTGCATGAGGAGCTGGAACGTCGACGACAGGAGCAGCAGGGCTCTTCTTTCTCGCTCCAGCAGGAGATAGAGTCTGTGAGGAGCTGCTCTCCTGTGCTTCCCCTGGAGGCACCCCCTGCACCACCACTGGGCGCCCCAGCCTCTAGAGTAGCTGCTGGAGGAGACCCAGACGACGGAGGTGGCGACGACAGCTCGAGCCACGACACCGACTTCCCTGCTGACCAGGAGCCGGAAGGATGGGTTGCTCGACCCATCACTCGCGACGCTGCTCGCGGGTGTCACTTCCACGATGCGCTCGACACCCTGCTACGTCGGGCACTTAACCGGCGTACTTGGTCCATCGAGTATTGTTGTGTGGTCTACCAGCATAGTCGCGGGGTCTACCCGGACCGCTGGGAGGCAACCTGCTTGGTGCACCATCCGGAGAACAGTCTCCAGGGTGCTGAGGTCTGCTCAGAGCACTCTTCCATCTCTGAGCGGGACTCGGCTGAGGCGGCCATGCAAGATGTTGCACGGCGTGCGCTTTCGCAGTACTGCTCAGTTCTCGGTGGGGTAGCTGACGGTCTCGACCTGAAGTATTACCCCCACCGTCCATCTGGCAGCACAGGAGGCGTGATTGTTTCACCTGTCGGTGAGGACAATCCTAGGTTGAGCAGCACAGTCAACCTAGCCGCCGTGCTAAACACGGAGCTGGACCATGCACTAGACAAGCTGAGTAGGGCTCGTGCTAAGATCGCCCTGCTGCGGGCTGAGCGCGCGGAACGTCGTCACTTGGATGATGGTTCCCCCGCTCCCGTCGGGACTCAGCACCCGTACCGCTCACCTCGGCGTGGACGCCAGTCTTATGGCAATCCCGACTGCAAGACCAAGATAAATCTAGAACCATAGATCGTTAGAGTTGGATCTTGTAATTAATAAACAATATATACGTAGAAGCTACAGTCTTAGCGTTAGTCTCGCTTTTAGTTAGTCTTAGTTAGACAGGGTAGTTTGCTATATCCTGTGCATTTATGTTTGTCATGATGAACTACGTTTGGTTTGGATCTTTGTAATGACTGTCACCAGAGTGTGGGTATCCCCTGCATTTTGGTTCACCTGTTATGTTAATGGAGTTAGTTATATAGTTGGGAAACCTTTTATTCCACTTTCCTCTTTATCTGAGAAGCTGTGTTGGTCTGTATTGGAGATCAGTGAAGATGCTCATCTGTTCAGTGCTGTTGAAGAATTCTATACTCTTTTCTTATGCTGCAAGATTTGCCAGATCAGTTCTGATGTGTGGGTGCATTCTGTAGATGTCAGAGAACAGGCGCAGAGGAGGAAGGCGTGCTCAGCAGGAGCGAGCCGCTCAACCAGATGAGGTGCCTCAGCAGCAGCACCTGCCGCCCCCGCCCCCGATGTCCATCGAGCAGATGTTTCTGATGCAGACTCAGGCAGTTCAAGCCATCGGTCAGACTCTAGCCGCCATTCAGCAGCAGCAGCAACAACAACAACAGCAGCAGGCACCACCTCAGCCTTAGATGCCTCAGATACCCAGAGACAAGCGTGCTGAATTCATGAGAGGTCATCCCCCAACGTTTGCTCACTCTTGTGACCCCATGGATGCTGAAGATTGGCTGCGCATTGTGGAGCGGGAGTTGCATACCGCTCAGTGCGATGACAGAGAGAAAGTTCTGTATGGTCCCCGTCTGTTGAGAGGAGCAGCCCAATCATGGTGGGAATCTTATCTCGCCACCCATGCCAACCCCGACGCCATCACTTGGGAAGAGTTCAGAGGTAGCTTTCGTCAGTACCATGTTCCTGCAGGTCTGATGACAGTGAAGAAGGAGGAGTTCCTGGCCCTCAAGCAAGGGTCATCGTCTGTCAGTGAGTATCAGGATAGGTTTCTGCAGTTGTCTCGCTATGCTCCTGAAGATGTCAACACCGACGCCAAGCGACAGTACCGTTTCTTGAGAGGCTTGGTTGACCCTCTGCAGTACCAATTGATGAAGCATACTTTCTCGACATTCCAGCACCTGATTGACAGAGCAATCATGATAGAGAGGAAGCGTAAGGAGATGGAGGATCGTAAGCGCAAGATCAGTGGACCCCAGCCTGGAAGCAGCAGTCGTCCTTGTTTCTCAGGCAATCAACCTCAGCAGTTTAGGCAGAACCAGCGTCCACCTCAGCAGCAGTAGTTCCAAAGAAAGTATCCTCAGCACCAGTATCAGAATCGTCAGAACAATCAGTCAGGAGGAGGTCAGTTTCAGAGGCAGAATCAGCAGGCACCCTATCTTCCTGCCCCAGCCAACCAGTAGAACAGTCAGGCAGCACCAGCTCAGGTTGGAAATAGAGCATGTTTCCACTGTGGAGAGCAAGGCCATTGGGTGATGCAATGTCCGAAGAAGGCAGCCCAGCAGCAGTCAGGCCCCAATGCCCCAGCAAAGCAGAATGTGTCTCAGCCTGGAGCAGGCAACCGCTCTCAGCCGCGCTATAATCATGGGAGACTGAATCACTTGGAGGCTGAAGCAGTTCAGGAGACCCCTGGCATGATAGTAGGTACGTTCCCAGTCGACTCTCACATTGCAGAGGTGTTATTTGATACTGGAGCAACGCATTCTTTCATTACTGCATCATGGGTAGAAGCACATAATCTTCCAATTACTACCATGTCAACCCCCATTCAAATTGACTCAGCCGGTGGTAGAATTCGAGATGATAGCATATGTTTGAATGTAAGTGTGGAAATAAGGGGGATAGCGTTTCCCGCCAACCTTATAGTAATGGGTACTCAGGGAATAGATGTCAACCTAGGAATGAATTGGCTAGATAAGTATCAGGCAGTTATCAGTTGTGATAAGAGGACAATCAAGTTGGTGTCCCCCCTAGGAGAGGAAGTGGTGACCGAGTTAGTCCCGCCTGAGCCAAAGAAAGGAAGTTGTTATCAGATGGCCGTTGATAGCAGTGAAGCAGACCCAATTGAGAGTATCAAGGTTGTGTCCGAGTTCCCAGATGTGTTTCAAAAGGACTTACCGGGTATGCCGCCAGAGCGGAAAGTTGAGTTTGCCATAGAGCTTCTTCCTGGAACCGCCCCTATCTTTAAGAGAGCTTACAGGATATCTGGGCCAGAGTTAGTTGAACTTAAGAAGCAGATCGATGAGTTGTCAAAGAAAGGTTACATCCGGCCAAGCACCTCGCCTTGGGCCGCCCCTGTCCTGTTTGTGGAGAAGAAAGATGGCACCAAAAGGATGTGTATCGATTATCGAGCTTTGAATGAGGTCAATATCAAGAACAAGTACCCTTTGCCCAGAATAGAAGATCTATTCGACCAGTTGAGAGGAGCCAGTGTGTTCTCCAAGATTGATCTGAGGTCAGGTTATCACCAGCTCAGGATCCAACCTTCGGACATTCCGAAGACGACATTCATTACCAAGTATGGGTTGTATGAGTTCACCGTGATGTCTTTTGGTTTGACCAATGCGCCAGCCTTCTTCATGAATCTGATGAACAGTGTATTCATGGACTATCTTGACAAGTTTGTGGTGGTGTTCATTGATGACATTCTGGTTTATTCTCAAAGCGAAGAAGAGCATGCGGATCATTTGAGGACGGTATTGCAGAGATTGCGAGAGCACCAGTTGTATGCAATGTTGAGCAAGTGTGAATTCTGGATCAGTGAAGTCCTGTTCTTGGGTCACATAATCAACAAAGAAGGATTGGCTATGGATTCGAAGAAAGTGGCAGACATTATGAACTGGAAAGCGCCAACAGATGCTCGAGGAATCAAGAGTTTCATTGGAATGGCCGGATATTATCGGTGATTCATTGAAGGGTTCTCGAAGATTGCGAAACCAATGATAGTGTTGCTAGGCAACAAAGTTGAGTTCAAGTGGACCCCGAAATGTCAAGAGGCTTTTGAAGCGCTGAAAGAGAAGTTGACAACAGCGCCTGTCCTAGTCTTGCCTGATGTGCACAAGCCCTTCTCGGTGTATTGTGATGCCTGTTACACGGGTTTGGGATGCGTGTTGATGCAAGAGGGAAGAGTTGTGGCTTACTCGTCCCGACAGCTGAAGGTTCATGAGCAGAATTACCCAATCCATGACCTAGAGTTGGTAGCAGTGGTTCACGCATTGAAGACATGGAGGCACTATCTGTATGGACAGAAATGCGATGTTTACACAGACCACAAGAGTCTGAAGTACATATTCACTCAGTCAGAGTTGAATATGAGACAACGAAGATGGTTAGAGCTGATCAAAGACTATGAGTTGGAGATCCATTACCATCCAGGCAAAGCAAACGTAGTGGCAGATGCTTTGAGCAGGAAGAGTCAAGTCAATCTGATGGTCGCTCGACCGATGCCTTATGAGTTGGCCAAAGAGTTTGACAGGTTGAGTCTCGGATTTCTAAACAATTCGCGAGGAGTTACAGTTGAGTTGGAACCTACCCTAGAGTGGGAAATCAAAGAAGCGCAGAAGAATGATGAGAAGATCAGTGAGATTCGGCGACTGATTCTAGACGGTAGAGGCAAAGATTTTCGGGAAGATGCAGAAGGTGTGATATGGTTCAAAGACCGCTTGTGTGTTCCCATTGTCCAGTCTATTCGAGAGTTGATCCTCAAGGAAGCTCATGAGACCGCCTATTCGATTTACCCTGTTAGTGAGAAGATGTATCAGGATCTGAAGAAGAAATTCTGGTGATACGGAATGAAGAGGGAAATCGCAGAGTATGTGGCTATGTGTGATAGTTGTCGACGGATCAAGGCAGAGCACCAAAGACCAGCTGGATTGTTACAACCGTTGCAGTGGAAATGGGATGAAATCGGCATGGACTTCATAGTCGGATTGCCTCGCACTCGAGCCGGCTACGATTCCATTTGGGTAGTAGTGGACCGCTTGACCAAGTCAGCCCACTTCATACCTGTCAAGACCAACTACAGCAGTGCAGTATTGGTGGAGCTGTATATGTCTCGGATTGTTTGTCTCCACGGTGTGCCAAAGAAGATAGTGTCAGACAGAGGAACTCAATTCACCTCTCATTTCTGGCAGCAGTTGCATGAAGCCTTGGGCACGCATCTGAATTTCAGTTCAGCCTATCATCCGCAGACAGACGGTCAGACTGAAAGGACCAATCAAATTCTTGAAGACATGTTGAGAGCCTATGCGTTGCAAGATCATTCCGGATGGGATAAGAAGTTGCCTTATGCAGAGTTCTCATATAACAACAGTTACCAGGCCAGTTTGAAGATGTCACCATTTCAAGCGCTCTATGGAAGGAGTTGTAGGACTCCGTTGCAATGGGATCAGCCTGGAGAAAAGCAGGTGTTTGGGCCAGACATTCTGATTGAAGCTGAAGAGAACATCAAGATGGCCCAAGAAAATTTGAAGATAGCGCAATCAAGGCAGCGAAGCTATGCAGACACAAGAAGAAGAGAGCTGAGTTTTGAAGTCGGAGATTTTGTTTATCTGAAAGTGTCACCGATCAGAGGAGTCAGAAGGTTCAGAGTCAAAGGCAAGCTAGCACCCCGCTACATTGGTCTGTACCAAATTCTCTCAAGGCGTGGAGAAGTGGCCTATCAGCTCAGTTTGCTAGAAAATTTGTCTGCTGTGCATGATGTCTTTCATGTGTCTTAATTGAAGAAGTGCTTGCGTGTGCCAGAGGAGCAGTTGCCAGTTGAAGGTCTTGAAGTCCAGGAGGACTTGACCTACGTTGAGAAGCCAACGCAAATCCTTGAGACCGCAGACAGAGTCACCCGAAGGAAGACCATCAGAATGTGCAAAGTCAGATGGAATCATCATTCAGAGGAAGAAGCAACCTGGGAGCGTGAAGATGATCTGCTGGCTAAATACCCTGAGCTCTTTGCTAGCCAACCCTGAATCTCGAGGGCGAGATTCTTTTAAGGGGGATAGGTTTGTAACGCCCTGAATTTGGGGGTAGAATTTTTTTCTTCTTTTCTCTCACCAAATTCAGGCGTTACTCTTTCCTTTTCCCTTTTCTCCTCGCTAAGCCTTGATCTTTTCCAAAGTTATAGCGGGTTTTGGCTTTAGATCTCGTGTAAAGCAAAACCCTAAAATGCTTTATTTTGTTTGCCGCATCATGCCGGACTATGCACCCTTTTTGTTTGTGGTAAGGTGAATTGGAGAATTAGGCATATAAGAAATAGGGGATATAGAAAATGGAAAATAGGAAAAAAACCTTTTCTTTTTCTCTCTCCCCCCTTCTCCCCTTTTGGCCCAACCGCCTCCCCCCTTCGGCCGGCCCAGCTGGCGGCCCAGCCCCCCCCCCCGCTTCCCCCCTTTCCCCCCGCCGTGGGCCGTTTCGGCCGGCCCAGCCGCGCCCGCCCCTCCCCCTTTGGGCCCAAGCGGCCCAGCCGCCCCCCCTCTCCCTTTTCTTTTTCCAAAATTTCCCTCCCCGCGGGCCCTGCCCGTCATCCCCTCTCCCTCTCACCCTCTCCCTAACCCTAACCGCCGCCCTCCCCTAGCGACGTCGCCGTCGTCGCCCCTCCTCGGTGAGGCCCTCCCTCCCCCTTCCCTCTCCTCCCTCCCCTTCCTCCTCCTTCCCCCTCTCGTCGGCGCCCTCCCCCGCGCCGTGGGCGCGCTCGCCCCGGCCCCGAGCTCGCCGGCCGCGCTCGCCCTCGCCCGGCCGCCCCCAGCTCGGCTCCCCCCGGCCCGGCCGCCCCCGACCCCGACCGCGCTCGCTCGGCCGCCCCTCGACCGCCCTTGGCCGGCCCCGCTGCGCCCGGCCCTGGCTCGGCCGCCCTCTGGCGAGCCGCCCCGCCCCGACCCCGTCCTCGCCCGCCCGGCCGCCCGGCTCGGCGCCCCTGCTCGCCGCTCCCCGGCGCGCCACCCCGCCCCCGCGCCGGCCCCGCCGCGCCCTGGCTCGGCCGCCCTCCGGCGAGCCGCCCCGCCCCGTGCCCGGCTCGGCCAACCTCGCCCCCCCCCCCCCCGTCCCCGACCTCGGTCGGCCCCGCCGCGCCCCGGCTCGGCCGTCCCCGCGCCGCCCCGCCCTGCCGTGCCCCGTGCTCGGGCGCCCCTCCGGCGAGCCCGCCCCGCCCCGGTTCGGCCGCCCCCGCACCGGCCGTCCCGGCCATGGCGGCTCGACGCGCTCCCCTGCCCGTGACATCGCCGTCGCCCGTGTTCGCCTGCCCGCCCCAGCGTGCCTTGCTCGTGTCGTGATGGCCCCGGCGCGGCCTCGAGCTCGGCCCAGCATGCCTTTGGCGCGCTGCCTCGAGCTCGGCCAGCGCACGGCCCCGACGCGTGCGCGACTCGTTCGCGGCACGTTAAGCGTGGCTTTGCGCGTGCGCGTGTTCGCGCAGCGTTTTGGCGTAGCTCGTCGTGCTCGCGACGCGACGCATAGCGCCCTGTCGTGTTCGCAACACGATCGTCTACCCCCTAGCCACCCGTCTACCCCCCCCCCCCCCCCCGTGTATTCCATGCGTAGCAAATCGTGTTATGTAATTAATAAATGGAAAACTCAATTTGGAATTCGATTACGTTAGTTAATTCATATAGTTAATCGTCTATCTCGTTTAATGTTAATCTACTAAAAGTGGTCACGCTTACATTAGTGCATGTAGCTAATCCTTATTATTGAGGCTAAGCAGAACTAGAGCACGTAACGTTTAGTTATTCGTGTACCCATAGTGCATCTCGGGCATAAGCTTTAACCCTCGCGAGACCCTTCCCAACCCTTTCTAACCATGGTAAATTAATTATCGTATGTGATATTCTATGCATATTTACTTTATTTGTTCTCTCGCATGGTGTACTGTTTGTTTCCTAATTTCAATGGATGGATGTATGTATGTTTGCAACCGCATAGAGAACGATCTGGTTGAAGAGCCCGAGGAACTCACAGGAGAAGCCCCTGAGCAGCAGTCGGTTGGTGGAGGCAAGTGTCCCTTGACCTATCTCTGTCCTATTCATTCTTTAATTCACCTCCCGCATTACACATTTATACTTAAGGATTGACTAGCTTTTGTTATCCATGTCCTTGTTTACCTATTTGGGTCGGATTATTATTGTTTAGCTTTATGCTATTGCTCAACTCTAATCAATGAACATGATGAGATCATATATGATACGCTGTTTTCCCTTCTCTTATTATGATGTTGTACTTGTGGCCTTTAAGGGGGCTCGAGCGGTTTCTCGAGTGCCTCTCCGTAAGGACCTGTTCTATGGATGACCGCCCGGGAAAACAGTGCAACCATGAGGGTGGAGTGGGATGCCCTTAGCTGAGTAATTAGAGGATTCGGGGTGTAGTTCGCTTCGCCGTCGTGCCGTCAATGGGGCTCGGTGTATGCGGCTCGCTCTGCCAAGGTTGATTTGTCCCTTGGGGAGGAGTGCGGTACATTTAGGAAACCTAACGGGCGGCTACAGCCCCGGGGAATCTCTGTAAAGGCTACGTAGTGAAACCCTGCCTATTCACCTTGGTAGTGTTTAAGGGTTTGATCGGCCCGAGGCAAGAGGGAATCACGGCTTGTGGGTAAAGTGCACAAGCTCTGCAGAGTGTTTGAAAACTGATATATTAGCCGTGCTCGCGGTTATGAGCGGCCAAGGGAGCTCCAATGATTAGCGGTACTTGATCAGAGACATTTTGGTTTACAGGTGGCAATGAGACTGATGGTTTTGGTTATGTCTATGGTGCGGGTAAGTGGTATTCTTTCCGTTTGGAAAGGATACATCGGGCTAATAACTTGGGTTAATGTTAAAACCTGGCTTTCTACTAGTAAATAAAAATCTGACCAACTAAAAGCAACTACTTGACTTACCCCCACATAAAGCTAGTCCACTACAGCCAAACGGGATACTTGCTGAGTATGTTGATGTGTACTCACCCTTGCTCTACACACCAAACCCCCCCATCCCTAGGTTGTCAGCATTGCAACCACTGCTCAGGAGAAGATGAAGCTGTGGAAGGAGACTTCCAGGAGTTCCAAGACTACGACGAGTTCTAGGTGTGGGTTAGCGGCAACCCCCAATTGGCTGCCTGTGAAGGCCGCGTTTATCTACGTTTCTTTTCCGCACTTTGATTATTGTAAAGACTATGTGGATGTCTCAGACACATGATGTAATCGACTATTATTTCCCTTTTTAATACTATTTGAGCACTGTGTGATGATGTCCATGTTATGTAACTGCTGTGTACGTGAATTGCTGATCCTGGCACGTACATGGTTCGCATTCGGTTTGCCTTCTGAAACCGGGTGTGACAGTATCTCGAGCGCTTACCTTTTTCTCCTTTGCCATGAGGCAGGTGTGGCGCTTGTTGGGGAGAGAGATGACTTGTTGAAGGCCGAGGCGGCGAGTCCTTCGTCGTCGGAGTCGGACGAAGAGCAATCTAAATCCCACTCTTTGCCAAGGCACGCCTCGCCCTTTGCCTTCTTGTAGGCCTTCTTCTTCTCCCTCTTCCCGCTCTTTTCTTGTTCCTGGTCATTAGCATTATTGGGACAATTTGCTATGAAATGACCAGTCTTACCACATTTAAAACAGGAGCGCTTTCCCTTTGCTTTGCTCTTGTTGGGATGCTCCTTGCGTCCTTTTAGCGCCGTCTTGAAGCGCTTGATGATGAGGGCCATTTCATCTTCATTTAGCGCGGCAGCCTCAACTTGTGCCACCTTGCTAGGTAGCGCCTCCCTGCTGCTGCTTGTTGCCTTGAGTGCAACGGGTTGAGGCTCATAGATGGGCATTGGGCCGTTCAATGCATCATCAACATATCTAGCTTCCTTGACCATCATACGCCCGCTAACAAACTTTCCAAGTATCTCCTCGGGCGTCATCTTTGTGTACCTAGGATTCTCATGGATTAAGTTCACAAGATGAGGGTCAATGACAGTAAAAGACCTGAGCATAAGTCGGACGACGTCGTGGTCCGTCCATCTCGTGCTTCCATAGCTCCTGATCTTGTTGACTAGGGTCTTGAGCCTGTTGTAAGTTTGCGTCGGCTCCTCCCCCCTGATCATCACAAACCTTCCTAGCTAGCCTTCCACCAACTCCATTTTGGTGATCATGGTGGCGTCGTTCCCCTCATGCGAGATCTTGAGGGTGTCCCATATTTGCTTGGCGTTGTCCAAGCCACTCACCTTGTTGTATTCATCCCTGCACAACGATGCTAACAAGATAGTGGTAGCTTGTGCATTCTTGTGAATTTGTTCATTAATGAAGACAGGGTTATCCGTACTATCAAATTGCATTCCATTCTCAACTATCTCCCAAATATTAGGATGGAGAGAGAAAAGGTGACTACGCATTTTGTGACTCCAAAAAGCGTAGTCCTCTCCATCAAAGTGTGGAGGTTTACCAAGAGGGATAGAAAGCAAATGGGCATTGGAATTGTATGGAATACGAGAATAATCAAATGAAAAATTTGAGTTAACCGGTTTCTTTTTCTCGTCGTAGTCGTCGTCTCTTGGGGAAGAAGAAGACTCGTCGCTGTCGTAGTAGACGATCTTCTTGATGCGCCTCTTCTTCTTCCCGTCCTTCTTCTTATGACTCGAGCCAGAGTTAGTGGGTTTGTCATCCCTTGGCTCGTTGAAGATGGACTCCTTCTCCTTATCGTTGACCACCATCCCCTTTCCCTTAGGATCCATCTCTTCGGGCGATTAGTCCCTTACGTGAAGAGAACGGCTCCGACACCAATAGAGAGCACCTAGAGGGGGTGAATAGGTGATCCTGTGAAATTGAATAACTAATAGCCACAAAACTTGGTTAAGTGTTAGTATGGCTAAGTAGCGAGCTCTTGCGATCACACAAGTATCACAAAAAAACAATCACAAAAGACACGCGAGTTTATCTCGTGGTTCGACAAGTATAACACTTGCCTACCTCCACGTTGTGGCGTCCCAATGGACGAGGGTTGCACTCAACCCCTTTCAAGTGATCCAATGATCGACTTGAATACCACGGTGTTCTTCCTTGCTTATCTCTTTTCCCGTTTGCGAGGAATCTCCACAAGTTGGAGTCTCTCGCCCTTACAACAAATATCAAAGTGAAAGCACAAGAGTAAGGGTGGGAAGCAACACACACAAATCCGTAGTAATACGCACACACACAAGCCAAGACTTGAGCTCAAATGAAGCGCAACAAGTTCACCACTAGAACGGAGCTCAAATCACTAACAAAGTCAATCAAGTGCGCGGAGACGGAGTGTGGAAGACTTAGAATGCTCAAAGTATGCTTAGGTGACTCCTCCATGCGCCTAGGGGTCCCTTTTATAGCCCCAAGGCAGCTATGAGCCGTTGGAGGCAACTTTGGAAGGCAAATCTTGCCTTCTATCGGGTGGCGCACCGGACAGTCCGATGCACCACCGGACAGTCCCTGTAGTTGTCCGGTGCGCGATCTCCTTCCTTTTCTGGCGCATCCGACCGTTGCAGATTTGCGGCAGTTGGCGCACCGGACACTGTTCGGTGCCCCCTGCCGACCGTTGGCGCGCCCACGCGTCGCGCGCGGATTGCGCGACCGATCGTTGGTGCAGTTAACCGTTGGCTCACCGGACAGTCCGGTGAATTTTAGCCGTACACCATTGAACGTTTCCCGAGAGCGACGACTTCGCCGCAGACGACTCACCGGACAGTCCGGTGCACCACCGGACAGTCCAGTGAATTATAGTCGTATGCCGCCGTCAAGTCTCGAGAGTGGCCTGTTCACCGAAGGCTGGCCTGGCGCACCAGACACTGTCCGGTGCACCACCGGTCAGTCCGGTGCTCCCAGACCGAGCTGCATTTGGCTGTACATAGCCAACTCCATTCCAAACCAATTTCTTCTATTTGTAACACTTAGACACAATACATTAGTACTCAAATCAATGTACTAAGTCTAAAAACGTACCTTGTAATATTATTTGCACTTCTTCACTCTTTGGCACAAATTAGCACTTAGAGAAAATGTGTTGGACACTTAATCACCAAAACTCTTTGGAAATGGCCCAAGGGCACATTTCCCTTTCAGTTAGTGTATATCATCGGAGTTGGGGGAATATGGTGAAGATAGATATGGGTGAGATAGACTACATGATGTAGATCAAAATCTTGTTTGATGTTAGGTGGGGATAGATAGATTATACAATCCATCATGACTCTATTGGTTGGGTTAGATCTCATGCATGTGGCTGAGTTGGTCTAAGGCACTAGTTTAGGTTTAAGTGCATGAGGGGAGAACAAGGTTTATAGGAGTAGGATCCAGTTTATTCCACTAGTGTTAACTTGTTAAGTAACTCACACTAGATTGGGTAAGATCTAGATTAGTATAAGTTGAGTGTGTTATGTCAAATTCTAGTTGGGTGGCTGTGTTAGGTCGGTCTTAGGAAAAATGATGTATATCATTGGAAACATGTAGGTCAAGCTAGTAGATTAGAATCTCCCTTTTTTCCCTGTAGATAGATTAGCCAATTTATCAAGAATGTGTAGGTCGTTGGTATATGGCCGAGTTGGCCGAGTTGATCTAAGTCACCAATTTAGGCTTAAGTGAATTAGGAGGATGGCCTTATCTTTTGTACCAGCATTAAGTAACTCACTCTAGATTAGATCATATTAGGTTAGATAAAATCTAGATTAGGTTGGATATGACTTGATTAGACTAGTTTAGGTTAGATAGATCTACTAGGGTAGGATAAATATTATTAGGATATGTTAGAATCTTCCGAGATAGGATGGATCATATGATGTAGGTAAGTCAAAATCTATGTTAGGTTAAAATAGAGGGGTTATGCAACTATCGGATGGTTAAGGTAGTTGCATATGGCCGAGTTGGTCTGTCGTTCTTAATTTAGTGCAGAGTGAACTAGGTTAAAACATGTTTTATAGGAGTAGAGTCTAATCTATTTCACCAGTATTAACTAACCTATTTAGGTAAGCCTCATTCGATTAGCTCAACTTAAGGTTAGCCTTTATTAGGTTAGATTAATCTATCACATTAGATCAGATCTAGGTTAGATTGGTATTACTAGTTGAACCTAGATCAGATCTAATTAACTTGGATTAGGTCATGACCATGGTGGGATGAGTAAAGTGGTTCGAATAATATGAATTTATAAAGATAAGATAGAATCTTCTAAAATGAGATGAAACTATTAAAATAGGATATAATCTACTAAGATAAGATGAATCTATAGAGCTAAATATATTTTTAATAGCGAATATTCTTAATTGGTCTAGCTATTTTATAAACATTTATATATATATATATATATATATATGTGCAGATGCAATTGTGGACATTACTCCACAACTCATCACACTCAATCAAAGAATCGAATCAAACAATTATCACAAGAACAAATACTCAAGCATATAAGTATTTACAAAAATAGTTTTGATTTTGTTCCTAAGAGTAGGTCTCCTATTTCTAAAGTCACTTTAGGCACAGGATTTCAAAGTATAAAATCCACTTTTGTCTTTAGAAGGATAAGGTAAGAATAATCAGAGTGAAGCAAAAATAGATGAGAAAATATTAAGAGAAGTTTAGAAAGAATCATAGTAGCGAAGGTAAGTAAGTAATGGTTGTCCTGTTCTATCTAGGTTTCATCCTACAGTCAACATTCCTTTGATACCATTATGTCACACCCGGGCTTCGGGGCACCAAGACCCGGGCGCAAACTTAATCATTAGGTGTGCTAGGACCAAGTCTTACACATATGACGACTCATGGTACAAATGAATGTCACATCTTTACTATATAATAGGAGTTCTGTACAAAATAATTAAATAATTACATCATATGAAGACAACGATCCAGCAACCCAAAGTTGACGGGGAGACGACGGCCTAGACCTCTCACAAACTCATCACAGCATCCTCCATGCGCCTCATCCTGCGGTACCTGTTCTTGACCTATGGGGGGTTTGAGGCAGCAAGAGTGAGCTCACATACGTTCATCGCTCAACAAGTTGTGGGCAATAATGTGCATGAACTCGCCAAAGGTGGGAGCTCATGTGAAGTGTAAGGCTTACCAAAGAGGATGGTTGAAGCTGAGCATTGCTTTTAAAGTTGGTCAAAATTTTATTAGCAATTACTAAGTATAAGTAGATACCAAACCAGAGTAATAATAGATCAAAATTTATAACAACACCCGCAATGCAATGCATATGCCAAATTGAATTTAATTCCATAAATTAATCATGCAAGAGTCTTGAGCTGCTCATGACCGCGAGCACGGCTAGTCTACCAGTTTTACACTCTGCAGAGGTGGTACCCTTTACCCACAAGTCATGTTACCCATCTGTCACGGGTTGTACGGGCCCCATACACCTCTACCAAGGAAGTGAGGCAGGGTAACACTACGAGGTCTTTACAAAGTTCCACTAGCTTCCGAAAACCCGCTATAGTTTCTAGGAAGAGCAATGCAGGAATCCCTCGTCTGACCGCCATCGTAGCAAAATCAACCCGAGAACCTCCCTACACGCCTACTCCCCTACTGTCCTTGCCCCTTTCGGGTAAGGTAGTCTTCCACTAGCTTTCCTAATTAGTCAGCCAAGGGTGTCCCATTCCACCCTTGTTGTGGCACATGTTTCTCAAGTTAAGCTCGATGTTCCAATTAATATAATGTGTAATAGTTATGTCAACATCCAAAACCATATATAGCAATAGCAAAGACTACCCAAAAGTTAAGGGGTAAACAAGGTGTAAAGATAACCAAACTAGGGTGACCTATTCGGTCCCATCAAAATTAAGCCTGTGCATGCCAAAATGATTATATAGAACATTATTGGGTAAATAAAAGTGATCAAGGGCACAACTTGCCTGGGACTTGAGATTCCAGGTACCCACTTGCTCTTCAAGTGACTCATAACCTCGCCGCTATTCGTAGCAATACAAACAAACATGGTATAGGCAAAATTAACATCACAACAAACATAAGCACAAACTACATAATAATATTCTACGCATCGCTACGAGATCGTAGGTTCGAGAACCACTAAATTCGGAGTTACGATTAATGAGTCATGATTTTCTGAAGATTTGAGTGTTGGATACAAAAGAAATTAAGTGAATAATTCTAATCTAGATTTCATAACAAACTAAGGTTACCATATGATAAACAATATTACTATGAATTTAATGCAACTGGATTGGATCAATTTGGAGTTAAAATGAATTACTTATGAATTAATCAAGATTCTAGATTTATTTTTACCCTAAAAATCATTTTCTCGCAATTATTTTACTTAATTCAAGCACTGTGGAGTAGGGACACTATTTCTTTGAACTCTAGGGTCTAATCTATAAATTTCAGGACCAAATCGTGATGTTCCTTCATTGGATGTGAACTTCGGGTTGAATTAACAAAAATGCAGGGGCTCTTATGCAAAACGTAATGACCAAAGGGGTATGCCTAGATCTTGGCCGATGGATTTTGAATCTACAGTCAGGATTAGATTCTCATTGTAATGAACCGGTACGCTATAACAGACGTCAGATCAAGATCCGACGATCCAGATCACAGGCGCAAAGGGACCTCACTCGAGCCGCACATCAACCCATCTACGACACCGATTATACCACCGAAAGGGGTATCCCTAAGATTTAATGAGTCGCCCATGCAAGATCAAACAACCACGATTTAATTACGCTTGAGTCAATACTGACCACCCGATCAGATCCAGCGACCGGATTTAGACACGTGAAGGGGCACCCAGACGTCTAATCTTAACCGTTCCAGACCAGATCAACGGCGCTCGCCTATCTTCCTCCTCTGGCCACATCCACAGCGGCCCACTGGCCTCCCCACCGTGGAGGACGTTGCCGATGCCAGCCACAACACTCCCTGGTGCCCAATTACCTACCTTGTCTGGTGCTACCCGATGAGGAGTAAACATCGAACTCGGTCGAAGGCTACTTATCGATGATTACGCAGTCCGAAGCTCTATTCATGCCAGGGCGTGGCTCCGCGGCGACACCACACACCGACGAGCAATTCCTTTGAGCAGAGGTCAACCAAGCGCTCGGGTTCACCTCCCACAGACTCCTTGTGTGCAAGGGAACCCCAGAATATCCTGCTAGTGATGGCATGGGCATTGCACCCGGAGATCACCGGTGACGGCGGCACCCCTGGTAACTGGTGTTTCATGCACCCAGATCACAGTGGGGGGAAGGTTCGATCGGATTGGATGAGGAATGTGACACCCCAGGTGTTTATATTCCGCTCGACAACGAGTACGGATGTAAGCACGTAATTAGTGGATAAAACGGATGCCAAAATTTTAAACATCTTCGCCTATCGCAATTTTAATATCGCATCTGTTTCATCTGACGCGAGTTCGACATCATTTTTATTTTTATCTGTCCGGGCTCTTCCGAAATTTTCGTGTTGTTCAGAACATCGTTGTTCCGAAAATCGGTGCGTCCGGTTATTATTTAAAATTCATCGCTCACACGGACACGAATTCGGAAGCTCGACCCACTAGGTGATTTTTATCCCGGACCAATTAAATAAAACTCGTTGACTAAGGTTTTCGGTGCGAATAATGCGGTTCCCCCTCGTCAACCGTGAAATCGCGTACGAGGATCCAAAATTGAGCTTCGATTCACTGATAAATTATCGGTGGCTGGAACTAGATGTTCAGACCGCAAGTAAATTTCTCATATTTCGAATCGAATTAAACTATGTCTTAAGTACCGTCGACCTTTTTGTTATCACTAAAAATCTCAATCCAAAAATATCTTGTTGTCGCTATCCCTCTCTCCCCATTGACTTTTCCAGCCGCTCTCTCAGATATTTTTTGCCGCGCCGCTCGGGAGAAAAATCTCTAGCCGCCCCTTGCCTAATATTTCTATCTCACGATGCCATCAGACTTATCTCTCCCACACAGACTCCATCATCTTCCTCGGTGCCACACGCGCGGTGCTCAGAGCCCCAGCGCCGACCGCCCTTCTGCCTCCTTGCTCTGCGCGTCACCTGCTCCTTCCCTTGGTGCCCGGCGACCTTCCATGGTCGGCTGCCAGACCCTGCTCCACTGCATCGCCGGCCGGTCATGTGCCCCTGGCCTCTCCCTCTCTGCTCACTGCGCGCGCTACTCCCTGGGGCCGCGCCCTCCTGCTTCCCTGCTAGTGCTGTCCGGCCAGCCGAGGTCCCTATCCATGGCCGCCGTCCGCCGTCGAGTCCATACACGTGCTCTTCTTCCAGCGCGCCCAGCTGAGCTTCCCCAGTCGCGCGCTCCCTGCTCCCATCGTCGCGCGCACTGCTCCCTGTTGGCCGCGACGAGCTCACCCCCATGGCGTCTTTCCCTGGCGTGCTGGTCGTGCTCTGGTCAGAGGAGGATTTGCTGCGCGCCCAAATCTTCTTCCTCCCATTTCCCAGCCCATGGTTGCAGTTCCTAGTTCCCTGCCACGCGCTGAGATTTCTGTCGTGTCCCTGGTTCCAGCGTGGCGCTCATGAGCGTCTCCCTGTGCTCCTTTTGTCACGATCAGCTTTGGTCCTTGTTACCCGCTAAACCATTGTCGCGCCGGGTTATGCCCCGATGCGCGTGTCATCAGTCTTCATCGTGCCACTTCTCCCTGATCCGCGCTACTCTTTGGTCGGTCTCGCGCTCGCCTTCAGCGTCGTGGCCGTGCCTAGGTTCTAGCTCGCGTTTAATTCCCAGCGAGCAGTGCACGACTTTCATTTCCGTCGTGTTGCTCCGTCGACCCACCTCGCTGTCGCCTTAGTGCTCTGCTTGGTAATTCGATATGGGGCCCATGCTTGACAGTGAGGGAATCGTTGTGTTGCGCTACTGTGGCGTCCCATTTTGCTCTACCGTGCCCATGACCCCCTAGGCCATCTCTAGCCCGCCCTGGTACAATGCTGCTATTAGATCCAGTCTCCATCCCGTCATGGCGTTTGCCAGATTTCGCCGATAAAGTTCGTCGTCCTCTGGTCCCAGCCCGACCCATCCGTGCACTCGCTCCTCATCCATCGGTTTCGGCGTGTTCGCGTTTACCGTCGAGTCGTCAAACACGTCATCCCCGGCTCGATCCCCACCTCACCAGCTCGCTCCCGACTTCAATTGAAGGTCTTCGTCGTTTTGTGCGTCGTCAAGAAATCCCCAAGCATTGGGTGAAGATGAAGCTAGCAGCACAATATTTCCCAAGCGCTTGACAAATTGCCTGGATCGGAAAATCACTACCGATCTCGCGGATTCGAGTCAGCTGTTGAAATGGTATGTTGATGAATTATTCAGAATAGTTTGATCGTTGAATAAATTAATGTGCTAGTGCGATGCTCATTAGTTGCTCGACAAATTGCGTGAGTCACAGAACTCTCGTTGACTTCGCAGATTTTGCAATTATCGAGCCAGATTCAGTTATGGCGAGTTATTTCACTATTCCGGTCAATTAGCTGAATTAGTGTACCGAGTAGAATTTTAGTAGGCATGTGTGTTGATGAAATATTTTAATCACTTATAAAGATGTAGTATAATTTATAAAGCAAGGGATAAGTTTAGAATTTAATTAATTAATTGATAAGTTGTGATTAGGCTAATTGTATTTCATGTGTATAGTTTGTGGTTCATGATGTTTGCGTTAGGTTCGAGAAACGTAATTATTGCGCTTAGTCATACGTCGATAACTAGTATTTTCGTATAAAATTGTACAACGCCTCGTCGCTAGGTGTTTAAATCCGCTATCGTGTAACACTATTTAGGATTGTAATATTTCCGTCGATATGCATTCATGTGCATAATGCATTCCATTGAGGTATGTTAATTAATCGCGTGATGCGAAAGACAAGACAAGTCGACCCCAAGCGCGGGCTACTCCGCATGGTGATGTTGAAGGACGAACCTGCCTGATCAAGTGCCAGGACAAGGATGATCGTCAAGTGGACGTCGTCTAAACAACAATAACCTAGTGTTATTCAGGCAAACCCCGATGCATTTGCCACTTCCTTGATGTTTTAAAAATCTTTATCACCTTGTTTGATGCATTAGGTGATAGGAGTTGTGTGCTAAACCGTTGATGCATTTCCTTCCTTGAAAAATTGATTACCCTTCCTTGATACCCTTTTTGAAAAGAATTTTATGTTGCTTAGCCTTGCTCTAGAAAATCAAAATGTTTTGTTTTTAAAACAAAGGTGATGCTTCAGTGGGTGGGAATGTTTTCAAAAATAAAACTGGATGGTGGATCTGTCAAAGGCCTTGATAGGTTCAACATCAGAAAAGATGTACCTCTGCCAGGTACCAAACTTTGGGTTTGAAATGATAAAGCTGAGACCGGGCGGTTGACTTGCACGAGAAAGGAGCCTCGGTGTAGTGTCTCCGTCTGTGTCGATTAAGGGCCGTCTCGATGTAGGCTTGATGATCGAGGACCCTTTAACTAGACACATGCCTCGTCATGGGTAAGCTTTTCCTCGGGCAGACTAATACCAGAATAAGATAACACGCAATGGGAGTGGAGAGATGGCGAGAGTAGCGTGTACCCTCCGTGGCAAGAGGCTAGACGGTGGTGTATCTGTGCTCTTGGTTGGCGTGAACCTGATCTAGTCTTAAGAACCCCGGTGGCGAGTTGACATATGTAAGGGTTAAGTGCTACATATGTCATGTGATCGGAGATCCCCAGCTGGGTATTAATCGATTCGGATCGCCGTTACTTCTCGGACATGAAGATTTGGTCACTTACCTACACGTAGCAATCCAGTGAAGATGAAGGGTTGATAAGAAATTGGCTAGTATAGGACAAGTGCTTGAACTAGGATAGAAAGAACTCTAGATGCAGGTAACTTTACTTAACCTGACAATAAAAATGGATTTTTAAGGATCCACTCATAGTAAGCTTTTCAGCAAAACAGAGTCCTTGATTCTTGATACCTTGACTCCCTCTAGCCAGCATACCCTTGAGAGTCTTTTCTTTAGTCGGGTAAGTCTTGCTGAGTAATTCCGTACTCAGGGTTTTAGTCTCTGTTGTTTTTCAGGTTCTAACCTTGTGCTGCTGTTGATGGTGTTAAGTGCTGGTGGGCTTGGCCTTCTTATAAGTCTAAGTAACTCTTCTATACTTCTTATTGAGGATGGTCACTTGAGCTAGCATATACTTCAAACTTATACTTATGTAATCACTCCGATAAACTAATGTAAAATTTTTGTAACTTGTAAAATTTGGTAATAAGATTTCCGCTGCACAAATATTGGTGTGTGTGATTTGTGTTACTTAGTCTTGCGATCCTGGTTGTTCGTGGTTTATCCGATGTCCTTGGGGCAATCCGATGGATCCTGTTAAGTTATCTCGTGCACATGCATAGTCGGCTGAGGTCTTTGAGACAAGGACAGGTGCATGTGGGCCTAATAACTTGGAAGGTTCTGCCACAGGCTGGTATCGGAGCAAGATTAAGTATATATGGTCACATACATCTTTTCAAAACAAAAGTTTTGGTTTCGAAAAAAACATATTTTCAACTAAACACATTGTTTGGCTTTGAAAAACTATAATGCTAGCGACATCCTCTGTTAAGCCCTAAACTAAGGACTATCAGGTGGCTTAGTTCAAAACCACTAACCCACAACCGGGGGTATTGCATACATGTGTATTGTTATTTTAAGGCCATTCAGTTTTGAATGGATCAACGCTCAAGGTAAGGTGAGATGTGAGAGAATGACCGAACAAACATCGGTCTAGGGAAGTGCTTAATTGTGGCGCTTGACTATATACATGTTCTACATATGTATATACGAAAGCTGCGATGTGGAGTAATTACTTCTCTAGGAATTCAGTACCCCATGGATGTGTACGGGTATACAGACATGAGAATACTGAGAAGTGTAATGTACTTGTAACGACGCACCTACGCTCAGGTAAGAAGGTGAGTTACCATAATGAGTTGCCCTATGGTTAAAGTGTGGCAACGGCGCCTATGCGTGGCTCGGCACTTAATGATGAGCTGGCCTCCATATAGCAATATATGGAGTATAAACTGTCATAAACTGTCATGTGTGACTTACATCATTGGGAATTGGGCTATGATGGATTTTTCTGCAGGTACACTAACCTTGAAAATGTATATGTAGCTGACGACTAGCAAAATATCGTGAGAGTCGTAAGTATGCCACCGATATAGAACGTTATTGCCACAGTATGTTGGCAAAACTCGTGAGGACGTATAGGACGAGCATGCATCCTGATTGTTGCATCATGTTTGTCACCTATATATCCAAAATGCTTCTCTCATCTTTATTCCAGTAATCGTTGATTGTAAATAATGTGGTGTAACATTGTGTCATGAACCCTAAGGAAATAGATGTCCTCTATTCTGTAGGTAATATGTTTAGGTGTTATAGGTGCTTGCTCTTGTGCTTGATGTAATGATAGAAGGTTAGTAGTTTGTTTGCCTAAACCCAAAACTAGGTCTTGTTCTTATTTAGTGAGCCATGACCCAAATTTGAATTTTCCGTTATCACTCCACGGCCAAACTCATACAAATAAATGCTTAGGTAATTTCCTTGTTGGACATAAATTGTACCTAGACTTAAACCAAGAATCTCGAGTCATGTCTCTATCCTAAACCATATCCTTATTCAGTTGGTGCAAGCTGATGTACCTTATCCAATTTGCCTGTTTTTGTGGACCGCCATGTTATTTTATCAACCTAACCTAGGAAAGACATGTCCGATCATTTTCTTGAGTTTGATGCCTTTGGTTTCCCCATACCTATCGAAGGCATACCAACTTAACCTTATGATTGTTTTCCTCCGTATCTAATTAGATACTAATCCTTGACCTTGTAATCACTGCGATGGACTTTGGGCTGAATTAACAGTCTCCCATCGTACTCTTTTCATCAACAAGTTTAGGTTATGGCCATGCCTTGTTCATTTCATCGGGCCATGATCTGTTTGGCTCTCTAATTGTAACCATTCTTACATGTGGAGTATCTCTTTGTGTGTTGTCACCCTTGCCCAATTCATTTGTGTCACGTGATATTTCTTATTGGTTATGTCTGATAATGGTGTTGTGACTAAAACCAGTGGTGACGTGACGAAACCGAGGGCCTTCTGTGTGTGCGCACATGGTTGCGCTACTCGGCACACGCTAGTATAACAGTTAGTAGTCATGATCCATTATGAGATTATATCAATATGTTATCTTCCGTAGACCTCTTCCTTGAAACAGTTTCTATGTTGTTTGTGAAGTGATCAAGCAACATCTATCATCCCTATTGAATCAAAAGGGTATACCACTTTCATATGTGGTCTTATTTCTTTTGATCTTGGTAGTGGTTACTCATACAAGTTCCCTTTACATCCTTCTTGTAAAGGTGAAGCCTTGGAGCTTTTTAGTGTCGAGGGACAACTGATTTGCTCTCAAAATGGAGATTGGATTTTCCCTGCTGCTGAAATGCAGGAGTTTGTTCATTCGCTCTCTTATTTAATCCAAGTATTCCCTAACCAAGTGGATAATTCATCTCGCATGAAGAAACGGATGAACAACCAGACCAAATGGATTCCTGCCCAAATGCATGATCAACTGTTAATAAGAGTGAACTCTCAACCCTTGGCTTACCGATGATACTGAGAGGACTTGCTCAATATCAAAAGTAGTTCAACAAGTTGGTTTTACTGACTTGTAACTGCCTTGTGAACAAAGGTTGAGTTTAGATATCGTTTCATCGAGTTGTCTAAACTCACTTTGGTTCAACTCACCCTAAAGAAAGTACTTACAAGAATCGAGATTAAGTTGACCAGAAACCACCTAGTCATCACTCTAGTCATGCCTCGATCGCCTCACGCTTGCTTTTCCAGCGTGTGTGATCATGTCGAGCCGTGACTAGTGCTAGATAAAATGGACTGGTTGTAAAGTCCGTATCTACAGATCCCTCCACTGGTGATTCTCTCGAATCTATACCATCTTTCATGGACTTGAATTCTCGGGTTAGCCACATGTTAACTGCGATAGTATTCGACATCCACACCTGTCCCCTGTGCTATGAACTTACTGTGACCGCTTGTTGGTAAACCTCTTTCTTTGTGTTTTACCCAAGATGGTGCATCTGATTCTGTTTGGGTAAAATCTCCTATTTTCCGCTCGCTCAACAGACTCAGATTGTATAGTGTCATCAGAAAAAGCAAACTGCACACATGGAACCTTATGTGTTCCTCTGGCAGACATCGTCTCTACTGTTGGACATCTCAAAACTAGCTTAAGGCGATATATGATATGTCCACTAGAGAGACCTCATCCTGAGACACTCGCCTTTATTTAGAAATGTCTCCCGATTATCCCTGATATGAACATGGGTTACATGCTTCTCTACTCTTAAGAGTCTTTCGCTCCGAATCTCGGGATGAGATTCTTTTAAGGGGGAGGGCTGTAACACCCCAGGTATTTATATTCCGCTCGACAATGAGTACGGATGTAAGCACGTAATCAGTGGATAAAACAGATGCCAAAATTTTAAACATCTTCGCCTATCGCAATTTTAATATCGCATATGTTTCATCTGTCGCGAGTTCGACATCGTTTTTATTTTTATCTGTCAGGGCTCTTCCGAAATTTTTGTGTTGTTCGGAACATCATTGTTTTGAAAATCTGTGTGTCCGGTAATTATTTAAAATTCATCGCTTGCACGGACATGAATTCGGAAGCTCGACCCACTAGATGATTTTTATCCCGGACCAATTAAATAAAACTCGTCGACTAAGGTTTTCGGTGCAAATAATGCGGTTCCCCCTCGTCAACCGTGAAATCGCGTACGAGGATCCAAAAGTGAGCTTCGATTCACTGATAAATTATCCGTGGCTGGAACTAGATGTTCAAACCGCAGGTAAATTTCTCAGATTTCGAATCGAATTAAACTATGTCTTAAGTACTGTCGACCTTTTTGTTATCGCTAAAAATCTCAATCCAAAAATATCTTGTCGTCGCTATCCCTCTCTCCTCGTTGATTTTTCCAGCCGCTCTCTCAGATATTTTTTGTCGTGCCGCTCGGGAGAAAAATCTCCAGCCACCCCTTGCCTGATATTTCTATCTCACGATGCCATCAGACTTATCTCTCCCACGCAGACTCCATCATCTTCCTCGGTGCCGCACGCGCGGTGCTCAGAGCCCTAGCGCCGACCGCCCTTCTGCCTCCTTGCTCTGCGCGCCACCTGCTCCATCCCTTGGTGCCCGGTGACCTTCCATGGCCGGCTGCTAGACCCTGCTCCACTCCATCGCCGGCTGGTCGCGTGCCCCTGGCCTCTCCCTCTCTGTTCGCTGCGTGCGCTACTCCCTGGGGCCACGCCCTCCTGCTTCCCTGCTAGTGTTGTCCGGCCAGCCGAGGTCCCTGTCCATGGCCGTCGTCTGCCGTCGAGTCCATACGCGCGCTCTTCTTCCAGCGCGCCCAGCTGATCTTCCCCAGTCGCGCGCTCCCTGCTCCCATCGCCGCGCGCACTGCTCACTGTTGGCCGCGACGAGCTCACCCCCATGACGTCTTTCCCTGGCGCGCTCGCCGTGCTCTGGTCGGAGGAGGATTTGCTGCGCGCCCAAATCTTCTTCCTCCCATTTCCTAGTCCATGGTCGCAGTTCCCAGTTCCCTGCCGCGCGCTGAGCTTTCTGTCGTGTCCTTGGTTCCAGCGTGGCGCTCGCGAGCGTCTCCCTGTGCTCCTTTTGTCGCGATCAGCTTTGGTCCTTGTTACCCGCTAAACCACTGTCACGCTGGGTTATGCCCCGATGCGCGCGTCATCAGTCTTCATCATGCCACTGCTCCCTGATCCGCGCTACTCTCTGGTCGGTCTCGCACTCGCCTTCAGCGTCGTGGCCGTGCCCAGGTTCCAGCTCGCGTTTAATTCCCAGCGAGCAGTGCACGACTTTCATTTCCGTCGTGTCGCTCCGTCGACCCACCTCGCTGTCGCCCTGGTGCTCTGCTTGGTAATTCGTTATGGGGCTCATGCTTGATAGTGAGGGAATCGTTGTGTCGCGCTACTGTGGCGTCCCATTTTGCTCTACCATGCCCATGACCCCTAGGCCATCTCTAGCCCGCCCTGGTACAATGTTGCTGTTAGATCCGGTCTCCATCCCGTCATGGTGTTTGTCGGATTTCGCCGATAAAGTTCGTCGTCCTATGTTCCCAGCCCGACCCATCCGTGCACTCGCTCCTCATCCATCGGGTTTTGGCGTGTTCGCGTTTACCGTCGAGTCGTCAAACACGTCATCCACGGCTCGATCCCCACCTCACCAGCTCGCTCCCGACTTCAATTGAAGGTCGTCGTCGTTTCGTGCGTCGTCAAGAAATCCCCAAGCATCGGGTGAAGACGAAGCTAGCAGCGCGATATTTTCCAAGCGCTCGACAAATTGCCTGGATCGGAAAATCACTACCGATCTCGCAGATTCGAGTCAGCTGTTGAAACGGTAAGCTGATGAATTATTCAGAATAGTTCGATCGTTGAATAAATTAATATGCTAGTGCGATGCTCATTAGGTGCTCGATAAATTGCGTGAGTCACGGAACTCTCGTTGACTTCGCGGTTTTTGCAATTATCGAGCCAGATTCAGTTATGGCGAGTTATTTTGCTATTCTGGTCAATTAGCTGAATTAGTGTACCGAGTAGAATTTTAGTAGGCATGTGTGTTGATGAAATATTTTAATCACTTATAAAGATGTAGTATAATTTATAAAGCAAGGGATAAGTTTAGAGTTTAATTAATTAATTGATAAGTTGTGATTAGGCTAATTGTATTTCATGTGTATAGTTTGTGGTTCATGATGTTTGCGTTAGGTTCGAGAAGCGTAATTATTGCGCTTAGTCATACGTCGATAACTAGTATTTTCGTATAAAATTGTAGAACGCCTCGTCGCTAGGTGTTTAAATCTGCTATCGCATAACACTATTTAGGTTTGTAATATTTCCGTCGATATGCATTCATGTGCATAATGTATTCCATTGAGGTATGTTAATTAATCGCGTGATGCAGAAGACAAGCCAAGTCAACCCCAAGCGCGGGCTACTCCACATGGTGATGTTGAAGGACGAACCTGCCTGATCAAGTGTCAGGACAAGGATGATCGTCAAGTGGACATCGTATAACAACACTAACCTAGTGTTATTCAGGCAAACCCTGTTGCATTTGCCACCTCCTTGATGTTTTAAAAATCTTTATCACCTTGTTTGATGCATTAGTTGATAGGAGTTGTGTGCTAAACCATTGATGCATTTCCTTCCTTGAAAAATTGATTACGCTTCCTTGATACCCTTTTTGAAAAGAATTTTATGATACTTAGCCTTGCTCTAGAAAATCAAAATGTTTTGTTTTCAAAACAAAGGTGATGCTTCAGTGGGTGGGAATGTTTTTAAAAATAAAAGTGGATGGTGGATCTGTCAAAGGCCTTGATAGGTTAAACATCGGAAAAGATGTACCTCTGCCAGGTACCAAACTTTGAGTTTGAAATGATAAAGCTGAGACCGGGCGGTTGACTTGCACGAGAAAGGAGCCTTGGTGTAGTGTCTCTGTCTATGTCGATTAAGGACCATCTCGATGTAGGCTTGATGATCAAGGACCCTTTAACTGGTCACATGCCTCGTCATGGGTAAGCTTTGCCTCGGGCAGACTAATACCAGAATAAGATAACACGCAATGGGAGTGGAGAGATGGCGAGAGTAGCATGTACCCTCCGTGGCAGGAGGCTGGACAATGGTGTATCTGTGCTCTCGGTTGGCGTGAACCTGATCTGGTCTTAAGAACCCTGGTGGCGAGTTGACATATGCAAGGGTTAAGTGCTACATATGTCGTGTGATCGGAGATCCCCAGCTGGGTATTAATCGATTCGGATCGCCGTTACTTCTCGGACATGAAGACTTGGTCACTGACCTACACGTGCTTGAAGATGAAGGGTTGATAAAAAATTGGCTAGTATAGGACAAGTGCTTGAACTAGGATAGAAAGAACTCTAGATGCAGGTAACTTTACTTAACCTGACAATAAAAATGGATTTTTAAGGATCCACTCATAGTAAGCTTTTCTGCAAAACAGAGTCCTTGATTCTTGATAAGCCATACCTTGACTCCCTCTAGCCAGCATACCCTTGAGAGTCTTTTCTTTAGTTGGGTAAGTCTTGCTGAGTAATTCCATACTCAGGGTTTTATTCCCTGTTGTTTTTCAGGTTCTAACCTTGTGCTGCTGTTGATGGTGTTAAGTGCCGGTGGCCTCGGCCTTCTTATAAGTCTAAGTAACTCTTCTATACTTCTTATTGAGGATGGTCACTTGAGCTAGCATATACTTCAAACTTATACTTTTGTAATCACTCCGATAAACTAATGTAAAATTTTTGTAACTTGTAAAATTTGGTAATAAGATTTCCGCTGCACAAATATTGGTGTGTGTGATTTGTGTTACTTAATCTTGCGATCCTGGTTGTTCGTGGTTTATCTGATGTCCTTGGGGTAATCGGACGGATCCTGTTAAGTTATCTGGTGCAATGCATAGCCGTCTGAGGTCTTTGAGACAAGGACAGGTGCATGTGGGCCCAATAACTTGGGAGGTTCTGCCACAAGGAACAGGACCCGCCTTCAATTTCGTTATATATGTCGAAACCGAGGATCCCTAGCCAGGCTGGATTTTTGTCTGCGGAGGTGGTTGCGGGTCAACGACCGTGAATTTCGCTCGATCCGATTTTAGCTAGACGAGGCTTGTGGAGACCAGGCCCCACATGGCAGTGACAAGGAGGGGAGGTAGGACCAAAGGCGTGGGTGCGATTACACGCAGGTGGGTGACTTCTGTTGGCTAGGCCCCCTGAGCCAGTGACAGAGGAGTGGGCACGCGCGAGTTATGATGGCTGACAGCCCGGTCCCAGGTGTCAACGGTGGGAGACAACTAGGCTAAGGAAGGCCATAGTTGGGCCGAGCAAAGAAAGAATTGGCCCAAGACAAGTATAGGTAGTCCTTCTTTTTCCATTTTCAAACCCTAGTTTTCAAACCAAAGTTCAACTCCAACCAAAGTTTAATTACCAAACTTCTAAATACACAAGCAACAAAATTTCATCATGTTATGCAGGGCAAAAGTTTATTTATTTATTGTTTTATTTATTTGGATAAATGCTTCTAAATGTTCTATTAATGAAAGGAATATCAACCCAAATGATTTGAAAATCTTTGTTCTTTTTTTGTAGATTACTATTTGAGAATTCAAATCTGAATTACCATTTTATGTGTGTAGTTTACTTGATAGTGAATTAATATTCTTTACTTATTTACTTTTAGGAGAGGTTAATATCTAACCAAGCTTAACTTTAATTCAAGGATTTTCTTTTCTAATTATATAGATCATGGGAGGGATAAATCATTTTAGCAAATAGATTGGAAGGCTTTCAATTATTCCTTTCTAGATTTCAAACTAAATTCCAATCTCCAAAAGTTTTATGTTCTATCAATATTTTTGTATAGACTACCATTAATTTTAGGAGAACATAACTTAAAAGTGAGGAACCCACATTTAATAGACATCATTATTATTAATTATTGGCAGAAACTTTTATAACTCCTAAAATAGGACTTTAGGTGTTACAGTCGCGGACGTCGTTCCCAGCCAATGCCAACAACCAGAGTCCACGTGGCGGCCAGGGAGCTTCGTTGGGACGTGGGGAGGGTTCTCGTGGCCGCGCCATGGAAGATTCTCCACCGAGATAGCCCCGATTTCTCATCAGAGTTGGAGGGCCGCTGTGGATTTACGTCTTACCGTGGGCAGGAGTCTGCGCCGCGTAAACTTCGGTGAGACCTCTTCCCTACAATTCACTATAACATCGTGTAGAGCGTTGCAGATCAAGGAGTAGAGCAATAGAGCTACGGAGCGCCACACACCGGTGAGAGCACCGCCGTTGGCCGAAGCGCGCAGCCACGCGGTAATGTCTGGTGTGAGGGACAAGTGTGTGTTGGGTTGTGTGCTGTTAGTTCATTGATCTATGACTCTGATTAGGTGAAGCGTACCGCTTTGATATGATCGATTTGAGCCCTCGGATTGCGATCAGGTGGGACAGAGTTGATCTCCGTTATTTAAAATCTAGAGCGTTGATCCGATGATCAACGGTGCCAAGGGTGTACCAGTCCGTGCCCCGGGATGGTTTAATCACAACCATCGGATTTGAATCCATGCGTCCAAGTAAACCAAGACCTCTTCGTCGTGGGCTTTTACTAAAGAGTCCCCGCGTTTTACCTAAATTAATCTGCCATCTGTTCCATATTGAAAATAATTGCGGTTAGATCCATGGCATTTGCAAAACCATCTCTAGAATTTATTTTAAGCATAGAACTTATATAAAAATGGATAAAAAAATTTAGATATATCATATTTTCTCCATTATAACTTCGATTTGATCAATTCTAGTTATGTTGGCTTCATAATAAAGTTATCTACACAGTAACAACATTATTTATAACATATCACATACCTTTATAATAAGATATTTATTTAACCTATATTTATTAGACCAACTCTTCTAATCAAGGTTAATATGCCCATAATTATAATTTGACTAAAATATAATTTATAATCATGTTATAACTTAGATTTAAATTAGTTATTTCTTTGCAATTTTTTCTCACATGATTTATAGTAATCAACATAGAAATAGTTTTATTGTTTAATCACCTAAAACTTGAGAAAAACCATATCTTTTCAACCATAAGTCCATAACTCAGAATTTAGTGATTCTCGAACTTACGATCTCATAGCGACGCGTAGAATACTAATGTATGGTTGTTTCCATCTTTGCTGTAATGTTACCATATCCATTATTTGCTTGATTGTATATATTGCTACGGGTAGAAGCGAGGTGGCGAGAAAATGGATTCTTCAATTAGAGAAGTACATGGAATTGCACCAAAAAGGCAAGTTGTGTCCTTGATCACTTTCTTTGACCTAATAATAATTCTATTAATCAACGTGGCACAGTGAGGTTAAGCTGATGAGACCTAATAGGTTACCTAGTTTTGTTTATCCCACACCTTGCAAACAAATGAATTATTGGGTAGTCTTGCTATTGCTTTACCTAGTTTTGAGATTAATCCTATATATGAATTATGATCATGCTCTATTATTATTGTCAATGGATTCTTTATTGTTCATGATAACATTATTTTGTTAATTGGAACATGGAGCTTAACCTGGGAAAACAGTGCTACCATAAGAGTGTAATGGGACACCCTTGGCTAAGTACTTAGGAAAGTTAGGGAGATATTACCTTACTCGAAAGGGGCATACGAGTAGTGCGTCACTACAGAGTATAGGGAGGTCCTTGGACGAACTGTCTGTGATAGCTTTTCGGGTCAGGGATTCATATGCTTCCTTCTTTCTTAATCTGTAGCAGGTTTTCTCGAACTAGTGGAACTTTGGAAAGGCCTCGTAATGCTACCATGCCTCATCTCTTTAGTAGAGATGAATGGAATTTGAGACCCCTTGGTAAACGGGTAACATGGCTTGTAGGTAAAGATGTACAACCTCTGTAGAGTGTAAAACAGGTATATGAGTCGTGCTCACGGCCATGAGCAGCTCAGGACTCTCGCATGAGTAAATTATGGAATTAAACTTAATCTGTCATTTGCATTGTATTGTTGGATTTTTTTTATTAACTCTGATCTCTTATTTAATTGGGTTCATATACACTTATACTTAGTAACTACTAATAAACTTTTGACCAACTTTTTAAAAGCAATGCTCAGCCTTAACCATTTTCCTTGGTAAGCCTTACACTACACTTTTCCCCACACTTACTGAGCGATGAAAGTATGTGATCTCACTCTTGCTAAACTCACATTAGGTCAAGAACAGGTACCGCTAAAGGAACATGAACGATGCTACTATGAGTTTGAGAGGTCTAGGTCATCGTCTCCCAGTCAACTTTGGTTGTGGAGGATCGTTGTCGTCATATGATGTAATCTATTTAGCTATTTTTGTACAAAACCCCTATTATATAATAAAGATGTGCCATTAATTTAAGTATCATGAGTCATCATATGTGTGAGACTTGATCCTAGCATATAATTGAGACGTGCCCGGGTTTGCCCTTAAATCAGGGTGTGACAAAGAAGCAACATACAACCAAAAGTTTAGTCAGTGGAAGCTCATCTAGGACCTATTTTCAAACTAAGAAAGAAACTCATCTGAAACCATGTTGCGGTATGTGGACAGGACAAGTTGTGAAGAGCAAGTGTTTGCAACTAACAGGAGGATTTAATTCATAAGGGCCATGTTGATCCTTCCCTTGATGCCGATTGAAAGGAAATAGACTTAATCATTTCCTATAATCGATTTTGGTGGTTGACGTCCAACACAAACCACGTGGGCCAACTAGTTTGTCTAAATATTATTTATCACAAGTGCATAAGGTTCAACACAAACAAACAAAGAAATTCAATTAGGGACTCAATCAAAAATTGGAGCAAGACTGAGAGTGTGCTGCCAAGTGGTGCACCAGACACTGTCCAGTATGCATCGGACGCTGTCCGATGCACCAGGCCAGGCAGCCAGTGAACCAGCCACTCACAGGTTTCTTCTGGGCGCGCTCCACTATAATTCATCGGACTGTCCGGTGAGCCAGCGGAGCAACGGCTCCCTATGCGCCAACGTTCGAATGCTCAGATGAATAGTGGTGAACAGTGCCGCGCAGAAGCTAGAGCGCACAAGTCAGAAGCAACCGGACTGTCCAGTGTGGCACCGGACTGTCCGGTGCAGCAAAAAGACAAAGCGCTCCAATGGTCAACAGCTCCAAACCCTAACGGGCGCACTGACATGGCGCACACCGGACTGTCTGGTGCGCCCATCGCCAACATACTTCGCTAACGGCTAGGAAGTGGTTGGGGGCTATAAATACCCCCCAACCACCTCATTCAAAGCCATCCAAGTGTTCTGAATTCAACATTCAATACTAGAGCAAAAGACTCCACTCCAAGACACATTCAATAGATCAAAATCCTCTCCAAGTCCCAAAATCAACTCCACCACTTAGTGACTTGAGAGAGAGAGAGTTTTTGTGTTCAGTTGCGCTCTTGTTGCTTGGATTGCCTTCTTCCTTTCTCATTCTAATTCTTAAGTGCTTTGTAAAGCTAAGCAAGAGACACCAAGTGTGTGGTGGTCCTTGCGGGGTCTTAGTGACCCGTGTGATTAAGAGAAGGCTCACACGGTCTAAGTGATCATTTGAGAGGGAAAGGGTTGAAAAAGACCCGACCTTTGTGGTCGCCTCAATGGGGTTTAGGTTCTTTCGAACCGAACCTCGGTAAAAACAAATCACCGTGTCCACTTGTGTTGTTCGCCATTTGATTTGTTTGCCCTCTTTCCCCTCTCTAAAGTTTCCTTGCCAATATTGATTTGAGTTTGCTCCCAAGCGTCATCTGCATCATTTGATACACTCGTGGCAAGAGGAACAATCTTCCGCACTTGGTTTTTAATTCTAACGCTAACCCCGACCTTAGTGCAAGTTTAAGTTTATAAATTTCAGGTTTCGCCTATTCACCCCCCCTCTAGGCAACTTTCAATTGGTATCAGAGCCAGTGCTCCATTAAGAGTCTAACTAACTCGAAGTGATGTATGGAGATCACGCCAAGAGGGAGATCATGACCGGCGACAAGCCCGCGGGCTCAGGGAAGACTCTCTCAAAGGAGTCCGGCAACAAGTATAAGGAGGAATCCTCTTTCTCTATCAAGTCACATAGAAGGGGTGACATGAAAAAAAGATGAAGAAGGTGGTCTACTACGAGACTGATTCTTCAACACCCTCTACCTCCAGCCCCGAGTCGTCCACTACTTCTAAGCGCCATGAGCGCAAAAAGTATAGTAAGATGCCCCTATGCTATTTTCGTATTTCCAAGCGTGCTCCTCTACTTTTTGTTCCCTTAGGCAAACCACCATATTTTGATGGTGAAGATTATTGTATGTGGAGTGATAAAATGAGGCATCATCTAACCTCACTCCACGAAAGCATGTGGGACATTGTTGAAATTGGAGCGCAAGCACCACAGGTGGGGGACAAGGACTATGACTTGCACGAGACCACCCAAATTAGGCACTTTAACTCCCAAGCGACTTCTATAATCCTCGCCTCTTTATGTCTAGAGGAGTATAATAAGGTGCAAGGGTTAAAGAATGCCAAAGAAATTTGGGACGTCCTCAAAACGGCGCACGAAGGGGACGAGGTGACCAAGATCACCAAGCGGGAGACAATCGAGGGAAAGCTCGGTCGATTCGTCCTCAACAAAGGAGAAGAGCCGCAATCCATGTACAATCGGCTCAAGACCATGGTGAACCAAGTGTGCAACCTCGGGAGCACAAAATGGGATGACCATGGAATAGTCAAGGTTATTCTAAGATCCCTTGTTTTTTGTAACCCTACTCAAGTACAATTAATACGTGAGGATCCTAGATATAAACAGATGTCTCCCAAGGAGGTGATTGGCAAGTTTGTGAGCTTTGAACTTATGATCAAAGACTCCAAAGATATTGTCAACTTGGAGCAAGGTGCCACCTCTACACCCGAGGTGCAACCCGTTGCATTCAAAGCAACAGAAGAAAACAAGGAGGAGTGTACACCAAGTAGGCTTCCAATCGACGCCTCCAAGCTCGACAACGAGGAGATGGCGCTCATCATCAAGAGTTTTCGCCAAATCCTCAAGCAAAGGAGGGGGAAGGACTACAAGCCCTGCTCCAAAAGGGTGTGCTACCGGTGTGGTAAGTCCAGTCACTTTATTTTATAGCTAAATGCCCATATTCTAGTGAAAGTGACATGGAAGACGACAAGAAGGGGAAGAAGGAAATGGAGAAGAAGAAGTACTACAAGAAGAAGGACGACGAGGCGCACATGGGGCGGGAATGGGACTCCGACGAGAGCTCCACCGACTCCTCCTCCGATGAGGACACCGCCAACATCGCCGTCAACAAGGGACTTCTCTTCCCCAATGTCGGCCACAAATGTCTCATGGCTAAGGACGGCAAGAAGAAGAAGGTATACTCTAGAGCCACACCTAAATACACTACATCCGATGATGAGGGTAGCTCTAGCGATAGTGAAGATGATTTAATTTCTCTCTTTGCCAACCTTAACATGGACCAAAAGAAAAAATTAAATGAATTAATAGAAACCATTAACGAGAAGGATGATCTTAGAATGCCAAGAGGATTTGCTCGTTAAAGAAAATAAAAAATTTGTTAAGTTAAAAAATGTGTATACTCTAGAAGTAGAAAAATGTGAAAACTTAACTAAGAAGCTTAGCATATGCAATGATTCAATTTCATGTCTTCGAAATGAGAATGCTAGTTTAAATGCTAAGATTGATGAATTGAATGTTTACAAACCCTCTACATCTACTGTTGAGCATGTCACTATTTGTACTAGATGTAGAGATATTAATATTGAAGCTATTGATGATCACCTTGCAATGATTAAACAACAAAATGATCACATAGATACATTAAATGCAAAAATTGCCGAGCATGAACTTGAAAATGAAAATTTTAAATTTGCTAGAAGCATGCTCTATAATGGGAGACGCCCTGGCATTAAGGATGGTATTGGTTGCCAACAAGGGAACCAAAGCACCACCAAACTTAATGCCCTTAAGAAATTGTCTAATTTTGTTAATGGTAAGGCTCCCATGGTTCAGGATAGAGAGGGTTACATTTTATATCATGCAAACTATCCTGAGCATAAAATTAGGAAAATTCATGCTAGGAAACCTCATTCTGTCTCTCATCATGCATTCATGTATAAAAATGAGGCTTCTAGTTCTAGGCATTCCATGCATAACAAAATGCCTAAAAAGAAAACTCCTAATGCATCAAATGACCATAATATTTCATTCAAAACTTTTGATGCTTCCTATGTGCTTACTAACAAATCAGGCAAAATAGTTGCCACAAATGTTGGGGGCAAACACAAGAGTCCTAAGACTTGTGTTTGGGTACCCAAGGTGCTTGTTTCTAATGTGAAAGGACCCAAGACCGTTTAGGTACCTAAGAACAAGGTCTAAACTTGTTTTATAGGTTTATGCATCTAGTGGATCAAGTTGGATAATCGATAGCGGGTGCACAAACCACATGACAGGGGAGAAAAGGATGTTCTCCTCATATGAGAAAAATGAAGATCCCCAAAGAGCTATTACTTTCGAGGATGGAAATCAAGGTTTGGTCAAAGGTTTGGGTAAAATTGCTATATCACTGGACCATTCTATTTCCAATGTTTTTCTTGTAGATTCCTTAGATTACAATTTGCTTTCTGTTTCTCAATAATGCAAAATGGGCTACAACTGTCTTTTTACTGATATAGGTGTTACTGTCTTTAGAAGAAGTGATGATTCAATAGCGTTTAAGGGAGTGTTAGATGGTCAGCTATATTTAGTTGATTTTAATGATAACAAAGTTGAATTAGACACTTGCTTAATTGCTAAGACTAATATGGGCTGGCTCTGGCATCGCTGACTTGCCCATGTTGGGATGAAGAATCTTCACAAGCTTCTAAAGGGAGAACACATTTTAGGACTAACAAATGTTCATTTTGAGAAAGACAGGATTTGTAGCGCATGCCAAGCAGGAAAGCAAGTTAGAGTTCATCATCCACACAAAAACATCATGACAATGGACATGCCACTTGAACTACTCCACATGGACCTATTCGGTCCGATCGCTTATAAAAGCATCGGCGGGAGTAAGTACTGTCTAGTTATTGTGGATGATTATTCTCGCTTCACTTGGGTATTCTTTTTACAGGAAAAATCTCAAACCCAAGAGACTTTAAAGAGATTCTTAAGACAGGCTCAAAATGAGTTCGGATTGAGGATCAAAAAGATTAGAAGCGACAATGGAACAGAGTTCAAGAATTCTCAAATTGAAGGATTTTTTCTTGAGGAGGAGGGTATCAAGCATGAGTTCTCTTCTCCCTACTCACCTCAACAAAATGGTGTAGTGGAGAGGAAGAATAGAACTATTCTAGATATGGCAAGGACCATGCTTGATGAGTATAAGACTCTGGACCGGTTTTGGGCGGAGGCGATTAACACCGCCTGCTACTCCATCAACCGGTTATATCTTCACTGAATCCTCAAGAAGACATCATATGAACTCATCACTGGTAAAAAGCCCAATGTTTCATATTTTAGAGTCTTTGGGAGCAAATGCTTTATTCTTATTAAAAGAGGTAGAAGTTCTAAATTTTCTCCTAAGGTAGTTTAAGGCTTTTTACTAGGTTACGACTCAAACACAAGGGCATATAGAGTCTTCAACAAATCCACTGAATTAGTTGAAGTTTCTTGTGACATTGTGTTTGATGAGACTAATGGCTCTCAAGTAGAGCAAGTTGATCTTCATGAATTAGATGATGAAGAGGATCCATGTGTCGCGCTAAGGAACATGTCCATTGGTGACATGTGTCCAAAAAATCCGAGGAGCCCACACAAGCACAAGATCAACCATCAACTTCCATGCAAGCATCTCCACCAACTCAAGATGAGGACGAGGCTCAAGAAGAAGAGGATGAAGATCAAGACAATGAGCCACCTCAAGAGGAGGACATTGATCAAGGGGGAGATGATGATAATGAAGACAAGGAAGATGAGTAAGAGATTCAGGATCAAAGACCGCCACACCCAAGAGTCCACCAAGCAATTCAAAGAGATCACCCCGTCAACTCCATACTCGGTGACATTCACAGGGGGTAACCACTAGATCTCGAGTTGCACATTTCTATGAACATTACTCTTTTGTGTCTTCTATTGAGCCATACAGGATAGAGGATGCATTAAGAGATCCGGATTGGGTGGTGGCTATGCAAGAGGAGCTCAACAACTTCACGAGGAATGAGGTATGGCATTTAGTTCCACGTCCTAGCCAAAATGTTGTATGTACCAAATGGGTATTCCGCAACAATCAAGATGAGCATGGTGTGATGACAAGGTGACAAGGAACAAAGCCCGACTTGTGGCAAAGGGTTATTCACAAGTCGAAGGTTTGGATTTTGATGAAACTATGCACCTGTAGCTAGGCTTGAGTCAATTCATATATTACTTGCCTATTCTACTTACCATGGATTTAAGCTCTATCAAATGGACGTGAAAAGTGCCTTCCTCAATGGCCCTATCAAGGAAGAAGTCTATGTTGAGCAACCTCCCGCCTTTGAAGATAGTGAGTACCTTAACCATGTGTATAAGATCTCAAAGGCGCTTTATGGGCTCAAGCAAGCCCCAAGAGCATGGTATGAATGCCTAAGAGACTTCATTATCACTAATGGCTTCAAAGTCGGAAAGGCCGATCCTACCCTCTTCACTAAAACTATTGCAAAAGACTTGTTTATATGCCAAATTTATGTTGATGATATTATATTTGGGGTCTACGAACAAGTCAACTTGTGAAGAGTTTAGTAGGATCATGATACAGAAATTCAAGATGTCTATAATGGGGGAGTTGAAGTATTTCCTTGGATTTCAAATCAAGCAACTCTAAGAAGGCACCTTCATCAGCCAAACTAAGTACATTCAAGACATACTTAAGTTTGGAATGAAGAATGGCAAACCCATCAAGACACCCATGGGAACCAATGGGCATCTCGACCTCGACACGAAAGGTAAGCCCATGGATCAAAAGGTATACCGGTCGATGATAGGTTCTTTACTTTACTTATGTGCATCTCGACCGGATATTATGCTTTCAGTATGCATGTGTGCAAGGTTCCAAGCAAATCCTAAGAAAGTTCACCTTAGGGCCGTAAAAAGAATCATGAGGTATTTAGTTTACACTCCTAAGTTTGGGCTTTGATACCCCAAGGGATCTACCTTTGATCTAATTGGGTATTCCGATGTTGATTATGTCGGATGTAATATTGATAGAAAGAGCACATCAGAGACTTGTCAGTTTCTAGGAAGATCCCTGGTGTCATGGGCTTTAAAGAAACAAAACTCCGTAGCTCTTTCCACCACCGAAGCCAAGTATATTGCTATAGGACATTGTTGTGCACAATTACTTTGGATGAGGCAAACCCTTAGGGACTATGGCTACAAATTGAGCAAAGTCCCTCTCCTATGTGATAATGAGAGTGCAATCTCCATGGCGGATAATCCCGTTGAACAAAGCCGCACTAAGCACATAGACATCCGGTATCACTTTCTGAGAGATCACCAACAAAAGGGGGATATCGAAATTGCTATTGTGAGCACCCAAAACCAATTAGCTGATATGTTTACCAAGCCACTAGATGATAAGACTTTTAGCAAACTTAGAAATGAGCTAAATATACTTGATTCTTGGAACTTTTATTGAAACATTGCACACATAGCTAATTCATATACCTTTGATCATGTCTCTTTCATTTGGTACAAATGCATATTTCTTATTCTTCTTGTGCCAAGGCTAAGACTAATGTGCTTTCAAGTGTATTTCTATACTTAGTCTTAGATTTAAAGAGAAATGGAGTATCGGCAAAAACAAGCCTTACACTCCAACTCTAACGGTATCATTTACCCTTTGTCGTTACTCTTATAACTCTCAATTGGTATGACTCTTCACTCATATTTACTTTACCATTTGGGAGATAGTATTAGGCCCCAAAGGGGGAGAAATTGTGAAAAAGGGCTCTCAAGTTCTCCATTTTTGGCGATTAATGTCAAAGGGGGAGAAAGTATTAAGCCCAAAGCAAAAGGACCGCACCACCAAATCAAAATTTTCACAAATGTTTAATTCAATTAGTATTTAAAGTTGATTTTCAATTGGTATATTATTTCAAATATCAAGTTAGTATGAAGAACTTCAATTAGCATAATATTATTTGGTATCCATTTCGAAAAGGGAAAATCATTTCAAAACCCTCTTGAAAGCTAAGGGGAGAATTATTTCAGGGGGAGCTTTCATTTAGTCAAAGGAAAAGCATTTGAAATACGGGGGAGAAATTTCAAATCTTAAAAATGCTTCTTGCAATCATATTCATATACCTTTGAATATTTGCAAAAATATTATTGAAAAGATTTTTCCAAAAGATTTGCAAAAACAAACAAGTGGTGCAAATGTGGTCCAAAATGTTAAATAAGAGAAAAACAATCCATTCATATGAATAAAGCCTTTCATTGGTTTGATTCCAAGAAACCTATGCACATCTATCTCAATTGCAAACTAGTTACATTTACACTTCATATTTGCTTTGGTTAGTGTTGGCATCAATCACCAAAAAGGGGGAGATTGAAAGGGAAATGGACTTAATCATTTCCTATAATCGATTTTGGTGGTTGACGTCCAACAAAAACCACGTGGACTAACTAGTTTGTCTAGATATCATTTATCACAGGTGCATAAGGTTCAACACAAACCAAGAAAGAAATTCAGTTAGGGACTGAATCAAGAATTGGAGCAAGACTGAGAGTGTGCTGCCAAGTGGCGCACCGGACACTGTCCGATGCACCAGGCCAGGCAGCCAGCGAACCAGCCACTCTCGAGTTTCTTCTAGGCGCGCTCCACTATAATTCACCAAACTATCCGGTGTGCCACCAGACTGTCCAGTGAGCCAGCGGAGCAATGGCTCCCTGCGCGCCAACGGTCGACTGCTCAGATGCATAGTGGTGAATAGTGCTACGCAGAAGTCAGAGGCCACCGGACTATCCGGTGCAGCAAAAATACAAAGCGCTCCAACGGTCAACAGCTCCAAACCCTAACGAGCGCGCTGACATGGCACGCACCGGACAGTGAACAGTGATTGTCCGGTGCGCCCATCGCCAGCAGACTTTGCCACCGTCTAGAAAGTGGTTGGGGGCTATAAATACCCCCAACCACTTCATTCAAAGCCATCCAAGTGTTCTGAATTCAACATTCAATACAAGAACAAAAGACTCCACTCCAAGACATTCAATAGATCAAAATCCTCTCCAAGTCCCAAAATCAACTCCACCACTTAGTGACTTGAGAGAGAGAGAGAATTTTTGTGTTCATTTGCGCTCTTGTTGCTTGGATTGCCTTCTTCCTTTCTCATTCCAATTCTTAAGTGCTTTGTAAAGCTAAGCAAGAGACACCAAGTGTGTGGTGGTCCTTGCGGGGTCTTAGTGACCCGTGTGATTAAGAGAAGGCTCACACGATCTAAGTGACCGTTTGAGAGAGAGGGAAAGGGTTGAAATAGACCCAGCCTTTGTGGCCTTCTCAACGGGGATTAGGTTCTTTGGAACCGAACCTCAGTAAAACAAATCACCGTGTCCACTTGTGTTGTTCGCCATTTGATTTGTTTGCCCTCTTTCCCCTCTCTAAAGTTTCCTTGCCAATATTGATTTGAGTTTGCTCCCAAGCGTCATCCACGTCATTTGAGCAACTCGTGGTAAGAGGAACAATCTTCCACACTCGGTTTTTAATTCTAACGCTAACCCCGACCATAGTGCAAGTTTAAGTTTATAAATTTCAGGTTTCGCCTATTCACCCCCCCCCTCTAGGCAACTTTCACCGATGACGACAAGTGTAGACTCCTCTATCTCTGCATACACACAGCAGGACTGAATCTCAAGGTCAAGGGTGCCATGGGAACAAAACAGCTGAGGAGGCATAAACAAAAAAGTTGCTGAGAAGGAAAAGAAATAACGGTCGTCAATATCCTCTGCTATTATGTTAGTGCTTGTTCTAATAGCCCCTTTTTGGTCTGGTCTGAGAGAGCTTCTTCACATTTAGGATGATAAACTCGATGATATCTGAGCTATAAATCTAAACATAAAGTATCATTTGTTTTGTGCCGGACATGAAGAGGGAGAGAGCGCAAGTGATCTTGGCCTCCTCCAGCTTGGATGTAATGATATATCAGTAAGTAACTACCGACAGGATAATCAGTAAGTCAACAGAAAGGAAAAATAAATGTTAAAGAAGGTCCCAAAATATTCAAACCGGGGTTACAACACATTGAACAACCCATCCCCCCCTCAGTCCCTCTCTTTGTTGGCAATGCATCTACCTTTCAAATCAAAAGGGATAACACTTGAACAAGGTATACCTGTAAAACCAGCTTGACGCCCAACACATTTATGCTGCTTGACCAATTCCAGAAGTATACAGGTATCAAGCATCCAAACTTTGTCTATAGTGATTGACACATATTTGTGTCAACAGAATACATAGTATGGTTGGGTACACAAAAACTCTTACCTGATTAGAAAGTATGCATGTAGATATTGGGTAAGAAATGGGCATATCTACCACTTTCATGCCTCTCAAATGATAACTTTTTGACCAAACCTCATTGTGCTCAAACAGAAGCTTTCTTCCTCTTTCTCACTTTATTGGAGCACCTCAAGCTTCTTTTAGCCTTTCCACTTTGATTTTTTGAGAGATTGAGCGTCCAAACTATGCTAGAGAGCTCACAAACCTAGTCTTCAACTTCAAGAGCACTTCGTTCACATTTAAGCCAGGGGTTGTGTTTGTTACTCTTGGAGCCTTGTTTCCTAGCCATGTAGAGTGTATCTCAAGGACCTTGCCATATTGTGTGGCAGCCTCAGCAAGTTTGTAGTTGCCCTCTTTAATTGAGTACAAACCAGTCATCTCAAGAGCTTGTTATCTTGACTTGAGAACGGGGATAGGGCTTGAGTAACAAAGCATTCGTGGCTTCCTCAACAACGTGGAAGTACGCTAACCTTTGTGGCAAGCCAAACCATGAGATAAATCCTCATGTCTATTGTGTTCTTACTTTATATTGTGCATTACTTGTTTATGAGGTGATACTAGGGTTTGGTCTCTATCATCTAATTTGTGCTTCTATGGCAAACTGAAAGTTCCCTTTGACTAGGAACAGGATCTGGATGTCGCCTAGAGGGGGTGAATAGGCGGATAAAAAATATCACTTAAAATTGGAAATTCTTACTCTACTCAAAGATTGGATCGTGGTGGAATGAAGAACACTTCGAGTAGGTTGCAGCGGATATGAAGTTCCTGTCTCAAAACATCCTCCACTTCAAAGACAACTTATACCACAGGTAAGTATTGAAGTGCTAGTATTAAAAGTAGACAAAACATCAAGACAGCACACAGCTCAGAGCAGATCACACAGACCCAGGGTTATATCCTGAGGTTCGGCCAAGCCTAAAATGCTTGCCTAGTCCTCGTTGGAGTTAGCCACACCTTGGCTTGGAATCTATTTCAACTCCTTCCTTCATTTGCTTAGATCTGTCAATGTGACAGATAGAGCCTTCCACTATGTTGATGACGGTTACAACAATGTTGCGGCTGCTTATAGTCTTCTTGATAACGCTCTAGCAGAGTAACACTTTGCTCAAGATCTTGCTCTTGCTGTAGCAGCACTTCCCCTCTCTCTAAAGGCTTATAACTTCGCCTCTACACAAACTAGAGAGATACACAAGAGAGGGAGAGAAAAAAATTGATCACTTGATGTATAGACTTGTTTGCTGCACTTTTGCTGTCCAAATGGGTGCCTAGGGGTCCCTTTTATGGCCCCAAGAGACCCCCTAGTAGTTGCCCCATCCAAATAGAAAAGATGCCAAATCTACATATCCTGCGGGGGCAGCGGACTGTCCAGGGCCACCACCAGACTATCCGGTGTGCCTCTGCACAACGGTCGTCGAAACCTTGATTAGGCACTTTCTACTTCTGGGAGCACCGGACTGTCCTGTGCTCCAATTTTCCTGTTGGCGCTCACTACACCAAAATAGTAAACTTCCTAGAGCCTAAACCCTAGGAAGTTAGCTCTAAACTCTAGGAAGTTAGCTAAACTCTCGGAAGTTAAGCCATCCCGTCGGAAGTTTGGCTCTCGAAAATTTTTTGTCGGAAGTTAGCTTAACTTCCTAGAGCCCTCTAGGAAGTTCGCTAACTTCCTACAGCCAAAGAAGCCTCTCGAAAGTTAGTAGGTTCTCGGAAGTTAGTAGCTTCACGCCGTCAACTGACTAACTTCCTACCACTAACTTCCTATGGCTGACTGTAGCCCTAGGAAGTTAGCTGGCTAACTTCCTACGGCCCAATTGGCCTCTAGGAAGTTAATTTGACCAGCATTACAAATATTGTTTATTTTTATTTTACACCACATTCCACAACATAACAAATATATCAATAGCTATATAGCACAACATATTTTCACATAAAACATCTCACACACAATCACATAACAATATTTAAATCCATAGTCTCATCAATTACATCACAAAAGTCTCATCCATAGTCTTAATAAGACACATCTCATCTAGTACTAATAAGAGACAATATCTCATACATAGTCATAATAAAAGTCTCAAGTATCAGACACAATAACATGGAAGCTCACGGTCTCCTATCACCATCGGGTTACAATGACGAGTGATGGTCGATACCTCCACTAGCGAAAAGGGTTTCGACAAAGTCTAACTCGTCTTCTCGTTCATGCGTCGGCAAGGTAGGTGGAGGGGTCTAATATACATGTACAAATGATATTTGCTGAGTTACATCATAATATAACTAACAACAAGTAAATGATGATGAATTTGCATACCTGATGTACAGTAGGTGAAGATGTAGGTGTAGGTGGAGGTGAAGACCAAGGATAATGAACGGGAGGTGGTGGTGGTGGCTCGAGTCGATGACGTTAGCAAACATTGTGTACCTACAAAACAAGTAACATTACGATAGATTAAGAATACATGTATTGCACTCAACCAATGAAACAATATAAGATATGTAGAGTCTGCACCTTCCATGAGCTTTTCCACCACTTGCATACACAGCCTGAGGATCAATAGGTGAGGTCCTCCGGTCATAGTCTGGTCTGTGCTGACTAGACATTGCCTCGCCATATGTAGCCTCATACAAAAGAACAATGCAATCTTACATATAAAAATCCATATAAATAGAACCTACCAAACATTTCAAAACACTCACGTCATATCATATCAATATCATTCATCGATCTTTTCATCAGTACGTTCTCCATATGGCTCCTATGTGCGTGTGAAAGATACGTGTCATTTCTTCTCACAGCTGATCATTGGGGTTGTTCAACCATGACATTTGCCTGCACATGCACCAAAGGACAAAGAGAAGGAAAATACATGGTTAGATGAGAGGCAACAATAAGAAAATAAATACTATATACATGTTACTATTGCGTAAGCTAATTAAGCCTTTTTTTGAAAATAATCATAGCTAGCTAGTATCCATATTTACATACGTATATACTTTTAGCTGGCAAATTAAATCAGGATATATATACACATGATATTTAGTAAGCTAAAGTTTTATTTTTTGGAAACTTATAGCATCACATATAGTCTATATATATAACTTACATACATCTATACATGTAGCTAATAGAAAATTCAATTAGGATATGTATCTACACACATGCTATTTAGTACGCTAAAGGTTTTTTTGGAATCTTAGCCTAGCTAGTATGAATAAAATTTTCATTTGTAGCTAGAAAATATACATAAGCAAACACTACGTTATCAGCATTGCTCGCGAGAACCAAGAGAAGTTGCTGTTGGAGGAAAGGAAGAGCAGTATAATTATTTTGGCTTTTCCAAAACACCAAAAGCGGAGCAGAAGATTGAACTGTAAGGATTCATGATGCACTGACCCTTTTGATATGTCATCGTGATTGGTATTCAACCATTCTTTCTCACGCAATATGGTTACGATGAGTACTTTATTGCCATCACGAGGATTTCACATCCATCAATCTCCACGCTTTGCAAGCCTGCCACACTCTGCATGCCTCATGGCACAAGCGAGCGGAGGCCGGACACGCTTGCCAGCACCATGAAGTTGTGGAGTCGCGTCGTTGCCGGAGGCGCCAGCGATGAGGCCGCCGCACTGTAGCAGGACAGCCGCGCTTGCACCCGCGCCGGGCTCGCGTGCCAGGGCAGCGCCCTCGACTGAGTCGCGTGCCCACGCTAGGGCAGCGACTGCCACGCCGCCGGGGGTCGGACCGCGCCCGCGCACTCCGGTGGGCCGCGCCCACGTCGGGCTCGCGCGCTGAGACCGGAGCCACCGAGGCTGAGGCTGTGGCCGCCATGCCACGGGGAGCCGCCAGGGCAAGGCCTGTTGAACGAGACCAGATCACAACCGAGGCCGCCGAGCCACCAGGGGTCCTCGCCCGCGCGCCGTCGTGGCTACCCGCCCGTGCACCGGCGGGGCTCTTGCCAGCGCGCCGTCGAGGGCCACGTCGCGCCCGTGCACAGGCCGGGACGGCCGCGCGCAAGCCGTGCCCACCGGGGGTGGCCACTGCTAGGGCCATGCCGCCGGGGGATCTCGCTCCCGCCCACGTCGGAGGAGTCTGGATCTGAGCCGCCATGACCAACTGAGTCACGGGAGGGAGAAAGGAAAGTGAGAAGAGGATAAGATTGATTCGAGGTTTAAGATAAAAAATATAACTTCCTAGAGTAAAGCCGTAGGAAGTTACTTAACTTCCTAGAGGTTGTACATGTACTCTAGGGAGTTAATTTTTCATTTGACTCGTCAAAAGCTGAAAACTAACTTCCTAGAGGAGGCCGTAGAAAGTTAGCATAGACAGCTAACTTCCTAGAGGCGGCTGTAGGAAGTTAGCTTTTCGTTTGACTGGTCAAAAGCTGAAAGCTAACTTCCTAGAGGAGACCATAGGAAGTTAGCGGCTCGTTTGACCACACCCGTGGGATCAGCAACTGAAAGCTAACTTCCTAGAGGATGTCGTAGGAAGTTAGCTGCCCATGCTAACTTCCTACGGCCGCCTCTAGGAAGTTAGCGGCTCGCTTGACCGAGCACGCGGGTCAGCATGTGAAAGCTAACTTCCTACAACTTTTATAAAATACCGTAGGAAGTTATGTTTATTTCCTAGAGATACCAGTTGCCTCTTGGAAGTTATTTATTTTCTATGGTTTGTTATAAAAGCTGTAGGAAGTTAAAAACCGTAGGAAGTGTATGATTTTGGTGTAGTGGCTTGCTGACATGGCCAACTAGCCATTGCCTGAAGACCACTGGACTATCCGGTGTCCAGGCCTAGACTGTCTGGCATTTTTAGCCGAGACACAGGTCGGGCCATTGGCTACCCAGGGGACCGGGCTGTCAGGTGAGGTGCACCGGATTGTCTGGTGCTACCCAGACAACAACACTCTTATGTGTTTTCCACCTTTTCTTCTCCATTTATTTTCAACTCTTAGGAGGGCCTTCCTATGACTTAGACAAATATAGTTAGAGTATAAATTGATTGACTAAGTCCCATAAGATTACCTATTTCATATCTTCTCCTAGCTTTTCTGTTTCACCCCAAACAGAGCTCCAGATGGCACTTTCTCTATAAACATGGTTAGAGAGAAACCAAAGTGTCATATGTGTTTGTAAGCAACATATTTGAACACTCAAACCTACATACTTAACCTTCTTCATTGTTTTGTTCCTTTTGGGTTGTTTGAAGTCGGTGTTGGACTCCAAAACTCCAAGTCTCCATGACTTGATCTAGTTTTCCATTTCTAAGCTCCAACATCCTATAAAGGTCACATAGAACATATCCAAACATAGAAACAACCCAAACTATTGGAGACAGAATGAACTTAGCTCTTTTGGACTGCTTCCAGGTTCTCGCTTTGACACTACTCCTCCTTTCTAGTGACCTTGCTCGACATCTTGAACTTGATCATGAGCCTTATGACTTACACCACATAACTATAGATGTTACCTCATTGGTTGTAAGTCAGATCCTTAAGTAGTGATCTTCGATGCACCATAGCTCTTCTCAACTCGATCAACCTTGACTTAGTAAGTCTTCTTCTTCTTCACCCCTTGCTTTGGGTTCCTCGGCCTCCTTGGCCTTCTCCCGTGCACTCAGTACCTCAAAGCTCTTCTTGGTTACATCCTTGGCTTGGTAGTTGTCTCCAAGATATGAGCACCGAGACTCAATTAAGCAATATTATTATTCACTTGTGATGTCCACAACCATAATCAACTCAGCCTTTAGACCATCACTATTGATCATGTGGCAGAACCTCCAAGTTATTGGGCCCACCTACACCTGTCCTTGTCCCAAAGACCTCAGATGGCTATGCATGTGCACCAGATAACTTAACAGGATCTGTCCAATTGCCCCAAGGACATCGAATAAACCACTTACAACCAGGACCGCAAGATTAAGTAACACAAATCACACACCAATATTTTTGCAGCGGAAATCTTATTACCAAATTTTACAAGTTACAAAAATTCTACATTATTTTATCGGAGTGATTACAGAAGTATAAGTTTGAAATATATGCTAGCTCAAGTGAACATCCTCAATAAGAAGTATAGAAGGGTTACTTAGACTTATAAGAAGGTCGAGCCCACTGGCACTTAATACCATCATCAGCAGCACAAGGTTAATCCTGAAAAACAACAGGGAATAAAACCCTGAGTATGGAATTACTCAGCAAGACTTACCCGACTAAAGAAAAGACTCTCAAGTGTATGCTGGCTCTAAAAGGATTCAAGGAATGGCTTATCAAGAATCAAAGACTCTGTTTTGCAGAAAAGCTTACTATGAGTGGATCCTTAAAATCCATTTTTACTTGTCAGGTTAAGTAAAGTTACCTGCATCTAGAGTTCTTTCTACCCTAGTTCAATCACTTGACCTGCACTAGCCAATTTCTTATCAACCCTTCATCTTCACTGGATTGCTACGTGTAAGTCAGTGACCAAGTCTTCATGTCCGCGAAGTTACGGCGATCCGAATCGATTATACTCAGCTAAGGATCTCCAATCACACGACATATGTAGCACTTAACCCTTGCATATGTCAACTCGCCACTAGGGTTCTTAAGACCAGATCAGGTTCACGCCAACCGAGAGCACAGATACACCACCGTCCAGCCTCTTGCCATAGAGGGTACACGCTACTCTCGCCATCTCTCCACTCCCATTGTGTGTTATCTTATTCTAGTATTAGTCTGCCCGAGGCAAAGCTTACCCATGACGAGGCATGTGACCAGTTAAAGGGTCCTCGGTCAGTAGGCCTACATCGACAGGGTCCTTAATCGACTCAGACGGAGACACTACACCGAGACTCTCTTCTCGTGCAAGTCAACCGCTCGGTCTCAACTTTATTATTTCAACCCAAAGTTTGGTACCTGGCAGAGGTACATCTTTTCCGATATTGAACCCATCACGGCCATGATGGATCCACCATCAAGTTTTATTTTTGAAAACAATCCCACCCACTGAAGCATCACCTTTGTTATAAAACAAAACATTTTGTTTGCTAAAGCAAGGCTAAGCATCATAAAATTCTTTTCGAAAAGGGTATCAAGGAAGGGTAATTAATTTCCAAGGAAGGAAATGCATCAATTGTTTTAGCACACAACTCCTATCATCTAATGCATCAAACAAGGTGATAAAGATTTTTAAACACAAGGAGGTGGCAAATGCACTGGGGCTTGCCTGAGTAACACTAGGTTAGTGTTGTTAGGTGACGTCCACTTGACGATCATCCTTGTCCTAGCAATTGATTAGGCAGGTTCGTCCATCAGCATCACCATGCGCGCGGAGTAGTCCACACTTGGGGTCGACTTGACTCATCTTCCGCTTCACGCGATTATTTATCGTACCTCATGAGATGCATGATGCACATGTATGAGCATGAGTATAACGAGTATAATATAGATAATCTACACTAAAAAGGATGAAACACTTAAAACTAAGCATTAAGCATCATGGATATCACAGCAGGGCATCGACTACATCTATTAACCAAATTGACATAACAACACTAGAATATCTATTTTTATTCCTAGCTTTTTATTAACTCTTTAAACTGTGTATCTTAATTACTTAATTTACCGATTAACCTGTGTATCATATATATATTAATATAACTTCCTATTTTTAACACCTACAATCCCATAAACACTGAGACCTATTGAGATCTTTTTCATCCTACGACATCGACCAAATTACTAAAACGACTTAGGCAATCTAATAAATATTAAATCTAGTCAAACCATCCACCAATTCACTAACACGAGTAACAAATTTACTTACCCTGACTAATTCGACGCGATAGTCGCAAGCACGACTACGGGTTTCGGTTGATGTCATCCAGGGGCCTTCTTTTCTTCGGTAATCAATTGCTGAAGATCTTTCCCTCGACTGAATAATTTTGACGAACCAAACTTGAGTCACGCAGGATGTCCGAGCTTTTTGTCGCGCACTTGGTGAACACCACGCTTGCTAGCTTCGTCTTCACCCAATTCTTGGAATTTCTTGCTGACGCGCGGAACGACGACTTTCGATTGAAGTCTGGAGCGAGCTGGCGAGGTGTGGTTGAGCAGGGAATGACGGGTTCGACAACTCGATTGTGACGACGCAACGACGAGCTGGGGCAATCCGAGCTAATAGGCACAGTATGGGTCAGCGACCAGCACGACGGACGAACTAAGTCGCGGCGAGGTCGACGACGAGATAGGGATTAAGATTAAGCGGGTGGAGAGGACGTGCTGGCGAGCAAAAAACCGCGCGAGCACAGGACAGGGAAAACGATGATGCTATCGCACATAGTGCGAAGGTGAACGACACAACGATGAGGACCTAGGATGGGCGACACATGACACGCAGCATTTCATCGTGTCCAGCGCGCACGTCACAGACTTGATGTCGACTACGAGCAGTCTCGCGCGCACGACAACGCGACGAAGGCGAACTGAACGACAACGACAAGACAAAGGAAACGGGGCGCGCTTGACTGTCAACTAAAACCTATGCTGGACCAAGCAGAAAGCACAGGATCATGGCCAAGTAAGCGTTCCCACGAAAGAACACAACCACACAGACGCGGCCAGGGACTCGGCAACGCAGCGACTGCGAGCTGGAGCAGAGGGCAGAGCCGAGCTGGGCGACAAGGCGAAATCTGGGTTAGAGCTCGCGACAACAGGGAGCAGGGCGCGCAGACACTTGGGCGCGCGGTGCTGGGAGCCTGAGGGAGGAGCGAGCCGAGGGAAGACTCGACGGCGGCCATGGCAGGGGCAGGGAAGCAGGGACAGCGATGAAGAGACTATCCCTGCTGTCGGCTGAGCCACGCAGCGCGACGCTGGAGAGCGAGCAGGGAGGAGCTTGGGCGCGACACCAAGCTGAGGCTCTGCGCAGGGGACTCCAGGGAGCAGGCACGGCTGCCAAGGGCGAGCACAGGGAGCTGCGCGGTGGCGCGAGCAGGGAAGAAGCTCCACGCGCGGGCGCCATGGGAGGGAGCGGCTGAGCAGGAACGAGGAGCAGAGGAGCTGAGGCCGGGGACGTGCCATGGCTGAGAGCTCTGCGTAGAGGAAGCTGGGCGTGGCTACCAGGAAGCAAATAAGGCAGGGAGGAAGACTCACGACCTCAGGAGTGGCTGGAGATAGAGCACGCTGGAGAATTAAATAGAAAGGGAGGGCGATGGAAGATAAGGCTGTCTCCAGCAGCGTCCCCTAAATTTCGTCTCCTAAAGGAATATTCCCTGTACTTTACAGTACACTCTAAAAGATTCTGTCCTCTATATCTTCTGTGTCTCCAGCAATGTCTCCTAAATTCGATCCCTTAACGCTACAGTGTTAACAGAATTCGTTTTTCCTTTTCTTTTTCTGTTTTCTTTGTTTTGTACCCATTTAATGGTACTCAAAGGATGCTAAAAAATTTGTAATCAATAATATTACAAATAATAATCTAAAAACTATTATTCATTAATAATTTCGAAATGTACAAAATAAATAACATTGTATTTTATGTTGTGTGTAATTATTGTGGAAAAACGTGACACAATATTTGAATCGTACCAAAAAATGTTTACGAATTCACATGCTTCCACCGTAAGCCACGACACTTCTTCAACAAGCCATTGTCTAGCTTCGGCTGCACGACAAGAGCATGGCTTCTCTCCGAAGCCTATTCCTTCTATAAATAATCACTACTTCAACACTTCACTCGCACTTCGCATACACTCATCCACAATAATGGACCGGTTCGTAGATTCCAATATTTTTCTTAGGATGACACAAGACATGGAAGATGAAGACCATGAGCTCGAGGTTGCGACGTACCAACATCGTAGGCGTCGTGCACTTAACGAGCGTCGGTACGCTGGTTCCATTCCCGGTCGTGTTCGAATCCATCGTGACCATATCAGTGGTGATGCAAGAATCCGAGCCGACTACTTTTGCGCCCAACCGGTTTACACGGATGCACAATTTCGGAGGAGGTATGTTTATTCATACGCACATCTATTAACGTCCATAGTACGAACTTGATAATTGTACTAAAAAAAGTTTGCAATATAGTTTTCGCATGCGTCGCCATGTGTTCGAGCGTCTCGTTCTTGCTGTGCAACAAGTGGATCCGTACTTCGTTCAACGTCCAAACTATGCCGGTGAGCTAGGCCTATCTGCCCTTCAGAAAGTTGTTGCTGTCGTACGTATCCTTGCATACGGTGTTCCTGCGGATGCCGTTGACGAGTACGTACGAATTGGAGAATCTACAGCACATGAGGCTTTGAAACACTTTTGCACTGCCATACAAACTGCTTTTGGGGGGTACTATCTTAGGAAACCTACTCCTGCTGATATCGCTAGGCTTCTCCAAGTTGGAGAATCACACGGCTTCCCTGGTATGCTTGGTAGTGTCAATTGCATGCATTGGGAGTGGCGTAACTACCCAACTGCATGGAAGGGGATGTTTACCGGTCGCGGTAAACACCCTACAATGATCCTCGAAGCTGTTGCCTCATATGACTTATGGATTTGGCATGCATACTTCGGCATGCCTGGTAGCTGTAACGACATCAATGTTCTTCAGCGTTCAAACCTGTTCGATTCGCATCTTAATGGTGATAGTCCACCAGTGAGTTTCTCCGTCAATGGACACACCTACAACATGGGATATTACCTAGCAGATGGTATTTATCCGGACTGGACAGCGTTTGTCAAGACAATCCATCATCCGTATGATGTGAGGACCCAACATTTTGCCACTGTTCAAGAGTCTGCTAGAAAAGACATTGAACGAACATTTGGAGTACTACAGAAGCGATGGGCCATAGTTCGTGGTCCTGCATATGGTTGGTCTCCACAACACATTGGAGATATCATGAAAACATGCATCATATTGCACAACATGATCGTAGAAGATGAAGGACCTTCGTCTTTGAACACAAGCTTCGACAACATCGGAGTTTTGGCGGATACTAGTCATGGTTCCATTTCGGAGCGCAATGAGTACATCAACAACAGGTACGACCAACTACATGATCTAGTCAAATATAATCAGTTGCAGGTTGATCTAATCCACCACCACTGGGCGCGGCTTGGATCCGGAGCTGGTTAAGTATGAAGTTTATGTCTGCCATGTGTTAAGTATGTTTGTCATTGTCATGTCTAGTGTGTTATGTCGTCAGTTCTGTTAATCCGAAGGTAGTATGAGTTAAGTATGAAGTTTGTCATGTCGTCGGTTCCGTTATTCCGAAGCTAGTATGTGTTAAGTATGATGAAGTTTATGTTTCTACTATGTGTAATGCAAAAATATGAATAATAGAAACAGATGAATGTTTCTACTAATCCGAAGCTGGCCAATGTGTAATGCTATAATTCACGAATGATATAAGAAGTCTACTATTATTAAGCAACATGACTGAGTTCTAATATCACAGAACATAAAATTGTCGAGTGCAGAAACATAAAATTGTTCTCGAAAACAAATAAGAGTACTTCCTCAAGCACTAGAATGAACTTTCACTTGCTTGACGACGAGCTTCCAGCAACCCTTGCCAGAATCTCCTGTTGTTTTGCCTCGTAGTACTGGCGAAGAAGGGGGTTACATTTTGTCAAATCCATGCTCAATATGAGAACCTCCTGTTCCGTGTCCTCCTTCACCTTTTGTCGTTCCATCTTCATCTTCTCTAAATTTAGCTTCTTCCTCTCCAATATCAGTTTCTGCCTCTCCTGTTTTTTCATGAACTCCAACTTCTTCTCCTCAGTTGAAGCTACTAATTTGTAGACAGATAACCGTTCCAAAGAGAGCTCACCCATCCGTGTTAGGTACTCCGAATCAGTGGATGATGTGTTCTCTGATCTTTGCTTCTTTGCCTTTTCCTTGGCTGAATCACGACCAAGCGGCCTTTTCGAAGTAAAGCTTGATGGAGCTGATTCTTCAGCAGCATCACAGTCAATAGTATTTGATTGGGTACCAATTGGGTTGGGTGGAGGATTTTGGGTGCTCATGTGCTGGTCCATCCATTTAGGTTGATCCTTCAATATGGACCAGCAATGTAAGAAATGGAAGGGCTTCTTTTCGACAGCAGCAAAACGAGTAGCCGCAAGCGAAGTCTGCAAAAGAAAATGAGTTGGTTTTGTCGAACATTTACTTACAAAAGGCTGTTAGCTTCTTCTGAACATTTACGAACATTTACGTACCTTATCTGCATCAGTCATGCCACTTGGGTTTTGTCGAAGCACAGCCATCATGTATCCAGCAAAGGTAGAACATTGAGTTTTGATACTGTCCCACCTGCTCATGAGAGATTTCGTAGACCTCTCTGGCATTGATCCTCTACGAGAGTTGTATGCCTTTGTAATCCGATTCCAAAATCCTTGACGCTTCTGATCAGTGTTCACAAATCGGATCACAACTGACAGCCAACCATGCTTGACAAACCCTCATATCCTCTTCAGACGTAAAATTGGCTAGCTTTGTGCGTTGAGGAGGCTTCTTCACTAGAGGTGGTGCTAGTGAGGCCTGGGCTGGTATATCAGGCGGAGGAGGAAGTGCAGTGTTGTCAAACTGAGTGCCATCATCCTCGAATAGGAAACTGCCATATTGTGCCATAACTTGGTTCCAATCCGTACCCATGCTGTACATTCAAGGTAGTCACATAAGAACCATGTGAAATGAAAGCAGAACCATGTGAATGTTAACAAGACAGGCACAAGAAACTGAGAAGTGGTGCATACTAGATATATTGCAAAGTTCATAACATTTAACAGACCACGTTAACATAAACATGTCATCAACATCGCGTCCGGATAGTTGTCGACATCATAAACATGACATAAACTAAACCACTCACTTGTGACACACATCTGTTGTGTTCACATACAAAAGACTACTTGGACTCACATAAACCTAACACATACACATATTCCTTAGGTGCATGCTAATCTAGTAGGGATAGGTGTCGTCGGTGGAGTAGTCGCGTCCATCGTCGTAGCCGACGATATCGTCAGGATTCAACTCTGAATCATAATCAAGCAGAAGCTCATCCTCTGTTTCTGATGATGAGGCAATTGGAGAAGGGGCCATGTGCTCCATCTCCCAGTCTTTTTCCAGAGCTAGGTGATCAAGGTCCTTGGCGAGGTCCTCGATCTGAACTAAAGCACGATTCATTTCATTGAGGACTGGTCCGCTAACTGGTTGGAAGGCACCGTGGACGACATCGACGATGTCGGCACAACGCTGCTCCACTACTCTGATTAAATGAGCCAGTGCTCTTCGGAGCTTTGCGTTCTCCGAATCCATGGTCTACATAAAACATATGGTTGTGTTAATATATGTAGGTGATAATTTTATGTATCGTGCTTTAGTTCAGCTAGTATTGGCAGTAGGCAGTTGAAATCAGCACATGAGTAATGAACATGAATTATGAAGACAAAATCATCATTGAGTGTGTCAAAAGAATTGGCCAAGTCATTGTGAATACACCTCGATTCCTATATCAACAAAGCTTGTACCACAAAGATATTTGGTTAATGTGAACATCAATTATCAAGAGATAGCATAGTGCTCATGATTCAGTCTGTGTAAAACAGTCCCCATGTATTTGTAAATACACATCGATGACTACAACAGAGAATTCTTGTACCACAATAAAATTTTCTGTAATGGGAACCAAATTTATGAACACAAAACATAATGGTCAAGGAATCCTACATCCATCGAATGTATAACCCTAAATCCGTAACCCTAGATCTGGACGAGTTGTACCATTTGAAGTACTAGAATCATAGAAAGCAAAATCGATCTTCAATGTTTACCTTTTTTTCTTCGGGTCTGGACCACCCGACCTAATGGAAGACAATGAAGAAGGTGGCGTCGAGATGCGCTTGCATTTCTCCCCAGCTTCCTTCGTCGGTGCCGTCGATCTTCTCAGCTTCTTAGCGATGGCGGTTCGACGGCGACGAACACCCACGGAACCACCCGCTCCTTGGATCTTTGAGTCGTCGGCGCCGACCTCCTTGCCTCCAGCCACGGAGAGCGGTCCGCCTCCGGACCCGCTCGAGCACGGCCTCTTCGAGCCTAGCTTGGGCGACGCCGCCGAGGAGCAGCGCCGCGAGCCCCCCTCGCCGACTTGGATGGAAGTCGCCAGCGACGGCATAACAGCGGCTCCGGATTTTTCACCACCGCGCGAGCCCAACCCCGAGCCCGGATACCGGACGTCTGGAATTCTCCACATCTAGGGTGCGTGCGGCGTCCTCTAAAATTTAGAGTGCGATATAGAGTACGTTGCTGGGCGCGTTGAGGACGTGTCTGAACCCTATATTAAGGGTACCGGACGGTTTACCGTCCCTTGCTGGACATAGCCTAAGGAGGAAGACGGCTGGAAGGATAGAGCCGCGAGATTTTTTGTTTTTTAGATTTTTTTTTTATTTTCCTTTTTTTGTTTTTAGAAATTCGTAGATATTTCTGGATTGAGATTTTTAGTGATAACTACATGATCGACGGCATTTGTGACACGGTTTAATTTAATTCGACATCTGATAAATTTGATTTGCGGTCAGAACATATGATTCCATGGTCACGAGTAACTGGCGTGGTAATCATATCTCAATTATAATTCCCGGACGGACTGTCACGGTTTTGATTTAGCGATGAACAAAGAGTCGATGGGTGATATGGCAATTGACTACGCACATTATTTTCTCGGATCCCGAAACGGAACATCCGAGGTTTACGATTCTGACTAAAATTTGTTTAGATAATTTTCGTGACTATTCCGGCCACGATATAAACGGACTAGATCGACACGAGTTCGGCTTCGCTATTTTAATCTTCTCTGCGTGATTCGACCGAAATTAGCCGAAACCAGAGCCGCTAATGTATACGCGATTTCGTCGTCAAAACAGCGTGCGGACGAATAAATTGAATCATATTCACGCGCACGATTTCACTCAGACGACGCGCGATCCCAATTATTTCGCCCCGAATATTTTAGTCGTCGAGTTCAAATAAATTTGTCCGGGATAAAATCATCCGAATGAGTCGAGCTTCCAAATTCTGTATTCGCGCGAGCGATGAATTTTAAATAATCATCGGACGCACCAATTTTCGGAACGACTATGTTCCGAACAACACGAAAATTTCGGAAGAGCCTGGACAGATAAAAATAACAACGACGTCGCATTCGCGACAGACAAAATAGATGCGATATTAAAATCGCGATAGGCGAAAATAATTAGACCTTAATGTCCGTCTTATTCATTGATATCACGTGCTTAAATCCGTACTCATTGTCGAGCGAAATATAAACACCTGGGGTGTTACAGCCCTCCCCCCTAAAAGAATCTCGTCCTGAGATTCGGAGCGAAAGACTTCTAAGGGTAGAGAAGCATGTAACCCATGTCCATATCAGCGATAACCGTGAGACATTTCCAAATACAGGTGAGTGTCTCAGGATATTATTTCTCTAGTGGACATAACATGTATCGCCTTAGGCTAATTTAGAGATGTCCTAACAATAGAGACAATGTCTGCCAGAGGAACACATAAGGTTCCATGTGTGCAGTTTGCTTTTTCTAATGACACTGTACTATCTGAGTTTGTTGAGCAAGCGACAGATATGCGATTTTACCCAAACAGAACTAGATGCACCATCTTGGGTAAAACACATAGAAGGAGGTTTACCAACAAGTGGTCACGATAAGTTCATAGCACACAAGACGGGTGTGAATGTTGAATAACATCACAGTTGACCCGTGGATAGCCAAAGAATCCAAGTCCCTAAAAATGATAGAGACTTGAAAAATCACCAGTGGAAGGATCTGTAGATGCAGACTTTGCAACCAGTCCGTTTTATTCAGCACTATTCATGGCTCGACTTGATCACACTTGTTGGAAAAGCACACGTGAGCCAGTCGAGTCATGACTAGAGCGATAACTAGATGGCTATTGGCCGACTTATTCTTGATTTTCGTAAGTACTTTCTCAGGATGGTTTGAACCAAAGTGAGTTTAGACAACTCGATAAAATAATCTCTAAACTCGACCTTTGTTCATTAGGCAGTTACACATTAGTAAAACCAACTTGTTGAACTACTTTTGACCTTGAGTAGGTCCTCTCAGTACCATCGGTAAGCCAACGGTCGAGAGCTCTCTTTGTTAACAAGAGAATATGTATGTGGGTAAAAATCTATTTGGTCAAATTGTTCATCCATCTCTTCATGCGAGATGAATTATCCACTTGGTTAGGAAATACATGGATTAAATAGGAGAGCGAATGAACAAACTCCTGCATTTCAGCAGCAGGGGAAGCAGATCTCTATTTTGAGAGCTAGTTAGTTGTTTTCAACACTAAAAAGCTCCAAGGCTTCACCTTTACACATAGGACGTAAAGGGAACTTGTATGAGTAGTCACTACCAAGATCAAAAGGATAGAGACCACACATGAAAGTGGTATGCCCCTTTTGATCCAACAGTGATGGCATAGGTGGTTTGATTGTTTTAGCAAACAACACAAAAATTGTTTCAAGGAAAGGTCCACGGAAGATAACATATCGATATAGTCTCATAATGGATTATGACTACTAACGGTGATACCAGCGTGTGCCGAGTAGCGCAACCATGTGCGCACACACAGAAGGCCCTCGGTTTCGTCACGGCACCACTGGTTTTAGTCATAACACCATTATCAGACATAACCAATAAGAAATCTCACGCGACACAAATGAATTAGGCAAGGGTGACAAGGTACAAAGAGATACTCCACCTGTAAGGATGGTTATAAGTAGAGAGCCAAATAGATCATGGCCCAATGAAATGAACAAGGCATGGCCATAACCTAAACTTGATGAAAGGAGTACGATGGGAGACTGTTAATTCAGCCCCAAGCATATTTCTATGCCCATCATAGAGATTACAAGGTCAAGGATTAAGTTGGTATGCCTTCGATAGGTGTGGGGAAACCAAAGGCATTAAATTCCAGAAAAATGGTTGGACATGTCTTTCCTAGGTTGGGTTGATAAAATAACATGGCGATCCTTAAGAATAGGCAAACTGGATAAGGGATATCAGCTTGTGCCAATCGAATAAGGGCATGGTCTAAGATGGACACAGGAGCACTAAGGGAGTTACCAGTTAATTGCCAAGAACACGGACTCAAGATCCTTCTTTGAAGTTCGAGTATATCTTAGGTCCAATAATGAGATTATCTAAACATTTATTTGCATGTGCTTGATCATGGAGTGAAAATGGAAAAATCAACTTTGGGTCATGGTTCACTAAATAAGAACCTAGCCTAGTTTTAGGTTTAGGCAGTCAGGTCACCAACCTTCTATGGGCACATCAAGTACCAGAACAAACACATAAAGCACCTAAACATATTACCTAAAGAATGGAGGACACCTATCTCATCGAAGTTCATAATTTAGCATTACACCACATTATCTACAATCAACGGTTACTGGAATAAAGATGATAGAAGCATTTTGGGTGTTTAGGTGACAAACAAGATGCAACAATCAAGATGCATGCTCGTCCTATACGTCCTCACAAGTTTTGCCAACATATTGTGGCAATAACGTTCTATCTCGGTGGCATACTTATGACTCTCACGGTATTTTGCTAGTCGTTAACTACACATACGTTTTCGAGGTTAGAGTACCTGCAGAAAAATCCATCACAGCCCAATTCTCAATGATGCAATTCACACATGACAGTTTATCATAGTTTATACTCCATATATTGCTATATGGAGGCCAGCTCATCATTAAGCGCCGAGCCACGCATAGGTGCCGCTACCACACTTTAACCATAGGGTAGCTCATTATGGTAACTCACCTTCTTACCTGAGCATAGGAGTGTCGTTACAAGTACATTACACTTCTCAGTATTCCCATGTCTATATACCCATACACATCCATGGGGTACTGAATTCCTGGAAAAGTAAATACTCCACATCGCAACCATATATACATATGTAGAACATGTATATAATCAAGCGCCACAATTAAGCACTTCCCTAGAACGACGGTTGTTTGGTCATGCTCTCACATCACACCTTACCTTGGGCGTCGATCCATTCAGAACTGAATGGCCTCAAAATAACAAAACACATGTATGCAATACCCCAGGTTGTGGGTTATTGGTTTTAAACTAAGCCACCTGAATAGTCCTTAACTTAGGGCTTAACAGAGGATGTCGCTAGCATTATAGTTTTTCAAATCGGTTTTTCAAAACCAAACAATGTGTTTAGTTAAAAATAGGTTTTTCAAAACCAATAATATTATTTTGAAAATACGTATGTGACCGTATATACTTAATCCTGCTCCGGTACCAGCCTGTGGCAGAACCTCCAAGTTATTGGGCCCACCTGCACCTGTCCTTGTCCCAAAGACCTCAGACGGCTATGCATGTGCACCAGATAACTTAACAGGATCTGTCTGATTGCCCCAAGGACATCAGATAAACCACTTACAACCAGGACCGCAAGATTAAGTAACACAAATCACACACCAATATTTTTGCAGCGAAAATTTTATTACCAAATTTTACAAGTTACAAAAATTCTACATTATTTTATCGGAGTGATTACAGAAGTATAAGTTTGAAATATATGCTAGCTCAAGTGACCATCCTCAATAAGAAGTATAGAAGGGTTACTTAGACTTATAAGAAGGCCGAGCCCACCGGCACTTAATACCATCATCAGTAGCACAAGGTTAATCCTGAAAAACAATAGGGAATAAAACCCTGAGTATGGAATTACTCAGCAAGACTTACCCGACTAAAGAAAATACTCTCAAGGGTATGCTGGCTCTAAAAGGATTCAAGGAATGGCTTATCAAGAATCAAAGACTCTGTTTTGCAGAAAAGCTTACTATGAGTGGATCCTTAAAATCCATTTTTACTTGTCAGGTTAAGTAAAGTTACCTGCATCTAGAGTTCTTTCTACCCTAGTTCAATCACTTGACCTGCACTAGCCAATTTCTTATCAACCCTTCATCTTCATTGGATTGCTACGTGTAAGTCCGTAACCAAGTCTTCATGTCCGCGAAGTTACGGCGATCCGAATCGATTATACTCAGCTGAGGATCTCCAATCACACGACATATGTAGCACTTAACCCTTGCATATGTCAACTCGCCACCGGGGTTCTTAAGACCAGATTAGGTTCACGCCAATCGAGAGCATAGATACACCACCGTCCAGCCTGTTGCCACGGAGGGTACACGCTACTCTCGCCATCTCTCCACTCCCATTGCATGTTATCTTATTCTGGTATTAGTCTACCCGAGGCAAAGCTTACCTATGACGAGGCATGTGACCAGTTAAAGGGTCCTCGGTCAGCAGGCCTACATCGACATGGTCCTTAATCGACTCAGACGGAGACACTACACCGAGACTCTCTTCTCGTGCAAGTCAACCGCCCGGTCTCAGCTTTATTATTTCAACCCAAAGTTTGGTACCTAGCAGAGGTACATCTTTTCCGATGTTGAACCCATCACGGCCATGATGGATCCACCATCAAGTTTTATTTTTGAAAACAATCCCACCCACTGAAGCATCACCTTTATTATAAAACAAAACATTTTGTTTGCTAAAGCAAGGCTAAGCATCATAAAATTCTTTTCGAAAAGGGTATCAAGGAAGGGTAATTAATTTCCAAGGAAGGAAATGCATCAATTGTTTTAGCACACAACTCCTATCACCTAATGCATCAAACAAGGTGATAAAGATTTTTAAACACAAGGAGGTGGCAAATGCACCGGGGCTTGCCTGAGTAACACTAGGTTAGTGTTGTTAGGTGACGTCCACTTGACGATCATCCTTGTCCTAGCACTTGATTAGGCAGGTTCGTCCATCAGCATCACCATGCACGCGGAGTAGTCCACACTTGGGGTCGACTTGACTCATCTTCCGCTTCACGCGATTATTTATCGTACCTCATGAGATGCATGATGCACATGTATGAGCACGAGTATAACGAGTAAAATATAGATAATCTACACTAAAAAGGATGAAACACTTAAAACCAAGCATTAAGCATCATGGATATCACAGCAGGGCATCGACTACATCTATTAACCAAATTGACATAACAACACTAGAATATCTATTTTTATTCCTAGCTTTTTATTAACTCTTTAAACTGTGTATCTTAATTACTTAATTTATTGATTAACCTGTGTATCATATATATATTAATATAACTTCCCATTTTTAACACCTACAATTCTGTAAACACTGAGACCTATTGAGATCTTTTTCATCCTACGACATCGACCAAATTACTAAAACGACTTAGGCAATCTAATAAATATTAAATCTAGTCAAACCATCCACCAATTCACTAACACGAGTAACAAATTTACTTACCCTGACTAATTTGACGCGATAGTCGCAAGCACGACTACGGGTTTTGGTTGACGTCATCCAGGGGTCTTCTTTTCTTCGGTAATCAATTGCTGAAGATCTTTTCCTCAACTGAATAATTTTGACGAACCGAACTTGAGTCGTGCAGGATGTCCAAGCTTTTTGTCGTGCACTCGGTGAACACCACGCTTGCTAGCTTCGTCTTCACCTGATTCTTGGAATTTCTTGCTGACGCGCGGAACGACGACGACTTTCGATTGAAGTCTAGACCGAGCTGGCGAGGTGTGGTTGAGCAGGGAATGACGTGTTCGACGACTCGATTGTGACGACGCAACGACGAGCTGGGGCAAGATCCGAGCTAATAGGCACAGTATGGGTCAGCGACCAACACGACGGACGAACTAAGTCGCGGCGAGGTCGACGATGAGATAGGGATTAAGATTAAGCGGGCCAAGAGGACGTGCTGGCAAGCAGAAAACCGCGCGACCACAGAACAGGGAAAACGATGATGTTGTCGCACATAGTGCGAAGGCGAACGACACGACGATGAGGACCTAGGATGGGCGACACATGACACGCAGCATTTTATCGTGTCCAGCGCGCACGTCACAGACTTGATGTCGACTGCGAGCAGTCTCGCGCGCACGACAACGCGACGAAAAGGCAAACTGAACGGTGGCGACAAGACAAAGGAAACGGGGCGCGCTTGACCGTCAACTAAAACCTATGCCGGACCGAGCAGAAAGTGCAGGATCACGGCTATGTAAGCGTTCCCACGAAAGAACATAACCACACAGACACGGCCAGGGACTCGGCAACGCAGCGACTGCGAGCTGGAGCAGAGGGCAGAGCCGAGCTAGGCGACAAGGCGAAATCCGGGCTGGAGCTCGCGACAACAGGGAGCAGGGCGCGCAGACACTTGGGCGCGCGGCGCTGGGAGCCTGAGGGAGGAGCGAGCCGAGGGAAGACTCGACGGCGGCCATGGCAGGGGCAGGGAAGCAGGGACAGCGACGAAGAGACTCTCCCTGCCGTCGGCTGAGCCACGCAGCGCGACACCGGAGAGCGAGCAAGGAGGAGCTTGGGCGCGACACCAGGCTAAGGCTCTGCGCAGGGGACTCCAGGGAGCAGGCACGGCTGCCAAGGGCGAGCACAGGGAGCTGCGCGGTGGCGCGAGCAGGGAAGAAGAAGCTCCACGCACGGGCACCATGGGAGGGAGCGGCTGAGCAGGAACGAGGAGCAGAGGAGCTAAGGCCGGGGATGCGCCATGGCTGAGAGCTCTGCGCAGAGGAAGCTAGGCGCGGCTACCAGGAAGCAAATAAGGCAGGGAGGAAGACTCACGACCTGAAGACTCACGACCTGAGGAGCGCCTGGAGATAGAGCGCGCTGGAGAATTAAATAGAAAGGGGGGCGGTGGAAGAGAAGGAGGAAGACGGCTGGAAGGATAGAGCCGCGAGATTTCTTTTGTTTTTCAGATTTTTTTATTTTCCTTTTTTTTGTTTTTAGAAATTCGTAGATATTTCTGGATTGAGATTTTTAGTGATAACTACATGATCGACGGCACTTGTGACACGATTTAATTTAATTCGATATCTGATAAATTTGATCTGCGGTCAGAACACATGATTCCATGGTCACGAGTAATTGGCGTGGTAATCAGATCTCAATTATAATTCCCGGACGGGCTGTCACGGTTTTGATTTAGCGATGAACAAAGAGTCGATGGGTGATACGGCAATTGACTACACACATTATTTTCTCGGATCCCGAAACGGAACATCCGAGGTTTACAATTCTGGCTAAAATTCGTTTAGATAATTTTCGTGACTATTTCGGCCACGATGTAAACGGACCAGATCAACACGAGTTCGGTTTCGCTATTTTAATCTGCTTTGCGTGATTCGACCGAAATTAGCCGAAACCAGAGCCGCTAATGTATACGCGATTTCGTCGTCAAAACAGCGTGCGGACGAATAAATTGAATCATATTCGCACGCACGATTTCACTCAGACGACGCACGATCCCAATTATTTCGCCCCGAATATTTTAGTCGTCGAGTTCAAATGAATTTGTCCGGGATAAAATCATCTGAATGAGTCGAACTTCCGAATTCTGTATTCGCGTGAGCGATGAATTTTAAATAATCATCGGACGCACCAATTTTTGGAACGACTATGTTCCGAACAACATGAAAATTTCGGAAGAGCCTGGACAGATAAAAATAACAACGACGTCGCATTCACGACAGACGAAACAGATGCGATATTAAAATCGCGATAGGCGAAAATAATTAGACCTTAGTGTCCGTCTTATTCACTGATATCACGTGCTTAAATCCGTACTCATTGTCGAGCGGAATATAAACACCTGGGGTGTTACAGGTCACTTGTGTTGAACTTTATAAGCTTTACACTAAGAATCTGTCCAACACTTAACACACCTGTCAGCCCTTTAATTGGGTTGTCATCCAAACCACCAAATCCCACAAGAGAGCTTTCACAAACTTCAAGTGGTGAATTAGGATATACTCTATACTTGGAAGCTTAGTAATTATACTTGATCTAATTTTATTTGGGTTGATTTTGAATTGTGATCTTGAGCAGGTATATGCATGCAATAGTGCTACTCTAAGGCTAGCAGTACCACAACACGACAATGTCACACCTCTTGCTAATTGAACTTAGAGTGTTGTTTTGAACAAGCCTATTCAACCCCTAGGCATAGCAAGTCCTTACACTGAGGCACAGTGAACCACCCACAACTATGTAGGAATCTCGAACCAGCTCACCCCACAAACTCTTTAGGAGATCACTGCATTCAGATTGCCACTGAACCATCTAGGTGTTGTCAAACATTGAGAGTTACAACCACAAACTCTCACTTGACTCTAACAGGATCTATGAGATTAATGGGTGCACACCAATTACTCTTATTTGCACTAATAAGGTCGCTAATTATGTGGCATCCAACTCTGAAGTCCCTAATTAGGAAATGGCTCCTTATCACACTCTATGTGGGTTGCTTTAGTTATTAAATGACATCAAAGGCACATGTATCGATTGGTTGGTGGGGTATTTATATCCCCAACTGGACAACTAGTCATTATAATAATTTCTAGGGAAATTTGTAACTATTGGATGATCTGATGCTTAGTGTTGGACCATATCGCATGGTCCATAAAGACACAACATTAACTACTACTATATTACAACTAGCCATTTGAATCGTTATCATATGAGCATATATATGGTTTGATGTTCATCGTCAAACTAGTTCGACGCCCACTAGAACCTCTCTAGTCACTCAATAGAGGCTATCAGACCCATCCACTCTGGCCTAATGAGACAACTGTCTATAGGGTCTAGGGACCCTATAAAAACACTAATTAAAATAGTAACACCATGTGGTCCAACACATTTCACTGGACTAGTCTATTGCACCCCTAAAACTCTCTAGGTATCATTTCACAAATCGTCAAACCAAACACATTGGTTAGATGAGGTACTATTTAAAAAGGTCTGATGATTGGATGCTCTTGGGCTATCTACGTGGAAGTGTTAGACCATCCCACTATGGTCTGATGATCATAAAACATAGGGCCTGATGCCTTGAAAACCCTTCTAACTTGTCCAAATTTGAATTCTTGGAAGTGGATTTTCATCCATACTTCCTTTGGGCATCTCCTAAGCCACCTAGAGCCAAAGACAACTAGTGTACACCACACTAGACTAATTAGACTTATCTAGGTCAAGCTACTAGTTCATGCCCCTTTACAGTACAGTTAAAGAAAAATATGAATTCCTAGTGTAATCTATGTGTCTCTCAACTCCAAACAGTACTTAGAACTAGTCAATCCTTAACTTTATCTTCCATCCTTTCAAAACCACAATGAAATCCATAATCAGTGGCATGAAAACAATAGACTATCCAAAACAATCTCCATCATTGTGACCTAACTTAAATTTTCCTACGCAAAACACAAGTTAGACAGAATAACCTTATGTTGCATTAATCACCAAAGCACCAAGGGCCTATATCATTTCAACCTCCTCTTTAGTGATTGATGATAACACTTTCTCAAGTATGTGAAAGATATAAGTTTTTAAAGGGACTTTGTTTGTATGAACTTTTTGGAATTGAACCACAAGATGTTAGAGTAAGTTCGTATAACAAAAATTTATAGTCATGAACCATTAGAATCAAAATTTAGTTCATTTACATGACAAGTTAAGCTTGTTTTTGCAAAAGTGTTGAGTCAAGAGTCATGTACCATGTAAATGATATGATGGTAGCCTTGAGAAGGGAACTATTATAGGGTTCACATGAAATGTGAGCACAACATTACGAGCATGGATTCACCCTGACACGCGCACAAGCAATATGTGTACCCAAAGTCGTTGTACAAGCGTACTTTAGTATTTATCAATGTATTTGAGCAATTTATCGCTCCTACGGGAACATTGAGAGAATCCACAATGCCAACATAGGGCAATACTAGGGTTCATGCTTGTGATAAGAGGTATAAGGAACCATTAATATGTCAAGGCAGACCCGCATCTACATGTCTCACAGGAATGATTAAGCCATTGTAGGCCTATGGTGATCGCAATCTAGTGACATGACATGGGTAGTTGGGCCAATGATAGGTAAGGATCATATGAGGTATATATATGTAATGCTAGCACTCCTTTGGTCCATAAAAGGGGTTGGTAGAGTAACTTTCAATTCTAATTCAGAACATCTAACTTCCTATAGGAGACCACTACAAGATCAACCAAACCGATGTCAAGAGAGTTGAAGACAACTCGACCAACGCGGCAATAGGTGAGTTAGTCTAGCTTGTCTCATTCCACTCCTCTTTAAAGAGGTGTTCTGCCTCACTAGGTTGGGGCTTATAATCTTGAGTACCATCTACATACAATACTCCATGATCAACAATATGACGTAGGGTATTTTGCATAATGTATTCTGAACCTCTATAAAAAAACTTGTGTATTAGTCTCTTGATGTCATAGCATCATAGACATCCACTATGGTATTAGGACTTGCTCCTCGCTTCTCTAGCAATCTTTTCTTAGGTACCTTTAGTAGCCTAGTATCTTCACTACGCCATGTATAGTAAGAATGATGCATTGTATGGCTTTATTATGCTAAAAAGGGTCTTCCCTCCAATCTTATCCGGTAAGAAAAGAACATCTTGGGATGAAATTGATGATGATGATGATATGCTTGTAGCTGGCTGTTCTACCCTCCATCCTAATATTGATTTGCCTAGCATTGTTCCTACCACTACCTTGATATAGGCCACAAGTTCTACTTCTAGCTCTAATGGTGGTGGTGGTGATTCTGAAGTTGCAACCTACCTAGGCTATGACACAATCATCGAGTTAGATGTTGACTTCAACATCATGAACTAGTGGCATCAGTACAAACTAACTTATCCAACCCCTTCAATACTTGCTAAATACATTTTAACAGCTGAGATCATTTCTTTAGGACATCTAGCAGGATCATCGAGGAGTGACGACAGAGGTTGAACTCTGAAAATGTGGAGTCACTCACTCGGATTAGGGACAGGGAGTCTGCAAAATCAAGAATTCAGCACATGGTGGAGGATAAGGAGTTGAGAGAGAGCTTTGAATTACTCTATCTCGATGAGTGATAACATTTATGTAATGGTCCTATAATATTGTTAAGACTAGATATTTGGTGGTTGCTAATGAACAATGGCACTCATATCATACGAAGTTGGTGGTACTCGTTTTCCATGTCAAGGGTTTCTCATAAGGATGAGTTTTATCAAGTCATATTTTTTTAATGAGATAATTATTGTACCGGTCCTACTTAATTTGGTATTTCTTTACTTGTGTTTATGTGCTTTGATCTATGAATGTGATTCGGGTTATATAGTTTTGTGAATTTGAAATTTGATTTTAAAATATTGTTGTTTTTCTAAGTTGAAGTAGTTTGACACTAATCATACTCGTGCCATTACTATCACATGGAGTTGTCTTGCCAAATAGCATGGCACGATCTCGAGGCCATAGTGTCGTGTTTGAGTCTCAAACGCTACGAAACAACTAGAGCTCGTGGAGTTGAAGTAGTTTCAAATTTTTTTCAAAGCTAGAGCTCGTCGAGCTAGACCTATTTAGCTGGAAAAGGCTAAAATGAAACTAAAAGGTTTAAAGTGAAGTCTTCTCAATCAAGACCCTAAGTTAGAGAGAGCCTTGTTATGTCATGTCTGATCGTGCCACCGCGTGCTAGTGTTGTGACGTCCCTTTGGACTTCTAGACATGTGGCATTGATGCTTGAACATACAGCGTGTTTGGTTTGATGGTTTGGCTCATCCATCGTGGTCTGGCTCTGGATGTAGCGGTCTTGCACTTTTTTGCGGAGTAAGCTGATCCCACGTGTTAGTATATTATTAGAACAACGCAGTGACGGATGACATCGTTCCGTGATTCAAACCAAATGATAATGTAGGCTCGGACGTAGGTGCGGATGACTCCGGAAGCGGTCCAACCTGCAAACCAAACACGCCGATAGTTTGGTGCTGCAGGATTTAGTTAAGATATGATTCTGATCAAATCTACGGTATGAGACGAAAAAATGTTTGGCAAACATATCACGTGATTGGTTCATTGAACGGCTGCGTCCAGTCTCGCGCTGTCCTATTGACCGCACATAGCGGGTGATCAGTTGGCTGGAAAACAGGGCTAAAACATGCACCCACGCGTGCAGCCATTGGCACTTTTTGCTTGCCTGCCTGGTGGAAACTCAGCTTTCCCATGATTTCAGTGGGCCAGACCGGCGCTGGATGCACCGGCTATCAATCACGCCGATAGTGAATGAGGCCAACAAAACGAAGCTACCTGCATTCCATAGCCGGTCCACATTGACGGCGTTGCTTTGCCTTGACTGGATCAGTGACGCGCGGCGCGGGCAGCCTCCTCTCGTGTTGATCCAGCCGTGACACTACGAAGCAGAAACGATAAACCGCACGCTATATATACTCCCACCCGTGCGTCCGCCACGGCCATACCACCATTGCCCAGAGAGCCAGAGCACGTTCTTATCCCACATCATCCATCAACTCGGAGCGCAGATTTTTTTGGGAACTCGAAGCAGAGCTAGACACAGCACAGCCCAGGAGAAGCGAGCGCAGACGATGGCGGCGGTGTGGTGGTGGTGGGCGCCGCTGCCGGCGTGGCTGACCTCCAGCGCGTTATGGTTCCTCGTCATCAACGCGGTCGTCGCCGCCGTCGCCGTCCTTTCCTCCAGGCCGCTGCCGCTGCAATCGCCCCGCTGCGGTGCCGGGGTCTCGCTCACGCGGAGGGCCTCGTCCGCGGTGCTGCAGCGCCTCCGCTCCTTCTCCATCTTCTCATTCCCCTCCGCCTGCCTCAACTACACCACGCCATCGACGTTCACGCAGCCTGACGCCGCCACCGCCACCGCCCAAGAAACAGAGGAGACGTCCAGGACACCGACGACGGCCAAGCCGTCGCCGCGCGCGCTCCCGCTCCCGCCATCACCGCTGTCGCCGTCAGTGCGCGCGCCGGCGACAGACGACGACGTGCCCAGCGGGATGAGCATGGACGAGGCCTACGCGCTGGCGCTGGAGGCGCGCCGGCGGCCGGACCGGGAGAGGGAGGAGGAGGCCAGGAGGTCCGAGGTGGACGCCAGGGCCGAGGAGTTCATCCGCGGCTTCAAGGAGGACCTGCGCCAGCAGCGCCTCAACTCCATCCTCAACTACACCCAGATGCTCAAGCAGCGCGCGTTTGGCGGCGCCGGCGCCCGCCGGCAGCCGGATGCCCGGCCAGATCAGCTTTGAGTCACGTGATCAATTCGTTCGTTTAAGATATTTGGTCAGCGTTTTCTGGGAGACCAAATCAGTTTTGAGTTCTGTACATAGGCTGCTGCTTTCAACAGATTGTTTGTATAGTTTAAACACATTGTTTGCATGTTTTTTTCCCTTCTTATTTCGCATTTGCACACATGCTAATATTTTATTGTAGTCACTTCTCGTTTGTTCTTTGAAAGAGGTGAGAAATAATATATGTGCCGATCCATTATTTTAGTCTATCTCTGTGCCATGAGTTTCTACAATACTAAATGTTTCATATATGATCGCCAACAATACATGATTTATAGTGCCTGTTTGTTTCGGCTTATGGCAGCTTCTGGCCACCAAAAGCTGTTGCGGACTGCCAAACGCTCAGTTTTTCAGCCAGCTTCTATAAAATTCGTTGAAGCAAAAGCCATCCAAAATCAACATAAACACATAATCGATTGAGTCGTTGTAATAGTAGGAATCCGTCACTTTATAGATCCTGAGCCTTATGAACAACTTTATCTTCCTCCACACGTAATCATAATGATACTCAGATTCTCCCTACAGCCAGATTCTCCCCACAGCCAGATTTTTAGAAAAGTTGGTCAGAAAAAAGCTGAACCAAACAGGCCGTGACTTCGTACAAATAATTTCCAATCTTTACAAAACAGTATTAAATAATACTAGGTTCTGGAACTTCATTTGTGAAATCGTTGGCAGGCCGGACTCCGCCCGATTCATTGCTGGACGGCCCATGGATGGAAGAACAGCCCACCACAACCCTGGACAGACTCGGCCTAAAGTAGGTGCTGATCATGGGATTATTAGTACCTTATCGTGGAGCTGCTAGACACAGGGTCACGGGACAAGCTATAAGAGGGTCGGTGTCACCTGGCTATAGAGATGGCAACGGGCACCCGAAACCCGAAACCCGATGGGTTTTTACCCCATTAGGGTACGGGTTTGGGTCAATTTTCATACCCATGGGTTTGTTAATAGGCATAAATATATACCCGGTGGGTTCATGGGTACGGGTTTGTTCCTATAGTACCCAAACCCGTGAACCCATGGGGTTTTTAAACCCGACCAAACCTAGTGCAGATTGTCATTTTATTTTATAAATAAACAACAAACTTGTTATCTACCTATTTACTTCCTAATATTTATCAAATAGTGAATGTATAAGTAGTTGGTGATAGTGTTGCTTGCTTGCTATTATAGTTATTACTAGCGTTATATATGTGGTGGATGTATAATTTAGTGCAAGGTAACTTGATTATACAACTTATTATTTGTATTTAATTCTCTATACTAATATTTTTTATACCAAATCATGAACTTGTTGTTCATTACATAAATTTTGGACCATGATCTCATTAATCATTACGATACTTATTGATTATAAAAAGAATAAGCATACTGGAGATAAAAACCCGCGGGTAACCCGTGGGTACCCGCAAACCCGATGGGTACGGGTTTGGGCAAAATTTCAAACCCGTCATCTCTACCTGGCTAACACACGGAGCTGTGTGGTGAGCACAAAGCGAACTATTCTTTCGCCTTTTACTAAAGAATACCGTGTGCTCATCATAATTAGCAGCATACGTTAATTTTTGAAGGGTGTTCTTCTATTTAGGGAGGGCCCCCAACAAATTCAATGTAGTTTGATTATAATACCAAATGCTGAGGTGCAATGCAATGGAAAATGCATTACTTCATTGTCGCTATGTCCAAAAGAAAAGAAAAAGAATCATGGTTTCCTTTAAAATAAAGAATTGTTCTGTTCTTCTATGGGAGGTTGTGCCCTTTTTTCATACCCGAAATGATGTTCAGAACATCTAACGTTGGATGAAGAGAAATTGGCCACGCAAGACGGCTACTTTGGAAGCATATCAGCGCAAAGGTTACAAGCCATTCTATTGGATGCTCAGCTTTGTGCACAAATTGTTACAAAATTAAATATAAAAATCGTTGTTAGCTAGGCGAACCATTTCGACGGGATTGGAAATCCCGTAAAAGAACAAAAACAAAATTCGAAGCGAAATTCGTCAAAATTTGCTCAAATCTGCCCGAGATAGAATTTTAAATCTAAAAACAAAATTCGGTGTTTTCTCGGTGAATTTCGATGAAATTCGTTGTTTCGGACCGAAAACTATTCTCATGTTGAGAAAAAATGAAAATTTTGATAGAATTCAGCAAAAAGCATCAACCAGTCGAAAAAGCACCGAAATCCGATCGAAATAAGGTTTTTCGTTTTCGAAATTTTAAAGTTTTAATAGTGGACCAAGTTTTTCGAAAATTGTATCGAAAACCTATTCCCGTAGGTGTCTGAAAACGAAAAACACCGAAATTCAGAGAATTTCGCTCGAATTTTCCAACCCTGGTTGTTAGTAAGGTAATTATAGAGAATTGAGAGAGCTATAATCCCTTGCTATTTAAAATTGAGTAGCAAGGGATTCTAGCCCTTCAGAGCTTGCTCGGTTGCGTCTGGATCGAAGGGGATTGATGAAGATTAAATCCCCTTCTAATCAATTTTGACTAGAGAGAGATTTAATCCTTCCAATCCCTTTCGATACAAACGTAACCGAACAAACCTTTAATCTTCTTGCTCCCAAACAAGTCCTTAATGTCTTAACCATCACACACAAACATGTCTAATTTAACAGAATACAACAATCACAATGACGTTGCATCTACCCACGAATGTATATGAATACGAGTATGAATTGAGTTTTGTCTCGCGGGTATGGGTTTACGATCCATATTTCCGTGCCCTACCCGCTCGATTGCCATCCCTATATGGTAATTATTCAATCTTGTTTGTGAATCACTCCAACCTTATCAAATCAAACTATTTTTCAAAAAAATATATTGTTGTTCCAAAAATCAGGGTGTCACAATCTTGGGGATGTGTTGACCAAGTGTTTTGCTTAGCTTTAGGCCTCTATTCACACACGATTGCTAAAGATCACATTCGATATCATATTAGAGTCATTCCTAGTGCATTACATTGAGTGATTGCATCGATTGGCACTAGGTGATACAGTTGCAAGCTGATGGTTCTTGTTACCATTAGAGGTTGCCACATCCTAGACGTCTTAGAGGTTGTGACTCCATGGAAATCTATGTGAAGCTGTGTGTGATTCTAGGGAAGGCATTTGAAGGGTAACATGATCACCCTACGGAAGACACAAGAAGCAACACTACTAGAACAAGGTGTGAAGATCGACAAGTGGTTTGACTGGATCAAGTGCTAGAGCTTGGGTGTGAGCACTTCAAGTGGGGAGTGTGACTTGCGGGTTCACCACTAGCAAGTGGATTTAGAGGCAACCTTGAGCTTCCCTCCATGGGGAGTAAGTGCTTGACAGACCAGAAAATTGTAGTAGAAAAATAATCATGCCAACATTTGTCTTCTTGTTGGTTTGCAACTCCCTAAAACTAGCCTATTCATATTTGTTCATATTTGAGCTAGTGTTTTTGTGTTGTTCTAGTAACTAGTTTATTTATTGAAAAGGAAATGTGCTAGATAGCCATTTATACCTATTTTGGTGATTTAGTGTTTAACACACATACATGGACTAACTAGTTTGATATGAGTATAAGCACAGGTCCACTTGAAGGCAATTTGAAGGTACTAAGTCCAAAAGAGCTAAAATGGAGGCTAGAAAGTGCAACTTTAGGTAAAATTGGTAAAACCACAAGGTTTAAGTACTTAGATAAGTTGCATATGCCTAATACTATGTTTTCTAGCATTTTTTTGAGCTCTAACTCAATTCTGTGAGAAAAGTGCTTCTATGACTTAGTTTGAGACATAATGCAAATCCTAGTGAAATTATGGTGAAATGGTGAGTTCTCTACACTTAGTTAATTGGATTATGTGCTAATTATGTATGTCTAAGTCATAGGGAAGCTCCTAAGAACAGCCAAAACGGTTTGAAGAAGATAGGCTCAAAAGAGACTAAGTTGGGCTGTTCTAGGCCTCACCGGACCGGTCGGGTGTGTACCAGACTGAGTCCATAGGGGCTCGGAACGTGGAGTTTGGGCGACCTGGTACACTGGACCGAGTTTGTGTGCATCTATCACACCCGGTTCTAGGGGGTAGAACCGAGTGCATACCATATGTGTGCCAGGATCCATTTCCACACATATGTTGACGTCACAAGGGTAATATATCAAAAGACAATGCAATAAAGGCGTAAAGAGAGAGTATAATACTTTATTACATCATCTGCATCATTGTATCTTGAACAAATATCACATCAAAGTAAAGCGGAAATAAATAACATGGGCAATCTCCCACAGGAAGATGACCGGCGCATCGTTAGACTTAGAATTCATCGTCGTCGATAAAATCTCCATCAAAGTCTCCAGCATCACCCTCTAATCAAAATATTAGCAAGGGTGAGCTCACTTATGGTCGGGGCTCAGCAAGTGGGGGAAAATTAATGCAGGTATAACAAGGTGAGGCTAAGGTTGAGCAGTAAGCATTTTAGTTGGTCAACATTTTATTAACAACACCTGTCTTACTAATAAGTGTGAATCCCGAATATCCCATTTAAACAAAGGAATATAACAAAAACACTTAAGTGAAACCACTTAAGCAATTTATTGGTAGATCATCGGATCTCAATTTAATTCCATCTTCAAGTTCAATTATCATGTGAGGAGTCCAGGTCGCTCATAACCGGGAGCACGGCTGATATATCAGTTTTACACTCTGCAGAGGTGGTACAACTTTACCTACAAGCCATGTATCCCATCTAGCCCGGGTTGAACGGACCCTTAAACACTGCCGAGGTGAATGGCTAGGGATCCATTATGAGGCTTTCACAAAATACACTTAATACGAAGCAACCCGCTAAGGTTTCTAAAGACGATGGTGGTGGCCCCCTGGGTGAGGTACCTTAGCCAAGAATACGACCCCATGTTAACGTGGGCTGCCATCACCTACCGCTCCCCCTCTTGCCCATATTTCAGGTAAGGTTGCTAGGCACTAAGCATATAAAGCTAATTACCAAAGCCAGAGCCATGATAGCACTCGTGGTTGCACTGTTATCCTGGGTGGTCACTCCATGTTCCAATTAATTTGAAATAATATTATCTTAACCATCGGGTTAATGCCATAATTGCCAATTAATTTTTTGGAACATTAATATCAATTGATGAGTGACATTAAAAATCATTAAGTTGAGCGGTAGCATAAATTTTGCAAAGCTTAATTATTTCCCAGGTTAAACAAGGAATACAGGTGATAAATCTAGGAAATCCTTAATTAGGTATAACCCAACAAATTATGCAGTTTATCAAAAAGTAAACATTATTATATGCAATGAGTGGGTACAAAAAGAATATGCAGAGGGAGAATCCACTTGCCTTGCTCAAATGCGTCCTGCGGATCGTCCTCGAACGAATTTGGTTCGCCTACCACACTGTCAGCTTCTAATAACGTTACACGTCGCCATATAAAAAGAAAGTACACCCATAAATAAACATGCACCATTACATAAACATACACCATTACACAAATAAACACACATCACACTTATCTCGCCTTAAATACTTATTAATTCAATTATAGTTATTATGGTGAGTCCTAAATGATGAATTTATGAGTGGGTGCAATAAACACAGTTTTAACTAGTATTAATATATTTTAACATCATCAATGAAATTAAATGATAATTATCGTCTTTAATACTAATAAATAAATTAATACCTTTTATCCTTTTTATTTCTAACTCAAATTATAAGTATAGCCAAAAATGAATTTAACATTCTAAAAATCCCTATAAATACTAATTGAACTTTTTATAACACAAGTGAGGTTATTTTGACATAAACTAATATTTTACTTACTCTAAAAATCTAAGTGCTCAATTTGCGAACATGTTTATTTGACTAGCAAAAATCTATTTTCCATACAATTGGTGATATTTTCTCTTTTCTTTCTAAAAGAAGATATTAATAAAATAATTGGATAAATCATCTAAAAATCCTATATTATTCATATGACATGAGTTCTATACCATTTTCTAAATCCATTAAAATGCGCCTATAACTATAATTCTCCAAATAGTTTCTTAAAGTTTATTGTGACCAAATTTGACTACAAAGTTTCTTATCTAGTATTTTTATCACCAACGTGTGACTACTAAATCTACGTCATATTTTTCTAATCCAAAAATCAACGCCACGACTAACATGAAATATCACGGTGTACTAACGATCGCATAACTCTACCAAAAATTCCATAGCGCACATACACATAAATTATGGATCACACGTGTTCATATTACAACAAACTAAATATACAATTCATGAATCGAATCAAAAAGTATTTTATAGAATACACAAAATAAATTGGGTCGTCTTCAACCTTGGGTTCGTGCATGCGACGGGGAGGACTCGACGGGGTTCGGCTGGGTGGAGAAGAGCAGGGCTCGACTACGGACGACGAATGGCGTGTGTGTGGCTCCGGCGACGAACTGCGGGCTCCGGTGAACTCTGGCGACGAACGGCAACAAACGACGGCGTCGAGTAGTGCACTGGTGAGCTAGAGAGATGGGGCGAGCTTGGGTAGGCAGGAGAAGGGAGAGAGGCTCTGCTGCCTTTTATAGGGAGAAGGAGGGAGAGAGGTCACCGGTTCTTCATGGACCATCAATGGCGTTCTTCACTGGGAGAGTTAATGGGAGAGGGGAACAGACGAAATCAAGCTCCATAACGCGAGATTCAAACGGACGTGCGATCGAACGGTTGGGCTTCGGTTCAGATGCGTCAGGTCGTGGCCGGTTGATGCAGCGAGCCGTCGAGGCTCGCGCGGGGTCGCGGTGCATAAGCGGCTCGCCATGGCGCTTGGGCAGGGCGTGCGGGCTTGGTCGGAGTCGCGTGGCTGGCCGGCTCGGGTGGCGCGCTCGGCGCGGCTGGAGGCCAGACGAGCGTGCAGGGCTCCCTGGTGCACGCGCGGTAGAGAGCGGTGAGAGAGAGGAGAGAGATGGGAGAGAACAGAGGAGGGAGAGTTAGGGGAGAGAGAGAGAGAGTTAGGGGAGAGAAGGTGCTCAGTAGGGCGGCGGCGGCGGCTTTGGCTGGCTGGCGCGCGTAGCTTAGGGTTTTGGGGGTATTTGGCCCCTAGTTGGGCCGGTTTAGAGTTAGGAGATTTTTTCTTTTTTATTGCAAAATGAATTTCTAAAGAGCTCGAAAATTCATAAAAAAATTACCAAAACTATTTATAAATAAAATACTAGTTTTCAGACTAATAACTATTATATTATTTAATTATTATATTAATTACTAGGTTTTTCTTTAAAAGAATTGATGATAAACATCCGATAATCAATCAAGCGCATACCAAGAAAATGATCAAAATGCAAATAAATAATTAAACACTTAAAAAAAATTATTACCCTAATTAATATAATAACTAAATTCATTATTTTTTTAATTGATGGCTTTTATGGTGTTACAAACCTACCCCTCTTAAAAAGAATCTCGTACTCGAGATTAAGAACCTTCCGAGAATAACCGGGGAAATTCTGCTTTGAGTTCATTTTCTCTTTCCCAAGTGGCCTCATCTTCCAAATGATGACTCCACTGAACTTTGCACATGTTAATGACTTTACTCCGTGTAATTCTGCGAGATGTTTCTAGAATTCTGATCGGGTACTCCGAATAAGTCAAATCCTCATTAACATTCAGTTCTTCCATGGGTAACTGTTCTTCTGGTACTCTTAAGCACTTCTTAAGTTGTGATACGTGAAATACGGCATGCACATTCGATAATCTATCGGGTAGCTCTAACTGGTAGGCTACTTCACCTTTTCTTTCCAAAATCTTGAATGGGCCGATATAGCGAGGTGATAATTTTCCTTTAACCTTAAACCTTTTCATTCCTCTCATCGGTGAAACTTTAAGGTATACAAAGTCTCCTACTTCAAACATTAACTCTCTTCTATTATCAGCATAGCTTTTCTGTCTTGACTGTGCTGTCTTCAAATTTTCTCTGATAATTTGCACTTGCTTTTCCGCCTCTTGGAGAATTTCTGGACCGAATACTTGACTTTCTCCAGTCTGATTCCAATAAAGGGGTGTTCTACACTTTCGTCCATAAAGTGCTTCAAATGGTGCCATTTTTATACTTGCCTGATAACTGTTGTTATACGAGAATTCTGCATAAGGCAAACTTTTATCCTAGCTTCTACCATGCTTTAGAGCGCAAGCTCTTAGCATATCTTCCAACACTTGGTTTGTCCTTTCCGTTTGCCCATCCATTTGTGGATCATAAGCTGAACTAAAATTTAGCTTGGTATCCATGGACTCATGAAGTCTTTTCCAAAAGCGCGAGGTAAACTGGGTTCCTCGATCTGATACGATCTTCTTCGGTACTCCATGCAGACAAACAATCCTTGACATGTATAATTCTGCTAACTGGGCTCCCGAGTAAGTTATCTTTACAGGTATAAAGTGTGCTACTTTAGTCAACCTGTCTACTATGACCCATATTGAATCATAGCCATCCCGAGTACGGGGTAGTCCAACTATGAAATCCATACTGATTTCTTCCCATTTCCATTCCGGTACATTGAGAGGTTGTAGCAATCCTGCTGGTCTTTGGTGTTCAGCTTTAACTCGCTGACACACATCACACAATGCAACATGAGTAGCAACATCTCTTTTCAACCCGTACCACCAATACTTTTCCTTAAGATCCTGGTACATCTTTGTACTTCCAGGGTGAATAGAGTAAGTTGAATCATGAGCTTCTCTCAAGATAAGTTGGCGTAGGTGCTCGATTTCGGGTACACAGATCCTCTTCTTAAACCATACTATGCCTTGTTCATCTTCCGTGAAATCTGGGGCTTTTCCCAAACCAATCAAAGCTTTAATTTCCTTAATCTTCTCATCGGACTCTTGTCCTTTATGAATCTCATCTTCCAAAGTAGATTCAACTTCTATAACCGTTGCTTCTACATTATTGAGCATACCATGGTTGAGTTGTTCCATTTCCCAGCACAATTCTTGTGACATCAAATGAGTAGTGATGTTGTTCACTTGACCCTTACGGCTCAAAGCATCAGCTACTACATTTGCCTTTCCGGGGTGATATTGTATTTCCAAATCATAGTCCTTAATCAACTCAAGCCATCTTCTCTGTCTGAGGTTGAGTTCTTTCTGAGTGAATATATATTTCAAGCTTTTGTGATCTGTGAAGATTTTGCACTTGTTTCCAATCATATAGTGTCTCCAAATCTTCAAAGCATGCACTACGGCCGCTAGCTCCAGATCATGCGTCGGATAATTCTTCTCATGTTTCCTCAATTGCCTTGAGGCATAAGCTATCACTTTTCCTTCTTGCATTAGCACACATCCAAGTCCAAGGTGTGATGCATCGCAATACACATCAAATCCCTTGTGGATGTCTGGCATTACCAATATTGGTGCAGTGGTTAACCTTTTCTTGAGTTCTTCAAAACAATTCTGACAAGCTTCATCCCACTTGAACTCTTTACCTTTCTCCAGTAGAGAGGTAAGAGGTTTCACTAACTTGGAAAAACCTTCAATAAATCTTCTATAGTATCTAGCCAATCCAAGAAAACTTCTAATCTTGGACGCATCCTTTGGTTGTTTCCAATCCAATATCTCACTTATCTTTCCTGGGTCCACTTTAATTCCACCATCGGTAACGATATGTCCTAAGAAAGCAACTTCCTTCAACCAAAAATCACACTTCGAGAATTTTGCGTACAGTTGGTTGTCACGAAGCTTTTGTAGGACTAGCCTTAGATGATCTTCATGTGTTTCTTCATTCGGAGAGTATATCAGTATGTCGTCAATGAATACGACCACAAACTGATCCAGATATTCCATGAATACTTTATTCATTAAGTTCATAAAGTATGTCGGTGCATTAGTCAGTCCAAACGACATGACCAAAAACTCATATAATCCATATCTTGTCGTGAAGGCTGTCTTCGGTACATCTTCTGCTCGAATTTTTAACTGATGATATCTCGATCTCAGATCTATCTTCGAGAATATCTTAGCTCCTTTCATTTGATCGAATAAGTCTTCAATCCGAGGTAGTGGGTATTTATTCTTGATGGTTACTTCATTCAAACTTCTATAATCAACACACATTCTCCTTGAACCATCCTTCTTGTTCTCAAATAGCACCGGGGCTCCCCAAGGGGATGAACTTGGGCGAATGAAACCTTTTTCTAGTAATTCTTCTATTTGTTTCTTCAGTTCTACTAAATCTTTGACATCCATTCTATAAGGTCTTTTCGAGATAGGTGCGGTTCCGGGTAATAATTCAATAGATATTAAGAAGGTAAGAGTAGTCTGCCGTTCTGCCGTTCTACCGTTCTGCCTTTAATTGATCTGGACCGTCCGTGGCACGGTAGCCGCTCGCGATCCATCGGCTACGCTCCCGTCCTCCCACGATAGCCACGAGCAACCTCTCCTTCTTTGGAACCGACGTCGTCGCCCTCTCCTCCTCCCTCTCTCTCCGTCCCTCTCGTCTCGCTTCTTCACTCGCAACCCCCAACCTGCTCGGCTTCACCAGATCGTGCCGGACACGGTCGTTGGGCCGCCACCATGATCTCGACGCGGCTCGCTCTCGACCACTCGCCGGCCCGCCCCTTCCTTGCTCGAGCTGCCGCCATGCCCCATCCGAGATCGGCGCCCCCTGTGCCCCCTTGCTCTCGGCCACTCGTCGCCCCCGCTCGAGACGCTGACACGCCCTCGTCCGAGATCGGCGCCCCCTGTGCCCCCTCCGCTCCATCCACGACCGTGCCCCCCGCTTGAGTCGCCACCATGCCCCGTCCGAGATCAGCGGAGATGGACGTGGATGGTGTCACGTGCATCGTTCGACACCAACCGCAGCAGCGTGCGTGGGGCCACGGTGGCGCCTAGGCTCATGTCCGTGGACCACCACCTAGATTCGATGACCACCGCCTCCATCTGCGCGCCCTAGCAAGGTCGATGCCGCGGGCTGCCGCCGGCGAGGTGGCCATCCTTGGCATCCGTGCCCCAGCACGCGACCACGGGAGCAGAACCCTTCTCCCGCCACATCCTCATCGCCCCCGATGCCAAACCTGGCGCTTGGGCTCATATATTTATGCAATAGGGATTTGGGTTAAGATTCAACAAGACTCAGGAACACTTCCCTACTCTAGATGAAGTTGAGGGTATGAGTGAGTTGTTTACCTTATTTGTTAATTTATTATTCTTAAATTATACCAATCGACAGAATCCTTTTTCGGTCCGCTGCTCCTGCGCTAGCCGGCCACCTCCACCTTGCTTGAGGTCGTTGCGATAGGAAAGAAGGGGTACACATGTATGTGTGATCCTGGGCGTTGAGCTTAGTAGGTATGATGGTTGGACCAGGATTGATGAGGGTGATTTGTCTTTTCCTACTCGTGTTCTTTGATCTGTGTCGACTTAATTTGCGTTCTTTTGTCAATGGAACATCCATCCCAGGTACCTTTGGAGCACCCAAAAAGATTCTATATAGGGATGACATTTAGCCATGGTGCAGATAATAAGTTCCTTGGAGGTAATATTTATCCGTTTTAAATTCTTAGAAGGTGTCGTTTCAATATTTTTGATGACTCGCATGAATAGATTTTTTGTATGATCACGCTATTTTGATGTTTCCATGCGGAGTAGTGGCAAAGAATTTTTGTTGCCTGAAGACCACACAATGTCGATTATGGACTAGAGATTGCAGGAAGTTGGGAAATATATCACCTTAGACAAATTTGATAAAACGGCTCGCCCATTTGCAATACTAGCTGAAGATTTTCCTCCAACTGCTCCTCAACCCTTGCATGTTCGCTTCTGCAAAGATATTGAATTACAAGGAGGAAAATTGGTAATCTCTAGCTCTGTTACATTGGACACTTTCATAAGTAGACAAAAAAAATTTTGTATTTTTTTGGACTTTATTATGGTATTTTTCCTTACAAGACAGAAAGGTATTTTGCCTTACAAAAACCACAAATAGGACTATGAAATGTTGCAAATGATATGCCAATAAAAACAAGGATGATAAATTTTAGCCTCCATACACCACATATATGCTTCTTACCTTCTTACAAAAAACATAGCCAACACAGAAATGTACTTTCTAGATTTTTTGAAGTCCTCAAAATAATTGACAAGCACAGCAAGACCATAAGCAAGAGGTAGCTACCCAACATTTTCCAAGATCTCAACTCTCTTATTACCATCCCCAATATTTCATTCTTCAGATTCTTCACCAAAACTTGATTGTTACTCCTCTCAAGGCCACAAAAACAGTAGAACCAAAGACAAGGAGACTAAGTGGAAATAAACCAAACTTACGTGGGTTCAAACTTGCAACTGTCCACTGTCACAAAAACTACAAATTTCATTGTAAAAAGAAGCTACTCGGGTATTGAGAGTCTAGCAGCAAAAAAACAAAGAGACGATGTAAAAAAGATAAAATGGATCATCACTAAGGAATAATTTATGTGTACTACTTTCTTGAAGATAAACGGTAAATGAATTGTGTTGATGAAAGACTCAAACAGTAACCAAGCTACATGGCTATTATTATGCTATATTCATATGAGAACATTCTTTATTTTTCTCTACTATTCCTTATGTTTGTATCGTAGGCGTCCACATTCGAGGATGGTGCACGGTTCTGCCGTCGCGCTCCCTCCACGCTCCATCCGTTCTCCGCGCTCGATCCTCAAATCCCGCGGCTCCATCCTCGAATCCTGCGCTCCCTCCGCGCTCCATCTGCCTCCCTCCGCGCGCGCCGCCGCCCCGGCCCGCGATTCCCCCACTTCCCCGTCACCACCCCGAGCGATGCGCTCACACATCCAAAGCACTCCCGACCCCTCCGGCAACAACTCGGAGGGGTCGAGGCCGAATCCACCGATGAGAAGGGGGCGATGGAGAGGCTGGCGATGGCCACGAGGGCGTTCTCCGCTTCGGCCTCCGGCAGCGGCACTGGCGGTGAGGTTGGCCATAGCATGGGGAGGAAGACCACGGCGGCACGGTGAGGAGAAGTCTGGCCTCCATGCACGCAAACATCGACTCACCCGCAGCTGCTGCTCCACGGGCCTCGGCTCCGCTCCACTCTTCCATAAATGGCACGGGATCTACTCTATCGTGGATGCCGCGCCTCCCCCTTCCATAGACAGGTGGGATCTACAGCTTCCTCGACGCAATCAATACCTCTCTCATGGAAGGAACCCGCGCCAAATCTACGCTGGATGGGATCCATGTGGGCGATATGGATCGCCGAAATCCACACCTCACCATCGGCCCCCTTCCATCCTCGGTGCCCTCCTACCATCGGCGGCACGGGATCTCGGTGATGGAAGGGCAGGGGCAGCATGGGATCTATTGTATTTTTACGATGCAGTGGCGGGCATTGGAGACGGGTTCGTGTGGGATGTCGACTCCCAGCTCTACTACCACACCAGGTAGCTGCTTCCTTTCTCTCTACGTGTTGTAGCGTTCCACTGATTGGGCGTCGATGGTAGAATTTCATGATGAACTAATGAAAGGAAGGTTTGCCGCTTGCGTGCGACCTGTCTCCCCCCTTTCTGTTCAATTGATTGATGGTTGCTTCTCTCACGTAGTTGTTATTTTCACTTGAATATATTCCTCTATCTTGTTTTTTGCTGCTGCAGACGGAGGTTGATTACCTTGGCCAACTTTAGTTCCTCTTTGTTACTTCTGTCGGATAAGACAGAGATACGGTTTAAAGGCAACAGTCGGAACTTTTTGTGCCTAAATATAGTCACGACACTTTCACAAGCATCATTTGCAAATCTGAACACTAGGCTTGATATTACTTTGTTTTCATGTTAACAAATGGAAGAGGTTATTATGGATCTAGTAGGAATTCTGTGACATAGTTTTACTCCTTTGAATGGCATGCAGTAGGTTCACAAATTTGGTAGAGACCAAGTTACGGAAGTACTTCCACATATGATCAGCCTCGAAGGCTGGAGCATTGTTTGCTCTCAAATTGACAGCTTAATGAGTTTACAATACCAGACAATTACTTAATTGCTGTAATGTTGGTACCAGACTTCATGAGTATATATATGACACCTTCATAATCGTTAACACTGTTGATACCATATCAAGTTCTTCTCATGCGTATTTTTCCTTTGCTTCTTGTTGAGAGATCAGACCCATCAAAAGTGACCAGCAAGACAAGTTTGTCGTCAATCCTTTCCACAATTAAGAGCAACTCAAGTCATTCAACACTGACTCTTCCATCAATGAGAGATCGAAATGAGCTTCCTACTCCTCAGACAGAAGGTGAAATCTTGTCATCTTCTAATTTGAAGGCATTCACGTTCAATGGTCTAAAAAATGCAACCAAGAACTTCCGACCGGACAGCCTTCTTAGGGAAGGAGGGTTTGGGCATGTCTACAAAGGTTGGATTGATGAGCACACGCTTGCTCCTTCAAGACCTGGGAGTGGTATGGTTGTTGCTGTGAAGAAGCTTAAACCGGAAGGTTTTCAAGGACACAAGGAATGGCTGGTAGGCTTGGAGCTCTTCTAGATTTTCCCTGCTCCTAGGACATCTGTCATTGTTCATGAATCATGACTGTTCTTCCTTTTTTCTGCTGCAGACAGAGGTTGATTACCTTGGTCAACTTCACCACAAGAATCTTGTTAAGCTCATTGGTTATTGCTCAGATGGTGACAACCAGCTTCTGGTGTATGAATTTATGCCCAAGGGAAGTTTGGAGAACCATATGTTTAGAAGTGTGTGTTTCATCTCTATGGCTCTGCTTTGTTAAGACCCAGTTTCTTATAACTTTCTTGTTCATTCCCTTTAACCATGCAATATTTCTCCTGTTTAGGAGGTGCTGATCCTTTGTCATGGGCAAAGGCTCAAAGTTGCCATTGGAGCTGCTAGGGGCTTGTCATTTTTACATGATGCTGAAAACCAAGTCATATATCGTGATTTCAAGGCATCAAACATTCTTCTCGACTCAGTAAGCTTAATTAGGAATTCAAGACATCCAGCTCTGATTGCCGACCATGTCTGCCTTGTCGAATGGTCCTTTATCATTATTATTTAATTATATGGTTTGCTTAGCTGCTTATTACATCTGAATTCTGTAGGGTGCTTTTAAGAAAATTATTGTATTCTTCTTTAACTCTTCGTGTATAATTTTTTGTTAGGTCTTGTACTGTAGTTATTGAGTTATCTCACATTTTTGTATTTCATGGCCAGATTGAACAACATGAATCTCTAGAGAACATCTTTAGCCCTGTCCTTGAAACTACTGCTCAGGCTTATGGTGAAGATGACAACATTCAACCTTCTTCAGGTTGTATGGATGCTGGGCCACCTCTGCCATCACCCAGTCCAGGTTGCTCTCTCATAACAATATAATACATATAGCATAGTTATCTATTTTAATTTATGAAGATTGCAAATATTTTTATCAGTGGCGAAGCAAGCATTAGATATTGCCAGGGTCAGCTAAGTTCGATTCAGATTGTGATTTACTAAAGAATTTTACATACTATAACATGAGTCAATTGCTGGCATTAGATTGTTTTTACTATACCAGGAAACGTGAACGGGTGACAACGAAGAGCTTGGACGAGGCCCGGAAATCCTTTGGGACAGACGGGGACATTCTCTTGGTAGGATTTGCGCTATGATTTGCTGCTTACATTTTAGCTGCATCATGCTCTGTGGTTTTAAGACTTGTAGTGCTGTCCAAACCAGTGGTGGTGCACTGGCGTTTCATACAAATCTTCTCTTGTAGGTCTCTCTAACAGGAAAGAGTGGGATGAAGCTGTCGCGTAAGCTACTTGCCTGCTCCATGTAGATAAATAAATAGGTCACTAGCAACCTTGTGAATACGTTGTACATGTCCCTATAGTAGTTATGACTGTCGAGTGCCAGCCCTGTATGTACCTGAGAACATTCTCGCAGTTACAGCTGATAGCAGCAGTGTGGTAGTGAGCTTAGTAAGCATCCTGTATGTTGGCCCATGTCGTTCGCCAAACCATGGCCGTGCAAAGGGGTTCAGCGGCAGCAAAAGGCTCTGCTGACCTTGTAAACGAGCAAGTGTTATGTATGATTGTTAACTGAACGTGTACAGAGATCTTCAGAAATAAAATTAAAATCGTGCTCCTCTCTGCAACCGTGCTCCATCCACCTGCTGTGTTGTGCTGTGCTGGGAGCGCTCGCGTTGCTGTCGCCTGTCGGAGTGTCGGTCGTGTCTGAATCTCGCCAATCATTCATTTGAGGTCGCTTCTGCCAGACCCAACCGCTGGTGAGTTGAGTGTTAGGTCGCAGGAATCGAACTGGCGCCGGCTCCAATCTCACCCTACCTGCCTGGCCTGCACGTTGCTTTCTACTAGCGATTTGCATTTCAATGGGAGCGATAATAATTGGAGGGAGCTGGTGATTAGGAAACGACTGTCTCATTGTCAATGGATAGTGTATGTAGTGATTGCGTGCGTGTGTGTCGCATTTTTTTGTAACAAAAAGTGTCGCCATTTCAGAGGGATTGTGCCAACTTTTGAGTCACTACCGGATCAGCCGACCCCCCGATCGGGTACCATGCATGGCTAGAGCAAAAGTAAGGTGCGATCGAAAGGACCTTTCGACTAGGGCCGACCGTTTACCTCGTCGATAGACCAGGATGCCTACCCTACTGGAGATCCTAGAGCCCAGTCCTACCACGATCCATGTCACGACGTTCCCTAGCCACGCCTTTCATAAAGTTCTTTCTGCAACTTTCTAGAGCATGAACACTAAGCAGTAAGCAAGAAAAATGATGCACGCCTCTTCAGTCCAGTGCAATCTTGAGAAGAAAAGTTTAAGCACCAGACTCTGGCACCATAAGTATATGCTATTTATTGAGCTCAAATGTGACAGGGATGATAATTTTTTAAACCACTTTCAAATTTCAATTAACCCTGTAAGAAAGTAAAGATATGTTGCCTTACATTGCTATCCACTATATCAAGAGCCTTTCTATTTTAGTTTCGATGATAATGTATCAAAACATGCAAGCGGAAATTGGCGATGTTAAAGGACATTTTGGAGAATTAATGCTTTGGCATTTAATCCATGGACGAAGGTAATATTTTTAATCTGATAGTGGCTATCATTTTTAGTCATTGTTATTAGTATCAACATTTAGCTACTCATTGTTTAAGGTTATGCCCATATTTAGTGCCTTTTATTGTACATGCTCAATGATTCAACCATGGTAATATATGCAATTCTGATCTACACAAGGATGTCATCAATATTTCTAAGATGGGATTTTTGTTGCTATTGAAAGCTCTCTTGTGAGTTTTGGTGTTTGGATGACAACTCAATTAAAGGACTAACAAGTGTACTAAGTGTTGAACAGGTGCTTAAGGTAAAGCCTACAGGGTTCAACACAAGTGAACAATTGTGATGGTCCAAGAACTGGATTATGGATACATGATGGACATCACAAGTAGGATGGACATTACATAAAGTGAGACTCGGGTGCGTAGCTAGGAGACAACTGATCAAGCCAAGGACGGAGGCAAGAAGAGCTTCGAGGTACCAAGTGCACGGGAGAAGGTCAAGGAGGCTGAGGAACCCAAAGCCAAGGGTGAAGAAGGAGGCTTGCAAAGTCAAGGGTGATCGAGTTGAGAACAGCTACGGCACATCAAGGATCACTACATAAGAACGTGACTTACAGCAAATGAGGTAACAGCTACAGTTATGTGGTGTAAGTCATAAGGCTCAAGATCAAGCTCTAAGAAGGAGATCAAGGTCACTAGAAGGAGAACAAGTGTCAAAACCAGAACTGGAAGCAACCCAAAAGAGCTAAGTTCACCTTAATCTTTAGTTTGGGTTGTTCCTATGTTTGGAAATGTTCTATGTGACCTTTGCAGGATGTTAGAGCTAAGAAATGTCAATCTAGATCAAGTCAAGCCGACTTGATGATTTATGAGTCCAATATCAAAGCTCAAGCATGTGAAATGCTATGAATATAATAATTAAGAGAAGGTATGTTTCTAGACTTAGTACATTGGTTTTAGTGTACTAATATACTTGTCTAAGTGTTAGAAACAGAAAGAAGAAGAAAAGAAGAGAGGTGCAAAGGGCTTGGCTATGTACAGCCAAGGCAGCTCAGTCTGGCACACCGGACTGTCCGGTGGTGCACCGGACAGTGTCCGGTGCGCCAGGCTGGCTCGAGCGAAGTGGCCGCTCTCGGGAATTCACCGGCGACGTACGGCTATAATTCACCGGACTGTCCGGTGTGCACCGGACTGTCCGGTGAGCCAACGGTCGGCCGGGCCAACGGTCGGCCGCGCGATCTGCGCGGGACACGTGGCCGAGCCAACGGCTAGATGGAGGCACCAGACTGTCCGGTGTGCACCGGACATGTCCGGTGTGCCAACGGCTCCCAGATCTGCAACGGTCTGCAACGGTCGGCTTCGCCGTAGAAGGAAAGAAATCGGGCACCGGACAGTGTCCGGTGTGCACCGGACTGTCCGGTGCGCCACCCGACAGAAGGCAAGATTTGCCTTCCTGGATTGCTTCCAACGGCTCCTAGGCTCCTTGTGCCTATAAAAGGGACCCCTAGGCGCCTCCAGCAATAAAAAAAGTGCAGCCAACAAGTGTAGACTTCACTGGAATCAATTCTCGCCCTCCCTCTTGTGTGTAACTCTATAGTTTGTGTAGAAGGCACAATTATAAGCCTTTAGAGAGAGGAGTAGTGCTGCTAAGAGCTAGAGCAAGGTCTTGAGCATATCGTTACTCTGCCGGGGTGCTGCCAAGAAGTTTGTAAGCAGCCGCGGTTCTGTTGTAACCCCACTCAATAGTGAAGGGCTCTATCTGTCATACTGACAGATCTGAGCAAACGGAGGAAGGAGTTGAAATAGACTCCAAGCCCAGGTGTGGCTAACTCCAACGAGGACTAGGCAAGCATTTCAGGCTTGGCCGAACCTCGGGATAAATCCTTGCGTCTGTGTGCTCTATTCTGTATTGTATCCTGACTCTCTGTCTTACTCGCCTTTATATCTGCACTTCAATACTTATCTGTGGTATAAGCTTGATTTGAAGTGCAAGACATTTTGAGACAGGATCTTCCATTCCGCTGCGACCTACTCGAGGAGTCTTCTCATTCCACTGCGTACTAAGTCTTCGAGTAGAGTAAGAATTTAAGTTTTAAAGTAATAAGTTTCATTCGCCTATTCACCCCCCCTCTAGGCGACATCCAGATCCTGTTCCCGGGTCAAAGGGAACTTTCAGCTATGCGTAATTTTTTACTCTACAAGTATGATTTATACCAATTTTTGTTAATCCCATCGCAACGCACGGGCACGTACCTAGTAATTCAATAGAAAACTCTATGTCACAGTCAGGTGGCATACCTGGTAATTCCTCCGGAAATACGTCTGGGTATTCGCACACTACTTTGATATTTTCCAAGGGCTTTTCTTCCAAGTGATTGATCACTATTTCCCCTTTTTCATCTGTTGACTTGTCTATGTTAACTTGGATGCTTTCACCTTGAGGACTTGTCTAACATAATTGTTCCATTGGCACACTGTATCACTCCATCACAACTTTTCAACCAATTGCATCCAAGAATCACATCAATACCGTTGGATCCTAGACCACTGGGTCGACTGAAAAATCTATTCCTTGAATCTTGATATTAACATGGGGGCATGAGTGTGTGGCCTTCATGTCACCTCCCGGTGAACTAATGTGTAACATCTTCTTAAGGTGGTACTTAGGTATGTTGTGTTTTCCACAAATGACTCATTAAGAAACGAATGTGATGCTCCAGAGTCAAATAAAACTGATGCAGGTATGGAGTTAACGAGGAACATACCATACACTATGTCGGCATCCTCGGGTACTGATTCTACGGTGACGTGATTGACCCTTCCTCTGCTCTGGTTCTGCGGAGTCTTGTTCTGAGCAGATCCACGAGCGGGGGTGTTCTGGTCATTCCTCTGAGTATTGCTCCTTTAGGGTGTTTGCTGGTTGCGCCTTGGGCAGTTGTTAGCATAGTGGCCTAGCTCACCGCACTTGAAACAACCATTGGGTTGGATAGGTGTGTTGCTGCTTCTGGCCTGCGTGTTACTGGCGCCACCTTGATAGTTCTGTGAACTCCCACCAGACCTCTGGTTGGTCTGAGAGTTGTTCCTGTGCTGGTTCTGACTCTGATTATTTCTCTGGCTTTGCTGTCCAGAGCGTTGCACTTGATAATTGTTTCCGCCTTGATTTCTAGAGCGGAACTACGAACCTTGAGCGTTGTTAGGGTGGGTATTCCTACTGGACTGACCTTGAAATTTTCTTTTGTGGTCAGATAGCTCCTTTCTTTTGCTTTCAAGGCCAATTGCCTTGTTCAACAAGGTCTGGAAATTGGGGAATGTGTGACTCTGAAGTTGATAGTTCAGAGGTCCAATCAGTCCTTCCAGGAAACGCTCTTGGCGCTTCTCATATGTATCCACTTCTTCAAGGGCTTAGCGTGAAAGCTGAGTGAAGCGATCACGATACTCGCTGACAGTCATATTCCCTTGGGTAAGGGAAAGGAATTCCTTCTTCTTCAGCTTCATAATTCCCGAAGGAATGTGATGAGAGCGGAAGTTCTCTTGAAACTCCTGCCAAGTTATTGTATCCACGTTGGGATGTGCCGCTGTGAAGGCATCCCACCAGTCGGACGCAGAACCCTCGAGTCTTCTCGAGGCGTACAAGACCTTCTCCCGGTCGTTGCACTGGGTGATGTCTAGCTTCTTTCCAATGACTTTGAGCCAGTCATCGGCATCTAGAGGATCAACCGCATGAGAGAATGTTGGCGGATGATGACTCATGAAATCCCAGTGCTTATCTCTGGCCGGGGGTGCATACTGCTGTTGCTGCTGATGTTGCTGATTCTGTTGGTTCTGCTGAATTTGTTGAACAGCCGCAGTGAGTCCTTGCAGAATCTGCATCTGGGTGGCGATGAACTGCTCCATATTGGGATTCGGTGGTGGTGGTACTTGTTGATCATGCTGGTTCCGGTTGTTGTTAGGTCCTTGACGTGCGTTCACCATCTGATCGGTTAGAAAGTGAACATCTTAGAGGAGAAAGGAGTAGAAAAGATTCTATAGGGGAAATAGCTTATGTTTGAAAATTTTTATATGTTCTTATGGCCATCATTCCATAAGACCATTGCACTCAAACAAAGATCCAAATCAAACATGTCAACCAATCACCATCACATGGTTGTTATTTATTAATATGATAACTTAAAAAGGTGTTCAACGTCTAACGCGAAGACTAACTTATTACATCATAGCTCAAAATACTTAAAGCAGCCTAGTGACGGATCCGGGCTCTCCATAGCGCAGCCTCTTGCGGGGAGGAGACAACGCCATGGCGGGGACCTGAGCTTCGGGCGGATCTAGTTCTTGCAGTTGGGCTTCCAGGGCTGCAATCCTGGCATGGGCATTCTCCAGCTCCAAGTGCACCCTGTAGAGATCCAGGGTGGCACTGTCTAGGTCGGTGTTGAGACCGGCCACTACACCAGCTAGGGTGTTGAGGCGATCCTCACCAGCTTCACCTGGGATGATGCTGGTCTGACTTCCTCCACGCAGACGCTGAGGAAGATGCCTGGACCTCGTGTTCTGCAGCTGCTGCCGGTAGGTGTGGTTGAGCGACCACAGGGTCCGACGGGCAGCATCGCTGACCGAGGCAGCGTAGGTGGACAGTGGTGTCAGGGACTCGTGAGCAGACAGAGTCCTGAATCCCCTGTCCCCTGCATCCATCACCCTGACGTGGATGTGAGTGATGTAATAGCAAGCCCGGGGAGGCTCGCTCACCCGCCTTGTTTCGTACAGGGGGCGGACGTAGGTGCCTAGCGCGTGCAGCACTTCTTGTAGCAGGTTGGGGAAGTGCCCTGTCTCGAACATTGATGTGTAATGTTCGACAACAGGACCAAACCCCATGAAGTAGTCCTGCTGGGCGTAGTCAGCTTCCTCATGGATGTGTTCGTCTCCACCTTCTTCGTCGTCGTCATCCTCGTCATCATCGTCTCCGGAGTCGTCGGGGTCGTCTCCTCCGGGTGTAGGTGCTTGGAAGGCTGGTGCAGGCGGTGCTGACGTCGATGACCCAGCTGTGAAGGCCAGGGACTGCCAACGGGGTGGGCGTCGGCAGCTGTTCCTCCGAGCTGTCCTCCAGGTTGACTACATTCTCCACTCGGATGGGAGGGAGATCCACCGGAACTTCCTCGACTACCACTGGGTAGACCGGGATCTGCCGGGGCTGAGGGGCGTAGCTGGTGTTGATGCGGGTAGTTTGGAGAGTACGAACCATCTACAAGAGAAGAGCCAACTCAGTTGAAATTTTAAAGAGGTAAGGCTGATAAAATAATTTATAAGAGTGAAATTAGCAAGTTTTGAAGAAACTAGACTTTCCATTTGTAACTAGTCTAACGACCTAGGGTCAGCATAGCTTTGATACCACTTCTGTCACACCCAGTTCTAGGGGGTAGAACCGAGCGCATACCATATGTGTGCCAGGATCCATTTCCACACATATGTTGACGTGTAATATATCAAAAGAAAATGCAATAGAGGCGTAAGAGAGAGTATAATACTTTATTACATCATCTGCATCATTGTATCTTGAACAAATATCACATCAAAGTAAAGCGGAAATAAATAACATGGGCAATCTCCCACAGGAAGATGACCGGCGCATCGTTAGACTTAGAATTCATCGTCGTCGATAAAATCTCCATCAAAGTCTCCAGCATCACCCTCTGATCAAAATATTAGCAAGGGTGAGCTCACTTATGGTCGGGGCTCAGCAAGTGGGGGAAAAATTAATGCAGGTATAACAAGGTGAGGCTAAGGTTGAGCAGTAAGCATTTTAGTTTGTCAACATTTTATTAACAACACCTGTCTTACTAATAAGTGTGAATATCGAATATCCCATTTAAACAAAGGAATATAACAAAAACACTTAAGTGAAACCACTTAAGCAATTTATTGGCAGATCATCGGATCTCAATTTAATTCCATCTTCAAGTTCAATTATCATGTGAGGAGTCCAGGTCGCTCATAACCGGGAGCACGGCTGATATATCAGTTTTACACTCTGCAGAGGTGGTACAACTTTACCCACAAGCCATGTATCCCATCTAGCCCGGGTTGATCGGACCCTTAAACACTGCCGAGGTGAATGGCTAGGGATCCATTATGAGGCTTTCACAAAATACACTTAATACGAAGCAACCCGCTAAGGTTTCTAAAGACGATGGTGGTGGCCCCCTGGGTGAGGTATCTTAGCCAAGAATACGACCCCATGTTAACGTGGGCTGCCAGCACCTACCGCTCCCCCTCTTGCCCATATTTCAGGTAAGGTTGCTAGGCACTAAGCATATAAAGCTAATTACCAAAACCAGAGCCATGATAGCACTCGTGGTTGCACTGTTATCCTGGATGGTCACTCCATGTTCCAATTAATTTGAAATAATATTAGCTTAACCATCGGGTTAATGCCATAATTGCCAATTAAATTTTTGGAACATTAATACCAATTGATGAGTGACATTAAAAATCATTAAGTTGAGCGGTAGCATAAATCTTGCAAAGCTTAATTATTTTCTAGGTTAAACAAGGAATACAGGTGATAAATCTAGGAAATCCTTAATTAGGTATAATCCAACAAATTATGCAGTATATCAAAAATTAAACATTATTATATGCAATGAGTGGGTACAAAAAGAATATGCTGAGGGATAATCCACTTGCCTTGCTTAAATGCGTCCTGCGGATCATCCTCGAACAAATTTGGTTCGCCTACCACACCGTCAGCTTCTAATAATGTTACACGTCGCCATACAAAAAGAAAGTATACACCCATAAATAAACATGCACCATTACACAAATAAACACACATCACACTTATCTCGCCTTAAATACGTCCCAAACGCGTAAATACTTATTAATTCAATTATAGTTATTATGGTGAGTCCTAAATGATGAATTTATGAGTGGGTGCAATAAACACAGTTTTAACTAGTATTAATATATTTTAACATCATCAATGAAATTAAATGATAATTATCGTCTTTAATACTAATAAATAAATTAATACCTTTTATCCTTTTTATTTCTAACTCAAATTATTGAGTATAGCCAAAAATGAATTTAACATTCTAAAAATCCCTATAAATACTAATTGAACTTTTTATAACACAAGTGAGGTTATTTTGACATAAACTAATATTTTACTTACTCTAAAAATCTAAGTGCTCAATTTACGAACATGTTTATTTGACTAGAAAAAATCTATTTTTCATACTACCGGTGATATTTTCTCTTTTCTTTCTAAAAGAAGATATTAATAAAATAATCGGATAAATCATCTAAAAATCCTATATTATTCATATGACATGAGTTCTATACCATTTTCTAAATCCATTAAAATGCGCCTATAACTATAATTCTCCAAATAGTTTCTTAAAGTTTATTGTGACCAAATTTGACTACAAAGTTTCTTATCTAGTATTTTTATCACCAACGTGTGACTACTAAATCTACGTCATATTTTTCTAATCCAAAAATCAACGTCACGACTAACATAAAATATCACGGTGTACTAACGATCGCATAACTCTACCAAAAATTCCATAGCGCACATACACATAAATTATGGATCACACGTGTTCATATTACAACAAACTAAATATACAATTCATGAATCGAATCAAAAAGTATTTTATAGAATACACAAAATAAATTGGGTTGTCTTCAACCTTGGGTTCGTGCGTGCGACGGGGAGGACTCGACGGGGTTCGGCCGGGTGGAGAAGAGCAGGGCTCGACTACGGACAGCGAATGGCGTGTGCGTGGCTCTAGCGACGAACTGTGGGCTCCGGTGAACTCCGGCGACGAACGGCAACAAACGACGGCGTCGAGCAGTGCACTGGCGAGCTAGAGAGATGGGACGAGCTTGGGTAGGCAGGAGAAGGGAGAGAGGCTCTGCTGCCTTTTATATGGAGCAGGAGGGAGAGGAGAGGTCACCGGTTCTTCATGACCATCAATGGCGTTCTTCACTGGGAGAGTTAATGGGAGAGAGGAACAGACGAAATCAAGCTCCATAACGCGAGATTCAAACGGACGCGCGGTCGGACGGTTGGGCTTCGGTTCAGACGCGTCGGGTCGTGGCCAGTCGATGCTGCGCGCCGTCGGGGCTCGCGCGGGGTTGTGGTGCATAGGCGGCTCGCCATGGAGCTTGGGTAGGGCGCACGGGCTTGGTCGGAGTCGTGTGGCTGGCCGGCTCGGGTGGCGCGCTCGGCGTGGCTGGAGGCCAGACGAGCGTGCAGGGCTCCCTGGTGCACACGCGGTAGAGAGCGGTGAGAGAGAGGAGAGAGATGGGAGAGAACAGAGGAGGGAGAGTTAGGGGAGAGAGAGAGTTAGGGGAGAGAGAGAGAGTTAGGGGAGAGAAGGTGCTCAGCAGGGCGGCGGCGGCGGCTTTGGCTGGCTGGCGCGCGCGTAGCTTAGGGTTTTGGGGTATTGGGCCCCTAGTTGGGCCGGTTTAGAGTTAGGAGATTTTTTCTCTTTTTATTGCGAAATGAATTTCTAAAGAGCTCGAAAATTCATAAAAAATTCACCAAAACTATTTATAAATAAAATACTAGTTTTCAGACTAATAACTATTATATTATTTAATTATTATATTAATTACTAGGTTTTTCTTTAAAAGAATTGATGATAAACATCCGATAATCAATCAAGCGCATACCAAGAAAATGATCAAAATGCAAATAAATAATTAAACACTTGAAAAAATTATTACCCTAATTAATATAATAACTAAATTCATTATTTTTTTAATTGATGGCTTTTATGGTGTTACAACATCGAACCACTCATACGGGTGAACAGTGAGGTCTCGAGAATTTTGTTATAAAATTCACCGGACTAGCACTGTGCACGACCCAGTGGCGCACCATACCGCTTAGTAACGGATATCTCTGGGCGTTAATGATTACTTCACAGGGAGGCGACACGTGTCCGGTCTGTCAAATCCCAGAGTAGTGCATAATACCTGGTCTAGTGCCCCCGAGAACAGTAGAATTTCAATGCCCCCAAGTTTTTAAAGGGAGTGGCAATGCCTATGGATCTATAAAAGGACCCTCAATGGCACATCTCATTGACACCCAAGCATACCCAGAGCTACTCTACACTTCGACACTCTGCCACAACACGTTCCATTGATTCTATTGAGATCTGAGCGCAAGTTTGAGTTGTTCCTTTAACTCTTTGTGTTTTGCACTCTTGCGATCTTGTTCTTGTGTTGTGTTTCTGGTTTTGGTTATTATGTGTGTACTCTCTCCCCTCTCTTGTGCTAAGTTGTAACTCTGATCTTGTGTACGGCTTCAAGAGACTCCAATTTGTGGAGATTCCTTGTGAGGGGATTCATATTGATATAAGGAAGACCGTGGCACTCAAGTTTGATATTTGGATCACTTGAGAGTGGTTGAAAGAAACCCTTGTCTAGAGAGGACACCACAACATGGATGTAGGCAAGCATTTTAGGCTTGGTCGAATCACATGATAAAATCGCATGTCTCGTTTGTGCATTTACTTTCTTGAGATTTTGTTTCTTCCTAATTTCTCCAAACTCACTTGCAATATTGCTCTTAGCCTAATGTATATCTTGAAAGAGCAATCAAGTGAAGAGGACTTTTTCTCTTCTTCTCACTTCAAACTTGGTTTAGTTTGTGCTAACTCCTAATGTTAGATCAAGTTTGTGTTTTGAGTTGTATTTTTACAGGATCACCTATTCACCCCCTCTAGGTGATCTCACTTATATAGTAAAATAGTTGCTCACTCGTGCTAGTAAACTTTTGTAGATTAGTAGATTTACTTAACTTATGTAATTAAGTTTTAACCTCTCTATTTAGCTTGGGTAGCTTTTCTAGTTTTGTAGTGCTAATGTGTTTAGGCTTTGTGCGCTTTTCTCACTAGTTTAATTAGACATTCCTAGCTTGATTGAGTACTAGTTGCAAAGGTTTATGTGACCTTACCAACTTGAATTGTTTAGGTGAGATCTACCTAGCATGACACTATAGTTGTTTATTTAAGATCTTCATAAGGTGCAAGTAATATATGGAGGGTCGTAGTCTTGATTAAATCAATAAGTCTAATTCTGCATTTGTTTTGGATATTCTGTCGTGAATAAAGTTTTAGAAAGGACTATTCACCGCCTCTGGTCCATCACTCGACCCTTCATCCATATGAAGTATGATGCATATTCAACCCCCTCTAGTCTCACAACATGTGTTCGACATCATAGTAGCTCCACATCGCCCCATGCTCTTATAGTGGGGCGTTTTGTTGAACCATGTAGTGTGCTAGCACGATGGTCAATGTTAGCCTGGTGTTGATGAGTTAGGAAATCTTTTTAGCATCAGCTCCCATGCTGCATCCAACTCCAATAGCTCTTCCCACTAGGCCTTCTTGTTGTTGGCTCCCCTATCGGCATCTCTATGTGGACCTCAAGGGCGATGGTGATGTACATTCATGTCTCCCTCTAGTGCTAACACTTATTAGTGAGGTCAAGCGAGATGTATGACATCTAAGGGTTCAGTCTTGAGTGGAGCTATACATAGTACCTCTAATGAGTTTATACTACTTTATACCTTAAGGACAAATAAATCGTAGAGCAATGCCACAAAAGGCCTCACCCCCATGAATGCCTCACACCAATAGGCAAAAGCCAATAGGTCGAGGATGGATTTGGTGGTGAGGTGCCCGATCTAGAGGCCATAGAACTCCAAGACACGAAGGAAGAATCACGACGATGGGAAGTCCATCCCCACCATTGTGAAAGACTAGAAGATGTACTCCCAATACTTTCTTGAGGCATGCATGGTGGAATCAACGTCACATGCAAATTGTTAGAGGCTAGTAGTGAGATCCACATGAGAGCTAGTGCACCTTGTCCGAGCCCTCCTTGTTTAGGATTCTTGTGCTTGACAACAAGTCCACTTGGGAGGTAGCCAACATGGCATCAAAGTGGACCTGGGGGATGCGCCAACTACGTTTGGTGGGTGATGAGAGAGATAGCTCGATGGCAAGTCCGATGGATTGAGTGGAGTAGTGAAGGAAAACGAAGATGGAACCACACATCCAAGATTTAAAGTGCCTTCTCTCACTCTCTTACAACTATTAGTAGGGGTGACAATGGGCTCTAAATTTTACACTATAAAATTTAAAGATCAGATCAGATTAGGATTGAGTTCTATTTCTATTTATTTTTGAACTAAAATTAATTTAGGGCCCTAAGGAAATGTGAAGAAACATTTGGATTGTGATCCATTACCACCCCTAACTGTTAGGCATATCACCCAAAGTATCGCACGACTCTTATAATTTAAGAGTCATGCAACATAACTATTGTCTGGCACATTGACCGCCGATCGAGTTGGTTAAAGCAAACAATACCCCTCGCATGCATAACATACATGTCATGTAAGGTGTTTGCAATAAGAATGGTCCCACCTATAGGCCTCTTTGGGCCTACGGTAGGCCTAGGGGCCATTGTAAGAATTTAGGATAGGACAAACTACAGGACGCTAGAAAAACACCCTCTAGAACTTCACAAGTAGAAGATAGATGCATAGAGGGCTCGACTCAATGTTATCCTAGCATCTTTGGGGCCCTACTCCTAGGGCCAAGTCCCCATGCAGGACAGGTCCTAAGGCCCTATGAGTTAGGTCCTTACACAGGAGACCATGTACTCCTCAAGACGCTCCCGAGATAGAACGACTCTAGGTGGAACGACTGATGTCCAACAATTAAGATAAGGATGTATGATATATTGGTTAGGTGATCCGAACCACTCAAAATTATGTACATGCATACAATCATGTCGGCTCTCTAAAGTGGTCTCAGATCTACATCTCTCTTATTTTTTTAATACTCTTGATAGGTCATGTAAGTGATAATAAGAAAAAAGATAACATGATATCTACCCTTTTGACGCATTGCAACAAGCTGGCAGCACAAAAGGTTGAAGTTATTGAGAAACCCTAAAAGAGGTTTCGTGGGCTAATACCGAAACTACCCTTGAGGGGGGTTCAAGTCTTATATATATGTATCCATACCCCTCATAATAAAGATAGACATAAAGAGTTTCCCTCCACAGTGTCTCGTGTTCCTTTGTCTTTTGGGTTGCTGGGAAGGAATCGGGCATCTACGACTTCTCGCGCCTCTAATGTCATCGGGAGGGTTTGGAGTATAGATCGGGGATCTGCGACGACTACGTTATTCAACGCGTCATTAGCACTGCTCTACCCGACTCATGGATCTAATCGACATCGACTCTCCATCACGCTGGTAGGTCCGTTAGTCTTGTCGAACTGTCCTACGCGACAGACTCCACTTCCGTTCGTCAAATCAAAAAACACGGTATGAAATCTCGAGTGATCTGCGGTTTATTGTTCACCGTGGAAAAGATATGGAGCTGGCGGTTGTGCTGGCCATGAGCCAACAACCTGCTTGGTCGTAGAGCTGCCACGAGCGTGAGGCTTGGAGTCGCACCACTCTCCCATGAGGAGACCGTGACGCTGTTGCGCGAGGAGGCCTGGAGCCGCACCAACCGTCCCGCGAGGAGGTCGCGTCGCCATTGTTGAGAAACCCTAATGAAGGGTTATGTGGGCAAATACCGAATATAGCCCTGAGGGCTATCGCGTCTCTATATATAGAACCTGTACCCCTCATATAGAAGAGAGATCAGAAAGAGGCCAGAGGTCCAACCCTATATCCAGTGTCTCGTGTGTTTCCTCTGTCGTGCTTATGGGAAGGGAGACGGGTCATCTACAGCTTCTCGCGCCTCTACTGCTGATGGGAGGGAAGGGAGCGGATCTGGTGATCCGTGGTAATGTAGTTCTCAACACGTTATCAGCACGCTCTACCTTGATGTTGCTGCGGATCCGATCGGCACCAACTCTCCACCACGCCGGCAGGTCCTCCGGCCTAGCCGAACTGTCCTACGCGACAGCCTTCGATCCTTTTTCTACACAGACGAGCGGTATGTAATTTGTAGATTGCCCTGTCGCATCATCGATCGACCCGATCTCAAGCCCGCACTGGTGGAATCCAATGAGCGTTTCCTAGCCTATGTTGTGCCCCCGCACCGTCCCTCGGAAGCCGCCTCCGCCTACAGGCCTGCTGCTTGTCGTCTGGAGACTGAAGCACACGCGTTCCACGGTCCCGTTCCGCGAGGAGCTCGAGCATCGCAACCGCTAACCTCAGCGCGCTCATGTGCCGCACCAAGCTCGCTGGCCCGCCCTAGCCAGAGCCGGAGAGCAGGGCCATGTCAGAGGCACGTCGCGCCGGAAGCGCCCGTGCCAGGAGTCGACGCGGCCCGCATGCGGAGCTGGCGGCGCTCTTTGCGCATTGGAACCGTTGCGAGCTGAGTGAAACGCGTGGGCTGGTGCTCAAAAGCAGGGATAAAGATAAAAATCAGATGGCCTGGTCAAAGGGCCACTCTGGTGCTCTGTATGGTTGCCATGCACGCTAAGAATCGGAGCACGCATGTGACTGAGAGAAAAAATGCGGCCCCATTCCTTTGACCAGGGGCGCTCGTGACCACCCGCATGCATGGTCAATAAAAAAAAAATCATGGGCTAGGAGCACTCATGCGTCACCCACCACTGCATGCATGCATGGTGAATAAAAGTGATATTGCACACCCCTCATCCATGCATGTGCTCCAACTAAAATGCTCGCATTTAATGGATCAAGTGGAAGCTCGAAAAAGAAAAGAAAAAAATAATTAAACATGTTTCTTTATCTCAATTAATTATTCTTTGGCACGGATAATTAGTAGAAAAATGCATGCTTGAATATGAGAAAATGTCTATATGAATCTGATCTGCTTATACTCATGCATTAATTCTAGTATTATTTTTCTGCTTTATTTCTCGTAATAGATAATTGGCAGAAATTATTACAATATGTGAAGGTTATACTGTGCATACTCAAATCGCTCTAAATATTTGTGTTGCGTTGAGCTTTTGACCTCACGTCGAGCGATTAAATAATATAGTGGGTACTCAGACATGTCGATCAGACTACATTATTATCGGCTGAGTTATGACATTAGCTTAATATTGACTGCGCTCTGGCAACACAACGCAATATTTGTGTCGCTCGAACTTGGTTGTGTCATGTGATTGCTATGTCGCGCTCTCGCTTAATCGGATCGCTCCCGTTGAGTCGTACCTGACGTCGTCGAGTCACACATTTTTCGTGGGCCCTGAAGGCATTGCATGTGTGTCGCAACTATTGAGTCACAGTTGCGCGTGTCGTGCCTGTTGTGTGTACTTGTCGTGTACCCCAACTACTAAGCCACAAATGCGCCTATTGCGCTTATTACGAAGGCTTGTTGTGTTGTCGTAGCCCTGATGGCCGCACACACATTGACGTCAGATACGCTTAAGCTTGTACTCGCGCGGACTGTGGTGGGTTGTTCAAGCCCGTGAAGTCACATTACGCACAACCTTCGTAAATAATTTTGTTTAGCTCTATATTTTATTTGCTTGTGTTATGTGGCATCATATATTTATTTATATTGCCAAGTAGCCATAACAACTATATCAAGCTCTATAGTGCTTGAATAATTTGGAAAAGTAAATAAAATAATATAGAACACAGATAAGTTAATTCCGTGCTCTCTTTCCTTATACATAAAGTTTTACCTGAAGTAACCTGAAGATATATAATGCATGAAAGCCTTTTTAGCATATAAGACATCACAAATTGGGATTCTATTAGCAAGCAAAAAGACCTTACCAAATAATATAAGACCAGAAATCTCAGTTATACATTGCTCAACCAGATGTTAGCACATTGCTCTCTTTGTCGCTGAATGACATGAAGCAAACTATGAGATAAAAGGACATGTAATCGCTAGCAACACGAAGTTGCGATTATACCGAGAGGTTATTCTGAGAAAATTTTCATTATATTGGTGTGAAAACAATTGTGTTTTCCCGTCGAACCACTTTGCTCGTCCTGTCTAGGACCTTTATGCTTGTGTTGCATACATCTCTCAGAATTGTAAATACTCATAGTCGCTGAATTGACTCAAGATAGTCCCTTGACGAGTATGGTATACATTATAAGTCAAATGGTAATGGTTAGTCCTGAATGGACATATAACTGGGGTTTTGTAGCAGAACTACATAGGATTCCACCCCTTGGCATGCTTATCATAATCTTACTCTAATCTACCGGAAGTAAAAAAAGAGTAGAAAAATACCCGTGAAATCCCACATCACCACAGAGCTTGAAGCTACATTAGACATTAATTTGTCCTTGGTTCTTGGCGTTGGAAGAGCCACAATTCTCGACCACAATAGCGTTAGTGATGGCAATTTGTGATAAAAATATACAGATCTTATGGAGACCTCTTGTGTTATCCCTACTCCTGATGATTTCTTCTTATGAGAGCACTACTATCTGTTGTTGAAGATGGATCCTAGGCGGATACCAGTCTTGTTTTGTTCTTGCCAAGCAGTTATCATCATTTACTTCATCAAAAGCTAGTTATATGGTGATTTTTCCCAGATAAAATAAATTCTTGGCCTTGTCTGTTCTATTCCAAAGCTTCTCTTTTTGCCGAACAACGAAGAGATCGAAATAATGCTTTATAGAACAATTTGGTATATAATATGAGGAGAAATGTTTGCCCTGCTGGCAACACCACAAATTAATAACTATTGTTATAAATTCTCTCTCAAAATTATAATACCTAAAAATGTTGCATAAATCGATACCCAATTTCAGAACAGTATGAGTAATTGGGTAAACCATGGGCAATAATAAAACGAGCTGGACTATACATCTCTGCATATAAAAGTCTCTGCTTGGCAGCATTGGCATGATGTCGTGCACTTTAGTACCAATATAAATACACATTTTTCCTATGTGCCTCAAAGCACAATGCAACCAGTGAATGTCCTTGTGAGCGCTAGACCCTGATGGTCATTTTACTTGTTGATCTGAAGTCAACTAATAGCTCCAAACGATGAATGGCATGCATGAGCCCCTGAAGGACCCTCATGGATAAAATAGTGTTGCGTATATCAGTCTAAATCTTAATGATTGACTATACATTTAGTAGTAATAACAATAAGTTTGCGGAATTGTAACCTGAAGCAACTTGTTGTTGCGTGTCTCGCTAGATGTTGAGACTAACCCTTCATGTTGAAGGACAAATATGTAGTATTCATGCCACTACATTAATCTAAGTCCAAAGCTCACTGCATAAAACCCCTATCTGTAATGTGCGTAAGATTTCCCAAATAAATCACCACAATAGCATACAATAGCCACAACTGGATGATTGTGGTTGGAGATATTATCTGTATGCTTTTAGAACATCTCGGCATTAGGGGGAGGAATGCCCATATAATGTAATGCCTCAATATTCTATTAAATGCACAAAAGCCAAACTAAACCTGTCATTCGGTATGTACTCCTGTGTATATGGAGTTTGCCAGAAATCGTTGAGGAGTAACCATATTGGTCTGAATGCTTCTACCTGATGTAGATGTGGATATACCCGGGATTAATATCATATCCACATTTGACTTATTGGTATTTGATCTATTCTCGGGGACACCTGCGAATATGATCCATCAGCCTTAGTCAAAGCATATGTTCTGATTGCAGATTCACATGGTCTGTGATAACTTTCCTCCGATTAATTCACCCTGATGGTGATTTGCCTCACGAAGAGATTCATCTTGATGATGAAGTTCCTAGCAATGCGCGCAATATCAATGTGCTGGGAATATGGAACAATGAATCTTTCATTTTGGGAAATGATGGAGATCATTATTAAATGTGGGGGACAAATGTGTCGACACCTATCTTGCCTCTATAGATTGCAAAGGGATCCAAAACAAAGTCCTAGGCATGAGTGCTTGAAGCTCTCTTATCGGGTCAATGATAAATGCAATCGAGGCTGAACCAATAATCGCAAAATGGAAGTCGCGAGCTTGAAATTTTGACATTTATGGACACTATTAAAATAATGTGTGGTGAATGCGATGGTTCAAGTGGTCTTGTGAGAGACCCATCCCACATATGTGTTGAGTAAACAATGTTCCACTATATGATATAATCTGGCAAATGACATGAATTAAACTATGCAGTTAATAGGATTCAGAAGATCCGTCATGAGATCCAAGGAGGACTCATATTCTTGAATTATAAATATGCAACATATAAATCTCATACCGAATAATACATTTCTGATGAATGATCACTCTCCTATTTAGGGAGAATATCTCCTAGTTGAGATCATCGTTCCCAGATGGAACCTATCCAGAAGAAACAAAGTCTGTTTTGAACACCAAAGTTTGATAACCCCTATAAAGGGATAAAGACCCATACAGACCCGGAAAGGAATAAGATGAGGTACCAAAGGACTTGAAGTTCACCGAATAAGCACATGTGTATTCCACGATCTTACTCATGGTATTTTCCACTAGATGTGGAATTACGGTATCCTCTAAAGCCCTGATGGCAGAAACCTATAAGGTTTAGGTGTTACTGGCAAAATATCCCCATTGTGCCAGAATGACAGACTGTAACGATGTATCTGATCGATGAAAAATCCCTGATGGATTACGATCTTATATGAACTTTTGTTACACCATCATAGATGTTGCAATGGATGAACGCCTCGAGCGATGTGTCATATTTAGAATATGTACTATTGTAACTATATTATCCCCTAAGTCCTATTGAAGGACATGTTATTTGCTTTGCACAACTATGTATAAATTGTGGTGTAAGATAGAAAATGATAGCACCCCAACCTCGTCCATTCTCGTTATTCCAGATGAACAATGAGATATATATCTTGAAGACTATGCTTGAGTTATGAGGGATAACGACTTTGACATATGTCATCGTCAGGGGGAGCGAATGCTTATATTGATCACAATCGTGTGACAATAAATGTCATATTCTATGCCCTGAAGGCGTCAGCTTGATGATCAATATGTGAACCTTTATGGAAGTTTCTATCAAATATGTAGATCTAGTCGATCGAACACCACTAGTCGAAGTGGCTTATTTATGTTGATACGTGCCCTTACCTCGTGTATCCTAGAAGTGAGTTGAGGTGAAGTTCTTGAAATAATCTTTGCAAGGATATGCAATCTGTTTGCTAAATCTATATGTGCATATACTTCCAGAAGAAAATATTTTGCCATATTGATACAGTTTTGCAAGGATCAGGGGGAGCACATTTCTAAAGTTAGCCTTTGTAGAAGATTCAGTAGAATCTAGATCCCAGAGGATCGAAATCTGTCCCGATGACAGCTGTTGTACTCTTTTTCCCTTGGTGAGTTTTCTTGAAGTTTCTCACATGAGGTTTTTAACGAGGCAACAAAGTGCAAATGCAATTTGTATCACCATGCACTCTTTCTCCATATTTTTCCCACTGGGTTTTTTGGAGTTTTAACGAGGCATGTGTTGGTCGCGGTATTCGCCCAAGGAGGAGTGTTGAGAAACCCTAATGAAGGGTTATGTGGGCAAATACCGAATATAGCCCTGAGGGCTATCGCGTCTTTATATATAGAACATGTACCCCTCATATAGAAGAGAGATCAGAAAGAGGCCAGAGGCCCAACCCTATATCCAGTGTCTCGTGTGTTTCCTCTGTCGTGCTTATGGGAAGGGAGACGGGTCATCTACAGCTTCTCGCGCCTCTACTGCTAACGGGAGGGAAGGGAGCGGATCTGGTGATCCGTGGTAACGTAGTTCTCAACAGCCATCACGCGAAGAGCCACACCGTCATCGTGCGAGGAGGCCTGGAGCGGCACCTCCGTGGTGCCGCTGAGACCTGGATAGAGATGGCAATGGGTAAATACCCATCGGGTATTACTACCCCATACCCATACCCACAACACAAAAATAACCTCATCGGGTCATCCATATACATTGGTGGGTATGAATTTACCCCCATACCCATACCATGCGGGTATGAGTTACCCATCGGGTCACCCGTACCCACAAAAATTAAACATCTATCAAAATATTATATTATACAAATGTCAAGTATATCCATCTAAATACCATTACAAAATTTCTAGCATTATTTAACCATCCATTCAACGCACCAAAGATAATTGAATAAAGTAGTAACACTAGGATAGTACTACATAGCACATTATATGTTCTATTACATGGTCATTAAATTGTCGTTAAGCCTTCTATTATATTATGGCCTAAAAGGTTGTTAAATAATAAAAAGGATGGATGACTAAAGTCCAAGTTCATGCTTGGGCTAAGTTTATGTTGGGTATTTTATACCCACGGGTTAACGGGTATGGGTGAAGGCGGAACGTTCTAATACCCGTTTACCCATTGGGTGAAGATTTTTGCCCAATAACAGACCCACGGGTAGAATATTTAGCCCACATACATACCCTAATGGAGTAAATACCCATCGGGTATCGGGTCACGGGTACCCATTGCCATCTCTAGACCTGGAGTCGCACCACCACCGCGCATACCGGTCTAGGGCAGCGTCGTCGTCGCTGCACGAAAGATCAGGTTGAGCAGGTGCCGTGCACATTATTACATTAGCACCTCTAGGGTAAAACAGATCACGATTAGCTATCTCGAATTTTAGATCTTTTTTCTAGAATCTGCATGAGCGGTTGAGGCCACTCTTCTCGTGGTTGCGCCCCACATCTGCAGCTGCATGCCGCCTAAGCCCATGGCTCATTGATGCCTCCTCCATGCGCGAATCTGTTTTTTGCGTGCACTCACGAAAAATGCTCGCATGGTGCATGGCTGCATACATGAAACCTTTTAAATTTACTTTATTTCCCTTTATGTTACTTTAGTTTTATTGTGGCATGAGTGTCTAAGTGCCCGATCACGTTTTAATATAAACCATATGTCAAATGAAAAAGATGGTGTGACCCCGCACACATATGATCTAAATACTTTAATATAATTCTTATTATAATTGTTGCACATAAATAAATTCTAGCTGAATTTGTTCAATATTTTAGTGCATATTTATGTTGTATGCATTATTTATTCCATATTTTCTTGTTGAAAATAGGTAATGTGCGCTTAGATTTTTTTACGTACAACCATTTAATTTACTGATGTGGATAATTGACACGTCTAGTTAACCTGTATTTAATTTTTCGTGACAGACTATGGCTAAGGGCAGCAAGACTGACTTCGTGGAGCTTGCCCTGAGTGGCAAGAACTACCTGACCTGGACTGATGACTACCAGTTTCATCTGGAGGCAATGCAATTGGGAAAGACAATCATTCAGCTAGGTCCAAACAACATTTGTCTGTAGCTTCATGAGGAGGCAAAAGTTGTGATCTTCCTCAGGCGCCACATCCATCCAAATCTAAAGATGGAGTATCTAGAGGTGAAAGACCCTCTGGTACTGTGGACGAAGCTGCAGGAGCGCTTTGGTGTGCAGAAGCATGTGAAGCTTCCGCGGGTGCAACAGGAATGGACCACACGCCGCTTCCTTGACTTCAAGACTGTGGAGGTTTACAACACTGTCATTCACCACATTGTCGCTCAACTACATTTCTATGGCTAGATAGTCACAGACATGGAGATGATTGAGAAAACTCTCCAGACCTTTCGCTCCTCCAACATGGTGCTTCAGCAGCAGTACCAAAATAACAAGTACACGAAGTATTATGAACTCGTCAACATGTTGCTTAGCGTTGAGGCTCAGAATGGGCTCCTGATGCAGAACTACAAAAAGCGTCCTGTCGGCGCTGTGGCCATAGCAGAAGCACATGCAAACTTCCCGTCTTAGGGGAAGAGAGGCTCCTCCAGAGGAATGGGTTGTGGGCACCACAATAATCAGGGGTCGACAAGGGAGAATTTTAAGAAGCAGCCACAGAATGACAGTGATAGTAGCAATTACAATGGTCGTGGCAGAGGCAAAGGCAAAAGCAACCCCCAAAAGGGCGATGCAAGTGCCTCAAAGCATGCTGGCGAATGATGTTTCAGGTGCGGGTCTCAGCAACACTGGTCCCATACATGCACCACTCAGAAATACCTGATTGACATATATCAGGAATGGAAGAAACGCCATAACTCAAAGGCTCACTTTATCCAGCAATCTGAGGATGCTGCCATGAATGTTGATACCACCACTAAGAGTGATACTCCGTTAGGCAAAGTCGACTTCAATTTCAATAATGATGATCTCTTGTAGTCGATCATGTTATCAACCATTAGCTCCACATTTATTTCCATAGCAATTTTATTTTTAGAAGAACATTTATTTGGTTGTGATGTAATAAATGCTCCTACTGAACCCATGTTATTTAGTTGATTGAGATTAATTGCTTTGCAATTTTATTTATTTCTCATTTATGGTTTAATTGTTCTTGTTATATTATATGTTATCATCATGAATGATGAATTGAATCTATATTATATCTATATCTATACTAATCTATTAAGAACCTAATGTGGGTACCTGGTGATACCACGACTTCACCCTCTGCGCTACCACACCATGCAAAAAATAGTGCAAAGCGAGCACTCGAACCCACACCTCCTTGCTCCAAACATTTGGGGGTAACCACTGAAAGGGAAATGGGCTTAAAACATTTCCTATAATTGATTTTAGTGTTTGACGTCCATCACAAACCACGTGGACTAACTAGTTTGCCTAGTTGACATTTATCTCAGGTGCATAAGGTTCAACATAAACCAAGAAAGAAATTAAGTTGGGGACTCAACCAAGTTTGGAGCAAAGACTAGCAATGGTGCAACCAGTGGTGCATCGGACAATGTCCGGTGTGCACCAGACACTATCCGGTGCCCAGGTCCAAGCCCCCACAAACTGGCCACTCTCAAGTTTCTCAGAAGAATCCTCCACTATAATTCACTGGACTATCCGGTGTACACCAGGCATGTCCGATGAGCCAACGGAGCAACGGTCAGATGCGCCAACGGTCGACTACAATATACAGTAAAAAGGTGAACAGTGCGCATTTAGAAGTCAGAGCAGCGAAGTCAGAACACACCAGACATGTTCGGTGTGCCACCGGACTGTCCGGTGCAGCAAGAAGACAAAGGACTTCAACGGTCAACTGCTCCAAACCCAAACGGGCAGCTGACGTGGCATGCACTGGACACTGAATTGTGCCATGTCCGGTGCACCACCGGACTATCCGTTGTGCCCATCAACAGCAAAAACAACCAACGACTAGGAAGTGGTTGGAGGCTATAAATACCCTCCAACCATCTCCATTCAAGCCATCCAAGTTTTCTGAACTCAACATTCAATACAAGAGCAAAAGACTACACTTCAAGACACAATCAATAGATCAAATCCTCTCCAAACCTCCAAATCAACTCAATTGCTTAGTGACTTGAGAGAGTGTTTTGTGTTCTTTTGTTGCTCTTATTGCTTGGATTGCTTTCTCCTTCTCATTCTTATGCTCTAAGTGCTTTGTAAAGCTAGCAAGAGACACCTAAGTGTGTGGTCATCCTTGCGGGGTCTTAGTGACCCAAGTGATTAAGGAGAAGCACTCGATCGGTCTGTGTGACCGATTGAGAGAGGAAAAGTGTTGGAATAGACCCAACCTTTGTGGCCTCCTCAACGGGGACTAGGTTCTTTGGGACCGAACCTCGGTAAACAAATCACCGTGTTCACTTGTTGATATTGACTTGATTTGTTTTCCCTCTTTCCTCTCTCTAAAAGTTACCTTGCTCATACTGATTTGAGTTTGCTCCCAAAAGTTATCCGTGTTGATTGAGCAACTCTAAGCAAGAAGAAATATCTTTCGCACTCCGATTTGATTCTAACACTAACCCCGTGCCATAGTACGTGTTTAAAGTTTATAATTATCAGGTTTCACCTATTTACCCCCTTCTAGGCAACTTTCAATTGGTATCAGAGCCTGGTGCTTCATTAAGAGTCTAACAACTCGAAGTGAAGTCGGGAGATCGCGCCAAGAGGGAGATAGTCACCGGCGACAAGGCCGAAGGCTCGGGAAGGAAGAACAATGAATGGACTCCGTCAAGAGAGTCCGGTGACAAGTACAAGGAGGAATACGCTTCCTCCATCAAGTCACATAGGAAGGGTGACAATAAGAAAAAGAAAATGAAGAAGGTGGTCTACTACGAGACCGACTCTTCATCACCTTCCACATTCGGGACCGAGTCTACTACTTCAAAGTGCCAAAAGCGCAAGAAGTATAGTAAGATACCTCTACGCTATCCTCACATTCCCAAACACGCTCCTTTACTTTCGGTACCCCTAGGCAAACCACCATATTTTGATGGTGAGGATTATTGTATGTGGAGTGATAAAATGAGGCACCATCTAACCTCACTCCACGAAAGCATATGGGATATTGTTGAGTTTGAAGCACAGGCACCACAGGTGCGCGACGAGGACTATGACTCCGATGAGGCCACCTAAATAAGACATTTTAATTCCCAAGCAACTTCTATACTCCTCACCTCCTTGTGTCGAGAGGAGTATAACAAGGTGCAAGGGTTGAAAATGCCAAAGAAATTTGGGATGTCCTCAAAACGGCGCACGAAGGGGACGAGGTGACCAAAATCACCAAATGTGAGACGATCAAGGGAGAGCTCGGTCGATTCGTCCTCAACAAAGGAGAGGAGCCATAAGCGATGTACAACCGGCTCAAGACAATGGTCAATCAAGTGCGCAACCTCGGGAGCACCAAATGGGATGACCATGGAATGGTCAAGGTTATTCTAAGGTCTCTCGTTTTTCGTAATCCTACTCAAGTTCAATTAATCCATGGAGATCCTAGATATAAATAGATGTCCCCCGAGGAAGTGATTGGCAAGTTTGTGAGCTTTGAACTAATGATCAAAGACTCCAAACACATTGTCAACTTAGAGCAAGGCACCACCTCCACACCCGAGGTGCAACCCATTGCATTCAAAGCAATGGAAGAGAAGAAGGAAGAGTCTACACCAAGTAGACTCCCAATCGACGCCTCCAAGCTTGACAATGAGGAGATGGCTCTTATCATTAAGAGCTTTCGACAAATCCTCAAACAAAGGAAGGGAAAGGACTACAAGCCCCATTCCAAGAGGGTGTGCTATAGGTGTGGTAAGTCCGGTCACTTTATTGCTAAATGTCCATATACAAGTGACAGTGACAGGGACGATGACAAGAAAGGGAAGAAGAAGATGGAGAAAAAGAAATATTACAAGAAGAAGGGTGGCGAGGCGCACATGGGGCAGGAATGGGACTCTAACGAGAGCTCTACTGACTTCTCCTCCGACGAGGACGCCGCCAACATCGCCATCAATAAAGGACTTCTCTTCCCCAACATCGGCCATAAGTGCCTAATGGCCAAGGAAGGCAAGAAGAAGAAGGTACATTCTAGAGAGACCCCTAAATACACTACTTCCGATGATGAGGGTAGCTCTAGTGATGATAATGATGATTTAACTTCTCTTTTTGCTAACCTAACCAAGGACCAAAAGAAAAAGATAAATGAATTAATAGAATCCATTAACGAGAAAGATGATCTCTTGGAATGTCAAGAGGACTTGCTTGTTAAGGAAAATAAAAAAATTAAGTTGAAAAATGCTTATGCTCTAGAGGTAGAAAAATGTGAAAAATTATCTAAAGAGTTTAACATTTGCAATGATTCAATTTCCTGTCTTAGAGATGTTAATGCTAGTTTAAATGCTAAGATAGAAGAATTTGAATATTTCTACATCTACTATTGAACATATCACTATTTGCACTATATGTAAAGTTGTTAATGTTGATGCTATAGATGATCACCTTGCAATAATTAAAGAACAAAATGATCACATAGCAAAATTAAATGCTAAAATTGCTGAGCATGAACTAGAGAATGAAAAATTTAAATTTGCTCGAAGCATGCTTTATAATGGGAGACGCCCTGGCATTAAGGATGGCATTGGCTTCCAACAAGGGAGCCAAAGCAACATCAAGCTTAATGCTCCCAAGAACAAACTCTCTAATTTTGTTAAGGGTAAGGCTCCTATAGTTTCGGATAGAGAGGGTTACATTTTATGGGTTTTTTAAGCTGGTGCCCTCAGTTTTGGTGGTGTGCTCATTTATACCCTTAGTCATGTTTTTTGCTCTGTTTTGCCCTTCTGGTCTATGGCACTGGAAGGACAAAACTGAGCAAAGAACACAACTAAGGGTATAAGTGAGCACACCACCAAAACTAAGGGCACCAGCTTAAAAACCCATTTTATATCCTAAAAACTATCCTAAGCATAAGATTAGGAAAATTCATGCTAGAAAACCTCATTTTGTTTCTCATCAAGCTTTTATGTATAGTAATGAGGCATCTAGCTCTAGGTATTCAACTCATATCAAAATGCCTAAAAAAAATTTGCAAATGCATCAAATGAGCATAACATTTCATTTAAGACTTTTGATGCATCTTATGTGCTAACTAACAAATCAGGCAAGATAGTTGCCAAATATGTTGGGGCAAACACAAGAGTCCCAAGACTTCTGTTTGGGTACCCAAGGTGCTTGTTTCTAATGTCAAAGGACCCAAGACCTTTTGGTTACCTAAGAACAAGGCCTAAACTTGTTTTGTAGGTTTATGCATTCGGTGGGACAAGTTGGATAATCGATAGCGGGTGCACAAACCACATGACAGGGGAGAAAAGGATGTTCTCCTCATACGAGAAAAATGATGATCCACAAAGAGATATCACATTCGGGGATGGAAATCAAGGTTTGGTCAAAGGTTTGGGTAAAATTGCTATATCGCCTGACCATTCCATTTCCAATGTTTTTCTTGTAAATTCTTTAGATTACAACTTGCTTTCAGTTTCTCAATTATGCAAAATGGGCTACAACTGTCTATTTACTGATGTAGGTGTTATTGTCTTTTGAAAAAGTGATGATTCAATAGCTTTCAAGGGAGTGTTAGATGGTTAGCTATATTTAGTTGATTTCAATGATAACAATGCTGAACTAGACACTTGCTTGATTGCTAAGACTAACATGGGCTGGCTCTAGCATCACCGACTTGCTCATGTTGGGACGAAGAATCTTCACAAGCTTCTAAAGGGACAACATATTTTAGGACTAACAAATGTTCATTTTGAGAAAGACAGGATTTGTAGCGCATGTCAAGCAGGGAAGCAAGTTGGAGCTCATCATTCACACAAGAACATCATGACGACCGACAAGCCACTTGAGCTACTCCACATGGATCTATTCGGTTCGATCGATTATATAAGAATCGGCTGGAGTAAGTACTGCCTTGTTATTGTGGATGATTATTCTCGCTTCACTTGGGTATTCTTTTTGTAGGAAAAATCTCAAACCTAAGAGACTCTAAAGAGATTCTTGAGACGAGCTCAAAATGAGTTCGGATTGAGAATAAAAAAGATTAAAAGCGACAACGGAACGGAGTTCAAGAACTCTCAAATTGAAGGATTTCTTGAGCAGGAGGGCATCAAGCATGAGTTCTATTCTCCCTACACACCACAACAAAATGGTGTAGTGGAGAGAAAGAATAGAACTCTACTGGACATGGCAAGAACCATGCTTGATGAGTACAAGAGTCCAGATCAGTTTTAGGCAGAGGCGATTAACACCGCCTACTACTCCATCAACCGTTTATATCTTCACTGAATCCTCAATAAAACATCATATGAACTCCTCACCGGTAAAAATCCCAATGTTTCTTATTTTATTGTTTTTGGGAGCAAATGCTTTATTCTTATTAAGAGAGGTAGAAATTCGAAATTTGCTCCTAAAGCAGTAGAAGGCTTTTTACTTGGTTATGACTCAAACACAAGGGCATATAGAGTCTTCAACAAGTCCACTGGATTAGTTGAAGTTTCTTCTGACATTGTGTTTGATGATACTAATGGCTCTCAAGTGGAGCAAGTTTATCTTGATGAACTAGATGATGAAGAGGCTCCATGCGTCGCGCTAAGGAACATGTCCATTGGGGATGTGTGTCCAATAGAATCCGAGGAGCCTACACAAGCACAAGATCAACCATCATCTTCCATACAAGCATCTCCACCAATTCAAGATGAGGAAATAGCTCAAGAAGAAGAGGATGAAGATCAAGACGATGAGCCACCTCAAGAAGAGGACATTGATCAAGGGAGAGATGAAGATGATCAAGACAAGGAAGATGAGCAAGAAATTCAGGATCAAAGACAGCCACACCCAAGAGTCCACCAAGCAACTCAATGAGATCACCTCGTCAACTCCATTCTTGGTGACATTCACAAGGGGGTAACCACTAGTTCTCGAGTTGCTCATTTTTGTGAACATTACCCTTTTGTGTCTTCTATTGAGCCATACAGGATAGAGGATGCACTAAGAGATTCAGATTGGGTGGTAGCAATGCAAGAGGAGCTCAACAATTTCACGAGGAATGAGGTATGGCATTTAGTTCCATGTCCTAACCAAAATGTTGTAGGTACCAAGTGGGTATTCCGCAACAAACAAGACGAGCATGGTGTGGTGACTAGGAATAAAGCCCGACTTGTTGCTAAAGTTTATTCACAAGTCGAATGTTTGGACTTTGATGAAACCTATGCACCCGTATCTAGGCTTGAGTCAATTCGTATATTACTTGCCTATGCTACTCACCATGGCTTTAAGTTATATCAAATGGACGTGAAGAGTGCCTTGCTCAATGGCCCTATCAAGGAAGAGGTATATGTTGAGCAACTTCCCGGCTTTGAAGATAGTGAGTATCCTAACCATGTTTATAAGTTCTCAAAGGCGCTTTATGGGCTCAAGCAAGCCCCAAGAGCATGGTATGGACGCCTAAGAGACTTTCTAATCACTAATGGCTTAAAAGTTGGTAAAGCTGACCCTACTCTCTTCACTAAAACAATTGCTAAAGACTTGTTTATATGCCAAATTTATGTTGATGATATTATATTTGGGTCTACTAACAAGTCCTCTTGTGAAGAGTTTAGTAGGATCATGATATAGAAATTCGAGATGTCTGTGATGGGGGAGTTGAAGTATTTTCTTGGATTTCAAATCAAGCAACTCCAAGAAGGCACCTTCATCAGCCAAACTAAGTACATTCAAGACACTCAAGAAATTTGGAATGAAAAATGCCAAACCCATCAAGACACCCATGGGAACAAATGGGCATCTCGACCTCGACACGGGAGGTAAATTCGTAGATCAAAAGGTATACCGGTTGATGATAGGTTCTTAACTCTATTTATGTGCTTCACGACCGGATATAATGATTTCTGTATGCATGTGTGCAAGGTTCCAGGCAAATCCTAAGGAAGTTCACCTTAGGGCCATGAAAAGAATCATGAGATATTTAGTTTACACTCCTAAGTTTGGGCTATGGCACATCAGGGACTTGTTAGTTTCTGGGAAGATCCCTGGTATCTTGGGCTTCAAAGAAACAAAACTTAGTAGCTCTTTCCACCATCGAAGCCAAGTATATTGTTGTGGGACATTGTTGTGCACAATTACTTTAGATGAGGCAAACTCTTAGGGACTATGGCTATAAGTTGAGCAAAGTCCCTCTCCTATGTGATAATGAGAGTGCAATCCGCATGGCAGATAATCCCGTTGAACACAATCTCACTAATCACATAGACATCTGGTATCAATTTTTGAGAGATCACCAACAAAAGGGGATATCAAAATTGCTTATGTTAGCACCCACAACCAATTAGCCGATATCTTTACCAAACCACTAGATGAAAAGACTTCTAGCAAACTTAGGAATGAGCTAAACATCTTAGATTCTTGGAATTTTGATTGAAACATTGCACATATTGCTCATTTATATACCTTTGATCATGTCTATTTCATTTGGTACAAATGCATATTTCTTATTCTTCTTGTGCCAAGGTTAAGACTAATATGCTTTCAAGTGTACTTCTATGACTAGTCTTAGATTGAAATGGAAAAGGAGTATTCGGCGAAGGAAAGGCTTCCACTCCAACTCTATCGGGTTTCATTTATCCTTTGCCTTACTCATAAACTCTCAACTGGTATACACTTCCACTCATATCCTTTATTTCCCAAAGGGGGAGAATCTAAAGGGCTCTTAAGATTCTCCGTTTTGGTGATTAATGCCAAAGGGGGAGAATTTATTAGCCCAAAGCAAAAGGACCGCACCGACCGCACCACCATTTAGAAAAACTATTTCACAAAAAGGAAGAAATTATTTCAACTGGTATCATTTTCAAAGGGGAAGAAATCATTTCAATTGCTAAAACCCTCTTGACACCAAAGGGGAGAACTTCTTCAGGGGGCTTTTGTTTAGTCAAAGGAAAAGCATTTGAAACAGGGGAAGAATTTTCAAAAATCTTGAAAATGCTTTTTGGAAATCATATTCTTAGACCTTTGACTATTTGCAAAAGAATTTCTAAAGACTCTTCCAAAAGATTTGCAAAAACAACCAAAGTGGTGCAAATGTGGTCCAAAATGTTATAATAGAAGAAAACAATCACATTTACTTAGACATATGTAGAAATTCTTTCAATTGGTTTAACTCAAAGCAACTTATGCACATCCATCAAAATTGCAAACTAGTTACACTTCTACTCTTTATATTTGCTTTGGTTTGTGTTGGCATCAATCACAAAAAAGGGGGGAGATTGAAAGGGAAATGGGCTTAAAACATTTCCTACAATCGATTTTGGTGTTTGACATCCATCACAAACCAAGAAAGAAACGGTGCAGCCAGTGGCGCACCGGACAGTGTCCGGTGTGCACCGGACACTGTCTGGTGCCCAGGTCCAAGCCCCCACAAACTGGCCACTCTTAGGTTTCTCAGAAGGACGCTCCGCTATAATTCACCGAACTGTCCAGTGTACATCGGACATGTATGGTGAGCCAATGGAGCAACGATCAGATGCGCCAACGGTCGACTGCAGTATACAGTAAAAAGGTGAACAGTGCGCAGTCAGAAGTCAGAGAAGCGAAGTCAGAATACACCGAACATGTCCGGTGTGCCACCGGACTGTCCGGTGCAGCAAGAAGACAAAGGACTTCAATGGCCAACCGCTCTAGACCCCAACGGGCAGCTGACGTGGAACGCACCGGACACTGAATAGTGCCATGTCTGGTGCAGCAAGAAGACAAAGGACTTCAACGGCCAACCGCTCCAGACCCCAACGGGCAGTTGACGTGGAACGCACTGGACACTGAATAGTGCCATGTCTGGTGCACCACTGGACTATTCGGTGTGCGCATCGACAGCAAAAACAGCCAACGACTAGGAAGTGGTTGGAGGCTATAAATACCCCCAACCACCTCCATTCAATCCATCCAAGTTTTCTAAACTCAACATTCAATACAAGAGCAAAAGACTACACTTCAAGACACAATCAATAGATCAAATCCTCTCTAAGCCTCCAAATCAACTCAATTGCTTAGTGACTTGAGAGAGGGTGTTTTGTGTTCTTTTGTTGCTCTTGTTGCTTGGATTGCTTTCTCCTTATCATTCTTATTCTCTAAGTGCTTTGTAAAGCTAGCAAGAGACACCTAAGTGTGTGGTGATCCTTGCGGGGTCTTAGTGACCCAAGTGATTAAGGAGAAGCACTCGACCGGTCTGTCTGAACGATTGAGAGAGGGAAAGGGTTGGAATAGACCTGGCCTTTGTGGCCTCCTCAATGGGGACTAGGTTCTTTTGGACCGAGCCTCGGTAAACAAATCACCGTGTTCACTTGTTGATATTCACTTGATTTGTTTTCCCTCTTTCCTCTCTCTAAAAGTTCCCTTGCTCATATTGATTTGAGTTTGCTCCCAAAAGTTATCCGCATGGATTTAGCAACTCTAAGCAAGGAGAAATATCTTTCGCACTCCGATTTAATTCTAACACTAACCCCATGCCATAGTGCATGTTCAAAGTTTATAATTTTCAGGTTTTGCTATTCACCCCCTCTAGGCGACTTTCAACCACCAAACCACACATACCTTAGTGTTTATAAATATCTCAATACCTAGTACTCTATTAAGAACCTAATGTGGGCACCTGGTGCTACCACATCTTCACCCTCCACGCTGACACTCTGGGCCTGCCCCAGGCGCAGCCAGCTATTGCATCTGCTCAGCACCCAACCCCACCCACCTAGCTACCACACTGCACAAAAAAGTGCAGAGCGAGCACTCGAACCCACACCCTAGCTCCAAAAATTTGAGGCTAACCACCAGACCATACATACTTTGGTGTTTAGAAATAAATAATAATTATATTTGAATAAATATCTTAATACATATTTATATGATATATAAAAGTCATAGCAAAGCACGGACAACTGGCTAGTATTATATTATATTTATATCGAACAATACTCACTTCCCACGATGGAGGAAAACAATGAACCATGCCTGATCGATAGCGCAACCACAAATTCGATTCCTAGAGAGACGAAATATTTTCAGACACTCCTGAAGAGGACTGAGAATATCACTACAACTGTTGGCAACAATGGCCGCATTGTAGGCTCCAGTCGAGCCAATGTTGTCCTCCCTAACGGTACTAGGATCTTCATTGAAGAAGTGTTCCTATATCCGGGAGAAACTCGTACTCTCCTCACTTTCAAAGATATCCATCGTAGCGGCTATCATGTTACAACTGCATGTGTGAGTGATGTTGAATACCTCCATATCACAACAACGGACGAATGTGAGACAAAAAGTGGTAGAGAAAGCGCAAGGCACCTCCTCTAGATTGTATTACTCAAGAATTAAACCACCCCTGAATTTGTTGTGAGGTATACTATATTAAAAACCCTGAGTCTTTTTTAGTATGGCATGAAAGACTAGGACACCCTGGATTAAGGATGATGCATAACATCATATCTAGCTCTATTGACCATGGCATGAAAACCACACAAGTTCCTAAAGAATTTCTATGTGTCTCTTGTGCTAAAGGAAAACTGATAACTAAGCCATCTTACCTAAAAATAAAGGCTGAGTCCCCGAGTTTTCTGTAGAGATTTCAAGGGAATATATGTGGTCCAATCAACCCCCTATCAGGTCCCTTTAGATATTTCATGGTTCTTATAGATGCTTCTACTAAGTGGAGCCACATGTGCCTGTTGTCCACGCGGAACCACACATTTGCAAAATTTATTGCCCAAATTATCCGTTTGTGTGCGAGCTTCCCGGGGAACCGCATTCAGTCAATCAGGATGGATAATGCCGGAGACTTTACCTCAAAGGCCTTTAATGACTATTGTCTTGCTCTAGGCATAATGTAGATCATTGTGTACCATATGTTCATACATAGAATGGACTTGCTGAGTCCTTAAATAAAAGAATAATATTTATAGCTAGGCCACTTCTACACTATAGCAAACTTCCAACCAGCTGTTGGGGACACACAGTTTTGCACACTGTAGACTTAATCCAATATAGACCATCTGCTTACCACTCTGCTTCTCCCCACCATAACGCGTGGTCAACAACTAGTGGTTTCCCATATGCGAAAATTCGGCTGTGCTGTATACGTGCCGATATCACCACCCCAACGTACATCTATGGGACCTCACCAGAAGTTGAGGATCTATGTTGGTTATGAATCTTTGTCCATAATCAAATACTTAGAACCTATAACTAGGGATCTGTTCACGGCTCGGTACGCTGATAGCATCTTCGATGAAGAGCATTTTCCGACATTAGGAGGAGGATTGTACCTTAATAATAAAGAATGCTGAGAAATAGAATGGAGTGCTAGTAGCACCCAATCGCTTGACCCATGCACTAGAGAAACCGAACTTGAAGTTCAATGAATAATACACTTGCAAAACTTAGCAACTAATATGCTAGATGCCTTTACTGATATAAGAGGAGTGTTGAAGTCGCATATTCCTGCCGCAAATGCACCAGAGAGAGTGGAGATACCTCTGCAGGGTATGGACTCTACTCGTACTCCCCATCCTAGGAAAGGGGGGAGAAAACCAGATGATTCAGTATCAGCCAAGCGGGGACACCTGTACCAGCAAGTTACTTAAGAGAATGCAACACACTTCCTTTTAGATGTTCTAGCAGTGATACACCTTGAAGATGAACATCCTAGTGCAAATGTGCGCACAAATAATAGCACAAGGACTTCGGAACAATCGGTCTCAAATAATTTGGGAAATCACGATGAACCAGATGATTCAATTAAAGAAATTGCCATAAATTATGTTGATACGCGAGAGTTGTATAACCAAAAGGCTAAAGTTGTCGACACTAAATTCTTCTCTATGATCAAGGTTGCGATTACTGAGGATCCTGAACCAAAGTCCATGGCAGAGTGCCAGAAGCACTCAGATTGGGTCAAATGGAAAGAAGCAATAGAGACGGAATTGCTTTCACTTTCAAAGAGGCAAGTATTTGGACCTATCGAGCACACGCCCCCAAATGTTACCCCAGTCGGGTTCAAATGGGTGTTCGTCCGAAAGAGGGATGCAAACAATGTGGTGGTGAGATACAAAGCGAGGCTTGTAGCACAAGGGTTCACGTAGAGACCCGACATCGATTATGATGAAACTTACTCCCCGGTTATGAGTGGCATAATGTTCCAATATTTAATATCACTGGCAGCAGGTTTAAACTTAAAAATGCAAATGATGGGCGTAGTGACCTCATACTTGTATGGGTCACTGGATTCAGAAATCTATATGAAGGTCCCGGATGGGCTGAGTTCTAGATGCCAAGTCAAATCGCAACATGTACAATGTTAAGTTTCAGAGGACGCTGTGTGGGCTTAAACAATCTAGGCGGATGTGGTACAATCGGCTCAGCGAATTCCTCCTAAGGAAGGGATACGTAAATAATCCAGATTCTCCTTGCATACTCATTAGAAAATCCTAGAAGGGTATTGTAACACCTCTGGTGTTACTATCACTAAAACTTGAGCATAACATCATGAACATTGGCATATCATGTGTTTGTTACACTTAGAGGGCATTCACTAGACAAAAATTTCAAATAAGTTGTAATGATGTGATTTGATGTGCGGTTAACTCTACGGTAGAGTACTTAGCCCTAGATCATGGCTTATGGATGTAAGTGAAGTCCAAATAGGATAAACCTCAAAAACCATGAGAAATACTCATAAGATCTTAAAATTGATGAACTTTAGTGGTACAAAAAAACCCTAGAGAACTCAAAACCCTAAAAAGACCCCTGAAAACCCCTAAATTGGAAACCTAAGGGGGGGTGACTGTAAATTCTAGGCACTTTTGGACCGAAGTGCAAATATCAAAGTAAAAGAGCACCTCAAACCCACTATTTTTCATATTGAAGGGTTTGCAAGTTGAATAGTGGAATTTGGACCTATTTGCAAAAAGCACCACATAAACTATATGTCCCTAAGTCTGAAATTCAGTGAATATGGTCAAATTTGGAGCTTTATATCTCCAAATCTACAAGAGTTTTGCTTGAGGGCACTACATCAAATCTGTAGAGCTAAAATAGGAGTACAACTTTGCTTAAGTGATTAAACCTGGGTGTCATACAAAATTTGGACATAAATGGACCAAAAGACTGGCTATCAGTCAAGACAGAAGCCTGATTGTGACTGCCAGTGAACACTGAAGAACTTTGGAGTGGATTTGTGCTTAATCCAGAAAGCAAATGGCTAGGGTTTCAATAGTCGAATTATAGTTGGTTTATAGAGCTACAACTTTGATACAGAGGGATGGTCAAGTTGCTACATGAATTTTGGAGCAAATCGCCCTGCAAATTGCTCTGTCAGGCAGACTGAATAAGACCCTGATGGTACAGTGAACAAAAAAATCTTCAGATGCAGTGAACGTGCCGTTGGTGAGCTCCACGTCATGATCGTCGCCGCAGTTGCGATTCGTGCTCACTAAAGTGCAGATAACTGCTCGGGGTAAGAAATATCGCGTTGAGGATGAACTCGGGCCACTGTTTTGCCCTGTTGTCGTGCCCACTTGCGGCAGCAACGTGGCCAAGCGGCCGTCTTCGTGGTGTACGTCGTTCGCCGTGATCATGCCACGCCGTGACCATTTCACCACATCGCTGCTGGCCGTAATAGCTCACCAGTGACCACCGTAGCTCCTCAACCAGTGATCGCCACGTTAGATCGCCATGGTGACTCATCCCCTCTCTCCGGCGCCAGCGCACCTTTCTGAAATTGGACACCACCGCTCAAAAACCCTATAAATTGAGCATGCCATGAGCTCCGATAGGTAGTCACGCACCCAACGCACCAGCTCGTGTCTCAGATTGTCCACCAGAGCGCTCCAATTTTGAAGTTCCCCCAAATCAGTCAAAACTTCGCCGTGAGTGAGCTCACCATGGCTAGCTCTCTACAGGTCCGTTCACGTCCTCCTCGCTATCGTTTCAACATCCCTGTGTGTTATAGATGCTCATCGGCCCAGCCAATTGAACTAGACCTGGGTAGATCACCGGGAACACCTAGGATTGTCCTCGGTGTGCGCCATCACCATGGACAGAGAGTTCTCAACCCGGAATTATGCAATTTGTTGAGGGATTCGTGTCACCAAGGGTAGAAATAGGTGTCAACCGAGTTAGGGCTTCAGTCGTTGCGCATCCCGACCGATACGAGCTCGCCGAAGGGCACGCTCACCGCCATTCGACGTCGAGGACTTGGGTTTGTAAAGGAATAGAAAGGGAGGGGCCCCGGTGCAATTGTTAGTGACCCGTGTGAATAGTGCGCAGGATTCCTTACTAGTTATTTGAAAGGCTAAGGTCCTCTATGCAAAGTGAATGCCACGGGCGCGCTTTTGCCTGTGCGTGGGCCGTCTAGGGCTAGTTTCAGCCCAGTATTATTCACCTTTTTCCTTTTTCTTTTTCTACCAGACTTAGGAAATTCATAGAAAATTATAGAAAAATGATAAAAATACGAGACCAATTTTGTTGGACTCCTAAATTTCTGTAGTATTTACTAAAAATAGTTTCAGGATTTTTAATCCAAACCAGGACTTATTTAGTATTTAAGAAGGCCAAAACCCATAATTCTGGAATTTTAGAAATTATTTAATAACTCCAAAAATCACCAAACTTTTTGGATAAGCCTCGTATGATATTTAGATCCCATTAGTGAAGTTTGACTTGTTTTGGGTATTGTTTGATTCCTAAACCCAAAATCCTAGTTTTCTAGGTAGTATCTGCTTTATGAAAATGAAGTACTGACTCCAAAAACCCTAGTTCTCTGGTGCACCATGAAGAAAAGTTGTATTCAAGATACAACTTGGTGTATCTTTATTATCATTGCATTTTTCATAAGCGTCACATGAGCATTCATGGTTATATATGGTTATATATAGAAAACGAAGAAGAAGTAACTGTTAAAGAAGAGGAGACTGCTCCATCAATAGAAAATCCACCTGTTGGGAACTGTTTTTATTTTGATATTTGTGGAACAGAGCCTGACTCCCCTACAAAACAAGGCAAGCCCCGGTGCATTTACAACCTCCTTGCTGTTTTAATTTTTTTATCACCTTTTATGATGCATTAGATGATAGGAATTGTGTGCTAAACCAATTGCTGCATTTCCTTCCTTGAAACTGTTTACCATTCCTTGATCACCTGTTTTATTAAAAAGTTTTCTAATGCTTAGCCATGCTATTAGAAAAACAAATGTTTTGTTTTAAACCAAAAGGTGATGCTTCACAGTGGATGGGATGTTTTCAAAAAAAACTTGATGGTGGATCTCTTATGGCCATGATGGGTTCAACATCAGAAAGGATGTACCTCTGCCAGGTACCAAACTTTGGGATTTTAAATAATAAAGCTAAGACCGGATGGGTGACTTGCATGAGAAGAGAGTCTCGGTGTAGTGTCTCCGTCTGAGTCGATTAAGGACCGTGTCGATGTAGGCTTGATGATTAAGGACCTTTTAACTGGTCACATGCCTCATCATAGGTAAGCTTTGCCTCGGGCAGACTAATACTAGAAAAGCCAACACACAATGGGAGTGGAGAGATAGCGAGAGTAGCGTGTACCCTCCGTGGCAAGAGGCTGGACGGTGGTATTGAAAGTCGCCTAGAGGGGGGTGAATAGGGCGAAACTGAAATTTACAAAGTTAATCACAACTACAAGCCGGGTTAGCGTTAGAAATATAATCGAGTCCGAGAGAGAGGGTGAAAAACAAATCGCAAGCAAATAAGGAATGAGACACAAGGATTTGTTTTACCGAGGTTCGGTTCTTGCAAACCTACTCCCCGTTGAGGTGGTCACAAAGACCGGGTCTCTTTCAACTCTTTCCCTCTCTCAAACGGTCACTTAGACCGAGTGAGCTTCTCTTCTCAATCACATGGGACACAAAGTCCCTGCAAGGACCACCACACAATTGGTGTCTCTTGCCTCGGTTACAATTGAGTGAATCTCAAGAAAGAATGAGAAAGAAAAGAAGCAATCCAAGCGCAAGAGCTCAAATGAACACAAGTGTCGCTCTCTCTAGTCACTATTTGATTTGGAGTGATTCCGGACTTGGGAGAGGATTTGATCTCTTTGGTTGTGTCTAGAATTGAATGCTATAGCTCTTGTATGAGGTGTGAATGCTGAAAACTTGGATGCCATTGAATGTGGGGTGGTTGGGGTATTTATAGCCCCAACCACCAAAATGTGGCTGTTGGAAGTCTGCTGTCGCATGGCGCACCGGACAGTCCGGTGCGCCACCGGACACTGTTCGGTGCGCCAGCCACGTCAGTCAGCCGTCGGGGTTCGACCATTGGAGCTCTCACTTGTGGGGCCTCTGGGCTGTCCGGTGGTGCAACGGACAAGTCCTGTAGACTGTCCGGTGCGCCTGCTGCGCGTGCTCTGACATCTGCGCGCGCAGGGGCTCATTTAATTCGTTGCAGTCGACCGTTGCGCGCGAAGTAGCTGTTGCTCCGCTGGCACACCGGACAGTCCGGTGCGCCACCGGACACTATCCGATGCATACACCGGACGGTCTGGTGAATTATAGCGGAGCGGCCTCCATTTTCTCGAAGGTGAGGAGTTCAGCTTCGATTTCCCTGGTGCACCGGACACTGTCCGTTGGTGCACCGGACACTGTTCGGTGGCACACCGGACAGTCCGGTGCGCCAGACCAGGGTGCCTTTGGGATTTCTTTAGCTCTCTTTATTTGAACCCATCTTTGGTCTCTTTATTGGCTTGTTGTGAACCTTTGGCACCTGTAGAACTTATAGACTAGAGCAAACTAGTTAGTCCAGTTATTTGTGTTGGGCAATTCAACCACCAAAATCAATTAGGAAAAGGTGTAAGCCTATTTCCCTTTCAATCTCCCCCTTTTTGGTGATTGATGCCAACACAAACCAAAGCAAATATAGAAGTGCAAAATTGAACTAGTTTGCATAATGAAAGTGCAAAGGTTGCTTGGAATGAAAACAATAAGTATTACTTACTAAATGCGCATGGATGGCTTTTCTTCTTATTAACATTTTGGACCACGCTTGCACCACATGTTTTGTTTTGCAAAATGTTTTGGAAATTCTTTTCAAAGTTCTTTTGCAAATAGTCAAAGGTAAATGAATAAGATTTTTGAGAAGCATTTTCAAGTTGAAATTTTCTCCCCCTGTTTCAAATGCTTTTCCTTTGACTAAACAAAACTCCCCCTTAATGAAATCCTCCTCTTAGTGTTCAAGAGGGTTTTAGATATTAATTTTGAAGAGGGTATACCAATTTGAAATTATATCAAAATAAGATATCAATTGAAAAACTTCTTTTAATACCAAATAAAAGACTACATTCTTGAAATTGGTGGTGGTGCGGTCCTTTTGCTTTGGGCTAATATTCTCTCCCCCTTTGGCATGAATCGCCAAAAACGGATGCTTGAGTGAAATATAAGCCCTTTTAAACTATTCTCTCTCCCTTTGGATGAAGTAAAGAAGTGAAGATTATACCAAAGTTGGAGAGTTAATGCGGAGCGACGGCGAAGGATGAATGATTTGATGGAGTGGAGTGGAAGCCTTGTCTTCGCCGAAGACTCCTTTTCCCTTTCAATCTATGACTTAGCATAAAATGGACTTGAAAGAACACATTAGTCATAGCACATGAAAGAGATGATCAAAAGTATATATATGAGCTATGTAAGCAAGACATCAATAAAAATTCCTAGAATCAAGAATATTTAGCTCATGCCTAAGTCTGGTAAATGTTTGTTCATCTAATGGCTTGGTAAAGATATCGGCTAATTGTTCTTTGGTGTTAATATATGCAATCTCGATATCCCCCTTTTGTTGGTGATCCCTTAGAAAATGATACCGAATGGCTATGTGTTTAGTGCGGCTGTGCTCAACGGGATTATCCTCCATGCGGATTGCACTCTCATTATCACATAGAAGAGGAACTTTGGTTAATTTGTAACCATAGTCCCTGAGGGTTTGCCTCATCCAAAGCAATTGCGCGCAACAATGGCCTGCGGCAATATACTCGGCTTCGGTGGTTGAAAGAGCCACAGAATTTTGCTTCTTTGAAGCCCAAGACACCAAGGATCTTCCCAAGAATTGGCAAGTCCCCGATGTGCTCTTTCTATTAATTTTGCACCCTGCCCAATCAGCATCGGAATAACCAATTAAATCAAATGTGGATCCCCTGGGGTACCAAAGGCCAAACTTAGGAGTATAAACTAAATATCTCAAGATACGTTTTACGGCCCTAAGGTGAGTTTCCTTAGGATCGGCTTGGAATCTTGCACACATACATACGGAAAGCATAATATCCAGTCGTGAAGCACATAAATAGAGTAAAGAACCTATCATCGACCGGTATACCTTTTGATCTACGGATTTACCTCCCGTGTTGAGGTCGAGATGCCCATTTGTTCCCATGGGTGTCTTGATGGGCTTGGCGTCCTTCATCCCAAACTTGTTTAGAATGTCTTGAATGTACTTCGTTTGGCTAATGAAGGTGCCCTCTTTGAGTTGCTTGACTTGGAATCCTAGAAAATACTTCAACTCCCCCATCATAGACATCTCGAATTTCTGTGTCATGATCCTACTAAATTCCTCACATGTAGATTCGTTAGTAGACCCAAATATAATATCATCAACATAAATTTGGCATACAAACAAATCATTTGCAAGAGTTTTAGTAAATAAAGTAGGATCGGCCTTTCCGACTTTGAATCCATTAGCAACAAGGAAATCTCTTAGGCATTCATACCATGCTCTTGGGGCTTGCTTGAGCCCATAAAGCGCCTTAGAGAGTCTATAAACATGATTAGGATACTCACTGTCTTCAAAGCCGGGAGGTTGCTCAACATAGACCACTTCCTTGATTGGTCCATTGAGGAAGGCACTCTTCACGTCCATTTGATAGAGCTTGAAGCCATGGTAAGTAGCATAGGCTAATAATATACGAATTGACTCAAGCCTAGCTACGGGTGCATAGGTTTCACCGAAATCCAAACCTTCGACTTGTGAATATCCCTTGGCCACAAGTCGGGCTTTGTTCCTTGTCACCACACCATGCTCGTCTTGCTTGTTGCGGAAGACCCACTTGGTTCCTACAACATTTTGATTAGGACGTGGAACCAAATGCCATACCTCGTTCCTTGTGAAGTTGTTGAGCTCCTCTTGCATCGCCATCACCCAATCCAAATCTTGAAGTGCTTCCTCTACCTTGTGTGGCTCAATAGAGGAAACAAAAGAGTAATGCTCACAAAAATGTGCAACACGAGATCTAGTGGTTACCCCCTTATGAATGTCGCCGAGGATGGTGTTGACGCGGTGATCTCGTTGGATTGCTTGGTGGACTCTTGGGTGTGGCGGTCTTGGAACTTGTTCATCCTCCTGGTCTTGATCATTTGCATCTCCCCCTTGATCATTACTATCGTCTTGAGGTGGCTCATCTTCTTGATCTTCTTCTTCATCATCTTGAGCCTCATCCTCATCTTGAGTTGGTGGAGATACTTGCATGGAGGAGGATGGTTGATCTTGTGCTTGAATAGGCTCTTCGGATTCCTTAGGACACACATCCCCAATGGACATGTTCCTTAGTGCGACGCATGGAGCCTCTTCATTATCTAATTCATCAAGATCAACTTGCTCTACTTGAGAGCCGTTAGTCTCATCAAACACAATGTCACAAGAAACTTCAACTAGTCCAGTGGACTTGTTAAAGACTCTATATGCCCTTGTGTTTGAATCATATCCTAGTAAAAAGCCTTCTACAGCCTTAGGAGCAAATTTTGATTTTCTACCTCTTTTAACAAGAATGAAACATTTGCTACCAAAGACTCTAAAATATGAAACATTGGGCTTTTTACCGATGAGGAGTTCGTAGGATGTCTTCTTAAGGATTCGGTGTAGATACAACCGGTTGATGGCGTAGCAAGCGGTGTTGACCGCCTCAGCCCAAAACCGATCCGAAGTCTTGTACTCATCAAGCATGGTTCTTGCCATGTCCAATAGAGTTCTATTCTTCCTCTCCACTACACCATTTTGTTGTGGCGTGTAGGGAGAAGAGAACTCATGCTTGATGCCCTCCTCCTCAAGAAAGCCTTCGATTTGAGAATTCTTGAACTCCGTCCCATTATCGCTTCTAATTTTTTTGATCCTTAAGCCAAACTCATTTTGAGCCCGTCTCAAGAATCCCTTTAAGGTCTCTTGGGTTTGAGATTTTTCCTGTAAGAAGAATACCCAAGTGAAGCGAGAATAGTCATCCACAATAACAAGACAGTACTTACTCCCGCCGATGCTTATGTAAGCGATCGGGTCGAATAGGTCCATGTGGAGGAGCTCCAGTGGTGTGTCGGTCGTTAAGATGTTCTTATGTGGATGATGGGCGCCAACTTGCTTCCCGGCTTGGCATGCGCTACAAATCCTGTCGTTCTCAAAATTAACATTGGTTAGTCCTAAAATGTGTTCTCCCTTTAGAAGCTTGTGAAGATTCTTCATCCCAACATGTGCTAGTCGGCGATGCCAGAGCTAGCCCATGTTAGTCTTAGCAATTAAGAAAGTGTCGAGTTCAGCTCTATTGAAATCAACTAAGTATAGCTGACCCTCTAACACTCCCTTAAATGCTACTGAATCATCACTTTTTCTAAAGACAGTGACACCTACATCAGTAAATAGACAGTTGTAGCCCATTTTGCATAATTGAGATACGTAAAGCAAATTGTAATCTAAAGAATCTAAAAGAAAAACATTGGAAATGGAATGGTCAGGTGATATAGCAATTTTACTCAATCCTTTGACCAAACCTTGGTTTCCATCCCCGAATGTGATAGCTCATTGGGGATCTTGGTTTTTCTCATAGGAGGAGAACATCTTTTTCTCCCCTGTCATGTGGTTTGTGCACCCGCTATCGATGATCCAACTTGAGCCCCCGAATGCATAAACCTACAAAACAAGTTTAGTTCTTGATTTTAGGTACCCAAACAGTTTTGGGTCCTTTGACATTAGATACAAGAACTTTGGGTACCCAAACACAAGTCTTTGATCCCTTGTGTGTGTCCCCAACATACTTGGCAACTACTTTGCCGGATTTGTTAGTTAAAACATAAGATGCATCAAAAGTCTTAAATGAAATGCTAGGTTCATTTGATGCACTAGGAGCTTTCTTCTTAGGCAATTTAGCACGAGTTGATTGCCTAGAACTAGATGTCTCACCCTTATACATAAAAGCATGATTAGGGCCAGAGTGAGACTTCCTAGAATGAATTCTCCTAATCTTATGCTCGGGATAACCGGCAGGGTACAAAATGTAACCCTCGTTATCCTGAGGCATGGGAGCCTTGCCCTTAACAAAGTTAGATAATTTTTTAGGAGGGGCATTAAGTTTGACATTGTCTCCCTGAGAGCACCTAGAGGGGGGGGGTGAATAGGTGATCCTGTAAAACTTAAAAACTTATAGCCACAAAAACTTGATTAGGAGTTAGCACATGTCGGCGTTCCGAGACCGGGGGGTCCCCGAGCCGACGAGTGAGTGTGCCGCGTGCCCCAGCCCAGATGGGTCGAGCGCGTGGGCGAGCGCGAAGGGGGGAGAGAGCGAGAGCGAGGTGGCCGGAGCCGGGTCGTGAGGGAGTCGGAGAATTCCCGCGGCCTTCGTGTTCGTCCCGCGCCCAGGTCGGGTGCGCTTGCAGTAGGGGGTTACAAGCGTCCGCGCGGGTGAGGGGAGCGAGCGGCCCCGAGAGAGCGCCTGCCCCTGCCCTTCGTCCCCGCGAGGCCAACCTTCTCTAAGAAGGCCCTGGTCCTTCCTTTTATAGTCGTAAGGAGAGGATCCAGGTGTACAAAATGGGGGTGTAGCAAGGTGCTACGTGTCTAGCGAGGGAGAGCTAGCGCCCTAAGTACATGCCAAGGTGGCAGCCGGAGAGATCTTGGCACCCTGTTGGTGTGGCGTCGTGGCTGTTGGAGGAGTAACGGAGCCTGATGGAGGGACAGCTGTTGGAACAGCTGTGCTCTTGCTGACGTCTCCCTGCTTTCGTAAGGGAGCTGAGAGTCGCCGTCGTCATGGTCTAGTGAGGCGCCATCATTGCCTATCTGGCGGAGCTGGCCAGATGGGACGCCGGTCTTGTTCTCTGCGACCCGAGTCGGCTCAGGGCAGGGTGATGATGACGCTTCCTGTTGACGTGGCGGTCTTGTATCCTAGGTCGGGCGTCGTGGAGGTTCCTCCGAAGTCGAGGTCGAGTCCGTCCTGCATGACAGAGGCCGAGCCCGAACTCCTGGGTCGGGCGAGGCGGAGGTCGTTCGGCAGAGGCCGAGGCGGAGTCCGAGCCCTGGGTCGGGCGAGGCGGAGTTCGTCGTCTTCCGGGGCCTTAGCCCGAGTCCGAGCCCTGGGTCGGGCGGAGCGGAGTTCGCCGTCTTCCGGGGCCTTAGCCCGAGTCCGAGCCCTGGGTCGGGCGGAGCGGAGTTCGACGTCTTCCGGGGCCTTAGCCCGAGTCCGAGCCCTAGGTCGGGCGGAGCGGAGTTCGCCGTCTTCCGGGGCCTTAGCCCGAGTCCGAGCCCTGGGTCGGGCGGAGCAGAGTTCGCCGTCTTCCGGGGCCTCAGCCCGAGTCCGAGCCCTGGGTCGGGCAGAGCCTCCTATGTCACCTCTGGTGAAGTCTGGTCGCCCGTCGGTCTTACCTTTTGCGTTAAACGCCCCGGTGACTTGGTCGGTTGGCGCGGTGATTTAGTCAGGGTTACTTCTTATCGAAGGCGGGGCCTCGGGCGAGCCGGAGATGCGTCTGCCGTGAAAGAGGAGGCCTCAGGCGAGACGGAGTCATCTTAGGGTCGGCTGCCCTCGCCCGAGGCTAGGCTCGGGCGTGGCGTGATCGAGTCACTCGTATGGACTGATCCCTGACTTAATCAAACCCATCAGGCCTCTGCAGCTTTATGCTGATGGGGGTTACCAGCTGAGAATTAGGCGTCTTGAGGGTACCCCTAATTATGGTCCCCGACAGTAGCCCCCGAGCCTCGAAGAGAGTGTTAACACTCGCTTGGAGGCTTGCGTCGCACTTTTTTGCAAGGGGACCAGCCTTTCTCGGTGGTACTTTGTTCCGGTGGGTGCGCGCGAGCGCACCCGCCGGGTGTAGCCCCCGAGGCCTCGGAGGAGTGGTTTCACTCCTTCGAGGTCTTAATGCCTTGCGTAATGCCTCGGCTGGTCTGGCGGTTCCCTCATGCGAGCAGGGCGTAGCCCAGGTGCACTGTCGGGGCCCAAGTTCTCGGGCTGGTATGTTGACGCTGTCAACGGTTCGGCTGGAGCCGGGTTTGCGAGAGCAGCCCCCGAGCCTCCGCACGGAGCGAGAGGACGATCAGGGACAGACTCGACTTTTTACATACGCCCCTACGTCGCCTTTCCGCAAGGAGGAGGGGGGGAGAGCGCCATGTTACCCTCGATGGGCACCGAACATGGTGTCTCCGGTGAGCTGCAATCGGGTAATCCGAGTGGACGTCCGTGCCCCGTTCGTTGGGGGTCGGCTAGGGGCCCGGAGGCACGCCCAAAAGTACCTGTGGGTGATCTGCCGGACCCGGTCCCCTAGCGACGGGGTCCGAGGGCTCGTTGCCTCCCTCCGATGGGATTCCGTTACAGAGTCGTTCCCGCTGGTCTCAGAAATGTCCTAGGGTACCTCGGGAGCGCAGCCCGAGCCTTGGTTATGTATCGAACGTACCCCTGGTCATCCCTCGCTCGGCGTCTGAGGCGACTGTGAACCCTTCGACAGGCCAGCCTTCGAACCCCTGATCAGTAATGGGCGCGGAGCCCTAGTAGCCTGAGGCGGTCGTGGAACCTTTCGGGAGGCCGACCTTCGAACCCCTGACCAGTAGTGGGTGTCGGGCCCACGCGATCTGAGGCGGCTGTTGAACCCCTCGGGGGGCCAGCCTTCGAACCCCTGATCAGTAGAGAGGCTCGGAGCCTAGTTCCTTCACGGGGAAGGATCCCTTTGGGGGTATCCTCCTTCCCAGTCCCTGTTGCAAGAGATAGAGAAAGAAGGAAAAGGAAAAAAGGATACGAAACCAAGCGACGTGGCGTACCTTTTTTGGTGTGGTCGTGTTGGCGAAGGCGAAGCGTCGCCAGCCGCTCCTGCTAGAAGCGTCGCCTGTCCGGCCGCGGAGTTAATGCGCAGGGGCGAGTAGTTGGCGAGGCTGCCGTTGCGCGTGCGCGAGCCGTTCGAGGTACGGGTCATGGGCGCGTCGTCTTCACGCCGTGAGAGGGGGTTCTCTTGCTGCCTCCGGATGGAACATGAGCTTGGCAGATGGCGTGACCGCTGCTCTCGCGCGCCTGCCACCGTCATTACTGCCGGCCCATTTTTGACCACGTTTGACCGCTGCGCCAGGCTGGCGCTGCTGGGTCACGGGCTGGGTCACCTCGAATCGTGGTATCGGTTCCGCAATCGAGGAGGTGCGGTGGTGGAGCGAGTGGCACAGCGGCTCGCATGCAGCACCCGGCGCGCCAGTTGCACGACGCGTGGGCTTGAGCCGTCGCGCTGGCCTGTCAGGAGTCGGAGAGGCGCGTCCACTTGGCGCGGTTGCATGCCGCCTGCATGGCCGCCTGCCCCTTTCGCCCGCTGGTCTGGGCAAAAGTGGAGGGTTACTTGTAACCGCTGGGTGGTTGCGTGCGTCGTGCGCGACGGTTCGGCCTCCTCTGCCCGAAGCCGGTCTTCCTGACTTGTGGGTCCCAGCCCCCGCGCCGCAGGGGAGGACTTTGGAGGCGTGTTGGAGAAGACTCTGCCCGTGACGGTTGAGGGCGCAAGCAGGGGGAGTTGCCTTTAAAGGGAGGGCGACCCTTTCGTAAGGCAACCGTGCCCTCTTCCTGCCTTATGCATCGTGTCTTTCCCCCTTCCAAGCCCCCGGATGGGGGGAACAGCCGTCTTTTCGCCCCATCGTTGGAGGAACGCAACTCCGTGGGAGTTGGTACCTTTCAGCCATCGTTCGGCTTCAAGGATTTTCATCACACAGCCCGGTTGCTTCCCTCCGCTGGTGATCACCCAAGACGGTGACCTCCAGCTCCCGGAGGGGGAAAGGTAAACCGGGCTGTGGTCCTGGCCTCGCCCTCAGTGTTGAGGGTGTTCGTCACCCTCGCCGGGGCGGGGAACGAGGCGAGCCGGGGCTCCACCTTCTGCACGGGTTGGCGGACCACCTCATCCTCCAGCTTCTGGTGGTGGCAATCGCCCTTCAGCCCCGCGGCGGAGACTTCCTCCAGCCATGCCGGGGAAGGTGAACTGTTGCTTCCCAGCTAGGATGCAACATTCCGTCTTCCTCCTCGCATTCGCAGCGAGGACGACAGCGAGGATCTGCTGGGGTGCTTGGGGGCGTCGGCGGACGGAGGCGGCTTCTCTACCGACAAGATCACCAACTCCGTCAGTAGCCCTGGGTCTCCGTCCCCTGGCCTGGATGGTAGTGCCTCATCCTCGGGGGGTGGCACTTCGAATGCCAGTGTTTTTGTTCATTACGGCTTTCGGGGCCTGAACATGCATGTAACTTCGGCACGGAGCCGTGTTTTTTCCTCATTTTCGAGCACTAAGACTCGCCTGCTGATTATCTGAACCGCTTCACCAAGCGTGAGTTGCCCCGTGTCAAGGTGACGAGTGAGGTATCCGTATCCCGGAGGCGTAGGAGTCCCTTGGCTCGGTCGGACCTGTTGTCCGAGGCTCCTCTAGCTTAGTTAAAGAGACCCTTCGGCCGCTCTTCGACGAGCCGAGGCCAGGGGTAGCGATATCAGCACGAGCAGAGGCGGAGTTGGCTCGGAAATGAAACCTGGTTGGCCGGAGCCTAGCCTGGTTGTCTGTTGGCAGAATTGTCGTCGGAGTTGCTCAGCCGAGGCTTCGGGCCGGGCTGGCGCCCTCGGAAGGCGGTCGGCCGAGGCTCCGGAGGTGGCCGGTCGAGCCGTCCGCTCGGGCCGGGTTCTCGGAGAGGTCCCTGGCAGAGATTGCTCGGGCGTGGTGATGACATCGTTCTTCGGAGCGGAGGCCCTCGGACCGCGTCGCCGTCCGAGGCTAGGTCGGGCCTTGCCGAAGGTGCTGTCGATGCCGAGGGTGTCATCGCCCTCTTCCAGCGTCAAGATCCGAGCCTGCAGGGTCAAATCGTCTTGTAGCGTGGGCCTTGTGCGGCCGTCGAGGCCAGAACACACACCCTTGCTGCGTTATAAAGCTGCGTCTCTTTTCCTCTTGTTTCGAGTATCTGGACTTTTTGTCGGTAGCAGGGATGTTAGTGCGAGCGAGAGTTGCTTCTCGCGGAAGGTGATGAGTGAGGTATCCGTATCCCGGAGGCGTGGGAGTCCCTCGGCTCGGTCGGCCTTGCCGCTTACGCGTACTTTCACCCGTCCATGAGGCCCTGTCACCGACTCGGTCGAGAAGGCTCGAAGAATCGCTTCGACAGAAGAGCTTCCGTACGTAAAGACTCGTTCGATCCGCGGAGTCACTTTATCCGAGCGCGAGTTACTTATCGCAGAAGGTGATGAGTGAGGTATCCGTATCCCGGAGGCGTAGGAGTCCCTCGGCTCGGTCAGCCTTGACTGCTTACGTGTACCCCGTCGTTTCTAGGATCCACTTTTCGAAGTAGTCAAAAAGCACGAAAGATATTCTGGTAAAAGAGATTTTCTTTTCGAGGAAAATTTTGACGCAGAGGGGGTTTCCCCCCTTTTAGCCCCCGAGGGAGGGTCGGGCCTTGCCGAGGCGAGGCCGACCCTTCCTTGTTGACTAAACCTTGCGTGGGTGCGGGGTATATGAACAACTTGGAAACATCTTAAGGGTAGAAGCGACGTAGCTGTTGGATGTTCCAAGCGTTGCCGTAGACCTCGCCTTGACTGTTGGCCAGCTTGTACGTTCCGGGCTTCAGAACTTTGGCGATGATGAACGGCCCCTCCCAGGGGGGCGTGAGCTTGTGCCTCCCTCGGGCGTCTTGCCGCAGCCGAAGCACCAGGTCGCCCACCTGGAGGTCTCGGGGTCGGACCCCTCGGGCGTGGTAGCGTCGCAGGGACTGCTGGTACCGCGCCGAGTGTAGTAAGGCCCTGTCCCGAGCCTCGTCCAGCTGGTCCAGCGAGTCTTCTCGGCTTGCTTGGTTACTTTCGTCGTCGTAGGCCCTCGTCCTCGGGGAGCCGTATTCCAGGTCCGTGGGCAAGACGGTCTCGGCCCCGTAGACCAGGAAGAAAGGCGTGAAACCCGTGGCTCGGCTCGGCGTCGTCCTCCGGCTCCAGACCACCGAGGGGAGTTCCTTCATCCACCGCTTACCGAACTTGTTGAGGTTGTTGTAAATCCGAGGCTTGAGCCCTTGTAGGATCATGCCATTGGCACGTTCTACTTGCCCATTCGACATGGGGTGAGCTACGGCTGCCCAGTCCACCCGGATGTTGTGATCCTCGCAAAAATCCAAGAATTTTTTGCCAGTGAACTGGGTGCCGTTGTCGGTGATGATGGAGTTCGGGATCCCGAAGCGATGGATGATGTTGGTGAAGAACGCCACCGCCTGCTCGGATCTAATGCTGTTCAGGGGTCGGACCTCGATCCACTTGGAGAATTTGTCGATGGCGACCAGCAGGTGCGTGTAGCCCCCGGGCGCCTTCTGCAGAGGGCCGACGAGGTCCAAACCCCACACAGCGAAGGGCCAGGTGATGGGTATCGTCTGCAGAGCTTGAGCGGGCAGGTGGGTCTGCTTCGCATAGAATTGGCACCCTTCGCAGGCGCGGACAATTCTAGTGGCGTCAGCCACCGCCGTCGGCCAGTAGAAGCCTTGGCGGAAAGCATTCCCGACGAGGGTTCGAGGTGCTGCATGATGGCCGCAAGCCCCCGAGTGTATTTCCCGCAGGAGTTCCTGACCTTCGGCGATGGAGATGCATCGCTGGAGGATGCCCGAGGGGCTACGGTGGTAGAGCTCCTTCTCATCGCCCAGCAAGACGAACGATTTGGCGCGTCGCGCTACCCGCCGAGCCTCGGCTCGGTCGAGGGGCAGTTCTCCTTGGCGGAGATATTGCAGGTACGGGGTTTGCCAATCTTGATCTGGCATGACCCCGCTCTGCTCCTCCTCGATGCGCAGCGCTTCGCCCTCGGGCTCCGAGGGTTCCTCGGGTTGAGCCGAGGATGGCTCGGGCTGGGCCGAGGTCACCTCGGACGAGGCCGAGGGTGCCTCGGGCTCGGGCGCGTCGCCTATCTTGACGGAGGGTTGGTGCAGATCCCGGGAGAAGACGTCCGGGGGAACCGTCGTTCGCCCCGAGGCTATCTTCGCCAGCTCGTCCGCAGTCTCGTTGTAGCGCCGGGCGATGTGGTTAAGCTCGAGCCCGTAGAACTTGTCTTCCAGGCGTCGAACCTCCTCACAGTAGGCCTCCATCTTCGGGTCGCGGCAGAGGGAGTTCTTCATGACTTGGTCGATGACGAGCTGCGAGTCGCCGCGTGCATCGAGGCGTCGGACCCCTAGCTCGATGGCGATTCGCAATCCGTTGATCAGAGCCTCGTACTCAGCCACATTGTTGGACGCCGGGAAATGGAGGCGTAGCACGTAGCGCAGGTGTTTCCTGAGGGGCGAGACGAAGAGCAGGCCCGCGCCAGCTCCCGTCTTCATCAGCGACCCGTCGAAAAACATGGTCCAGAGCTCCGGCTGGATCGGAGCCGTCGGCAACTGGGTGTCGACCCATTCGGCTACGAAATCCGCCAGTACCTGGGACTTGATGGCCTTCCGAGGGGCGAACGAGATTGCCTCGCCCATGATTTCCACCGCCCACTTCGCGATCCGTCCCGAGGCTTCTCGGCACTGGATGATCTCCCCCAGGGGGAAGGATGACACCACAGTCACCAGATGAGACTCGAAGTAATGTCGCAACTTTCGCCTCGTCAGGATCACTGCATATAGCAGCTTCTGGACTTGTGGGTAGCGGATCTTGGTCTCAGACAGCACTTCGCTGACGAAGTAAACTGGCCTCTGAATGGGCAAAGCATGCCCCTCTTCCTGCCTTTCGACCACGATCGCGGCGCTGACCACCTGAGTGGTTGCGGCGACGTAGACCAAGAGGGTTTCTTCATCAGCTGGGGGTACCAAGACGGGCGCCTGGGTGAGGAGCGCCTTCAGGTTCCCGAGGGCTTCCTCGGCCTCGGGAGTCCAAGTGAAGCACTCGGCCTTCCTTAAGAGACGGTACAGGGGCAGGCCTCTTTCGCCGAGGCGCGAGATGAAACGGCTCAAGGCCGCGAGGCATCCCATGACCCTCTGTACGCCTTTTAAGTCCTTGATGGGCCCCATGTTTGTGATGGCCGCGATCTTCTCCGGGTTGGCTTTGATGCCCCGCTCGGAGACGATGAATCCCAAAAGCATGCCCCAGGGCACCCCGAAGACGCACTTCTCGGGATTGAGCTTGACGCCCTTCGCCTTGAGACACCGGAATGTCAGTTCGAGGTCGGAGAGAAGGTCGGAGGCTTTCCTCGTCTTGACTACGATGTCATCGACGTAGGCCTCGACCGTGCGACCGATGTGTTCGCCGAACACATGGTTCATGCACCGCTGGTACGTTGCACCCGCGTTCCTCAAACCGAATGGCATTGTGACATAACAGTACATGCCGAAGGGCGTGATGAAAGAAGTCGCGAGCTGGTCGGACTCTTTCATCTTGATTTGATGATACCCTGAGTAGGCATCGAGGAAAGACAGGGTTTCGCACCCTGCAGTGGAGTCCACAATTTGATCGATGCGAGGTAGAGGGTAGGGGACTTTCGGACATGCCTTGTTGAGACCAGTGTAGTCTACACACATCCGCCATTTCCCCCCTTTCTTCCTCATAAGTACAGGGTTGGCAAGCCATTCGGGATGGAATACCTCCTTGATGAACCCTGCTGCCATCAGCTTGTGGATCTCCTCGCCTATCACCCTGCGCCTTTCCTCGTCGAATCGGCGCAGAGGCTGTCTGACCGGTCGGGCTCCGGCCCGAATATCCAGCGAGTGCTCGGCGACATCCCTCGGTATGCCGGGCATGTCCGAGGGACTCCACGCAAAGACGTCGGCGTTTGCGCGGAGAAAGTCGACGAGCACTGCTTCCTATTTGGGGTCGAGCCCGGATCCGATCCGGATCTGCTTGGAGGTATCGCCGCTGGGGTCGAGAGGGACGGCCTTAACCGTCTCTGCTGGCTCGAAGTTGCCGGCGTGTCGCTTCACGTCCGGCACCTCTCGGGAGAGGCTTTCCAAGTCGGCGATGAGGGCCTCGGACTCGGCGAGGGCCTCGGCGTACTCCACGCACTCCACATCGCATTCGAACGCGTGTTTGTACGTGGGGCCGACGGTGATGACCCCGTTGGGGCCTGGCATCTTGAGCTTCAGGTACGTGTAGTTGGGGACGGCCATGAACTTCGCGTAGCATGGCCTTCCCAACACTGCGTGGTAGGTTCCTCGGAACCCGACCACCTCGAACGTCAAGGTCTCCCTTCGGAAGTTGGAGGGTGTTCCGAAGCAGACAGGAAGGTCGATCTGCCCGAGGGGCTGGACGCGCTTCCCAGGGATGATCCCATGGAAGGGCGCAGCGCCTGCTCGGACGGATGACAGACCGACGCGCAGGAGCCTGAGGGTCTCGGCGTAGATGATATTGAGGCAGCTGCCCCATCCATCAGGACCTTGGTGAGCCTGACGTCGCCGATGACGGGGTCGACGACGAGCGGGTACTTCCTCGGGCTCGGCACGTGGTCGGGGTGGTCGTCCCGGTCGAAGGTGATGGGCTTGTCGGACCAGTCTAGGTAGACTGGCGCCGCCACCTTCACCGAGCAGACCTCCCGACGCTCTTGCTTACGATGCCGAGCCGAGGCATTCGCCGCATGCCCTCCGTAGATCATGAAGCAGTCGCGGACCTCTGGGAACTCTCCTGCTTGGCGATCCTCCCTTTTGTCGTCGTGAGCCCTGCCACCCTCTGCGGGTGGCCCGGCCCTGTGGAAGTGGCGCCGAAGCATGACGCACTCCTCGAGGGTGTGCTTGACGGGCCCATGATGGTAGGGGCACGTCTCCTTGAGTGCCTTGTCGAAGAGGTTAGCACCTCCGGGGGGCTTCTGAGGGTTCTTGTGCTCGGCAGCGGCGACAAGGTCTGCATCGGGAACGTCGCGTTTCGCTTGCGACTTCCTCCTGCCTTTCTTCTTGGCGCCGCGCGGAGTAGACGCCTCGGGAGCATCTTCCGACGGGCGGCCCTGGGGCTGCTTGTCCTTTCGGAAGATGGCCTCTACCGCCTCCTGGCCGGAGGCGAACTTGGTGGCGATGTCCATCAGCTCGCTCGCCCTGGTGGGGGTCTTGCGACCCAACTTGCTCACCAGGTCACGGCAGGTGGTGCCGGCGAGGAACGCGCCGATGACATCGGAGTCAGTGATGTTGGGCAGCTCGGTGCGCTGCTTCGAGAATCGCCGGATGTAGTCCCGGAGAGACTCTCCCGGCAGTTGCCGACAGCTTCGGAGGTCCCAGGAATTCCCGGGGCGCACGTACGTGCCCTGGAAGTTGCCGGCGAAAGCCTGGACCAGATCCTCCCAATTGGAAATCTGCCCCGGAGGCAGGTGCTCCAACCAGGCACGAGCAGTGTCGGAGAGGAACAGGGGGAGGTTTCGGATGATGAGGTTGTCGTCGTCCGTCCCACCCAGCTGACAGGCCAGGCGGTAGTCCGCGAGCCACAATTCCGGTCTCGTTTCCCCCGAGTACTTTGTGATAGTAGTCGGGGGTCGGAATCAGGTCGGGAACGGCGCCCACCGAATGGCTCGGCTAAAGACCTGCGGACCGGGTGGTTCGGGCGAGGGACTCCGATCCTCCCCGCTGTCGTAGCGTCCCCCGCGCCTGGGGTGGTAACCTCGGCGCACCCTTTCGTCGAGGCGGGCCCGACGGTCGCGATGAGGGTGCTCGTCGCCGAGGTGGCCCGGGGCCGCAGGCGCGGTGTTGCGCGTGCGCCCGGTGTAGACCGAGGCTTCCCGCGTGAGTCGGGAAGTCGCGGCACGAGGTTCCGAGGGGTACCCCTGCCTTCGGGAGGCAGAGCTCTCGGCCCGCCAGGCCGCAGCGCCTTCCAGGAGATGCTTGAGTTCTCCCTGGATTCGCCGACCCTCGGTGGTTGATGACTCCGGCATCGCGCGGAGGAGCATCGCTGCGGCGGCCAGGTCCTGACCGGTTCCACCGGATGCGGGTGGCGGTCTGTCCCTGGCATCGTTGGCGATGCGGTGCTGGAGACCTTGGGGCAGGTGACGTATTCCTCCGGCTGGGGGCTGGCTCGCCCATACCTGCCCGATGTTCTGGCGGATTGCCTCGAGCGCTCCTGCTCCCTCATCGAGCCCGGCTTGCGCCCCGCGGACTTGCTCGAGCTGTGGGTCGTGACCCCCGCCGGAACGGGGACCACAGCTAGCTCCCGCGGGATGTCGGCGCGAGGCACTGGCCTAGGGGGATCACCATCCTCCGGCATGCCGAGACAGCCGCCTCCGGAGGGATCCCCTAGCTCGACGTGGAGACATTCGCGGCTCGGGCCGCAGTCCTTGTCGTCAAGGCTGCGGCTGCCGTCGGAACAGTCGGAGAGGCAGTAGTCACATGCGGTCATGAAGTCCCGCACGGCACTGGGGTTGCCAAATCCGGAGAAATCCCAGCAGATGCTGGGGTCGTCATCTTCCTCGGACCCAGAGGGTCCGTAGGTCGAGACACCCGTCAATCGGTCCCAAGGCGACCGCACACGAAACCCCAGAGAGGTTGCACTCGCCTCAACGTGAGCGCCCGCCAAAGCGAGGTCGCCAGGCGGGTTGAGGCCGAGTCAAAATGACGAAAGATGGGTAGTAGTCGGTACCTTTTTGTCGACGAGGAGCGATGAAGTCACGTCGGGGGCTGATCGCGCCGTCGTCTTGGGTACGAGGGCGACGTCCTGCAGGCCCTTCGTGAGCGTGCTGGCGTCGTCCACCTGCTCGGAGTCGACGTGCTGCGGGGGGATGGCGCTCGCCTTTGCCTCGAACGCGAGGGTGACGCCTAGCGTGTCCTTCGTTGGGGCGTTGGGGATGTCGATTTGCTCGACAGCTGTCGGAGCGCAGCCTCCCGCTCGGCCTTGGTTGCCCCGCCTCCTCCTTCGATGGCGAGGGAGAGGACGGAGCGAGCTCGAAAGTTGTCCTTCCCCCACGCGGGAAAGGCGTCGTCGATTCCGCCGCCGGCGGGCGGGCTGTCCGCCACCATTGTCGCTGTCGCACGGCGGTGGAAGGAGTACCATGTCGTAGCCGCTGTCGAGAGACACGAACTCGAGGCTCCCGAAACGGAGCACCGTCCCGGGTTGGAGAGGTCGTTGGAGACTGCCCATCTGGAGCTTGACGGGAAACTGCTCGTCAACACGCAGCGTGCCCCTACCTGGCGCGCCAACTGTCGGCGTTCCGAGACCGGGGGGTCCCCGAGCCGACGAGTGAGTGTGCCGCGTGCCCCAGCCCAGATGGGTCGAGCGCGTGGGCGAGCGCGAAGGGGGGAGAGAGCGAGAGCGAGGTGGCCGGAGCCGGGTCGTGAGGGAGTCGGAGAATTCCCGCGGCCTTCGTGTTCGTCCCGCGCCCAGGTCGGGTGCGCTTGCAGTAGGGGGTTACAAGCGTCCGCGCGGGTGAGGGGAGCGAGCGGCCCCGAGAGAGCGCCTGCCCCTGCCCTTCGTCCCCGCGAGGCCAACCTTCTCTAAGAAGGCCCTGGTCCTTCCTTTTATAGTCGTAAGGAGAGGATCCAGGTGTACAAAATGGGGGTGTAGCAAGGTGCTACGTGTCTAGCGAGGGAGAGCTAGCGCCCTAAGTACATGCCAAGGTGGCAGCCGGAGAGATCTTGGCACCCTGTTGGTGTGGCGTCGTGGCTGTTGGAGGAGTAACGGAGCCTGATGGAGGGACAGCTGTTGGAACAGCTGTGCTCTTGCTGACGTCTCCCTGCTTTCGTAAGGGAGCTGAGAGTCGCCGTCGTCATGGTCTAGTGAGGCGCCATCATTGCCTATCTGGTGGAGCTGGCCAGATGGGACGCTGGTCTTGTTCTCTGCGACCCGAGTCGGCTCAGGGCAGGGTGATGATGACGCTTCCTGTTGACGTGGCGGTCTTGTATCCTAGGTCGGGCGTCGTGGAGGTTCCTCCGAAGTCGAGGTCGAGTCCGTCCTGCATGACAGAGGCCGAGCCCGAACTCCTGGGTCGGGCGAGGCGGAGGTCGTTCGGCAGAGGCCGAGGCGGAGTCCGAGCCCTGGGTCGGGCGAGGCGGAGTTCGTCGTCTTCCGGGGCCTTAGCCCGAGTCCGAGCCCTGGGTCGGGCGGAGCGGAGTTCGCCGTCTTCCGGGGCCTTAGCCCGAGTCCGAGCCCTGGGTCGGGCGGAGCGGAGTTCGCCGTCTTCCGGGGCCTTAGCCCGAGTCCGAGCCCTGGGTCGGGCGGAGCGGAGTTCGCCGTCTTCCGGGGCCTTAGCCCGAGTCCGAGCCCTGGGTCGGGCGGAGCGGAGTTCGCCGTCTTCCGGGGCCTCAGCCCGAGTCCGAGCCCTGGGTCGGGCAGAGCCTCCTATGGCACCTCTGGCGAAGTCTGGTCGCCCGTCGGTCTTACCTTTTGCGTTAAACGCCCCGGTGACTTGGTCGGTTGGCGCGGTGATTTAGTCAGGGTTACTTCTTATCGAAGGCGGGGCCTCGGGCGAGCCGGAGATGCGTCTGCCGTGAAAGAGGAGGCCTCAGGCGAGACGGAGTCATCTTAGGGTCGGCTGCCCTCGCCCGAGGCTAGGCTCGGGCGTGGCGTGATCGAGTCACTGGTATGGACTGATCCCTGACTTAATCAAACCCATCAGGCCTCTGCAGCTTTATGCTGATGGGGGTTACCAGCTGAGAATTAGGCGTCTTGAGGGTACCCCTAATTATGGTCCCCGACAGCATAGTAATGCCAAGTGGCTAGAGAGGAGTCTTAGCAAAACACAATAACCACAAGAAGATCAACACAGATAGACACAGTGGTTTATCCCGTGGTTCGGCCAAGTCCAACGCTTGCCTACTCCACGTTGTGGCGTCCCAACGGACGAGGGTTGCAATCAACCCCTCTCAAGCGGTCCAAAGACCTACTTGAATACCACGGTGTTTTGATTTGCTTTACTTTATCCCGCTTGCGAGGAATCTCCACAACTTGGAGTCTCTCGCCCTTACAAAGATGTTCACAAAGAAGCGCGGAGTAAGGGAGGGATGAGCAACTCACACAAGACACAAAGATCACAGCAAATACGCACACACAAGACCCAGACTTGAGCTCAAGAGACTATCACGAGTTTCTCACTAGAACGGAGCTCAAATCACTAAGAATGTCGAACAAGTGCGCAAGAACGAAGTGTGAGTGATCAACTATGCTTAAAGAATGCTTGGATGTCTTCTCCATGTGCCAAGGGATCCCTTTTATAGCCCTAAGGCAGCTAGGAGCCGTTGAGAGCATTGTAGGAAGGCAATTCTTGCCTTCTGTCGACTGGCGCACCGGACAGTCCGGTGCACCACCGGATACTGTCCGGTGCGGATCTCTTTCCTTATTTGGCGAAGCCGACTGTTGGAGATTCAAAGCCGTTGGCGCACCGGACACTGTCCGGTGCACACCGGACAGTCCGGTGCTCCAATGTGACCGTTGGCTCGGCCACGCGTCACGCGCGGAATCCTCGGCCGACCGTTGCCCCGGCTGACCGTTGGCTCACCGGACAGTCCGGTGCCACACCGGACAGTCCGGTGAATTATAGCCGTACGCTGTTGATGGCTTCCCGAGACCGACGACTTCGCCTGTGAACAGCTCACCGGACAGTCCGGTGCACCACCGGACAGTCCGGTGATTTATACCGTACACCGCCGTCGAAGTCCTGAGAGCAGCAAGTTCGCCAGAGCCACCCTGGCGCACCGGACACTGTCCGGTGCACCCAGACTGCACAGACTTTGGCTGAACAAAGCCATCTCTTTTCCAATTCGATTTCTCCTGTTTCCAGCACTTAGACACAATACATTAGTCCATAAAACAATGTACTAAGTCTAGAAACATACCTTTTGACTTGATTTGCACTTTGTCCACCACTTTGCATAGATTAACACAAAAGCACTTGTGTTGGCACTCAATCACCAAAATACTTAGAAATGGCCCAAGGGCACATTTCCCTTTCAATCTCCCCCTTTTTGGTGATTTATGCCAACACAACATAAAGCAACTAGAACAAGTGCAATATCAATGCAAATGAAAACTCAATATTGTTTTGATTCAAATTTGGCATATATGGATCACTCTTTGCCACCACTTGGTTTGTTTTTACAAATCAAACTCAATTTCCTATCTCTAAGTCAAATTCACTTATAGAGACATAAAGAGAGGTATTCCACGAGAAATTGATCAAAGATTTCAAAAACTCCCCCTTTTTCCCATAATCAACATTTCTCCCCACAAGAGGCCAACTTTTGACAAGAGAGACAATAAGAGAGTTTTGACAAACCAAAAGCTCTATTCTACTATTTTCAAAATTTCTCAAGTGGTAGCTGATCCATTTATTGCTTTGGCCTTATTTTCTCCCCCTTTGGCATCAAGCACCAAAACAGGATCAATTTTGGCCCTTGAACCCCATTGCCTCACCAAAATCTTCAAATAAGAATACAAAGGCAATAAGAGTACATGAGATGAACTTGGAATAAGTTACCCTCTCATCGGAGTGCAGTGGAAGTCTTTCATGGTCCAAGTCCACCTTTTCCCTTTCAAACCTCCTTTGAGACTAAATTAAGCAAACTCAAGCACACGGTTAGTGTCAAAGGGTCAAGTTGTAGCACATCTCCCCCTAAATATGTGCATCACTTGCAAAAGGACTTGTGAGGTCCGGGGAGTGTTTGTACAACTTGAGCATCACAAGTAAACAATAAAATGTATAAGGAACATGATCAAAGGCATAAACACATGTATGCTATAAATCAATCCAAGTTCCGCGAATCTAAGACATTTAGCTCACTACGCAGCCTGCAAAAGGTCTTCTCATCTAAAGGCTTGGTAAAGATATCGGCTAGCTAGTTCTCGGTGCTAATATAGAACACTTCGATATCTCCCTTTTGCTGGTGGTCTCTCAAAAAGTGATGCCGGATGTCAATGTGCTTTGTGCGGCTGTGCTCAACAGGATTGTCCGCTATGCGGATAGCACTCTCATTGTCACATAGGAGTGGGACTTTGCTCAGATTGTAGCCAAAGTCCCAGAGGGTTTGCCTCATCCAAAGTAGTTGCGTGCAACACTGTCCTGCGGCAACATACTCGGCCTCAGCAGTGGATAGGGTAACGGAAGTTTGTTTCTTAGAATTCCATGACACCAGGGACCTTCCTAAGAATTGGCACGTCCCCGATGTACTCTTCCTATCGACCTTACATCCAGCATAGTCGGAATCTGAATATCCAATCAAGTCAAAGTTAGACCCCTTTGGATACCAGATCCCGAAGCAAGGCGTAGCGACTAAATATCTAAGAATTCGCTTCACGGCCACTAAGTGACACTCCCTTGGATCCGATTGAAATCTAGCACACATGCATACGCTAAGCATAATATCTGGTCTACTAGCACATAAATAAAGTAAAGACCCTATCATTGACCGGTATGCCTTTTGATCAATGGACTTACCTCCTTTGTTGAGGTCGGTGTGTCCGTCGGTTCCCATCGGAGTCTTTGCGGGCTTGGCGTCCTTCATCCCAAACCGCTTTAGCAAGTCTTGCGTGTACTTCGTTTGGGAGATAAAGGTGTCATCCTTGAGTTGCTTCACTTGGAACCCAAGGAAGTAGTTCAACTCGCCCATCATCGACATCTCGAATTTCTGCGTCATCACCCTGCTAAACTCTTCACAAGACTTTTGATTAGTAGAACCAAATATTATGTCATCGACAAAAATTTGGCACACAAAAAGATCACCATCGCAAGTCTTAGTGAAAAGAGTTGGATCGGCTTTCCCAACCTTAAAAGCATTAGCAATTAAAAAGTCTCTAAGGCATTCATACCATGCTCTTGGGGCTTGCTTAAGTCCATAGAGCGCCTTAGAGAGCTTACACACGTGGTCGGGGTACCGTTCATCCTCGAAGCCAGGGGGTTGCTCCACGTACACCTCCTCCTTGATTGGCCCGTTGAGGAAAGCGCTCTTCACATCCATTTGGAACAACCTGAAAGAATGGTGAGAGGCATATGCTAGCAAAATGCGAATTGATTCTAGCCTAGCCACAGGAGCGAAAGTCTCCTCAAAGTCCAAACCTGCGACTTGGGCATAACCTTTTGCCACAAGTCGAGCCTTGTTCCTCGTCACCACCCCGTGCTCGTCCTATTTGTTGCGGAACACCCACTTGGTTCCCACAACATTTTGCTTAGGACGAGGCACCAGTGTCCAAACTTCATTCCTCTTGAAATTATTGAGCTCTTCCTTCATGGCCAACACCCAGTCCGGATCTAGCAAGGCCTCTTCTACCCTGAAAGGCTCAATAGAAGAGACAAAAGAGTAATGCTCACAAAAATTCACCAATCTAGAGCGAGTAGTTACTCCCTTGCTAATATCACCCAAAATTTGGTCGACGGGATGATTCCTTTGAATCGTCGCTCGAACTTGGGTTGGAGGTGCCTGAGGTGCTTCTTCCTCTTCAACTTGGACATCCTGTGCTCCCCCTTGATCACGCGCCTCCACTTGAGGTACCTGTTCGTCATCTTGGGTTGGGGGATTCACCATCATTGAGGAAGAAGGTTGATCTTGCTCTTTTTGTTCCTGAGGCCGCACATCTCCAATCGCCATGGTGTGTATCGCGGCCGTTGGAACGTCTTCTTCATCTACAACATCAAGATCAACAACTTGCTCTCTTGGAGAGCCATTAGTCTCATCAAATACAACGTCGCTAGAGACTTCAACCAAACCCAATGATTTGTTGAAGACTCTATACGCCTTTGTATTTGAGTCATAACCTAACAAAAACCCTTCTACAGCTTTGGGAGCAAACTTGGAATTTCTACCCTTCTTCACTGGAATGTAGCATTTACTCCCAAAAACTCGGAAATACGAAACATTGGGTTTGTTACCGGTTAGAAGCTCATACGAAGTCTTCTTGAGGAGGCGATGAAGATACACCCGGTTGATGGCGTGACAAGCCATGTTCACGGCTTCCGACCAAAAGCACTCGGGAGTCTTGAACTCTCCAAGCATTGTCCTCGCCATATCGATGAGCGTCCTGTTCTTCCTCTCTACCACACCATTTTGCTGTGGTGTGTAGGGAGCGGAGAACTCGTGCTTGATCCCTTCCTCCTCCAGATACTCCTCCACTTGAAGGTTCTTGAACTCGGACCCGTTGTTGCTCCTTATCTTCTTCACCTTGAGCTCAAACTCATTTTGAGCTCTCCCGAGGAAGCGCTTGAGGGTCCCTTGGGTTTCAGATTTATCCTGCAAAAAGAATACCCAAGTGAAGCGGGAAAAATCATCAACTATAACAAGACCATACTTACTTCCTCCTATACTTAGATAGGCGACGGGTCCAAAGAGGTCCATATGAAGCATCTCCAAAGGTCTTGATGTGGTCATCACATTTTTGGTGTGATGAGAGTTTCCCACCTGTTTGCCTGCTTGACAAGCTGTACAAGGTCTATTTTTTTCGAAATGCACATTAGTTAGACCTATCACGTGTTCTCCCTTTAGAAGCCTGTGAAGGTTCTTCATCCCCACATGTGCTAAACGGCGATGCCACAGCCAGCCCATGCAAGTCTTAGCAATTAAGCATGCATCTAGACCGGCCTCCTCTTTTGCAAAATCAACTAAATAAAGTTTGCCGTCTAGTACACCCTTAAAAGCTAGTGAACCATCACACCTTCTAAAGACAGACACATCTACATTTGTGAATAAACAATTATATCCCATTTTACAAAGTTGACTAACGGATAACAGATTATATCCAAGTGACTCAACTAAAAACACATTAGAAATAGAGTGCTCGGATGAAATAGCAATCTTCCCTAACCCTTTTACCTTGCCTTGGTTCCCATCACCGAATATGATTGAATCTTGGGAATCCTTGTTCTTGACGTAGGAGGTGAACATCTTCTTCTCCCCCGTCATGTGGTTTGTGCATCCGCTGTCGATAATCTAGCTTGAACCCCGGATGCATAAACCTGCAAGGCAAATATAGGCTTGGGTCTTAGGTACCCAACTCTTGTTGGGTCCTACAAGGTTAGTCACAATGGTCTTAGGGACCCAAATGCAAGTTTTATCTCCCTTGCATCTTGCCCCTAATTTCCTAGCAATTACCTTCTTATCCTTTCTACAAATGGCAAATGAAGCATTGCAAGCATGATATATTCTTGAAGGTTCATTAATTTTCCTAGGAACATTAACAACATTTCTCCTAGGCATATGATGAACAACATTTCTCCTAGACATATCATGCATATAGGAAGAACTAGAAGCAAACATGGCATGAGAATCAAAAGCATCATAACTTCTATAGGCATTCCTAGAATGTCTCCTATCATGATACATGAAAGCATGGTTCTTTTTAGCACTACTAGCCATAGGGGCCTTCCCTTTCTCCTTGGCGGAGATGGGAGCCTTATGGCTTGTTAGGTTCTTGGCTTCCCTCTTGAAGCCAAGTCCATCCTTAATTGAGGGGTGTCTACCAATCGTGTAGACATCCCTTGCAAATTTTAACTTATCAAATTCACTCTTGCTAGTCTTAAGTTGGGCATTAAGACTAGCTAGTTCATCATTTAACTTTGCAATTGTTGGGGGCTTGCTCTCAAATGCTAAGAATTAAGAACAAGGCAACATAGAAAATGTTAAATGTTAAAGTCCTTCGTCCTCCAAAACATTATATCCCTTCAGGATATAAAGAATTTCGGACGAAGGTTGCGAAGGACGTACCTTCGTAAGCATAATAACAAGGGACGAAGTATTCATACAAATCATGAGGTATAAAACAAACATTTAAATATTATCATAGAATCATCTCCATTTTATTATCATGAATGAATATAAACGACTTCAAATTACAAATGTACCTTCGGTCCTGAGGAGAGCAAAAGTGCAAGTGTGATGCGAAAGCAAAATGCCAAGTTCGCCTGAACAGTACAGGGGTACTGTTCATCTATTTATAGACACAGGTCACAGCCTGTGACGAATTACAATTATGCCCCTTACAAAAGTTTACAACATTGACTCAGACCTTTATGGATAAAAAGGTCATTCTATCTCTATGTCGGTTTGTAATGCCGAAGCTCCATGAAAAGGAACCTTCGGCCATCTCCTGGGAACAACTTCAGCCGAAGCTGCTTCTTCGTGTAAGACCTTCGGCGCACCGAAGCATGGCCCCAACAGTAGCCCCTTTCGCGGTGCTAGATCGTTTTTCGTAACGAGCTTGATCCGTGAAAAATGCCTCTTAAGCTTCGGGAAGCCGAAGGTCCAAAAAACACCTTCCCTGAGCTCGTTGCCGAGAAACGATTCAATTCCCGAGCTCGTGTCGGTCCCACCTTGCAGAGTTACTGTTTGATCTTTGCGGTCCACTGCGCAGCGAGTACAAGTGACTGCCCGCCTGGTGTAAAAATCCTGCCGCTTCGCCTTCTTACCTGCAGCACTATATAAACAGACGAGTAGGTGTGAAGTTACCATAGCATTCATTGCTATTTGCACTGTTTTGCTGCCAAAATTTTTAACTATAGCCGAAGCTTGATTCTCAGAATCGAGCGAAGGTCCATCTCGAAGTTTGCTTCGTCAGAAAGAAAAGCTTCGGGAGAAAAGGAAAAAGAAAAAAGTATCTAACTTCCCCAAACTCAGAATCATATGGCCAGAGTGCGATCTACTGCCAGAGTTGAACGTGAAGGAGACGAAGCCGAAGGTTCGAATACTGTGCCCATCTCCGAAGCAATGCAGCGTTCCGGACTGGTGACTGCGGAAGAAATGCCCGCTGCTGAAGCAGACCCAACAATTGCCGAAGGGGAAGAAGAGAACATTGAAGAAACTGATCCCGAAGATGACTACCGCATTGCCATGCCCAGCAAGCCCAGTCACTTGGACTTCGGGAAATCGACTGTTTCAAAGGCTGATCTTTCCAAGATGGTGAAAGCAGGTTATTTTAGTGAAAATCAGAAGAAGCTACTTCGCTTCGGGGGAGAAGAAACTACCCCGAAGCCAGAGAAGGACGAGATTGTCATTTTCAAGAGCTTTTTAAAAGCTGGGCTGAGATTCCCTCTTCATGGAATTATTGCAGATGTATTGAAAAAGTTTGGTATTTACTTTCATCAATTGACTCCTAACGCTATCGTTAGGCTTAATGTTTATATCTGGGCCCTTCGAAGCCAAGCTGTGGAACCGTTTGCCGACAGTTTTTGTCGAGTTCATGAGTTACATTACCAAACAAAGGCCAGAAAAGATGGGCTACATGATAACTTCGGTTGCTACAATTTTGCCTACCGGAAGACAACAAAGTGTCCTGTTATCAGCTACCGAAGCAAATGGCCAGCAGGCTGGAAATCTGAGTGGTTTTATGTGAAAGTTGACGAAGACGAAGAAAAATTGGTACAAAGCCCTCTTGATTTAATCTTCGGAGAAACAAGGCCGCGATGCCACATGAAATTGGAGGGTCCCACCTGGGCTGCACTAGGTGAGTTTGAAATTATTTCAGAGCATATTGGTACCAGGGATCTGGTTCAAGAATTCTTGGCGTTCAGAGTCTTCCCTACTCTGAAAGAATGGGAAATGCCAAAGCTAGAGGGAGAGAAGAAGGAGGGGGAACTTGTCCGGCTTCCTTATCACTTCAAATTCAAGAAATACTTTAAAAAGCCCTGCCAAGAGTGGCTGGACACAGTTGAGGTGATGTGCAATGAAATTCTTGGGAATTATTCCAAAAAAGAAGATCAACTGATGACCGCGGCCTTCGGCACCCGTCCGAAGCGAAGGCTGAACCGAGTGCTTGATGCCCTGGGCTTTGAGTACCCTGACTATGAACGGTTGAACAAGGGTGCTGAGGGCCAAAAAAGGAAAAGAGTGGCCGAAACTTTGAACAAGGATGAAGAAAAACCACCAAAAGAGAAGAAAATTCCCAAGAAGAGAAAAATATCAACTCCAAAGCGAAAATTATCCGATGAAGAGGGGACCCCCGCACCACCTTCTACCAGCGACGTGGAGGAAATCTTAAAGGTAATGACTGAAACCCTGCCCACGAAGCTAAGTCCATTAAGGCCTCAACTGACGAAGCTTTTTCGAAAGGTGGAGGAACCCGAAAAATCGAAGAAGATAACAAAAACAAAAAGACAAAGAATTATTGCAGTGACTGAAGTTATCGACAAGACGCCACCGAGGGCGTCAATTCAGAAAACACCAGCTGTTGAGGACACAACAAACGTCGAAGTCGCACCTTCGGAGGTCGCGGCTACCGGAGCCGCTACAGCCGAAGATGTGAACTTAGAAACTACCATTGAGGACATCAACAAAATTTTGCAAGATATGGCTGCAGAAGAAGCTGCCACCGCTGCTGAAGAAACTATGGCCACAGTGCCTGGGAAGGGGAAAGAAATAGCCGAAGACACTTCGGACGACGAAGCCTACACATTTCAAAATTTAGTTGGGCAAAAACTGTCGAAGGCCGAGATAGAAGAGCTTAAGGAATATGCCAAATCTTGCGGATACAAGCCAGGAGCTCTTCTATTTGGAGGCATTGATGATGAAAAATTGGGCTGCATTCGTGATCAAACTAGGGCTAAGGTCATCGGTACTCTATCAAAGAGTATCGGTTTTCCGAAGCTAGAGACAGATATCAGCCGTTACCGACGACAACATATCGTCGGCAGCTTATTTTATTCCAACTTCAAGGTAAACAACTTTCTCTCTGACTTCTATTGTTTTTTAATAATGGAAATATTCCTGACAAAGGTTGTTTATTTGCAGAGCATGCTACTAAGCAAAGCTTTGAAGATGCAGCAAGACTTAGAAGATAAAAAACACGAAGCTATAATTGGAAATTTAGAGAGCAAAATAAAAGAACAATCAGCTATCATTGAAAAGAAAGACTTCGAGCTCCAATCAACCGAAGGCTTGCTGGCAGAGACTGAAGCTAAAGTATCAGAATTGAATTCGAAGCTTATCAGTCAATCAAAACAATTTGAACAGGAGAAGCTAGAACTTAATTCGAAACTTGAAGCCGAAGTCCAGACCAACTCAGACTTGAAGAAATCATTAACAAGCCTTCAAGACAAGTGCTTGAAATTTAGTAACAACTGTATCCAACAATTAAAGAAGATCTTTCACTCAGTTGGAGCCAGCAGTGGAAAGTTTAACCCTTCAGCTGAAAATTTACCAAAAGCCTTCGATCATATTGAAGCTGAAATTGAAGAGCTTGACGAAGTTATAGCCGGGCACGGTGACTTCTGTGCCTGGGTAGCTTCTCGGGGTACCGCTGCAGCGTTCCTGAAGGCCGGCTGCGAGCATGGAAAAATTGTCAACAGGCCCAACTTCACCCTGTCTCCATCAATTCTGGACGATATTCCTGACCTCGCCCGAAGCATCTCAAATAGATTTATAAAAATGATATGGACAAAGGGCGGGCGAGAGAAGGCCGGAGACGAAGCTCGAAGTCATCTTGATCCAGTAAGAAATCATACTTTGTACTTACCTTCTCCTTCACACTTGATTTTTACTCGCGATACCTTGATTCATGTAGGATGACGAAGCTGAAGATGATGCTTAAAATATGTTGCCGAAGCTGAAGCTTAGCGAAGATCAGTAGGAGTATACTATAGAAAGAACTCGGGAGACTTTTGTAACAACTTTTGTAAATACAATTAAACTGTTCTCAAGGAACTTTGTACATACCTTGTAATATATTCTTACCCTTCTATTGAGGCGCTTTGATGTGGACGAAATTAGTATTTTGAGCCGAAGGCGAAAAAACACCTTCCCTTCTTTTCGTACACAACGAAGCATAGAAGACCACTTCTTCTTTTTGCCGAAGCTTTTCTTTTTTGTACATAACGAAGCATAAAAGACCACTTCTTCTTTTTGCCGAAGCAACCACTTAGGAACACAAATGCTATGAATGAATGCTTATGAATGCAAATGCTATGATGTAATGTAATGTGCGAATGAATGTCCAAAACATATGTCCAAAGCCACACTCTCAGCCATTATTTCCTTAGAAACAACCACACATCAGCTCTGCATTCCCTTAGGAATGACTTTGGAGCTTCTTCGCCTTTTACTTAGGCGGTATCAGCGTTGACTTTTCGCTGTAAGCTCTGCATCCCCTCAGGGACGTCTTTGGAGCTTCTTCGCCTTTTACTTTCGGTGGAATCAGCGTTGACTTTTCGCTGTGAGCTCTGCATCCCCTTAGGGACGTCTTTGGAGCTTCTTCTCTTTTTCAGTTTCGGCACTCGATGGTGCGTTCTCAGCTTTTACATTTACATTCTTTGGGGGATTTTGCTCTTATAAAACTAAAAAGGAAATTACATATGATGGCCCCATTAAAAACCTTTCTCCCCCTTTAGAAAGGAAAAGGGTGCCATGAAAAAGAAAAGAAAAACATAAAAAGTTACATCAAGTTATACATAATATCGCCGAAGCTCATCCGCATTCCAAGATCTTGGAATTTCGTTGCCGTCCATGTCCTTTAATCTGTACGAACCAGGCCTTGACGAAGATACTACTAAGAAAGGTCCTTCCCATTTCAACTGTAATTTGCCCACTGTGTCTGGGTTGGCCACCCTCCGAAGCACCAAGTGTCCCGGCTCAATATTTTTTAGCCGGACCTTTCTATCTCGCCATTTGACTGTTTCAGCCTGGTATTTATTGATATTCTCCACAGCTTGAAGCCTGATCCCTTCTAAAGCATCTTTTTCCACAAAACAGGCATCTTCAGGACTTGATTCTGCCGAAGCTACCACTCTTATTGATCCAGCTTTAGCTTCTTCCAGAGTTATTGCTTCGTCTCCGAACAATAACTTGAATGGAGTAAAGCCTGTAGACCTTGATGCTGTTGTATTGTGGCTCCACACCACTTTGGTTAACTGATCTGGCCACTTTCCCCTGGGTTGATTGAAGATTAACTTCATTATTCCTGTCATTATAATGCCGTTGGCCCTTTCAACGAGCCCATTCGACTCCGGATGCCTGACTGATGCAAAATGGATCTTCGTTCCAATTTGATCACAGAAATTTCTGAAAGCTTCGGAGTCGAACTGCGTTCCATTATCTACAGTGATGGCCTTCGGTACCCCGAAGCGACAGACAATATTCTGCCAAAAAAACTTTTGGACAGTGGCCGAAGTTATTGTGGCTAATGGCTTCGCCTCAATCCACTTGGAAAAATACTCCACAGCCACTATAACATATTTTAGATTCCCTTGAGCCGGTGGTAGTGGACCCAACAAGTCAAGGCCCCACCTTTGCAATGGCCAGATGGGTTGTATCAGCTGTGTCAAAGACGAAGGTTGCTTTTGATCTCTTGCACATTTCTGACAACCTTCGCACTTTTGAACTAACTCCGCTGCATCCGAAGCTGCCTTCGGCCAATAAAACCCTTGGCGAAAAACTTTTCCAAGTAACGGCCTAGATCCGATGTGGGATCCACACAGGCCTGCATGTATTTCTTTCATTAACTCTATACCTTCGGTTCTAGACAAGCATTTGAGCAGCGGGGCGCAAACTCCATGTTTGTATAATTCCCCTTCTTTACTCCGAAGACACATTTTTCTGGATTCAGCTTCAGACCAGCTTGTCTGAAACTGGCGAAGGTCTCCTGCAGATCAGCAATATGATTTTCCTGCTTCGTGCTTTTTACAATGATGTCATCGACATAAGTCAACACATTTCTGCCTATCTGAGACTGGAGGACCTTCGCTGTCATTCTGCTGAAACTTCCTCCAGCATTTTTGAGCCCCTCAGGCATCCGAAGATAGCAATATGTGCCACTTGGGGTTATGAAGCTAGTCTTCGGCTCATCTTCCTTCTTCATCCAGATTTGATGATAGCCTGAGTAGCAGTCCAGGAGACTCATGAGCTCTGAAGAAGCTGCTGCATCGACTAAAGAGTCTATCCTTGGCAGCGGGAATTCATCCTTCAGACAAGCCTTGTTGAGATCTGTGAAATCGATACACATTCTCCACTTGCCATTGGCCTTCTTCACCATAACAGTGTTAGCTAGCCACTCTGGATACTTTACTTCTCTGATAACTCCTGCACTGAGGAGTCTTTTTACTTCATTGCGAGCCCCTTCGGCCTTGTCATCCGACATCTTCCGAAGCCTCTGCTTTCGGGGTCTGAAGGATGGGTCAACATTGAGCGAATGTTCAATAACATCCCGATTTACTCCACAGAGATCATTAGCTGACCATGCAAAAACATCCTTGTTGTTGAATAAAAACCTTATCAAGGTTTTCTCCTGGTCTTCAGATAGTTACGAGCCCAACAGCACCTTCTGCTCTACTATGTCCTCACACAATAGCATAGGCTTCGGCTGATCTGCTGAAGCTGCTTTCTCCCTTCTGAATTTGTACTGTTCACAAGCTTCAGCTCCATCTATGTTATGGATTGCTTTGGAGTCAGTCCAGCTTCCTTCGGCCCTTCTAGCAGCTTCCTGGCTTCCATGAATAGCAATAGGCCCTTGGTCCGAAGGTATCTTCATGCAGAGATAAGCTGGGTGAAGAATTGCTTCGAAGGCATTAAGAGTACCACGGCCAATGATAGCATTGTAAGGATACTCCATGTCAACAATATCAAACACAATTTGCTCAGTCCTTGTGTTGTTAACAAATCCGAAGGTTACCGGCATGGTAATCTTCCCAAGCGCTACAATCTGTCGCCCTCCGAAGCCACAAAGAGGGTGCGTAGCATCATGAATCTTGTCTTCGGGCTCTTGCATTTTTCTGAAGGCTTTAGCAAATATAATATCAGCTGCACTGCCTGTATCAACTAAGACATTGTGGACCAGAAATCCTTTGATCACACAAGAGATAACCATGGCATCATTGTGAGGATAATCCTTAAGCTGAAGGTCTTCCTGAGAGAAAGTAATTGGAATGTGGGACCATTTTGACTTGATGAAGGGTCCCTGCACTCCAACATGCTGCACCCTTCTCTGAGCCTCCTTCTTCTACTTCTTGTTAGCCGGCTCTAAGCAAGAACCGCCTGTTATCGGGAGCACCATCTTCGAAGCCGAAGCAGCTTCAGCTTGATTGAACGAAGCCATCAGCTCAGAAAAGTGGAAGTGAGTTCACCGGAGGTGGGCGCCAATGTTGGGGGCTTGCTCTCAAATGCTAAGAATTAAGAACAAGGCAACATAGAAAATGTTAAATGTTAAAGTCCTTCGTCCTCCAAAACATTATATCCCTTCAGGATATAAAGAATTTCGGACGAAGGTTGCGAAGGACGTACCTTCGTAAGCATAATAACAAGGGACGAAGTATTCATACAAATCATGAGGTATAAAACAAACATTTAAATATTATCATAGAATCATCTCCATTTTATTATCATGAATGAATATAAACGACTTCAAATTACAAATGTACCTTCGGTCCTGAGGAGAGCAAAAGTGCAAGTGTGATGCGAAAGCAAAATGCCAAGTTCGCCTGAACAGTATAGGGGTACTGTTCATCTATTTATAGACACAGGTCACAGCCTGTGACGAATTACAATTATGCCCCTTACAAAAGTTTACAACATTGACTCAGACCTTTATGGATAAAAAGGTCATTCTATCTCTATGTCGGTTTGTAATGCCGAAGCTCCATGAAAAGGAACCTTCGGCCATCTCCTGGGAACAACTTCAGCCGAAGCTGCTTCTTCGTGTAAGACCTTCGGCGCACCGAAGCATGGCCCCAACAGCAATAGACACTAGGTGTTCACTACAAGCATCAACATTAAAATCTTTACACCTAGTGCAAATCACAACATGTTCTACACAAGAGTTAGATCTATTTGCTACTTCTAGTTTAGCATTTAAATCATTGTTAACATCTTTTAAACTAGAAATTGTCTCATGGCAAGTAGATAGTTCATAAGAAAGCATTTCATTCCTTTTGATTTCTAAAGCAAGGGATTTTTGAGCCTCTACAAACTTATCATGTTCTTCATATAAAAGATCCTCTTGCTTCTCTAATAATCTATTCTTATCATTCAAGGCATCAATTAATTCATTAATCTTATCAACCTTGGTTCTATCTAGACCCTTGAATAAACAAGAATAATCTATTTCATCATCATCACTAGACTCATCCTCACTTGAAGAAGCATAAGTAGTATTGTCTCGAGTACATACCTTCTTCTCCTTCGCCATGAGGCATGTGTGACGCTCGTTGGGGAAGAGGGATGACTTGTTGAAGGCGGTGGCGGCGAGTCCTTCATTGTCGGAGTCGGATGACGAACAATCCGAGTCCTACTCCTTGCCAAGGTGTGCCTCGCCCTTAGCCTTCTTGTATGCCTTCTTCTTCTCCCTCTTGTTCCCTTGTTCCTAGTCACTATCATTATCGGGACAGTTAGCGATAAAATGACCAATCTTACCACATTCGAAGCATGAGCGCTTCCCCTTTGTCTTGGTCTTGCTTGGCTTCCCCTTGCGACCCTTTAGCGCCGTCTTGAAGCGCTTGATGATGAGGGCCATCTCTTCATCATTGAGCCTTGCCGCCTCAATTTGCGCCACCTTGCTAGGTAGCGCCTCCTTGCTCCTCGTTGCCTTGAGAGCAATAGTTTGAGGCTCTTGGATTGGTCCATTTAGTGCATCGTCGACGTATCTTGCTTCCTTGATCATCATCCGCCCGCTTACAAATTTCCCAAGAATTTCCTCGGGCGACATCTTGGTGTACCTAGGATTCTCACGAATATTGTTCACAAGATGTGGATCAAGGACAGTAAAGGACCTTAGCATTAGGCGGACAACGTCGTGGTCCGTCCATCGCGTGCTTCCGTAGCTCCTTATTTTGTTGACAAGGGTCTTGAGCCAGTTGTACGTTTGGGTTGGCTCCTCACCCCTTATCATCGCGAATCTCCCAAGTTCGCCTTCCACCAACTCCATTTTGGTGAGCATGGTGACGTCGTTCCCCTCATGAGAGATCTTGAGGGTGTCCCAGATCTGCTTGGCATTGTCCAAGCCGCTCACCTTATGGTATTCGTCCCTGCACAATGAAGCTAGAAGAACAATAGTCGCTTGTGCATTTTTGTGGATTTGCTCGTTAATGAACATGGGGCTATCAGTACTATCAAATTTCATTCCACTCTCTACTATCTCCCATATGCTTGGATGGAGAGAGAACAAGTGACTACTCATTTTATGACTCCAAAATCCGTAGTCCTCTCCATCAAAGTGAGGAGGTTTGCCAAGTGGAATGGAGAGCAAATGAGCATTTGTACTTTGCAGAATACGAGAGTAATCGAAAGAAAAGTTCGAATTGACCGTTTTTCGTTTCTCGTAGTCGTAGTCGTCGTTTTGGGAAGAAGAGGACTCGTCGCTGTCGTCGTAGTAGATGATCTCCTTGATGCGCCTCGTCTTCTTCTTCTTCCCATCTTTTCGTTTGTAGCCCGAGCCTGAGTCGGCAGGCTTGTCATCTTTCGGCTCGTTGATGAAGGACTCCTTCTCCTTATCATTGATCACGATCCCCTTTCCCTTAGGATCCATCTCTTCGGGCGATTAGTCCCTTCGTGAAGAGAACGACTCCGATACCAAAAACTTATAAACTTATAAAACTTAAAAACTTATAGCCACAAAAACTTGATTAGGAGTTAGCACAGTAATGCCAAGTGGCTAGAGAGGAGTCTTAGCAAAACACAATAACCACAAGAAGATCAATACAGATAGACACAATGGTTTATCCCGTGGTTCGGCCAAGTCCAACGCTTGCCTACTCCACGTTGTGGCGTCCCAACGGACGAGGGTTGCAATCAACCCCTCTCAAGCAGTCCAAAGACCTACTTGAATACCACAGTGTTTTGCTTTGCTTTACTTTATCCCGCTTGCGAGGAATCTCCACAACTTGGAGTCTCTCGCCCTTACAAAGATGTTCACAAAGAAGCGCGGAGTAAGGGAGGGATGAGCAACTCACACAAGACACAAAGATCACAGCAAATACGCACACACAAGACCCAGACTTGAGCTCAAGAGACTATCACGAGTTTCTCACTAGAACGGAGCTCAAATCACTAAGAATGTCGAACAAGTGCGCAAGAACGAAGTGTGAGTGATCAACTATGCTTAAAGAATGCTTGGATGTCTTCTCCATGCGCCAAGGGGTCCCTTTTATAGCCCCAAGGCAGCTAGGAGCCGTTGAGAGCATTGTAGGAAGGCAATTCTTGCCTTCTGTCGACTGGCGCACCGGACAGTCCGGTGCACCACCGGACACTGTCCGGTGCGGATCTCTTTCCTTATTTGGCGAAGCCGACCGTTGGAGATTAAGAGCCGTTGGCGCACCGGACACTGTCCGGTGCACACCGGACAATCCGGTGCTCCAATGTGACCGTTGGCTCGGCCATGCGTCACGCGCGGAATCCTCGGCCGACCGTTGCCCCAGCTGACCGTTGGCTCATCGGACAGTCCGGTGCCTCACCAGACAGTCCGGTGAATTATAGTCGTACGCCGTTGATGGCTTCCCGAGACTGACGACTTCGCCTGAGAACAGCTCACCGGACAGTCCGGTGCACCACCAGACAGTCCGGTGATTTATACCGTACACCGCCGTCGAAGTCCCGAGAGCAGCAAGTTTGCCAGAGCCAGCCTGGCGCACCGGACACTGTCCGGTGCACCACCGGACAGTCCGGTGCATCACCGGACAGTCCGGTGCACCGAGACTGCACAGACTTTGGCTGAACAAAGCCATCTCTTTTCCAATTCGATTTCTCCTGTTTCCAGCACTTAAACACAATACATTAGTCCATAAAATAATGTACTAAGTCTAGAAACATACCTTTTGACTTGATTTGCACTTTGTCCACCACTTTGCATAGATTAACACAAAAGCACTTGTGTTGGCACTCAATCACCAAAATACTTAGAAATGGCCCAAGGGCACATTTCCCTTTCACTCCCTTTTGGAAGCCAATGCCATCCTTGATGCCAGGGCGTCTCCCACTATAAAGCATACTACAAGCAAATTTAAATTTTTCATTTTCTAGTTCATGCTCGGCAATTTTAGCATCTAATTTTGCTATATGATCATTTTGTTGTTTAATTAAGACCATGTGATCATGAATAGCATCAATGTCAACATCTCTACATCTAGTGCAAATAGAAACATGCTCAATGGTAGATGTAAAGGGTTTGCAAGTTTTTAGTTCAACAATCTTAGCATGTAAAATATCATTTTCACTTCTAAGATCGGAAATAGAAGCATTGCAAACATCTAACTCTTTAGCCTTAGCAATCAATTTTTCATTTTCAAATCTAAGGCTAGCAAGAGAGGTATTCAATTTCTCAATCTTAGCAATAGAAATAGCATGATCATTTCTAAGATTGGCATATGAATCATCACAAACATTTGAATCAACCTTAGCAACTAATTTAGCATTTTCATTTCTAAGGTTGGCAATAACATCATGGCAAGTGCTTAGCTCACTAGATAATTTTTCACATTTTTCCCTTTCTAGAGCATAAGCATTCTTAACCTTAACATGTTTCTTATTTTCCTTAATTAGAAAGTCCTCTTGGCTATCCAAGAGTTCATCCTTATCATGAATAGCGCTAATCAATTCATTTAGCTTCTCTTTTTGTTCCATGTTAAGGTAGGCAAAAAGGGTAAACAAATTATCCTCCTCATTACTAGAATTGTCTTCATCACTAGAGGATGCATATTTAGTGGAGGATTTAGATTTAACCTTCTTCCTTTTGCCATCCTTTGCCATGAGGCACTTGTGGCCGACGTTGGGAAAGAGAAGTCCCTTGTTGACGGCGATGTTCGTGGTGTCCTCGTCGAAGGAGGAGTCGGTGGAGCTCTCGTCGGAGTCCCACTCGCGGCACACATGGGCATCGCCGCCCTTCTTCTTGTGGTACCTCTTCTTTTCCTTTCTTCTCCCCTTCTTGTCGTCACCCCTATCACTGTCACTAGAAATAGGACATTTTGCTATAAAGTGACCGGGCTTACCACACTTATAGCAAACCTTCTTGGAGCAGGGTTTGTAGTCCTTCCCCCTCCTTTGCTTGAGGATTTGTCGAAAGCTTTTGATGATTAAAGCCATCTCCTCATTGTCGAGCTTTGAGACGTCGATGGGGAGCCTACTTGGTGTAGACTCTTCCTTCTTCTCCTCTGTTGCCTTGAATGCGACGGGTTGTGCCTCGGGCGTAGAGGAGGTGCCTTGCTCGATGATTTTCTTTGAGCATTTAATCATTAGCTCAAAGCTCACAAATTTTCCTATAACCTCCTCGAGAGACATTAGCTTATATCTAGGATCACCTTGAATTAATTGAACTTGCGTAGAGTTAAGAAAAACGAGGGATCTTAGATTAACATTGACCATCTCATGGTCATCCCATTTTGTGCTCCCGAGGTTGCGCACTTGGTTCACCAAGGTCTTCAAGCGGTTGTACATAGCTTGCGGATCCTCCCCTTGGTGAAGCATGAAGCGACCGAGCTCCCCCTCGATCGTCTCTCGCTTGGTGATCTTTGTCACCTCATCTCCTTCGTGCGCGGTCTTAAGTACGTCCCAAATTTCCTTTGCGCTCTTCAACCCTTGCACCTTATTGTACTCCTCTCGACTTAGAGAGGCGAGGAGTATAGTAGTGGCTTAGGAGTTGAAGTGGTGGATTTGGGCCACTTCGTCCGAGTCATAGTCTTCATCCCCTATAGATGGTACCTATACACCAAACTCAACAACATTCCAAATGCTTGTGTGGAGTGAGGTTAGATGATGCCTCATTTTATCACTCCACATATTATAATCTTTACCGTCAAAAACCGGTGGTTTGCCTAATGGAACGGAGAGTAAAGGAGTACGCTTTGAAATACGAGGGTAGCATAGGGGAATCTTACTATAATTCTTGTGCTCATGGCGCTTAGAAGTTATGGACGGCGCGTCGGAGCCGGAGGTGAATGGTGATGAAGAATCGGTCTCGTAGTAGACCACCTTCCACATCTTCTTTTTTTTGTCGCCACTCCGATGCGACTTGTGGGAGGAGGATTCCTTCTCCTTCCCTTTGTTGCGGGACTCTCCCGATGGAGCCTTCCCGAGGCTTGTAGCGGGCTTGTCGCCGGTCACCATCTCCTTCTTGGCGTGATCTCCCGACATCACTTCGAGCGGTTAGGCTCTAATGAAGCACCGGGCTCCGATACCAATTGAAAGTCGCCTAGAGGGGGTGAATAGGGCGAAACTAAAATTTACAAAGTTAATCACAACTACAAGCCGGGTTAGCGTTAGAAATATAATTGAGTCTTAGAGAGAGGGTGAAAAACAAATCGCAAGCAAATAAGGAATGAGACACAAGGATTTGTTTTACCAAGGTTCGGTTCTTGTAAACCTACTCCCTGTTGAGGTGGTCACAAAGACCGGGTCTCTTTCAACCCTTTCCCTCTCTCAAACGGTCACTTAGACCGAGTGAGCTTCTCTTCTCAATCACACGGGACACAAAGTCCCTGCAAGGACCACCACACAATTGGTGTCTCTTGCCTCAGTTACAATTGAGTGAATCTCAAGAAAGAATGAGAAAGAAAAGAAGCAATCCAAGCGCAAGAGCTCAAATGAACACAAGTGTCGCTCTCTCTAGTCACTATTTGATTTGGAGTGATTCCGGACTTGGGAGAGGATTTGATCTCTTTGGTTGTGTCTAGAATTGAATGCTATAGCTCTTGTATGAGGTGTGAATGCTGAAAACTTGGATGCCATTGAATGTGGGGTGGTTGGGGTATTTATAGCCCCAACCACCAAAATGTGGCCGTTGGAAGTCTGCTGTCGCATGGCGCACCGGACAGTCTGGTGCACCACCGGACACTGTCCGGTGCGCCAGCCACGTCAGTCAGCCGTTGGGGTTCGACCGTTGGAGCTCTGACTTGTGGGGCCTCTGGGCTGTCCGGTGGTGCACCGGACAAGTCCTGTAGACTGTCCGGTGCGCCTGCTGCGCGTGCTCTGACCTCTGCGCGCGCAGGGGCTCATTTAATGCGTTGCAGTCGACCGTTGCACGCGAAGTAGCCGTTGCTCCGCGGCACACCGGACAGTCTGGTGCACCACCAGACACTGTCCGGTGCATACACTGGACGGTCCGGTGAATTATAGCGGAGCGGGCTCCATTTTCCCGAAGGTGAGGAGTTCAGCTTTGATTTCCCTGGTGCACTAGACACTGTCCGGTGGCACACCGGACAGTCCGGTGCCAGGGTGCCTTTAGGATTTCTTTAGCTCTCTTTATTTGAACCCATCTTTGGTCTCTTTATTGGCTTGTTGTGAACCTTTGGCACCTGTAGAACTTATAGACTAGAGTAAACTAGTTAGTCCAATTATTTGTGTTGGGCAATTCAACCACCAAAATCAATTAGGAAAAGGTGTAAGCCTATTTCCCTTTCAGGTGTATCTATGCTCTCGGTTGGCGTGAACCCGGTCTGGTCTTAAGAAACCCAGTGGCGAGTTGACATATGCAAGGGTTAAGTGCTACATATGTCGTGTGATTGGAGATCCCCAGCTGGGTATTAATCGATTCAGACCGCCATTACTTCTCGGACATGAAGACTTGGTCACTGCCCTACACGTAGCATTCCAGTGAATTGAAAGGGGATGATAAAAGCTGGCTAGTATAGGACAAGTGCTTGAACTAGGGTAGAAGGAACTCTAGATTCAGGTAATGACTTAACTTGCTAATAAAACTGGATTTTTAAGGATCCACCTTTAGTAAGCATTTTTGCAAATAGAGTCTTTGCTACTTGATCAGCCTCACCTTGACTCCCTTAAGCCAGCATATCCTTGAGAGTCTTTTCTTTGACGGGTAAGACTTGCGAAAGTACACTCCATACTCAGGGTTTTCAAACCCATGTTGTTGTAGGTGAGGAAACAACAGACTTTTGTTGTTTTTGCTCTAAGGTGGTGCCTAAGGACGAACCTCAACAGTAAAGTGGTTGCGGGAGGATGTTGGCCTCCCTTTTGAAAAACAATATACTTTTGTGCGGGAGGGTTTTTGCCTCCCCAGTTTGTAATAATAATACTTATGCACTCATATACCCTGGTTTTGTAATAACTATAACACTCTTTCTATATTTTGATGAATGTAAATTAAGTTCTTATAATTCGCTTCCGCTTATTCGTTCCTCCGATGTATTGTAATATCTATGTGACGGGGGAATCGCTCTTGGGCAAGGAAATAAGGATACAGATACCGAGCTTGTCGAGTGATTATGTGCATCTACAGGGTTGTCCAATGTCCGTTGGACAAGGACAAATGTAGGTGGGCCTAATAACTTGGGAGGTTCCGTCACAGCCTAGTATTGGAGCGAAGCCCATCTCTTCAGATATTACGAAGCATTTCAAAAAGAATTTTCAAATACTTATCTAGAAATATTCTTTCCTTCTTACCTTGCCACTTTCTGGAAGCTCTCATCTTGTAAGACCAGGTAATAGAGTGCAATATATAGGAAGATGGGAATCAACGGGGGTTGATTTCGTAATTATTGGGGTATGCATGCATCATGTTTAAAAATTATACTAATAAATCTTCCTCTCTTATGGAGATATGGCACGTACGAGGAAAACCGCGCGCAAGTCCACTGGACCTATTGGCGTGCCTCGTCATCAATTGGCTCCAAGACATGAAGGAAGCAGTAGCGGCAGCAACGATCCAATCGGAGACTTGGAAGCTAAAATGGAACAGCTTCAGACGGAGCTACGTCACCAAAATAGGGTGTGGGCACAAGATGGTCAGCGTATAATGGAGTTGGCAGCTGACTTCAGACGCTTGCAAGACGAGCTTGCTGAACGAGATTTGGTGGTCGATTGGGCCGTCAACTCACGTTCGATTGCCTGGGACCACGAAGCCAAAGCTCGTGCTCATGTGGCGGAGCTTAGTGCGGCCCTTGACAGCTTGCAGGTGTACTGCAATACTTTACATGAGGAAGTACATGTACTCTATGCGCGACTGCACCCGGACGTGCCTGCCAACCCTGTTGCAATGGGAGCCGGACCATCAGGGATAGCAGGTGAAGAACCTGATGGGGAGTTGGACCTTTTTAGGCCTCCTCCTTCCATGAACCTGGCTGACGATCGGTCTCCCACGGCAGGAAATGAAGAAACCAAGGACGACGAAGACTAGACTAGTATAGTTTAGAAACTATACCTATATAAAATAAATAATGAAGTCATGTTGTACACTTGAGTCTATATCATTACATTTTGGTAATGTAAATGATGGTGTGTATTGGCATGTTATATTTTCCCAAATGTTTCTTTGCCTCAGATGCCATCATGAACTCGTGCGCATGACGGCGCAGGGACTTCCTATGGTCGGGAAGATACTCCTAATCTGCCACCTATACCACCAACACTGGCCGAGGCTATTGCTGCCTTGGTCAATGCTACTGCCGATAATACCCGCTTCTTATGTGAGATGGCGCGTAATCAATTCCAGCAGCATGGCGAAGAGCTCCTCCACAGGGACCGCGTGAAACCTCATATCTGGAATTCTCTGAAACGCGTCCTCCACTCTTTGTTAAAGCAGAAGACCCTCTTGAAGTTGATGAGTTGATAAGGGTTATGGAGCAGAAGTTTGGATTAATCTGTTGCATAGAAATACAAAAGCCGTTGTTCGCCGCCCAACAACTAAGAGGCCCTGCCAGTACTTGGTGGGGAAATTTTGTGGCAGTTCAACCAGCCGGACATCAGGTCACTTGGGATGAATTTAAGCTAGCATTCCATGAACACTATGTTCCAGAGGGAGTGCTTCACATAAAACAAGAGGAGTTTATTCGACTAAAACAAGGAGGGGATACTGTGATGCAGTATCTCAACAAGTTTAATCATTTATCCCAATATGCTATTGACCAAGTAAACACTGACCTGAAAAAGAAGAATTGCTTCATGAGAGGACTCAACGACCGGCTCCAACGAAAAATGGCCACCTGCCTAGATCTTACTTACAGCAGAGCTGTTAGCATGGTGCTGGCAGTAGAAGCCAAGAATACAGGCCAAGGAAAATCAAGGGGATTTGGAGGTGACAGGACCAATCAAGGACCTGAGAAGCGAACCAGGTTGGTAATCCGACCTTTTAATCAGAATCGTTCTTTGCCTCGTCCACCCTCCTATTCGTTCAAATAGCCTGTTTTCATTCGTCCTACCACTGCCCCCACTTCTACAAATCAGCTGAGTGCCCCTAGTGCTCGTTTCCCCGCTCTCCCTAGTTCTTCAACTGGCTGCTTCAACTGTGGAAAGTCTGGTCATTTTATAAAAGACTGTCCATATCCGAAGCAGAATAAGTTCAACAATCAACAGAACTCTGGGAGCTCCAATCAAGGAAAAGGGAACATGACAAATAATTCAGCGGGCAAAAATGTCAAAAAAAACTGGGCGAATTTATTATACTCAAGTGGCCACTACACCGGAAGGAGAGCCGATAATGATGGGTACGTTCCTTGTGGCCAATCACCCAACAGTTATTCTCTTTGATTCTGGTGCTTCACATACATTCATAAGCAAGAAATTTGTGGAAAAGCATTGCATTCCTAGCACTGAATTAAGGGAAGGGTTTATTATCCATTCCCCTGGGGGACAAATATTTACTAAGGAAGTAGCCTTCCATGTGCTAGTAACATTGGTTGAACAGGAATTTCCCACCAACATGATTGTTTTAAAAGGCCAAGACATAGATGTAATTCTGGGCATGAATTGGTTAGCCTAGCATAAAGCTTCCTTAACACGGACTTAAGGACTATCAAGTTGAGCCATGGCCATGAAGAGGTTCTCTTGTCCATCCCTGTAGCTATCCCAGCCAAACCATTTGGACGGGTCTATGAAGCTATCATACCAGAAATCCAAGATATTCCGGTAGTATGTGAATTTCCGGATGTATTTCCTGATGATTTTCCTGGATTACCTCCAGAAAGGGATGTAGAGTTTGTGATTGAGTTGAAGCCCGGTATAGCTCCTATTTCTAGAAGGTCGTACCGAATGCCACCAAATGAATTGGCGGAGCTTAAAACTCAGTTACAAGACTTGCTCGAAAAGGGATTCATTCGGCCCAGTTCATCACCTTGGGGATGTCCCGCAATTTTCATCAAGAAGAAGGATCAAACACTACGAATGTGCATAGACTACAGACCCCTTAATGAGGTCACTATTAAGAACAAGTACCCTCTTCCCCGAATCGATATCTTGTTCGATCAACTTACTGGAGCTCGAGTATTCTCCAAGATTGACCTCAGATCGGGTTATCACCAGATCCGTATTCGACCCGAAGATATACCCAAGACCACATTTACTACGCGGTATGGATTATTTGAATATTTGGTTATGTCCTTCGGATTGACAAATGCTCCAGCCCACTTCACGTATCTTATAAACTCAGTGTTTATGCCTGAGTTGGATAAATTTGTGATGTTCTTCATTGATGATATCTTGATCTATTCCAAGAATGAAGAGGAGCATACTAAACATTTACGGATCGTATTAACGCGCTTAAGGGAACACCAATTATATGCTAAATTTAGCAAATGCGCGTTTTGGTTGGAGGAAATCCAATTTTTGGGACATGTATTGTTTGCAAATGGGATTACGGTTGACCCCAGCAAGGTCAAGGATATTCTAGAGTGGAAACCACCAACCACTGTACATCAAGTTCGAAGTTTCCTTGGGCTGGCTGGTTATTACCGCAGATTTATTCCGGATTTCTCCAAGTTTGTGAAACCCATCACAAGTCTGTTAAAGAATGATACAAAATTCAACTGGTCCTCAAGATGCAACGAAGCCTTCGAGTAGCTAAAGGTATTGTTGACCACTATTCTGGTATTGGCTCAACCGGACATTGAAAAGCCATTTGATGTGTACTGTGACGCATCAGGCAGTGGTCTCGGATGTGTCTTAATGCAAGAGGGCCGAGTCATAGCATATGCCTCAAGACAGTTGCGTCGGCATGAGGACCATTATCCAACTCATGACTTGGAACTACCTGTTGTGGTTCATGCCCTTAAAATATGATGTCATTATCTGCTCGGAAATATCTGCCATATATATATAGATCATAAAAGTTTGAAGTATATTTTTACCCAGTCAGAACTGAACATGAGGCAGAGGAGATGGCTTGAGCTGATTAAGGATTTTGATTTAGAAATCCATTATCACCCAGGAAAGGCCAATGTGGTGGCAGATGCACTAAGTCGCAAGACTTCCTGCCATTGTCTTACAGTAAGAACTCCAGACACCATATTATGTCAAGAAATGGAGAAGTTAAACCTAGAAATGATTCAACATGGAACTTTGACCCAATTAAAGCTTGAGTCAGTTCTTCTGCAAAAGATTATTGATGCCCAAAGAAATTACAAGGGTATGCAACATATTCATGAGAAGATATAAGCCGACAAAGCTAACTGCTTTAGAAAGGATGATCAAGGCGTAATATGGTTTAACAATCACATAGTTGTGCCTAAAGATACTGGTGTTCGCCAACAAATTTTGGATGAAGCTCATCTTAGTCGATATTCCATTCATCCCAGAAGCACTAAGATGTATCAAGATTTAAAGCAACACTATTGGTGGACAAAAATGAAGATTGAGATTGCACGCTATGTGGCGAGATGTGACACCTGTAGACGTGTCAAGGCAATACATATGAAGGCAGCAGGACCACTGCAATCTTTACCTATTCCAGCCTGGAAATGGGAAGATATTAGCATGGATTTTATTGTGGGATTTCCCAAAATAGCTAAAGGTTTTGATTCTATCTCAGTTATCATTGATCGATTTACAAAGATCGCCCACTTTCTTCCCATCAAAGTAAAGTATACAGTGGCCACATATGCGGAACTTTACATTGCTCGTATTCTCAGTTTGCACGGGGTTCCAAAAACAATTATGTTGGATCGTAGACCACAATTTGTATCCAAATTTTGGGAAGAACTCCACAAATTTCTGGGTACTAAGTTGCTCCATAGTTCGGCATATCATCCCCAAACAAGTGGACAGACTGAGAGAGTAAATCAAATACTTGAAGACATGTTGCGGGCATGTGTTCTTGGGTTTCCATAGAAATGGGATGACTGTCTGCCCTTGGCAGAATTTTCATACAATAATAGTTACCAAGCAAGTATTAAGATGGCACCATTTGAAGCATTATATGGACGACGGTGTCGTACCCCCTTGAATTGGTCTGAACCAGGAGAAAGGTGGTTTTTTAGGCCTGACATAGTTAAAGAGATAGAAGAAAAGGTTCAACGAATCATACATAACTTGAAAGAGGCACAAGCTCGATAAAAGAGTTATGCAGACAAACGACGCCAACCCTTGTACTTTCAAGTCAAAGATTATGTGTACCTGAAAGTATCACCAATGAAGGGTGTGACCCGTTTTGGTGTAAAAGGAAAGCTTGCACCTTGATACATTGGTCCGTTTCCTATTCTTGAACAATGTGGACCGGTGGCATACCGACTCCAACTACCCGAAGCGTTGTCTGCAGTGCATAATGTGTTCCATGTATCCCAATTGAAGAAGTGTCTTCGGGTTCCGGATCGGACTATTGATGTGGTGGATGTTACCTTGGAACCAGACTTAACCTATTCAGAACATCCTATTCGAGTCCTGAATCAGAAGGACAGGGTCACCCGAAGAAAAACTCTTAAATTCTGTAAGATACAATGGAACCAACATACCGAAGATGAAGCTACATGGGAAACCCAAGACTTCTTGGAAAAGAATTTTCCTGGGTTTTTAGCTTCATGTAACTTGTGAGATATGTACATTTGTTTGTAAAGATGGAATAGACCCCATACTGCCCCCTGCTTTGTAAGACAGTTAAGGGAACAAAAATATGACGTGTTTCCTTTTCCACTACTTGCCCTAGGACCTTAAATCTGGGACGAGATTCTTTTATGGGGGGAAGGATATAACACCCCTGGTGTTACTATCACTAAAACTTGAGCATAACATCATGAGCATTGGCATATCATATGTTTGTTACACTTAGAGTGCATTCACTAGACAAAAATTTCAAATAAGTTGTAATGATGTGATTTGATGTGCAGTTAACTCTAAGGTAGAGTACTTAGCCCTAGATCATGGCTTATGGATGTAAGTGAAGTCCAAATAGGATAAACCTCAAAAACCATGAGAAATACTCATAAGATCTTAAGATTGATGAACTTTAGTGGTACAAAAAAACCCTAGAGAACTCAAAACCCTAAAAAGACCCCTGAAAACCCCTCAATTGGAAACCTAAGGGGGGTGACTGTAAATTCTAGGCACTTTTGGACCGAAGTGCAAATATCAAAGTAAAAGAGCACCTCAAACCCACTATTTTCATATTGAAGGGTTTGCAAGTTGAATAGTGGAATTTGGACCTATTTGCAAAAAGCACCACATAAACCATATATCCCTAAGTCTGAAATTCGGTGAATATGGTCAACTTTGGAGCTTTATATCTCCAAATCTACAAGAGTTTTGCTTGAGGGCAATACATCAAATCTGTAGAGCTAAAATTGGAGTACAACTTTGCTTAAGTGATTAAACCTGGGTGTCATACAAAATTTGGAGATAAATGGACCAAAAGACTGGCTATCAGTCAAGACAGAAGCCTAAATTGTGACTGCCAGTGAACACTGAAGAACTTTGGAGTGGATTTGTGCTTAATCTAGAAAGCAAATGGCCAGGGTTTCTATAGTCAAATTGTAGCTGGTTTATAGAGCTACAACTTTGATACAGAGGGATGGTCAAGTTGTTACATGAATTTTGGAGCAGATCACCCTGCAAATTGCTCTGTCAAGCAGACTGAATAAGACCCTGATGGTACAATGAACAAAAAAAATCTTCAGATGCAGTGAACGTGCTGCCGGTGAGCTCCACATCGTGATCGTCACCACCGTTGCGATTCGTGCTCAGTAAAGTGCTGATAACTGCTCGGGGTAAGAAATATCGCGTTGAGGATGAACTCGGGCCACTGTTTCGCCCTGTTGTCGTGCCCACTTGCGCCAGTGACGTGGCCAAGCGGCCGTCGTCGTGGTGTACGTCGTTTGCCGTGATCACGCCACGCCGTGACCATTTCACCACATTGTTGTTAGCCGTAATAGCTCACCAGTGACCGTCGTAGCTCGTCAACCAGTGATCGCCACGGTAGATCGCCGCGGTGACTCATCCCCTCTCTCCGGCCGCTAGCGCACCATTGTGAAATTGGACACCACCGCTCAAAAACCCTATAAATTGAGCATGCCGTGAGCTCCGCTAGGTAGTCACGCACCCAACACACCAGCCCGTGTCTTAGATTGTCCACCAGAGTGCTCCAATTTTGAAGTTCCCCCAAATCAGTCAAAACTCCGCCGTGAGTGAGCTCACCGTGGCTAGCTCTCTACAGGTCCGTTCACGTCCTCCTCGCTCTCGTTTCAATATCCCTATGTGTTATAGATGCTCATCGGCCCAGCCAATTGAACTAGACCTGGGTAGATCACTAGGAACACCTAGGATTATCCTTGGTGTGCGCCACCACCATGGACAGAGAGTTCTCAACCCGGAATTATGCAATTTGTTGAGGGATTCGTGTCACCAGGGGTAGAAATAGGTGTCAACCGAGTTAGGGCTTCAGTCGTTGCGCATCCCAGTCGATACGAGCTTGATCGCCGAAGGGCACGCTCACCACCATTCGACTTCGGGGACTTGGGTTTGTAAAGGAATAAAAAAGGAGGGGCCCCGGTGCAATTGTCAGTGACCCGTGTGAATAGTGCGCAGGATTCCTTACTAGTTATTTGAAAGGCTAAGGTCCTCTACGCAAATTGAACGCCGCGGGCGCGCGCGGGCGCACTTTCGCCTATGCGTGGGCCGCCTTGGGCTAGTTTCAGCCCAGTACTATTCACCTTTTTCCTTTTTCTTTTTCTACCAGACTTAGGAAATTCATAGAAAATTATAGAAAAATGATAAAAATATGAGACCAATTTTGTTGGACTCCTAAATTTCTATAGTATTTACTAAAAAAAGTTTCAGGATTTTTAATCCAAACCAAGAATTATTTAGTATTTAAGAAGGTCAAAACACATACTTCTGGAATTTTAGAAATTATTTAATAACTCCAAAAATCACCAAAGTTTTTGGATAAGCCTCATATGATATTTAGATCCCATGAGTGAAGTTTGACTTATTTTGGGCATTGTTTGATTCCTAAACCCAAAACCCTAGTTTTCTAGGTAGTATCTGCTTTATGAAAATGAAGTATTGACTCCAAAAATCCTAGTTCTTTGGTGCACCGTGAAGGAAAGTTGTATTCAAGATACAACTTGGTGTATCTTTATTATCATTGCATTTTTCATAAGCATCACATGATCATTCATGGTTATATATGGTTATGTATAGAAAACGAAGAAGAAGTAACTGTTGAAGAAGAGGAGATTGCTCCATCAACAGAAAATCTACCTACCGGGAACTATTTCTATTTTGATATTTGTGGAACAGAGCCCGACTCCCCTACAAAACAAGGCAAGCCCAGATGCATTCGCCACCTCCTTGCTGTTTTGATTTTTTTATCACCTTTTATGATGCATTTGGTGATAGGAGTTGTGTGCTAAACCAATTGTTGCATTTCCTTCCTTGAAACTATTTACCATTCCTTGATCACCTGTTTTATTAAAAAGTTTTCTAATGCTTAGCCTTGCTATTAGAAAAACAAATGTTTTGTTTTAAACCAAAAGGTGATGCTTCACAGTGGATGGGATGTTTTCAAAAATAAAAACTTGATGGTGGATCCCTCATGGCCATGATGGGTTCAACATCAGAAAGGATGTACCTCTGCCAGGTACCAAACTTTGGGATTTTAAATAATAAAGCTGAGACTGGACGGATGACTTGCACGAGAAGAGTGTCTCGGTGTAGTGTCTCCGTCTGAGTCGATTAAGGACCGTGTCGATGTAGGCTTGCTGATTAAGGACCTTTTAACTGGTCACATGCCTCATCATGGGTAAGCTTTGCCTCGGGCAGACTAATACCAGAAAGGCCAACACGCAATGAGAGTGGAGAGATGGCGAGAGTAGCGTGTACCCTCCGTGGCAAGAGGCTGGACGGTGGTGTATCTATGCTCTCGGTTGGCATGAACCCGGTCTGGTCTTAAGAAACCCGGTGGCGAGTTGACATATGCAAGGGTTAAGTGTTACACATGTCGTGTGATTGGAGATCCCTAACTAGGTATTAATCGATTCAGATAGCCGTTACTTCTCGGACATGAAGACTTGGTCACTGCCCTACACGTAGCATTCCAGTGAATTGAAAGGGGATGATAAAAGCTGGCTAGTATAGGCCAAGTGCTTGAACTAGGGTAGAAGGAACTCTAGATTCAGGTAATTACTGAACTTGCTAATAAAACTGGATTTTTAAGGATCCACCTTTAGTAAGCATTTTTGCAAATAGAGTCTTTGCTACTTGATCAGCCTCACCTTGACTCCCTTAAGCCAGCATATCCTTGAGAGTCTTTTCTTTGATGGGTAAGACTTGCGAAAGTACACTCCGTACTCAGGGTTTTCAAACCCATGTTGTTGTAGGTGAGGAAACAACAGACTTTTGCTGTTTTTGCTCTAAGGTGGTGCCCAAGGACGAACCTCAACAGTAAAGTGGTTGCGGAAGGATGTTGGCCTCCCTTTTGAAAAACAATATACTTTTGTGCGGGAAAGGTTTTTGCCTCCCAAGTTTGTAATAATAATACTTATGCACTCATATACACTGGTTTTGTAATAACTATAACACTCTTTCTATATTTTGATGAATGTAAATTAAGTTCTTGTAATTCGCTTCCGCTTATTCGTTTCTCCGATGTGTTGTAATATCTGCGTGACGGGTGAAGCGCTCTTGGGCGAGGAAATGAGGATATAGATACCGAACTTGTCGAGTGATTATGTGCATCTATAGGGTTGTCCAAGGTCCGTTGGACAAGGACAACTATAGGTGGGCCTAATAACTTGGGAGGTTCCGTCACATGTTTTGATAGTTTTGGTCTATGTTGATGACTTGAATATCATTGGATATGCTGAGGATATTGAGGAGGCCAACGCCTACCTCAAGACAGAGTTTGAAATGAAAGACTTGGGAGGAACCAAGTTTTGCTTGGGCTGTAGATCGAGCATCTCCAAGAAGGAATATTTGTACACCAGTCGACCTATTATAAGGAGGTCCTTGAGAGATTTAATATAATTAAAGCTCACCCTTTAAAGACCTCGATGGTCATGAGATCCCTCGAAATGTAAATTGACCCATTTATACCAAAAAGCAATGATGAGAAATCATTGGGACCTAAAGTTCCTTACCTTAGCGCTATTGGAGCACCGATGTACCTTGCGAACTACACCAGGCCTGATATTGCATCCGCGGTAAATCTACTAGCTAGATACAATGCAGACCCAACCAAAAGACACTGGGTAGGTGTTAAGACTATATTTAGATATCTCAAAGGCACTCAAGATCTTGGCCTATTTTTTCCGAAGAATCAAGACCAGACTATGGTGGGCTATGCTGATGCTGGATATCAGTCAGATCCCTATAATGGTATATCTCAAACTGGCTTTGTATTTCTCTGTGGTGGTTCTACTGTATCCTGGAGATCGTGCAAACAAACATTAGTAATTATGTCTAGTAACCACTCAGAGATAATCTCGCTATATAAAGCCACACGAGAATATGCTTGGCTACGGCGGATGACTAACCACATCCAGAAGTCATGTGGTTCTAACACCGCAAATACCCCCACCATTATCTATGAAGATAATGTTGCATGTGTTGCACACATGGAAATGGGCTATATTAAGAGCAATATGACTAAGCATATTTCTCCTAAGTATTTTTATCCTCATGGACTCTAGAATGAGGGTGATGTGAAAATCTTGCAAGTCAAGTCTTGTGATAATCTGGCTGATTTATTTACTAAATGCTTACCTGCAGTCACATTCAGAAAATGTGGACGAGGTATAGTGATGAGGCATTTGAGAGACTTGCAAGTTTAGGGGGAGATCACCTCTGAACTTCAGCCCTTACTATTTGACTTGAAGATCATATATTATACACCTTGAAGGTTGTAGTTGTCTCAAAGACACCAGTTGTACTCTTTTTCCCATTGTGAGTTTTCCTCAAGTTTCTCACAGATGGTTTTTAACGAGGCAACAAGTGCAATACATCGAGTGGCACTATGCTCTCTTTTCTCCATTTCTCCCACTTGGTTTTTCGGAGTTTTGATGAGGGTATGAGGCATAAGTCATCACGGTATTCGCCCTAGGGGAGTGTTGAGAAACCCTAAAAGAGGTTTCATGGGCTAATACCGAATCTGTTCTTAAAGAGGTTCAAGGATTATATATATATATATACTCCTAGTAATAAAAATAGACAGAAATAGCTTTCATCCACGATGTCTCGTGTTCCTTTGTGTGTTGGATTGTTGGAGAAGGGAGCAGACTTCTATGACTTCTCGCGCCCCTATTGCTGTCGGGAGGGTTCAGAATCTAGATCGGGTATGTGAAAAAGCATCTTCAAATGACCCAAGTAGTCTACAAGCAGCCCAATATGAAACAAATATTGGAGCCACGTAAAACTAGAAATTGTTAGAGGACCGCCGAGCGCGGATCTAAGGATTCGCGATTATGATAGCAGTACTGAATGAAAGCCCAGTGTAAACAGCCACGTTAACTTCATCACAAGGCAAAAGCCCAAAACGTTGGCTCCTTTTCGAACTTACGTCGAACACCTTAGAGGTTCCTGTCCTCTCGTGTCCAACACCTGAAACCCACCGCCAGCCGATCACGAAGCGGCGGCGGCAGCAAGATGCTATCCCGCGCGCGGCGCCTCCACCCCGCCGTTCGCCGATTCCTCCTCCCAAACACGCCTGCACCCTCCCGTCATCCTCCGCTCCCTCCTCAACACAGCGCTTCCGCCAAAACCTCTAAACCCTTCTCGATTCTCTTCCGCCGCCACCTCTGCTCCTCACCACCGGCAACGCCACCGCCAACATCACCACCTCCAGCGGTGGTATCTTCTGACCTTCCGGCCGTCCGCGTCAATGAAGTCTGCCCAGGGTGCGGAATCGCCATGCAATCCTCGGACCCCGAGCTCCCGGGGTTCTTCTTGCTCCCCTCCGCAAAATCCCCCAACTACCGCGCGCGCCTCGCGCCTGTCACCGCCGACGAGACCCGAATCTCCGCCTCCCTCAAGTCTGGTCACCTCCGGGAGGACATACAGCCGTCGGGGGGCGACAAGCTGGCCGCGGCGGCGGCTGAGATGGCGGAGGCCAAGGGAGAAGGCAAGGTTTTGGTGTGCGCGCGATGCCACTCACTGCGCCACTACGGCCGCGTCAAGCACCCGGACGCCGAGCGCCTCCTCCCGGACTTCGACTTCGTTGCCGCCGTCGGCCCGCGCCTCGCGTCGCCTTCCGGGGCCAGGTCGCTCGTGCTGCTCCTGGCGGACGCCTCTGACTTCGATGGGTCGTTCCCGCGCGCCGTCGCGCGATTGGTTGCCGCAGCCGGCGAGGCCCATCGCGCGGACTGGAAGCACGGGGCCCCGGCCAACCTCCCACGCGCGTTGCTCGTGGTCACCAAGCTCGACCTGCTCCCCACGCCATCGCTGTCCCCCGACGATGTGCATGCGTGGGCGCACTCTCGCGCTCGCGCCGGTGCGGGTGCCGACCTTCGGCTCGCTGGGGTGCACTTGGTTAGCGCCACGCGCGGATGGGGCGTCCGCGACCTGCTCGAACATGTGCGCGAGCTCGCGGGGACGCGCGGCAATGTCTGGGCCGTGGGTGCGCGGAATGTTGGCAAGTCAACGCTCCTCAATGCGATTGCCAGATGCTGTGGCATAGTCGGGCGACCGACCTTGACGGAGGCTCCAGTTCCGGGAACTACCCTTGACGTGATTAAGCTTGACGGCGTTCTTGGCGCTCAAGCAAAGCTGTTTGACACTCCTGGACTTCTCCATGGGCATCAGTTGACATCTAGACTGACGAGCGAGGAGATGAAGTTGGTTCAAGTGAGGAAGGAGATGAGTCCCAGAACTTACAGAATAAAGGTCGCATCTATTTTCCTTATCTTGATATATTCTCTAATGATATGTGTCAATATGTCCAATGGCCTTGCTGCTTCCCATCTTTTCAAGTTCCACAAAAGTTCCTTGTGAAAACTACAGCATCTGGCTGCAACTGGGTTTAATCTCTAAAATGTCTACTCAAATATCTTACTGCAGTTTTTGCAAAACTGAACTTAGCAGTTCATTAGTTTTGAATTGGACTAGGTAATGGACAAATCATGAAGTTTATGAATTCTCAGTTATTAGGTTGTGATGTGCTTGACTGACATTGTTGATTTGACCTTAAGTTGTTTAGAGCATCATTAGATAAAGAGTTAAATGTATGGTAGGCCCTTGAACTTGTGAGGATGTCACTTAGGTCCACAAACTATCAAAATGCATTTTTGGCATCCTAAATTCCTAATATTTCTTAAGTGTGCCACTTAGGTCCATAACGGTTCGGAAGGTGGGTTTTGGCCTACATGGCTTCGCCAGCGTCGCAGTGACTGTGTCGTTGCGCATGTAAGGAGCGTGTGAGGTTGGTTTGTACCATGGAAATAAGCAGAGAAGACCCTCTTCTTCCTTTCTTTTTGTTTCCGTGGTCCATGATGGCGGACTAGAAATGAAGGGAAGAAGACGGTATCTTTGCTTATTTTCATGGCCCAAACCAACCTCATGCTCTCATCATGTGCGTAGCGACACGGTGCCATGCTGGCAACGGCATGTAGACAGAAACCTACCTTCAGTACCGTTATGGACCAAAGTGGCACACTTAAACAACACTAGGATGCTAGAAATGCATTTGTCACCCACACTGGCAACGACACGTAGCCAGAACCTAGCTTCCAAACCGTTATGGACCTAAGTGACACACTTAAACAAAACATTTTGAGAGTTCATGTATCTAAGTGGCACCCTCAGACAAGTTCAAGGGCCTACCCTGCATTTAACTCTTAGATAAAACATTTGTGGCATAGGATTATTCAATAAACAGCAGTTGTCAAATGATGAAATATGTGTACTTTGTTCTTGCATCGTCTGCAGACAGGACAGTCTATACATATTGGTGGACTGGTGCGCCTGGACGTAGAAGAGTTAACTGTAGGATCGATCTATGTTACAGTTTGGGCATCACCACTTGTCCCACTTCACATGGGAAAGACAGAAAACACGACAACATTGATAAAAGAACACTTTGGCTTGCAATTACAGGTAGCACAACATTACGTTCCTTTCCCTATGTATTGTTCTACTACTTTGCATAAACTACATTTCCAGTGTTGTTCTGGTAATTTTGCAGCCTCCCATAGGCCAGGAGCGGGTAAAGGAGCTTGGTAAATGGGTGAGGAAACAGTTCAAAGTGTCTGGGAACAGTTGGGATACAAACTCTAAGGATATAGCCATCGCTGGTCTCGGTTGGTTTGGAATTGGGCTGAAAGGAGAGGCAGTGTTAGGATTATGGACATATGATGGTGTTGATGTCATCTCCAGGAGCTCCTTAGTCCATGAGAGGGCTTCAATTTTTGAGGAAGCTGGTTTCACAGTTTCACAGATTGTTTCTAAGGCAGATAGCATGACCAATAAGCTGAAGAGCACCAAGAAGCCAAAAAAGGAGAGAATGAAACGTACTTCTTCTCTCACAGAGCCGGAATCTTCAGACCTGCTTCCACCAATAGATACTTGAGTCTTTTCATCCAGTCCTGTGACTGGAGTACCATTTTGGTGATCATGTTACACAATGTTCGGCTTTGGCCCTAGAAACTGTTAATTGAATTCAGAAGCAGCGGCTGAGTATACAAGTATTGTTCTCCAGAAGGAACCTGTCCTAATCGGAGTGTCTATGTTTTATAAAGCTCTAAATTTTGAACCTTTGCTAGTTTGCTGAGCTGGAGAGTCAGGAAGTACTCTAAGATGTCAGTCAGTTACGGAACACCTATCTGGAGAGTCAGTCAGTTAGGAAATACTCTGTGAGATATTTTGATGTTAACTTATAAAATCCAACATGAGGACTTGTGTTCCAGCATTAAAGGGAAGGTGTGGAGACATTCCAGATTGCATTTGATGTTATCATTCAGTTTTAGGATTCATGATTGTGCCTCCTTGTAAAGTTGTAGCTGAACTATAATGATGTAGGTTCCACAGATGCATGTCCTGTTTTTCGTCAACATTGCCTGCATTATAGATTCCGTGGGCATCTTTCTCAGACCACAGCTTGTTTTCTAATGAACTTTCTCTCAATTGCTTGTTGAGCTATTGGATGCAATGCGTTTTGTATTGAATCCAACCATTGTTTGTAAATTGTTCTTCATTGCCTAATGCTTCTGGTTGGTTGAAGTTACAATGCTCATGTTGGATTTTGCCCCGGTTTAATAATGACGAGTCATGTTTAGCGAAGACTGACGACGCTTGGAGCTTTCTGACTAGGGCTGGCAATGATCTGAAGTTGGCTTGGATCGGCTCGGTGGCTGTTCGGGCTGGACTGAACCATTGCATGAGCTTAAAAATGAGGCTCATTGCATGAGCTTAAAAATAAGGCTCGACTCAAAGTCAGCTCGCGAGTCGTACTCTCATAAATATTATTGCATTATAAAATAACTAAAAATATATAAATGTGAAATATAAAATCATCATTTAAATACTATGAGTAATCTAAATTATGAAATATTATAAATTCATTATTAAAAGCTAAGAAAGGACTCTATTATTTATAGAATTATCTAATATCTATGTTGTAAATTAATTATTTTGACATAACTCGCGACTGTGAGCCACAACGAGCTAGAGTCGGCTTGCGATTCCCACCCTATTTATGACAGCAGAAAGCACATAATTTGTCCCTATAACAACATCAATTATGTCATAATTCATCCGGCAGAGTATGTAGTTCATGCGAACCAAGTCTTGTGTCTTGTCCTGATTTGTCTATGGCAATATTAGTCCCCTTCACCCGGTTCGTATTTGAAGTTGTGAAACATCTATTTAATACGTTACGTTGCACACAAAAGAAAGAAATGGATGATCTTGTATGAAAGATCTGTTGGGAGATGAGGACTCTTTTTCTATAAAGTACAACCTTTTGGATTATTTATCTAAGGAACACGCCAAATCATTTTATATTGACGTTATATTATTGAGGCCGGTTGTTAACGGGCTATTCTTTTTGTGGAGCTTTGTCTTTTGATTCTGGGGAAAGTTTCCACACACTGTTGGATCACTGATATCAAGGGTTCATTTCAATCCATCAGAATTCAGCAACCGTGGACAGGTACATACTAGCGCAACAGAGCTGACAACAATTTATCTTGGGGAGGTCAGTTTGTACTAACTTTGTGACTACTTTAGAATTTTCTTGGCTATTCTTTTGGAAAATATGCCCTTTTGGATACTAGAAAATTTCTCCTTTCGCTACATGGTAGTATGATACTGCCACAGCATACACAGCACAATAGCTCAATGAGCGCCTGAACAAAAGGGCACTTTTTCCCTTGAGAATTAAACAAGGATTAAACTAATTAAACATTCCGATCCGATCGATTAAATACCTGTAAAAAAAACTAAAGGCTGCTGTGCATCATGCATAGTCATAGAATAAGAACCAAACCATGAGATCAACACCTATATACGTGTCCCATTTCTTACGGGCTAAGTCTTCCCAAATCCCAACGGCGGCATGCACCAATGCAAGCAAGGAAGGAGAACAAAGCAAGGTAGCTTCAGAAAACATATGAAACACCATTTCACTGAGGGCTTGTTCGTTTGTGTCGGTTTGCATCTAGAATGGTTCCAGCTAATCAAAATTTATATAAATTAAAGAAGTAATTCGGTTAGAAATCGTTCCGACCCACCAATCCATAACAACCAAACGGCGTCTAAATAAGGTCGTCAAACGAGTCAAAGATACGAGCTGTTTGTGTTTAATAGTTGCGCCTAACTTTACTAACTAATAGCTAGAAAGATAACGGCCGGCCGAGGAGACATGATTATATATTCCTCGTGCCCATTTGCATTGCATGCGATGCCGCTGTCACGTTGATTTGCCAAGCATGCCTGCCGGTACAGCTTTCGTGCCAAGGCTCCTCAAGAATCCCGTGATGTTGAGCGGTGGTACTACTAGCACGGCGCGAAAGGGCCAATTCATCGCAACGTGTTGTGATTACTCACGCGACCTAATAATAATCAATTCATAGTGCATTGTTACTGTATTAGACCTGAAAAAGGCCAAGAGACGATCAAACAATACACGCACCTACCACACGATGTTTGGAGAAAAAGTCAGCCAGCACGCCTACCTTATAGTACTAAATTTCTTAATGTTTTTTAATAGTAAAATGTATCAGCACTCCTTCGACATGACACGTTGTGTGACTAAGGATGACAATGAACACATTTAACCTGTGTGCCCGACTGCCGGCGGGTAAAAATCCTATATAGAGTATAGATTTGGGTTTGAGTTTGTACCCACAGATACGAGCACGAGTTTTTTTTACGGGTATGAATCTTATTCTTAATTCGACGAGTTTTTTTCTTACGGGTATGAAAAAGTTGTACCCGTACCCGCATTATATATATATATATATATATATATATATATATAGGTGAAATATATGTGTGATTATGTGCCCGCGGATTTGGGGTACTCTCGGGGTATTGGGTACGAGTTTAGTATTAACCTCGCGGGTACGGGTTTGTAAACCCTCTACCCACGGGTTTCAAACATGTTGCCATTCCTATGTGTGACTTAGGATCGGAACTTAGAAAACCAGAAAAACGAGTGTCAACCCATGCAAAATAGTCCAAAACCGGATTTTCTCAAATCGGATGGCAACGTGGCATTGCCATGTTGTAGCCTCCCCACACTTGTCAGGCGCCACCTGGTACGCGCAGTTCTTGAACTTGGTATGCTGTGTCACTTAGTTCCTCCAACTTGGTATGCTATGTCACTTGGGTCCCTAAACTTTCATAAGTGCCCTCCAACATGGCAAGCCACATCAACATCCAGTTTGAGTAAATTTGGTTTTGAACGAAGTTCAAGGACCCGTTTTTCTGATTTTCTAAGTTTAGGGTCTAAGTGACACATCATGCCAAGTTTAAGGACCGCGGATGTATTTTACTCTTTCTTACCTGAATGCGTGGACTGTCGTATATTATTATGTGGGCAATGTTAAGGATAGAAGGCTATATATAATAAAGATAGAAGGTTTCATATAGTAGAAAAGAGCCATGTCTCTAATATTGGTAGTGTTATTACTTACCATGTAAAGGTTTGGGATTGCCTATACACCTATATATACATGATTACAGCCACAACAAAACATTGTCTTGCACCGATTCAATATGGCACCAGAGCCAAGGAAATTTTTCTAATTTCCCACCACACATCTTTCGCCCTCCTCCATGTTGGACGCTGCTGTTTCTACCACTATGACACCAATCCCCATACACCAAATCGTCCCAATTTGACTGACTAAATCTAATTTTCTCCTATGGCATGCTCATCTCCTTCCATCTCCACGAAGAAGGTTGCTGCATCCATGGTCACTGGTACTGGAGAAGTTTCCAATGCGGCATATGCTAGTTGGTATGATCAAGATCAATAACTATTGAGTGGCTTTCTCTCGTTGATGATCGAGGAAGTCCTTCAAAGAAATTTTCAATTCAATGTCTTCCAAGGATGTGTGGGTCTACCTCCAAAAGAAAATCACATCATTCATGAAGGTGCACAAGAAGCAAATATGTGGACCTTCCTACATCAAAGAACATGATATGTTTGCTATTGACTTATTCCACAAGATCACTGGGCTCACCACCGAGCTCGTTGTCGTCAACACCCCTTTACGCGTTGTGGAGGTCATTGCCTATCTGCTGGCGGGGCTCTCGATCGACTACGACCCATTCGTTGCCTACATAACGATCAAGGCTGAGCTACTCTTCCTCGACAACATGTTCGTGCACCTAGTTGTGTACAACTTCAACACATGGCCATATTACAGATGCAACACACTGCATTTGCCAACTTCTTGGATCATGACAACCCCTCTCATGGCAGTGTCTTTGGTGACCATGGCCACGGTAGACACTCTCATGGTGATTCTTGCGACAATGACCCTCGTCCTCAATGCTAGATTTGTGGCAAGCTTGGCCACACCACCATCAAGTGCTAGTATCGAATGGATGATTTATACTAGAATGAACCTTTATCAGCCTTGGTGTATAGACGCTTCTACAAGGTCTACCCAAGTGGTACAATGATATAGACGCCATAGATCACATTACGAGTGACCTTGATTACCAAGCTAAGAGAGATCAGTATCATGTGACACGGTGCAAGTGGGCAACAGGGCAGGTTTGCAAATTAAACACATTGGTTTCTATTCTATCAATACTATACATTATCTCTCGCTCTTAACAATGTTCTTTATGTTCCCAAAAATTCTAAACACCTTCTTTTAGATCATAGATTATCCTATATAATAATATCTTTTTGAATTTCATCCTTGGTATTATTTCGTTAAGGATTGGGCAACACAAAATCTACTCATGACAAGAAATTGTGAAGCTAGCATTTATCCCCTTAAGTCATCTAATATTGAGTTCGAGGCGCTTGTGAGCTATTCTGCATGACCGGATCAATGGCATGCTAGGTTCGGTCATCAATCTCCTCAAGTAGTTTGGTCCCTTTACATATTCTTAATCTTCTATGTCTCAAGGAGTCTACTATTTGCTTTGTTTCTCATGTGTGTCCGCTAGCAAAGATTCATCAATTACCCTACCATAATCCATATCATAGATCCACAACATCACTCGAAACTATTTAGTCTAATGTTTGGGGTCTTGCCCCAATTTCTATTGGTGGTTCCAAATATTATATCGGTTTCACTAATGATTTTTAGCAAATTCTCATGGGTCTATCTCATGAATGATAGGACTAATGTTCGCCACATTTTCTTATTTTTTCAAGCTCTTATTGAATGCCTCCTTGACATCAAGACTAAATGTATGCAATCCTATTAGGGTGGGAAATATAAAAAACTCCATAAACAATTCTTCACTAAAATGGACATCGTCCATTGGCTGTCGTGTCCCCATACCCATCAACAAGATGGTTTTTCTGAAAACAAACACTATCATATTGTTGAAACCTCTCTTACTCTCCTAGCTCATGCTGGCTTGCCACTCAATTTTTTTAGGATAAAACCTTCTTTACAACCACGTATCTCATAAATCGCCTTTCTACCTGTGTCATAGATAATTTGTGCCATCCAGAATGATTGTTTAACACACCAACTAATTATTTTGTGCTATGTATCTTTGGTTGTGTGTGTTGGCCCCATCTTTGTTCATACAATCAACACAAATTGTATTTCCATTCTAAACCGCGTGTTTTATTGGATTATAGTGTTATTCATAAAGGGTACAAATACCTTGATATGAATATTGGACATGTCTATATTTCCAAGGATGTCATCTTTGACGACCATATCTTTCCATTCAAAATCCTCCATATAACATTGATTTACCCTCCTAGAGTAGTAGTGGTATTGATTGGAACAAGAACCAACTGTTTGATTTGTTTCCAAATCCAATTCCAGCAACACTAACCAGTGTAGAAAATCCCGCTAATGGATCTCTCTCGAGGCCCTCATAACAACAACATTTAGCTAACAGAAACTACCCACATTCAACAACTCCAAGATTTGATCCCTATCCCTCATGTGTGATGATCGCGCCTACTAAGGTGCAGGAGTCACTCCAAGATCTACGCCTAATGCCTTGTGCACATTAGAAGAAGCAACATCTGGTGCATATTCCCTAGCACCAGATCATCTGCCTGCATGTGTTCATTTAAGAAATATGACCGCTAGCTATGAATTTATAATGCCTTCTCCAACTGCCTCGTCTATTGCTAGCTCTTCATCAAGGAACAACATGCCCACACAAAATTAGGTGTAGCAGCAACACCCAATCGACGATACTCCTTGATATTAATGGGATCACTGCTCTAATCATTACTCCTATTGATGCTACAGGACAATTGTATGGTATAATTTGAAATATAATATCTAGAAACTGAAATAATGTACGGATGGTATTGTGACATGGTTTGTTACTTGGACTTCTGTTGAAGAGCCAGCATCATATGTCACTATTATGAAGCATCCTTTATGGCATCATGCAATGCAATAGGAATTTGATGCCCTCATTAAAAACAAGATTTGACATCACCTAAATATCATTAAATGTAAGTTTGTTTTAAAACTCAAATACAAGCCAAATGGATCCATTGATCGCTATAATGCCTATTTGGTCACCACAGGTTTCAAGCAATAGTATGCGATTGATTATGATGCCGCCTTTAGTCTAGTTGTGAAGTCAACCACCATCCACCTTTATTATGCTTAGCGGTTTCTTAGGGATGGTCACTTCGATAGATTGACATTCAAAGTGTTTTTCTTCATGGATTTCTTGATGAAGACATTTATATGAAGCAACCACTAGGTTTTGAAGACTGCACTCATTCCCAATTAACTGTGCTAGCTTGATAAATATTTATATGGTCTTAAACAAGTGTTGCATGCTTTGTTTTCTCGGTCGAGTGGCATCTTACTTCGGTTGGGAATTCATGCATCTAAGGTGGTTGTACCTTTATTTTTTTAATGAAGCTAGCATTCATATGTATATCCTAATCTATGTGTATGGTATTATCATCGTTAGCTCCTCATCTTTAACTACTGATAACCTCCTCCAACAACTTCAAGCTGAGTTTAGGGTGAAGTTTCTTGGTTGACCCGACTATTTTCTAAGCATCGAAGTTCTCATGCATCTAGTGGATTGATCCTGACACAAGCAAGTACATCAAGGATCTTTTGTTGCACACCAACATAGAAAATTCTAAAGGTATCACTACCTCGATGTTGCCAGGCGATAAGCTTTTTCTACACTATGGTACATCTCTCACCAGAAGATGATGCTACACGCTATTGTAGTTTGGTTGGTTCTCTCAAGTACTTATGAATAACACGTCTTGATATATTCTTCTTAATTAATCGAGTTTGTAAATATATGTTGGTACAAAATACCTATCATTGGACAACATCGAAGCACATTTTGCGGTATCTTCATTTCACCCCTAATATGGGGCTCTGCATCATGAATTCTGGTTCCTCGATACTGAGTGATTTTTCTGATGCAGGTTCGAGATGATCGGCATAGCACTAGTTGTTACACTGCCTTCTTCAGTGACAATCTCATTTTTTGGAGTTCTAGGAAACACCGAACCGTCTCACATTCTAGTACGAAGGCTGGATATAAGGAAATCACTTATGCTACAATAGAACTTATTTGGGTGCAGTGCTTCGAGAACTTGACATATAACAACCATGACCATCGACTCCGTAGTGTGACAATGTTGGTGCTACTTACCTCACGGCAAATCCACATTTTCATCATCCTATCGAACATATGGAAGCTGACAATCACTTTGTTCGTGAACGGGTGGCATCTCACCAATTAGATGTGCTGATCATATTCTCCAATGATCAAGTGACGTGATATCATGACTAAGCCTTTAGCTATCCCACCATTTGACAAAAAAATTGTAGCAGTCTAAACTTAATTTTATACTGTCTGTATTAAGGGGATGTTAGAATAGATTGTTAGAAGGCTATATATAGTAGGAAATGATAAGGCATCTAATCTAGATAGTATTGTTACCTATCATGTAAATCATTCTCTCTAAAGTCATGTTCGGTTCTACCTCAATTCATATGGATTGAGGGGGATTCTCCCTAGTAAGTCAAAATTATCTCCAATTCGTATTAATCTCCTCCCATCCATATGGATTGAAAATAACCGAACAAGCCCTAAGAGGATATTGTTTTGCATCAATTTAACAAATGGCTTACAACCCTTCGCTAACGACGAACGAGTTGCCCGCATTAGTCGGAAGGCATACACAAAGGAATTACGGTAAACATACATACTGAGCTCAACTATTTTTTCAGTTTTATTTTTCTTTCATATATCTAAGGCCTCTAGAAAATTTACTTTTGAGTTGATATATCTTGCCAATTAATTCTCGTAACACGGCCACCTAGTAATTTCTTAATTTGAATCTGAGGCCCCCAGCCAGTAAAATTTATATTTTTCTTGTTTCGGAACATGTTCATGATGCTGTAGTGCAGTGCTACACTCATTGATTCGAAGTTTGATTGGTCTATTTAAATGTTTCTATTTTCTTTTCTTTTTCATCCAACAACATCGACATCAATTATCAGAAGGATATATTCATTTTGTTTGATCCAAAGGATCAATTCTGGACATGATTATTTCATATGGAACACGAAACGCCACTAGGCAAATTATGCAGACAACATTAATTAGCTTTTCCCATTAGAATAAAGACAATCTGACCCAATTAAACCGTCTGAAACATATATCATATTTAATTTCACATCTTACCTATCGTCGCCTATAGTAAAATTTTCACATAATTGATATATATACCGAGGCATATACCTTTAATCATTAGATAGTTTATTATTTCCTTAGCAGAATATCATGAGGTGGTGCCAATTTTTAAAAAGTGTGTTATTTTCTCTCCAAAGAAAATTGAATAAAAGAGGACTGGCCGGCTCGGATTTAAAGAGAGGTTAGGTCAAAGAGAAGAAATACCACGACACACATGAGATAGCAAGACCTTTAGTTCACATTACCTGCCAAATTAAGGGGTGTTTAAATGCAATAAAGGTAATAGTTAGTTGGCTAAAAAAATTGCTAGTAGAATTGGTTAGCTAACAAATAGATAACTAACTATTAACTAATTTAATAAAAATAGCTAATTGTTGAAGCATTCAAACACCCCTTAAATGAGGTTTCCATCAAAGTTTACTTTTCAACATAAGGTAAAAAAATTAGGTTTCACTACTTTCAAAAGGTCAAATATATGTATTCCAACTTTGGTTCATTACAATATTAGCGCACACTTGTCTGCGAGATATAGAAGCGTGTCCAGTTAAAAATTAATTATTTATATCATATAACATATATACATATATTCAAATATACCCATTCATAACACACATTCAATCACATCATATATATTAACACTTATCAATTGGCATCACATAAATCATCTAAACCATATTTATAAATTCATAAGAACTCTTCAAGTATCATAAGTTGTTGAAGTTTAAACCGTTTGAAATAACATCACAAGTACCAATATTCATACATCCAATCAATCTCAACTTGGATTTGTCGGATGGTTAGAATTCTTCGTGCTACTTAGAATATAGTTGCACAACTGCTTAACAAATGATTGTCACTACTAAAAAATTGGTCTATTGCCATAGATCATATTGTAACAACACAAATTTCATGGCAATAGCTATGTGTTATTGAAACAACTTTGAAAAATGGTTGCGATATGTAGACTTTATTGCCACGATTTTTTTGCGTTGCAATAATAATTAGTTTTGTTGTAAGAGGTAGGTGTTATTACCGCGATTTGTAAAACGATTGCAATATATTAACCAATATTACCACGGGTTTCATGCGGTTGCGATACTATTAAATTTCATTGCAAAACGGTGATGCTTCTTGCCACAAAATAAAAATGGTTGCACTATAGTTACCTATATTGCCACAAATATATTTTGTTGCTATGGTCATATTGTTCATTGCAAAATCGTGGTGTGTATTGCAACAAGATCTAAATGGAGGCAATATATACTAATTTTGTTGCAAAAGATGTAATGTCATTATCAGAAATAAGTGTAGGAAACAGTGTAACACTATGAAAACCATCAACAAAAAAAATAATAATGCATTTAGTTTATTAATGGTAATTATGGTAATGAATTTTCTTTCAAAAGTTTGATTTTTATTTGCATTGAGAATAATTTTTGTTTGCTCATATTTGATTTTTGGATGTTTAGTAGAGTTTCTTTCCTAATAAAAAATCCAATTAAATAATATAGAAATATTGGTCCAAAGATAAATATTTTAGTGAAAAATAGTTTTGGTATAATTATTATGATTTTTAGATTTTTTTAAAAATATATTTATTCATATTTTTAAATAGAAAAGAAAAAAAAGAAAAAACAAAAGGAAAACCCTAACCCTAGCCGGCCAAACCGACCCACTAAGGGCCCAGCCGCGTGCCCCATACCCCCTTTCCCCTCTCACCGACGGGTGGGCTCCACCGGCGGCCCCTCTCCCTCCTTCTTCCTCCCAATCGTCGCCGCCTGGTCGCACGCGCCCGTGCCCCGGCCGACCGCGCCCGCCCTCGCCGTGGTCTCGACGTCCGCGCCACGCTCGCTCGCCTCCCATGAGCCGGAACCCGTCGTCTCCTCCTCTCCCCCACTCCCCCACGTTCTCTCCCCCATTGAAGCTGCCATTAATGGAGTTTGAAGAACGTCGGCGCCATTACTCCCTCCCTCTCTCTCCCCTCCTCCTCTCTCTATAAATAGGACCGGTTCGAGCTCCTTCTCTCCCTCCCCGAGCTCGCCCTCTCTCTCTCTCTCTCTCTCTCGCCCTCCTCGCTCCCGAAGCTCGCCGTCGACCGGACCGTCCGCCCCGCCGTCCGCGCCCGCTCACCGGACCTTCGCCCGCGCCCGACCGTCCGCCCGGCCACGCTCCAAGCCGCTGGACCGTCCGCGCCCTGCTAGCCCGAACCCCCCTGCTCACCGACCTTCCTGCACACGAGCAAGTGCTCAAGGTAGAAGATGACAGTTTTGCGTTTTGGCCCTCCGAAATTCCGAGAATTAATTATGTATTTTATGCATCACAAATGTATGTAAAAGTGATTCAAAAACCTTATGTGCTACTCTCCGATGTATACGTGTAGTCGTAAGCAAGCCTCGCAACGATATTTTGATAGATGTACAAATTTATATTTCAAAAACAAATTTTTTCATTAGTCACTAACTTGGTGATTTTTATACTAGAGACGTTTACGATTAGTTTCGCTTTAACATATGAACAATAATTGTTAGTAGTGTTTTAAGTATAATTTTATTGAAATAAGGAAGTATAAAAAAATACTAGACCACGTATTTTCGGTCAGATGAAAATAGGTTTTTACTAGTCATAATAAAGGTCTTCATAAGTATAGCACTTAATTACTTAGAATTAGTAAAACACTTATTTATGTCATAATAATCATGATTATGTTATTAAAAGTCCTATTAGTAATTTACATTAATTCTTAGAAATATTAATGTTAGAGGAATTATAAATAAATAATTTTTATTTATATGTATAATTTCTATGTAGAAATAAAAGGGATAAAACTCAAAAGTCTATTATTAGTAATAAAGAAAATAATTAGCAATTATTTTCCATAAAGATTGTTAATAAATATTTATCTATATTTTACTAGATAAAACTAGTGTTATAGTCACTTACTCATATTTCCCCAATAATAACTCATAGTAGTAGTCATAATCGATTAATAAGTATTTACGCTTTAAGACGTATTTATGAGTATAAATGTGTGATGTATGAATGTGTATGTAATGGTGAATGATTACTCCTGTAATGGTGTATGTTTATTTATTTAGCGTACGTATTCTTTTGTATGTACGATACGCAAAACGATGCTAAAAGTTGACTGTGAGGTAAACGAACCAAACTCGTTCGAGGATGACCCATAGGACACTTTCGAGCAAGGCAAGTGGATTCTCCCTCTGCATATTCTATTTGTACCCAAGCAATGCATATAATAATGTTTACTTTTTGGATATATTGCATAATTTGATGGGATTTGCCTAAATAAGGATTTCCTAGAATTACCAACCCTATTCCTTGAATTACCCTAGGATAAATGCTTTGCTACCAAATTTTGCTATTGCTCCCAACTTGATGAATATGATGTCACTCTTTTGATGATACTATGTTCCGAAAAAGTTTTATTATGTTGTTAACCCGATGGTTAAACAAGAACATTTTGTGTTAAATGGAACATGGAGTGACCACCCAGGATAACAGTGCAACCACGAGTGCTGTCATGGCTCTGGCTTTGGTAATTAGCTCTATAGACGTAGTTCTTAGCAACCCTACCTGAAAGATGGGCAAGAGGGGACGTCAGTGGTTTGGTGGTAGCTCATGTTAACATGGGGTGGTAGTTTTGGCTAAGTTACCTCACCTGGAGGGCCATCAATACTGACGTGGAAACCTTAGTGGGTGGCTTTGTACTAAGGATATTTTGTGAAAGCCTCATAATGGATCCCTAGCCATTCACCTCCGCTATGTTTACAGGTCCGATCAACCCAGGCTAGATGGGATGCATGGCTTGTGGGTAAAGTTGTACCACCTATGCAGAGTGTAAAACTGATATGTTAGCCGTGCTCACGGTTAAGAGCAACCTGGACCCTCACATGATAATTGAACTTAAAGATGGACAATAAATCGAGATCTGATGATCTACCAATAGTTTCCTTAAGTGGTTCACTTATGTGCTTTTGATATACTCTTATACCTTTGATCAATTGGGATACTTGGGATACATACTTATTAGTAAGACAGGTGTTGCTAATAAAATATTGACCAACTAAAATGATTACCGCTTATCCATAGCCTACCTTGTTAACTCGCATTAATTTTCCCCCACTTGCTGAGCCCCGACCATAAGTGAGCTCACCCTTGCTAATATTTTGATCAAAGGGTGATGCTGGAGACTTCGCTGATGACGATGATGAGTTTTAAGTCTAATGATGCGCCAGTCACCTTCCTGTGGAAGAGTGCCCATATTTAATTCCACCCTACTTTGATGTTGATACTTGTTAAAGATACAATGATTCCAATGATGTAATAAAGTACTCTACTCTCTTTACGCCTTTATTGCATTGTCTTTTGATATATTACACTTGTGACGTCAACAAATGTGTGGAAAATGGATCCTGGCCCACATATGCTATGCATTCGGTTTTGCCCCCAGAATCGGGTGTGACAAACGGTGACGCCTAAGAGGGGGTGGGGTGAAATAGGAGTTCTAAAAACTATCTCTAAACCAGACCACAAATAAATCCCTAGATTAAAACCTATGTCAATAAATAATCTAGAATGTGCAAACTAGATTTTGTCTAAGTGTTGCTATCTCTATCGCAAAGGCTAAGTTTCAATCTAAATAATCTAACCAAAAAGACAAGATTGAAACTTAAATACTTAATGTAAATGTAGAAGGTAAAGAGCAAGGTAGAGATGCAAACTCTTGAGGATGACGCCGATATTTTTAACGAGGTATCCAGAACCACGCAAGGTTCCGACTAATCCTCGTTGGTCCCCTACGCAAAGGGAAGCCCACGCGAGGGCCAAGCACCTTGGTTGAGTAACTCCGTAGAGAGCCGTGGGCCTTCTCCACACGCAAGTGGTGCTCTGCTTCCAGCTCCTCTCGGATGCTCCTCGCCGTCTCCACTATCGAGCTTTCGGCCAAAACGCCGCGGGCCCTGTTCCCTCTGGTACGGTGGCGGTCGTGACACAAACTCGGTTGTCACGGTCTCGCAAGACTCTCGCCCCACTCGGTACAATTACTATGGCTCGCACAAGAGCCAAGGGGTTGTGTGGTTTTTCTAAACTCACTCAACTAACTAGGATTCACCTAGAGCAAGCGCTAATGCGGTCTAACTAACCTAAGCACTTCACAAAGCACCTACGCTAATCACCAAGTGATTCTATTGACCACTTGGGTGTTTGAGCACTTGAAAATGTCTACAATATGCCTTGGTATGTTTCTTGGGCTCCCATACCTTAAAATGGCTGGTTGGGGGTATTTATAGGCTTTCCCCTCAATTATAGCCATTGGATAGAAAGTAGTTGTTTCTGTCGTCTAGCGCACTGGACATGCACTGTTTATTATCCGGTGCCCTGGCCATGTTAGCCGACCGTTGGTGTCTGTAGCAGTCGATCGTTGGATCTAACCGTTGCCAGACTGTCCGGTGCACACCAGACAATCTGAAGCTGCAGCCCGAGAGTGCCTACTGTGGGACTCTCTGCATAGACTGTTCGGTGTCCCACCGGATAGTCCGGTGCACACCAGATAGGTACTGTTCACTGTTCGGTGCACCACTAGTTCGCTGGCTGACTGCCCACTTAAAGATTTCTTCGTTGTTTCCTTGGGCTTCTTTTGTTCTTGACTCTTGGACTTCTATGATTCTTTTATGTCTTCTTTTGAGGTGTTGCATCCTTATTGCCTTAGTCCAATCCTCTTCGCATCCTGTGAATTATAAACACAAACACTAGCAAACGCATTAGTTCACAGGTTATGTTGATCACCAAACACAAAATCCTTTTAGCCAAATGGCCTAGGGTCCATTTTACTTACAATCTCTCCATTTTGGTGATTGATGACAACACAACCAAAGCAAGCAAATATAACAAACATTTTGATTAAAATATGCACTCTACTTGCTAGGATGCATGAATGTCCCCTTAAAGTGAGATTATGGACTTAAGCTTCCCCCTAACTCCATAATTCACTTACTTCCTATTTAGACCAAAGATACTTGAAGAATCAAAACCACTTGCAAGATAAAAAAATTTTAATTGGTGATGTTTGGTATTTGATATATTTTCATGCTTTGGTCTCTAAAACTTAGGTCCCCCTTTTTGGTGATTGATGACAACACAACTAAAGCAAGCAAATATAACAAATATTTTGATTAAAATATGCAGTCTAATTGCTAGGATGCATGAATGTCCCCTTAAAGTGAGATTATAGACTTAAGCCTCCCCTAACTACATAATTCACTTACTTCCTATTTTAGACCAAAGATACTTGAAGAACCAAAACCACTTGCAAGATAAAAAATTTAAATTGGTGGTGTTTGGTGTTTGATATATTTTTCATGCTTTGGTCCCTAAAACTTCTCCCCCTTTGGCATCAACCATCGAAAAGGAAGACATAAAAAGCATATAGGAAGCAAATAAGACTCGCCCTCTAAAAGATTTACCAATTGAAGTTCTAAAAGGTTACTCCCCTAAAAGAGTGTTCTCCTTTTTAAAAGAATATTCTCCCTGAAAGGGAAATGGCCCCTAGGCTATTTCTATAAATGGTTTGGTGATTAGATGCCCAACACTTATTGTTTTAGTGGACATGTGCTAAAGTGCTAAAGAGATGCAAATCAAGAATCAAGGTATGTCTCTAGTCTTAGTGAATTGTTTTTGGTACTAACATATTCCTCTAAGTGCTAGGAACCTTATCAAACAAAATGAGATTAGATTGGAGAAGGTTGGTAGTGTCCAGCCAGACTTGCACCAGCCTGCGTGTTCACTAGACTATCCGGTGTGCACCGGACAGTGTCCAGTGCCTAGGCTGGCGCGTCGATGAACTCACTGCTGTCAGGAATTGTTGGGGATGCTACAGCTAAAATTCACCGGACTGTTCGGTGAGCCAGCAGCGCCCGCACCAACGGTTGGCAACAAAATCAGCGCGCAATCAGCGGGCGACGCGTGGCCTGCGCCAACGGTCACTAGGCCGCACTAGACTGTCCGGTGGGCCATGAGGGCTGGTGGAGGCAATGGTTGGCTTCGCTAAAGAAGGAAAGAAATCGCATACTATTCATGTCCAGTGGTGCATCGGACTGTCCGGTGCGCCCACGGTCAGAAGGCAATTATTGCCTACCAAATGTGCTCCAATGGCTCCTTGCTGCCTTGGGGCTATAAAAGAGACCCCTAGGCACATGGAACAGTACACCAAGCACGTCTAAAACATTCTAAGACGCTGAGACCTCACATTCACGCATTTGATTCTCTGTGTTAGAGACTTGAGCACTCTTCTGAGTTGTAAACTCCGTTGTGTTGCTTTCTTGTGCTTGCTCTCGTATTGTGTGCGTATTAGTGCTACGACTCTCGCTTTGGTGTGTGTTGCTATTCCCGCCTTACTCCCGTGCTCATTAGAGATCTTTTGTGTAAGGGTGAGAGTCTCCTACTTGTGGAGATTGCTCACAAAGGGGATAAACTTGAGATAAAGAGAACCGTGGTATTCAAGTGGATCATTGGATCACTTGAAAGGGGTTGAGTGCAACCCTCGTCCGTTGGGACGCCACAACATGGACTAGGCAAGTGTTTCACTTAACCGAACCACGGGATAAAAATCACAGTATCAACTATCTCTACTCTTGTGTGATTGTCTTTACTTCTACTCACTTTATAATTTCTCTAAGTTTAATACTCATATTGTGAACAACAATTAAGTGAAGAAGTTGTCTCTCTCTAGTTACAACATCTTGGTTTTGACTTTACTAACATTTCATAAACCAAGTTTGTGTTGTCTAGTATTGATTTCTACAGGATCACCTATTCACCCCCTCTAGGTGCTCTCAATTGGTATCAGAGTCATACTCTTCATTCAGGGACTAACTGCCCAAAGAGATGGATCCTAAAGGTAAGGGAATGGTGATCAACGACAAGGAGAAAGAGACCCTCTACGTCGACGAGCCAAAAGACTACAAGCCCACTGACTCAAGCTCAAGTCACAAGAAAAGGGATGGAAAGAAGAAGAGGCACATAAAGAAGATCATCTACTACGACTGCGACACCTCCTTCTCTTCACCAAGGGATGATGACGACGAAGACTATTCGTCGAAAAAGAAAACGGTTAATCAGGAATTACTCTTTTGATTATTCTCGCATCCCGTATAATTCGAATGCTCATTTGTTATCTATTCCTCTCGGAAAACCCCCACACTTCGATGGAGAAGACTATTCATTTTGGAGTCATAAAATGCGTAGTCACTTATTTTCTCTCCATCCTAGTATTTGGGAAATTGTTGAAAATGGAATGCATTTCGATAGCACTGATAATCCTGTATTGATTAATGAGCAAATACATAAAAATGCCCAAGCTACTACTTTTTTGTTAGCATCTCTATGCAAGGATAAATACAACAAAGTCAGCAGCTTGGACAACGCCAAGCAAATATGGGATACCCTTAAGATATCTCATGAGGGTAACAACACCACCATGATTACCAAGATGGAACTGGTGGAAGGCAAGCTTGGAAGATTCGCCATGATAAGGGGAGAGGAGCCAACTCAAACTTATAGCAGGCTCAAAACCCTGTGAACATGATTCGAAGCTATGGAAGTACAAGATGGACAGATCATGACGTCGTCCGACTCATGCTAAGGTCATTTACTGTCATTAATCCTCATCTTGTAAATCTTATCCGTGAGAATCCTAGGTATACTAAGATGACGCCGGAGGAAATTCTTGGAAAATTTGTGAGCGGGCGCATGATGGTGAAGGAAGCGAGATATGTGGACGATGCTGCCAACGGACCGCTTCCTCTCTATGAGCCATAGCCCGTTGCTCTCAAAGTAACAAGTAGCAAGGAGGCGCTACCTAGCAAGGTAGCACAAGTGGAGGCTGTCAGGCTCAACGAGGACGAAATGGCACTTATAATCAAGTGCTTCAAGACCATTTTGAAGGGACGCAAGGAATATCCCAACAAGAATTAGTCCAAGGGAAAGCGCTCCTGCTTCAAGTGCGGTAAGTTTGGTCATTTTATAGCACAATGCCCCGATAATGACAATGACTATGAAAAGAAAGGGGAGAAGGAAAGGAAGAAAAACTATAGGAAGGCGAAGGGCAAGGCACACATTGGAAAAGAATGGGACTCCGACCGTTCTTCATCCGACTCCGACAATGAAGGACTAGCTGCCTCCGCCTTCGACAAATCCTCCCTCTTCCCCAACGAACGCCACACGTGCCTCATGGCTAAGGAGAAGAAGGTACGTACACAAGATACACCTAAGTACACTTCTTCTAGTGATGAGGAATCTTCTGATGATGAGGTAGATTATAGTGATCTATTTAAGGGATTAGATAGATCTAAAGTAGATAAAATAAATGAATTGATTGATGCTCTTAATGAAAAGGATAGGCTGCTAGAGAAGCAAGAAGACATTTTCTATGAAGAACATGATAAGTTTATTAATGTTCAAAAATCTCTTGCTCTAGAAACTAAGAAAAATGAACTTCTGTCGTCTGAGCTATCTGCTTGCAATGATTCTATTTCTAATCTGAAGAATTTAATTGCTGATTTAAATGCTAAGTTAGAAAAAGTGAATATTGCTAGTTCATCTGTAGAGCATGTTGTTATTTGCAATAGGTGTAAGAATTTTGATATTGATGCTTGCAATGAACACGCCTCTACCATTCTTAAATTGATAATGATGTTGCAAGTCTTAATGCTCAACTTAAGACTTGCAAGGATGATTATGAGAAGCTAAAATTTGCTAGGGATGCCTACACCATTGGTAGACACCCCTCTATTAAGGATGGACTTGGTTTCCAAAAGGGAACAAAGAACTTAACCAGCCAAAGGACCTCCACTCTCAACAAGGAGAAAGGAAAGGCTCCTATGGCTAGTAGCTCTTCATAGGACTAAAAGAACCATGCCTGTCATTATGCTCATGTTAAGAATGTTTCTAGTGTTGCTCATCATGATAGGAGTTATAATCATGCTGCTTTGCCTAATCGTCATGACGCTACATTTAATTCTCATGCCATGTTTGCATCTAGTTCTTCAGTTTCTCATGGTAGGAATAGAACTAGGCACCATCATATTGGTTCTCATGTGCCTAGGAAGGCATCAATTGGACCAACTATGATTTATCAAACATGTGATGCTTCATTTGTCCTTATATGCAAAAATGATAAAGTAGTTGCTAGAAGTTTGGGACCTAAGTGCGAGAGAAACAAAACTTGCATCTGGGTTCCAAAGTCTATTGTGACTAACCTTGTCGGACCCAACAAGAATTGGGTACCTAAAACCCAAGCTTAATTACCTTGCAGGTTTATGCATCCAGGGGGTCAAGCTAGATCATTGATAGCAGATGCACAAACCACAAGACGGGGGAGAAGAAAATATTCACCTCCTATGTCAAGAACAAGGATTCCCAAAACACTATCATCTTTGGAGATGGGAACCAAGGCAAGGTCAAGTGTTTGGGCAAAATAGCCATCACTACCGAGCATTCAATTTCAAATGTGTTTCTAGTAGAATCGCTCGGGTACAATTTGTTGTCTGTAAGCCAATTATGTCATATGGGTTATATTTTCTTATTTACAAATATTTATGTATCTGTCTTTAGAAGAAGTGATGGTTCATTAGCTTTTAAGGGTGTATTAGATGGCAAGCTCTATTTAGTTGATTTCTCAAAAGAGAATGCCGATCTAGATGCATGCTTAATAGCTAAGACTAATATGGGCTGGCTCTGGCATCGCCGTCTAGCACATGTTGAGATGAAGAACCTTCATAAGCTTCTAAAGGGAGAACATGTGTTAGGACTAACTGGTGTCTGTTTTGAGAAAGATAGACCTTGTGTAGCGTGCCAGGCAGGAAAACAGGTGGGAACCACACATCAAAGCAAGAACGTGATGACAACATCAAGACCACTGGAGCTCCTATATATGGATCTCTTTGGGCCCGTTGCTTATCTCAGCATCGGGGGAAGTAAGTATTGTCTTGTAATTGTTAATGATTTTTCCCGCTTCACTTGGGTATTCTTTTTGCAAGATAAATCTGAAACCCAAGGAACATTAAAGCGCTTCCTAAGAAGAGCTCAAAATGAGTTTGAGCTGAAGGTGAAAAAGATAAGAAGCGATAATGGATCAGAGTTCAAGAATCTTCAAGTAGAAGAATATCTTGAGGAGGAAGGCATCAAGCATGAGTTCTCCGCTCCCTACACACAACAGCAAAATGGTGTGGTAGGGAGGAATAACATGACACTAATTAACATGGCGAGGACAATGCTTGGAGAGTACAAGACACCTAAGCGGTTTTGGTTGAAAGTTATGAATACAGCTTGCCATGCCATAAACCGACTCTATCTTGATTGCCTCCTCAAGAAGACATCATACGAACTCCTTACTAGTAAAAAAGCCAACGTTTCCTACTTCATGTATTTTGGAGCAAATGCTATATCTTGGTAAAGAAAGGTAGACATTTGAAGTTTGCTCCCAAAGCTATAGAAGGGTTTTTACTAGGTTATGACTCTACAAAAAGGCATATAGGTCTTCAACAAATCGTCAGGATTAGTTGAAGTCTCTAGCGACGTTGTATTTACTGAGACTAATGGCTCGCCAAGAGAGCAAATTGATCTTGATGATTTAGATGAGGATGAGGTTCCGACGGCTGCAATGCGAACAATGGCGATAGGTGATGTGCGACTGCAGGAACAACAAGAACAAGATCAACCTTCTTCCTCTACATTGGTTCATCCCCCAACTCAATATGAGGAACAGGTACCTCAAGATGAAGGCTTGGATCAAGGGGGAGCACATGGAGAACAGGATAATGAGGAAGAAGCACAATAAGCTCCTCCAACTCAAGTCCGGGCAACAATACAAAGGAATCATCTAGTGGATCAAATTCTAGGTCATATCAGCAAGAATAACTACTCGCTCACACTTAGCTAATTTCTGTGAGCATTACTCGTTTGTTTCTTCTATTGAGCCTTTCAGGGTAGAAGAAGCCTTGCAGGACCTGGACTGGGTGTTGGCCATGCAGGAAGAGATCAACAACTTCAAGAGAAATGAAGTTTGGAGCCTGGTGCCACGTTTGAAGCAAAATGTTGTGGGAACCAAGTGGGTGTTCCACAACAAGCAAGATGAACACAGTGGCAAAAGGTTATGCTCAAGTCGCAGGTTTGGATTTTGAGAAGACTTTTGCTCATGTAGCTAGGCTAGAATCAGTTTGCATATTATTGGCCTATGCTGCTCACCATTCTTTTAAGTTGTTTCAAATGGACGTGAAGAGCGCCTTCCTTAATGGACCAATCAGGGAGGAAGTGTATGTGGAACAACCCCCTGGCTTCGAGGATGACAGGTGTCCCGACCACGTCTATGGACTTAAGCAAGCCCCAAGAGCATGGTATGAATGCCTTAGAGATTTCCTTATTTCTAATGTTTTCAAGGTTGGGAAAGCTGATCCTACTCTCTTTACTAAGACTTGTAATGGTGATATCTTTGTATGCCAAATATATGTTGATGACATAATATTTGGTTCTACTAATCAAAAATCTTGTGAGGAGATTAGTAGGGTGATGATGCTGAAATTCGAGATGTCTATAATGGGTGAGTTGAACTACTTCCTTGGATTCCAAGTGAAGGAACTCAAGGAAGGAACCTTCATCTCCAAAACGAAGTACACTCAAGACCTACTTAAGAGGTTTGGGATGAAGGATGCAAAGCCCGCAAAAACACTGATAGGAACAGATGAGCACTTGGACCTCAACAAAGGAGGTAAGTCCGTTGATCAAAAGGCATACTGGTCTATGATAGGTTCTTTACTTTATCTTTATGCCAGTAGATCGGATATTATGCTAAGCGTATGCATGTGTGCTAGATTTCAATCCGACCCCAAGGAATGTCACCTTGTGGCCATTAAGTGAATTCTTAGATATTTGGTTTCTACACCTTGCTTCGGGATCTGGTATCCAAAGGGGTCTACCTTTGACTTAATTGGATATTCAGACTCCAACTATATCAGGTGCAAGGTTGATAGGAAGAGCACATCAGGGACTTGTCAGTTTCTAGGAAGGTCCCTGGTGTCTTGGAGCTGTAAGAAACAAACTTCTGTTGCCCTATCCACCGCTGAGGCCGAGTATGTTGCCGCAGGACAGTGTTGCTAAAAGTCGCCTAGAGGGGGGGGGGTGAATAGGCAAAACCTGAAATTTATAAACTTAAACACACACTAAGGCCAGGGTTAGCGGTAGAATTAAATTCAAGTCCGAAAGATTGTTTCTCTTGTAAAGAGTTGCTCAATGGATGCAGATGACGTATGGGAGCAAGCTCAAATCAATATTGGCAAGGAAACTTTAGAGAGAGAGAGGAAAGAGGGCAAACAAATCAAGCGAGAATCAAAGCGAGTGAACACGATGATTTGTTTTACCGAGGTTCGGTTCCAAAGAACCTAGTCCCCGTTGAGGAGGCCACAAAGGCCGGGTCTATTTCAACCCTTTCCCTCTCTCAAATGGTCACTTAGACCGAGTGAGCCTTTTCCTTAATCACACAGGTCACTAAGACCCCACAAGGATCACCACACACTTAGGTGTCTCTTGCTAGCTTTACAAAGCACTTAAGAATTAGAATGGGAACGAAGAAGGCAATCCAAGCAACAAGAGCGCAAATGAACACAAAAACTCTCTCTCTCTCTCAAGTCACTAAGTGGTGGAGTTGATTTTGGGACTTGGAGAGGATTTTGATCTATTGAATGTGTCTTGGAGTGGAGTCTTTTGCTCTTGTATTGAATTTTAATTTAGAATACTTAGATGGCTTTGAATGATATGGTTGGGGATATTTATAGCCTCCAACCACTTCCTAGCTGTTGGCTGACTTTGCTGGCGACGGGCACACCGGATAGTCCGGTGGCGCATCGGATAGTCACTGTTCACTGTCCGGTGCGTGCCACGTCAGCGCGCCCGTTGGGGTTTGGAGCTGTTGACCATTGGAACTCTTTGACTTTTTGCTACACCGGACAGTCCGGTGACCTCTGACTTCTGCGCGACACTGTTTATCACTGTTCATCTGTGCAGTCAACCGTTGGCGCGTAGGGAGTTGTTGCTCCGCTGGCTCACCGGACAGTCCGGTGAATTATAGCAGAGAGTGCCCAAGGAATTCTCGAGAGTGGCCTGTTCGTTGGGTGCCTGGCCTGGTGCACCAGACACTGTCCGGTGCGCCACTTGGCAGCACACTCTCATGTCTTGCTCCAAATTTTGTTTGTGTCCCCAACTGAATTTCTTTCTTGGTTTGTGTTGAACCTTATGCACTTGAGATAAATGACATCTAGCCAAACTAGTTAGTCCACATGGTTTGTGTTGGTCGTCAACCACCAAAATCGATTATGGGAAATGATTAGGCCCATTTCCCTTTCAGTTGCGCGCAACTACTTTGGACGAGGCAAATCCTTCAGGACTTTGGCTACAATCTGAGCAAAGTCCCACTCCTATGTGATAATGAGAGTGCAATCCACTTGGCGGATAATCCTGTTGAACACAGCCGCACTAAGCATATAGACATACAACATCACTTTTTGAGAGACCACCAGTGAAGGGGAGATATCGATATTTACCATATTTGCACCGAGAACCTGCTAGCCGATATCTTCACCAAGCCTTTAGATGAGAAAAGGTTTTGCAGGTTGCGTAGTGAGCTAAGTGTCTTAGATTCGCGTAACTTGGATTGATCTATAGCATACATGTGTTTTATGCCTTTGATCATGTTACTTTAAGCATTAATGTCTTTACTTGCTTATTTTTGGTGCTCAAGTTATACAAGCTACCCCCGGACCTCTCAAGCCCTTAAGCAAATGGTGCACATATTTAGGGGGAGGATGTGCTACAACTTGACCCCCTTGAGACTAATGTGTTTGCTTGAGTATTTTTGACATAGTCTCAAAGTTGAATTGAAAGGGAAAAGGTGAACTTGGACAAAGAAAGGGCTTCCACTGCACTCCGGTACCAATGTATCTTGTCCCATGTTCTTATTTGTGTTCTCATTGCCTGTTGATCTTATTTGACATTTTTGGTGAGGCAATGGGGTTAAAGGGCCAAATAGTTCTGTTGTTTTGTTGCTTAATGCCAAAGGGGAGAAATTAAGGCCAAAGCAACTGGATCAGCCAACCACTTGTGAATTTAAAAAATGTTAGTGTTAGATTCTTGTTGTTTGATCAAAACCCTCTTATTACAAAAACTGTTCTCTTATGGGGCAAAAATTTGATTATGGGAAAAGGGGGAGTTTTTGGCATTTGATCAAATTTACTCTTGAAAGATCTCTTGATTTGCCAAAACAAGTGTTTTTGACATAGAGATAGGAAAAAGAATTTGTTTTGTAAAAATAAACCAAGTGGTGGCAAAAGTGATCCAAATATGCCAAATTCTAAGTGAGATAAAATTGTCTTCAAATTTGCACTCTTTAGCTTCTCTTTGAAAATGTTGTTGCTTTTAATGTGTTGGCATAAATCACCAAAAAGGGGGAGATTGAAAGGGAAATGTGCCCCAGGGCCATTTCTATAAATGTTTTGGTGATTAGATGCCCAACACTTATTGTTTTAGTGGACATGTGCTAAAGTGCTAAAGAGATGCAAATAAAGAATCAAGGTATGTCTCTAGCCTTAGTGAATTGTTTTTAGTACTAACATATTCTTCTAAGTGATAGGAACCTTGTCAAACAAAGTGAGATTGGATTGGAGAAGGTTGGCAGTGTCCAGCTAGACTTGCACCAGCCTGCGGGTTCACCGGACTATTCGGTGCCTAGGCTGGCGCGTCGACGAACTCGCTGCTCTCGGAAATTGTTGGGGACGCTGTGGCTAAAATTCACCAGACTGTCCGATGTGCACTGGACTGTCTGGTGAGCCAGCAGCGCCTGCGCCAACGGTCGGCAGCGGAATCAGCGCGCAATCAGTGGGCGACGCGTGGCCTGCGCCAACGGTCACTAAGCAGCACCGGAGTGTTCGGTGTGCCACCGGTATGTCTGGTGGGCCACGAGGGCTGGTGGAGGCAACGGTCGGCTTCGCCAAAGAAGGAAAGAAATCGCGTACTGTTCATGTCTAGGGTGCACCAGACTGTCCAGTGTGCCCATGGACAGAAGGCAACTATTGCCTACCAAATGTGCTCCAATCGCTCCTAGCTGCCTTGGGGCTATAAAAGGGACCCCTAGGCGCATGTAGCAGTACACCAAGCACCTCTTGAACATTCTAAGACGCCGAGACCTCGCATTCACGCATTTGATTCACTATGTTAGAGACTTGAGCACTCTTCTGAGTTGTAAACTCCGCTGTGTTGCTTTCTTGTGCTCGCTCTCGTCTTGTGTGCGTATTAGTGCTGCGACTCTCGCTTTGGTGTGTGTGTTTCTATTCCCGCCTTACTCCTGTGCTTATTCGAGATCTTTTGTGTAAGGGTGAGAGGCTCCAACTTATGGAGATTCCTCACAAAGGGGATAAACTTGAGATAAAGAGAACCGTGGTATTCAAGTGGATCATTGGATCACTTGAAAGGGGTTGAGTGCAACCCTCGTCCATTGGGACACAACAACGTGGACTAGGCAAGTGTTTCACTTGGCCGAACCATGGGACAAAAATCACCATGTCAACTATCTCTACTCTTGTGCGATTGTCTTTACTTCTACTCACTTTATAATTGCTCTAAGTTTAATACTCATATTGTGAAGAGCAATTAAGTGAAGAAGTTGTCTCTCTCTAGTCACAACATCTTGGTTTTGACTTTACTAACATTTCATAAACCAAGTTTGTGTTATCTAGTATTAATTTTTATAGGATCTCCCATTCACCCCCTCTAGGTGCTCTCACTCCCCCTTTGTCATAGACGAAGAAATACTCCCCCTCACGGAGATCCTCTGCTTAGGAAAAGCACATAAGAAAGAGAGGGACAAAACATAGTTTGATTAGACTAACTCTCCCTATGCATAGGTAAAAGATATATTTTGACAACATATGCATTTATAGCAACATGAGAAGCATAAAATATGAAATATAGTTTAATCAAAGTCTGGAGAAGACATGTAAATGATACCATTTGTTGAATATCAATTGAAGAATGGAACCACTTGTGGAACCAAATGAAAATTATTGTAGTTTTGCAGTGGAAGGTTATTGTCTTTCTTTGGGGACTCCATTTTCCTTCAATGAAACTACTACACATAATTGAATGTTCTCTATGCCCGGGAACAGGATCTGGATGTCGCCTAGAGGGGGGTGAATAGGCGAATAATAATTATCACTGTAAAAACTGGAAATTCTTACTCTACTCGAAGGTTGGATCGCAGTGGAATAAAAGACCCTTCGAGTAGGTTGCAGCGGAATTGAAGTTCCTTTGTTAAACTACCCTGCACTTCGAAGATAGCTTGTACCACATATAAGTATTGAAGTGCAAGTATAAAAAGCAAATAAGACAGAGAAACATCACACAGCACAGAGCAGAGCACATAGACACATGGATTTATCCCGAGGTTCGACCAAGCCTAAAATGCTTGCCTAGTCCTTGTTGGAGTTAGCCACACCTTGGCTTGGAGTCTATTTCAACTTGTTCCTCCGTTTGCACAGATCTGTTAGTGCGACAGATAGAGCCTTCCACTATGTTGATATCAGTTACAACGATGCTGTGGCTGTGTAATACTCAAAATTGTATTCAAGGAATATATAGTTGATCTCCCTATTTTATGTGCCATATTTGCATCATAAAAAGAGCATACATATAATTAAGAGTGATTAATTAAAACAAATGATAAAAAAATAAAATAAAGTGCATCTTGTTGGAGTTTTATATGTTTGTGCATTAAATAAAATAATAAGGATGATAATAATTACTAGAAGTTGGATTAAACCCTAAATTGAAATTAGGGTTTGAAAATAAGAAAAAGGAGAGAAGAGAAAGAAAAAAAGAGAAAGGTTATGAAAATATAAATAATATATATATATATAACTATATTTCTAAAATTGGTGTTTTTATTGCACAAATATAGTTGTAAATGAAGAGCCACAAAGTTTAAATCTAAATTGAGATTCAAATGGGAGGAAAATAGAAAATAAAAAGAAAAAGGGGGGGGGGGGAGAAGCCTACCTGGGCCGCGGGACCTAATTTCGGCCCACTACCGAATTCATCCATGTGGCCCACACTCACTCTTCCACCGCGCGCGCTATCACCTAGCGGGGGGGGGGGACCCACTGGTTAGCCATCCATTACTGCGCGGACTCGGGTAATGTCTCGCTAACTCTGCTGGACCCACCGGTCGGCCACCACACGCACGAAGTCTCCCCTTCCTCCTGTTTCTCCGTGAGCGCAACCTCCGCCGCGCTTTGACCAGCTCAGCTGGCCGGTACAACGGACCCCGAGCCTCCCTCATGCGCCATCGTTGCGGCACATAATTAGTGCCCCTAGCCTCTGGCGTGATGCATCCATGTTCCGAGGCCATACCTGCTTCCACGGCGCGAGGTGGAGAAGTGCATTGCGTCGCCGTCGTCGGTTTGCCGTCTCACCATCATTAGGAGCCAATTGGGTGGCGCAGGGTAATCATCTCGGGGTGGCGGAGCTGTATACTCACTCGGCGTGAAGGATCGGGTCCACAGCAACCACAATTTGTCGCCAGAGTGAGAAGTCCGCCGCGGGATACCCCACCTCGTGGACAACGACTCTTCGGCCGCCATTTTTGGTAAGCTAACCTCCGACCGCTTCACTTTCTTCTACACTTCGCTTGGAGTCAATCCAAGTTAGGAGTAGGGCCTTGGGTTACCGGAATTCATTCGCCGGAGTGCACTGGTCATGGGCTACAGCGACACTATCCTGGCGCGGTCGCGAGCTTGGGGAAGAGTTATCTGTCGTCCATTTCGTGATGTGCGGCTACGGTTAGAATAGATGAATTCCTTCGCGTAGGTGAGTGAGCACCGTGGATCTACAATCCTACGACGCAGATTACGCCTCGCTTCATTGAAGTGCGACCATCGATCTATGATCTTGCGGACAGCATTCGGTACCAGTTCAATCGGGTGACAATTTAATCCTGGCCGCCCAGCGTAGATTGGACGGCCCATCGTGGCCGATACCGCTTCATAGTGCTTTTTACATAAGAACCCTCCGGGTTCTGACAAATAGAACCCACGGTCCACAGGAACAGTGCTATGGGTCTTAGGAATTCTTGCGCAGAAGCCCATGGAGTTCTCTGAAATATTGCACGCAGCCTAGGGAACAGTAAACTGAATAAATGAAATATATAAATGAGTTTTTGGTATTAAAATAAGTCCTAGAACTCATTTAATTCATAGAAAACTCATTTTGAATCCTTTTTAATCCATTCCAGTTGCAATAATTTTATATTAATATTTTCTATCACCTAGTAACTTTGTTTAGCCATGAAACTTGAACTAAAATTATTCACATGAGATATGCTATTCCAAGTACTTGATAACTTCAAAAATTCATAACTTAAAATCTATAACTCCAAATTTAATGATTCCAGTTCCTTTGATCTTATTTTAATGTCTAGATTATTATTGTGTATTTTATTTACATGTTTGGTGTGATGTTAATTTTTGCTATACTATGTATGTATTGTGTTGATGTGAGTAGACGAGCAAGCTACTGAGGATCCTAAGGTTTAGCTGGTAGATAATGCTGAGCAGGAGCTCGTTGAAGGCAAGTTGTGCCCTTGATCACTTATTTTACCTAGTCATGTTCTTATTAATCATAATGATCTACATAGGTTAATTTTGATGGGACCCAATAGGTTACCCTAGATTTTGACTATCTTTATACCTTGTTTCACCACTGGTTTTACTACTAAATTTTTGGGTAGTACATGCTATTGCTTTATGTGGCTTTGGGTATATAGATATTCATCACTCATTGTTATAATTTTTATTATTATCTGTTTATTATTTACTATTCATGATAAGATCATTATGTTAATGGGAACATGGAGAACCACCCGGGAAAACAGTGCTACCACAAGGGTTTAATGGGACGCCCTTGGCTGATTAACTAGGAAAGCTAGTGGATGACTACCTTACCCGAAAGGGGCAAGGGCAGTAGGGGAGTGTTAGTGTAGGGAGGTCCTTGGGTTGATTTTGCTGCGATGGCGGTCAGGCGAGGGATTCCTGTACTAGAGCTTCCTATAAAATGTAGTGGGTTTTTTGAAGCTAGTGGAACTTTGTAAAGGCCTCGTAGTGGTACCCTGCCTCGCTTCCTTGGTAGAAGTATATGGGGTCTGATCAACTCCGTGGCAAATGGGTAACACGACTTGTGGGTAAAGATGTGCAACCTCTGCAGAGTGTAAAACTGGTATACTAGCCGTACTCACGGTCATGAGCGGCTCGGACACTCACATGATTAATTTATGGAACTTAAATTCAATTTGTTATTTCATTGCATCTGGGATTATTTTATTATTACTTTTATTTATTATTATTATTATGGTTTGGTATTTACTTACACTTAGTAATTGCTAATAAAATTTTGACCAACTTAAAAGCAATGCTCAACTTCAGCCTTTATTACATTGATTTGCCTTACACTTCACATGAACTCCCACCTTTGGTGAGTTCATGCACATTATTTCCCACAACTTGTTGAGCGATGAACATGTGTGAGCTCACTCTTGCTTTATTTTATCATTTATTTCTATAAGACTTCCGCTATGTAATAAGTACATTTATGATATTTATGACATTTATCTCTATGCACTATGTTATTATATGTGTTGTCTTCTCTGGCGCATATATGAGATGCACCCGGCTTTGTTCCTTAAATCTGGTGTGACAGAAGTGGTATCAAAGGAAATGTTGACTGTAGGACGAAACCTTGATAGAAATGGACGAAACCTTACCTACTTACCTTACTCTGATTCTTTCTATACTTATCTTGATCCTGTCTCACCTTCTACTGTTCTACTCTAATCATTCTTACCTTTCTACTCTAAGACAAGATGGATTTCACACCTTGGAATCCTACATTTATGACCTTCTTAAGAGATAGGGAACCTAAGACAAACTTAAAACTATTTTCTATATCTAAAAATGTTGGTTGATTATTCTGATGATAAATGCCTGATTTGCTTCTTCGATTGATTGAGATATTATAAATGGACATCTTAGCATGTACCACCATAAGGTATTGAGTTAGCTTTAGTAGGTAAAACATTAATCTACTTAGCTAATAAATCCCCCAAAGTAACATGATTCGTAACTACCTGCCTTGTCTACTATTCTCTCTTACCATATGTTTCTAACTCAGATGGTCAATACCAGGAAGGGTGGTGGAATTGACCTACCTCCCAATCGACACACTCGGAGGATATTTAGACAACCCCAGCCACAACCAGCAGAGATGGATCCTCCACCACCGCCTCCGCCAGTCGGAGTTGACCCAATGGTTGCAGCTCAGATGAGGATGATGCAACAGATGGTAGACACCATGGCAGATATGCATGCGCAGATGCGGCAAGAACGCTAGGAGATACGTCGGGAGCTATGCCAAGAACGAGAAGAGATACGTCAGGAAAGGAGGGCACAACAGCAGCAGCAACAACAACAAGCACCACTGCCTCCACCACCACCACCAGTTCCACCCCAGGACAAGCACCGGGACTCTAGTCACAAGCCGCCGACCTTCGCCTGTTCGCCAGACCCACTAGATACTGATGATTGGTTGAAGTGAATTGAGAGATGCTCAACATCGCCCAATGCTCTGACCGAGAGAAAGTTCTTTATGCTTTTGGTCGTCTAACAGGTCCTGCTGCTGACTGGTGGGATTCTTATGTTGCTGCCCATGATGCTATGGACACTATTACTTGGGCAGAATTCAGTACACAGTTCATACTACCACATTCCTGCTGGCTTGATGAAGATTAAGAAGGAGTTTCTGTCATTAAAGCAAGGCAACATGTCTGTCAGCGAGTACCGAGACAAGTTTATTCAGCTTTCAAGGTATGCTCCCGATGAGGTGGTTGATGATGAAAGTAATCAAGAGAATTTCATAGAAGGACTCAATGGACCCCTACAGTATGCACTGGTTGTAGACACATTTCCATCATTTCAGAGACTCCTGGATAAGGCTCTTGCTATTGAACACAAGCGTGTTCAACTGGGAGACTCGAACAGGAAGGCTATTTCACAGGGGCAGGGTAGCAGCAGTGTTCGTCATCGCTACATTTCGCCACAGGGTACACCTACTCGTCTAGGAGGAGGACCATGCCCAGCTCAGTACACTCCACAGGGGTCTCCACGGACACCTCCCACTCGTCAGGCTGCTCCCACTGGCACCCTGACGAGGCCTACAGGACAGAAGACCGGCCCTACATGCTTCAAGTGCAGTCAGATTGGGCACTATTCTAATGCTTGTCTGGTGGGGAATTCTGGTACACCAGCTAAGAACAAGCAACAGACTCCTGGCAAGGGATACTCTACAGCCAGGGTGAATCAAGTCAGCGCTGATGCTACTCCTGATGGTGCTGACATCGCACTCGGTATGTTTTATATTAATGCAATTCCTGCAACCATATTATTTGATTCTGGTGCTACACATTCATTTATGTCTGCTCGGTATGCCAACACAAATGAGATACCACTGCTAAATATGAGAAAACCAATGATAGTAATTACACCTAAAGGGCCTGTTGAGGAAAATCATATGACATATAGATTGACATTAACAATTATGGGAAGAGAATTCTGGGCTACCGCTATAATATTAGTGGCAAGTAGTATAGATCTGATCCTTGGTATGTCATGGTTAAGAAAGGCAAATGCCATTATACAATGTGGTAGGGGTACTGTAGAACTCACCAGCCCTAAAGGAGAAAGATTTCAAGTTCAAATTGCAGTAACCACCTCTTCCAAACGGGCGATGTTCTTTATAGCTGAGGAGTTTGTTGGTGACAGCATCCGTGTGGTTAGGGATTTTCCGGATGTCTTTCTAGAGGAGTTACCAGGGATGCCACCAGATAGGGAAGTGGAGTTTGTCATTGATCTCTTACCTGGAACTGCTCCTATTTCTAAACGGCCATACAGGATGTCCATAGAAGAGTTAAAGGAACTGAAGAAGCAATTAACAGAGTTACAAGAGGCTAGGTACATTCGTCTGAGTTCCTCACCCTTGGAAACGCTGGTTCTGTTTGTACAGAAGAAGGATGGTTCGCAACAGATGTGTGTGGACTATAGATCACTTAATGATGTTACTGTGAAGAACAAGTATCCGTTACCCCGCATTGAGGATTTATTTGATCAGATGAGAGGTGCTAGGGTGTTCTCTAAGATTGACCTCAGATCGGGTTACCATCAAATGAAGATTAGACCATCGGATATTCCCAAGACGGCTTTCTCGACCCGGTATGGATTATATGAGTTCACTGTTATGTCATTTGGATTAACTAATGCACCAGCTTATTTTATGAATTTGATGAATAAGGTGTTCATGGAGTATATGGACAGATTCGTCGTGGTGTTCATCGACGATATTCTTATTTATTCCAAGAGTGATAGTGATCATGAGGAACATCTGAGATTGGTGCTATAGAAGCTACGAGATAATCAACTCTACGCCAAGTTTAGCAAATGCGAGTTCTGGATTGACAAGGTGCCATTCCTTGGGCATATTATTTCTAATGGAGGAATATCAGTGGATCCTGCTAAAGTCAAGGAGATTATGGCATGGAGCGTGCCCACTACAGTTACTGAGATTCAGAGTTTCTTGGGACTTGTAGGATATTATCGGAGATTTATTGAAGGATTTTCTAAGATTGCTTAGCCTATGACCTTGCTTCTGGAGAAAGGAAAAGAGTTTAAGTGGGACGAGAAGTGCTAAGAAAGCTTTGATCAATTAAAGAAGATGTTGATGTCACCACCAGTGTTAGTTATGCCAGATCTATAGAAGGAATTTGACATTTATTGTGATGCATGTGGCCAAGGCTTAGGATGTGTGCTTATGCAAGAAGGACACGTGATTTCCTATGCGTCTCGTCAGTTGCGGAAACATGAGTTGAACTACCCCACTCATGACTTAGAACTGGCAGCCGTTGTGCATGCACTTAAGATATGGAGACATTACATTATGGGAACCAAGTGCCAAGTGTACACGGATCATAAGAGTTTGAAGTATATATTCACTCAGAAGGATCTCAACCTTAGGCAACGTCGTTGGTTGGAGCTTATTAAGGATTATGATTTGGAGATTCACTATCACCCAGGCAAGGTGAATTTGGTTGCAGATGCCTTGAGTCGAAAGGAACACGTTCATTCCGCTATTGTTGCCCAGCTACCTATTGAGATTGTTGAGGATTTCAGGAGACTCAACCTGGGAATTGTTACACACACTTAAGGAGTTACCATTGAATTGGAACCTACCTTGGAGCAAGAAATTTGTAAGGGTCAGGTTGGTGATGCTAAAATTCAAGAGATTAAGGATCTGATTACTGAAGGTAGAGGTCCAGAATTCATGGAGGATGAGCAAGGCACCGTATGGTTCAAGGATCGGATATGTGTTCCAGAGATTGATAGCCTTCATGAGACTATATTGAAAGAAGCTCATGATTCTGATTACTCTATCCACCTGGGTAGCACTAAGATGTATTAGGATTTGAAGCAGAAATATTGGTGGTATGGATTGAAGAGAGATGTTGCTGCGCATGTGGCTAAGTGTGATGTGTATCAAAGAGTCAAGGCCGAACATCAAAGACCAGCTGGACTATTGCACCCGCTTAAGTTACCCGAGTGGAAATGGGAAGAAATTGGTATGGATTTTATTGTTGGACTACCCCGCACCCCTGCTGGGTATGACTCTATTTGGGTGATTGTGGATAGATTGACAAAAGTGGCTCATTTCATACCGGTGAGGACTAATTACATGGGAGCCAAGCTAGCAGAATTGTATATGACTCAGATAGTTTGTCTACATCATGCCTAAGAAGATCGTGTCAGACCGAGGTTCACAGTTTACCTCCTGGTTTTGGAAGAAGTTGCATGAGAGCTTGGATACACAGTTGAATTTTAGTTCGGCCTACCATCCCCAAACTGATGGGCAGACCGAGAGGACTAACCAAGTGCTAGAGGATATGTTAAGAGCTTGTGCTCTTAAACATGGTGGTAGTTGGGATAAAAGCTTACCATATGCGGAGTTCTCTTATAATAATAGTTACCAGGCCAGTTTGAAGATGTCACCGTTTGAGGCTCTATATGGCAGAAAATGCAGGACACCACTGTATTGGGATCAAACTGGTGAAAGGCAGTTCTTTGGGCCTAAACTTATATAGGAGGCAGAAGAACAAGTGCGAATGTTAAGAGAGAATTTGAGAATTGCACAATCAAGACAGAAGAGCTATGATGATACCCAAAGAAGACTACTGGAGTTTAAGGAGGGTGATCACGTGTATCTGAAGGTGTCACCAATCTGGGGTATGAGGAGATTTAAAGTTAAGGGAAAGCTATCCCCTCACTTCATTGGACCCTTCCTGATCTTAAAGCGAGTGGGAGAAGTTACATATCAACTAGAACTACCTAATCATCTTGCGGATGTACATGATGTATTCCACGTGTCACAACTGAAGAAGTGCCTCAGGGTACCTGAGGAGCAGCTACCAATAGAGGACCTTAGTGTTCAAGATGATCTGACTTATATAGAATATCCTACCAAGATTCTTGATACTTTGACTCGAGTTACACGAAATAAGGTTATAAAGATGTGCAAAGTGCAATGGAGTCACCATGGAGAAGATGAAGCTACACGGGAGAGAGAAGAAGAGCTTCACATAGATTTTCCCCATCTTTTCCCTAGTCCTTCCAAAATCTAGAGGACGAGATTCTTGTTAAGGGGGGTAGGATTTGTAATACTCAAAATTGTATTCAAGGAATATATAGTTGATCTCCCTATTTTATGTGCCATATTTGCATCATAAAAAGAGCATACATATAATTAAGAGTGATTAATTAAAACAAATGATACAAAAATAAAAGAAAATGCATCTTGTTGGAGTTTTATATGTTTGTGCATTAAATAAAATAATAAGGATGATAATAATTACTAGAAATTGGATTAAACCCTAAATTGAAATTAGGGTTTGAAAATAAGAAAAAGGAGAGAATAGAAAGAGAAAAAGAGAAAGGTTATGAAAATATAAATAATATATATAACTATATTTCTAAAATTGGTGTTTTTATTGCACAAATATAGTTGTAAATGAAGAGCCACAAAGTTTAAATTTAAATTGAGATTCAAATAGGAGGAAAATAGAAAAGAAAAAGAAAGGGGGGGGAGAAGCCTACATGGGCCGCGGGACCTAATTTCGGCCCACTACCGAATTCATCCGCGCGGCCAACACTCACTCTTCCACTGCGCGCTGTCACCTGGCGGGGGGACCCACTAGTCAACCATCCATTACCGCGCGGACTCAGGTAATGTCTCGCTGACTCCACTGGACCCACCGGTCGGCCACCACACGCACGAAGTCTCCCCTTCCTCTTGTTTCTCCGCGAGCGCATCCTCTACCGCGCTTTGACCAGCTCAGCTGGCCTGTACAACGGGCCCCGAGCCCCCCTCGTGCGCCATCGTTGCGGCACATAAGTAGCACCCCTAGCCTCTGGCGCGATGCATCCACGTTCCGAGGCCATACCTGCTTCCGCGGCGCGAGGTGGAGAAGTGCATTGTGCCGCCATCGTCGGTTTGCCGTCTCACCGTCATTAGGAGCCAATTGGGTGGCGCGGGGTAATCATCTCGGGGTGGCAGAGCTGTATACTCACTCAACATGCAAGGATCGGGTCCACGGCAACCACAATTTGTCGCCGGATTGAGAAGTCCGCCTCGGGATACCCCACCTCGTGGACAGCGACTCTTCGGCCGCCATTTTTGGTAAGCTCACCTCCGACCGCTCCGCTTTCATCTACACTTCGCCTGGAGTCAATCCAAGTTAGGAGTAGGGCCTTGGGTTACCGGAATTCACTCGCCGGAGTGCACTGGCCGTGGGCTACGGCGGCGCTATCCTGGTGCGGTCGCGAGCTTGGGGATGAGTTATCCGCCGTGCATTTCGTGATGTGCAGCTACGGTTAGAATAGATGAATTCCTTCACGTAGGTAAGTGAGCACCGTGGATCTACAATCCTACGGCGCAGATTACGCCTCGCTTCATTGAAACGCGACCGTCGATCTATGATCTTGCGGACAACATTCGATACCAGTTCAATCGGGTGACAATTTAATCCTGGCCGCCCAGCGTAGATCGGACGGCCCATCATGGTCGATACCGCTTCGTAGTGCTTTTTACATAAGAACCCTCGGGGTTCTAAAAAATAGAACTCGCGGTCCACAGGAACAGTGCTATGGGTCTTAGGAATTCTTGCGCAGAAGCCCTTGGAGTTCTCTAAAATATTGCGCGTAGCCCAGGGAACAGTAAACTGAATAAAAGAAATATATAAATGAGTTTCTGGTATTAAAATATGTCCTAGAACTCTTTTAATTCATAGAAAACTCATTTTGAATCTTTTTAATCCATTCTAGTTGCAATAATTTTATATTAATATTTTCTATCACCTAGTAACTTTGTTTAGCCATGAAACTTGAACTAAAATTATTCACATGAGTTATGCTATTCCAGGTACTTGATAACTTCAAAAATTCATAACTTAAAATCTATAACTCCAAATTTAATGATTCCAATTCCTACGATCTTATTTAATGTTTAGATTATTATTGTGTATTTTATTTACATGTTTGGTGTGATGTTAATTTTTGCTATACTATGTATGTATTGTGTTGATGCAAGTAGACGAGCAAGCTATTGAGGATCCTGAGGTTCAGCTAGTAGAGACTACTGAGCAGGAGCTCGTTGAAGGCAAGTTGTGCCCTTGATCACTTCTTTTACCCAGTCATGTTCTTATTAATCATAATGATCTGCATGGTTTAATTTTGATGGGACCCAATAGGTTACCCTAGATTTTGACTATCTTTATACCTTGTTTCACCACTGGTTTTACTACTAAATTTTTGGGTAGTACATGCTATTGCTTTATGTGGCTTTGGGTATAGAGATATTCATCACTCATTGTTATACTTTTTATTATTATCTGTTTATTATTATCTGTTTATTATTTACTGTTTATGATAAGATCATTATGTTAATGGGAACATGGAGAACCACCCGGGAAAACAGTGCTACCACAAGGGTTTAATGGGACGCCCTTGGCTGATAACTAGGAAAGCTAGTGGATGACTACCTTACCTGAAAGGGGCAAGGGCAGTAGGGGAGTGGTCAGTGTAGGGAGGTCCTTGGGTTGGTTTTGCTGTGATGGCGGTCAAGCGAGGGATTCCTGCGCTGGAGCTTCCTATAAACTGTAGCGGGTTTTCTGAAGCTAGTGGAACTTTGTAAAGGTCTCGTAGTGGTACCCTACCTCGCTTCCTTGGTAGAGGTGTATGGGGTCTGATCAACTCCGTGGCAAATGGGTATCACGACTTGTGGGTAAAGATACGCAACCTCTGCAGAGTGTAAAACTGGTATACTAGCCGTGGTCACGGTCATGAGCGGCTCGGACACTCACATGATTAATTTATGGAACTTAAATTCAATTTGTCATTTCATTGCATCTAGGATTATTTTATTATTACTTTTATTTATTATTATTATGGTTTGGTATTTACTTACACTTAGTAATTGCTAATGAAATTTTGACCAACTTAAAAGCAATGCTCAACTTCAGCCTTTATTACATTGGTTTGCCTTACACTTCACATGAACTCCCACCTTTGGTGAGTTCATGCACATTATTCCCCACAACTTGTTGAGCGATGAACATGTGTGAGCTCACTCTTGCTGTCTCATACCCCCCACAGGAGAAGAACAGGTGGTCGAAGAGGAGCCGCCTAACACTGAGGCTTTCGACTTGATCTAGGTGGCGTCTCCCAGTCAGCTTCATGGCACCAAGGAATAATATATAGTTTGCTTTATTTTATCATTTATTTCTGTAAGACTTCTGCTATATAATAAGTACATTTATGATATTTATGACATTTATCTCTATGCACTCTGTTATTATATGTGTTGTCTTCTCTAGCGCATATATGAGATGCACCCGGCTTTGTTCCTTAAATCCGGGTGTGACAGGCTGCTTACAATCTTCTCGACAGCACTCCGACAGAGTAACAATGCCCTCAAGATTTTGCTCTAGGTCTCAGCAGCACTTCTCCTCTCTCTAAAGGCTTATAACTTCGCCTCTACACAAATTAGGGAGATACACAAGAGAGGGAGAGAAAGAATTGATCCAAATAATGTATGGACTTGTTGGCTGCTCTTATGTTCTTGTTGGAAGCGCTTAGGGGTCCCTTTTATAGTCCCAAAGGGCCTAGGAGCCGTTGGAGCTTCATTTGTCAGCTCCCAGCCTTCCCTGTTTGCGGGCGCACTAGACTGTCCGGTGCGTCAATGGACAGTGCACAATAACGGATCTAATTGACAATTTCCTTCTCTGGAAGAGCAAGCCGTTGGTGCACCAAACATGTTACTATTCACTGTCCTGTGCACCGGACAGGTTGCTATTCACTGTCCTGTGCACCGGACATATTACTATTCACTGTCCTGTGCACCGGATAGTTACTATTCACTGTCCTGTGCACCAGCCAACAGCACACTAAGTGCTTTTCCCTCCATTCTTTCTCCGTTTGACTTCAACTTTTGGGGAGGATTTTCCTGAAACTTAAACAAACACATTTAGAGTATAATCCAATTGATTTAGTCCTAGAAACTTACCTCTTTCTTGTTCTTCTCCTAGCTTTTCTGTTTCTCCTCAAGCAGAGATCAGAATGGCACTTTCTCTACAGAAAGAGTTAGAGAGCAAACCAAAGCACCAAACTTGTAGTAAGAGGTGTATGCAAAATGGTTGAACACTCAAACCTTGCATACTTAACCTTTTTCATCGTTTTACCTAGTTTGGTATGTTTAAGGTCGATGTTGGACTCTAAACCATCAAGTCAACTTGACTTGATCTAGATTGACATATCTGAGCTCCAACCCCCTTGTTCACTTCCTGAGCTTGATCTTGAGCCTTATGACTTACACCACATAACTGTAGATGTTACCTCATTGGTTGTAAGTCATTTCCTTATGTAGTGATCCTTAATGCACCATAACTCTTCTTAACTCGATCAACCTTGACTTTGCAAGTCTTCTTCTTCACCCCTCGCTTTGGGTTCTTGGTCTCCTTGACCTTCTCTCGTGCACTCAGTACCTCGAAGCTCTTCTTGCCTCCATCCTTGGCTTGATTGGTTGTCTCTGAGTTATGCACATCGAGTCTCACTTAAGCAATGTCCATCTTACTTGTGATGTCCATTATCTATAGATAATCCAGTCTTCGGACCATCACACTTGTTCACTTGTGTTGAACCCTGTTAGCTTTGCATTAAGCACCTATTCAACACTTAGCACACTTGTTAGTCCTTTAATTGGGTTGTCATCTAAACACCAAAACCCACAAGAGAGCTTTCAATCTCCTTTTTGGTTATTGATGGCAACACAATTAAAGCTTACACAAAAATAAGATTTAAAGCATAAATTTTGAATTCTAAGTTTATAGAATGCTCCTCCTAAATATGTGCTTACATTAAAATCTTAACTTTGGCCTTATATGCCAAATTGCACATACTTAGGATAATTCAAAGCATAACTACACCTTAGCACCCATGGGATACATTGTGTAAATAATTAAACCGTGATGCGTATAACACACAAATGCACAGAATCAGAGTTAAACACTAATTAAATGGATATATCACAGGAATATCAACCTACCACTATTCACCATTAAGATACCAATTTAAAGCACCAGAACCACATGAAAATCTATTACAGGACAAACACAATAGATACCAATTGATTCATATCATCAGAAGCACTAATTATGTATTATCACCATATAATACAACAAGAAGCATATGATCAGTACTATCAACAAAACTAACACATTCTTCCTTAAGATCATAGGAACTCAAGGAAACCCATTTGAGTCCTTTAGCACACAAAAAAATTAATCTTCACCCTCTTCACCCTTAAGATAAGCTTTCCTCTTAGGTCGAGGTAAGCTTTAATGCACAAATTCTCCCCCTTCGACATCAAACACCAAAACCATATTCAAGCAAGAACATAGGATGATGTCAAGGGACAGCAGGGTATTAAGCAGGGAAAATGCAACACATTAACATTACTCCCCCTTACACATTAAACATATGCAACACAAGCATTGGAGGAAAATAAAGGTACAAATACACAAAAAGGTCAATACCTACTTTTGTACCTTTACCATTGTTATGGTGTACTTTCCATCTAAGTAGGCGGAGTTCCTTTTGTCATCAATTTAAGATTTCCATCTTAAATGTTTTATCTTTAGGGAGCTCCTTCACACTTGTGCCTGATCCTTTATCCCGACCTTTTCTTGTTGCTAAGACACCAAACTTAGAGCAAGTTATAGTATTGTGGCACAAGATGAAGCTTCTATTCTAGTGATTACCAGAAGATACCAATTGAAGCACACTACCAAGGCTACCAATTGAAAAATCATCACTATCATAGCTCCATGATATTTAAAGATAAGCATCTAGGATCACCAACTATTATAGAGCATGAGCAACCTTTAAATACACAATTACTCACAACTTTAGATACCAATTACTCGACTTGTGGAGGTACCAAAGTCCGGATTGTTCCATTTCTTGCTCATCTTCCCTTTTCCACCTTGATACTATATAGGATCACTCAAAAAACAGTTAATCTCAAAAGACACAAGTTATGTGTGCTCCCCCTAAAGTTGTGCATCAAGTATTTGAATGACTTGCACCTTGCACATTCTAGCATCCTCAGAACTAGAGGGGATCACAACATACCTTGGTCTAGGCATAATATATCAATTGCATCACAAAAAGGTACCAATTGAATAGATGAGATAATACAACTTATGACTAGTGGAAACAATGCATGCCTCAGGAAATATAACATTTAAAAACGACCTAGGCACGCTTCACACCTGATGATCATTGCAACACATATACCAATTGAAAAACAATAAGGTCATGCATATAAAGCACAATGTCTAAGCACACCATGATTAAGAAGTATTTTCTTAGGTACACCAAAGGAAACAACATTTTAAAGTATAAAACACCTAAGCCAAGATACTACCAATTGAAAAGCAAGAGCATAGCTATGATCACAATCAACGGAACTTCAAGATATTCAATGAAATTGCATAGTTCCATTCTCCATACCTTTGCCTTTTACCTGAATGCCATGAGATTCATTCTTTTAGGTAGTGTGGAGTGAGAGCACCTGTTATCACCAATTGAGGGCTCCTGTTGCTCATGCACCTCATAGCTCGAGAGAGTGCATTAGAGACACAACATGGATTTCTTGTTTTGGTATACACAGAGTATCAAGACAAAGTAATCATGCGAACATGGACTAAACAAAACTATCATGCTTGCACATAGGTTAATACATAATCATTAAAAACAACACAACATGATTTACAAAAGGATACAAGTTTAGCCACATACACCAAGATAGTTAATCATGGTAGATATATCAAATGAAAAGCTACCCATTGAATGATTCAAGAGATATAACCTATAAAGCAAATAGTCATGGTTGAGAAAGCATGATTATGATCTTGGAAATCATGGATCATTAATTGAGAAATATTCAACACAAGGAATCTCAAAAGCATAACTACTCCAAGGATAGGTATAGCACGACGATCCAACTTAAGAGCAATACTGATTGGAAATAATGCACTTAAGATACACGGGTACCGTCCTTTGGAGAGCGAGTTGCAGATTCTCATCAAGTCCTTTGCTTGATTCACCAATAATAATTAAGGACCTCTACAACTTATTTAACTCGAGATGAACATGGGATTAGTATTGCACAATAATTCATCCTTGGGTCAATAAATAGACAATAAAATTGACAGCTTAAGCATAGAGTTTGAATTAACCATCTTAAGCTCTCCTAGGGTCTCCAGTCCATCTTGAGGCACCTGCATGGTCTAGTTGGCACAGTTTGGTACCCATCTCGGGATGAGTCCATAATGTTCACCTAAAAAAGCCTTTGGTACCCAAATAGCATTTGTGCTAGTTCTAGGTGATCTCATTACTGATCTAGCAAAAGTGTATGATTTGGGTCTCCTAAGTGAATAACATTGAGATAAATTTACTTGCTTAGGAACCTTACCATTCTTACATACCTTAGGTAGATGACCATGCTCACCACACGTGTAGCAGAAGCATCGCTCAACCTGACATGACGCTTGTTGTTTGTCTTTTTTCTTAGTGAGGGTCATCTTGGAGGGTGCACGTGTTTGATTCTTCATGAGCGGACATGAAGTAATCATATGGTCCTTGTCATTGCATCCAAAACATCTCCTCATCCCTTCATCCTTGTCTTTGTATGAACAAGACGCAATGAAGTGGCCTAACTCCTTCCACTTGAAGCACCTCCTTTTTCCTCTTCCCTTTTTGCTCTTGGATGACATAGAGAGATGATCAGTGCAACCAACATGACTAATTGAATTTTTACCTTTTCCCTTGTTCATGTTGATTACTTCATTTATTGCTTTAGGAACATCCTTCTTGTGGAGTTTAACACTTGCTGCGGTTTCTCCCGTATCAAGCTTCTTCACCATGCGTCCGTGGATATCTTGAGGAGGTTGAGCAATGCGTCTTCTCCTTACTTGCTTTGTTTTCTTGTTCCTTTCTTTATTTATTAGCAACTTTTCTTTTGGTCCTGCAGCTTGACGCTCATTCAAAAATTGGCTTTCTTTTGAGCAATGAGGGTTAGCACATGGTGATATATTATCTAAATGCGCATATGTGCAAGAATGAGGTTCACATGGATTTAAGTTCGCAATTACAACCTCATGAGCATCATCAAGCATGATATGTCTATCCAAAAGATTATCTTGATAATAAGACAACACATCATATTTTTCAGTAAGAGCAAGTTTATCATGACTTAGCAATTGTACTTGCCTCTCAAGCATGGCATTTTTAATTTTAAGTTGAGCAACACAAGATAAAGCAACATCATTATTTCTTTGCTCAATTAAAACTGAATCATACCGTTGGACCAAATCATCATGAGAGCACCTTAGCTCCTCATGTTCTTTGGTCATCTTCTCCAGGCTGTCATTGGTTTTGATGAGAGTCTCCTCTAGCCTGAGAAGCATCTCGCCTTATTCCTTGTTCCTCCTCAACAGCTTAACCAAGAGCACTTTGTCTTCTTTGTTGAGATGGGTGTAGAACCGGCGAATCTCCTCTTCTTTCACATCATCAATCTCATTTTCCCTATCATTATTGTTAGTGGAAGCAATACAGAAAAATGTACCTTGTGGTGATGAAGACTCATCCTCGATATCATCCTCATATTCCTCTTCATCATTGCTTTCATCTCCACTATCATTGTTAGCAATAAGACATTTATAACTAGTGGAAGACAAACCTGTCGGTGAGGTGGATTCATCGTTTGGTTGCCATTGTTTTTCTTCTCCCTTCGAAAGATTAGTACCACAAGCAACATAGGGAGTAGAAGTAGTACAGTTGGACTCAGAATATTTTATTTTAATTCTAGTCCATAGATCATGAGCATCGACAAGAACATCACTATTACTACCTATGATAGCAAAATAAACATCTTTGCTAAGGGAATTGACTAGGATGTCATAGGCTTGATAATTTTGACGCAAACATCTTAGATCATGCTCAGATGGATTTTCATATCAATATTAATGGGCAAAACACTAGCATCAAATATTTTCTCTACTTCAGGACCTAAACTCCTAAAAGTATTATATAAATGAAAAGACCAGGATACATAGTTAGAGTCATCAGAATTAAGAAGTTCTACAGTTACCTCTTGTGACGACATCGTCATCTCCAGACGGCTAAGCCTACACTGGAGAGGCCTAGCTCTGATACCAATTGAAAGTTCCCTATGCTCAGGAACAAGATCTGGATGTCGCCCAGAGGGAGTGAATAGGCGAATAATAATTATCACTGTAAAAACTAGAAATTCTTATTCTACTCGAAGGCTGCATCGCAGTGGAATGAAAGACCCTTCGAGTAGGTTGCAGCGGAATTGAAGTTCCTGTCTTAAACTACCCTGCACTTCGAAGATAGCTTGTACCACATATAAGTATTGAAGTGCAAGTATAAAAAGCAAATAAGACAGAGAAACATCACACAGCACAGAGTAGAGCACATAGACACAGGGATTTATCCTGAGGTTCGGCCAAGCCTAAAATGCTTGCCTAGTCCTCGTTGGAGTTAGCCACACCTTGGCTTGGAGTCTATTTCAACTCCTTCCTCTGTTTGCTCAAATCTATCAGTGCAACAGATAGAGCCCTCCACTATGTTGATATCAGTTACAACGATGCTATGGCTGCTTACAATCTTCTCGACAGCACTCCGACAGAGTAACAATGCGCTTAAGATTTTGCTCTAGCTCTCAGCAGCACTTCTCCTCTCTCTAAAGACTTATAATTTCGTCTCTACACAAACTAGAGAGATACACAAGAGAGGGAGAGAAAGAATTGATCCAAATGATGTATGGACTTGTTGGCTGCTCTTGTGTTCTTATTGGAGGCGCCTAGGGGTCCCTTTTATAGTCCCAAAGGGCCTAGGAGCTGTTGGAGCTTCATTTGGAAGCTCCCAACCTTCCCTGTTTCCGGGTGCATCGGAGAGTCCGGTGCGCCACCGGACAGTGCACAGTAACAGATCTGATTGACAGTTTCCTTCTCTGGAAGAGCTAGTCATTGGTGCACCAGATAGGTTACTATTCACTGGCCTGTGCACCGGACATGTTACTATTCACTGTCCTGTGAACCGGGCAGAGTAACTATTCACTATACTATGCACCGGACAGAGTAACTATTCACTGTCCTGTGCACCGGACAGAATAACTATTCACTGTCCTGTGCACCAACTAATAGCAGACTAAGTGCTTTTTCCTCCATTCTTTCTTCGTTTGACTTCAACTTTTGGGAGGATTTTCCTGAAACTTAAACAAACACATTTAGAGTATAATCCAATTGATTTAGTCCTAGAAACTTACCTCTTTCTTGTTCTTCTCCTAACTTTTCTGTTTCTCCTCAAGCAGAGATCAGAATGGCACTTTCTCTATAGAAAGAGTTAGAGAGCAAACCAAAGCACCAAACTTGTAGTAAGAGGTGTATGCAAAATGGTTGAACACTCAAACCTTACATACTTAACCTTTTTCATTGTTTTACCCAATTTGGCATGTTTGAGGTCGATGTTGGACTCTAAACCATCAAGTCAACTTGACTTGATCTAGATTGACATATCTGAGCTCCAACCCCCTTGTTCACTTCCCGAGCTTGATCTTGAGCCTTATGACTTACACCACATAACTGTAGATGTTACCTCATTGGTTATAAGTCATGTCCTTATGTACTGATCATTGATGCACCATAACTCTTCTTAACTCAATTAACCTTGACTTTGCAAGTCTTCTTCTTCACCCCTGGCTTTGGGTTCCTGGTCTCCTTGACCTTCTCCCGTGCACTCGGTACCTCAAAGCAGTTCTTGCCTCCATCCTTGGCTTGATCGATTGTCTCTAAGTTACGCACATCGAGTCTCACTTAAGCAATGTCCATATTACTTGTGATGTCCATTATCTATAGATAATCTAGTCTTTGGACCATCACAGTTGTTCACTTGTGTTGAACCCTGTTAGCTTTGCATTAAGCACCTGTTCAACACTTAGCACACTTGTTAGTCCTTTAATTGGGTTGTCATCTAAACACCAAAACCCATAAGAGAGCTTTCAATAACAGTCTTGAAAACAGGTATTAGTCTCAAAGACTTAGTTTATAGAGTAACCTCCCCCTAAAAGTGTGCATACAAGTTTTGAATACTTTTAGGAGACTTGCACTTTGATTTTTGATATCAAGAGGGGCAAATTATCTATAATCTGAACTTCAACACATATAAGTTAAATGATACCAATTGAAGCACATCAATTTTAAGATATGACATATGTAAATACCAATTGGAGTATCATTTTCTTAGGAATCTTGAATAAGCTATGTGTCATTCTTAACTAAACATTTTAAACCATGTAGGCTTGCTCAAGAATATGAATTGAATGTGAGCATTCTTACCATATGATTGACCTAGTATGCACACAATTAATATCAAAAGTAAACATCACATGTAAAACTAGGCATGTAAGGTAAAAACTAGATATAAGTAAATAGATACGCATATCTAAAAAGTAAATACAATAAATCTAGTTACCTTAGTCATGGTTGGGAAATTTAGGTCTAAAATATTCACTAATCTACTTGGAAATAGACTTGATCCAATATGATGCATCCCACGAAATACATCCCAATTTTGCCAAGTCTCCAAATTCCCCGAAGTCCTTCGGACTTCTCACTTCCCTCTTGGGATCCAAACCTTCTTAGTGCTTTTCATGGTTGAGATAATCTCCTTTGGCACCCAGATGCGTTTGGTCCCTTTTCCTTTGTTGGCTTGCTTGTTGGCCTTGATTGCTATCACCTTTCCATTCTTTTTCTTCTTGATCAAATATGGTGTAGCAGCCTTTTATCCACCTTGTTGATGTAGGTGTTGGAGATTTTGCTTGTTGGGTTTTGCTTGAGCTTTTGCTTGAGCTTTTGCTTTTGCTTATCCCTGATCTTTGCATTCCATTGGTAAGACTTGTGGCCTTCCTTGTGGCATAGCCTACAAATCACAATTTCTCCCTCCACAGGCTTGTTCACTCCCGTAGTGGTGTTATCCTGAGGACGTTGGATTTGTTTGGCTTTGCCTTTCTTGTCATACAAAGCCTTGCCAAGGCGAGCCACTTCTTGTCTTAATTGCTCATTCTCCTTTCCAACCTCATTCGAACATGTTTCTATGACAACATTCTCAACAAGAACTTGGTTGCAGGGGTTAGAATCATGAATTAAATCAAAGCAAGAAGTAGAAGCATCTTTCTTAATAATTTCAGGTATTTCAACTAAAGATACTTCTGAGGTGCTACCAATGTTTTCTAGCTTAGTAGTTAGCTCATTGTTGTGTACGCTAAGAATTTCCATTTTCTCTAGCAAGTTTTCAGTTGCTTCTTGAGAGCTACCTAACTTAGCCTTAAGTTTTTATTCTTTTTCATAAGACTATCATCGGTAGCTGAGGATGGACCATTAGACTCTAATTGCTCAAATTTAGTTGTTAGCTCATAATTCAAATTTACAAATGTTTCAAAATTTTCAAGCAAATATTTATAATCATTTTGAGAGCTAATCAACTTATTTTTCAAAGTTTTAAGTTGATCCTTTTGTTTAGTGCATACATCCTCAAAAAATTTAATGGCTTCCGCAAACTCATCTAAGGAGGGCTTTCCCTTTCCTATATCGTCATCACTACTACTATCATCACTAGAGGATGTGATACTCATTTTACCTATTGCCATAAGGCACTTGCGTGATGACCGTGATGAGCGTGATAAGGATAGGTGGCTGCGTGGCCTTAGAGGTTTATCTTCACTTGAAGAGTCATCCCAAGTTTTGACACTTGTAAGTAACTTGCCTTTGCTCCTCCGCTTTGTGGGTTCAGCTATAATTGGACAGTTGTCCCTAAAGTGGCCCTTCTCCCCGCATGCGAAGCATCCTCTCTTTCTTTGCTTTTTCCTTTCAATGTTAAAGAGAAGATCCTCGACCTTGTGAATCATCCCCATTATCTTTTTGACGCGTCAGATCATTTCTTTGTCCTTGGAGGATGATGTTGATGGTTGATTATCTTCTTCATCATCACTTTCTTCTTCTTTCTCTTCTTCACTTGAGAAACTTGGAGTGGGAGCCTTCCTTTTTCCTTTCCTTTCATCACATGCAAAAGCATATGGTCTTGAAGAAGCTGGCTCCTCTTGTTGACCCATTTTTCGTGACATCTCATATGCCGCAATATTTTCGATCACAATGGTCGGGGTCATTCGACTCAGGTCCTCTACGTTGTGAAGAATTGTGATGATGCTCCCATATTTTTGTTGAGGTAGTGAGAGCACCTAGAGGGGGGGTGAATAGGTGATCCTGTAAAATTAAACACTAAATAGCCACAAACTTGATTGTTAAGGAGTTAGTGAAATCAATTGGCTATGGAACACGCTCGTGCAAACAAAGCAACCACAAGAAGCAACACACGAGACACGCGATTTTTATCCCGTGGTTCAGCCAAGTAACACTTGCCTACTTCCACGTTGTGGCATCCCAATGGATGAGGGTTGCACTAAACCCCTTTCAAGTGATCCAATGATCAACTTGAATACGATGACTTTCTTCCTTGTAGTTTTTCTCCCGTTTGCGAGGAATCTCCACAAGTTGGAGCCTCTCACCCTTATAGTGATGATCACAAAAGAAACACAGAAGTAAGGGAGGGAAAAGCAACACACACAAGATTCAATCCGCAGCACACACACGCACACAAGCCAAGATTTGAGCTCAAATCACAACACAGTGAGTTCACAACTCGAAAGGAGCTCAAATCACTAACACTATGAATCAAATGCGTGGAGGCAGAGTCTGGATGTCTTAGTATGCTTAGAGAATGCTTGGTGTAATCCTCCATGCGCCTAGGGGTCCCTTTTATAGCCCGAATGCAGCTAGGAGCCGTTGGAGATCAACATGGAAGGCTATCCTTGCCTTCTATCGAGTGGCGCACCGGACAGTCCGGTGCGCCACCGGACAGTCACTGTAGCATGTCCGGTGCGCGCTTTCCTTCCAAATCGGGCACATCGACCGTTGCTCCTTGGAACCGGTTAGTGCACCAGACACTGTTCGGTGCACACCGAATAGTCCGATGCACCCAGCCGACCGTTGGAGCAGCCACGTGTCGCGCGTTGATCGCGTGGAGGACCGTTGGTGCGGGCGCCGTTGGCTCACCGGACAGTCCGGTGCACCACCGGACAGTCCAGTGAATTATAGCCACGTCGCCTTGTTCCTTTTCCCGAGAGCAATGAGTTCGCCGCGGATGACTCACCGGACAGTCTGGTGCACCACCGGACAGTCCGGTGAATTATAGCCGTACGACTCCGTCGATTCTCGAGAGTAGCTTCTTCACTGTTGACCAGCCTGGCGCACCGGACACTGTCCGGTGCACCACCGGACAGTCCGGTGTGCCAGGCCGAGCTGGAGTTTGGCTGCACACAACCAAGTATTTTCCAATTTGATTCTTTTCTTCTCAGCATTAGTTTTCAAAAACAATGTACTAGGTTTAGAAACATACCTCATGCCTTGATTTGCACTTTTCCCTCATTTAGCACACAAGAAGTCAATTAAGATGTGTTGGGCATCTAATCACCAAAATACTTATAGAAATTGCCCAGGGGCACATGTCCCTTTCAATCTCCCCCTTTTTGGTGATTTATGCCAACACATAAAAAAGCAACTAAAAAGTGCAACATCAAAACAATTGAAGACCAAATTGTTTTAGCTTATGATTTGGCATATTTGGATCGCGCTTTGCCACCACTTGGTTTGTTTTTGCAAATCAAATTCATTTGCCTATCTCTAAGTCAAACACGCTTGTTTGGGCACATAGAGAGATATTTCAAGAGTAAAATTGATTCAAGTGCCCGAAAACTCCCCCTTTTTTCACAATCAAAATTCTCCCTCACAATAGACCGAATTTTGCAATAAGAGCATTTTGGACAAATCAAAAATTCTAACTCTATTATTTTCAAAATTCACAAGTGGTTGGCTGATCCATTTGCTTTGGCCTTAATTTCTCCCCCTTTGGCATTAAGCACCAAAACAGGATCATTTTGGCCCTTTAACCCCATTGCCTCACCAAAAATGTCAATTCAAAGCAAAAGGCAAATTGAGCATAAGAATGAACTTGGAATTAAATACACTAATACCGAAGTGCAGTGGAAGTCTTTGCATCGTCCAAGTCCATTTTCCCTTTCAATGTACCTTCGAGACTACAATAAGTGTACTCAACCAAACAAATTAGTCTCAAAGGGGTCAAGTTGTAGCACACTCCCCCTAAACACGTGCATCATTTGCATACGGACTTGTGAGGTCCGGGGGTGACTTGTACAACTTGAGCACCATAAATAAACAACAATTGATATAAATGCTCAAATTAACATGATCAAAGGCATAGAACACATGTATGCTATAGATCAATCCAAGTTACACGAATCTAAGACATTTAGCTCACTACAAAACCTGCAAAACCTTTTCTCATCTAAAGGCTTAGTGAAGATATCGGCTAGCTGGTTCTCGGTGCTAATATGGTACACCTCGATATCTCCCTTTTGTTCGTGGTCTCTCAGGAAGTGATGCCGGATGTCTATGTGCTTAGTGCGGCTGTGTTCAACAGGATTATCCGCCAAACGGATTGCACTCTCATTGTCACATAGGAGTGGGACTTTGCTCAGATTGTAGCCAAAGTCTCGGAGGGTTTGCCTCATCCAATGCAATTGCGTGCAACACTGTCCTGCGGCAACATACTCGGCCTCAGCGGTGGATAGGGCAATGGATGTTTATTTCTTTGAACTCCAGGACACCAGGGACCTTCCTAGAAATTGGCACGTCCCCGATGTGCTCTTCCTATCAACCTTGCACCTTGCATAATCGGAGTCTGAGTATCCAATTAAGTCAAAGGTAGACTCCTTAGGATTCCAGATCCCAAAGCAAGGCGTAGAAACTAAATACCTAAGAATTCGCTTAACGGCCACAAGGTGACATTCATTGGGGTCAGATTGATATCTAGCACACATGCATACACTAAGCATAATGTCCGGTCTACTAGCACATAAATAAAGCAATGAACCTATCATGGACCGGTATGCCTTTTGATCAACAGACTTACCTCCTTTGTTGAGGTCAACATGCCTATCAGTTCCCATCGGTGTCTTTGCGGGCTTGGTGTCGTTCATCCCAAACCTCTTGAGAAGATCTTGAGTATACTTCATTTGGGAGATGAAGGTGCCGTCCTTGAGTTACTTCACTTGGAACCCAAGGAAGTAGGTCAACTCGCCCATCATTGACATCTCAAACTTTTATGTCATCACCCTGCTAAACTCCTCACTAGACTTTTGATTAGTAGACCCAAATATTATGTCGTCGACATAAATTTGGCACACGAAGAGATCACCATCATAATTCTTGGTAAAAAGAGTGGGATCGACTTTCCCAACCTTAAAAGCGTTAGCAATTAAGAAATCTCTAAGGCATTCATACCATGCTCTTGGGGCTTGCTTAAGTCCATAGAGTGCGTTAGAGAGCTTATACACGTGGTCGGGATACCTGTCATCCTCAAAGCCAGGGGGTTGTTCCACGTATACCTCCTCCTTGATTGGCCCATTGAGGAAAGCGCTCTTTACGTCCATTTGAAACAACCTAAAAGAGTGGTGAGCGGCATAGGCTAATAATATTCGAATAGACTCTAGCCTAGCCACAAGAGCAAAAGTCTCCTCGAAATCCAAACCTGCGACTTGGGCATAACCTTTTGCCACAAGTCGAGCCTTGTTTCTTGTCACCACCCCGTGCTCATCTCGCTTGTTGTGGAACACCCACTTGGTTCCCACAACGTTTTGCTTTGGACGTGGCACCAGGCTCCAAACTTCATTTCTCTTGAAGTTGTTGAGCTCTTCCTGCATGGCCAACACCCAGTCCAGATCCTGCAAGGCCTCTTCTACCCTAAAAGGCTCAATAGAAGAGACAAACGAGTAATGCTCACAGAAATTAGCTAATCGTGAGCGAGTAGTTACTCCCTTGCTGATGTCACCCAGAATCTGATCCACGGGGTGATGTCTTTGGATCGTTGCTCGGACTTGAGTTGGAGGGATCCATGGTGCTTCTTCCTCCATCACTTGATCTTCTTGTGCTCCCCCTTGATCGTGCCCTTCTTTTTGAGGTACCTGTTCATCATCTTATGTTGGGGGATTCACCATCATAGAGGAAGATGGTTGATCTCTTTCATGTGGTTCCTATGGTCGCACATCGCCTATCGCCATCGTTCGCATTGCGGCCGTCAGAACTTCTTCTTCATCTATGTCATCAAGATCAACTTGCTCTCTTTGAGAGCCATTAGTCTCATCAAATACAACATCGCTAGAGACTTCAACCAATCTCGATGATTTGTTGAAGACTCTATACGCCTTTGTATTTGAGTCATACCCTAGTAAAAACCCTTCTACTGCCTTGGGAGCAAATTTAGAATGTCTACCTTTCTTCACCAGAATGTAGCATTTGCTCCCAAATACATGAAAGTAAGAGACATTGGGTTTGTTACCGGTAAGGAGTTCATAGGAGGTCTTCTTGAGGAGGTGATGAAGATATAACCGGTTTATGGCATGGCAGGCTATGTTCACAGCTTTCGACCAAAACCGCTCGGGTGTCTTAAACTCTCCAAGCATCGTTCTCGCCATGTCGATTAGCGTCATGTTCTTCCTCTCTACTACACCATTTTGCTATGGTGTATAGGGAGCGGACAACTCGTGCTTGATGCCTTCCTCCTCAAGATACTCTTCTATTTGTAGGTTCTTGAACTCGGACCTATTGTCGGTTCTTATCTTCTTCACCTTGAGCTCAAACTCATTTTGAGCTCTCCTTAAGAAGTGCTTTAGGGTCCCTTGGGTTTCTGATTTGTCTTGCAAAAAGAACACCCAAGTGAAGCGGGAAAAGTCATCAACAATTACAAGACCATACTTACTTCCCCCGATGCTGAGGTAGGCAACGGGTCCAAAGAGGTCCATGTGAAGAAGCTCCAGTGGTCTTGATGTTGTCATCACATTCTTGCTGTGATGAGTGTTTCCCACCTGTTTCCCTGCCTGACATGCTGCACAGGGTCTATCTTTCTCAAAACAGACATTGGTTAGTCCTAACACATGTTCTCCCTTTAGAAGTTTATGAAGGTTCTTCATCCCAACATGTGCTAGATGGCGATGCCAAAGCCAGCCCATACTAGTCTTAGCCATTAAGCATGCATCTAGATGGGCATTCTCTTTCGAAAAATCAACTAAATAGAGCTTGCCGTCTAATGCACCCTTAAAAGCTAATGAACCATCACTCCTTCTAAAGACAGATACATCAACATTTGTAAACAAACAATTGTAACCAATGTGGCACAATTGACTTACAGACAGAAGGTTGTATCCTAGCGACTCTACTAAAAATACATTTGAAATGGAGTGCTCGCTTGTGATGGCTATCTTTCCCAAACCTTTGACCTTGCCTTGATTCCCATCTCCAAATATGATTGTATCCTGGGAATCCTTGTTCTTGATGTAGGAGGTGAACATCTTCTTCTCCCCTGTCATGTGGTTTGTGCATCCGCTGTCGATAATCTAGCTTGAGCTCCCGGATGCATAAACCTGCAAGGCAATTTAAGCTTGGGTTTTAGGTACCCAACTCTTGTTGGGTCCTGCAAGGTTAGTCACAATAACTTTTGGAACCCAAATACAAGTCTTGTCTCCCTTGCATTTGGATCCCAACTTCCTAGCAACTACTTTAGCATTCTTACATGAAAGTACAAATGAAGTATTGCAAGCATGATAAATAGTAGACGGTCCATTGCACATTTTCTTAGGAGCATGAGACACAACATTATTTCTCCTAGGCCTACTTCTACCATGAACAAAAGTTGAACTAGAGGCGAACATAGCATGTGAATCATATGCAGCATGATCATAACTCTTATGAGAACGACTAGCAATTTTCCTATCATAAATAAAGGCATGGTTCCTTTGAGGACTACTAGCCATAGGGGCCTTCCCTTTCTCCTTATTGAGAACGGGAGTCCTTTGACTTGTTAAGTTCTTGGTTTCCTTTCGAAAACCAAGCCCATCCTTAATTGAGGGGTGTCTACCAACAGTGTAGGCATCCCTAGCAAATTTTAGTTTATCAAATTCAACTTTGCAAGTCTTAAGTTGAGCATTAATACTTGCCACCTCATTGTTTAATTTAGTAATAGAAGCAAGATGTTCATCACAGACATCAACATTAAAATCCTTGCATCTATTACAAATAACAACATGCTCTACACATGAACTAGTTTTGTTAACTTCCTCTAGCTTAGCATTTAATTCATCATTTAAACTCCTTAAACTAGAGACAGATTCATGGCAAGCAGACAACTCAGAGGATAGCGTTTCATTCCTTTTAACTTCTAAAGCAAGAGATTTTTGAACATTAACAAACTTGTCATGTTCCTCATACAAAATATCCTCTTATTTCTCTAGCAATCTATCCTTTTCATTTAGAGCATCAATTAATTCATTAATTTTGTTCAACTTAGCTCTATCTAAACCCTTAAACAAATCAGAGTAATCTACTTCATCATCAGAGGATTCTTCATCACTAGAAGAAGAATACTTAGTAGTATCTCGAATACGTACCTTCTTCTCCTTAGCCATAAGACATGTATGACGTTAGTTAGGGAAGAGTGAAGACTTGTCGAAGGCCGAGGCAGCAAGTCCTTCGTCATCGGAGTCTAATGAAGAGCAGTCAGAGTCCCATTCCTTTCCTAGATGCGCCTCGCCCTTTGCCTTCCTGTAATTCTTCTTTTTCTCCTTCTTCCCATATCTTTCTTGTGCCTGATCATTTTTATTATCGGGACATTGAGCAATAAAATGACCAGTCTTACCGCATTTGAAGCATGAACGCTTTCCCCTTGTTTTATTCTTGTTGGTGTACTCTTTGCGTCCTTTGAGTGCGGTCTTGAAGCGCTTGATGATAAGCGCCATTTCATCTTCATTTAGCCTAGTAGCCTCCACTTGTGCTACCTTGCTTGGTAGCATCTCCTTGCTGCTAGTTGCTTTGAGAGCAATGGGCTGTGGCTCGTAGACGGGTAGTGGACCGTTTAGTGCATCGTCCACGTATCGAGCCTCCTTCACCATCATGCGCCCACTCACGAATTTTCCGAGGATCTCCTCTGGCGTCATTTTGGTGTACCTAGTGATACACCTAGCCTAGGTGGGGTTGGCCAAGGCCCAACAAATTAGGGTTGCCTAGAGCTTAACAATTCATTAAGCACACCCAACTCAGGGAAAGGCCCAATCGCCCCCAAAAGACTAGTCTAATGGGGGAAGGGTGGCTCTCCCTTTTAAAGTGGCTCCCTCCTCCCAAGTTAAGCAAGGTGGGATAATTCTGAGGCTCACACGGTCGTCGTCCGACTACAATTGGGCCAACTGGGCCAATTGCATCTTTACCAACGGGTAATAGTGGAGGATGTCCTCATCATTCCCACCTTCTTAAAAATGGGCCCTAGCTTTGATACCAGAGGATACACCCAACCCAGGTGGGGTTGGCCGAGGCCCAACAAATTAGGGTTGCCCGGAGCTCAATAGTTCATTAAGCACACCCAACTCAGGGAAAGGCCCAATCGCCCCAAAAGACTAGTCCAATGGGGGAAGGGTGGCTCTCCCTTTTAAAGTGGCTCCCTCCTCCCAAGTTAAGCAAGGTGGGATAATTCTGAGGCTCACACGGTTGCCGTCCAACTACAATTGGGCCAACTAGGCCAATTGCGTCTTTGCCAACGGGTAATAGTGGAGGATGTCCTCATCACCTAGGATTTTCACGAATAAGATTGACAAGATGGGGGTCAATTACAGTAAAAGACCTTAGCATGAGTCAGACGACATCATGATCCGTCCATCTTGTGCTTTTGTAGCTTCGTATCTTGTTGACCAGGGTCTTGAGCCTGTTGTAGGTTTGTGTTGGCTCCTCTCCCCTGATCATCGCGAACCTCCCTAGCTCACCCTCTACCAGTTCCATCTTGGTGATCATGGTGGCATCATTTCCCTCATGTGATATCTTGAGGGTGTCCCAGATCTGTTTGGCTTTGTCCAAGCCACTCACCTTATTGTACTCATCCCTGCAAAGAGATGCTAGCAACACAGTAGTAGCTTGGGCATTCTTATGGATTTGCTCACTTATAAAAACAAGATTGTGAGTACTATCAAAATGCATTCCATTTTCAACAATCTTCCAGATACTAGGATGGAGGGAAAATAAATGACTACACATTTTATGACTCCAGAAAGAATAGTCTACTCCATCAAAGTGCGAGGGTTTTCCAAGTGGAATTGATAGCAAATGAGCATTTGAGTTGTACGGAATGCGAGAATAGTCAAAAGAGTAGTTTTGATTAACCGTTTTATTTTTCGACGAAGAGTCGTCGTCATCGTCTCTTGGTGAAGAAGAGGAGGCATCGCTGTCGTAGTAGATGATTTCCTTGATGCGCCTCTTCTTCTTCCTGTCCCTCTTCCTGTGACTTGAACCTGAGTTAGTGGGCTTTTCGTCCCTTGGCTCGTTGAAGAGGGACTCCTTCTCCTTGTCGTTGTCCACCATCCCCTTTCTCTTAGGATCCATCTCTTTGGGCGGTTAGTCCCTTGAATGAAGAGTACGGCTCCAATACCAATTAAAAGCACCTAGAGGGGGGTGAATAGGTGATCCTGTAAAATTAAACACTAAATAGCCACAAACTTGATTGTTAAGGAGTTAGTGAAATCAAGTGGCTATGGAACACGCTCGTGTGAACAAAGCAACCACAAGAAGCAACACACGAGACACACGATTTTTATCCCGTGGTTCGGCCAAGTAACACTTGCCTACTTCCACGTTGTGGCGTCCTAATGGACGAGGGTTGCACTCAACCCCTTTCAAGTGATCCAATGATCAACTTGAATACCACGGCTTTCTTCCTTGTAGTTTTTCTCCCATTTGCGAGGAATCTCCACAAGTTGGAGCCTCTCGCCCTTACAGTGATGATCACAAAAGAAACATAGAAGCAAGGGAGGGAAAAGCAACACACACAAGCTTCAATCCGCAGCACACACACGCACACAAGCCAAGACTTGAGATCAAATCATAGCATAGGGAGTTCACAACTCGAAAGGAGCTCAAATCACTAACACTATGAATCAAATGCATGGAGGCGGAGTCTGGATGTCTTAGTATGCTTAGAGAATGCTTGGTGTAATCCTCCATGCGCCTAGGGTCCCTTTTATAGCCCCAATGCAGCTAGGAGCCGTTGGAGATCAACATGGAAGGCTATCCTTGCCTTATGTCGAGTGGCGCACCGGATAGTCCGGTGCGCCACCGGACAGTCACTATAGCATGTCCGGTGCGTGATTTCCTTCCAAATCAGGCATAGTCGACAGTTGCTCCTCGGAACCGGTTGGCGCACCGGACACTGTCCAGTGCACACTGGACACTCCGTTGCACCCAGCCGACCGTTGGAGCAGCCACGTGTCGCGCATTGATCGCGCGGACGACCATTGGCGCGGGCGCCATTGGCTCACCGGACTGTCCGGTGCACCACCGGACAGTCCGATGAATTATAGCCACATCGCCCTGTTCCTTTTCCCGAGAGCGACAAGTTCGCCGCAGATGACTCACCGGACAGTCCGGTGCACCACCGGACAGTCCTGTGCACCACCGGACAGTCCGGTGAATTATAGCCATACGACTCCGTCGATTCCCGAGAGTAGCTTCTTCACCGTTGACCAGCTTGGCGCACCGGACACTGTCCGGTGCACCACCAGACAGTCCGGTTTGCCAGGCCGAGCTGGAGTTTGGCTGCACACAGCCAAGTCTTTTCCAATTTGATTCTTTTCTTCTCAGCATTGTTTCTAGCACTTAGATAACCACATAAGTTTTCAAAAACAATGTACTAGGTTTAGAAACATACCTCATGCCTTGATTTGCAATTTTCCCACATTTAGCACACAAGAAGTCAATTAAGATGTGTTGGGCATCTAATCACCAAAATACTTATAGAAAATGCCCAGGGGCACATTTCCTCACAATGTCCACATCACCTAGGTTATTAATGCCAATAGAATTAAGCTCATTGATGGTTAGATTCAAACGAGAGTACATGTCTCTAACAAGCTCATTTTCTTTCATAGCAAAAGAATTATAATCATTTAAAGCAAGGCAATGTTTTTGCTCACGGACATTGGATGTGCCGTCATGGAGCTCATGCAATTTAAGCCAAATCTCATTAGCAGTTTTTAAAGTAAAAACTTGATTGAAAATTTTCTTGCTAAGAGATTCATACAAGTAATTTTTAGCTCTATCATTCAAATGAATTTCTTTTTCCTCACTCGTGGTGAGCTTCTCGGGATTTTTAGGGAGTTTCAACCCATCATGAGTGACTCTCCAAACACCTAGATCAACGGCCTCTAGTTAACAAGCCATTCTAGCACTATAATATGGAAAGTTAGTGTCGTTGAAGTGTGGTGGCCTATGGGTATCCATCCCCTTCTTCTAAAAGGCGTACGCTCGATTAGCAGTGAAGCTAAAATGTTTAAAATGAGCCAAACCAGGTTCTGATACCAATTGTAGGAACGGTGACACCTAAGAGGGGGGGGGTGAATTAGGACTTCTAAAAACTATCTCTAAACTAGGCCACCAATAAATCCCTAGAGTAAAACCTATGTAAATAAATAATCTAGAATGTGCAAACTAGGTTTTGTCTAACTGTTGCTATCTCTACTGCAAAGGCTAAGTTTCAATCTAAATAATCTAACCAAAAAGAAAAAGATTGAAACTTAAATACTTAATGTATGTGCGGGAGGTAAAGAGCGAGGTAGAGATGCGAATTCTCGTGTATAACATCGGTATTTTTACCGAGGTATCCAGAACCACGCAAGGTTCCGACTAATCCTCGTTAGTGCCCTATGCAAAGGGAAGCCCACACGAGGGCCAAGCACCACGGTCAAGTAACTCCGTAGAGGGCAATGGGCCTTCTCCACGCGCAAGTGGTGCTCCACTTCCGGCTCCTCTCGGACGCTCCCCATCGTCTCCACTATCGAGCTTCCGGCCGAAACGCCGCGGGCCTCGTTCCCTTCGGTAAACGGTGGCGGCCGTGACACAAACTCGGTTATCACGCTCTCGCAAGACTTTCGCCCCACTCGATACAATTACAACGGTTTGCACAAGAGCTGAGGGGTTGTGTGGTTTTTATAAACTCACTCAACTAACTAGGATGAACCCAAAGCAAGCGCTAATGCGGTCTAACTAATCTAAGCACTTCGCAAAGCACCTACGCTAATCACCGAGTGATTTTATTAAGCACTTGGGTGTTTGAGCACATGGAAATGTCTACAATATGCCTTTGTATGTTTCTTGGGCTCTCACACCTTCAAATGGCCGGTTGGGGTATTTATAGCCTTCCCCCTCAATTATAGCTGTTGGATAGAAAGTTGTTGTTTCTGTCGTCAGACGCACCAGACAGTCCGATGCACACCAGACATGCATTGTTCATTGTCCGGTGCCCTGACCACGTCAGCCGACCGTTGAGGTCTGTAGCAGTCGACCGTTGGATCCGACCGTTGCCATACTGTTCAGTGCTGCAGCCCAAGAGCACTTGCTGTGGGCCTCTCTTTGCGGACTGTCCGGTGTCCCACCATATAGTTCGTTGCACACCGGACAGGTACTGTTCATTGTCTGATGTGCCACTAGTACGTTGGCTGACTGCCCACTTCATAGATTTCTTCGCTGTTTCCTTCGGCTTCTTTTGTTCTTGAGTCTTGGACTTTTATGCTTCTTTTATGTCTTCTTTTGAGGTGTTACATACTCAGTGCCTTAGTCCAATCATCTTCGCATCCTGTGAACTATAAACATAAACACTAGCAAACCCATTAGTTCACAGGTTATGTTGATCATCAAACACCAAAATCATTTTAGCCAAATGGCTCGGGGTCCATTTTCCTTACAATAAGCATCATAATATATTTAGTTATTTTTATTAACAAAAAAATGTAGTATTCTAGTGGTAGAGTAATTCATTATAAAAATGAGACTTGAGTTTGATTCCCAAATTTGAGAATTTTTTTCTTTTCAGTGTTATTTGATCGATGCAACTAATATGTTATGCAACATTTTGTTTTGTTGTGACAACTGGAGCTATTGCAACGGGACTAAAAACTGTTGTCATAAGATTTTGCCACTTTGTTTTCTGCAACGGTTGGCAATGAAAGTGACATTATGACAAATGGTAGAACTTGCCATGATTTATGGCTTTTTGCAACGATTTTTGTCCATTGCAATAGGGTGGTTTCTCAGTAGTGTGTCTACGGGTGTTACTAATTATGGAGGAGCCTCAAAACTTTGCATGTTATAGTTAGTTAGAATTGAGTTATATTGACTACAATCAGATAGAGTTCAGCTAAATTGACTATTTTTTGCTAGAATTTGAGCTAAATTCATTAAGTTATGCTACAATGAGTAAGTTTTACTACAGTTAAACTAGATTGCCTATTTTTTTCTTAAAATTAAGCTAATTTTGCTAAACTAATTAAGTTTAGATAGAACTAAGCTAAATTGGCTATTTTTCTAGAATTAAGCTCAATTAGTCCATTTCTATTAGAATTGAGCTAAGTCGGCTAAAGATGTGATTATCTGAGGTCGAAGCATCGACATAGAATCCTATTATGGTGGCGACGATGGTTATGGCATTTGGAACATGGGGGAACTAATATTTATCTCCATCTGCTACAATATTGTTTATGAATATAATAGATAAAACATCATTAGTTATGTTAAAACTAAAATGATGATAGAAGATCAATTGAACTCACTTGAAATATTGCCTGCTGTTGTGCTATATAGTTGGAGAAATACACATTATTTGTCGATTGTAGACCATGATTTTACCTCGCCTACTCGTCGCACGACTTCAACACTTCTTGAATGTCAAGCAACGCATCTTGTGTTATGCTTCAATTGACTTCTAACTATAAAGCTCTATAACGAGAACGCTCCACAACAAGAATCACCAAGATTCATGTCGGCTATATTCATTCTCGTCGGCCTTCTCCAAAACCAATAATTTTATGTTTTATTTTCTATACTCAAGTATAATATAGATATTTTTTATGTAAAAATAAACCCGGTAGGCACCGGGTCTAGCCCACCGTGCTGCATCTAGGGCCTAGACACGATATGGTTATTAGGACTGGGACGAGCCATGCTCGAGCCGGGCTAAACCTTGTCCGGGCCATGGGGCTGCTCAGCAGACCCGATCCATTTGGATACGTACACCAGTGATGCGTCCGCGCAGTCAGTCAGCGACGCAATCAAGAAGATGGTCCGTCTAGATGGGGCTACCAAGTGTCAGCGTAGCAGAGTTGTTAGGTTATTGATTGAGATACATGACTTTTCGATTTGGTGAATTTAGGATTAGTCTGGTTTGATTTAGGATTGTAGTTGTTTGATTAAGAGAGGAGGCACCGGCATAGTCACTCGTCGTGGCGACACCGTCCGCCACGTCTGCGAGGCATAAAATCGCGAGGACATGAGCAGGACCCGCCATCTCCATTCTTGCAAGCCGCTTATGACTTTTGGATGCTTATTGTAATGGTTTAGAACGTGTTTGAATAAACTATCCCATTAAAATTAGGTCTACCTATGTGGTATATAGAAATAGTAGGTATGTAAGGAAAGGAGAGTTTAGAATAATAAGAAAATATATTACTAAATTAAAGGAACCCTAGTCCCACAATCAAGGCCTAATCCTGGAATTATCTATATGACCCGCGAAGTGCGCGGCCCACACGCTGGTACCCAAAAATAGGGAACAACGGGACACCTGACTACCTGAGCGGACGAATAATCGTGGGGGGTGGCCTGATTCATTGGAGTCCCTCCTTGCCCATCTGTCGTCCCTTGCTGGGACTCACTCCACTGCTGCCAGCCAACTTGCTTACACCTTAAGTACCTGAGGCAGCCCAGCGGGTGTTGAGAAATGAGGCAATCCAGCATGGCGCGGCAAATATTGTTAAGTCTTTAGTTACCTAAAAACCAGTATGTGTGTAATTAAGCAACTACTATAGAAAATTAGGGCTATTTTAGCAACCACATTTTCTCAAGTGATTTTCATTTTTTCAAAGGAAATTAGTTCATTTTTTCAAGAAAAAATGAGAAGGCCTCAGAAAAATTGTGTTGCCAAACTAGCCCTTACATAGAAGATGTTTACGACAAGAGAATACCTGTCTTCGGGTGTAAGCAACCATCATACGAATATTATCTATACAGGGAAATGGTTGTGGAGGCCGGTCCGAAGGAAAGCAACACAAGGGACGAAAGGACATGTCCGTTTCCTCCGCCCTCCCCTGTTTCTGCTCCCCTTGCTTAGCTTAGCACAGGGCGAGGGGGATAAATAATTAAACTGCCTTTCGCCTTGCCACCCCAAAGCTGGATTTTTGTGCGGAGTCGGTTCGAGCTGAATTCGGCAGGCGGGCCGCCGACGGACAGGTAGAAGAAAGCGAAGCAAGCAGTGCATCTGCTGCAGGCAGGCAGGTGCCGCGGCAAGGCATCTTCGGAAACTTCTGGCGGCCGCCACCCGCAAAGCGAGACACGGTTCCGCGGCTAAGCTAGGCTAGCTGTACACACACACACAGACACAAACAGTAGTGCAAGGAAGCAGCGGCTCAGGTCAGTGAGCTGGTGCCTGGATTATATTGCTGGCGACAGCATGCCGCTGGAGGCTAGGCGTATATATATATACACACACACGCAGCCTTCTTCTAGTAGCTACCGAGTACCATTCATCATCAGAGCTAGCAAGCTTGCTCAAAGAAAACTGAGCTCGTGTGTAGTGAGCAGCGAGTGAGTGACTGGTGACCATTTCAAGAACAGCGCGCAGCAGGGAGCTAATTCGTTCGTTCATCGTCGCATCATCAGTTTGATCCTTCGACCCCATAGCTTCCTGCAACTTCGAGCTCACTAAACAACCATGGGAGGCACGCTGGAGTACCTGTCGGATCTGCTGGGCGGCGGCGGCGGGCAGCGCCGGTACAAGAAGAGGAAGCAGTTCCAGACGGTGGAGCTCAAGGTGCGCATGGACTGCGACGGCTGCGAGATGAAAGTCAGGAACGCGCTCTCCAGCATGAAAGGTATGCATATCTTCTTCACCAGATTCTACTCCGAAGAAATACACAACCTCCTGGCTGCTGCTAATTGTTATGTTGCTTCATCATCATCAGGGGTGCACTCCGTGGAGATCAACCGCAAGCAGTACAAGGTGACGGTGCAGGGGTACGTGGAGCCGCACAAGGTGGTGAAGCGGGTGCAGGCCACGGGGAAGAAGGCCGAGATCTGGCCCTACGTGCCCTACAGCCTCGTCGCGCACCCTTACGCCGCGCCGGCCTACGACAAGAAGGCGCCGCCGGGCTACGTGCGCAGGGTCGACGCCGTCATGCCCGTCTCCTCCACCTACGGCGGGCCCGCGGCGGCCGGGCCGCCGCAGGAGGAACGGCTCGCCACCATGTTCAGCGACGACAACCCCAACGCGTGCTCTGTCATGTAGATTAGAATTACTTTTTCTTTTCACCTACACACCACCGTGGGTGCATGGCACAGCTCTCTTCGACCACAGAAAATGTAAACCGTACGTGGATGCATGTCAAAACCATAGATGATCGCCTCGGTTGGATGTCTATGTCCATCACATGTGCTTGTACGTACGTAGCTGTATGTTGTTTTGTATGCTTTGTATATTGATCGATGGAAGCAAAAGAGAGCATGCATGCGTGGCAGAGATTTTCCCCAAATTAATTAAAGTTCGTCTTCTTCCTGCACATGTGCTGCCGAATCTTAGCCTACCTTTAGATTCTGTTATAAATTTCATCTGTAGAGTTGTGTGTTGCATGTATATATTCTATTAATGAACCTATGATGATGCGTCTGTACTTGACAGTGCAGTTGGATTGCTCTGTTTCATTTATTTTAATCTAACATGCTTTTGCAGCATCGTCCAGTATAGAAACTGAGAGACCTAATTGAGTTGGTCGTCTGAAGATGACAATTAACAACAAATTAGTACAAGTTTTTTTGTGTGTGTGTTAGAGTGTGTTTCGAAAAGGATAACCCTAAAAAAACAGCTTTCCTGAACTCTACACGGTAAACAATTCGTCAACAATCATCTGAATAACCGGTTAATCAAATAGGAAAAACATCCGGTTAAATTAAAATAGCATACTATAGACACCATTTAAGGCCGTGTGGCCGCGTTCGTTTGTCCCGGAATCGATCAGGAATTGTTCTAGCGCAATTCCTAGCTGATCAAAACTTATAATAAATTAGGCAAGTAATCACTATCAGAATTTGGCTCTTTGCCGAGTGTCAAATCTTTTGCCGACTGTTTTTTTTCGGGCACTCGACAAAGAAGCTCTTTGCCGAGTGCCTCAAAAAAAACTTCGGTAAAATAAAACACTCGGCGAAGAAACTCTTTACCGAGTGTTTTATTTCTGACACTCGACAAAAAGCTTCTTTGTCGAGTGTTTTCTTTGCCGAGTGTAAAAAATATAACACTCGGCAAAGAACTCTTTACCGAGTGTTTTTTCAACACTGGACAAAGACAATTTAAAAATCACATTTTAAAGCAGTAAATTAATTCAAATGAAAAAGTTTTCAATCACAAATTTGTATAACTTATCATGATGTACAATTTATATTTTGAACATTTCTTCATATGAAAAAATAAAAATAAATTTGTTAATAAAACCTATATCTCTCTCGTAGTTTATGAAACTACGAGAGATGTATAAGATTTGTGCATATTGTTAGAACCATCATGTGAGACGAACAAATGACCAAACAACCAAAATAAACTTTGTAGATCTTGAGAAGTTATATAATTTTGTAGTTGGCAACCTTTTCATTTGAAGTCATATTGTCAACGAAAACTACATCTGAATTTAAAAATACAAAATTTGAATTTTGAAAATGATCTCGAAAGAAAAAACCACCAACATGAAAGTTGTAGGTATTGAAGAGTTATAAAACTTTGTAGTTGACAATGTTTTGGTTTGAAATCATCTTGTCATGCAAAACTATGTTTGAATTTTAAAATTTGAATTTTTCAAACTATCTCGGATGGAAAAACTACCAAAATAAAAGTTGTAGATCTTGAAATGTGATGAAACTTTGTAATTGACAATGTTTTGATTTGAAATCATCTTATCATTGAAAAGTTCATGTGAAGTTTTCAAATTTGAAATTCAAATTTTGTAAACGGCCACGGATGTAGAAACTATCAAAATAGAACTTGTAGATCTCGAAAAGTTATACAACTTTATAGTTGTTCACATTTTCAAATGAATTCATTTAGTGCCTTAAATAATTAAATTACTCTGGATTGGTTATAGTACATGAGGAATGAAAACTTAATATAGACATAATTGATGTAGTGGTAGAGAAAGGTATGCGCGAGAGAGAAGTTTCAAGTTTGAATCTCACTATTTACAAAATATGTAAATTTAATTCAAAATAATAGTGAAAATGATTATGGCGATGAATATGATAATAGGTAGTGGTTGAAGAGTTGTTCCTATAATTTAAAAATGTTTTGTTGTTTTTTAGGGTTTTTCGATTCTTAATTTGCCGAGTGTCCGAAAAAATACTCAACAAAAAACCTTTTATCGATAAAATATTTGCCAAGTATTGTTTGCCTAGTGTAAAATAGCCTTTGCCAAGTGTCTTAGACACTCGGAAAAGAACGCGATCCCGGTAGTGAATTGGGCTAGGAATCATTCCATGCAATTGTTCCTTGGAAACCGAACATACCTTAAACGGTATTTAAATAAGGCAAATGATCGTTTTGTGTAAATATTGGTATTCCCTTCGTCCGCGTGAGTTTGTCTTTTTAGATTTGTTCTAAGTCAATCACTACTGATTCTACAGAATACTCTATTCGTTCATAAATATATGACACCGTTGACTTTTAAAAAAATATCACTCGTCTTATTCAAAAAAATAATGAGTTATCATTTATTATTTGTGATTTTTTTATTATTTAAGGTATTTTATGTTTGACTTAAAATTTTATTTTTTGAATAAATATTTTGAATAAAACGAGTGGTTAAAATTTTCAAAAAAAATCAACAGTGTCATATTTATGAACGAAGGTAGTATTTTATAAGATTTTACAATATAAAATTTAAATTAATAGATTCATCATAACTTAATTGTCATAATACATAATTCTTTTAGTTTAAAATAATTTATTTTATATATATTGTTGATCAACGTTTGAATAGTTTGATTTGATTTAAGACGAACCTAGAAAGACAAACGGAGTACAAACTAACGACTGTATATATAGTTGATATTAACCTCAATAAAATATGTGATGACGAGAATATATATGCGTGTGCACATAGGCACATCTTATTTAGCCTATTGGTACTTCTACCAGATAGTTATGGTTACTTACAGAAATAAATTTTAAAAATACCTTCATTTTTAGTAAAAGGGCAAACCTTGTACGTACAGTGTCTCACTAAGTCGCTATATCAAAAGTTCAAAACAGCCTTTTCACATTTACAAAAAAAATCAAAGTTTTTTTTTCTTTAGGCGTTCAGTCATATAGGAGCCTACAACACTAGATTTATCCTTGGTTACAGTACTATAGTAGAGATGTATCTATCATGTGGCGGAGCCATGGTTCCGTCTAGCTGGGTATATGTCTGGACTTGGCTCTTCAAAACAGTAAAATATAAAATTTTCGACGATTTAGCCGTTGGAGAAAAGGCTTAAATAATCGTCGGACATCGACTATTTTTGATGGCCTAAGCTTTATCTCCAACCGTAAGTATTCGTCGGTTCTAAAAGGTTGAAAATAAGATAATGCCCGACGGCCTCCGTCGGAGATATACCCGACAGCCCACAGGTGTCATTGAACATTTTATGGGGCCCACACATATTATGTCTGACAGCCTGCATGTAGGCCATTGGATATTTTATTATTATGTCTGACGATCGCATGATGACCATCGGACATTACTTTGCCTTATGTCCGACGGTCTCGAGCAGTAGACATTACTATTCCTTATGTCTACGGTCTCTGGTAGCCGTCAGAAATAATAAATTCCAGTGATGCCAGAACTTTCCTACTTTTTTGTTCATTCACACAATATACATTATAACAGCCACAAAATTTCATATTTCACATCATTCACATATCACAAACATATACACATCCACAAACACATATACATCGATAATCACATACACATACATTCACAACACACATATCTAACACCGAGCTTAGTTCATCCATAATCACATATGTCACATCCTCATTCACACATCAGAAAGGTCCACACATCAAACTTAGTTCATCCACATTCATATATTTCCAAATTCATTCAAATGTCATAATAAAACTACAATAAAACTACAAAGGTCAACTGGTTGGTTAGAGTTGTGGTCACTACCTCCACTTGGACTATGGGTGGTGAAGAGGTTAGTCACCCAAGAAGTCACGATGTCGTCTTGGCCAGATGCATCTCTAGGTGCTGCAATCGAAGTAGGAGGTGTCTGTTAGGCCTGTAACACAAATTTGCATATTAACCTCTATGTTCTTCTATTTTGTAACACATGTAGTTATGTGCATATATTGCGCATATGAACATATGTGTTGATTATAAATCTAAACCACCTTAAGAGCAAAGGTAATCATGTAATAATTCATCTAACATTTTTTATGAAAATATGGTCTATCCTATTCTTTTATTATTCATTCTAGAAAACTATATCTAAACTAATTTTCGACGAACATAACCAAATTAAGATACACAATGCGACAGATAACAAAAATAATAATGGAAATAGCCTATCACATACACATGAGATTTAATCGCTCAATATACACATGATTCATACATTACACATATCAAAATATTGTTGCAGGGACTAGCTCGAAATTAAACGTAGTCGCTAGAGGGTAGCAAGAAAGAATTAGAAACTAGATCAAATAATCATCATCTTTAGCCTCTGTTATGTTTCCTTGCATAGGGAGGTCGGCAAGCAGGGGAGGGGCTGGCGGGTGGTCGGCCGAGCAGAGGAAGTCGGCAGGGTGGCGTTCTAGGCCCTGGTCGTCAGCGGACGGCGATCCGGTGGCAGCGGACGACGGGGACGACACTCCGGTCAACGATAGTCTTCACGGCAAGAAGGAGGCACGGGGAGAGGTGTGAGGTGGCTAGGAACCAGCTTATGGAGGTCGAGGCTCGTGCATTATAGCAAGGATATAGCAGAGGGGTGCCAGGGAGAGGGAGAGGCGCAGCGGCGACGCTATTAACGACGTTGTCGCCGAGGGGGAGAAGTGGGGGAGAGGGAAGGGCCGACAACATATGGTTCCTGGAGGTGAGCAGCCGACCCGGGCGTCGAGGGGCCGGGCGCGGGAGACGAGGGGGATAGGGCGCGAACGCCCGTGTCGCATCGGCGCAGGACGCACGCACGTCGCGCGTGTCCGAGCAGGAGGGGAGAGGAGGGGCCGCGGGGTGGGCCCCACGTGCCATAGAGAGTGGAATGGGGAAAAGAAGGGGGGCACGGTGGCTGGGCCTGGAGGGCCTCGGCCTGGCCGAGCGGTAGATTAGTTTTTTTTTCCTTTTCCTTTTTGTTTTCTGTTTTTAAAAACATGTAAATAATTATTTTTAAAAATTATTATAAATTCACCAATAAGGTTTACCAATAAAATACTAAATATTTATCTTTAGATCTACATTTATTATTTAAATTAACTATATTTCGCAATAATAGAATATTATAAATACAATCTCCAACAATCATTTCAAGCAAAAATCATCTTCCAAAAATGAATAAAAGAAATCAAGCACTTGATTCAAATTTTAAATTTACCCTATACTAAGTTTAGCAACTAGTATTGAATTATTTTAATTGATGGATTTGAGGTGTTACAAAACCTACCCCCTATAAAGAATCTCGTCCTCGAGATTAGAGCACTTCTAAAAATAGCTGGGGGAATTATGCTCTGAGTTCGTTCTCTCTTTCCCAAGTTGCTTCGACTTCAGAGTGATGACTCCACTAAACTTTACACATCTTGATAACTTTACTTCGAGTAATTCTATATGATGTTTCCAAAATTCTAACTGGATACTCAGAATATCTTTAAGTCCTCATTAACGTTAAGTTCTTCCATGGGTAACTGTTCCTCATGTACTCTTAAACACTTCTTGAGTTGAGATACGTGGAACACATCATGTACATCTGATAGTGAGTCGAGTAGTTCCATTGATGTGCTACTTCTCCTTTCCTTTCCAAAATTTGAAATGGTCCAATGTAACAAGGAGACAATTTTCCCTTAACCTTAAACCTTTTAATTCCTCTCATTGGTGAAACTTTAAGATACACATAATCTCCAACTTCAAAGGTTAATTCTGTTATTCTATTGTCGGCATAGCATTTCTATGTTCATTGTGTTGTTTTTAGATTCTCTCTAACAATCTGCACTTGCTTTTATGCTTCCTGAAGAATTTCTAGACCAAACACTTGACTTTCTCTAGACTGGTTCCAATATAGCGTTGTTCTACATTTCCTTCCATAGAGTGCTTTAAATGGTGCCATCTTTAGACTTGCTTGATAATTATTGTTATAAGAAAACTCTGCATAGGGCAAACTCTTATCCCTATTTTTACCATACTTTAAAGCCCAAGCTCTTAACATATCTTCTCATACCTGATTTGTTCTCTCTATTTGGCCATCTATCTTCGGATGATAGGCTGAGATGAAATTTAGCTTAGTATCCATAGATTCGTGCAATCTTTCCAAAAGCGTGAGGTAAACTAAGTTCCTCTATCTAATACAATTTTCTTTGGTAGTCCATGTAGACAAACAATCCTTGACATGTATAGTTCTGCCAACTGAGCTCCTAAGTATGTGGTCTTCACAAGTATGAAGTGTGCAACCTTAGTTAACATGTATACAATAACCCATACACAAAATCATAACCATCATGTGTATGGGGTACCCCGACTATAAAATCCATACCAATTTCTTCCCATTTCCATTCAAGCACTTTAAGAGGTTGTAGCAAACCTGTTGGTCTTTGTTGTTCTGCCTTAACTCACTCATCACACGTCACATATTGCAATGTGAGTATCAACATCTCTTTTTAAAACCATACCACCAATATGTTTCCTTCAGACCCTGGTACATCTTAGTACTTCCAGGGTAAACAGAATACACTTAAACATGAGCTTCTCTCAAAATAAACTGGCGAATGTGTTCAATTTCTGATACATAGATCCTCTTTTTAAATCAAATTGTGCCCTGCTCATCTTTTGTGAAATCTGGGGCTTTACACAAACCAATCTGAGTTTTAATTTCTTTAATCTTCTCATCTGATTCTTTCCCTTTACGAATTTCTTGCTCCAATGTAGATTCCAATTCCATAACTGTTGCTTCTGTATTATTAACCATACCAAGATTAAGTAGTTCCATCTCCCAACATAACTCTTGCGACATCAGATATGCACTAACACTATTCAATTGACCTTTACGGCTCAAAGCATCTGCCACGACGTTCGCTTTTCCTGGATGATATTGAATATCCAAATCATAATCTTTTATTAACTCAAGCCATCTTCATTGCCTTAGATTTAGTTCCTTTTTGGTGAATACGTACTTTAAACTTTTGTGATCAGTGAAGATTTTGCACTTATTTCTAATCATGTAGTGCCTCCAAATCTTCAAAGCGTGCACTACAGCAGCTAACTCCAAATCATGCATCGAGTAGTTCTTTTCATGCTTTCGCAACTGCCTTGAGGCATAAGCTATTACTTTTCCTTCCTGCATTAACACACATCCAAGACCTAGATGCGAGGCATCACAATAAACATCAAATCCAATACTGGTGCAGTGGTCAGCCTTTCCTTCAGTTCTTCCAAACATTTCTGGCAAGCTTCATCCCATTTAAAATCTTTACCTTTCTCCAACAGTGAAGTAAGAGGTTTCACTAACTTGGAGAAGCCTTCAATAAATCTTCTACAATACCCTGCTAATCCAAGAAAACTCCTGATCTTTGACACATCCTTCAGTTGCTTCCAATTTAGTAGTTCACTTACCTTGCTTGGATCTACCTTAATTCCACCATGAGTGATAATATGTCCAAGGAAAGCAACTTTCTTCAGCCAAAAATCACACCAAAATTTTTGCATACAACTGATTGCCACGAAGTTTCTGAAGAACTAGCCTTAGGTGATCTTCATGTGTTTCTTCATTCTAGGAGTATACCAGAATATCATTAATGAATACGACCACGAACTGGTCGAGATATTCCATGAATACTTTATTCATTAAGTTCATAAAGTACGCTGGTGCATTAGTCAGTCCAAATGACATGGCCAAAACTCATATAACTCGTATCTTGTGGTAAAGGTTGACTTGGGTACATCTTCAACTTGAATCTTTAACTGATGATAATCTAGTCTTAGATCTATCTTAGAGAATATCTTAGCTCCTCTCATCTGATCAAACAAATATTCAATGTGGGGCAATGGATATTTGTTCTTAATTGTCACTTCATTCAAACTACTATAATCAACACACATTCTTCTTGAACCATCTTTCTTATCCACAAATAGAACTGGAGCTCCCCAAGGGGACAAGCTCGGATGGATAAAACCTTTTTCTAACAATTCTTCTATCTGTTTCTTAACTTCATCTAAGTCCTTGACATCCATTCTATAGGGTCTTTTGATATAGGTGCAGTTCCAGGTAATAATTCAATACAGAATTCTATATCACGATCAGGTGGGATACCTGGTAATTCCTCCAAGAACACGTCGAGATACTCACATACCATTTTGATTTTTCCAAAGCTTTCTCTTCCAATTGATTTACTATGGCTTCTACTTCTGTTGGCATGCTAACATTGACCTGAACTTTCTCTCCTTATGGACTTGTTAATGTAACCATCCTCTTAGCATAAGATATCACTCCATCATACTTGTTTAAATAATCTATTCCGAGTATCACATCAATTCCACTAGATTCCAAGATTATCAGCTCCACTAAAAAGTTTATTCCCAAATCTCAAGCTTGGTTTGAGGGCATGAGTGAGTGGCTTTAATTTCACCTCCCAGTGATCTAATTAATAATTTCCTCCTCAAATGATAGTTTGATACATTTTGCGTTTCCATAAATAACTTGGTTACAAAAGAATGAGATGCTCCAGAATCAAATAAAACCGATGCAGGTATGGAGTTAATAAGGAACATACCATAAACCACGTTAGTGTCCTCTAGAATTAATTCTGCAGTCACATGGTTCACTCTGCCTTTACTCAGGTTCTGCTGATTTTTACCTTGCACATTGCCATAGGCAGGCGTATTCTAGTCAAACTTTTGACTGGTGTTCTTTTGGGGAGTCTGTGGATTGTGTTTTGGGCAGTTATTGGCATAGTGGTCAATTTCTCCGCACTTGAAGCATCCATTGGGTTGGACTGGGGTAATTGGATTGTTGTTTCTGGTCAATGTGTTCACGGCGCTTCCTTGACGATTCTGCGAGTAACCACCAGATCTCTGACCTTGTTGATTAGTCCTTTGATTTTGTGGTTGGTTGATTCTTTGGCTTTCTTGTCCTGAACATTGCATCTGATAATTATTATTTCCACTCTGATTTCCAGAGTGATACTGAGAACCGTGTGAGTTGTTGTGATGACGGGTGCTCCTTCTAGACTCTCCTTGAAATTTTCTTTTGTGATCAGATAGCTCCTTCCTTTTGCTTTACAAGCCAATTTCCTTGTTAAGTAGAGTCTGAAAGTTTGGAAATTTGTGGCTCTGAAGCTAGTAGTTCAAAGGTCCAACCAAGCTTTCTAAGAAACGCTCTTGGCATTTTGCGTAAGTGTCTACCTCCTCTGGAGCATAACGTGAAAGTTGAGTAAAGCGATCATGATACTCACTAACAGACATGTTTCCTTGGGTAAGTGACAAGAATTCTTTCTTCTTTAGCTTTATTATTCTCGAGGGATATGGTGAGCACGGAAGCTATCCTGAAATTCCTGCCTTGTTATAGTGCATCTGCATGTGCTACGGTGTTGGCATCCCACCAGTCAGATGTAGCTCCTTCTAGTCTTTCAGAAGCATGTAAGACTTTTTCCCTATCATTGCACTATGTGATATCCAACTTCTTACTTATCACCTTGAGCCAATCATCGGCGTCCAAGGGATCAACTAAGTGAGAGAAAGCAGGTGGCTGATGGCTCATAAAATCCCTATGCTTATCTCTAGCATGTGGTGCATTCTATTGGGGTTGATTCTGTTGATTTTGTTAGTTGTTGCAGTTACTGCACTGATGTTGTGAGACCCTATAGTAGTTTCATCTCTACAAGCGATGAATTGCTCCATAGTTGGGTTTGGTGGCGTTGGTGGCAACTGCTGACTAGAGTGTTGATATTGATTCTGTCTGGAACTTGAGCGAGTATTCACCATTTGGTTGGTTAGAAAGTGCATCCTTTTAGATAAGTGAAGAATAGAGAAAGATTTTAGGGGGACTAGCCTTTGAACGTAAGTTTAAGAACTATTCATTAATTTTAATGTTCTTATGGCCATCATTCCATATGTTCATTGTGTTAGAAATATGCCCTAGAGATAATCATAGAGATGAGCATATTTCTTTGTATCCATGATATATATATTGCTTAATTGAATATCCATGGAAGGCACCTTGTATTGATTAGCAATTATGTGAATTGTTTGTGAGATTCTTTACTTATATGGTTATTCTAAATGATGTCCCTAGTCAGAGTCGATGACTAGCACATGTATTAGTTGATGACTACATTTCACAAGTCATGAACATGGAGATGTTAAATTAATAATGTGGGCGCATGTATGACATGAGGCTGGACCGACCCAACGTGAGATATTGTAATATAGTTCTCTTCTTGCAACATGAATACTGTATCCTTAGACCTGAGATTGTCGCATGTTCTCAAGATGTGAATTGACTTACTTAGGGACTATCAAACGCTATCCCGTAACTGGGTAGTTATAAAGGTAGTTTTGGGTTTGTCAGGAAGCATGCTATGAGGCATGGTCAGTCAAGATGGAATTTGTCCCTCTCTTTGTGAGAGAGATATCTCTGGGCCCCTCGAGTGATTGGATCAAGAAATGCATGGCCATGCTAGGGTTAAGAGTTAACCATTGAAAGGATTCCAATTCACAGTATCGAGAAAGAGAGGTCAGCTTAGAGCCAGACCAAATATCGTGAGACAAAGGGAACAGCATGTACTTAATGTCGCAATGGTTCGTCTGATATGATCTTTACGTACACATAGGAGTTGACATGTCTTGCTAGAGGCCGCTGTCAATTATTGGGCCAAGTAAGAGTACTCGGGCTATGTCTATTTGTACGTGAACCTATAGGGTCACACACTTAAGGGGAAGGAAGCCTAATTCGGATTAGATCTGAAATTAGACTGGGCTTTAGGGTTAATGATGGGCCTCGGCGTCAGAAGCCCACCATAACACCTATATAATGAGGGGCGGGGGCGCGGTTAAGAGATAACCTAATTCGCCACCTGCAAACCAGCAGCCGCCGCTCGCCTCTCGCCCTCGCCAAGCCGCCGTCGCGAACCTAGCAGTTCGGTACGCGGCGCTTCCTCCCTGTACGTGTGGATACCTCGGAGGTGCTGCATCTGGAGCACTTGGACGAACCGTGCGAGGACGTGAAGAACGCCGGCGACTACACGGCACTGCTCGACGCGTTCGTCTACATCGAGACGTCTTCCGCTGCTCTACGTGTCTAGTGGTAATTCCATGACCTATAACCGCAGTAGTTCTTGGTATTATGGGGATGAAAATTTTGTTTTGCGCTAGCGTAGCCTCCCCGTAATCCTGCACATTGCACTCAAACAAAGATCCAAATCAAACATCATGCAAACATCACCATCACATTGTTATTATTATAATGGTACCATCATAAGGTTCCATCGTCTAACGCGAGATTTGAACTTACTACAATATTACTCATAAAACTTGTACAATAGCCTAGTGGTAGATCGTGGGGCTCCATAGCGAATTCTCTCGCGAGGCAGGGACACAACTATGATCAGAACTTTAGCTTCTGGTGGATCTCTTCCCTCAAGCTAGGCCTCCAGTGCTACAATCCTCACATGAGTGTCTTCAAGCTCCTCATATATCTTTGAAATATCTAGGGTAGCACTGTCTAGGTTAGTGTTAAGACCTGCCACACACCTACAAGGGTGTTGAGGCGATCTTCTCTAGCTTCTCCTAGAACCACGCTGGTCTGCCTCTCACCACGAGGACGTAGAGGAAGATGCTTGTATGCCATGTCGTGCAGCTGTAGACGATAAGTATGGATGAGGGACCACAAAGCTCTCCGTGCAGCATTGCTGACCGAAGCAGCATAGGTTGACAGCGACATCAAAGACTCGTGAGACGAGAGAGTCCTGAACCCTCTATCTCCTTCATCCATCACTCTGATATGCAGACGAGTGATATAATAGCAAGCCCAAGGGGGCTCAGAAAACCCGTCGTGTGTCATAAGAGGACGAGCGTAGGTTCCCAGCGCGTGAAGCACATTATACAGTAAGTTTGGGAAGTGACCCGTCTCAAACATCGAGGTGTAATGCTCAACTATAGGCCACAACCCAACAAAATCATTCTTTTGGTTAGGTTCGTTGTTGTTGTTGTTGGCGTCACCATTATTGTCGTCTTGGTTATGCTCTTCATCATCATCATTGTCTTCATCATCACCAGTATTATCAGGGTCATCAACTCTAGGAGCAGGGACTTGGGCTATGGCACATGTGGTGCTGAAGAAGAAGCTCCAGCAACAAAGGCATGAGGTGCTGGTGATGGAGTGGGTGTCACCACAATCTCCTCAGAACTGTCCTCCAAAATCACACCATTTCCTCGAACAAGGTGGTACAACTCATCAGGATCTTCTTCCACCACAACCGAGTAGAAAGGAGTATGCTGAGGTGGTGTTCACACGGGTGGTCTGGAGAGTGTGCACCATCTACAAGAAGAAAGTGTCACATTAGTTGAATTAAAAGAGACAAGATTAATAAAATAAATTTGTAATAACAAAATAAGCATATTTTTGAATAGACTGGGCTTTCCATTTCTAACTAGTCTAACGACCTAGAGTCAGCATAGATTTCATACCACTTCTATCACACTCGGTTTTTGGGGCAAAACTGAATGCATAACATATATGTGCCAGGATCCATTTTCCACACATATGTTGATGTCACAAGTGTAATATATCAAAAGACAATGCAATAAAGGCATAAAAGAGAGTATAATAACTTCATTACATCATCAATACTTAAGAGTCTTAAATAGTATCATAATCAAAGTACAACGGAAATATCATGGGCGATCTCCCACAGGAAGATGTCCAGAGCGTCGCTAGACTCAGCACTCATCAATATCTTTGTCAAAGTCTTCATCATCACCTTCCGATAAAAAAAAATTAGCAAGGGGTGAGCTCACTTTACGGTGGGGGCTTAGCAAATGGGAGGAATTATGCAAGGTTATCAAGGTAGGCTAGGGTTATGTGGTAAGCATTTTAGTTGGTCAGTATTTTATTAACAACACCTAATTTACTAATTATAAGTGTATACTGACCAAAAACACCTTCGGCAAAGCGATACAGAAGTCTTCCCTTCCTCTACCGAAGGTTCTCGAGACGAAGACCTTACGTAGAAGCAACGATGCCAAATGCCTGAAGCTATCATCAGCTTCGGTCCAGATCAAGCAGAAGAGGAAAAGACTAGATAGACCTTAGTAGTCTAAGTTATGTCTATAAATAAATGCTGAGGGTCATGAATGTAATTTTACCTAGGCTGCGTCCCGTGCCTATAAATAGATGAACAGTAACATCGTACTGTTCACGCTGAATTGTAATCACTCTCTCGCGTCTTCACCTTCGAGCAAGACGAAGGTATTAATGTAATATGAATTCTGTTGATATTTATACATGTTTTGTAGAATAAAAATATGAATGAATTAATGAGATATAGTTACTGTATTCATCTCTTTGCATTCTTCATATTGAATGATGAAGGCATGTCCATCATGACCTTCGTCTGATGATCATTATATCCATGGGGAGATAATGCTTCAGAAGACGAAGGTCCCTAACAATTAACAATTGTGTTGCCTTGTTCTTGACTCACAGCATTTGAGAACAAGTGACCAACATTGACGCCCACCTCCGGTGAACTCACTTCTGACCACAACAGTGACAATGCCTTCGCGAGGAGCTCAAGCCACGACACCTTCGGCTATGAAGCTGGTGCTCCCAATCACGGGCAGTTCAAGTTCTGAGCTAGCTAACAAGAAGTAGAAAACGAGTTACAAAGAAGGGTACAACATGTTGGAGTACAAGGACCCTTCACCAAATCCAAATGGTCACACATTCCAATCACCTTCTCTCAGGAGGACCTTCAACTCAAGGACTACCCCCATAATGATGCAATTGTCATATCTTGTGTTATCAAAGGGTTTATGGTTCATAATGTCCTTGTAGACACAGACAGTCTAGCAGATATCATCTTCGCAAAAGCCTTCAGGCAGATGCAAGAGCAAGATGATAAGATACATGATGCAACACATCCCCTCTGTGGCTTCGGAGGAAGGCAGATAGTGGCACTTGATAAGATAACAATGTCGATTACCTTCGGCTATGTTCACATTACAAGGATAGAGCAAGTTGTCTTTGACATTGTTGATATGGAGTATCCTTACAATGCAATCATTGGATGAGGAACATTAAACGCCTTCGAAGCAATACTTCATCCAGCATATCTATGCATGAAGATACCATCAGACCAAGGCCCCATTGCTGTGCATGGGAGTCAAGAGGCTGCTAGAAGGGCCGAAGGGAACTAGACAGATTCAAAGGACATTCATAATATAGATGAAGCTGAAGCCCATCAACAGTATAAGCACAAAAGAGATAAAGCTGCCTCAGCAGATCAACCGAAGCCCATGCTTTTATGCAAAGATAAAGCTGAGCAGAAGGTATTGCTGGATCTCAATTGTCTGATGAACAAGAAAGAACTCTGATGAGGTTTCTATTCAACAACAAGGATGTCTTTGCTTGGTCAGCCAATGATTTGTGTGGTGTTAACAGGGATGTTATCGAGCATTCACTTAATGTAGATCCGACTATTAGGCCAAGAAAGCAGAAGCTTTGGAAAATGTCCAATGATAAAGCCAAAGGTGTACAAAACAAAGTCAAAAGGCTTCTGAGTGCCGGTGTAATCAGTGAAGTAACATATCTAGAGTGGCTGGCCAATAGTGTGATGGTGAAGAAAGCTAATGGAAAGTGGAGAATGTGCATTGATTTTACAGATCTCAATAAGGCATGTCCGAAGGATGAGTTCCCATTGCCAAGAATAGATTCTCTTGTGAATGCAGCAGCTACTTTAGAGCTCATGAAGTCTATTGGATTGCTATTCAGTCTATCATGAAATATGGATGAAGAAATAAGATGAGCCCAAGACAAGCTTCATAATCCCTAGTGGGACCTATTGCTACCTTCGGATGCCTGAGGGGCGCAGAAAGTCCTTTGCTCACAAATTGGCAGGAATGTTCTAACATATGTTGATGATATCATAGTCAAAAGTACTAAACAAGAAAATCACATAGCTGATCTATAAGAAACATTCGCCAATTTTAGAAAGGCAGGTCTCAAGCTCAACCCAAAAAATGTGTTTTCGGGGTGAAGAAAGGGAAGTTTCTTGGGTGTCTCGTGTCAACAATAGGAATTGAGGCAAACCCAAGCAAGATAGAAGCAATACTTCGAATGGAGCCACCGAAGTCAAGAAAAGGTGCCTAAAGGCTGACAGGAAGACTGACTTCATTAAACAGATTTATTTCAAGGTCAGCAAAAAGGAACTTGCCATTCTTTGAAGTTTTGAAGTCAGCCGAAGTCTTCCAGTGGGGACCAATTCAGCAAAAAACTTTTGAAGAGCTGAAGCAATACTTGATAGAGCTGACAACTTTAACCCCACCTTCGTTAGAAGTCCCATTGCTACTATATGTAGCTGCTTCTCACGCTGCAGTTAGCTCAGCGTTGGTGCAAGAAAAGAAAGATGGCCAAGCGAAGAAGCAAGTGCCAGTATACTTTGTCTCTGAAGTCCTTAGTCCATCAAAAAAAACTACACAGAGTTGGAGAAGGTACTATATGCTGTATTGATGGCCTCCAGAAAGCTTCGACACTATTTCCAATCATTCCATATCATAGTACCTTCTTCTTAGCCTCTCAAGGACATAATAAGGAACAAAGAAGCCACAAGAAGAGTTGGGAAATGTGAAAGAGAAATGTGCCCTTGGGCAATTTCTATAAGTATTTTGGTGATTAGATGCCCAACACGTTATTTGAGTACTAATGTGTTAAATGTGTGAAAGGTGCAAATCAAAGTAAAAGGTATGTTTCTAGACTTAGTACACTGTTTTTTTTTGTGATCTAACATTGTCTGTCTAAGTGCTAGAAACAGTGCTGAAAAGAGAGGAATCGAATTGCAAAAGACTTGGTTGTGGGTAGCCAAACTTCAGCTCAGACTGGCACACCGGACTGTCCGATGGGGCACCGGACAGTGTCCGGTGCGCCAGGCTGGGCAACGGTGAAAAGGCCACTCTCGGGATTCGACGGCGGCGTACGGCTATAATTCACCGGACTGTCCGGTGGTGCACCGGACTGTCCGGTGAGTCATCCGCGGTGAACTCTTCGCTCTCGGGAAATGGAAAAAGGCGACGTGGCTATAATTCACCGGACTGTCCGGTGAGCCAACGGTCACTAGCGCCAACGGTCGGCCACGAAATCTGCTGGGAGACGCGTGGCAGCTACAACGGTTGGCGGGGGCACCAGACTGTCCAGTGTGCACCGGAAAATCGTGCTTGGAAGGAAATCGTGCACCGGACAGTCTACAGTAACTGTCCGGTGGCACACCGGACTGTCCGGTGCGCCACTCGACAGAAGGCAGGAATTGCCTTCCAAAATTGTCTCCAACGGCTCCTAGCTGCCTTGGGGCTATAAAAGGGGTCCCTAGGCGCATGGAGGAGTCACCCAAGCATTTACTAAGCACCCTAAGACTCCAAGACTCCAACTCCACGCATTTGATTCTCTAGTGTTAGTGATTTGAGCTTCATTTGAGTTGCAAACTCCGTTTGTTGTGTTTTGAGCTCAAGTCGTGACTTGTGTGCGTGGTTGTGTTGCGTATTTGAGTCTTGTGTGTGTTGCTCTCCCAACCTTACTCTTGTGCATTCTTTGTGATCAATATTGTAAGGGCGAGAGGCTCCAACTTGTGGAGATTCCTCGCAAACGGGAAGAAGACTATAAGGAAGAAAGTTGTGGTATTCAAGTTGATCATTGGATCACTTGAAAGGGGTTGAGTGCAACTCTCGTCCATTGGGACGCCACAACATGGAAGTAGGCAAGTGTTACTTGGCCGAACCACGGGATAAAAATCGCGTGTCTCTTGTGTTGCTTTCTCTGTGATTGTTTTGTTCAGAAGAACTCGCCTCAAAGCTACTTAGTCGCACTAACTCTTTCATAACTAAGTTTTGTGGCTATTTAGTATTTGATTTTACAGGATCACCTATTCACCCCCCTCTAGGTGCTCTCAATTGGTTCGGTCAAAAAAATCAAAAAAATCGCGAAGATAATTTAAAAAAATTGTTTAAGTGTTTTAAGGAATTTTAGAGATCCTTTGTGAATTTCTCTAGGTCACAATACAACTCTGTTTCAAGTGAAATTTTGTGTGCTTCCAGTCCTTTGTGTTTTTGGATAAGTGGTAAAAATTCAGAATATTTTGAGCTCTTTTGCTGGTACTCATTTGCAAACGCGCCTTTGATTTCTACTAGTACTGAAAAATCTGCTCTATTTACAAAACTGCCATTTCTATTAGATACTTGTACCTCCTTTCTTGTGCCTTAGTCCAACTGTTCTATTACATTTTCTAGGCCAACAACTAGGACGAGTACTTGGAACACTTATTCAGCATTGCTATCTGTTACTGACTTGTGTTCCACATATATATATTTAGTCAGCCTTCCTAGAACTCTAGCTTTCTCTCGAGCAGAACAGGTACTCCTTTGCAATCACACCCACGCTCGTTGGACAGTCACACCGGTCACCGTTTGCCACCTGCAGTGCTGGTAAGAAGGTTGTAAGAGCGGGGTAAGACGCTTCATAATTTGTATTCCACCAGCACCACCCTGAGAGATAGTTGTAGGGTTCACATTGTTTGTTTCCTTTTTGTCTCTGTTTTGTGCTAACAATGACAGGACCAAAGAATCAAATGGACAAGGACAAGGGGCCTAAGCTTAACGACGATGAGTGTGTCTCCCAGATGGAATTGAAGGAGATGATGCGCGCGATGACTGAAGCTTTTAAAAAATACCAGGACTCTGCGGCGACATCCTATGAGCAGCTTGATCGATGAGTTGCTGAACTTGTTACACGCATGGACGTACTGGAGGCTCGTCCCCCACCACCAACTCCAGCCCCAGCTCACTCTCCTGTGGACAACGACGACGACGATGATGACAATGTTTATACACCACCACGACAATGCCTCGCACGTAATCGACAAGGTATGGGAGGTAATGGTAGATGTCATCATAATCCTGAACCAGACCATGATCCATTTGCTAAGATTAAGTTCTCTATTCCACCTGTTCATGGGTTCTTATGATGCTGAAGCTTACTTAGACTGGGAGATGACGGTAGAACAAAAATTTAATTCCCATTTTGTTCCTGAGCAGCATAGGGTTAGACAAGCCACTAGTGAATTTAGAGATTTTGCTATCCATTTGGTGGAATGAACTTGTTAACACACGTGCTGCACCACAAACATGGAATGCGTTAAAAGAGGAGATGCGAGCTCGCTTTGTTCCCCCTTCTTATAGACGTGATCTTTGAAAAAATTGCAACGCTTAGATCAGGGAGACATGTCGGTACAGGAATACTACCAAGAGCTTCAGAAAGGTATGCTACGATGTGGGGTAGTTGAGGATCCGGAGGATCAAATGGTTAGGTTTTATGGGGGATTGAGGCGGGAGATTCAGGATATTGTTGATTATAAAGAATATCATTCTATACAACGCTTGTTCCATCTTTCTATGTTGGCAGAAAAAGAATTACAGGGTCGTCAACAGCGGAGAAGCAGCACTTTCGCTCCACGTCAGCCACCAGCGCCAGCCAAGGCGTCATCATCTTCGGGCGTACGGACGTCCACATCTTCCGCTGTGCCTTCGGGGGTTGCAGCAAAACCTGCTACGACCACCTCTTCCACAGGCCGCTCCTCCGACATCAAGTGCCACCGCTTCCAGGGACTTGGCCATATTTAGTGAGATTGCCCCAGCAAACGGGCATACATTGCTACTGGTGATGGTGGGTATGTTAGTGCTTCTGATGTTGAAGATGAAGATACTGTTGGAGCTAACATTGCAGAGACTTATGATGGTGATGAAGAGGTTCTTGGTAAAACAGCGACCAAGACCTATAAGGCCTTGATTATGCAACGAGCTTTGAGTACCATGGCTAGTGACGACGACAACAGACAGCGCCACAACCTCTTCAACATGTTCCTCATCGTCAAGGACTGCCGTGTACATACCATCATTGACGGTGGTCGCTGCAACAACTTGGTGAACGTTGAGGTGGTCAAGAAGCTTGGCTTGACCACATGAGAGCATCCCCACCCTTATCACATTCAATGGTTTAACAACAGCGGTAAGTTCAAGGTAACAAAAACAGCAAGGGTACATTTTTCTATTGGCTCTTACCATGACTTTGCTAATTTCGATGTGGTGACTATGGATGCTTGCTCTCTTTTACTGGGACAGTCCTTGGGAGTTTGATACTGATGCTATTCACCATGGTAGATCTAATAAATATACTTTGTGTTGCTTCCTATGACTCCCACTGAAATTGTCCACTTTGAACATGAGAAAAAGACTAATGCTAAGCAAAAAGGTGTTTTGAACTCTGAAAATCAGCAACCTATTAAGTTGAAAACTCCTACTTTGCTAGCCACTAAATCTGATCTTGATGAGTCACATGCCTCTGTTGGACTTTGCTATGCCTTAGTGTGCAAAAATGCTTTCTATTCCATTGATGATACGTCTATTGCTTTGCCACTTGCTTTTGCTAACCTTTTGCAAGAGTATATGGATGTGTTTCCCTCTGAGATACCCCCTAGATTGCCACCTGTGCGAGGCATTGAGCATAAGATTGATTTAATTCTAGGGGCGAGCTTGCCCAACCGTGCTGCCTACAGGACCAACCCCGAGGAGACTAAGGAGATTCAGCGCCAGGTCCAGGACCTTCTGGACCGCGGGTACATTCGTGAGAGCCTTAGTCCTTGTTATGTTCCTGTTCTTTTGGTTCCTAAGAAAGATGACACTTGGCGCATGTGTGTTGATTGTAGAGCCATTAATAATATCACAATTCGGTACATATATCCTATTCCTAGATTGGATGACATGCTTGATGAATTAAGTGGTTCTATTGTTTTCTCTAAAATTGACTTGCGTAGTGGATACCACCAGATTCGTATGTCTTTATGTGATGAATGGAAAACTGCATTTAAAATTAAGTTCGGTCTTTATGAGTGGTTAGTCATGCCTTTTGGGTTAACTAATGCGCCTAGCACTTTCATGAGATTGATGAACGAGGTTTTACGTGCATTCATTGGTAAATTATGGTGGTATATTTTGATGATATTCTTATCTATAGTAAGTCTCATGATGATCATATTGAACATTTACGTGCTGTTTTTGATGTTTTGCGTGATGCACGTTTATTTGGTAACCTTGAGAAGTGCACCTTCAGCACCGATCGTGTGTCTTTTCTTGGATATGTTGTGACATCGCTGGGCATTGAGATGGATGAGGCAAAAATTGTTGCCATCATGAGCTGGCCACTTCCAACCACGGTCATGCAGGTTCAAAGTTTTCTTGCTCTTGCAGGATTCTACAGGCGATTTGTGCGGGATTTCAGCACCATTGCAGCTACCTCTCCATGAGTTGAGAAAGAATGGAGTGCTGTTTCGTTGGGGACCATCACAACAACAAGCTTTTGATGCCCTCAAGTCGAAGCTCACACAAGCACCACTGCTGCAACTTCCTGATTTTGACAAGACATTCGAGCTCGAGTGTGATGCGAGCGACATTGGGATTGGAGGAGTGCTCATTCAAGGAGGTAAACCTGTTGCTTTCTTTAGTGAAAAATTGCATGGTCCAACTCTAAATTATTCTACATATGACAAAGAATTATATGCTTTAGTACGAGTTTTACAAACTTGAAAAACATTATCTATGGTCTAAAGAATTTGTCATACATTCGGATCATGAATCTTTGAAGTATCTTAAGTGACAATCTAATCTAAACAAACGACATGCTAAATGGATTGAATTCATAGAATCATTTCCTTACATTATTAAGCATAAAAAAGGAAAGGATAATGTGATTGCGGATGCTTTATCTAGACGTTATACTATGCTGTCCCAACTTAATCATAAAATATTTGGTTTGGAGACTATAAAGGAATTATATGGTGCTGATTTGGACTTCAAAGATGCTTTTGAAAATTGCAGAGAGGGAAGAACGTGGCAAAAATTTATGCTGCGTGAAGGCCTTCTCTACCGTGCTAACAAGTTGTGTGTTCCAGCTAGCTCCGTTCGTCTTCTACTCTTGCAGGAAGCACATGGAGGTGGCTTGATGGGACATTTTGGTGTTAAGAAGACCGAGGATGTGTTGTTTACTCATTTCTATTGGCCTCGGATGCGGTGTGATGTTGAGCGCTATGTCTCTCGTTGCACCACGTGCAACAAAGCTAAGTCCCGACTTAACCCCCATGGTCTTTATTTGCCTCTTCCTGTTCCTCGTGCACCTTGGGAGGATATTTCTATGGATTTTGTTTTGGGATTTCCTAGAACAAAGAGGGGGAGTGATAGTGTTTTTGTCTGTTTGGGGCTTGTTCTCAAATGCTATGAATCAAGAACAAGGCAACATAGAAATTGTTAAATATTGAGGTCCTTCGTCCTTCGAAGCATTATTTCCCTCGGGATATAATGGATTTCGGATGAAGGTTATGAAGGTTATACCTTCATAAACACAACAAATAATGAAGAAGGGTAAAAAATATATAAAGTAACTTGAACATATGATTATCATTATTAACTTATTTCTATTTCATTATTGTAGAAATGATAACAAGTTACAAATGTACCTTCGGCTCGAAGAAAAACAAAAATACCAGCGTGATGCAAAAACAAATGTCCAATGCGTGATTACAGGAGAGCACGTGAACAGTACAGGGGTACTGTTCACCTATTTATAGGCACAGTTCACAGCCTGTATATAATTACATTTACGCCCTTTACAATGAACTATAATAATGACACAGAATATCATGGGTCTTTAAGTCATTTCATCTTTAAGTCGGTTCACCCCTTCGTCTTGATGCATGTCACTGTACCGAAGCTTTATAGTTGATAGCTTCGGCGCTGCTTTGGAGAGGATCTACCGAAGGTGTTTATTTCTTGAGGATCTTCGGCTACGAAGCATACCCCCAACAGTAGCCCCTTCGCGGTGCTAGATCGTTTTTCGTAACGAGCTTGATCCGTGAAAAATCTTCTAAGCTTGAGGATGCCGAAGATCCGAAAAACACCTTCCCTGAGCTCGTTGGCGAGAAACGATTAAAATAATCGTCAGACGCGCGACCCATCTTGCACCGATTACACTCTTGCCAGCGATTCACCTTCTCGAGCTATGTGGCCCACCGTTCAGTGAGCGCGGGTGACTATTTGCCCGGTATTGGAGACCTTGCCGATTTACCTTCCCACCTGCAGCACTATATAAACAGACGGGTAGGTGTGAAGTTACCACAACATTCATTGGTATTGTACTGTTTTGCTGCCAAATTTTTAGTCATAGCCGAAGCTTGATCATTGTGCTCACACAAAATCTGCTTCGGCGCAAGTGTAAGAGCTTCGGAAGAAACAAAAAAACCAATTCAAAGAATTTCAAGTCAGTCATAATCAAATGGTCAGAGTTCGCTCTACTGCAAGAGTCGATCACGAGGGAGACGAAACCGAAGCTGCGGAAACTGTTCCTATCTTGGAAGCAATGAAGCGATCTAGGCTGGTAACACCGGAAGACGTCCCTGCTGCTGAAGCAGAGCAAGCAGATATTGAAGAGACCGACTCTGAAGATGATTACAACATCGCAGTGCCGAGCAAGCCTAGCCACCTGGACTTCGGAAAGTCAACCATCTCCAAAGCTGATTTTCCTAAGATGGTGAAGTCGGGCTACTTCAGCGAAGATAAGAAAGGGCTGATTCGCTTCAGTGGAGAAGAAACTACTCCGAAGCCACAGAAAGATGAAATAGTGATTTTCAAGAGTTTCCTCAAGGCTGGTTTGAGATTTCCTTTGAATAGGATGATTTCCGATGTGCTAAAAAAGTTTGGGATCCATTTTCATCAACTAACTCCTAACGCTATTGTTAGGCTTAGTGTTTATATTTGGGCTCTCCGAAGCCAAGGGGTGGAACCGTTTGCCGAAGGTTTCTACCGGGTGCAAGAGCTACATTATCAAACCAAGGCCAGAAAGGATGGGCTACATGAAAATTTTGGTTGTTACAATTTTGCCTATCGGAAAACTACAAAATTTCCTGTGATCAGCTATCGAAGCAAGTGGCCGGCAGGCTGGAAATCGGTAATGGTTCTACGTCAAGGTTGATGATGACAAGGAGAAGCTGGTCCAGAGTCCGCTTGAACTGATCTTCGGAGAAACTAGACCCCACTGCAATATGACACTAGAAGGTCCAACCCAGACTGCGTTGGCTGAATTTAGGATTATTGCAGAACACATTGGCACTAGAGATTAGTGCAGGAATTTCTGGCTTACAAAATATTTCCAACTATGAAGGAATGGGCTATGCCGAAGCTTGAAAAAGAGAAGAAAGAGGGGGAGCTTGTCCGACTGCCCTACCACTATAAATTCAAGAAATATTTCAAAGCACCCTGCCAAGAATGGCTCGAGACAATCGAAGCAATGTGCACTGAAATTCTTGGGAACTATTCTAAAAAGGAGGATCAATTGATGACAGCAGCCTTCGGCACCCGGCCGAAACGAAGGCTAAACAGAGTGCTTGATGCTATAGGTTTCGAATATCCCGATTATGAGCGATTCGACAAGGGTGCCGAAGGGCAGAAAAGGAAGAGAGTAGCTGGCGCTTTGATCAAAGACGACGAAGATCAATCAAAAAAGAAGAAAGAAAAAATTGAATCGAAAGTGTTAACTTCGAAGAAAAGAAAGGAATCAATCCCGGAACAAAAATCAATTGATGAAGAAGAAAAGGCTTCTGCGACATCTTCTGATGCTGAAATAGAGGAAATTCTAAAGGTAATGACTAAAACTTTGCCTATCAAACTAAGTCCATTGGGGCTTCATCTGACGAAGCTTTTTCATAATGAAAAGGAGCCCACACAGGAAAAGGCATCTAGGCCAAAAAGACAAAGGATTGTTACCGTGACCGAAGTAATTGAATCGACACCACCAAGAGCTCCAACTCTGAAGATGCCGACAGTTGAAATTATGACAGCTACTGAAGCTGTACCTTCGGAGGCTGCCGCAGAAGAGGCCGGAGCCGAAGATGCTAATTCCGAAGGTATTAATTTAGAGAGTGTAGCCGCTGATATAGATAAAATGCTGCTAAACATGGCCGCTGAAGAAACTGCTGCAGCCACCGAAGAGACCACGGCTGCCAAACCCGAGAAAGGAGGAATAACCGAAGATACCTCGGAAGAAGAAACTTTTGACTTCTGAAACCTAATTGGCCAGGAGCTGACTGAAGCTGAAAAAGAGGAACTAAAAGAGTATGCTCTATCTTGTGGATATCGGCCGGGGGCGCTTCTCTTTGGTGGTATTGATGATGAAGGGTTAGGTTGTATACGAGACCAAACCGGTGCGAAGGTTGTCGGTACTTTATCGAAGAGTATTGGCTTCCCGAAGCTTGAAGCGGATATTAGTCGCTACCGTCGACAACATATTACCGACAGTTTATTCTATTCTAATTTCAAGATAAACATTTTGTGTCTAATTCTTATTACTTGTGGTACGAACATATTTTCGAACGAAGGCTATTTGTCCACAGAGCATGCTTTTGAGCAAGGCATTAAAAATGCAACAAGATTTAGAGGATAAAAGGCAAGAAGTTATAATTGAAAATTTAGAAAACAAAATAAAGGAGCAATCTGCTGCTATTGAGAAAAAAGGACCTCGAGCTACAAACAGCCGAAGGCTTATTGATGGATGCTGAAGCAAAAATAACAGAATTAAATTTGAGGCTTCTTTCGCAGTCAGAAAATTTTGAACAAGAGAAACTGAAGCTTGATGCAAGGCTTGAAGCCGAAACTCAAAGAAACTTGGAATTGAAAGAATCTTTGAAAAATCTTCAAAATAAATGCTTGGAGTTCTGCACTCGATGCATTCATCAGCTAAAGCAACTGTTCCATTTTGTCGGAGCCAGTAGTGAAGAGTTTACTCCTTCGGCCGAAGACCTGTCTGGTGCCTTCGAGCACATTGAAGGTGATATTAATGATCTTGATGAAGTTATAGCTGGGCATAGTGACTTTTGTGCCCTGACAGCTTCTCGGGGTACAGCTGTTGCTTTTTTGAAATCTGGCTGTGAACACGGCAAAATTGTTAATAGACCCAACTTCAACCTGTCACCGGCAGACTTAGATGATGTTCCGAATCTCGCTCGAAGTATTGCAAACAGATTTATAAAGTTAGTATGGACAAAGGATGGTCGGAGCAAAGCTGGTGACGAAGCTCGGAGTCACCTCAAGCTGGTAACAAAATCATACCTTATTCTTACCTTTTCCTTTGAATTTGGCTTATAATACTTTCGTACAGATTGACCAGGCCGAAGCTGCAGCTGTAGAGTAGAAGATCGAAGCTCCAGAGATAGTGTCGAGGCTTGCATAGTCTTGTAAAAGTAGCTCAAAAAACTCCTGTAATAACTTGTATAAAATATGATGTAATTTAGAGTTTTACTTTGTAATATAATCTTACTTTTCCATCCATGAATGAAATGCTTTGGTGTGGACGATAAAACTTTTGAGCCATAGGCGAAAAACACCTTCCCTTCTTTGTGTACACAGCGAAGCATAAAATTGCCTTCCTTTTGTATCCGAAGCATGTTTGTACGTTATGTTGATGATGATCCTATGTATGTTTAAGTGAATGTTTATGAATGCAAATGTCATGATGTAATGTATCGTGCAAATGAATGCTCAAATACATATTCGAAGCCATACTCCCTTGAGAATGACTCAAACCTTCTTTGCCGCTTATTTTTCGGCTTCACCGTTTATTTTTCGGTGTATCAGCGCTGACTTTTCGCTGCAAGCCTCCCTTAGGAGCTTCTTCGCCTTTTACTTTTGGCGGAATCAGCGTTTATTTTTCGCTGTAAGCCACCCTTAGGAGCTTCTTCGCCTTTTACTTTCGGTGGAATCAGCGTTTATTTTTCGCTGTAAGCCTCCCTTAGGAGCTTCTTCGCCTTTTACTTTCAGCGGAATCAGCGTTTATTTTTCGCTGTAAGCTCTGCATTCCCTTGGGAACGACTTTTGAGCTTCTCCCTGTTTTCTTTTTTTTTCACTGCACTCGATGGTGCGTTGTCAGCTTTTACATTTACATTTTTGGGGGATATCACTCTTATAGAATTGAAATAAGGAAAAGAAAAATTACATGTTGCGGCCCCATTAAAAACCTTTCTCCCCCTTTGGAAAGGAAAAGGGTGCCATAAAAAAACTAAAAAGCAATAAAAAATAAAAAAGATTACATCAGGTTACACATAATACCGCCGAAGCTCATCCGCATTCCACGATCTAGGAATGTCGTTGCCGTCCATATCCTTTAATCTGTAGGAACCGGGTCTTGACGAAGATACTACCAGAAAGGAGCCTTCCCACTTTAGCTGTAGTTTGCCCACTGTGTCTGGGTTGGCCACTCTTCGAAGCACCAAATGTCCTGGCTTAATGTTCTTCAACCGAACCTTTCTATCACGCCATTTTATTGTTTCGGCTTGGTATTTGTTGTTTTCCGCAGCCTGAAGCCTGATCCCTTCTATAGCATCTTTGTCCACAGAACAATCAGCTTCGTCTTTCACCGAAGCCACTGTTCTTATTGATCCTGCCTTAGCCTCTTCTGGGGTTATTGCTTCATCACCAAACAACAATTTGAATGGTGTAAAACCTGTTGACCTTGATACTGTTGTGTTGTGGCTCCACACCACTTTAATTAATTCATCTGGCCACTTTCCCCTTGGCTGATTGAATATTAACTTCATTATTCCTGTCATTATGATGCCATTAGCCCTTTCAACTAGTCCATTTGATTTCGGATGTCGAACTGACGCAAAATGGATCTTTGTGCCAATTTGTTCACAAAATTCTTTGAAAGCTTCGGAATCAAACTGCATTCCATTGTCCACAGTGATAGCCTTCGGCACTCCGAAGCGACATACAATGTTTTTCCAGAAAAACTTTTGAACAGTAACCAAAGTTATTGTGGTTAAAGGCTTTGCTTCAATCCATTTAGAAAAATATTCTACTGCCACTACAACATATCTTAAATTCCCTTGTGCTGGTGGTAGCGGACCTAACAAATCAAGGCCCCACCTTTGCAACGGCCAAGTGGGTTGTATTAACTGAGTTAGAGTCGAAGGTTGTTTTTGATCTCTTGCACATTTCTGACAACCTTCGCACTTTTGGACTAATTCCGCTGCATCCGAAGCTACTTTTGGCCAATAAAATCCTTGGCGAAAAACTTTTCCCAGCAAAGGCCTAGATCCAATGTGAGATCCACACAGGCCAGCATGTATTTCCTTCATCAATTCTATACCTTCGGCTCTGGATAAACATTTGAGTAACGGAGAGCAGACCCCATGCTTGTACAGCTCCCCTTCTATTATTACATATGGACGAGCTCTTGCCTCTATTCTCTTGTTATAAGCTTCGTCATCTGAAAGGAAATTACCCTTAAGGTAGGAGATGATCTCAGTTCTCCAGTCTTCACTATAAACAGGAGATATATTAAGGACCGTTCTTTCAAGAAGTTCAACCGAAGGTGCTTTTATTGTTTAAAAAAATACTTCCGAAGGTAAGGGCAGCCCCTGGGCTGCTGACTTGGCTAGCGAATCAGCATGCTCATTTCCTCCTCGAGGAATATTTTTTTACAGAAAACCCTTCAAAGGAAGCTCCAATCCTTCGGACCGTATCTAGATACTTCTCAAGCTTTGGGTCTCTTGCCTTACAACTCTTGTCAATATGACCAGAGATAACCTGGGAATCAGTTTTAAGAACCGCCCTTCTGATTCCCATGGCCTTTAACTTCCGAAGACCCAGAAGTAAAGCTTCGTACTCAGCAATGTTATTTGTGCAGCTAAAATCAAGTCTTGCTGCGTAGCAAGTTTTAACTTTAGAGGGTGCGACCAACACAGTGGCTGCTCCTGCTCCGAAGGTTCCCCAAGAACCATCGCAGAATACTGTCCATGCTTTCGGCATCTTTATTTGCCCCTTCTACTTGAGCCCCTGGCGTCCAGTCAGCAATGAAGTCAGCTAACGCCTGGGACTGAATCGAAGATCTGTGTACATAATCAATGCAGAATTCATTAAGTTCCGCAACCCACTTTCCGATCCTTCCAGTAGCTTCTCTATTTCTCATAATGTCCTTCAATGGTTGTGAAGAAGGGTACAATTATATTGTATGCTTGGAAATAATGCTGAAGCTTTCTAGAAGCCATCAAAACAGCATATAGCACCTTCTCCAATTCTGTATAATTTTTCTTTGATAAACTAAGCACTTCAGATACAAAGTATATTGGAGCTTGCTTCTTGACTTGCCCTTCAAGCTTCTCTTGGACAAGTGCCGCACTTACCGCTGAGTGCGAGGCTACCACATATAACAACAGAGGAGCCCCTGGCGTTGGTGGAGTTAGCGTTGTTAGGTCTATCAAATATTGCTTCAGCTCTTCGAAGGCTCTCTGCTGGATCGGTCCCCATTGAAAAACTTCGGCTGACTTCAGTACTTCAAAAAATGGTAAATTTCTCTCTGCTGATCTAGATATGAATCTGTTGAGAGATGCTAGTCTTCCTATCAATCTTTGAGCCCCCTTCTTTGTACTTGGTGGTTCCATCGAAGGATAGCTTCGATTTTATTTGGATTAGCCTCAATCCCCTTTGTTGAGACTAGGACAGCCAAGAAATTTCCCTTTCTTCACCCCGAAGACACATTTTTCTGGATTCAACTTTAAACCAGCCTATCTAAAATTAGCGAAGGTTTCCTGTAGATCAGTAATGTGATTCTCTTGCTTCGTGCTTTTTTACAATGATATCATCAACATAAGTTAGCACATTTCTGCCTATCTGAGATTGAAGAACCTTCGCTGTCATTCTGCTGAAGCTTCCTCCAGCATTTTTGAGCCCCTCAGGCATCCGGAGGTAACAATATGTTCCACTAGGGGTTATGAAGCTGGTCTTCGGCTCATCCTCCTTCTTCATCCAAATTTGATTGATAGCCTGAATAACAATCCAGCAGACTCATAAGCTCTGATGAAGCTGCTGCATCAACTAGGTAATCTATCCTTGGCAATGGAAACTCGTCCTTCGGACAGGCCTTGTTGAGATCAGTAAAATCGATACACATTCTCCATTTACCATTGACCTTTTTTACCATAAAAGTGTTAGCCAGCCATTCTGGGTATTTTACTTCTCTGATAACTTCGGCACTGAGAAGTCTTTTCACTTCATTTCGAGCACCTTCAGCCTTGTCATCAGACATCTTCCGAAGCCTTTGCTTTCTGGGTCTGAAGGATGGATCAACATTAAGCGAATGTTCAATAACATCCCTGTTAACTCCGCAAAGATCATTAGCCGACCATGCAAAGACATCTTTGTTGTTGAACAAGAACCTTATCAAGGTTTTCTCTTGTTCCTCAGACAATTGAGATCCCAGCTAGCACCTTCTGCTCTGCGATATCTTCGCATAAAAGCATGGGTTTCGGCTGATCCGCCGAAGCAGCCTTCTCCCTTCTATGCTTGTATTGCTCACAAGCTTCGGCTTCATCTATGTTGTGGATTGCCTTTGAATCAGTCCAATTCCCCTCGGCCTTTCTGGCGACTTCCTGACTCCCATGAATAGCAATAGGTCTCTGATCCGAAGGTATCTTCATGCAAAGATATGCTGGATGAAGAATTGCTTCGAAAGCATTGAGTGTTCCGCGACCAATGATAGCATTGTAAGGATACTCCATGTCAACAATGTCAAACACAATTTGCTCAGTCCTTGTGTTGTTGACGAATCCGAAGGTCACTGGCATGGTAATCTTACCAAGCGCTTCAATCTGTCGCCCTCCGAAGCCACAAAGAGGGTGCGTAGCATCATGAATCTTGTCTTCGGGCTCTTGCATTTGTCTGAAGGCCTTAGCAAATATGATATCTGCTGCACTGCCTGTATCAACGAAAACATTATGGACCAGAAATCCTTTGATTACACAAGAGATAACCATAGCATCATTGTGTGGGTAATCCTTGAGCTGAAGATCCTCTTGAGAAAAGGTAATTAGGATGTGAGACCATCTTGATTTGATGAAGGGTCCTTGTACCCCTACATGTTGTACTCTTCTCTGTGCCTCCTTCTGTTTCTTGTTGGCTGGCTCTGAGCATGAACCGCCTGTTATCGGGAGAACCAGCTTCGGGGCCGAAGCAGCTCCAGCTTGATTCTTGATCGAAGCCATCGGCTCAAAAAAGTGGAAGTGAGTTCACCGGAGGTGGGCGCCAATGTTGGGGGCTTGTTCTCAAATGCTATGAATCAAGAACAAGGCAACATAGAAATTATTAAATATTGAGGTCCTTCGTCCTTCGAAGCATTATTTCCCTCGGGATATAATGGATTTCGGACGAAGGTTATGAAGGTTATACCTTCATAAACACAACAAATAATGAAGAAGGGTAAAAAATATATAAAATAACTTGAACATATGATTATCATTATTAACTCATTTCTATTTCATTATTGTAGAAATGATAACAAGTTACAAATGTACCTTCGGCTCGAAGAAAAACAAAAATACCAGCGTGATGCAAAAACAAATGTCCAATGCGTGATTACAGGAGAGCACGTGAACAGTACAGGGGTACTGTTCACCTATTTATAGGCACAGTTCACAGCCTGTATATAATTACATTTATGCCCTTTACAATGAACTACAATAATGACACAGAATATCATGGGTCTTTAAGTCATTTCATCTTTAAGTCGGTTCACCCCTTCGTCTTGATGCATGTCACTGTACCGAAGCTTTATAGTTGATAGCTTCGGCGCTGCTTTGGAGAGGATCTGCCGAAGGTGTTTATTTCTTGAGGATCTTCGGCTACGAAGCATACCCCCAACATTGTCGTTGTCTCGTTTTTCAAAGATGGCACATTTTATACCCTGTCACAAAACTGATAATGCTTCACATGTTGCTGATTTGTTCTTCACTGAGATTGTGCGTTTGCATGGTGTGCCAAATACTATTGTTTCTGATAGGGATGCTAAGTTTTTAAGTCATTTTTGGAGAACCTTATGGTTTAAATTGGGAACAAAGTTGATGTTTTCTACTACTTGTCATCCCCAAACTGACGGGCAAACAGAGGTTGTTAATCACACTTTATCTACCATGTTGCGGGCTATTTTGAAAGAAAATTTGAGGTTGTGGGAGGAATGTTTGCCACATATTGAGTTTGCTTATAACAGATCAATTCATTCCACAACCAAGCTTAGTCCATTTATGGTAGTATATAGTTTTAATCCTCGTGCTCCAATTGATTTGCTAGCTTTACCACCTTCTGAAATAGTGAACATGGATGCTACACAACGTTCTGAATTCATTCTTAAGTTACATGAAACAACTAAGTTGCAAATTGAAAAGATGAATGAAAAGTATCGTATTGCTGCTAATAAAGGCAAGAAGGAAATGAAATTGGAACCTGGTGACTTGGTGTGGGTTCATTTGAGAAAGGATAGGTTTCCTGATTTAAGAAAGTCTAAACTTATGCCACGAGCTGCAGGTCCTTATAAAGTTCTTGCAAAAATTAATGATAATGCATATACACTTGAGTTGCCGCCAGATTTTGGGGTTAGTCCCACCTTTAACATTTCAGATTTGAAGCCATATATGGGTGACGAAGATGAGATCGAGTCGAGGACGACTCCAATTCAAGAGGAGGAGGATGATGAGGACATCACTTCTATACATACAATGAATGGACCGATAACACAATCGTGTGCACGACAGCTAAATCTCCAGGTACGTTCTACCCTAGTCAATTGTGTTTCAGAGCTTACTGCTTGGGGCCATGGATGTTTTGATGATTAGGAACATTGGAGAGGACCAGCAAGGACTTTGGAAAGGCGAAGGTGTTGAGGAGGAGCAGCAAGGGCGGCCACAACAGGAAGGAGATCAAGTCCGAATCGGCTGCTGACTCCATCTCGGGTTTCCAGGACCAGTCTGCACTAAAATGGACGCCCAGGATACATCCGGACTCCGATTGTGACGGACTTGATATGGTTGGAAAGATAAGGAGATTATCTAACCAACCCAACTGGTTCCACCCTAAAATACATCAGGAGTCAACAGGGAATCGTCGAAACAATTCAGCATTCAGATTTTGTTTTGGTGCTGCGACACCGTCTGTTGGACCGTGTATCGCGTCGAAGCCCATTAGGGGCAAGTCCAGGGGTCACGCATGCCCTAATACTCTATTTATTCAGCAGCCGCTGCCACATTAGGTTTTGGGTTTTGCTTAGATCAATTCTGTCATCGAACAGTGTCGCCGTCATCGGTTGTGAGACCCCATCCCGTAATCAATACAATTTTGGTTGTGTTTCTTTCATGTTCTTTCTTGTGTTCTTGATTGCGCTTGCAAGGATAAGCCTCTATGACGAGGTCATTCATGTGTCACGGGTGATAACCAACGGAGCCGTGGTGTAGTGATTGCGAGGAACCGTTCGCTCGGAGTCTTGGATCATCAACGTCGAGATCTCCACTCAATCAAGTTATCGTATCTCACGGAAGATCAGGCCATGTCTACTATCACTTCCTGAATGAGCCTAGAGTCGACATGCCAACCGACTCAGCTCGAGTCATAAGAAAAGAGACAGGAAGAATAAGAGGCGCATCAATAAGATCATCTACTACGATAGTGATGCCTCGTCTTCTTCACCACACGACAACGATGACTTCACATCAAAGAAGAAAACGGTCAATCAAAACTATTCATTTGATTATTCTTGTATTCCGTACAATTTTAATGCTCATTTGCTATCAATTCCACTTGGGAAACCCCCCCCCACTTTGATGGAGAAGACTATTCTTTCTAGAGTCATAAAATGCGTAGTCATTTATTTTCTCTCCATCCTAGTATCTGGGAGATTGTTGAAAACGGAATGCACTTTGATAGTATTGACAATGTCGTGTTTATTAATGAGCAAATTCATATAAATGCCCAAGCCACTACTATTTTGCTAGCATCTCTGTGCAGGGATGAATACAACAAGGTTAGCGGCTTGGACAATGCAAAGCAGATCTAGGACACCCTCAAGATATCACATGAGGGAAACGACGCCACCATGATCACCAAAATGGAGTTGGTGGAAGGCGAGCTGGGGAGATTTGCGATGATCAGGGGAGAGGAGCCAACACAAACCTACAACAGACTCAAGACCTTGGTCAACAAGATATGAAGCTACGGAAGCACAAGATGGACGGATCATGATGTTGTCCGACTCATGCTCAGGTCCTTTACAGTTATTGACCCCCATCTTCTGAATCTTATCCGTGAAAACCCCAGGTACACAAAGATGACGCCCGAGGAGATACTAGGAAAATTCGTGAGCGGGCGCATGATGGTGAAGGAAGCTCGATACATGGACGATGCACTAAACGGTCCACTACCCGTCTACGAGCCACAACCGGTTGCTCTCAAAGCAACAAGCAGTAGGGAGGCGCTACCTAGCAAGGTGGCACAAGTGGAGGCTGTCGGGCTCAATGAGGACGTAAGGAGTACCCCAACAAGAACAAGACAAAAGGGAAGCGCTCCTGCTTTAAATGCGGTAAGATTGGTCATTTCATAGCACAATGTCCTGATAATAATAATGACTAGGAACAAGAAAAGCATGGGAAAAGAGAGAAAAAGAAGAACTATAGGAAGGCCAAGGGCGAGGCACACATCGGGAAGGAATGGGACTCCGACTGCTCCTCCTCCGACTCTAAGGATGAAGGACTAGCTGCCTCAGCCTTCAACAAATCCTCACTCTTCCCCAACGAACGCCATACCTGTCTTATGGCTAAGGAGAAGAAGGTACGTATTCGTGACACGCCCAAGTACACTTCATCTCATGATGAAGAATCTTCCGATGATGAAATAGACTACTCTGACTTGTTTAAAGGATTAGATAGAGCTAAGGTAGAGAAAATTAATGAATTAATTGAAGCACTAAATGAAAAATATAGACTCTTAGAAAAGCAAGAGGACATTTTGTATGAAGAACATGACAAATTTGTTAGTGCACAAAAATCTCTTGATTTAGAAACTAAGAGAAATGAAATGCTATCGTCTGAGTTATCTGCTTGCCATGAATCTATCTCTAGTTTAAAGAGTTTGAATGATGAATTAAATGCTAAGCTAGAGGAAGTTAGTAAAACAAGTTCATGTGTAGAGCATGTTAGTATGTGTAATAGATGTATGGATTTTGATGTTGATGCTTGTGATGAACACCTTAATTCTATTACCAAATTAAATGATGAGGTGGCAAGTCTTAATGCTCAACTTAAGACTTGCAAAATTAATTTTGATAAATTAAAATTTGCTAGGGATGCCTACACCGTTGGTAGACATCCCTCAATTAAGGACGGGCTTGGATTTCGAAAGGAAGCCAAGAACTTAACAAGCCAAAGGGCTCCCATTTCCAATAAGGAGAAAGGGAAGGCCCCTATGGTTAGTAATCCTCAAAGGAACCATGCATTTATCTATGATAGAAAAGTTGCTAGTCGTTCCCATTATAATGAGAGTCATGTTCATACTACTTATAATGATTCACATGCTATGTTTGCCTCTAGCTCTACTTTTGTTCATGGTAGAAGTAGGCCTAGGAGAAATCATGTTGTATCTCATGCTCCTAGAAAAATGTGTGTTGGACCTTCTACCATTTACCATACTTGTAATGATTCTTTTGTTCTTTCATGTAAGAATGCAAAAGTAGTTGCCAAGAAGTTGGGATCCAAATGCAAGGGTGATAAAGCTTGCATATGGGTTCCAAAAACTATTGTGACTAACCTGGTAGGACTCAACAAGAGTTGGGTACCTAAAACCCAAGCTTAAATTGCCTTGCAGGTTTATGCATTCGGGGGCTCAAGCTGGATTATCGACAGCGGATGCACAAACCACATGACGGGGGAGAAGAAGATGATCAGCTCCTACGTCAGGAACAAGGATTCCTAGGATACAATCATATTTGGAGATGGGAATCAAGGCAAGGTCAAAGGTTTGGGAAAGATAGCCATCACAAGTGAGCACTCTGTTTCAAATGTATTTTTAGTAGAGTCATTAGGATACAACCTCTTGTCTGTTAGTCAATTGTGCCACATGGGCTACAATTGTGTGTTTACAAATGTTGATGTATCTGTCTTTAGAAGGAGTGATGGTTCATTAGCATTTAAGGGTGTATTAGACGACAAGCTCTATTTAGTTGATTTTTCGAAAGAGAATGACGATCTAGATGCATGCTTAATGGCTAAGACTAGTATGGGCTGGCTCTGGCATCGCCGTCTAGCACATGTTGGGATGAAGAACCTTCATAAGCTTCTAAAGGGAGATCATGTGTTAGGACTAACCGACGTCTGTTTTGAGAAAGACAGACCTTGTGCAGCGTGTCAGGCAGGAAAACAGGTGGGAAGCACTCATCACAGCAAGAATGTGATGACGACATCAAGACCACTGGAGCTTCTTCACATGGATCTTTTTGGACCCGTTGCCTACCTTAGCATCGGGGGAAGTAAGTATGGTCTTGTTATTGTTGATGATTTTTCCCGCTTCACTTGGGTGTTCTTTTGGCAGGACAAATCAGAAACCCAAGGGACCCTAAAGCGCTTTTTAAGGAGGGCTTCAAAATGAATTTGAGCTCAAGGTGAAAAAGATAAGAAGCGACAACGGGTCCGAGTTCAAGAATCTGCAAGTGGAGGAGTATCTTGAGGAGGAAGGCATCAAGCACGAGTTCTTCACTCCCTACACACCACAAGCAAAACGGTGTGGTAGAGAGGAAGAACAGGACGCTTATCGCATTGGCAAGAACGATGCTTGGAGAGTTCAAGACACCCGAGCGGTTTTGGTCGGAAGCTGTGAACACAGCTTGCCACGCCATAAACCGGCTCTATCTGCATTGCCTTCTCAAGAAGACCTCCTATGAACTCCTTACTGGAAACAAACCCAACGTTTCTTACTTTCGAGTATTTGGGAGCAAATTCTACATTCTAGTGAAGAAAGGTAGACATTCTAAGTTTGCTCCCAAGGCAGTAGAAGGGTTTTTACTAGGGTATGACTCAAATACAAAGGCATATAGGGTCTTCAACAAATCTTCAAGGATTGGTTGAAGTCTCTAGCGATGTTGTATTTGATGAGACTAATGGCTCTCGTAGAGAGCAAGTTGATCTTGATGATGTAGATGAAGAAGATGTTCTAACGGCTGCAATGCGCACAATGGCGATAGGTGATGTGCGACCGCAGGAACAACAAGAACAAGATCAACCATCTTCCTCGATAGTGGTGCATCCCCCAACTCAAGATGATGAACAAGTTTCGCAAGAAGAAGGGCATGATCAAGGGGGAGCACAAGAAGATCAAGCAATGGAGGAAGAAGCACCACGGGTCCCTCCAACCCAAGTCCGAGCTATGATCCAACGAAATCACCCCTGTCGATCAGATTCTGGGTGACATCAGCAAGGGAGTAACTACTCGCTCACGCTTAGCTAATTTTTGTGAGAATTGCTCGTTTGTGTCTTCTATTGAGCCTTTTAGGGTAGAAGAGGCCTTGTAGGATCCGGACTGGGTATTGGCCATGAGGAAGAGCTCAACAACTTCAAGAGAAATGAAGTTTGGAGCCTAGTGCCACGTCCAAAACAAAATGTTGTGGGAACCAAGTGGGTGTTCCGCAACAAGCAAGACGAGCATGGGGTGGTGACAAGAAACAAGGCTCGACTTGTGGCAAAAGGTTATGCCCAAGTCGCAGGTTTGGATTTCAAGGAGACTTTTGCTCCTGTGGCTAGGTTAGAGTCTATTCGAATATTATTAGCCTATGCCGCTCACCACTCTTTTAGGCTGTTTCAAATGGACGTGAAGAGCGCTTTCCTCAACGGGCCAATCAAGGAGGAGGTGTACGTGGAACAACCCCCTGGCTTTGAGGATGACAGGTATCCCGACCACGTGTTTAAGCTCTCTAAGGCGCTCTATGGACTTAAGCAAGCCCCAAGAGCCTGGTATGAATGCCTTAGAGATTTCTTAATTGCTAATTCTTATAAGGTTGGGAAAGCTGATCCCACTCTGTTTACAAAGACTTGTGATGGTGAACTCTTTGTGTGCCAAATTTATGTCGATGACATAATATTTGGTTCTACTAATCAAAAGTCTAGTGAGGAGTTTAGCAGGGTGATGACTCAAAAGTTCGAGATGTCGATGATGGGCGAGTTGACCTACTTTCTTGGATTCCAAGTGAAGCAACTCAAAGACGGCACCTTCATCTCCCAAACAAAGTACACACAAGATCTTCTCAAGCGGTTTGGGATGAAGGACGCCAAGCCCGCGAAGACACCGATGGAAACCGATGGGCATGTTGACCTCAATAAAGGAGGTAAGTCCATTGATCAAAAGGCATACCGGTCCATGATAGGTTCATTGCTTTATTTATGTGCTAGTAGACCGGACATTATGCTTAATGTATGCATGTGTGCTAGATATCAATCCGACCCCAAGGAATGTCACCTTGTGGCCGTTAAGCGAATTCTTAGATATTTAGTTTCTACGCCTTGCTTCGGGATCTGGTATCCAAAGGGATCTACCTTTGACTTGATTGGATACTCAGACTCCTGATTATGCCGAGTGCAAGGTTGATAGGAAGAGCACATCAGGGACGTGCCAATTTCTAGGAAGGTCCCTAGTGTCCTAGAGTTCAAAGAAACAGACATCTGTTGCCCTATCCACTGCTGAGGCCGAGTATGTTGCCGCTAGGTCAGTGTTGCGCGCAACTAATTTGGATGAGGCAAACCCTCCAGGACTTCGGCTACAATCTGAGCAAAGTCCCACTCCTATGTGACAATGAGAGTGCAATCCGCATAGCGGAAAATCCTGTTGAACACAGCCACACTAAGAACATAGACATCCGGCATCACTTCCTGAGAGACCACCAGCAAAAGGGAGATATCAAGGTGTACCATATTAACACCGAGAACCAGCTAGCCGATATCTTCACTAAGTCCTTTAGATGAGAAAAGGTTTTGCAGGTTGCGTAGCGAGCTAAATGTCTTAGATTCGCATAACTTGGATTGATCTATAGCATACATGTGTTCTATGCCTTTGATCAAGTTACTTTGTGCATTTCAATCAATTATTGTTATTTATGGTGCTCAAGTTGTACAAGTGATCCCCGGACCTCACAAGTCCATATGCGAATGATGCACATATTAAGGGGGAGATGTGCTACAACTTGACCCTTTGAGACTAACCTATTTGTTTGAGTACTCTGGATGTAGTCTCAAAGGTGCATTGAATGGGAAAATGGACTTGGACGATGAAAAGACTTCCACTGCACTCCGGTATTAGTGTTGTCGGAGAGGAAATCTCCGGCCGGGTGGCGGAATGCACCCACCCTAAATCCTAAGATGAGGAGGGGCCTAAGCGTTTTGCCTGTTACGAGATTGGGAGACGAACACACAAGAACACAAAGATTTAGAGTGGTTCGGGCCACCGGAGCGTAATACCCTACTCCACTGTGTGTTGTATTGCTCGTGAAGCTTGAGTTGTGCCTCGGATGGCTTGAGTCTGAATGAGTGTGTCTGTTATGCCGTGTGCCCTCCCTTTTATAGACCAAGGGGGGCACGTACAAGGGCACTGGGCCCCGACATGTGGGCCCAGGGGCAAAATGGAGAGAAATAACTAACGCCTGCAACTTCTGGGCGATCTCCGAGTGTAGTATTGTCTGTAGCGCTTACAGTATCGACTTCTCACGGCTGCCTCCTCGGTAACAGCGTGAGCCATCATGAGTGCAGGATATGCGGTAGTATGGACACGCCACCAGCCAATTGATTGGGCAGGTTCGCCGCCTGCAGGATGGCCCGGTCGCTGTCCGCCAGAGGAATAGAGAGGGCTCATTAAATGCCAAGGCGGCACATCGCCTGCCAGCGGAGTGGATAGGGCGCATTAAATGCTGAGGCGGCACATCGCCCGTCAGCGGGATGGACAGGCGGTGCGCCCTATCCACATTTAATGCTGAGGTAGCATAGCTTGCGGCGTAGCCCGCGATGCGGCCCGCGGCGCTAGAGGCCATACTTCAGGCTCCACCCGCTGGCTTACGTCACGGGCCATTGGGCCACGTGGCGGCATCAGGTCTCCGCCTGGGCGGGGAGCAGAGGCGTACAGGATGGGATCCGGAACACGTGCCAGCACCGAACCCTAGTCTGGTCCTTAACTAGGGCTTAAGTATTTCTTTCCTTGGAATTCCGGGACCCTACTCTGAGTAGCCCTGACCCCTCCTGAGGGGTCCTGGGACCCGTCCCAGGGTCTGGTTTGTACCTGTGGAGGTCTTGAACCTCGCTCGAAGGTCCGGGCTGTGCATCCAAGGGTCCGGCACTTCCCCATGGGAGTCCGGACCCACCGTCGCCACCTTGGAGTATATCGTCTCCTCTGGCCACATGGCATCCCTGGAGCCACCCACGGTGAGGGGTCCGGTGCTATTCACCGCGCGACTAGAGATAACCGCGCGGGCACCGTGTCTTCATACTGTAGTAAGGGGTACCCCTGATTTAGGTTACCGACAGTGGCCCCCGGGCCCTGCCTCAGGGGATGATACGAGCCTGCAGGTGGGGCCAAAGCTTGACTGGCGATTGGCGCGCTGCTTTCGTGCGCTTGCTGTCGTAATCACTGCCAGTCTGTCTTCGGTCACGTCAACTGCCACGCCTATCCCCGCGACTGACTGACCCGTGGTCTCCGCACTTGATGGCTTTATTGGGCCATGCGTGGGGTGCCTCGATACCGCTGCATTTGGTTTTGGAAATTCACCTTCTTTGTCTTCCAGTGGCGGCCCCGAGGAGGCACGGTACTGGCGCGAGCGGCGGTTTCGACTTCTCTGCACCCAGGAACCGGTGCCCAAGGAGGATGACTTATGGCCCGGGCCCCGCGTCCGAGACTGGGCTTTTGGTTTCAGGCGGAGGTGAAGAGGCGCACTACCGCAGGCGGTGGCATGCTCCTCACGCGGCGGTTCGCCTTCTCCGCACACGGAGGCTGATGCCCGAAGAGTGCGACTCGTGGGCCCGGGCCCCTCGTGCCAGAGGCTGGTCCCCTGCTTTCGGCGGAGGTGAAGAGGCGCACTACCGCAGGCGATGGCGTGCTCTTCACGCGGACGGTTCGCCTTCTCCGCACACGGAGGCCGATGACCAAGTAGTATGACTCATGGGCCCGGGCCCCCGTGCTAGAGGTTGGGCCGCTGCTTTCAGCGGAGACAAAGAGGCGCGTTACTGCGAGTGGTGGCGTGCTCCTCACGCGGTGGTTCGCCTTCTCCGCACACAGAGGCCAACGCCCAAGGAGTATGACTCGTGGGCCTAGGCCCCCATGCCAGAGGTTGGGCCGCTGCTTTCAGTGGAGACGAAGAGGCGCGACGGTTCGCTCCTTGCGTGGCAGTTCGCCTTCATCGCACACGGGGACCGACGCCCAAGGAGCATGACCCATGGGCTCAGGCCTCCGTGCCAGAGGCTAGGTCACCCTGGCGTGTGTCGGGTGAGATCTTCTGCGACGTCTTCGGGGCGTTAGTGGGGGAATCTTTCTTTAAAAAGGGACTCCCCCGGGCATGGTAGCCATTCTCATCACTTGTAGTGCCCTTTCACCCTCGAGTTCTCTACACTCTTCTGCCGTTGTAGCCGCCATGGTCTTGCTAGATCCTCCCGAGCGCCTTCAGCCCGAGGTGGCACTCAACTTGGTGCGCAACCTGCTCGGATGGGGTGTGCCGGCGTTCGCCGGAAGGATCTGTGTCGGTGCTTCTCCTCACTGGCGATCTCACCACCAGAGAGTTCGTGCTCTTCGTCTCCAACCTACCCAGCGGGCTGGCGCTACCGATTTCGTCTTTCTTCATGTTGCTGCTAGAGGAGCTTGGCCTCCAGTCTCAGCACTTCATGCCCTACTTCATCCTTTAGGCGGCCATCATCACCAACCTCTGCAAGGTGTCCATGGGGGCGACGCTTCTTCCCGCTTCTTCCTCCAGCATTCGGAGGAAAGGATGTTCACCAGCCTTGTGAAGGTGGACAGCGGGCTGAGCTGCGGCTGCGCCCCCACCTCTTTAGCTTTGATGGCTTCAGTGCCGCCTCCAATGATGACCGCCGGCCTGGCTACTAAAGACGCCGCCCGGGGGTCGTACAAGACGTCATACGCCGTGGAGATGGTGGTCGCGCGCTTCTAGCACGACCCTACTGATGTCGAGTAGGTCATACCTGTAGACATAAGGCTAGGGCCCCGCTTGAAGGTGGACATAATAACTTTGCTTTTGTAAGGTACTTTTGAGTACTACTTATCGAGCAGTATTAGCACTTATCTGCATACTATTTGCCCCTGTTGTGTGTGGCGTTGCAGACTCCTCTCTGGTACCTGCCCCCCCTGGGATGTAGGCTCGACGTGTCGAGGCTGGATACTAGCATACCTAAAAAAGTTGGCAGCGGCCCCCAGGAGGCAGCCTCGACTGGGACCTGGGCCTGAACACAGCTTCAACTAGGGAGCGTTAGTAGCACACCCATAGGTCTGACATTAGCCATCCTTTGATACATGCACGGGACCAGTAGGTTTTAGTCTGGAAGGCCAAGTTGTGTGTCCGGACCCCCTGGACTGCGGTTCCAAATACTAGGACACCCGTCGCAGAGTGGTGGAGCGTGCAGGCTTACGGTACGAAACCAGGCTAAGCGGCTACACGGCTTCTGGACCACCCCAGGAGACAAGTATCCATTCTCTAGAACCAGACCCTAGGTTGTTGGACCCACAGGACTATAGTTCCAAATACTAGGGTGCCCATCACAGAGTGGTGGAGTGTGCAGGCTTTGGGTACTGGAACCAGGCTAAGCAGCTACACTACTCCGGACCACCCCATGAAACGAGCTCCTGTTCTTTAGAACCAGCCCTAGGCTACCGGACCCCCTGCTTTCGTAGAGGGGTCCTAAACTGCAGGCCTGGCTACTTAATTCGGATGTCATCATGCCGGAACAGATGGGAATTGCACGAGTGGGTTAGATAAAAAATAATATCCGACAACTGCAGGATAAAACCATGGAGGGAGGAGGATAAAACTGTCATAGAAGCACATCTAAGGATGTAAATCTTCTCTTTATGACTTGACATGCTTGGGTGCAGGCCAATAGGTCCGGGCTTATGAGGGCAGACCTCACCGGACTGGCGTACACGTATGCACAACCTAGTTACAAAAGAAGAGAAACTTAACCCCTCAGACTTGCTCCTATTGGGCAGAACTTACATGAGATGCTCCATGTTCCAGGGGTTGGGAAGAGGTTCTCCTTCAGTTGCGACAAGATGGATACGCCCAGGGTCAGCATACTTCCCTCACCTTGAAGGGTCCTTCCCAGCTAGGGGGAGAGTTTGCAGACCCCTTCTTGGTTCAGTACTCGCCGTGGGACTAGGTCCCGACCCGGGGCTCCCTACTTATGCGCGAACCGTTGGCAGTAGCGCCTGAGCGCCTGGTTGCAACGTGCACTTCGGATCACCGCCCGCTATCTGTGTTCATGGATGGAGTCCATGTCCTCTACGTCGTAGCTGTTCCTGCAGTAGATTCATCAACGACTGGACCCGTGGGGAGCCCATAATAATTTCCGAGGAAGGCAGGCTTCGGCCCCATAGACCAGGAAGAATGGGGTCTCCCCGGTAGCTCGGCTGGGTGTGGTCCAGTTCCCCCACAGCACGGACAATAGCTCACTGACCCAATTTGCACCATGCTTCTTCAAGCAGTCATAGGTGCACGTCTTGAGCCCCCTGAGGATCTCCGTGTTTGCCCTCTCCACCTGGCCGTTGCTCCTAGGATGAGCCATGGATGCGAAGCAGAGCTGGGTGCCGATGCCCTCGCAGTACTCCTGGAAGATCTGACTTGTAAACTGGGTCCCGTTGTCCGTAATGATACGGCTTGGTACCCCAAATCTACAGATGATCGGCTTGAGGAAGGCGACAGCAGCACCATGGGTGATGTTGACCACAGGGGTGGCCTCTGGCCACTTGGTGAACTTGTCGATGGCGACAAAGAGGTACCAGTACCCACCGACGGCCCTGGGAAATGGTCCCAGGATATCCACCCCCCATATGGCGAATGGCCAGGAGGGCGGAATCATTTGCAGAGCCTAAGCCGGTGTGTGTATCTGCTTTGCGTGGAACTGGCACGCTTCGCAGGACTTTACCAGCTCGGCCGCATCCTAGAGGGCGGTTGGCCAGTAAAAGCCATGCCAGAAGGCCTTACCGACCAGTGTGCGGGATGAAGAATGACTTCCGCACTCCCCTCCATGGATCTCTATGAGCAGCTCATGGCCCTCCTCCTGGGTGATGCACCGCATGAGAATGTCGTTGGCGCCACTGGCGGTAGAGATCCCCTTCCACCACCGTATAGCGTTTAAGCCAACCGCACTATGCGCTCTGTGGAGACATGGTCTTCAGGAAGGATATTTTCCTTCAGGTAGTCCCGGATCTCGGAGATCCATGCATCGGGACCACTCTGAGCTGTCGGCTGCGACGCCAAGGGGTCGGCGGAGTCCCCAGAGCACACATAGCCTTCGGTGGGTTATGGGACGCCACCGGGACCGCCCGCTTCGAGGTGCCAGTCTCGCCCCCTTCCCCCAGTTTGGTAGGCTGGGCGGTGGGTCTCAACAGCCATCTTTAGAAGACGCCCTCGGGCACGGGTGCCTGAGTTGATGCTCTTTGGGAGAGGTCATCTGCCGCTGAATTATCAGCCTGGGGAACATGTTGCAGTTCTAGGGCCGTGAAGTCCTTCTCCTAGCTTCCTTACGTGGAGGAGGTAAGCTGCAAGTCTGGGCTCGTTGCAGCTACACTCCTCGCGGACCTGCTTGATGATTAGCTGGGAGTCCCCCTTCACGAGGAGCTGGCGGATCCCCAGGAGATAGGGCCGCAGATAAGTCGAAGATCAGTGCCTCATACTCTACCATGTTGTTGGTGGCCTTGAACTCGAGGCGCACCATGTACTTCACCTGATCTCCACCTAGGTCGACGAGGACCACCCCCGCACCAGCACTCTGCTGGCAGGCGGATCCATCGAAAGAAGAGCGTCCAGTGGGGCTCGGTGAAGACCGGGCCCCTGCGCTCCGTAGGTGTGGGGCCCGAATCGGGATCCGGGCCCCTAGGGGCGCTCGGAGGTGGAGTCCACTCCATGATGAAGTCAGCCAGGACCTGACTTTTGATGGCGTGGCGAGGCTGGAAGTCCAGCTGGAACTCAAGCGAGCTCCTGCTGCCCACTTGGCGATGTTGCCAGTGGCATTAGAGTTGTGGAGGATGGCCCTTAATGGAAAGGAGGTCACCACCATAACTCTGTGTGCCTGAAAATAGTGGCGCAACTTCCTAGACGCAACCAGCACAGCATAGAGGAGTTTGTGCGTTTCGAGGTACCTGGCCTTCGCCTCATGGAGGACCTCGCTGACGTAGTAGACCGGCTTCTGGACGGTCCGGACCTCTGTAGCTGGTTCTAAGCGCTCAGGTCCTTGGCCTTCTTGTGTCGCCCTCTCGGCGAATAGCACCATGCTCACCGCCTCTGCAGCCGCCAGCAATGTACAGATATAGTGGCTCCCCTAGCTTCCGGAGCAACCAGGATCAGTAGGGAGACTAGGTGCAGCTTCAACTCTTGGAAGGCTTGTTCTGCTTCTTCGGTCCAAGAAAATGGGCTGGATTTCCGTAGGAGCTTGAAGAAGGGCAGTGCCCTCTCGGCCAGCCTCGAAATGAAGCGGCTAAGGGCGGCGTGTAACAGCTTCTGGACCTCCTCACGGATGAAGTCCTGCCGCTCCATGGATTGTCTCCGAGGCTTCTGGCTCACCAGCTTGGTGTCCGGGTAGATCTTCAGATGGTGCTAAATCACCTCCCTGGGGATCCCAGGCATTTGCGATGGCTCCCAAGCAAACACGTCGGCATTTGTCTGGAGGAAGGCGACGAGCGCGCGTTCCTATTTCTCTCCCAGATTGCCCAGCGATGCAGGTGGTCTGGGAGGGGTCCGCGCCGACCTGGATGGTCTTCGCAGGTCCGCTGTCTGCTCCGGACGGCTGTACCTTCGGCGCCTTGGAGGGCACTTTGGCATCGAAGGTCAAGGGGCTTCTCCCTCCATCGTCCGATCGAGCAATCTCGGCCGCCAGAGCGTGTAGCTTCTCGACGGCCGCAAGCGAGACGGTGCGGTCGCCCCGCACTGGTGAGGACCCCTGCGGGGGATGGCATCTTGAGGACCAAATACCCGTAATGGGCAATGGCCATGAATCGGTACAGGGCCTGGCCTACCAATGATGGCGTTGAAGGGGAGGTTGACATCCGCGACATTGAACTGGACGTTCTCCATGCGGAAAGTTTTCCTCTGTCCCGAATGTAACCGGGAGCGTGATGCTCCCGAGGGGATACACGGGCTGCCCACCTCGGAGAATTGGGCGAGAGGGCCCCAGCCGGGACCCCGGGATCTGTAGCTTGCCTGAATGCCGCATGGCTGATGACGTTGAGGCTGGCCCCTCCGTCGATCAGCACATGGTGCAGCCACATGTTGGCGACGACAGGGGCGGTGACAAGCGGCAGTACGCCAGGCCCCTGCCATGTTGTCGGGGCAGTCGGATGCCCCGAAGGAGATGGTGGTGCTCCTCCACCGTTGGTGCGGAGCAGCCTTGGGGACCCCCGGGACCACCGAAAGAACCTCCCGTTGTAGGGACTTGACGTTCCTATGGGAGGTGAGCTCCCAGCTTCCGCCGTACATTACGTACAGCTTCTTGCGGCGGTCGTTGTCATCGCCGGAGTCAGAGTCTCCAGTGAATACGTCCTTGAGGTCCCCCTCGGGCGACTGGTACCCGAGGTCTCGTTCCCCCGCTGTCGCGGCTTCTTCGTCGGCCCTCTCCTTGCTGGGCCGGTGACGAGGTGGCGAGCCGTCCTTGGAGGACTGCTCGCGCCGCTTGCAGACGCGCTTCGCGAGTTTGATAATCTCAGCGGCAGTCGGCGGCACTGTGGCGGCTGTTAGGGGTGCACAGGGCATGTGCCACTGTTGCCTACCTAGGGCCGTGGGCGCTTGTTGCGTTCACTTCAGGCCCCAGCCCCGGCAGCGACGACCGGAGCAGCAACCTGCTGGCTTCTCATGGCCGCGGCTCTTGTTCTTCTTTTTCTTCTTGCCGCCGCCCTAGGCGAGGTACTCGAGCCACCCGTCTGGGTAACCCCGGTCTGTGGCACCGAGTGCCATGCACGGCCCTCGGTGGCTCTGGCACACTTGTCGGCCAGAGTGAAGAGCGTGGTGACGTTGTCCACGTCATGCATGGCCAACTTCTCCAGCATCTTTTCATCACGTACCCCCTGGCGGAAAGCAGTGATGATGGAAGCATATGAGATACGAGGGATGGTCCCACGTACCTTGGTGAAGCGGAAAATGAACGCCCGGAGGGTCTCCCTGAGTTCCTGCCTCACTACATGGAGGTGTGCCTCCACACCATGTTGTTGGTAAGCGCTGGTGAAGTTCGCCACGAACCACGCGTAGAGCTCTTCCTAGGAGTAGATGGATCCTGGGGCTAGGTTCATGAGCCAAGTCCAGGGCTGGTCCAGACAAGGCTACATGGAAGTAGGTCGCCATCACGGCGGTGTCTCCACCTGCTGCCGTGGTGGCGGTGACATAGACCTGCAGGAATTCCGACAGGGTTTGTCGTACCATCGTATTTCTCCGGCAGGTGTGGCCAGGAACTTGGGTGGCGACGTCGCCACGCGGAGATGATCCGTTAGAGCGGCGTAGCCCACACCAGCCAATGGGATACCCGTCTGGAATCGGGCACCCCCTAGGGTCTATGGTGCGACCGCAAGTGAAGTCTTGCTCGAGGTTGCGACCCTCGAGGTTTTGGCGGCGCTCACGTGCCCTATCCAGAGAGATACGGGCATCCTCGCCCGCACGCCTGCGGTTGAGCTCATCTCGCAGGTCTTCAGGCCTCTCCAGAGAGGCTTGAGCGTCTTCTGCCGCACGTCTGTGGTTGAGCTCCAACCATAGATCCTCGGTCGGCGTGGCCCTCACCAAGGGTGAACGCACCAAGGCCTGATGCCTCGTGTTGGCACCGGGATGATCGAGGCCTAGACCTGGCTGAGCCAGAGTGTGCCATGCCAAGGAGGCGATCCACGTCGTCGCGCCACTGCTTCATAGCCCCTGGCGAGGCCATGGGGCTTGGTGGGTGGCGCAACAACTCTCTGGCCGTGGAAAGCGCCCCGGCGGGAGCAACCCCCGATGGAGTCCGGGACGCCTGTGCAGGCGTGTGCTGCTGTGTGGGGTGCACAGCAGCAGCACCAGGCGTCGGGCGGCTGGAGCTTAGCGACGCAGAAGATGCGGGCCTCCTCCTCCATGAGGAAGTCCTTAGAGGCCACGTCACGGTGCTCGACGATATGGACCATGATGCCGAGCGGGAAAACAAGCAAAAACCTCGAGCCAGCCCCTACCTGACGCGCCAAATATCGAAGAGGAAATCTCCGGCCGGGTGGTGGAATGCACCCGCCCTAAATCCTAAGATGAGGAGGGGCCTAAGCGTTTTGCCTGTTACTGAGATTGGGAGACAAACACACAAGAACACAAAGATTTAGAGTGGTTCGGGCCACTGGAGCGTAATACCCTACTCCACTGTGTGTTGTATTGCTCGTGAGCTTGAGTTGTGCCTAGGATGGCTTGAGTCTGAATGAGTGTGTCTGTTACGCCGTGTGCCCTCCCTTTTATAGACCAAGGGGGGCACGTACAAGGGCACTGGGCCCCGACATGCGGGCCCAGGGGCAAAATGGAGGAAAATAACTAACGCCTGCAACTTCCTGAGTGATCTCTGAGTGTAGTAATGTCTATAGCGCTTATAGTATCGACTTCTCGCGGCTGCCTCCTCGGTAATGCGCGAGCCATCATGAGTGCAGGATATGCGGCAGTATGGACACGCCACCTGCCAATTGATTGGACAGGTTCGGCGCCTGCAGGATGGCCCGGTCGCTGTCCGCCTAGAGGAATAGAGAGGGCTCATAAATGCCAAGGCGGCATATCGCCTGCCAGCGGAGTGGACAGGGTGCATTAAATGCTAAGGCAGCACATCGCCCGTCAGCGGGATGGATAGGTGGTGCACCCTATCCGCATTTAATGCTGCGGTAGCGTAGCTTGCGGCATAGCCTGTGGTGTGGCCCGCGGCGCAGAGGTCATACATCAGGCTCTGCCCGCTGGCTTACATCACGGGCCGTGGGCCACGTGGCAGGCATCGGGTCTCCACCTGGGCGGGGAGCAGAGGCGTACAGGATGGGATCCGGACACGTGCCAGCACCGGACCCTAGCCTAGTCCTTAACCAGGGCTTAAGTATTTCTTGCCTTGGAATTCCGGGACCCTACTGTGAGTAGCCTGGACCCCTCCTGAGGGGTTCGGGACCCGTCCCAGGGGTCTGGTTTGTACATGTGGAGGTCTTGAACCTCGCCCAGAGGTCCTGGCTGTGCATCCAGGGGTCCGGCACTTCCCCGTGGGGGTCTGGACCCACCGTCGCCACCTTGGAGTATATCGTCTCCTCTGGCCACGTGGTGGCCCCGGAGCCACCCACATGTGGAAGGGTCCGGTGCTGTTCACCGCGCGACTAGAGATAGCCGTGTGGGCACCGTGTCTTCATACTGTAGTAAGGGGTACCCCTGATTCAGGGTACCGACAGGTGTATTTAATTCTAAGTTCATTCTTATGCTCTATTTGCCTTTTGCTCTTAGTTGACATTTTTGGTGAGGCAATGGGGTTAAAGGGCCAAAAATGATCCCGTTTTGGTGCTTAATGCCAAAGGGGGAGAAATTAAGGCCAAAGCAAATGGATCAACTACCACTTGTGAATTTTGAAAACAATAGAGTTAGAACTTTTGATTTGTCCAAAATACTCTTATTGCAAAATTTGGTCTCTTATGGGGGAGAATTTTGATTATGGGAAAAAAGGGGGAGTTTTTGGCACTTGATCAATAATTCTCTTGGAATATATCTCAATCTGCCCAAATAAGTGTGTTTGACTTAGAGATAGGAAAAAGAATTTGATTTGCAAAAACAAACCAAGTGGTGGCAAAGAGTGATCCAAATATGCCAAATCATAAGCAAAAACATTTTGGTCTTCAATTTGAATCGATATTGCACTTCTCTTGTTGCTTTTTGATGTGTTTGCATAAATCACCAAAAAGGAGGAGATTGAAAGGGAAATGTGCCCTTGGACAATTTCTATAAGTATTTTGGTGATTAGATGCCCAACACATTATTTGAGTACTAATGTGCTAAATGTGTGAAAGGTGCAAATCAAAGTAAAAGGTATGTTTCTAGACTTAGTACACTGTTTTTTTTGATCTAACATTGTCTGTCTAAGTGCTAGAAACAGTGCTGAAAAGAGAGGAATCGAATTGCAAAAGACTTGGCTGTGGGCAGCCAAACTTCAGCTCCGACTGGCACACCGGACTGTCCGGTGGTGCACCGGACAGTGTCCGATGCGCCAGGCTGGGCAACGGTGAAAAGGCCACTCTCGGGATTCGACGGCGGCGTACAACTATAATTCACCGGCTTGTCTGGTGAGTCATCCGCGGCGAACTCGTCGCTCTCGAGAAACGGAAAAAAGGCGACGTGGCTATAATTCACCGGACTATCCGGTGGTGCACTGGACTGTCCGGTGAGCCAACGGTCGCCAGCGCCAATGGTCGGCCACAAAATCTGTGGGCGCATGGCAGCTACAACGGTCGGCAGGGGCACCGGACTATCCAGTGTGCACCGGACAGTGTCCGGTGCGCCAACGGACCCAGGGCTGCAACGGTCGACTGTGCCCGATTTGGAAGGAAATCGTGCACCGAACACGCTACAGTAACTGTCCGGTGGCACACCGGACTGTCCGGTGCGCCACTCGACAGAAGGCAGGAATTGCCTTCCAAAATTGTCTCCAACGGCTCCTAGCTGCCTTGGGGCTATAAAAGGGGTCCCTAGGCGCATGGAGGAGTCACCCAAGCATTCACTAAGCATCCTAAGACTCCAAGACTCCAACTCCATGCATTTGATTCTCTGTGTTACTGATTTGAGCTTCATTTGAGTTGCGAAACTCCATGTGTTGTGTTTTGAGCTCAAGTTGTGACTTGTGTGCGTGGTTGTGTTGCGTATTTGAGTCTTGTTTGTGTTGCTCTCCCAACCTTACTCTTGTGCGTTCTTTGTGATCAATATTGTAAGGGCGAGAGGCTCCAACTTGTGGAGATTCCTCGCAAATGGGAAGAAGACTATAAGGAAGAAAGCCGTGGTATTCAAGTTGATCATTGAATCACTTGAAAGGGGTTGAGTGCAGCCCTTGTCCATTGGGACGCCACAACGTGGAAGTAGGCAAGTGTTACTTGGCCAAACCACGGGATAAAAATCGCGTGTCTCTTGTGTTGCTTTCTCTGTGATTGTTTTGTTCACAAGAACTTGCCTCAAAGCTACTTAGTCACACTAACTCTTTCATAACTAAGTTTTGTGGCTATTTAGTATTTGATTTTACAGGATCACCTATTCACCCCCCTCTAGGTGCTCTCAAAATGGGCTACAGAATTGAATGAATTCACCATAGATTATGTTCATAGATCTTTAATTTAATATCAGGCATTAGCAGACTTCATTGCCGATTGGACGCTAGGGGCTCAGGACGAAGAAAGAATAAAGGATGATGAAGCTTGGATAGTGTTTTATGATGGGTCCTGGGAACCTTCAGTGTAGGAGCAGCTGCCATTCTAATTTCACCATCTAAGATCAGAACTTGCTACGTAGCAAGACTGGAGTTTAGCTGCACAAATAACATTGCAGAGTATGAAGCCCTTCTCTTGGGGCTTTGAAAGTTTAAGGCAATGGGAATAAGAAGGGCAATCCTCAAATCTGACTCACAAGTTATTACAGGCCACATTGACAAAAGCAGTAGAGTAAGAGATCCGAAGCTCGAGAAGTATCTGGACACAGTCCGAAAAATGGAAGCCTCTTTCGAAGGCTTCTCTGTAAAGAATATCCCAAGAGGAGAAAATGAACATGCAGACCTATTAGCCAAGTCAGCAGCATAGGGGCTCCTATTACTTCGAAAGTATTTTTTGAAACAATAAAGACACCTTCAGTCAAGCTCATGGAGCGAGCAGTGCTTACAATCTCACCAGTGCACAGTGAAGATTGGAGGACTAAGATTATATCTTTCATGCAAGGCAATTGTCTTTCAGATGATGAAGCTTATAATAAATGAATGGAAGCTAGAATAAGGCATATGTAATCATAGAGGTAGAGTTGTATAAACAAGGAATCTGCTCTCCATTACTGAAGTGTTTGTCTAGAACCGAAGGTCAAGAGCTAATGAAGGAGATACATACAGGACTATGCGGAGCTCATATTGGGTCTAGGCCTTTACTTGGAAAGGTTTTCAGACAAGGATTTTATTGGCCGAAGGCAGCTTTGGATGCAGTGGATCTAGTTCAAAAATGTGAAAACTGCTAGAAGTGTGCCAGAGACCAAAAACAACCTTTGTCTCTAACTCAGCTAATCCAGCCCACCTAGCCATTGCAAAGGTGGAGTCTAGATTTATTAGGCCCACTTCCACCAGCGCAAGGAAATTTAAAATATGTTGTAGTAGCGATGGAATATTTCTCAAAGTGGATTGAAGCTAAACCTCTAGCTACAATCACTTCGGCCACGGTTCAAAAGTATTTCTGGCAAAATATTGTTTGTCGCTTTGGTGTGCCGAAGGCCATCACAGTTGATAATGGAACTCAGTTTGATGCTGAAACATTCAAAGCTTTTTGTGACCAAATCGGTACAAAAATACATTTTGCATCAGTAAGACATCCGAAATCAAATGGACTGGTAGAACGAGCCAATGGAATCATAATAACAGGGATAATGAAGTCAATCTTCAATCAGCCCAAAGGAAAGTGGCCAGACGAGTTGATACAAGTGGTATGGAACCACAACACTGTTGTCTCAAGGTCAATAGGATTTACCCCGTTCAAGCTTCTGTTTGGTGACGAAGCAATAACATCGAAAGAAGAAAGAATGTGTTCAATAAGGACCCTAGCTTTGACAGAAGACGAAGAGGATTGCAAAATAAGAAAAGACACCATAGAAGGGACTAGGCTCCAAGCAATAGATCACATCAATAAGTATCAAGTTGAAACAATTAAATGGCGTGATCGGAAGGTAAGATTGGAAAACATCAAACTAGGACACTTGGTACTTCGGAGAGTGGCCAACCCAGATACAGTGGGAAAACTTCAGCTCAAATGGGAGGGTCCTTTCTTGGTGATGTCTTCGTCAAGACCTAGATCATATATGCTAAAAGACATGGATGGAAACAACATTCCAAGGTCATGGAATGCAAATGACTCCGAAGATATTATGTGTAAATCTTGTAATTTTCTTATTTTTTCCCTATGGTACCCTTTTCCTTTCAAGAGGGGAGAAAGGTTTTTAACAGGGCCATAGGTTGTAATTTTTAATTTTTGAGCAGCCATATGTAATACAATGGCCAAATCCCCCACATGTAAAATGTAAGGATCTGGGATTACACCATCTAGTGTAAAAAAGTATGAACAAGCTCTAAAGTCGTCCCTAAGGGGATACAGATCTATAATGCCACCTAAGTGAAAGGTGAAGAAGCTCCAAAGTCGTTCCTAAGGGAATGCAGAGCTTAAATGTCACCTAAGTAAAAGGTGAAGAACCTCCAAAGTCGTTCCTAAGGGGATGCATAGCTTAGCTCCAAAGTCATTCCCAAGGGAATGTAGAGCTGAATAACCACCTAAGTAAAAGGTGAAGAGACTCCAAAGTCGTTCATAAGGGGATGCAGAGTCTGGGTGTGTATTTGTGTGTTTTTTACCTTCATCATACATGTTCATACTTCATCACATCATCTTTTGCATTCATACAAACATACATTAGACATTTGTAGACTCATCATCATGACAAAAAGCACAAAGCATTAACAGGAAAAGCGAGGACTTCTGCCTTCAACGAGAAAATGCTTCATATATACGAAGATGCTTCATCTCAAATGAAATTTCGTTGTTTATGAGACCCGGTCGTTGATTTTACTCAAAGATGTGCTTTGATATGAACGAAAAGAAGGGAAGGTGTTTTTCGCCTTCGGCTCAAAAGCTACTGAGCATTGGTTTCATCCACAACAAAGTAGTCAGTACACGAATGAAAGGTAAAAAAGCATTACAAAGTATTTACAAATATTTACAATTTTGTTCACATTCAATTACAATTCTTCATCAAATAATACACTTCTTGCGCAGAAGAATTTCCAAAGTGTTTCTACAGATACCAAGGGGAATCCTCTAAAGTCTTCTTCAAAGCTTCATACCTAACTTTGGTTCACTAACCTTCGGGCTTTGTTTCCAGCCAACTCGCGGCCACCCTTAGCCTAGATTTGAGTGATGAACCTGTTGCCTATGATTCGGGCTTCGGCTAGAATATCAACCAGGTCCAATGATGAAAGGTCGAAATTTAGCCTATTGACAGCCCTTGCGTGATTGCACCCGGCTGAAAGCGACCGCCGTACCACGAGAAGCTACCAGCGCACAGAAGTCTCCATGACCAGTTATGACTTCGTCGAGGATGTCAACCTCCTTCTCGACGCATTTGAGTGCTCGAGGGACATCTCAGCATAGAGGCTAGCTTCCTCAGGTGCAGCTCCAACTGAATTGAATATACTTCTTAATCGGGCGGTGCATTGGCTTGCAAAATTAAAACATCTCTCCTTAAGAGTTCTCAGCGTTTCATTGAGCTTCATGTTCTTCTCAGCCTCAACCTTGAGTGTCAGTGTTCAAAGCTTCAGTTTCGTGGTTGAATTGGCTGGAGTTTTCTTCCAAAAGTGTCTGAGCCTCTGTCAGTTCTTTGCTTAATTTCTTATTCTAAGATTGCGCTTCGGCAAGCGATCCTTCTGTAGAGCCCAAAATTTGTATCAAATAAAAACAAGGATATAAATAAATAAATGTAGTTATAAGTTAATGTCTTGAGAAATTATGGAACCTTGAGAGATTAATTGAATTTCTTCTATGTGTGCATATTCAATTAATGGGATTATATTGTTCAAATAACAAATAAATAATGAAATATGCATCTCATGCCGATAATTTTGTTGTGGTGCATTTTGTTTGAATAAAGGAATCAAGACTTAATTTGGCCTCAAATGATAAATGAGAATATATAAAAAAAATGAATAAAAAGAAAGGAATTTTAATTAAGTCCATTACCCGCTCCATAATTAAATAATAGGAAGAAAGATAAATAATAAAAATGCAAATAGTGGGAGTAATATTCACATTAGGATGGTATTTAATAATTTGAGATCTAAAATAAACCAGGAATTTAAAATTGGGTTTGAATCTTTAAATTTGGAATTTGAAAAGAAAATAGAAAAAAAAGAGAAACTTGTCTCTGCACTTGGGCCAATTCTCCCTCTTCTCGGCCCATCTCGCCTCATCTCCTCTCTGCCTCAGCCGCTGCGTTGGACTCACACGCCGCGTGCCCGTAGGAGCCCTTCGCCACTGACTGGTGGGACCAACCGGTCAGCCCTTTCCTCTTCGCTGACCGCCAGAACTGAATGTCGTGGGCGCCGCCAGAGTCCGTGCGACGATCTCGCCGTGAACCTCGGGGTAGTCTGGTATGCTCCGGCCTATCCGCCATGCCCTACCCCCATATAAGGAGACCGCCGCGACCCTTTCCCTTGTCCCAGCTTTCTTCTCGCGCTCAAACAAACCCGGCCGGGTTCGCCCTCGTCCGTCGCGGCGGACGAAACCAAGCCGTGGTCGCCGTCTCTCGCGTGTGCCGTCGTTGAACCTTCGATGACTGCTCTGTGAGGTTCGATGGGATTCAACGAAGATGTACAGGGGCTTACCAGGGCCGGGCGTCAAGCACGACGTGGCCAATTGCTCACCGGAGCTCGGCGGACAGCTCTGGATCGCACCACACCGTGGTCAAGGCCCCACGCACCATAGCCGCCGGTAAATCCTGCACTGTCGTATTCGCCATGTTCCCAGCATCGTATTGCATCAACCAATTTCGAGAATCGGGCACTGTGGCGTCGGGTCGGTGTACACCGGCGGGATCGCCGCCGCGGTGGAGAGAACTCTGTCGCGCAGTCGGCTGGTTTGGGGAGATGGTGTTCTGGCCGTTGGATCGGGGGGGAACGGCTGAGATTAGAAACAACGCGTACCTCTTCGCGATGTTAATCAGTGCCGTCGGATGGGGATCGGACGGGAGCTCGTGCGCCTTGGTCATTTTTTTTGTCCAGTCTGTTGATCGGGCATCCGACGGTTGCAATCGCACGCGAGTGTATAATGGCAGGGATCTAATCTTAGCCGTAGATGTAGGATCGTCCGGTCCTAGTCGAAACATACCCCTTCGGCCAGGCAACTTTGTAAATGAAACCCTGACCTTTCTAGGAATTAACCCGCAGTCCATGCGCCGGTGGTCTGGGTCTCAGTTTTTCTTACACCTGAGTCCCTGTGTTCCCCAGAAATTGGTGCTCGGTCCAGAGAACAAAGAAAATGGATAATTAATTACAGAAATTGATTTTTAGTGTAAAAATAAATCTAGAAACTTGTTTAATTCATATTAAATCCATTTTAACTCCAAATTTATCCATTCCAGTTGCTATAAATTCATATTAATATTGTTTATCCCCTGATAACCTTATTTGCTATGAAACTTAAATTGGAGTTATGCACTTGATTCCTGTTGTACCCTACTCCTAAACCTTTAGAAAATCATATCTTCTAAACCGTAGCTTCGAATTTAGTGATTCTTGTTTCTATGATCTCGTTACGCAGCGTAGAATATTATTATTTAGTTTATTCTTATGTTTGGTGTAATGTTAATTTTGTCTATACCATATTTGTTTGTATTGCTACGACTAGCGTGAGGTCACGAGTCACCTGAAGATCATCCTGGTACCTGGAATCTCAAGTCCCAGGCAAGTTGTGCCCTTGATCACTTCTTTTTACCCACTCATGTTCTAATTAATCATAATGATCTGCATAGGTTAATTTTGATGGGACCCAATAGGTTACCCTAGTTTGACTATCTTTATACCTTGTTCACCACTGAATCTTTGGGTAGTACTTGCTATCGCTTTATGTGGTTTTGGGTATAGAGATACACATTACTATTCATGATTATACTTTTATTGTCAGTTGTTATTTACTGTTCATGTTAAGATCATTATGTTAATTGGAACATGGAGAACCACCCGGGAAAACAGTGCTACCACAAGGGAGGAATGGGACCCCTTGGCTGATTAATTAGGAAAGCTAGTGGAAGACTACCTTACCCGAAAGGGGCAAGGGCAGTAGGGGAGTGGTCAGTGTAGGGAGGCCCTCGGGAGGATTTTGCTGCGATGGCGGTCCTGCAAGGGATTCCTGCATTGGAACTTCCTATAAACTGTAGCGGGTTTTCTGAAGCTAGTGGAACTTTGTAAAGGCCTCGTAGTGTTACCCTGCCTCGCCTCCTCGGTAGAGGTGTATGGGAAGTCGTGATCCCTTGGCAGATGGGTAACATGACTTGTGGGTAAAGATGCGCAACCTCTGCAGAGTGTAAAACTGGTATACTAGCCGTGCTCACGGTCATGAGCAGCTCGGACACTCACATGATTAATCTATGGAACTTAAATTCAATTTGTCATATGCATTGCATCGCAGGTGATGTTGTTACTTCTGTTCTACTATTTAATTGGGTTGGTATTTACTTATACTTAGTAATGGCTAATAAAATTTTGACCAACTTTAAAAGCAATGCTCAGCTTCAGCCATCCTCTTTGGTAAGCCTTACACTTCACATGAGCTCCCACCATTGGCGAGTTCATACACATTATTCCCCACAACTTGTTGAGCGATGAACGTATGTGAGCTCACTCTTGCTGTCTCACACACCCCACAGGTCAAGAACAGGTACCGCAGGATGAGGCACTTGGAGGATGCTGCGATGAGTTCGTGAGAGGTCTAGGTCGTCGTCTCCCAGTCAACTTTGGGTTGCTGGACCGTTGTCTCCTTATAATGTAATTATTTATTTTGTATAGAACTCCTGTTATATATAAAGATGTGACATTCGATCCTGTGCCACTATACATCATATGTGTGAGACTTGGTCCCTGCATACCTGGTGTTTATGTTCGCGCCCGGGTCTTGGTGCCCCGAAACCCGGGTGTGACACCTTCGGCTGAACACAACAACTCATCTTTTTCCTTTAGAGAATCTTCAAGTTTCTTAATCTTATCTTCCAAATCCTTGACAATAATTTTGTTTTCCCTGTCTTCATCATCTTGTTGCATTTTTAAAGCTTTGCTTAGTAACAAAACTCTGTAAAAATGAATTCAAAGTTAGAATACCTAAGTTAATACGGAGATATCAGCGGTAACTTGCAAAAAGGATCTTACTTTGAAGTTAGAATAAAATAAGCTGCCTATGATGTGCTGGCGTCTGTAGTAGCTGATGTCATTTTCGAGCTTCAGGAATCCAATACTCTTAGACATGGTGCTTATAATTTTAGCACCTGGCACGGTCGTGGATGCATCCCACAACTTCTTCATCGACCTCGCCAAAGAGCATTGACCCTGGCTGGTAGCCACAAGACATTGCAAATTCTTTTAGCTCTAATATGTCCTCTTCGGAGAGCTGTTGGCCGCCCAAGTGCCGTAGGTCGAAATTCACTCCTTCCAAAGAGGTTCCTTCAATTTTCTTCCCCTTGTCTAAAACTACTGCGGCTATCTCCTTCTCCGCAACCACGTCTGATATAAGTCTGTCAATTTCGGACAGAGTGGTTGTGAGATTTTCGTCTTCGTCTGCAATGGTAGCTTCGGCATTAGTCGATTTAGCAGCTTTATCTGTCGAGGCTGGGGGTGAGATTTGTTCAATGGCTTCCAGTATATTCATCATGCGTCATTTCTTTTGGCCCTCGTCTCTCCCATCAGTAGCCAAAGAGATTTCCTTTTTCTTTAAGAGGCTAGTCAGTTCCAATCCCAGAGGACTTAGCGGTGCGAATGGGAAAGACTTAGTCATTACCTTCAATATTTCTGAGACCTCCGCAGCAGAAGACGAAGGGCTTGCAGTTTGCTTCGGCACATCTTGCATCTTTGTCTTCTCAAAGGATTTCTCGGCACGCTTCCGTTTTTAGGAGCCAATACTTTCAATTCCAGCACAGTTTTTCTCTTCTTCGAAGTGTCTTGGTCTTCCTTGATAGATCGGATAGCTTGCCTACTCAGTATACTAACAACCCTTTCCTCTTGACTCCTTCGGCCTCTTCAACAAGCCTTTCGTAGTCAGGGTACTCAAAGTTAAGAGCATCCATTACGGGGTTTAGCCTTTGTTTTGGCCGGGTGCCGAAGGCAGCAGTCATTAGTTGATCTTCTTTTCTTGTATAGTTTCCAAGAATTTCGTTGCACATGGTTTCTATTAGTTCTAACCATTCAGTGCATGGTTCTTTAAACCCCTTCTGAAATTTGAAGCGGTAGGGCAGATGAACAAGTTCATATTTCTTCCCTTCTTTCTTCTTCGACATTCCCCAGCCGCTAGAAGTTGGGAATATTCTGTTTGCTAAATATTCTTGCACTAAGTCCCTAGTGCTAATGTGCTCAGACATGATCCTAAATTCCACTTTGGCCAGTTGGCAAGGAGACCCTAGCTGCATATTGCACAAGGGTAGAGTCATGCCAAAGTTCAGCTTCAAGGGACTCATTACCATGCTCATGAGCTTCTCCCTCTTCTTCTCATCAGCCTTCATGTAAAACCATTCACTTGTCCAGCCAGTGGGCCACTTGGTCCGATAACCGATCACGGGGGCCTTCGTATCCTTTCGGTATGCAAAATTGTAGCATCCAAAATTTTTATGCAGACCATCAGTCCTTGCCTTTGTCTAATAATGAAGTTCATGAACCTGGCAAAACCCTTCGGTGCTAGCACTCTTTCCCTGGCTTTAGAGAGCCCAGATGTAAACGCTAAGCCTGATAATTGCGTTCGAGGTTAGCTGATGGAGATATATCTGAAATTTCTTTGAAAGTTCCCCTATCATATCATAAAGGGGGAACAAAGCCCCGCCTTGAAGAAGCTCTTGAACACAACAACCTCATCTTCCTTTGGCTCTGGAATTACTTCTTCTCCAGCAAAGCGAATCAATTCATCTTCATTCTCTCCAAAATAACCTAGTTCCTTCATCACAACCAGATCCTCTGTTTTTACTATGGATTTCCCAAATTCAACATGACTAGGTTTGGTTGGGCACAGAATACTATCGTACTCTTCACTTTCATTATCACTTTCAACTTTGGCCACTGCTTGTTCAGCTTCGACATTGGAGGTACCTTCGGTAGTAGCTCCCTCTTGCACAACCAGACCTGACAGCCTCATCACTTCTGATATGGGTGCTGTCTCGGTTACTTCAGTCTCATCCCCCTCACAAGACACCCTGGCAGTGGATTTTACTCTGGCCATTTCAATGTTCAGCTTCTTTTAGACGAAGCTGATCTTAAGTGACGAAGCGCTTGTTTGAAAGCACAATGCAGAGAGCTTTGGCTTCAGTTAAAATTTTCAATAGCACAACGGTGCAATAGCAATGAATGTTGTGGTAACTTCTCGCCAACATGTCTGTTTATATAGTCTTGCAGGAGAAGAAGGCGAACCGCCAAAGCGTGTATACTGGCTAAATGGTGGACCGGCCAGCGCTCGAAATATTTTAATTGTTTTTGATAACATGCTCAAGGAATGTGTTTTTGGACCTTCGGCATTCCGAAGCCTTCGTGTTTTTCGTGGATCATGCTCGTTATGAAAAATCGATCTAGCACCACGAAGGGGCTACTATTGGGGGATCTTCTTCCCCGCCGAAGGTCCTCAAGACAAAATCACCTTTGGCAAAGCAATAAAGAAGTCTTCCCTTCCTCTACCGAAGGTTCTCGAGACGAAGACCTTGTATAGAAGCAACGATGCCAAATGCCGAAGCTATCATCAGCTTCGGTTCAGATGAAGCAGAAGAGGAAAAGACTAGATAGACCTTAGTAGTCTAAGTTATGTCTATAAATAAATGTTGAAGGTCATGAATGTAATTTTACCTGGGCTGCGTCTCGTGCCTATAAATAGATGAACAGTAACACCATACTGTTTACGCTGAATTGTAATCACTCTCTCGCGTCTTCACCTTCGAGCAAGCTGAAGGTATCAATGTAATATGAATTCTGTTGATATTCATACATGTTTTATAGAATGCAAATATGAATGAATTAACAAGATATAGTTACTGTATTCGTCTCTTTGCATTATTGTTTACAGATTGAATGATGAAGTCATGTCCTTCATGACCTTCGTCTGATGATCATTATATCCATGGGGAGATAATGCTTCGGAAGACGACGGTCCCTAACAATTAACAATTATGTTGCCTTGTTCTTGATTCACAGCATTTGAGAACAAGTGACCAACAAAGTGTATCCCAAAACCCCAATTAATCGTGAGCATAATGATTACATCTCAAAAGCACTTAAGTAAAACCACTTAAGCAAACCATTTTAACCCAAGGGATCATGATTTATTGAAAGGGAAATCTGCCCTTGGGCCATTTCTAGTTGTTTTGGTGATTAGATGCTCAACACATTTCTATGGACTAACAACTCCAAATACGAGCATCAGAGCAGGTGTTTGAAAGGCACATTGAGAAATATAAGAAAAGTGCATTATTGGAGTATATTGCAAATCCTATTGCATTGAAGGAACAAAGGTACGATTCTAGCACTTAATAAATTGTTTTAGTTGCTAACTATGTTCATCTAAGTGCTAGGAACCTTCTCAAGTTGAACCAATTTTAAGAAAAGAAGTTTGGTTCATTTTGGCCAAACTTGGGCAAGTCAGGACTGCACCGGACTATTTGGTGTGCACCAGACAGTGTCCATTGCCCAGACTATTCAGCTGGCGAACATGTCGCTCTAGGGATTCTGCCGGGGTGTCGCGGTTATAATTCACCAGACTGTCTAATGTGCACTGGACTATCCAGTGTGACTGCCGTGCGCCTGGCCAACGGTCGGCCACACAATCTGCGCTAGCCACGTCAGCTGAGCCAACGACCACCCAGCTTCACTGAACTTTGACCAATCTACAACTCCTAGATTCGGCGACCACACTTTCAATTCATTAGATAGAGATTTGAGTGTGTTCTTGAGCTGTAACTCCGCTGTTTTGATTCTTGTGCTCTCTTCTTGACTTGTGTGCGTGTTGTTGCAGTGATTGAGTTCTTGTTTGTGTTTCTACTCCCATCCTTACTTTGTTTTGATTGTAAACATTTGTGTAAGGCGTGAGAGACTCCAATTTGTCGAGATTCCTCACAACCAGGAACTATATAAGGAAGACAACTGTAGTACTCAAGTTTGATATTTTGATCACTTGAGAGGGGTTGAGTGTAACCCTTAACCGAAGGAGGTCACCACAACATGGACTAGGCTTTGGCCAAAGCACGGATAAAATTGCCATTTCTCTTGTCCATTTACTTTATTGTGATTATCATCTTCTTGAGTCCTCATATTCACTTGTATTATTGCTCCTAAGTTTGACACACATTTCAAAGGAGAAATGAAGTGAAGAGTTCTCCTCTCTCCATCTCTACTCATACCAACTTGGTTTTAGCTTTCACTAACACTCATTATAAACCAAGTTTGTGTTGTTTAGAGTTGAAATTTGCAGGATCACCTATTCACCCCCCTCTAGGTGCTCTTAATTGGTATCAAAGTCGTTCTCTTCATCAAGGGACTAACTGCACGAATAAATGGATCCTAAGGGCAAGGGGATTGTGATCAACGACAAGGAGAAGGAGACCCTCAACAACAACGAGCCAAAAGGAGATAAGCCCAATGACTCAGGCTCGAACAACAAGAGGAAGGACGGGAAGAAGAGGCGCATCAAGAAGATTATCTACTACAACAGCGACACCTCCTCATCTTCACCAAAGGACGACGATGAGGATGATTCTACTTCAAAGAAAAAGATGGTTCATAAAAACTATTATTTTGATTATTCTCATATTTCATACAACTCCAATGCTCATTTATTATCTATACCACTTAGCAAGCCCCCACACTTCGACGGGGAAGATTATTCTTTTTGAGGTCATAAAATGTGTAGTCATTTATTTTTCTCATCATCCTAGCATTTGGGAAGTAGTAGAAAATGGAATGAATTTTGATAGTAGCGATAATGCCATATTTATTAATGAGCATATTCATAAAAATGTCCAAGCCATTACTGTTCTTTTAGCATCTCTATGCAGGGATGAATACAACAAGGTGAGTGGTTTGTATAATGCCAAGCAAATATGGGACACCCTCAAGATCTCTCATGAGGGTAATGATGCTACGATGATCACCAAGATAGAGTTGGTGGAAGGCGAGCTAGGGAAATTCGCAATGAAAAGGGGAGAGGTGCCAACTGAAACATACAAAAGGCTCAAGACCCTAGTAAACAAGATTTGAATCAATGAAAGCACAAGATGGACGGATCACGACATCGTGCGCCTCATGTTAAGGTCATTTACTATAATTGATCCCCATCTTGTTAATCTTATTCATGAAAACCCTAGGTATACCAAAATGTCGCTCGAGGAAATCCTTGGTAAGTTTGTAAGCGGACGCATGATGGTAAAAGAAGCAAGGTACATCGATGACATCACCAATAGACATCTTCCTCTCTACGAGCCACAACCCATTGCACTCAAAGCAACGTCCAACAAGGAGACGCTCCCAAACAAGGTGGCGCAAGTGGAGGCGGCTAGACTTAATGAGGAGGAAATGTCTCTTGTAATAAAGCGCTTTAAGACCGCATTGAAAGGACGCAAGGACTACCACAACAAGAACAAATCAAGGGGAAAGCATTCATGCTTCAAGTGTGGTAAGACTGGTCATTTTATTGCTCAATGTCCCAATAATGAGAATGACCATATAAGACAAGAAAGGGGAGAAGGAGAAAAGGAAGTTATACAGAAAGACGAACGACGAGGCACATATCAGCAAGGAATGGGACTCGAACTGCTCTTCATCCGACTTCGACAATGAAGGACTTGTTGCCTTTGCCTTCGACAAATCCTCCCTCTTCACCAACGAGCATCACACTTGCCTCATGGTAAAAGATAAGAAGGTTTATGCATCTGGGGCTCAAGCTGGATCATTGATAGCGGATGCACAAACCACATGACGGGGGAAAAGAACATGTTCACCTCCTATGTCAAGAATAAGGATTCCCATGACACGATCATCTTTGGAGATGGGAACTAAGGCAAGGTAAAGGGAATAGGTAAAATAGCGATTACTACCAAGCATTCCATTCCTAATGTCTTTTTGGTAGAATTGCTTGGATATAATTTGCTTTCTATTAGTCAGTTATGTCACATGAGTTACAATTGTTTATTAACAAAAGTTGATGTAACTGTCTTTAGAAGAAGTGATGGTTCATTAGCATTTAAAGGTCTATCTGACGGCAAGCATTATTTAGTGGATTTTATTAAAGAAAATGTCAATCTAGATGCATGTTTACTTGGTAAGACCAATATGGGATGGGTTTGGCATCACCGTCTAGCGCATGTTGGGATGAAGAACCTTCAAATGCTTCTAAAGGGAGAACATGTGTTAGGACTAACTGATGTCTGTTTTGAGAAAGACAGACATTGTGCAGCGTGTCAAACTGGTAAATAGGTGGGAACAAGTCATCCAAGCAAGAATGTGATAACGACACCAAGACCATTGGAACTTCTCCACATGGATCTCTTTGGGCCCGTTGCTTACCTTAGCATCAGTGGAAGTAAGTATGGTTTAGTAACTATTGATGACTATTCCACTTCACTTGGGTATTATTTTTACAAGATAAATATGAAACCCAAGAAACTCTCAAGCACTTCCTAAGACGGGCTTAAAATGAGTTTGAGCTAAAAGTGAAGTGATAATGGATCTGAGTTCAAAAATCTTCAAGTGGAGGAATATCTTGAGGAGGAAGGCATCAAGCATGAGTTCTCTGCTCCCTACATGCCCCAACATAATGATGTAGTGGAGAGGAAGAACATGATGCTCATTGTCATGGCAAGGATGATGCTGGGAGAATACAAGACACCAGAACAGTTTTGGTTGAAAGCCGTAAATACGGCTTGCCATGCCATAAACCGTCTCTATCTTCATCACCTCCTCAAGAAGACGACATATGAGCTACTCACCAGTAACAAACCCAATGTTTCTTACTTTCATATTTGGGAGCAAATGCTACATCTTGGTAAAGAAAGGTAGGCATTTAAAATTTGCTCCCAAAGCTGTTGAAGGGTTTTTACATGGTTATGACTCAAATATATACAAAGGCATATAGAGTCTTCAACAAATCTTCGGGTTTAGTTGAAGTCTCTAGTGACGTTGTATTTGATGAGACTAGTGACTCTCAAAGAGAGCAAGTTGATATTGATGACATAGATGAACATGAGGTTCTGACGACAACAATGAGGACTATAGTGATAGGCGATGTGCGACCACATGAATAACAAGTGCAAGATGAACCTTCTGTCTCAACGATGGTGCAACCCCCAACTCAAGATGAGGAACAAGTACCTCAAGATGATAGCATGGATCAAGGGGGAGCACAAGAACAAGAAGAAAGAGAGGATGAAGGAGTACCACATGCACCTCCGACCCAAGTTCGCACCAACATTCAAAGAGATCATCTGGTGGATCAAATTCTTGGTGACATTAGCAAGAGAGTTACTACTCGTGCACGTATTGAAAATTTTTGTGAGCACTACTCTTTTGTTTCTTCTATTGAGCCTTTCAAGGTAGAAGAAGCCGTTGTAGGATCCGGACTGGGTGTTGGCCATGCAAGAGGAGTGTCACAACCGGTTCCAGGGGGTAGAACCGAGCGCATACCATATGTGTGCCAGGATCCATTTCCGCACATATGTTGACTGTCACAAGTGTAGTATATCAAAAGACAATGCAATAAAGGCGTAAAGAGAGTATAATACTTTATTACATCATCTGAAACATTGTATCTTTAACAAGTATCACATCAAAGTAAAGCGGAAATAAACAACTGGGCAATCTCCCACAGGAAGATGACCGGCGCATCGTTAGACTAAGAATTCATCGACGTCGATAAAATCTCCATCAAAATCTCCAGCATCACCCTCTGATCAAAATATTAGCAAGGGTGAGCTCACTTATGGTCGGGGCTCAGCAAGTGGGGGAAAAATTAATGCATGTATAACAAGGTGAGGCTAAGGTTGAGCAGTAAGCATTTTAGTTGGTCAATATTTTATTAACAACACCTGTCTTACTAATAAGTGTGAATCCCAAATATCCCAATTTAACAAAGGAATACGAGTATAGCAAAAACACTTAAGTGAAACCACTTAAGCAAGTTATTGGCAGATCATCGGATCTCAATTTAATTCCATCTTCAAGTTCAATTATCATGTGAGGAGTCCAGGTCGCTCATAACCGGGAGCACGGCTGATATATCAGTTTTACACTCTGCAGAGGTGGTACAACTTTACCCACAAGCCATGTATCCCATCTAGCCCGGGTTGATCGGACCCTTAAACACTGCCGAGGTGAATGGCTAGGGATCCATTATGAGGCTTTCACAAAATACACTTAATACGAAGCAACCCACTAAGGTTTCTAAAGACGATGGTGGTGGTTCCCTGGGTGAAGTACCTTAGCCAAGAATACGACACCATGTTAACGTGGGCTGCCAGCACCTACCGCTCCCCCTCTTACCCATATTTCAGGTAAGGTTGCCAGGCACTAAGCATATAAAGCTAATTACCAAAGCTAGAGCCATGATAGCACTCGTGGTTACACTGTTATCCTGGGTGGTCACTCCATGTTCCAATTAATAAAGTTATCTTAACCATCGGGTTAATGTCATAATTGCCAATTAAATTTTTGGAACATTAAAACCAATTAATGAGTGACATTAGAAATCATTAAGCTGAGCTGTAGCACAAAATTTGCACAGCTTAATAATTTTCCCAAGTTAAACAAGGAATACAGGGTAGTAAATCTAGGAAATCCTTAATTAGATTATCCCATCAAATTATGCAATATATCAAAAAGTAAACATTATTATATGCAATGAGTAGGTACAAACAGAATATACAGAGGGAGAATCCACTTGCCTTGCTCAAACGAGTCCTACGGATCGTCTTCGAACGAGTTTGGTTCGCCTACCGCACCGTCAGCTTCTAATAACGTTACACGTCGCCATACAAAAAGAAAGTATACAGTAATAAATAAACATGCACCATTAAATAAACCTACACCATTACACAATTAAACACACATCACACTTATCACATCTTAAATACGTCCTAATCGCTGTAAATACTTATTAATTCCATTATAGTTATTATTGTGAATCCTAATGGTGAATTTATGAGTGGGTGCAATAAATACAGTTTAACTAGTATTAATATATTTTAACATCATCAATGAAAATAAATAATACTTATTGTCTTTTAATACTAATAAATAAATTAATACCTTTTATTATTTCTAACTCAAATTATTTAGTATAGCAAAAATGAATTTAACATTCTAAAAATCCTTATAAACTACTAATTGAACATTTTCCAACACAAGCGAGGTTATTTTGACATAAACTAGTACTCTAACAATTTTAGTGCTAAATTTGCGAACATGTTTATTTGACTAGCAAAAATCTATTTTCCATCCTACTAATGATATTTTCTCCCTTCTTTATAAAAAGAAAATGTTAATAAAATAGTTAACTAAATCATCTAGAATTCCTATATTATTCATATGACATGAGTTCTATACCATTTTCTAAATCCATTAAAATGCACCTATAACTATAATTCTCCAAATAGTTTCTAAGTTTATTGCGACCAAATTTACCTACAAAAATTTCTATCTATTGTTTTTATCACCAACGTGTGATTACTAAATTTTGTCATCCTTTTCTAATCCAAAAATCATCGCATCGATTAACATGAATTCTCACGGTACTAATAATCGCATGAATCTACCAAACAATTCCATAACGCACATACACATAAATTGTGAATCACACGTGTTCATATTACAACAAACAAAATATACAACTCATGAATCGAATCAAAAAGTAATTTTATAAAATACACAAAATAATTCGGGTCGTCATCAACCTTGGGTTCGCACGTGTGACAGGGAGAGTTCGACGGGGTTCGGCCGGATGGAGAAAAGCAGGGGCTCGATTATGGACGACGAGTGCGTGGCTCCGGCGACGAACTGCGGGCTCCGGTGAACTCCGGCTGATGAACGGCAACAAACGACGGCGAATGGCACTAGCGATGAGCGAGGAGAGCTAGAGAGAGAGGCGAGTTCGGGTAGGAGGGAGAAGAGAGAGAGAGCTCTGCTGCCCCTTTTATAGAGAGAGGGAGGGGAGAGGAAAAGGGACGCCAGGGAGGTCATGGGGCGCCGGCAGGTCTTCAAGTACTGTCAATGGCGTCGGTTACCGGAGGGAAAAATGGGGGAGGAAGAAACGGTCGCAGTGATGTTCCATTATCGCGGACAAGAAACGGATGCGCGGGGTGCGCGGCGTCAGGTCGGGGTCGCGGTCGAGCTTGGAGCGCTCGGCGCAGGGTCGGCGTGCTCGGACCGAGGCTCGGGCTGGATGGCGCACAGGCATCGCGGTCGGTCGGGCTCGGTCGTGGCTCGGTGCAGTCGGGGACGTCGGGGACGTCGCGGGGTCGGGGTCGCGCGGGGAGCGCGGACGTCGGCTTGGGCGCGGGGCAGGGCGCGCGGCGAGGCAGGCTGGCGCGCGCGTACGGCTTCTGGGCCGCGGCAGCGGCTGCTGCACGCGGGCATTGCGCGTGGAGCAGGGCGCTGCGGCGCGGTCGCTGTGCTGCTGTGCGGCTATGCGGCAGGGAGAGATGCGAGGGGAGAGAGAGAAGCTAGTGGGGAGGGAGAGAGAGAGATGTAGGGAGGCGGCGGCGGCTGGGATTTTTCAGGGAGCGCGCGCGCGGCTGGGTGCTAGGGTTTGGGGTAATGGGCTCCTAGTGGGCCGGTTTAGTTTAGGTTTAGTTTTTTTTTTAAATTCCGAAGTACATTTTTATATAGCTCAGAAATTCATAAAACTTCACCAAAATTATTTATAAATAACATATTTATTTTTAGACTAGTAATTATTATATTATTTAATTATTATATTAATTACTAGGTTATTTTCCTTTAAAAGAATTGATAATAAACATCCAATAATCAATCAAGCGCATACAAAGAAAATGATCAAAATGCAAATAAATAATTAAACACTAATAAAAAATTATTACCATATTTAACATAATAATCTAAATATTATTATTTATTTTTTTAGTTGATAGCTTTTTGTGGTGTTACAAGGAGCTAAACAACTTCAAATGAAATGAAGTATGGAACCTGGTGCCACGTCCAAAGAAAAATGTTGTGGGCACCAAGTGAGTGTTTCGCAACAAACATGATGAATACAAAGTGGTGACAATAAACTAGGCGAGACTTGTGGAAAAAGGTTATGCCTAAGTTGCATGTTTCGATTTTTAGGAGAGTTTTGCTCCTATAGCTAGACTTGAGTCTATTCGTATATTATTAGCCTATGTTGCTTACCATTCTTTTAAGCTCTATCAAATGGACGTGAAGAGCGCTTTCCTCAATGGGCCAATCAAGGAGGAGTTTACATAGAGCAACCCCTTGGCTTCGAGGATGATAGGTACCCCGACCATGTGTACAAGCTCTCTAAGGCGCTCTATGGACTTAAGCAAGCCCCAAGAGCATGGTATGAATGCCTTAGAGGTTTCCTTATTTCTAATGCTTTCATGGTCAGGGAAAGCTGATCCTACTCTCTTCACTAAGACTTGCAATGGTGATTTGTTTATATGCCAAATATATGTCGATGACATAATATTTGGTTCTACTAACCAAAAGTCATGTGAAGAGTTTAGCAGGGTGATGACACATAAATTTGAGATGTCCATGAAGGGAGAGTTGACTTACTTCCTCGGATTTCAAGTAAAGTAACTCAAGGAAGGGATATTCCTCTCTCAAACAAAGTACATCCAAGATGTCCTAAAGAAGTTTGGGATGAAGGACGCAAAGACTGCTAAAACTGCCAATGGGAACTGACAGACACTTGGACCTCAACGCGAGAGCCTCAAAGGTGAATGGAAAGGGAAATGGTGAACTTGAACAACGAACAAGGCTTCCATTGCATAACTGTATCATGTTCAAGTTGCTCTTGGTGTTCATTGCCTTCTTGCTTTTAATTTGCAATGTTTGGTGAGGCAATGCGGTTTAGAGGCCACTAGTTTCTTCGTTTTGGTGCTTAATGCCAAAATGGGAGAAATTAAGACCAAAGCAACTGGATCAACTACCAGTTGTGAAATTTCAAAAATTATTGTTAGCACTTATCTTTTGATCAAAACTCTCTTATTGCAAAACTACTCTCTTGTGGAGGAGAAATCGTATTTATGGGAAAATGGGGGAGTTTTTGGCTTTTGATCAAAATTAACTAGTCTTGAAAAATGGTCGATTTGCCAAAACAAAGAGTTTTTGACATAGAGGTAAGAAAATGAATTTGTTTTGCGAGGCAAAATGATCCAAATATGCCAAATCCTATACTTATTCTATTGATGTTTGATTTGACTTCAATTTGCAAAAGATGGCTCATATTTGATTATGTTAGTGCCTCTTTAAGTTGCTTTTGATGTGTTGGCATAAATCACCAAATAGGGGGAGATTGAAAGGGAAATGTGCCCTTGGGCCATTTCTAATTGTTTTGGTGAGTACATGCTCAACACATTTCTATGGACTAACAACTCCAAATATGAGCATGAGCGTAGGTGTTTGAAAGGCACATTGAGAAATATAAGAAAAGTGCATTATTGGAGTATATTGCAAATCCAATTGCATTGAAGGAACAAAGGTATGATTCTAGCACTTAGTAAATTGTTTTAGTTGCTAGCTATGATCAACTAAGTGCTAGGAACCTTCTCAAGTCGAAAAAATTTGAAGAAAAGAAGTTTGACTTAGTTTGGCCAAACTTGGGCAAGTCTGGACTGCACCAGACTGTTCCGTGTGCATAGGACAGTGTCCGGTGCTCAGACTGCTCAGCCGGCGAATAAGCCGCTCTTGGGATTCTGTCGAGGTGCCACGGCTATAATTCACCAGACTGCTCGGTGGGACAGCCGCGCGCCTAGCCAACGGTAGGTCGCGCAATCTGCGCATACCATGTCAGCTTAGCCAACATCCACCTAGGCTACACCGGACTGTCCGGTGCGCCATCGGACTGTCTGGTGCATCAAGTGACCAACGACTAAAAACCTTCGGCTCGACGATTAAGGAAATGAATATGTGACTGCAGTGTCCGATGTGCACCGGACAGTCCGGTGCACCCGCGGATAGAAGTCAACTAGGGCCTTCCAAATGAAGATCAAATGACTCCTTGGTCCCTTGGGGCTATAAAAGGACCCCCTAGGTGCATGGAGCTGAAACCCAAGTACACTTTGAGCAATCTACAAATCCTAGACTCCGCGACCACTGTTATCGATTCATTATATAGAGATTTAAGCATGTTCTTGAGATGTGACTCCGCTGTTTTGATTCTTGCCCTCTCTTCTTGACATGTGTGCGTGTTGTTGTGATTGAGTTCTTGTGTGTGTTTATATTCGCATCCTTACTCCGTTTTGATTGTAAACATTTGTGTAAGGCGTGAGAGACTCCAATTTGTGGAGATTCCTCACAACCGGGAATTGATATAAGGAATACAACCGTGGTACTCAAGTTTGATCTTCGGATCACTTGAGAGGGGTTGAGTGCAACCTTGGACCGAAGGAGGTCACCACAACGTGGATTAGGCATTGGTCGAAACACGGGATAAAATCGATGTGTTTCTTGTCCATTTATTTTATTGCGATTATCGTCTTCTTGAGTTCTCATATTCACTTGTATTATTGCTCCTAAGTTTGATACACATTTCAATGGAGCAATCAAGTGAAGAGATCTCCTCTCTCCATATCTACTCATACCAACTTGGTTTTAGCTTTCACTAACACACATTATAAACCATGTTTGTGTTGTTTAGAGTTGAACTTTTGCAGGATCGCCTATTCACCCCCTCTAGGTGCTCTAATTTATTCTCCATCTTTAAGTTCAATTATCATGTGAGGGTCCAGGCTGCTCTTAACCGTGAGCACATCTGACATATCAGTTTTACACTCTACAGAGGTGGTACAACTTTACCCACAAACCATGTATCCCCCTCTAGCCTAGGTTTTACGGACCCTTAAACACTGCCTGAGGTGAATAGCTAGGAATCCACTATGAGGCTTTCACAAAATATCCTTAGTACAAAGCCACCCGCTAAGGTTTCCACGTTAGTATTGGTGACCCTCAAGGTGAGGCTCGTGGACGGGGATCGTCGCGGCTTAATCACTAGGTATCGTCGCCCCCATGATGTCCTCCCTTCCGTCCACACCATGTAGCATCTCTCTGATTGGGTTTTGGGGCATAGTGCGACCAGCGGGGGATCGCCGGAGTGAACGCCATCGTTTGGCCGCGGTCAAGACCGCACAACCCGGCGACAAGGAGAGAGATGCCTTAGCGACCGTCGGATCTACGGGAACGCTGAGGATTCGATGAAGCACCCCGTTTCGCTGGATTGTATGTGGGCGGGTCTGGCCATGGTCGCTGCCACGTGACTATGGGACCGGAACTGGCTAGCCGTCGAAGGTAGAAGAGGGCACAGGAGCGTAGATCTGTTGGCGAACGACCATGATTAGAAGTTAGGGGGGTTGCCTCGACGACCGTCAGATCTTCAACGGATGGATAGGATTAGAACATGGTAGCGTTTCGAGTGAATCGATCTAGCAAGTTGATCTGAAAGTAAGCGGTCTAGAGTCAACCGGGTGATTTTAAAATCTTGGCCGCCGATCGTTGATTTGAAGGCCTACGTTGCTTACTAGTGTAGTGTTATGAACGAATGAATCTGCATCCTTGGTGGACGATCCAACGGCCTGTAATGTATGCGGGTTCATAAGTAATCCGATCTAATCTAGGCGCTTGAAAGATGATCCGATGGTCCAGATCACACCATACCCCTTCACCGAGCCCAATTCGCATATAAGCCCCTCAGCTTCATTATAATCAACCCGCAGTCCACACTGAGGGTTAGCCTGAGTCTTAGGGAAATTGTGATTTAGGCCCCTGTGTTTCTCTGTTATTGGCGCCTAGTCCAGAGCTCAAGAAAAATCAGATAATGAATTTAGAAATTGATTCTCAATACACAAATAATTCTAGAAACTTGCATAAATCATATTTAATTCATTTTAGCTCCAAATTAATCCATTCTAGTTGCAATAAATTTGTTTTAATAGTATCTATCATCTAGTGCCTCTGTTTAGCCATGAAACTTGAATTAAAAATGTTCATTTGAATTAATCTATTCTAGGTGCTTAATAACTTCAGAAATTCATAACTTGGTAACCGTAACTCCGAATTTAGTAATTCTTGTTCCTACGATCTCGTTATGCAACGTAGAATATTATTACACAGTTTATTCTTATATTTGGTGTGATGTTAATTTTCCTATACATGTTTGTCTGTATTGCTACGTTTAGCAGTGATGACACGTGTCATCCGAAGAGCAAGTTGGTACATGGAATCTCAAGTCCCAGGCAAGTTGTGCCCTTGATCACTTCTTTTTACCCAATCATGTTCTTATTAATGATAATGATCTACATAGGATTAATTTTGATGGGACCCAATAGGTTACCCCAGTTTGACTATCTTTATACCTTGTTTACCACTGAACTTTGTGGGTAGTACTTGCTATTGCTTTATGTGGTTTTGGGTAAGGAGATACATTATTCATGATCACACTTTTATTATCAGTTTATTATTACTCTTCATGTTAAGATCATTAAGTTAATGGGAACATGGAGCGACCACCCAGGAAAACAGTGCTACCACAAGGGTGGTATGGGACGCCCTTGGCTGATTAATTAGGAAAGCTAGTGGATGACTACCTTACCCGAAAGGGGCAAGGGCAGTAGGGGAGTGGTCAGTGTAGGGAGGTACCTTGGGTTGATTTTGCTGCGATAGCGGTCAGGCGAGGGATCCCTGCATTGGATGCTTCCTATAAACTGTAGCGGGTTTTCTGAAGCTAGTGGAACTTTCTAAAGGCCTCCTAGTGTTACCGTGCCTCGCCTCCTCGGTAGAGGTGTATGGGAGTGGCCTTCTCTTGGTAGATGGGTAACATGACTTGTAGGTAAAGATGTGCAACCTCTACAGAGTGTAAAACTGGTATATCAGCCATGCTCACAGTCATGAGCAGCTTGGACCCTCACATGATTAATCTATGGAACTAAATTCAATTTGTCATATGCATTGCATCTCAGGTGTTGTTATCACTTTTGTTCTACTACTTAATTGGGTTGGTATTTACTTATACTTAGTAATTGCTAATAAAATTTTGACCAACTTTAAAAGCAATGCTCAACTCTAGCCATCCTCTTTGGTAATCCTTACACTTCACATGAGCTCCCACCTTTGGCGAGTTCATGCACATTATTCCCCACAACTTGTTGAGCGATGAACGTATGTGAGCTCACTCTTGCTGTCTCACACGCCCCACAGGTCAAGGACAGGTACCACAGGATGAGGCGCATGGAGGATGCTGTGACGAGTTTGTGAGAGGTCTAGGCCGTCGTCTCCCAGTCAACTTTGGGTTGCTGGATCATTGTCTCCTTATGATGTATTTATTTATTTATTTTGTACAGAACTCTTATTATATAGTAAAGATGTGACATTCAGTTTCTGTACCACTATTCATCATATGTGTGAGACTTGGTCCCAGCACACCTGATGTTTATTTTGTGTCCGGGTTTTGGACCCCTAAAACCCGGGTGTGACAAAAGTGGTATCAGAGGAATGTTGACTGTAGGACTCAACCTAGATAGAACTGGACAACCATTGTCTACTTACCTTTGCTACTCTGATTCTTGTCTAAACTTTTCTTAATCTTTTCTCATCTATTTTCGCTTTACTCTGATTATTCTTACCTTTTTGTTCTAAAGACAAATGTGGATTTCACACTTTGAAATCTCGTACCTAAAGTGACTTTTAGGAACAAGAGACCTACTCTTAGGAATAAAATCAAAACTATTTTGTAAATATTTGTATGTCCTGAATGTTTGTTCTTGTGATACATGTGTGATTTAGATATTTGATTGAGTGTGATGAGTTGTGGAGTAATGTCCACAATGACATCTAAATATACATATAGGTGTAAATATAAATAAATAAAAATCATAAGATGACTATACAAACTAAGAATATCCCCCATTAAAATATATCTTGTTTAATAGATCCATCTTATCTTACAAGATTCTCTCTTATCTTAATAGATTCATCTTATCTTGAGAGATTTGTCTTACCCTAATCACTTTACTTAACTCATCCTAAAGTAACAACCAGGATCCAATCCAAAATAATGAGATCAGATCTAAGTTATATTTGCGTGACTAAAACCACTTGACTTATCCCACCATGATCATGATCTAACCCAAACTAATTGGATCTTATCTAGTCGAAGCTAGTCATACTTAGATCTGATCTAATGTGATATATTAATCTAACCTAACGAAGGCTAAAGTTGAGCTAATCTAAGGTAAGTTGCTTAACAAGAAGGATAATACTGATGAAATAAATGAGACTCTACTCTTATAAACCATGTTTTAACATAGTTCACTCTGCACTAAATTAAGAATGACAAACCAACTCGGCCTTATGCAACTACCTTAACCGTCCGATAGTTGCATAACCCCGCTATTTTAACCTGACAGAGATTCTTACTTACCTTCGTCATATGATCCGTCATATCTCAAAAGATTCTAACATATCTTAATAATATTTAACCTACCCTGGTAGATCTACCTAACTTAAACTAGTCTAATCTAGTTATATCCAATCTAAATTAGTACCTACCTAATCTAATATGATCCAATCTAAAGGGAGTGACTTAAACAAGTCAGCTAATACTGGTAACATAGATTAGACCATATTCCTATAAATGGGATTTTAAACCTAAATTAGTGCCTTAGACCAACTCATCCGTGAAACCACGACCTAGCCTAGGTTATAGGTTGCCCAACCCATTTATCCCAAAAGCAAAGTAAATCTCTGTTTAACCTACCTACCCCATGTACCCGCAATTGTTATCCCAACTCAGATAATGGCACCTAACACCACAACCGATGGTGCCTAAATCAGACCCAAGAAGAAGGTTAACCTCGACAGTGAAGGATATGAGGAGAAACAGACTATTCAGATGAATCAAGACTTAAAACATTTCGGATGAAGTCTTTTCCTTACCATAGATCTTTCTTACCTCAACCTTGTCCATCTTATAACCTACATAATAGGTAACTGGATACCTATGCTCTCCTAATCACCCACTATTGTCAAAAAAACTCTGGATTTTTGAAACAATTATAGATTAAAAGTTGAATTACAAACCAATCCTTCTGTATCCCTTTTCTTACAAATCTCGAGGACTGAGATTTCAGTTAAGGGGGTAGGATTTGTAATACCCAAAAGAGTAAATAATGAGAACCAAGTTGATCTCCTTATTTGTATTTATTTTAACATGTAAACAACCACATTTAAATTGATTAATTAGCTAATGGCATCTAAATAATCTATTCATCATGTTGGAGTTTATTGTGTGTGTGCATTTCATAATAATAATAATGATATTGGTAGAAGTATATTAATGACCAAAATTGGAATTTAGACATAATTTACAATTTGGGGTTTGGAGAAAGAAGGAAAGATGCTATACAAAATAAATAAGTAAATAAATATAATATGTCCATACTAGTATGTTTATTTTGTATTTTTAATTTGAGTACAAGTTCACCACAACATTTGAATTCAAATTGAGGTTTAAAAGTGAAAAGGAAAGGAAAGAGGAAAATATATAAAGAGAAAAATCGCTCGTGGGCTGCAAACCTTGATTCCGGCCCAACTTCCGTGCCAGCCAACCCTAAACCCCCCTCACCCGCATGGGCTATGTGGCGGCCCACTCCTGTCGGCCCACCTGCCCTCCTCTGCGTGGCCCAGCACCCACACCGTGCAGCTCTCCTGGTTGGAGCTCGCTGAACAATGGGCCCACTGGTCAGCCCCTACAGCCACCACACTTACAAATCTTGCACGGCTAACATGTGGGCTCGGGATGTAAGATGCGTCCCCTTCCCTGGATTTGGGTCAATCTGGTCTGGTCCTCACGGAGCTCCCTCAACTGAATCCCAACAAATTCCTCGTGGCCGTCGTGGGTCATTAACTATAAAGCCCAGTCGACGCCCTCATCCCCTAGGGCCGAGAACAAGCACCCGCGTCATAGAAGAAACATAGAGAGAGAAAGCAGGGAAGGCGGTTATGCTGCCACGATGGGAGCACGTATGATGGCAGTCGGGCCTCCGAGGGGTGCTTGGAGAGGATCACCAGTGCTATCCGCGAGACATTATGGACTTCCCAGACGAGAATATTTACAGGGGCCATCTCAATTGATCGTCGGAGACTTTGTTCCGCCGTCGGGCTGCTGTGCATCGTGGACGGGGATCGTCGCGGCTTAATCACAGGTATCGTCGCCCCCATGACGTCCTCCCTTACCTCCACACCATGTAGCATCTCTCTGATTGGGTTTTGGGGCATAGTGCGACTAGCGGAGGGCTCCCCGGAGTGAACGCCATCGTTTGGCCGTGGTCAAGACCGTGCAGCCGGCGCCGAGGAGAGAGATGCCTTAGCGATCGTCGGATCTGCGGGAACGCTGAGGATTCGATGAAGCACCCCGTTTCACTAGATTGGATGTGGGCGGGTCCGGCCATGGTCGCCGCCATGTGACTACGGGGTTGGCACTGGCTAGCCGTCGAAGGTAGAAGAGGGCACAAGAGCGTAGATCTATTGGCAAACGACCATGATTAGAAGTTAGGGGGGTTGCCTCGGCTACCGTCAGATCTTCAACGGATGGATAGGATTAGAACATGGTAGCGTTTTGAGTGAATCGATCTAGCGCGTTGATCTGAAAGTAAGCGATCTAGAGTCAACCGGGTGATTTTAAAATCTTGGTCGCCGATTGTTGATCCGAAGGCCTACGTTGCTTTCTGGTGTAGGGTTATGAACGAATGAATCTGCGGCGTTGGTAGACGATCCAACGGCTGGTAATGTGTGCTGGGTTCATAAGTGATCCGATCTAATCTGGGCACTTGAAAGATGATCTGATGGCCCAAATCACACCATACCCCTTCACCGAGCCCAATTCACATATAAGCCCCTCAACTTCATTATAATCAACCCGCAGTCCAAACTGAGGGTTAGCCTGAGTCTTAGGGAAATTGTGATTTAGTCCCCTGTGTTTCTCTGTTATTGGTGCCTAGTCCAGAGCTCAAGGAAAATCAGATAAATGAATTTAGAAATTGATTCTCAATACACAAATAATTCTAGAAACTTGCATAAATCATATTTAATTCATTTTAGCTCCAAATTGATCCATTCCAGTTGCAATAAGTTTGTTTTAATATTATCTATCATCTAGTGCCTCTGTTTAGCCATGAAACTTGAATTAAAAATGTTCATTTGAATTAATCTATTCTATGTGCTTAATAACTTCAGAAATTCATAACTTGGTAACCGTAACTCCAAATTTAGTAATTTTTGTTCCTAGGATCTCATTGCGTAGCGTAGAATATTATTACAGGAGTTTGGTGTGATGTTAATTTTTCCTACACATGTTTGTTTGTATTGCTACATTTAGCAGTGAGGGCACGTGTTATCGGAAGAGCAAGTTGGTACCTGGAATCTCAAGTCCCAGGCAAGTTGTGCCCTTGATCACTTCTTTTTACCCAGTCATGTTCTTATTAATCACAATGATCTGCATAGGTTAATTTTGATGGGACCCAATAGGTTACCCCAGTTTGACTATCTTTATACCTTGTTTACCACTGAACTTTTTGGGTAGTACTTGATATTGCTTTATATGGTTTTGGGTATGGAGATACATTATTCATGATCACACTTTTATTATCAGTTTATTATTACTGTTCATGTTAAGATCATTATGTTAATGGGAACATGGAGCGACCACCCGGGAAAACAGTGCTACCACAAGGGTGGTATGGGATGCCCTTGGCTGATTAATTAGGAAAGCTAGTGGATGACTACCTTACCTGAAAGGGGCAAGGGCAGCTCGGACCCTCAAATGGTTAATCCATGGAACTAAATTCAATTTGTCATATGCATTGCATCGCAGGTGTTGTTATCACTTTTGTTCTACTACTTAATTGGGTTGGTATTTACTTATACTTAGTAATTGCTAATAAAATTTTGACCAACTTTAAAAGCAATGCTCAACTCTAGCCATCCTCTTTGGTAAGCCTTACACTTCACATGAGCTCCCACCTTTGGCTGAGTTCATGCACATTATTTCCCACAACTTGTTGAGTGATGAACATATGTGAGCTCCCTCTTGTTGTCTCACACCCCCCACAGGTCAAGGACAGGTAACGCATGATGAGGCGCATGGAGGATGCTGTGACGAGTTCGTGAGAGGTCTAGGCCGTCGTCTCCTAGTCAACTTTGGGTTGCTGGATTGTTGTCTCCTTATGATGTAATTATTTATTTATTTTGTAAAGAACTCCTATTATATAGTAAAGATGTGACATTCGTTTCTGTACCACTATTCATCATATGTGTGAGACTTGGTTCCAGCACACCTGATGTTTATTTCGCACCCGGGTTTTGGACCCCTAAAACCCGGGTGTGACAGAAGGCACCTTAGTCAAGACTATCACCCCATGTTAATATGAGCTGCCACCAAACCACTACCGCCCCCTCTTGCCCATCATTCAGGTAAGTTGCTAAGCACTAAGTCTATAAAGCTATTTACCAAAGCTAGAGCCATGATAGCACTCATGGTTGCACTATTTTCCTGGGTAGTCACTCCATGTTCCATTTAATACAAAATAATATTATTTATTCATCAGATTAACAACAATAGTATAAATTAAATCTCTGGAACAATATTATCTTAAAAGGGTGACATCATAAAGATAAAATTGAGCAATAGCATAGTTAATAATCATAGTATTAAACCCATGTTAATCAAGGAATAAGGTTGGTATTTTTAGGTAATCTTATTTAGACAAAACCCATCAAATTATGCACATATCCAAAAGTAGATCTTATTGAATGTATTATTTGGCTACAATAACAAATGCAGAGGGAGAATCCACTTGCCTTGCTCACAAGCGTCTTGTGGGTCTTCCTCAAACGAATTTGATTCCTCTACCACATGGTCAACTTCTAATAGTGTCGTACATTGCACATACAAAAGAAAATATTCACCAATAAATAAACATACACCATTTTCAAAGAGGGGAGGGCATGGGTGGCTAAGTGGGCTACACGAGCGCAGGCCCAGGGGGAGTGGGGCTAGGCTGGCTAGGGGCATGGGCTCCTTTCAGTTTTCCATTTTCTAAAATATGTTTCCTTTTTCCTTTCTTTTTCCCTCTTTTACTTGAATTCAAACTCAAATGCATTTCACCATTTTCAAAGAGATGCACACCAAACATATGCATCAAACGAGAGTAAGATATGAGGGTCAACATGATGCAACACTTCGTTATTCTTTTGAGGTTTTACTCACAAGAAATAGAATTACATTTCCAAAATAATAAACCCTTCTTAAAGACAAAGGAAAAGGTAAACAAGGAAGGAGAGAAAAGAGGAGTAACACCTGAATTTGGTGGGTAGTAGCAAAGAAATTATATACCCCCAAGTTCAGGGTGTTACAGAATTGTAGGAGGCATTGTCCAAAGTGATAGAGAAAACCTTATTAACAAAATCATAATCTTTAAGAAAAGTCATAACCCTGTCAGCAATGTTCTCACCACTGTTAGTTAGTTTCAATTAGTCTAAGCCCAATGACCCTCTTTTCTAGTAGCTAGTCCTTAGAAACATAATGAGCACTCACACTAAGATAGTCCTCCTTAGCATTACCACTCCAAATATTAGATGTAATTGCAATAGAAGAAACAGATTGCAAGCATTCAATAACTATCTTACATTGATCATTAAAGAACTTAACAAAGTCCCTATAGGTGGTTTGTCTAGAGACTTTCTTAAAGATAGGATTATGAGATAGCCTAATATACTCCTCAAAAGCAGGTAACTCAGCAAAATTAAGAGGAAGATCAAGCCTAGCAATCAACCTACACATGTAAGTTCTAGAATGATTAGGACAACAACCCAATTACACATAGAACCGTTAGGGTTAAACTTAAGCATGGACTATTTGCGTTGCTTAGCAAGCATAACTTTGCAATCACGTTGATGCCTAAGCAAATGGCCAGTACCACTAGACAACATAGCACTCAATGTACATTTGCACCAATGACACTTACCACCATACCTAATCCTCTTACTGTCTATAGTCTTGTAGAGTGGATCGAAGTTCTGCCACACTTTAGACGTGCAAATTTAAATTCTCTTACGTTGCTTACCATTAACATCTGAATTGGGAGGAGCACCATTGTTGGCAGCAGTGCCCTCATCAAGGTCAATAGGGGTGGCACAACTACCATTGTTAATGGACTGAGATGGATCGTTCTCATCACCGGCCAAAATCTTTAGATCATTGTTAATGAACTAAGATGGAATGTTCTCACCACCACCAACTTCTTTCATCACAACTCAGAAAGCCGGAGCACAAGTTCTATCACTGAAAGTTCCCTTTGCGGGCGAGGAACACAGATCTGGATGTTGCCTAGAGGGGGGTGAATAGGTGAATAAAAATTAACACAAAAAACTAGAACTTTCTTACTCTACTTGAAGCGGTGTATGCAGCAGAATGTAGTCAAGTCGAGTAGATAGCAACTGAATACCAGTTTCTATCTCAAAAGATCTTGCACTTCAAGAACAGCTTATACCAAAGATAAGTAATGAAGTCCAAATATCAATGTAAACAACAACAGAACAGAGAGTCAGAGACCTAAAGATTTATCATATGGTTTGGCCAAGCCTAAAATGCTTTCCTACATCCACGTTGGAGTTAGCCAACCTGGCTTGGAGTCTATTTCAACTCCTTCCTCTGTTTACTCAGATTCATCACCAAGTAGCGGAATGAGTCTTCCACTATATACGTGATTATTATAGCAGGGTCGTGGCTGTTTGCAACTTCTTCAAAGCATTCCAGTAGAGTAACGGTGTCACCACTTGCTCGAGATCTCAATTCTATCTCCTAGCAGCAACCGTCCTCTCTTTTTAACTTATAACTACGCCAATGCTACATCTAGAGAGAAATTCACAAGAGAGGAAGAAAAGAAATGTTGCACAATGAGTCTACACTTGTATGATGTGTTTGTGTACTCCTTGGGGTCGTGGAGGGGTCCTTTTATAGCCCTCATGCTCCAAATAGTTGTTGCAAAACAAATGGAGAAAGTGATCTGCGCTGGGCAGCACTAGACCAGGTCCACATGTCCTGACCCCAAGATTTGATTGGGTGTTTTTCCATAGCTGACGGGCACTGAATCGGTCTGGTGCACCTTCGGACCGAGTGCCACATCAGCTAGCTGTTGGGCGACACGTCCATTGGAAAATAACCGTTGGAGACGGTCCAGTGCACCGTCGAACCGTGCATAGTGAACATAGTCCCGGTCCGACACACCAGGCTGCTGAAGCCTCCAAACAGCCCCACTACTTAGCTGGTTCGGTGCGCCACCGGACCCTTACTGTAGAGCGGTCTAGTGCACCCATGCAGGCTGCAGCGAGTGTTTTCTTCTACAATCTTTCTCCTTTTGACTTGAACTTTATGGAGGACTTTCCTGTGACTTAGACAAGCATAATTAGAGTCTAAACCAATTGAGTAAGTCCTAGAGAGTTACCTCTTTCTCAATCTCTCCCTAACTTCTCTTTTTCTCCTCAAATAGGGCCCCAAATGGCACTTTCTCTACAAACATAGTTAGAGAGCAAACCAAAGCACCAAATGCATAGTAAAAGATGTATGCAACATATTAAAATAATAAAACCTTGCATACTTAACCTTTTTGATTGATTTGTTCCTTTTGGCCTATTTGAGGTCAGGGTTGGACTCCAAAATTCTAAATCTTCATGACTTGATCATTATAGCCATCTGTGAGCTCCAACACCCTGCAATTGTCACATAGATAATTTCCAAATACAAGAATGACCCAAACTAAAATTCAAAGTGAACTTAGCTCTTTTGGGTCCCTTCTAGATTCTGAATTTGATACTTCACCACTTTCTTGTGACCATGTCCTACTGCTTGAGCTAGGATCTTGAGTCTTATGACTTGAACAATAAATCCTAAGAATTAGCTTAATGGTTCCAAGTCATGTCTTTATGTGTGATCCTCGATGCACCAGAACTCTTCTCTGCTTGACCAACCTTAGCTTCTCGCAAGACATCTTCTTCACCACTGGCTTTAGGTACCTCGATCTTCTTAACCTTGTCCTATGCACTCAGTTCCTCAAAGTTCTTCTTGCCTTTGTCCTCAGTTTGATTAGCTGTCTCCAAGTTATGCACATCATGTTCCACATAGTCACTGTTCAACCTTCAACCTATGATGTCCACAGACCATAGTCATCTTAGCTTGTGTGGATCATCACATCTATCTCCATGTGTTAAACTTCTTAGTCTTTTCACTTAGCACCTATTCAATACCCATGTCAAACTTTTAATTGTGTTCTCATCCATAATACCAAAACCCACAAGTGAGCTTTCATCAGTTAATCACAATAGCAAGCAAGAGAATAAATAGATAAAATCGAGACAACTCACAACTCAGACAAGTAAACATCTAGGAATCCAAGAATCATCAGTTCATCACAATAGCAAGAAAGGGAGTAAATAGACAAAATTGAGACAACTCACAACTCAGACAAGTAGACATCGAGGAAACCAAGAGTCATCACTTCATTAGTTCACCACAACAACAAGCAGACTAGGAGCATATCGAAGCAGAGCAGATCAAGACAGCTCACAACCTAGTCTAGCAAGGGAATAAATAGAGAAAATTGAGACAACTTAGACAAGTGAACATCTAGGATTCCAAGAATCATTCATCAGTTCATCACATCAACAAGCAGATCAGGAGCATATCTAGGTACATTAGGTTACCTCTATGTCAGACGTGGCTTGCTGATGGCGTTAAAGCATATCCAGAGCACTGGTTCCATCGCTGATTCACCGTGGAGGTGGTGTTGGCACGCAAGGGTTCCTCATGGATGAAGAGAGCTCATGGTCGAGACTTGCAAGAGAATAAATAGAGAAAATTGAGACAACTCAGAGAAGTAAATATCCAGGATTCCAAGAATCATCACTTCATCAAGTCATCATAATAGCAAGCAGGTCTGGAGCATCTTAGAGCAGATCTAGTCATCAAGAGTCAGTTAGGGTTACGACAGGTTACCTGCGCCGATGAGGAGTAGGTCAGGAGCACTAGTTTAACAGCACTGTCGCCTTTGAGGTCGAGGTAGAGAGGGAGGATAGGAGGAGCCGGAGCACCAAAGCACTAGTGTGTCGATGACTCGGCGTCGTTGCCTTCGAGGTGGGTGTGCTGAGAGGGAGGACAGGAGGAGTAGAGTAGAGGACCAGATGTTAACGGAGGAGCCAGAGCGACGGCCAATAGATGGTAGAGCATCGGTGCGGTGGAAGGACCGAGGATGGACGCAAAAAGCACCAGAAGCTTCGCGAGATGCCGAGAGCGGAGAGACCGAGAGGAGAGGCGTGCCAAAAAGGAGCGAGCGGCTCGACGCGTTAGGGTTTAAGTTTAGTGGCAGGGTATCGGGGGAGGTAGCTGTTTGCCTGACCGCCTGGGGAGGTGGGTTGGGCCTTTGTGCCCTCTGTCCTGTATTGGATCAGGCCAATTACAAAGGTCGGTTTATACTAGGTCGTGTTCGGGCTAGCCCAACAGGCTAAGATCACTATCGAGCACAATAGGTTGTCCATGGCAGGCTAGGCCGAGCCCACAACGACCCTTGTCGGGTCGAGGTAGTGTTGGGTCAAAAAAAGGGCTTCGTGGCAGGCTAACGGGTCACATGCTTTCTAGACATCTATATGCACGATCCTTCCTGTGGAATCCATATCTTTTATAATGGTCTATAAGGAAATTGGTTGTATATTTTTAACGAATAGATACTTATTAGTAAACTAATAACGCAACGAAGTGTAGGTTATTTAGGCCTGGTAAAGTAGTTAATCTTTTAGAATAAAATGGCCTCTAAAGATTTTGTTCCCCGCTGATCTCCATGTTCAAGTTCATTTCTTGTTCTCCAAAGTATATCGTGATATATGCTTTCAAGTTTCAACCACCTACAATAAGCCGCCTTGGTTGCATTGAAGATGTACTCTTAGACTCCTTTGAAACCTAGATTTTTTTATATAACAAAAACAATACAGGATTCTAATAGAATTTTTTTATAAAAACACAAAAAAGGGAAATTTCTTGCATTCCTAAAGAGTCTTTACTGGTCTCAACTGAATTATCTATGTCAAAGCCAAACAGCGTCCATAATGAAAACACATTTTTTTCTGCATTGGCGAAAACATTATGGTATCTATACCTTTTTCCCTCATAGATTTATGCTATTGCATTCTAGTTTATTTTTTTCTAGGGGTGGAGCTAGACATCTGAATTCTTAGAACAAATAGCTACGTTTGGAATTTTATGCTAGTATTTTGTTATATTATCAAGCATATTATTACAAATAAATATAAAATTTTGTATAGATTTTTTATGCACTATTTGCTCTCTACAACGAAAAAGGTGGAAAACATCCAAATGTGCATCCGATCTGTTGGGGGGCCTTCCTCTTCCGAAGGTCCTCAAAAACGAGACTGACAATATGTTTTAGTATAACATGGATTATTGCAGGGGGCTTCGGCTTTGGGATGAAGGTTTTCTCGTGACAGGTTGAAGATGTAGCCCGAAGGTAATAAAAATGGACGACGAAGCCATAGCCGAAGAGCTTCGGCCTGATGTGATGACAAAGATCAAATAAGATGATGACCGAAAAGGGACAAAGACTATTCAGTCCTTAATGATTCGTGTTATGATTATAGATGATTGTCAAGGGCATAAATGTACTTTTACTCGGGCTGTGTCCCGTGCCTAAAAATTGATGAACAGTAACACCGTTGTTGGGGGTATGCTTCGTAGCCGAAGATCCTAAAAGAGGAAAACACCTTCGGCAGTTCTTTTCAGAAGCAGCGCCGAAGTTACCACCGGCAGAGCTTCGGCACAATAACAAATCTCATGACGAAGGGGGCGAACCGACTTAAAGATGAAATGACTCAAAGGCCAATGATGTTTTGTGTCAGTATTGTAATTGGTTATAAAGGGCATAAATGTAAACTCACATAGGCTGCGTCTTGTGCCTATAAATAGATGAACAGTACCCCTATACTGTTCACACAATCTTGTAATTGCTGACGCATCACACTGGAGTTATTGTTTTCCGTCAAGGAGAAGGTATAAATGTACCTAAATATTATGTTTTGATATTCAAATCCATATAATGAGATATATGAATGATATTATTTGTTCCTGACATATGTTTTACATTTTATACTTTATTTTACATTGTTTTATAAGTCTACTTACGAAGGTATGACCTTCGTGATATTTTACCCGTGACCTTCGTCCAAATTTCATTGAATCCTTGGGGAGATAATGCTTCAGCGGACGAAGGGCATTAACACCTAACATTTTTATGTTGCCTTGTTCTTAATTCATAGCATTTGAGAACAAATCCCCAACATTGGCGCCCACCTCCAGTGAACTCACTTCCACTTTCTGAGCTAATGGCTTCGGTCAACAACCAAGCTGGAGCTGCTTCGGCTACGAAGCTGGTGCTCCCGATAACAGGCGGATCATGCTCAGAACCGGCCAACAAGAAGCAGAAGAAGGAGGCACAGAGAAGGGTACAGCATGTCGGGGTGCATCGACCCTTCATCAAGTCAAGATGGTCTCACATCCCAATTACCTTCTCCCAAGAGGACCTTCAGCTCAAGGATTATCCTCACAATGATGCTATGGTTATTTCTTGTGTTATCAAAGGGTTTCTTTTCCATAATGTTCTGGTTGATACAGGCAGTGCAGCAGATATTATATTTGCTAAGGCCTTCAGACAAATGCAAGAGCCAGAAGATAAGATTCATGATGCTACACACCCTCTCTATGGCTTCGGAGGAAGACAGATTGTAGCATTAGGCAAGATCACGATGCTAGTGACCTTCGGATTTGTTAACAACACCAGAACTGAGCAAGTTGTGTTTGATATTGTCGACATGGAGTACCCCTATAATGCAATCATTGGTCATGGAACACTCAATGCTTTCGAAGCAATTCTTCGTCCAACATATCTTTGCATGAAGATACCTTCGGATCACGGACCTATTGCTATTCATGGGATTCAGGAAGCTGCCAGAAAGGCTGAAGGGAATTGGACAGATTCAAAGGCAATCCATAGTATAGATGGAGCCGAAGCTTGTGAGCAGTACAAGTACAGAAGGGAGAAGGCTGCTTCGGCCGATCAGCCGAAGCCCATGCTTTTGCAGAGCAGAAGGTGCTGCTAGGATCTCAATTGTCTGAAGAACAGAAGAAAACCCTGATAAGTTTTTTGTTCAACAACAAAGATGTCTTTGCGTGGTCAGCCAATGATCTCTGTGGTGTTAACAGAGATGTCATTGAACACTCGCTCAATGTTGATCCATCCTTCAGACCCAGAAAGCAGAGGCTTCGGAAAATATCTGATGACAAAGCCGAAGGTGCTCGGAATGAAGTGAAAAGACTTCTTAGCGCTGGAGTCATCAGAGAAGTGAAATACCCAGAATGGCTAGCCAACACTGTCATGGTGAAGAAGGCCAATGGTAAATGGAGGATGTGTATTGATTTTACTGTTCTCATCAAGGCTTGTCCGAAGGATGAGTTTCCATTACCAAGGATTGATTCTCTAGTAGACGCAGCAGCTTCGTCAGAGCTTATGAGTCTGCTAGATTGTTATTCAGGCTATCATCAAATTTGGATGAAGAAAGAGGATGAGCCAAAAACCAGCTTCATAACCCCTAGTGGAACATATTGTTATCTTCGGATGCCTGAGGGGCTCAAGAATGCTGGAGGAAGCTTCAGTAGAATGACAGCGAAGGTTCTTCATTCTCAGATAGGTAGAAATGTGCTAACCTATGTTGATGATATTATAGTAAAAAGCACGAAGCAAGAAAATCACATTGCTGATTTGCAAGAGACATTCGCTAATTTTAGACAAGCTGGTCTGAAGCTGAATCCAGAGAAGTGTGTCTTCGGAGTGAAGAAGGGGAAATTCCTTGGTTGTCTAGTTTCAACAAAAGGAATCGAAGCTAATCCAAATAAAATCGAAGCTATTCTTCGGATGGAGCTGCCAACCACAAAGAAGGGGGCTCAACGGCTGACAGGAAGACTAGCATCTCTGAATCGATTCATATCTAGATCAGCAGAGAGAAATTTACCATTCTTTGAAGTGCTGAAGTCAGCCGAAGTCTTTCAATGGGGATCAGCTCAGCAGAAAGCCTTCGAAGAGCTGAAGCAGTATCTGATAGATCTAACGACCCTAACACCACCAGCGTCAGGGGCTCCTCTGTTGTTGTATGTGGCAGCTTCGCACTCAGCAGTGAGTGCGGCACTTGTCCAAGAAAAGCTTGAAGGACAAACCAAAAAGCAAGCCCCAATATACTTCGTCTCTGAAGTCCTCAGTCTATCAAAGAAGAATTATACAGAATTGGAGAAGGTGTTATATGCTGTCTTAATGGCCTCCAGGAAGCTACGACATTAAGCATATCATATAATTGTTCCTTCGTCATAACCTTTGAAGGATATCATGAGGAACAGAGAAGCTACTGGAAGAATTGGAAACTGGGCTGCGGAACTCAATGAGTTCATCATTGATTATGTGCATAGATCCTCAATACAATCCCAGACGTTAGCAGACTTCATCGCTGATTGGACGCCAGGGGCTCAGGGAGAAGAAACAACTAAAGATGCCGAAGCTTGGATAGTATTCTGCGACAGTTCTTGGGGAACCTTCGGGGCAGGAGCAGCTGCTGTGTTAGTTGCACCTTCCAAAGTTAGAACTTGCTACGCAGTAAAACTTGATTTTAGCTGCACAAATAATATTGCTGAGTACGAAGCTTTGCTTTTGGGGCTTTGGAAGTTAAAGGCAATGGGGATTAGAAAGGCGGTTCTTAAAACCGATTCCCAAGTTATTTCTGGTCATGTTGATAAGAGTTGTAAAGCAAGAGACCCAAAGCTTGAGAAATACTTGGACACGGTCCGAAGCATTGAAGCTTCCTTTGAAGGGTTTTCTGTCAAAAATATTCCTCGAGGAGAAAATGAACATGCTGATTTGCTAGCCAAGTCAGCGGCACAGGGGCTGCCCTTACCTTCGGAAGTATTTTTTGAAACAATAAAAGCACCTTCGGTGGAACTTCTTGAAAGAGCAGTGCTCAATATATCTCCTGTTCATAGTGAAGATTGGAGAACTGAGATTATGTCTTTCCTCCAGGGTAATTTCCTTTCAGATGACGAAGCTTATAATAAGAGAATAAAGGCAAGAGCCCGACCATATGTCATAATAGAAGGGGAGCTATACAAGCATGGAGTTTGTTCTCCATTGCTCAAATGTTTATCCAGAGCTGAAGGTATAGAATTGATGAAGGAAATACACGTAGGCCTATGTGGATCTCACATTGGATCTAGGCCCTTGCTGGGAAAAGTTTTTCGTCAAGGATTTTATTGGCCGAAGGCAGCTTTGGATGCAGTAAAATTAGTTCAAAAATGCGAAGGCTATCAGAAATGCGCAAGAGATCAAAAACAGCCTTCGTCTATGACTCAGTTAATACAACCAACTTGGCCATTGCAAAGGTGGGGCCTTGATTTGTTAGGCCCGTTACCACCAGCACAAGGAAATTTAAAATATGTTGTGGTGGCAGTAGAATATTTTTCTAAGTGGATTGAGGCGAAGCCTTTAGCCACAATAACTTCGGTTACCATTCAGAAATTTTTCTGGCAGAATATTGTTTGTCGCTTCGGAGTGCTGAAGGCCATTACTGTGGATAACGGAACACAGTTTGATGCCGAAGCTTTTAAAGAGTTCTGTGGACAAATTGGCACGAAGATCCATTTTGTATCGGTTAGGCATCCAGAGTCAAATGGACTTGTCGAAAGAGCTAACGGCATCATAATGATGGGAATAATGAAATCAATCTTCAATCAGCCCAGAGGAAAATGGCCAGATGAATTAATTAAAGTGGTGTGGAGCCACAATACAACAGCATCAAGGTCAACAGGCTTTACACCATTCAAGTTATTATTTGGTGACGAAGCAATAACTCCAGAAGAAGCAAAAGCGGGATCAATAAGAACAGTGGCTTCGACAGAGGACGAAGCTGATTACTCTATGTAGAAAGATGCTATAGAAGGGATCAGGCTTCAGGCTGTGAAAAACATCAATAAATATCAAGCCAAAACAATAAAATGGCGTGATAGAAAGGTTCGGCTAAAGAACATTAAGCCAGGACATTTGGTGCTTCGGAGAGTGGCCAACCCAGATACAGTAGGCAAGCTATAGCTGAAATGGGAAGGACCTTTTCTGGTAGTATCTTCATCAAGACCCGGTTCTTATAGATTGAAGGATATGGACGGCAACGACATTCCTAGATCATGGAATGTGGATGAGCTTCAGGCGATATTATGTCTAGCTTGATGTAATTTTTTCTGTTCTTTCCTATGGCACCCTTTTCCTTTCCAAAGGGGAGAGAAAGGTTTTTAATGGGGCCATAGCATGTAATTTCTCTTTTTCTTATTTCAGCTCTATAAGAGCAATATCCTCCAAAGATGTAAATGTAAAAGCTGAGCATGCACCATCGAGTGCAAAGAGAAAAGAAAAGAAAACAGGGAGAAGCTCAAAAGACGTCCCTAAGGGGATGCAGAGCATGACGAAGCTACAAAAAAGCCGTTCCTAAGGGAGCGCAGCGTAAGTTTTCTGCTCAAAAGTTGTTCCTAAGGGAATGCAGAGCTTACAGCGAAAAATAAACGCTGATTCCGCCGAAGTAAAAGGCGAAGAAGCTCCTAAGGGAGGCTTGCAGCGAAAAATAAACGCTGATTCCGCCGAAGTAAAAGGCGAAGAAGCTCCTAAGGGAGGCTTACAGCGAAAAGTCAGCGCTGATACACCAAAAAATAAACGGTGAAGCTAAAAAATAAACGGCAAAGAGACTGTGTCTATTCCTAAGGGAACGGAGACTATGGCTATGGCTTCGGATATGTGTTTGGACATTCATTTGCATGATACATCACATCATGGCATTTGCATTCATAAACATTCATTTAGACATACGTAGGATCATTATCATCATAACACAAGTAATCACTTCGATTCTAAAGATCACGCTTCGGAAAAAAAAGAGAGGAAAAAGAAGCAGTTTTTTTTGCTTCGCTGCGTACGAAAAGAAGGGAAGGTGTTTTTTCACCTTCGGCTCAAAAATGATAGTTCCGTCCACACCAAAGCACATCATACATTGACGGAAAGGTAAGAATATATTACAAGGTATGGATATAGTTCACAGAATACAATTTAATTACATTTGTAAAAGTTATTACAAAAAGTTTTTAGAATCTCTTCTACAGTCATTTATCTAAGCTTCATCAATAGTCATTGAGCTTCAGCTTCAGCATTGTCATCCAGTAAAAGCTTCGGCGTCATCTTTTTGCTCTTCAAGCTTTGGTTTCGGCTTCATCATCCTACACGAATTAAAGTATTATAAGCAAAATTCAATTTCGAAGGAAGAGGTAAGCACGAAGGTATGATTTTGCTACCGGTTTAAGATGACTCCGAGCTTCATCACAAGCTTTCTCTCGCCCACCCTTTGTCCATACCACCTTTATAAATTTATTCCCAATGCTTCGGGCGAGGCTGGGGATATCATCCAGAACTGATGGTGATAGGCTGAAATTGGGTCTGTTGATGATTTTTCCGTGCTCACAGCCAGATTTCAGGAACGCAGCAGTAGTGCCCTGAGAAGCTACCAGGGCACAGAAGTCACCGTGTCCAGCAATAACATCATCGAGGTCATCAATCTCACCTTCGATGTGTTCAAAGGCTCCTGGTAGATCTTCAGCTGAAGGAGTAAATTTTTCACTACTGGCCCCGACCGAATAAAATACCTTCTTCAGCCCTTGAACACATTGATTGCTGAATTCCAAACATTTGTTTTGAAGGCTTATCAATGATTTTTTCAAATCTAAACCCTTCTGGACTTCGGCCTCAAGTTTTTCATTAAGCTTCAGCTTTTCCTGTTCGAAACTTTCTGACTGGCAGAGAAGCTTCGTATTCAGTTCTGTTATTTTAGCTTCGGCTTCTGCTAATAAGCCTTCAGTTGTCTGGAGTTCGAACTCTTTCTTCTCAAAAGCGGCTGATTGTTCTTTTATTTTGTTTTCTAAGTTCTCAATTATAACCTCGTGCTTTTTATCCTCTAGATCCTGTTGCATCTTCAAGGCTTTTCTCAGTAGCATACTCTGTACACGAACAACCTTCGTTAGAAAACATTTTTGTTATGAAAAATAAAAAGTTAGAGAGAAATTATTTACCTTGAAATTGGAATAAAACAAACTACCGACGATGTGCTGTCGTCGGTAGCGGCTAATATCGGCTTCGAGCTTTAGGAAACCGATACTCTTTGATAGGGTACCGATAACCTTCGCTCCGGCCTGATCCCGGATGCAGCCTAGCTTCTCATCATCAACACCCCCGAAGAGAACCGCCCCTAGCCGATAGCCGCAAGATATGGCATACTCTTTTAGTTCTTCTTTTTCGGCTTTCGTCAGTTCTTGTCCAATCAAGTTTTGAAAATTGAAAATTTCATCTCCCGATGTTTCTTCGGCAATTTCTTTCTTTTTCTCGGGTTCTGGGGCCAAAGCTTCTTCGGTGGCCCCAGCAGCTTCTTCTGTGGCCATGTCTAGCAGAATTTTATCTATATTAGCAACCATGCTTTCTAAATTAATATCTTCAGATCTAGTAGCTTCAGCATCTATGGCCTCCGAAGGTGCAGCTTCAGTAGCTGTCGAACTTTTAGCAGCTGGCGCCTTCGGAGCTGAAGCTCCTAGTGGTGTCTTTTCAATGACTTCTGTCACCGTGATGATTCTTTGCTTTTTTGCTCTAGCTGCTTCCTTCGATTTCACGGGCTCCTTTTCCTTCTGAAAAAGCTTCGTCAGTTATGGCCCCAGTGGACTTAGCTTGACAGGCAAAGATTCAGTCATTACCTTTAAAATTTCCTCTACTTCGGTAGTAGAGGGTGTTGCAGGAGTTCCTTCTTCGTCAATTGCTTTTTGCTTCGGAGTCGAGGCTTTTCTCTCCTTCAAAACACCTGTTTTCGGCTCAGACTCCGGCTTTTTCTTTTTTGATTGTTCTTCATCATCTTTGTTCAGAACATTAGCTACTCTTTTTCTCTTTTGGCCTTCAGCACCCTTATCTAGCCGTTCGTAGTCAGGATATTCAAAACCCAGGGCATCCATTACGCGGTTTAACCTTCGCTTCGGACGGGTGCCGAAGGCCGCAGTCATCAATTGGTCTTCTTTTTTAGAATAATTTCCGAGTATTTCATTACACATTACCTCGATTGTGTCCAGCCACTCTTGGCAAGGTACTTTGAAAAGTTTCTTGAATTTGAAATGGTAGGGCAACCGAACAAGTTCCCCTTTCTTCTTTTTCCCCTCTAGCTTCGACATTTCCCACTCCTTCAAAGTCGGGAATACTCTAAAGGCCAGAAATTCTTGCACCAAGTCTCTAGTGCCAATATGATCTGCAATCACTCTAAATTCAGCTAGAGCAATTTGACTTGGACTCCCTGGTAACATGTTGCATGGGGGTCGGGTCTCTCCGAAGATCAATTCTAACGGACTTTGGACCAACTTATCTTCATCTTCGTCAACTCTAACGTAGAACCACTCAGATTTCCATCTAGCTGGCCATTTGCTTCGATAACTGATCACTGGAAACTTTGTAGTCTTGTAGTAAGCAAAGTTGTAGCAGCCAAAATTTTCATGAAGACCATCTCCTCTAGCCTTGGTCTGGTAGTGCAGTTCGTGCACTCGGCAGAAACCTTCAGCGAATGGTTCCACCCCCTGGCTTCGGAGAGCCCAGATATAAACATTTAGCCTAACAATAGCGTTAGGGGTCAGCTGATGAAGGTAGATCCCAAATTTCTTCAGTACATCAGCAATCATCTAGTTCAAATGGAATCTTAAACCAGCTTTAAAAATACTTTTGAAAACCACTACTTCATTCTTTCCCGGCTTCGGGATAGTTTCCTTTCCACCAAAACGAATCAACTCCTTCTTTGCTTCACTAAAATAGCCCAACTTCACCAACTTAGAAAGATCAGCTTCGAAGATGGTGGACTTTCTGAAGTCCAGGTGGCTAGGTTTGCTCGGCACTGCACTACTGTAATCATCTTCGGAATCAGTTTCTTCAGCATCAGCCCGTTCTGCTTCGGCGGCAGGAATATCCTCTGATGTTGCTAGCCCAGACCGCTTCATTGCTTCGGAAATTGGAATAGATTCAGTAGCTTCGGTCTCATCTCCCTCACGGTCAAACCTGGCAGTAGAACGCACTCTTGCCATCTGATTATGAATTTTTTGAATTTTTTGAAGTTGTTGACTTTCTCGATTTCTCCGAAGTTCTTCCTCTTGTGACGAAGCAGAATCGAAAACGGTGCTTCATTTGAGCACGATGATCAAGTTTCGGCTATGGTTAAATTTTTGACAGCACAACAGTACAATAGCAATGAATGACGTGGTAACTTCACACCTACCCGTCTGTTTATATAGTGCCGCAGGTGGGAAGGTGAATCACCAAGGTCTTCCGCACCGGAAAAACAGCCACCCACACTCATTGAACGGTGGGCCACAAGGTCCGGGAAGGTGAATCGTCAGGGCGCGCGCAACCGCTGCAAGATGGGGCCACCTCGCGCGCGGATTATTTTAATCGTTTCTCATCAACGAGCTCAGGGAAGGTGTTTTTTGGATCTTCGGCATCCCGAAGCCTAGAAGATTTTTTCACGGATCAAGCTCGTCACGAAAAACGATCTAGCACCGCGAAGGGGCTACTGTTGGGGGTATGCTTCGTAGCCGAAGATCCTAAAAGAGGAAAACACCTTCGGCAGTTCTTTTCAGAAGCAGCACCAAAGTTACCACCGGTAGAGCTTTGGCACAATAACAAATCTCAAGACAAAGGGGGCGAACCGACTTAAACATGAAATGACTCAAAGGCCAATGATGTTTTGTGTCAGTATTGTAATTGGTTATAAAGGGCATAAATGTAAATTCACATAGGCTGCGTCCTGTGCCTATAATTAGATGAACAGTACCCCTATACTGTTCATGCAATCTTGTAATTGCTGACGCATCACACTAGAGTTATTGTTTTCCGTCAAGGAGAAGGTATAAATGTACCTAAATATTATGTTTTGATATTCAAATCCATATAATGAGATATATGAATGATATTATTTGTTCCTGACATATGTTTTACATTTTATACTTTATTTTACATTGTTGTATAAGTCTACTTATGAAGGTATGACCTTCGTGATATTTTACCCGTGACCTTCGTCCGAAGTTCATTGAATCCTTGGGGAGATAATGCTTCAGCGGACGAAGGGCATTAACACCTAACAATTTTATGTTGCCTTGATCTTAATTCATAGCATTTGAGGACAAGTCCCCAACAACCGTACTGTTCACGCTGAATTGTATCAACTCTCTCGCGTCTTCACCTTCGAGCAAGCCGAAGGTATCAATGTAATATGAATTTTGTTGGTATTTATACATTTTTATAGAATGAAAATATGAATGAATTGATGAGATACAGTTATTGTCTTCACCGCTTATGTGTTCTTGTTCACACATTAAATGATGAAGGTATGTTGTTCATGACCTTCGTCTGATTATCATTATATCCATGGGGAGATAATGCTTCGGAAGATGAATGTCCCTAATGATTAACATTGTGTTGCCTTGTTCTTGATTCACAGCATTTGAGAACAAGTGACCAACATTCGCGCCCACCTCCAGTGAACTCAAACAACACTTTCGGTAAGCATTCACCTTCACCATGCCGCCGAAGAGGACAACAGTGCCAGGGGCTGCTTTGCAACCACTAGACACAAACCATGAGACACTCTCTCTGCGAGAAGCTAGGAGCCAAAAAAGAAAGGCTACCAACCCAACACCTTAGGAGGAGGAGTTGGATCAGGAGATCAGGGACTTAGAGGCTATTCATCAGCAAGTACAAAGGAAGAATGAAAAGATGCTTCGGCTAGCCGGCCTTCAGAAGAAGATCGATGAAGTCATCGAGGAAATGCATCACCTCACTCAGGATGACCAAGACCGAAGGCCCCAACACAGGGAGCTTCGTCAAGAAAGCCCAATCAATGATGATGAATGGTATGACGATTTTCACCATGGTAACTTTGCTTTCGATGATGCTTCTCCTTTAGTAGCAGAATTGCAGGCTATCCCGTGGCCACCATCTTACAAGCCACCGTAGCTCCCCATGTATGATGGGCACTCAGATCCGAAGCAGTTCCTAATGAGCTATGAGGCTACCATATCCTCGTATGGGGGCAATACTGCTATCATGGCAAAGTCCTTCGTCATGGCAGTCAGAAGTGTGGCTCAGACATGGTATTCTTCTCTTCGGCTGGGGACAATTACGCCGTGGCGGAAGCTAAAGGATATGCTAGTCACCAGCTTCTAGGGCTTCCAGACAAAGCCACTCACTACCCAAGCTCTGTTCTAGTGCACACAAGACCATGAGGAGTACCTCCAGGCGTAGGTTTGAAGGTTCTTGCGGCTGAGAGCTCAGGCGCCTACAGTGCCCAATGATATTCACTACAAGAAACTGGTTAAAGAACGTGGGTGAAAAACCGTCGAACTTAATGTAATAGGCCGTCGAACTTACCATAAGAACGTGGGTTTACCCACGAACATAGCCGACGACAATTTTTGGACGAACTTAAAGAAGTAAGTTCGACGGCCCCCACGTTCTTAAGGTTAAGAACGTGGGTACCGTCGAACTTAAGGTTAAGAACGTGGGTACCGTCGAACTTAAGCTTAAGAACGTGGGTTTTTAAGTTCGACGGGGGCCGTCGAATTTTTCCCCATAAGTTCGACGGCACCCACGTTCTTAACCTTAAGTTCGACGGGGCCACGTGGTCGTCGAACTTATTGGTCGTGCCTGGGTCGGTGAGGGTTGGCCATTAAGTTCGATGGTACCCACGTTCTTAACCTTAAGAACGTGGGTACCCACGTTCTTAACCCTTTCCAGAAAAAAAATAAAAAATATAGAAATGTAAAATTAGACACTCATAATATCACATGCAACACAATATATCACATACAATACAGATTTCAAACACATTGATATATGTTCATATCACAAATTCACATAAGTCCAAATATATAAGTTCGCAAATTCACATAATTAAGTCCAAATACATAAGTTCACAAATTCACACAGGTTCACATCCATAGTTCACAAGTTCAAACACACAAGTTCAAACACACAAGTTCAAACATTAGCTCCATCGCTCTCGATCAGGACATCGGATTGTTGTTCGTAGCTCCACCACTAGAATTGAGACATCTGTCCGCAAAGTCAACATGAGGGGGCGGAGTCACTTGATGAGAGTCGGAATCCTACAAAATAAACCAAAATTCTCATAAATACACAACTGGCATTAAATCACATGTACACAAAGATAAAGGAAAGCATGATAAACACAAAATGTGGCTTCCATATTTGTGCATGAACAAGAACATGAGAGTGAAAACAAACTTCATTTCAAGACGCATCACCCAATCAGCCACGTGGTAAATTATGCTTATATGCCAGACAACAGACAGCTATGCTACCTAGAAAATAGGAATATATATGTTGTGCTTTGAGAATACTTCAAGCATCAACCACGTTTTGGCAATACATTGCATAGTATGTACTTATGACAAAATAGTACTGTTCCAACACCCACCACCCACCTGAACGAATATAATCCAATCAGCTTCAGTAACCCAAAACAAAAGGCTAACTAAAATAAATGCCAACTAAAACTAGATATCAGCACCCTACCTGCCAACAGCACTAATTAATAAGGTCCCAAAAAAACAACACACACCCATAAGAGAGAATCTGGCACATGTATCAACTTCAGAGTGTTTGTTTAGCAACCACAAGCTGATTGAGCAGCTACCCACATCAGCATGGTTGGTTCTCATATATATGTCAAATGCATGTCACTTTGGACATAGACACGTTTACAAAGTAGCAGATTATGGTAGCAGATTATGGTACTGTAGCAGATGTGTAGGGAATTAAAAGGTAGCAGATTATGGTAGCAGATGTGTTATTAGTAAAAACTGTTGAGGAACTGAGTGGTTACCAATAGAAATCACTAGGAAAATGGTGCACTGTGGCCCCTCTCTAAAAGTGACTAAAGCTAGACGATAAAACCAATCTAGAACTGACTGATTACCACCAGAAATCAACTAGCATTACATTCAGGAACGTACCGCTGGTGATGGAAGTGGCTGTGTTGGCCATGGGGGCCGTCCCCAAGGCCCCATTGGATGTGTAGGATATCCCCATGGTGGTGGCGGCCAATATCCCATACCTGGTTGTGGAGGGGGAAGAATCTGTCCTCTAGGGGGCATCGACCACTGTAAGTCCATCTGTGGGTTTCCTTGTCCGGTCTCAGAACCCTATAACCAAATAAAACGATGCATATGATTATAATTGTAAATGAAAGTAAATATACTACAAAACTATACCTGTGTTTCATTGGTGTTTGGAGTCTGTCCAGATTGTGACGGACGGGTGAACTGGGGTCCCATTTGAGATCCCATCTGAGCACTGTACATCTGCAAATACAATAAGCTTGAGTTTTATTTTAAACTAATGTATATATAGAGTTTATACTAAACAACTGAATTCTGAATCCGATGGAAAACATAAAGTGCATTGAACGTGTAGGATTAGAGTGGTTGATAGATACAGAAGAAAGACAGAGCTAAAAAGCACTCGTGCCACCATAATCTATGTGCATGCTTTTTTTATTTCTACAACCAGACCATTTAAAAAAAAATTGGATGTAAAAATGCTGTAAACGATGGGATGCTAGCTGATGTCGAAGTTGGTTTACCAACTGAAGTCACAAGCAAGTTACCAACTGAACCATGAGTTAGGCTTTACCAACTGAAGTCACAATTCACTGATGCAGGCAGCAACTAGCAGATGACAGAAATTGCGATTACACATAACACAAAAATCAACTAATCAAGAAAGCAAACAGGAATAGCCTAGATTACACATAACACAAAAATCAGCTAATCAACAAGTGTGTAGTGGAACATGCTGTCTACAAAAAAGGGGCTGGAACAAGGGAACTATAGGAACAAGTTATGGGATGCTAGCTGATGTCGAAGTTGGTTTACCAACTGAAGTCAAAGGGAACTATAGGAGTATAAATTTTATTCAGTAACTTACCCCTAAACCTATATGATACTAGTAGAAAAGGTACTCCAAAGAAGGATTGGCAGATTCCTGAGTTTTCAGATTGTAAATAATAGCTAAGTCTGAAATTCAGTATTTTGAGACTGACCTTGGAGCATCTTTATGGTAAATCTAAAGAGCTTTGGGTTGTGATGTTTATGGAGGAAGTAAAGACCATATGATGTTGAACAAATTTGTTTAAGTTAGTTTGATTTGGTTTTACACTAAAATTGGAGAAAAGGTGGCTCAAAGTTGAACTATCAGATTGGTTGGGCTGAATTTGTGTCACACTCTGAAATCTAAATTTCAGGTTAGGGTGCTTTGTTTGGGGCTGTTTTGTGGTTAATCTGTGTGGTTTGGCATTATAGTTTCCATAGCAACGTTGGAGACCACAGTAAAGTAAACAAGTTTTCTGGAGTGAGGCAGACTTAGTGCAGTTTTCTGAAACTGAATTTCAGTACAATTTGCTGAACTTCAGAGCTCTTTTGTGGCCAATCCATAAAGTGTTGGACCATGGTGTCTATAGTGAATTGTCAAACCATAGAAAGGTGAACAACTCTCTTAAGAAGGGTTGGGTCAGGTACTGCACAAAAAGCTGAGTTAAATGCCCTCAAACATTCATTGTCAATAGGTGCTATGAACTGAATGGGATTCGAAAGCTAAAATCGAATTTCAGTAAATTGTGACCAACTCCGGAGTATTATAACTTGAGATCGAGGCACTTTTGGCTCTGGGCGGCTGTTTAAGATTTGAATCCTATAGTATGGTAAACAAGTTCCCTTAGGCAAGCTTGTCCAGGTGCTGCATAAAAAGTGGAGTAAAATGTGTTTCAATTTCCTCTGTTAGGTGTTGATTGCAGTTTCTGTTTTAGTTAACAGGAGCAGCAGGTTGGGGTTTCGGTCAGTTTTTGGCAGCCCTTTTGTGTTGATCACAGGGTTATGAATTCTGGATCTTCTAGTAGAGTCTTAATAGATGCTTTGGTGTACAATTTTCATGTAGAGTAATCCCTCTGTCACAGCTGGGAGGTTGAGATAGGTGGGTGTAAGCAGGAAGGGGTGCAGTTGAATAGAGGATCTTCTACCACGCGGCATTCACGGGATCGGGCTCATTGAACTTAGCTTGCCGCCACCGCCGTCGAAAGCTTGGTTGTTACTGAAGCACCAGTGCAACAAAGCACCAGATCAACATAATCTAGGTGTTGCAAATAACACAATGCGAGAAGACACCGAAAGCTCCTGCGGGTGGCACAGCTCCGGCAGGAGGCACAACTCCGGTGGTGGCTACTAGGGTTAAAGGAGGCGCAGGTATGGAGAGACGAATGGGTATACATAAATTGTGTTGCATTTGTCTAATAAAAACAGGCATTCGTCAAAGCAAGGGTAAATACAAGCTTAAGAATACTGTATAAAATGGTCTATTTCAGATTTGATTAGAAGTTTAATGGCATATTTGCAAGCTTAAGAAGTTTAGTGGCACATATCAAAACATGAAAAATTATAATGGCACAGACATAATTAACCCAAGGAAAAAACAGTATGTGAGGGGAAGTACACAAAAAACAAGCTAAGTGATATTTACTGGCTGCTGTATGTGATATTTACTGGCATTATTCATAAAACAAGCTAAGTGAGGGGAAGTACAGAAAAAAACAGTGTGGTCAACTGTAACCTTCCAGCAAGCCAACTTCAACTGTAACCTTCCAGCAAGCCAAGCTAAGAACAGTGTTTGGACAGTTCAATGTTCAAGGTCATCCTGACTACTTGCCAGCTATAAAACTTACGAAGAAAAGTCAGCTATCTTCCATGTTTTTTTCAAATGGAAAAGCGTCCTAACTAGCAAAGGTCATCCTGACTACTTTCCCCCAAAGATTCCAGCAAGCCAACTTCTTTGACATTTCTGGGGAGCACAGTTCAATGTTCAAGGCAACGACATACAGCCACCGTAGCCAATTTCTCTTCTAGCTGTGCTGTTTGTACCAAACATTTTCAGCCACCTAGCACCAGTCCTCGAGCTGACTGTTGTGCAGCATATGAGCCATCAAGCAAGATCGGAACATCACATGTTACTTGCGTTAAAGACTATGCCATGCCATTGTTTCATAAGCGCCTAGTATACAGCCTGAAGTCTATTATACTTCAGCGCCTAGTTAAGGGTATGTTCATATCACAGGCTGTGACAACCTCCTAATAAATGCAGAAATCACTAAACAATTGACCAGACCGATTTTGGGCTGTCTAAGGCTCAGAGCGAGTTAGATAAAAAAATATGGGCAAATTCTGAGATTGGGCAGATTCTGAGCGTATTAATAAAATTATTACCTGCATCAGCATTCCCTGCATCATCTGAACTTGTTGAGATAGTTGTTGAACTTGTTGTTGTTGTTGTCTTAGTTGCTCATCAAGCTCTGATTCCCTCGAAGTTGAAGTTCGAGATCTACTCCCCACCGAGGAAACTGACCGACGACCAAAGCTATCGCGACTCACAACCCCATCACCGATCCCCAACCTAGAAACATCACAAGTTATGAACCAATAGTTTTTATATATCACAACTTTGATCTTATCATACCTCCCATGTGGTAGCCCACCACCAGCAACATATGCTGCATCCGGATCGAAAGGTGCCTCCCTCCAATCTAGATCATCGTCTCCTGCTTTCCTCCTAACCTCCTCGGCATAACGAGTCTACAAAACAATTTATGTTAATTATAAATGAGTCACAAGTTAATTAAGAATAGATAGTTATTATTTACACCTACCAGCTTTTCTGTCGCGCTGTCGTCACATAAAACTTCTGGATGCTCTGGATCTAGACCTCGGTGTCCCTCCATGTAAACGTCAATGAATCGGGGTTCAACACCATCACGAGCCTCCTGCAGTAAGAGACATAATAAAATATACAAATTTGTCTGAGGGAAAAAGACTAAATGTTACTTAGCTCGTTATACCATTCGTTGTGATTTCCCAATAAATCCATCTGCTCCAAATCGATGGAGGCCCGGTTTGCTCTTCCGGTTCAAACGATTTCTATCTGAAATCACTTTGTACTCATCTGAGGCCCAGTACTCGCAGAGCTTGACCCAAGCTTCAGGATGAGCAGTGAGCCAGTCCACTTCACTTTGTTTGTACTCCTCAGCTGTCAAGTGGATTTCACATGCCTGCTTGTTGGTCATTCTTTGACCCTTCACTTTCTTGAAGTACACGGTAACAGCTTAGACCCGTGCATCTGACATTGAACCATTTATAACTTTTCTAGCAGCATTGTGGAATACACGTTTTGCATGTTCTTCGTTTGCTGTTTCGTCCAATCTAAATTGTTCCTACAAAATGAAGAAGAAATTAAATTCATTTATAGACGCCCACGGTAAGTAAATTTAAAAGACATAATAAACTCACCCAAAACGATGACCACACCGCGTCTTGGTGAGTACGGTCGGGTCCATATGGTTTGAGGCCCCAGTGAGCCCAGTGATACGCCCCTATCTCTCCCCCGTTGAGTTGTACCACCCCTGGATAGTGAAAACGAGCTATAGATCCCAGCACTGTGTTAACCGGTGTCCGGTGACCTTTGCCACTCCATGCCACCTCCACCCAGCTCCTCTCTCCTGCAGGGTTTATGACCCTACGTTGGTCCAAGGGTTGTGTCGGTGGAACTCTAAGGGACCGCCGAAACCTACAAAATTGTAAATTGTGCACTGGTAATAATATCAATCCAACAAAAAATAGAACTCCTCGTCAAAATAAAATTACCTGAAGTTCGTTGCCTGTGTCGTCGTAGCAACCTCATCATCGGCCTCTCCATCGGCCTCTCCATCGTAGTCCTCCCCATAGTCATCATCATCACGCATCGGTGAACCTTGGCGTGCCAGCTCGTCCTCTAGCCTAGGTGCATTGTGCTCTGCCGCCTCGCGCGCTTGCTCAAATGCATTGTGGTCCTGCTCTAGCATAGGTCCACTTGAGCCTATTGCCTCACGCTCTGGCTCAAGTGCATTGTGGCCTGCCACATCGCGCTCTTGCCCAGGTGCACTATGGCCTGCCACCTCGCGCTCTTGCCCAGGTGCACTATGGCTTGCCACTTCGCGCCCCTGCTCCTCCATGCAACCATGGAGCTGCTCTAGCCGTTGCCTTGACGCTGTAGAGCCCTACAAACATAATCAACAATGAGATATATCAAGTACTCGAAGTATACGTAGAAGAAAAGAAAATAAAACAAATTAAATACCTGGAACAACATAGAGGAGGTATCCCCACCACCTGAACCCCTAGTCGACTGTGACCTCGAGGAGTCACCACGGTCTCCGCGCTTCTTCCCTTTGAGCTTGTCCATGACCCTCATCATCTGCACAAATTTCATTACAAGAATTTAATTATATATACTTTTAGTATTGAAATAGGAATGCATATACAAGAATTTAAATATATATACTTTTCAAAAATCATCGGCATCAGAATCTGCTTCAGCAACGCGCTGCTCAATTATTTCAAGTCTTTGTTGTTTTTCAAGAATTCTCTGTGACCTACGAGTCCTTGCCCTAGAAGGACCTGGTTCTTCTGCCATCAAATCTATGGCGAGACTAGCTACTTCATTGAGCCCTAAATCCTCAGATATAGTAAATTCTCTATTTTCTGACTGATCGCCTTCTTCTTGATAAATATTAACAGAATCATCATCTTCGTTATTTGTGTTGTAATAATCATATCGTAACAGATGGACTTCAGGATTAATTTTGTATACAACCCAACAAGACTTCAAGTTTTCATGAGGATATGTTACATAGTACACCTGTTGCGCTTGATGTGCAAGCACAACATTGCTATAATCACTGCCTTTAAACCGTGATTCATGCTTTACCTCCACAATTCCAAATTCATCCTCTCATGTTTGTTGAGGATCAAACCATTCACAATCAAATAACACAAACATGAACTCTTTGGCCCCACCAAGAGTGTACTCCGTTATGTCTTGAAGAACACCATAATAGTCATGAGTGCCTCTGTCTGCATTTGTGGCAGTTGCTACTACTCCACTGTTTGTCGTGGCTGCCTGCGGGCGGATTTTTCCTAATTTTGATGTTCGAAAACGGTATCCATTAATATCATAGCGGCTATATTTTCTTGCTTTCAACTGACCATGTGATACCTGTCGCAAATCATCCGAGACTAGAGAGTCCAATTTCTTACACTACATAGAGCAGAAAAAAAGATATAGGTAAATAGCAAGTCATATGTGCAAACTAAGTACACAAAGGAAAATTATAAAGAGATAATTACATGCTCGTGGAACCATTCAACGAAACATGGACCTCCATTCATCCCTTTCATACGTAGATTATCCAGTTCCTTTGGTGTAGGTTTGTGGCCAGCTAAATATATGGAATCAAACATTTCAAAGTATGGATCAAGTTCCTCCATGTTGGTGTACAAGTAGAGCATGGTGAAATTACGCTCTCTTATGTCAACATAATGTGCAGTAGAAGCCCCGACCCCTTTCCCCTTCCATAGAAAAACACTAAGGTCGGTCGAAGGACCTTCTTCTTCAGTATGATACCATGTTGACTGAGCATTCATGTTGTTAGTGTGTGATAAATACTGACTTGAGAAGATTGTGATCTCTTTAGCTGCAAAGGCCTCTGCGATACACCCCTCAACCCTTGCTTTGTTCCGCACAGTAGCTCTAAGTTTTTTCAATTCTCTTTCTTGACTATACATCCATCGGAACTGCACTGGTCCTCCTACCAATGCTTCATAAGGTAAGTGCACTAGCAAATGTTGCATCACATTCATAAATCCAGGCGGAAATACTTTTTCCATCTTGCATACAAGCACCGCAATTTGTTTCTCAAATTGAATCATCAATTTCTTTGAGATATGCTTAGCACATATATGTATATATATGTAACTAAGTTCAGCAATCATCTTCCACAGAGGAGGCTTCAAATAGCCACGGAACATTACCGGCATAAGTATTTCCATCAAAATATGGTAATCGTGAGCCTTCAAACCATTTAATTTATTAGTGTCGAGGTTAACAGTACGTTTTATGTTAGCTGCATAGCGGTCTGGAAACTTCAACATTTTCAACCATTGAAATACTTCTTTTCGCTCTTCCGGCTTTAGACAGTATGGAGCTCGTGGTGTCCTCTCCTTTCCATTAGGATTTAGTTTGACCTCAAGGCTAGGGCGATCGCAAAGATTAGCTAAATCTTTCCTGGCATTGATGTTGTCTTTTGTTTTACCCTTAATGTTTAGACACATGCTTATGATGCTTTCAGCAACATTGCGCTCTTGGTGCATCAAATCTATGTTGTGTGGTAAAATCAATACCTTCGCATACGGAAGTTCCCAGAGAAAAGAAATATGAGTCCAGTTGTGATCTTGACCATAGCCTTCAAACTCATGACCTTCTGCAGCCCTTTGAAGGGCACGATGTTGTATCCGGATATCTTCACCCATTAAACGTTTTGGTGGACCATCTTTAACTTTTATGCCTCTTCTAAATGACTTCGTATCATTTCAAAACGGGTGGTTGGATGGAAGAAACCGTCGATGACAATCAAAGAATGAGACCTTTTTACCATGCTCCAATCGATATGCTTGTGTGTCCCCCATGCATATGGGACAACACAGTCGACCGTGGACACACCAGCCAGACCAAATACCATATGCAGGCAAATCATGAATTGACCACAAATATACAGCACGTAAGGTAAATTCACGTTTTAGATGACCATCATAAGCCTGTACCCCTACCCATAGCTCTTTGAACTCTTCAATCAACGGTTGCATGAATACATTGATCTTCTTTCCAGGATGTTTAGGCCCTGGAATAATAAGGGCAAGAAATATGAACCCTTCTTTCATGCATTTGTTGAGAGGGGGGTTGTAGGGCATGATGAAAACCGGCCAACAAGAGTATGAAGTTGAACTGTTGTCGTAAGGAGTGAAACCATCAGTGGACATGCCTAGGCGAACACTCCTAGCGTCTCTTGCAAATTCTGGGTCAAAACGATCCAGAGCCTTCCAAGCATCGCCATCTGATGGATGCATCATAATGTCTGGATCTTGGCTCTCACGTTCTCCTTCCTTATGCCACAACATTAGCTTCGCAGTTTCTGGGGTTAAAAATAGACGTTTAAGCCTTGGGGTGATGGGCATATATCGAAGCTGTTTAACTGCCACTTTTGTAGCAAAAGTAGCTCCATCCTCTTTTAGTACCTCCGCATATCTTGATTTACCGCATATCTGACAATGGGTGGCCGCTTCATATTCCTTCCAGAACAACATGCAATTATCTTTGCACACATCAATCTTCTTATACTTCATCCCAAGACCGGACACGATCTTTTTAGACTGGTATAAGTCTTTTGGCATCTTATGGTTCGATGGGATGAGATCAATAATCAGATTGATTATATCGTTATAGCAGTTATTCAAGAAGTTATACTTTGCCTTCATTGCCATAAGACGTGTAACCACCTGCAACACGGTCACAGTGGTGTCGTCATGCACTTTTTCCTCTGACGCGTGAAGAAGCTTATAAAACTCCTGCACTTCCTCTGGTGTACCCTGTTCCGAGGCCAATGTTGGATACTCTCTACTAATATCAGCCACCAAGTCATCCATCCGATCCTCCTCCTCATCATCAATTCTTTCTGACTCTGTGATATTCTGCTCTACTTCTCCATGTGAGCGCCACACAAGATAGTTAGGCATAAACCCATTCTTGCAAAGGTGATGCTCCAATTCTTCGATCTTTCTCACATACTTAAAATTCCGACACTTGGTACACGGACACTTCACCACACGAGGTCCACCGGAAAATGCGAGATCCACAAATTGTTTTGCAACCCTAACCCATTCCTTTGAGTGACCTAGAGTCACGCTATTGAATCCATCATACATCGCCCTTCTTCTATTGTCATCCATTTCAAAAACTAAATAACCCAATGTATAAAAAATATGTAAGTAAACCTCATCAAGCATACAAACGTAAATAAAAAATGTGTAAATAAACATCATTAAGCATACAAACATAAATAAAAAATGTGTAAATAAACATCATTAAGCCCTTCTTCTATTAGGAAGGATCACTAGACATAAAAAAATTAACCAAACATTGAACCTAACATCGAATAATTTACAATGAACAAGAAATTATGCATCAATTGTAACAACTAGCCAAAATCATGCATCAAATTTTAACTAACAAACTAATTCTAATAATATGCATCAAAGAAAGAAGAAAAATACCTTCACGAAGACCGTCAAGGTGGTGATGGTCGAGGAGACGCGGGCCGGCTGTAGTTAGAGTGGAGAGAGAGACCGGAGACTAGAGTCAAATGGGCCTACAATTAGATGGAAACACGGCTTTAGTTTTCATAACTTTGCATAGAACAAAACATAACTATATGACCTGCTACCCAGTACCCAGCCACCCAGAAAAATAACTATACACAGCTGCAAGTTTTTTCTTCCTATTCTTACTTTAGGACATCTGCAACTTCTGAATTCAAATGACTATGTTGTTGCTAATTAATTTACCAAGATGCGCTGAAGCAATGTTTTAATAAGACAGCAAACCCCAGCAATGTTTTAATAAATAAGTTGCTGAAGCATATCACTGTTTTCTACTTGCTTGAACATGTCAGCAATCTCGCATGTTGGTAATCTATTGGTAATCATGTGGACATAATGCAGTAGAGCTGTAAACGATGCTCTTTATCCTCTGTTTTCTACTTGCTTGAACATGTCAGCATTCTCGCCTGTTGGTAATCTATTGGTAATCATGTGGACATAATACAGTAGAGCTATTAGCAGAATAAGAATTATTGTAAGGGTTTGAAACGGGAGTCACTGCTATCGCGTGAAGTCTTCTCCACCAACGACGCTAGAGTTCGAGTCAAGCCACCTTCTGGTTTTAGGTGAGATGATGGTTGGGTTCACGGGGAAGAGGAATGAGATGGAGCAAGCGGTGAATAGCCTCTCTTATTTCTCCCTCTCCGGTCCCGCTGCAAAGAGCCACAGACTGCTGAGTCGGTGAGCTGTCTGTGCTTTCTTTTAGTGGACTCCTGACTAGGCTGGTTGATTATAGGGATTAGGACTTGGCTAATTGTTTTTGTTGTTTCAGAATCCTGAAGAATACCATGAGCCAACCAACACAGTAAGTCTGGCTGCTCGTTCATGTCATATTGAGAATTTCACCAGTTTAAGCAAACAAGAAATTCCCAATGTCAAGATCGACATGGAAGCCAAATTACGAGCATGGTTGGAATCAAAGGGGAAAACAAAGTGCATCCAAAAAATGGATGGTCTTTTCTCCCCAATTGCCAGCAAGACTCTATTGTTTATGACCCATATATTACATGGAACCATACATAGTTCTTATTTCTTTATCTTCTCCTGCACAAGATACTTTTTGATCCAGTAGTCCTTGTTCCCACTAAAAATATACTACGAGAGCACATGTAGACAGAAGTAGATACACCAAAGAAAGGTACTTTAGGAAACTTCAGGGTATTATATTTGTGTGAAATAGTAGTTACAAAATATGAAAAGTTGGTTGAAATTTACTCAGAACAGCCTCTGAGATTTTTTACTTGTGCGTTCACGTGTGAATCTGATGTTTAAAGTCTTATGTAGTGGTGCTTCCTTCAGTTACTCCATGCAATGAAAAACATGAAGCTTCTCTCAGGAAAGCTCTTTCTCCAATTTCTAGCTGGTACGATGGACAACATAGCAAGACTGTTGAATCCATCTTTAAATGCTTCAAAATTATCTTGAATAGTATAAACTCAATGGGTATGTGCTCTTTTAGTAACATTACTTTTGTTTTGGCGGTTCTGTTGCCCATTAGCAGTTACATTACCTGTTAGCTTGTTTACCATATCTTGTCCAGTTGGGTAGTTTGGTTAAATCAATGTATCCATCTTGTCTGCTTTTATTGAATCATTTTGGTCATGGTATGTCATGTGTATAAAATGATAGAAGTATAGAACTATATTCCTGGATAGGTGCATAATATCATACAGATAGGTGTATGGAATAAAGAAATATTTGTTGAATACAATCACAGTCTCTACTGCTGTGTATTTGCTGAACAGGTCACCTACTAAAAGTGTACAAGGGAAAACACCGTATGAGGCCTGGCACGACAAGAAACCTCAAGTGGGACATTTCAGAACTTTTGGCTGTATTGGACATGTCAAGAAAATAGGCCCCGGAGTAGATAAGCTGGCAGATAGATCCACTAAAATGGTCCTATTGGGCTATGAACCAGGGACAAAAGGCTACAGAATGGTTGATCTAATTACTGAAAAATTGTGCATCAGTAGGGATGTGAAGTTTGAAGAAGATGAGGCATGGAACTGGGACAGTAATAACAAAGCTCAGTTGACTGAAGTTGGCCCAGAAAACTCAAATTTTCAGTTTCAGTTCATTGTTCCCAGTCAGGCTATGTTGTATCCTTCTGGTACAGGTGAGGAGGGTGAGAGTTCTGGGGGTGGTGAAGTACCCTCAGTGTCACCACTACCACAATCACCTGTGACCCCTCAAAATTCAAGAACTCAAGCTATACTTTCAGGATCACAAGCACAAAATCCAGGCTCAGTTTCAGCTACTAGTTACAATTCACAGCCATCTAGTTCAGAAAGTTCAGGAATTGAAATGGATTTGACCTTCTCGTACCTAGGGTTTTTCTCTGGCGGCGCTCGCTCCACTACGCTGACCGCGCCCAGAAGCCCGACTCGCCGCCCAGGATCCAACACTCGGCCTAAACAGGGAGCAGGGGCGCACCTCAGCGCACGAACAAGAGCGGGGCAGAGGCGGGGGCGTGGCGGAGCTTGGGCGCTCGACCTAAATAGCGAGCAGGGGCGCACCTCGGCGCGGCGGCACAGACCGCTCGACGGACGTCTGAACGTGGCGCCAGGGAGGAGCTCGGCGATGCTGTAATGCTCCCGTGGTCACCGGTGATCACCGGCGGCGTGAGGTGCTGAGACGAGAGGGGGAGATATCGCCCGCCAGGAAAGGCTCCTGTGGCAGAATCGATTAGATGCACGAGTGAGCTGAGAGGGAGACTCGCGGTGCCGCGGGATAGGGAATTAGGTCTTTCTGGTTAAGTTCGACGGTGTCGAGTTGGCCGACGAACCTAATATAAGAACGTGGGTACCCACGTTCCTAATACGTTAAATTCGACGGTTTTGGCCAGGGCCCACGAACTTAATTTAAGAACGTGGGTACCCACGTTCTTAAAACAACCCACGAACTTAACTACCATAAGAACGTCGGTACCCACGTTCTTAACAAAACCCACGAACATTTATCAGTTTCTTGTAGTGATTGTCATCGAGGCCATGATCAAGGGGCTCCGACCAGGACCTACAGTGCAATATTTTGCAAGGAAGCCACCACAGACATTGGAGAAGCTCCTCCAGAAAATGGATGAATACATCCAAGCTGACAATGATTTCCGCCAAAGAAGGGAAGAAGCGTACAGGTATTCTCAGATGACTAGGGGCTTCGGAGGAAGACTACATCCCAGGCATGTCAGAACAATCCACAATCCCAAGACAAATGATGACAGGGCCAATCATACTCAGAGTAGCCAGCATAGCTCACAGTCTTCGGGAATGCAACAAACTTCCTACAGGCCACAAGCCTTGAGAGTCAGAGGAGGGAAGAACTTCGGAGGAAGGTATGGTAATCAACTAGGAAGCTGTTCTGCCTATTCTGTGGCGAAGACAAGGGACACACCACAAGGACATGACAGGTCATGATCTAGAAGCAGAAAGAGATAGCTGAAGCCGAAGCAAGGCAGAATCAGCCAAAGCAGGTCCTGCATACCGCTTCATGCTATTCCCCATACATTCCCGAGTATGTGGGTAACCAACAGCCTAGAGCATCAGTTGCTTCGGCAAGCCACTCTCAAGCTGCATGGACCCCGCTACCACCACCACCACCTATGGCACCAACCTTGAACCATAATCAGCAGCCAGAACGGCACCGCCAAACACAGCAACAACGTAACACGCGTGAAGAATCCAAAGCTCGCACAGTCAATAGTACTGTTCCCGAGTCGAGGCACATTTATTGAAGTCACATAGGGGCACTATTACAAAAGTTTTCGTACTTAATGTATGTTGGGGGCCTTCGTCTTCCGAAGGTCCTCAAAAATATGATTTGACAATGTTTCCAGAGTTTTAATACATGAACAGGTACCTTTGGATTCGAATCAGAACCACAGTGAGAGAAGCACGAACAATACGAAGATTGATGCAGCGCCGAAGCTACGTGCAAGGGATCTTCGGCATGACAACAGGAAAGGGAACCGACTTAAAGGGGAAAAGGCTATTTAGACCCCGATGAGTTACTTTCTAGTCATTAGCAAATGTAAAGGGCATGAATGTAATTTCACGTGGGCTGCATCCCATGCCTATAAATAGGTGAACAGTACCCCCATACTGTTCACGCTGACTTGGCTTTTGCTTCTGCATCACGCTCGTACCTTTGTTGTCTATCAAGTCGAAGGTATCAAATGTAATTCAATATTATTTTTATTCTCTCATGATAACATAATGGAGATGAATTTATAATGTTATATGGTTGTTCATGTCATCTTTTGTATTTTATACGCTTCTTCTATTATCATCTTACCTTCGATATTCGAAGGTATGCCCTTCATAACCTTCGTCTGAAGATCATTATATCCTAAGGGAAATAATGTTTCAAAGGACGAAGGGCGTTAATATTTAACATTTTATGTTGCCTTGTTCTTGATTCATAGCATTTGAGAACAAGTCACCAACATTGGCGCCCACCTCCGGTGAACCCTTTTTCGACCACCTTCGGCAAGCATTGGCCCTCGTCATGCCGCCGAAGAAAGCTTCATCGACAGGGGCTGCTGCATTACAGCCACTGGACCCAAATAAGGAGAACCTTTCTCTCCGAGAGGCCCGAAGCCAGAAGAGGAAGGCCACAGTCCAACACTTCAGGAGGAAGAGTTGGACCAAGAAATCAGAAACATGGAGATACTTCATCAGCAAGTACAAAGGAAGAAGGAGAAGATGGCCCGACTAGCTGATCTCCAAAGGCAGATTGACGAAGCCACTGAAGAAGTACGCCATCTTGCTCAAGACGAACAAGAACGAAGGCCCCAACATAGGGAGCTTCATCAAGAAGGCTTCTTCAACGAGGATGGATGGTATGATGATTTCTATCATGGAAATTTTGCTTTTGATAATGCTTCTCCTCTGTCAACAGAACTACAAGCTACCCCATGGCCTCCATCATACAAACAACCCTAGCTCCCCATGTATGATGGGCACTCAGATCCGAAGCAGTTTTTGATGAGCTACGAAGCAACCATATCTTCATGTGGGGGCAATACCGCAGTCATGGCGAAATCTTTTGTCATGGCAGTCAAGAATGTTGCGCAAACCTGGTACTCCTCTCTTCGGCCAGGAACAATCACATCATGGTAGAAGCTGAAGGACATGCTGATCACCAGTTTCCAAGGGTTTCAAACGAAGCCGGTTACTGCTCAAGCTTTGTTCTAGTGCACGCAAGATCACGAAGAATACCTCCAGGCGTATGTCCGAAGGTTCTTGCGCTCAAGGGCACAAGCGCCAACTGTGCCCAATGAAATCGTCATTGAGGCCATGATCAAAGGGCTTTGGCCAGGACCTACGGCCCAATACTTCGCTAGGAAGCCCCCTCAGACCCTGGAGAAGTTGCTCCAAAAGATGGATGAATACATCTGGGCTGACAATGACTTTCGCCAAAGAAGGGAGGAAGCCTACAGGTTCTCTGAGATGACCAGGGGCTTCGGAGGAAGAATCCACCCAAGGCATGTCAGGTCAATTCACTCCACTCAGAATGATGACAGAGGAAGTCAGCTGCAGAAGTCACAATATACTTCACAATCTTCGGGGCAGCAACAAAGCTCTTTTCGGCCGACAGCTCCAAGAGGCAGAGGCGCCAGAGGCTTCGGAGGAAGGTTTGGGGATCAGCCTAGAAAAATTTATTGCTTATTCTGTGGTGAGGACAAGGGCCATACTACAAGGATGTGTCATGTCACCATTCAGAAACAAAAGGAAATAGCAAAAGCTGCAGCTCAGCAGAACCAGCCGAAGCAGGTCATGCACACCGCTTCGTATCACTCACCCTACATACCAGAGTATGTGGGTAACCATCCTGCAGCTTCTGTTGCTTCGGCTAGCCAGCCACAGGCGTCTTGGCCATAGCTTCCACCTCCGCCATCACTACAGCCTGTGTATTCACGAGGCCAGCAGCCAGAAGGGAGCCAATAGACCCATCAGCAACGAGATTTCAAGGAGTCCGAAGCTCGCACAGTCAACAGTACTGTGCCAGAATTGAAGCATATCTATTGAGAGATATCCTACCCTTGAAACAGTTTTTATATTCATTGTCATTTTCTTTTTTAATAAGGAACAATTGTTGAAAGCCTAGTTCTCTTGACATTTTTAATTTTCTAAAATATCTTCGTTCTTGTCATAGCGAAATATATCTTCTCCACAGACTCACGAAGTCCAAAAAGTCGCTGAAGCACAAAACTCGTTCCTAAGGGAATGCAGACCTAGAAATCACATTACAAGTATCACCGAAGCTACAAAAAGTCGTTCTCAGGAACGCAGCGTAAGTTTGCCGAAGATATCAAAAGTCGTTCCTAAGGGAGCGCAGTGTAAGTTTTCTGCTCAAAAGTCGTTCCAAAGGGAATGCAGAGCCAAATACCGCCGAAATATAAGGCGAAGCACAAAAAGTCAACGCGAATACCGCCGAAATAGAAGGCGAAGAAGTTCAAAAGACATTCCTAAGGGAATGCAGAACTTACAGCGAAAAGTCAGCGCTGATACACCGAAAAATAAGCGGTGAAGCCGAAAAATAAACGGCAAACAGATTGTGTATTCCACTATGGGGGTGTGAGTGTGTGTCTTCGGCATAAAGATCATCTTGCATAACATAACATCATCACATCATTTTGCATAACATAACATCATACATCATATTGCATCGATGGCACAAGAAGGGGATACAATGTTGACCTTTGGAGAATGTTATGAAAAAATGAAGTTGTGCTAAGGTACAAAATAAGTTTGAAGAAATACAGCTTCATCAGCTCTGAGGTGGAGGAACAAATTTATTGTTGACGAAGCATTAATGTTTTTGCGACGCTTGGAGGATTTTTTACGAAGCATAGAAGCTCTTCTTTACGAAGCATGAAAAGAAGGGCAGGTGTTTTTTCGCCAAAGGCTCAAAAACGGTATGTACATAAAAGTTTCATGCATCGCAAAGAAATGAATCGCAAAACCATTCATATATTACATTCAAAACCTACGATCACCAAATATTACAAGCATGTTCCAGCAAATGTTACATTAATATTCTAGCAATATTTTTACAAATAGCTATTATTTTTCCTTCAGGACTTCTTCTGCAGCTTCGGTTAATAATTTCGTGACAACTTCGTCCACAATAGCTTCGGCCATATTAATAATTTCTACTGCCTTCTTTGTCTCTGGGTCAGCCAGCGGGTCGAAGGGCTCTGGGGGAGGAGATAGTTCAGCTGCAATAGAAGATATAAATTAGATCGAAATCACAAAAATAGGCAATAAAGTTAAAAGCCATTAAGTAATACCTATCCGTTTTTCAAGTTCCACAACTTTTTCAGGTGCTTTTGTTGCTTCTCGAGCGTCATGAATGTCTTTTTCACTCTTTTTCATTATTTCATGCGCCATCCCTCGGCCGCCATTTTCCTAGATATCAGTGAAAAATTATCCACCTATTAAGCTTGCTTCGGCCGAGGGGTCCTTCGTATCATCAATAGACAAAGCAGCTTCGGCCTAGGCCAGAGTTTTAACATGATCGCACAATGCTTTCTCCAAAATAGCTGCAACTCCTCTCACGCAAGAGAACGCGCAGACGTCTCCGCGGTCGCTCAGAATTTCTTCAAAAGCTTCGGCTTCGCTGCTGATCCACTCAATTAAGCCCTCAGGGTCGCCTCTTATGAAGTCGTCTTCGCTTGAGTATGCGCCCACGTTGGCGAAGCTAGTTTTTATCTTTTTGACGCATTCTATAGATTTTTCAAAACATCTTTCTTTCGATGAGCGAAGCTCTGCGACTGTTTTTTCAAAATAATTTTTCTAGTACTCACTGGCATCTCGATCAGCTTCGGCAATAGCGCATTTCAATTTGGTTTCGGCCAATTGTTTTTGAAGGTTTTCAATTTCATTCCTTTGGATTTCAGATTGAGCCTTGAAGTTTACTTCATCCCCCTTTACTTTGTCCACCAATGTAAGTAGAATTTTGTCTTTTTCCAAAGCTTCGTTCCTCAGCTTGATAACCTCTGATCGAAGGTTGCTGAGAGCAATACTGCAACTCTCGTCTTCGGCATTCTTTTGTGCCCTTAAGGCGTTGCTAAGTATTAAACCCTATATGAAAAAATGAATGGGTTAACATAATAACAAAAGAATAATTCAAAAATTCACAAACTCCCAAATACACAATTTTTGTACCTTCAGACTGTTATATGCAAGGCTATCTGCAAGATCCTCCTTCGTCATGGCGCAGAGGCCAGCTTCAAGCTTCGGGAACCCCATACTTCTAGCCATGTCCCGGCAGACAGATAATTCCTTGTTCTCTGGGAGGCAATACAAGAAGTCATCTTCATCTGTGCCATTAAACACTAAGGCCCCTTTCGGGTACTTCAGTTCGCGGGCATAGTGTTTAGCTTCAAAAATTTCTTCTTCAGATAATCTTTTTCCCGAAGCGTGTCGAATAATATAATCAAGAACTTCGGAAGACGCTTCGGGAGTAGGTGCGACAGCTTCTTCAAGAAAACTATGTTTTATAGTTTCTTCTCCCGCTTCCTTTTCTCCAGTGTCCGAGGATTTCTCCTTGACGAGCTCTGAAGGCCCAGCTTCGGCATCGGCCTGGCTCATTGTAGCTTTGGCTTCGGTTACCTTTGCCTCGATTTCAATCTGCGCCTTCGAAGCCTTGGTAATTTTCCCTGGAGTAGAGCTTGAAGCTTTTATTGTCTCCAGCACATCTAATACACTAGCCATCCTTTTTCTCTTGGGGGTCGCTGCCAGACCTTTTTGTGTCTTCGGCACCCCCACTCCTGCCGAAGGGCTTAGAACTTCTAATGTTTTCATCTCTTTGATTTTTGGTTCTTCAATTTTGTCAGTCTTCGGCATTGCAGCCGGCTCTTCAATCTTTCGCGTAAGAGCAGGTCCTTTGGCTTCAGTAGCTGAAGAAGTCTCACCGCCGAATTTAGGCACTATGGCCGGTTCAATGTAGCATGATCGGTGAGTAAGGACCTTCAATTTTTTCCTCTTCGGTGCGGGCTCACTTGAGGTAGCCGAAGCAGCAGCCTTCCCAGGAGTCGCATCCTTTCTTTTCTGCCCCAGTGGCGGGTAGCGATAGTCAGGGTACACAAATCCGATAGCATCAAAAACTCTATTTAGCCTCTTCTTTTTTCGGCTCTCGAAGGCCGCAGATAGTGCATTATCTTCAGACTTGGAGTATGCTCCAAGTAGTTCACCACTAGTATTTTCAACACACTTCAGCCAGTCATCGTCTGGTTCGATAAATTGGTCTCCAAACCTGAAAGTATATTTCAATCGAACCAAACCACCTTCGCTAGGGTTAGTGATGGTTTCCCTTGGCATTTCCCAGCTGTCTATCAGTGGCCATATTCTGAATGTTATATGCTCTTGAAGCAAGTCCCTTGTCCCAACAAAAGAGCAAACTGTGCTGAAGGCCCTTCGGCATGCTTCGGCTGCCTCGTCAATTTCAACCTTCGGCTTTCGAAGGCCGAAGCGGGACCAAATGGGGCGCATGATGATCTCTTTAATATCTTCTCACACCTTTAAATCATTCTTTTCATAGAACCATTCTTTCATCCAGTCTCCGGGCCACCTCTTCCGGAATGTTGGCACTGGTTAACTTGCGCCGGAGCGGGCAACAAAGCTATAGCAGTCGAAATTTTTGTGATATTGTTCTTTACCCCAGGCCTTCGTCTCATACGAGAGCTCGTGCATACTGCAAAAACATCTTGTGCTTGGCTCCAGACCTTGACTTCTCACAGCCCAGACGAAAATCCCCATTCTAATAATCGCTTCGGGAGTAATTTGATGAAGGTAGATCTGGTATGTCTTCAAAACTTCAACCACAAATCTACTCAACAGGAACCGAAGTCTAGCTTTGAAGAAGCTTCGGAAGATCACAACTTCATTTTCTTTGGGAGCAGGAACGGCCCTGTCTACGTCAGCCCTCAGAATAGAAATATCTCGAAAGTACCTTCCTCTCATATTATCAAAATGACTCTGTTTGATAGTTGATTTCCCGAAGACTGTGTGGCTTGGTCGCCAAGGACGATCTTCCGAGTCTTTGCCTCCACTCTCCATATCATAGCTATCGCTATCATCAGTATCTTCAGACAAGCCTTCTAATATCTCTTTAATTATCTTCTATGTGTTTGTTTTTGCAATTGACTCAATAAATCCAGCAGTCTTCTCCTCAAGGAGCTTCTCCTCCTCGTTCAGCTTCGTCTCAGTAGCAACTTTTTTGTCTTGAGACATCTCTTCTTCGAGAATGGCGAAAATGTGTTCTTAAGACCGAAGCTTATTGAAAGCTCTCTTGTGAGTTTTGGTGTTTGGATGACAACTCAATTAAAGGACTAACAAATGTACTAAGTGTTGAACAGGTGCTTAAGGTAAAGCTAACAGGGTTCAACACAAGTGAACAAATGTGATGGTCCAAGAACTGGATTATGGATACATAATGGACATCACAAGTAAGATGGACATTGCATAAAGTGAGACTCAGGTGCGTAGCTCGGAGACAACTGATCAAGCCAAGGACGGAGGCAAGAAAAGCTTCGAGGTACCAAGTGCACGGGAGAAGGTCAAAGAGGCTGAGGAACCCAATGCCAAGGGTGAAGAAGAAGGCTTGCAAAGTCAAGGGTGATCAAGTTGAGAACAGCTACGGCACATCAAGGATCACTACATAAGGACGTGACTTACAACCAATGAGGAAATGTCTATAGTTATGTGGTGTAAGTCATAAGGCTCAAGACCAAGCTCTAAGAAGGAGATCAATGTCACTAGAACGAGAACAAATGTCAAAAACAGAACTGGAAGCAGCCCGAAAGAGCTAAGTGCACCTTGACTTTCAGTTTGGGTTGTTCCTATGTTTGGAGATGTTCTATGTGACCTTTGCAGGATGTTGGAGCTAAGAAATGTCAATCTAGATCAAGTCAAGCTGACTTGAGGATTTATGAGTCCAACATCAAAGCTCAAGCATGTCAAATGCTATAAATGTAAAAATCAAAGAGAAGGTATGTTTCTAGACTTAGTACATTGGTTTTTATGTACTAACATATTTGTCTAAGTGATAGAAACATAGAAAAGAAGAAAAGAAAAGAGATGCAAAATGCTTGGCTGTGTACAGCCAAGACTCAGCTCAGTCTGGCACACTGGACTGTCCGGTGGTGCACCAGACAGTGTCCGGTGCGCCAGGCTGAACTCTGGTGAACAGGCCACTCTCGGGAGAAGCCGGCGGCGTACGGATATAATTCACCGGACTGTCCGGTGGTGCACCGGACTGTCCGGTGAGCCAACGGTCGGCTGGGCCAACGGTCGGCCGCGCAATCCGCACGTGACGCGTGGCCGAGCCAACGGTCAGATGGGGCACCGGACAGTGTCTGGTGTGCCAACGGCTCCAGGACTGCAACGGTTGACTGCTCCATTTCTGGAAGGAAATCGGGCACCGGACAGTGTCCGGTGGTGCACCGGACTGTCCGGTGCACCACCCGACAGAAGGCAAGATTTGCCTTCCTGGATTGCTTCCAACGGCTCCTAGGCCCCTTGTGCCTATAAAAGGGACTCCTAGGCGCCTCAAGCAAGTAACAAGAGCAGCAAACAAGTGTAGACATCACTCGAATCAATTCTCACTCTCCCTCTTGTGTGTATCTCTCTAGTTTGTGTAGAAGGCAAAGCTATAAGCCTTTAGAGAGTGGAGAAGTGCTGCTAAGAGCTAGAGCAAGGTCTTGAGCGTATCGTTACTCTGCCAGGGTGCTGCCAAGAAGTTTGTAAGCAGCCGTGGTTTTGTTGTAACCCAACTCAACATAGTGAAAGGCTCTATCTGTCATACTGACAGATCCGAGCAAACGGAGGAAGGAGTTGAAATAGACTCCAAGCCCAGGTGTGGCTAACTCCAACGAGGACTAGGCAAGCATTTCAGGCTTGGCCGAACCTCGGGATAAATCCTTGCGTCTGTATGCTCTGTTCTGTATTATATCCTGACTCTCTGTCTTACTCTCTTTTATATCTGCACTTCAACACTTATCTGTGGTGTAAGCTTTATTTGAAGTGCAGGACATTTTGAGACAGGATCTTCTATTCCGCTGCAACCTACTCGAAGGGTCTTCTCATTGCACTGCGTACTATGTCTTCGAGTAGAGTAAGAATTTAAGTTTTAAAGTTATAAGTTTTATTCGCCTATTCCCCCCCCCTCTAGGCGACATCCAGATCCTGTTCCCGGGTCAAAGGGAACTTTCAATTGGTATCAGAGCTAGGCCTCTCCAGTGTGGGCTTAGCCGTTCGGAGATGACGATGTCGTCACAAGAGGTAACTGTAGAACTTCTTTTAGGCGATGGTTCTAATTACAAGTCTTGGTCTATCTCTATTTATAGTGCTTTCATGAGTGTTGATCCTGATTTGAGACAGGTCTTTAGTAAAAGTATTTTTCCCTCTAATGTTAGTAAAAATCCTTCTAATGATGAACTAAGATGTCTATCTCTAAATCACCATGCTTGCAACATCTTAGTTGATTCTCTTTCTAGAGATGCCTATTTTGCTATCATGAGTAGTGACAGTGACTTATTTGTTGATGCTCATGATCTATGGACTAAACTTAAGTTGAAATTCTTTAAGTCCATATGCACTTCCTCTGCTCCCTTTATTTCTGGTGATACTAACTTGTCCAAGGAAGAAGAACAAGAACGATGGCACCCAAACGATGAATCCACCTCGTCGACAGGTTTGTTCTCCACTAGTAATAAATGTTTTATTGCTAACAATGACGGTGGAGACGAAAGCCATGATGAGGAGGAATATGAGGATGATAGCGAGGATGAATCTTCATCATCACAAGGTGCATTTTCCTGTATTGCTTCCACTAACATTAATGACAGGGAAAATGAGACCGATGATGTGGAAGAAGAGGAAATTCGCTGTTTCTACATCCATCTCAACAAAAAGGACAAAGCGCTCTTGGTTAAGTTATTGAGAAGGAAAAAGGAACAAGGCGAGACGCTTCTCAGGCTAGAGGAGACACTCATCAAAACAAACAACAGCCTGGAGAAGATGACCAAAGAACATGAGGAGCTAAAGTGCTCTCATGATGATTTGGTCCAACAGTATGATTCAATTTTATTTGAGCAAAGAAATAATGATGATGCTGTATCTTGTGTTGCTCAACTTAAAATGGAAAACGCCATGCTTGAGAGGCAAGTAGAAATTCTAAATTTAGAAAAGCTTGCTCTAGGTGAAAAGTATGATATGTTGTCATATTCTCATAATAAACTAGTTGATGACCATATCATGCTTGATATTGCTCATGAAGTAGTAATTACTAGTTTTAACTCATGTGAACCTTATTCTTGCACAAATACGCAATTGGATAATTTATCACCATGTGCTAACCCCTGTTGTTCAAAAGAAAGCCAATGTTTGAATAAGCATCAAGCTGCAGGGTTATAAAAGAAATTGTGTGGGAACAAGAAGCAAAGACAACTAAGGAGAAGACGCATTGCTCAACCTTCTCAAGATATCCACGGGCGCGTGGTGAAGAAGCTTGACAAGGGAGAAACTGCAGCAAGTGTTAAGCTCCATAAGGAGGATGTTCCTAAAGATGAAGAAATCAACATGAGCTTGGAAAAAGGTAAAGATTCAATTAAACATGTTGTTTGCACTGACCATTTTCTCTATGTCATCCAAGAACAAAAAGAGAAAAGGGAAAAGGGGGTGCTTTAAGTGCAATAAGGCAGGACACCTCATTGCGTCGTGTCCATACAACGACAAGGGAGAAGGGATAAGGAGATGCTTCGGATGCAATGACAAAAACCATACGATCACTTCTTGTCCGCTAATGAAGAATCAAAGATGTGCATCTTCCAAGATGACTCCCACCAAGGAAAATGACAAACAGCAAGCGTCATGTCAGGTTGAGCGACGCTTCTGCTACAAGTGTGGTGAGCAGGGTCATCTATCCAAGGTATGTTATAAAGGTAAGGTTCCTAAGCAAGTGAATTTGTCTCAATCTCATTCGCTTAGGAGACCCAAATCATACACTTGTGCTAGATCTATAACGAGATCACCTAGAACTAGCACAAAGGCTATTTGGGTACCAAAGGCACATTTAGATGATCATTATGGACCCATCCCGAGATGGGTACCAAACTGTGCTAACTAGACCATGCAGGTGCCTTGAGATGAATTGGAGACCATGGGAGAGCTTAAGACGGTTAATTCAAACTCTATGCTTAAGCTGTTAATTGTTTTAGTGTTTGTTCATTTACCCAAGGTTGAAGTATTGTGAGACACTAATCCCATATTCATCTCAAGTGAAATAAGTTGTAGAAGTCCTTAATCATTATTGGTGAATCAAGCAAAGGACCTCGATTGCGCATCTGTCTCTCCAAAGGACGATACATGTGTTTCTTAAGTGCATTATCAATATTGCTCTTAATGTTAAGTGTCATGCTATCTATCCTTGGAGTAGTTATGCTTTGAAGATTGCTTGTGTTGGATTCTTGTTAATAATTGATTAATAATTTCCAAGATCGTAATCATGCTTGCTTAATCATGATTGTGTGCTTTAGAGGTTATGCCTCTTGAATCATTCAATGGGTAGCTTTTCATTAGATATATTCACCATGATTAACTCTTTTTGTGTTCGTGAATAAAACTGTATCCCTTTGTGAGTTATGCTATATGATGTTAATGATTAACTTATGTGCAAGTATAACATTATGTTAAGTTTATGTTCGCATGATTACTCTAGTCTGGTATTGTGTGAATACCAACTCCATGTTGTGCCTCTAATGCACTCTTTTGAGCTAAGGCGCATGAGGAAAAGGAGCCCTCAATTAGTGACAACTGGTGCTCTCATGGCAATTCAGGAAAAGGCAAAGGTATGGAAAATGGAACTATGCAATTTCATTGAACGTCTTGAAGTTCCATTAATTATGGTCTTGCCTCTGAATTGGTAGTATCTTGGCTTAGGTGCTCCTTACTTTATAATGTTGATTCTTTTAGTGTATCTAAGGAACCTTCTTAGTTATGATGTGCTTAGACATTGCGCTTTATATGCATGATCGTGTTGTTTTTCAATTGGTATTTGTGATGCAATGATTGTCAAGTATGAAGCATGTCTAGGTTGCTCGTAAAATGTTATACTTCTTGAGGCATGCATTGTTGGATTAAGTCAATCTTTCATTTGAAATTCAAATTGGTATCTCTGTGTGATGAAAGTGATAGAGTATGCCTTGACCAAGGTATGTTGTGATCCCCTCTAGTTCTGAGGAAGCTAGAATGTGCAAAATGCAAGTCATTCAAATACTTGATGCACAACTTGAGGGGGAGCACACATAACTTGTGTCTTTTGAGACTAACTGTTTCTTGAGCGATCTTGTATAGTCTCTAGGTGGAAAAGAGAAGATGAGCAAGAAATGGAGCAATCAGGACTGGGGTACCTCTGTAAGTCAAGGAATTGGTATCTTAAGTCGTGAGTAATTGCATATTTTTAGATTGCTCATGCTCTATACAAATTTGGTGATACTAGATGCTTATCCTTAAAAATCATGGAGCTATGATAATAAATGATCTTGCAATTGGTATCTTTCAATTGGTAGCCGTGATAGTTTGCTTCAATTAACATCTTTTGGTAATCACTAGAATAGAAGCTTTACCTTGTGCCACAATACTATAACTTGCTCTAAGCTTAAGAAAAGGTTAGGATAAAGGATCAGGCACAAGTGTGAAGAAGCTCCCAAGAGACTAATACTTTTAAGAGAGGAAGTACACCACATCTGGGCAAAGGTATAAAGGAAGTATTGATCTTTTGCGTATATGTACCTTAACTTTCCTCCAAATGCTTGTGGTGCATGTGTTGAATGAGTAAGGGGGAGTATTGTTAGTGTTTATCTCCTTAACACCCTGCTGTCCCTTGACATCATCCTATGTTCTTGCTTGAATATGGTTTTGGTGTTTGATGTCAAAGGGGGAGAATTTGTGCATTAAAGCTTATCTCAACCTGAGAGGAAAGCTTATCCTGAGGGGTGATGTGTTAGTTTGAGCATTGCTAGTGTTTCCGCTGTGCTTCTTGCAGTATTGTATGTGATGCATCATATGGACTAGTGTTTCCGCTACTATGAATTAATTGGCATCTATGGTGCTCATTTTATAATAGATATTCATGTGGATAATGGTGCATGTGGTCAATAGATTAATGGTGCTTTAAATTGGTGTCTTAGTTTAAATTGGTATCTTAATGGTGAATAGTGGTAGGTTGATATTCCTGTGATATATCCACTAAATTGAATGGTGTTTAACTCTGGTTATGTGCATTTGTGTGTTATAGCATCATGGTTTGATTCTTGACACAATGCATCCCAAAAAATGCTAAGGTGTAGAAATGTTTCGAATTGCCTAAGTATGTGCAAATTGGCGTCTGAGGCCAAAATTATGTTTTTGAAGTAAGCACATATTTAGGGGGAGCATTCTATAAACTTAGAATTCAAAATGTGTGCTTCAAATCTTATTCTTATGTAAGCTTTAATTGTGTTGCCATCAATCACCAAAAAGGGGGAGATTGAAAGCTCTCTTGTGAGTTTTGGTGTTTGGATGACAACTCAATTAAAGGACTAACAAATGTACTAAGTGTTGAACAGGTGCTTAAGGTAAAGCTAACAGGGTTCAACACAAGTGAACAAATGTGATGGTCCAAGAACTGGATTATGGATACATAATGGACATCACAAGTAAGATGGACATTGCATAAAGTGAGACTCAGGTGCGTAGCTCGGAGACAACTGATCAAGCCAAGGACGGAGGCAAGAAAAGCTTCAAGGTACCAAGTGCACGGGAGAAGGTCAAAGAGGCTGAGGAACCCAATGCCAAGGGTGAAGAAGAAGGCTTGCGAAGTCAAGGGTGATCAAGTTGAGAACAGCTACGGCACATCAAGGATCACTACATAAGGACGTGACTTACAACCAATGAAGAAATGTCTATAGTTATGTGGTGTAAGTCATAAGGCTCAAGACCAAGCTCTAAGAAGGAGATCAATGTCACTAGAATGAGAACAAATGTCAAAAACAGAACTGGAAGCAGCCCGAAAGAGCTAAGTGCACCTTGACTTTCAGTTTGGGTTGTTCCTATGTTTGGAGATGTTCTATGTGACCTTTGCAGGATGTTGGAGCTAAGAAATGTCAATCTAGATCAAGTCAAGCTGACTTGAGGATTTATGAGTCCAACATCAAAGCTCAAGCATGTCAAATGCTATAAATGTAAAAATCAAAGAGAAGGTATGTTTCTAGACTTAGTACATTGGTTTTTATGTACTAACATATTGTTCTAAGTGATAGAAACAGAGAAAAGAAGAAAAGAAAAGAGATGCAAAATGCTTGGCTGTGTACAGCCAAGACTCAGCTCAGTCTGGCACACCAGACTGTCCGGTGGTGCACCGGACAGTGTCCGGTGGTGCACCGGACAGTGTCCGGTGCGCCAGGCTGAACTCTGGTGAACAGGCCACTCTCGAGAGAAGCCGGCAGCGTACGGCTATAATTCACTGGACTGTCCGGTGGTGCACCGGACTGTCCGGTGGTGCACCGGACTGTCCGGTGAGCCAACGGTCGGCCGCGCAATCCGCGCGTGACGCGTGGCCGAGCCAACGGTCAGATGGGGGCACCGGACTGTCCGGTGTGCACCGGACAGTGTCCGGTGCGCCAACGGCTCCAGGACTGCATCGGTCGACTACTCCATTTCTGGAAGGAAATCGGGCACCGGACAGTGTCCGGTGGTGCACCGGACTGTCCGGTGCACCACCCAACAGAAGGCAAGATTTGCCTTCCTGGATTGCTTCCAATGGCTCCTAGGCCCCTTGTGCCTATAAAAGGGACTCCTAGGCGCCTCAAGCAAGTAACAAGAGCAGCAAACAAGTGTAGACATCACTCGAATCAATTCTCACTCTCCCTCTTGTGTGTATCTCTCTAGTTTGTGTAGAAGGCAAAGCTATAAGCCTTTAGAGAGTGGAGAAGTGCTGCTAAGAGCTAGAGCAAGGTCTTGAGCGTATTGTTACTCTGCCAGGGTGCTGCCAAGAAGTTTGTAAGCAGCCGCGGTTTTGTTGTAACCTAACTCAACATAGTGAAAGGCTCTATCTGTCATACTGACAGATCCGAGCAAACGGAGGAAGGAGTTGAAATAGACTCCAAGCCCAGGTGTGGCTAACTCCAACGAGGACTAGGCAAGCATTTCAGGCTTGGCCGAACCTCGGGATAAATCCTTGCGTCTGTATGCTCTGTTCTGTATTATATCCTGACTCTCTGTCTTACTCGCTTTTATATCTGCACTTCAACACTTATCTGTGGTGTAAGCTTTATTTGAAGTGCAGGACATTTTGAGACAGGATCTTCTATTCCGCTGCAACCTACTCGAAGGGTCTTCTCATTCCACTGTGTACTAAGTCTTCGAGTAGAGTAAGAATTTAAGTTTTAAAGTTATAAGTTTTATTCGCCTATTCCCCCCCCCCTCTAGGCGACATCCAGATCCTGTTCCCGGGTCAAAGGGAACTTTCACTTATAAAATCTAAGAAACTAAGCAACTGTTGGTAATCAAGAGCTAAGAAATTGAGCAAAGCAAAGCAGGCGGCAAATAACGTACCAAATGAGCTCGGGGTGAGTTCTTATTTATACGCCCAGTGCACTCCAAGTTGGAGGGCCCCGTCTGTCATTGACTGTTGCTATTCTAGCAAAGGGAAGGTGTTTTTTCGGACCTTCGGCTTAGGGCCTTCGTCCATATCGCAATCTGAATTCGTTATTCTAACAAATTAATCTTGCGAGGGGCTACTGTTGGGGGCCTTCGTCTTCCGAAGGTCCTCAAAAACATGATTTGACAATGTTTCTAGAGTTTCAATACATGAACAGGTACCTTCGGATTCGAATCAGAACCACAGTGAGAGAAGCATGAATAATACGAAGATTGATGCAGCGTCGAAGCTACGCGCAAGGGATCTTCGGCATGACAACAGGAAAGGGAACCGACTTAAAGGGGAAAAGGCTATTTAGACCCCAATGAGTTACTTTCTAGTCATTAGCAAATGTAAAGGGCATGAATGTAATTTCACGTTGGCTGCGTCCCATGCCTATAAATAGGTGAACAGTACCCCCGTACTGTTCACGCTGACTTGGCTTTTGCTTCTACATCACGCTCGTACCTTTGTTGTCTATCAAGTAGAAGGTATCAAATGTAATTCAATATTATTTTTATTCTCTCATGATAACATAATGGAGATGAATTTATAATGTTATATGGTTGTTCATGTCGTCTTTTGTATTTTATACGCATCTTCTATTATATTTTACCTTCGATATTCGAAGGTATGCCCTTCATAACCTTCATCTGAAGATCATTATATCCTAAGGGAAATAATGTTTCGAAGGACGAAGGGCGTTAATATTTAACATTTTATGTTGCCTTGTTCTTGATTCATAGCATTTGAGAACAAGTCACCAACAATGAACTTGTTACCTTTTTGTCCTTACGATTACTCCACTTCGAAGACAATATAAGAAGGTTTAACCTTCGTTCTGTTGTAAAAAATGTGTGGTTGCACCATCGAGTGTAACAGGAAGGGTGATGAAGCTCCAAAGTCGTTCCTAAGAGAATGCAGAGCTTAAATGCCACCTAAGTAAAAGGTGAAGAAGCTCCAAAGTCGTTCCTAAGGGGATACAGAGCTTAAATGCCACCTAAGTGAAAGGTGAAGAAGCTCCAAAGTCGTTCCTAAGGGGATGCAGAGCTTAGCTCCAAAGTCGTTCCTAAGGGAATGCAAAGCTAAAATACCACCTAAGTAAAAGGTGAAGAGACTCCAAAGTCGTTTCTAAGGGGATGCAGAGTCTAGGTGTGTATTCGTGTGGGTTTTTATCTTCAGCATAAACATCATTTTGCATCATATCATCATATCGCATATCATCCCATCATACATCATTTTTGCATCAGCAAGAAACCATGGAGAAGAAGGAAAATTGCTCCTTCAAAAATACATATCGGATCATGAAAGAATGTGTTGTACCACAAGATATGCCTTCGATAGATATATTTTTACAAAGGAAAGGGATCTTCATCAGCAGTATTACTACACAACAACTGTGGCATAATACCCAGTATTGGACCAACAGAAGGGGAATCTTTTTCTTCGCGACGCATGAAAAGAAGGGAAGGTGTTTTTTCACCAGCGGCTCAAAAACGGTATGTACGAAGGTTTCATGCATCACAAAGAAATATATAATATTAATACACATGCAAATAGTTGATACTCAGTTTTTACAAAGGTGAAAGCTATGTACAAAAACTAAACTCTCAAATATACAAAATTTTAATCTTCTTTCAACACCTTCTCTGCAGCTTTGTTTAGCAGTCTGTTGACAGCTTCGTCAACAGCTTAATTAGCAATTTTAATCACATCTAGAGCTTCCTTCACGGCTGGGTCGGCTTCGGGGTTGTATGGCTCCAGTGGGGGTGAAAGTTCAGCTACATCATAAAATATGTTTGTTAATTCTGAAGCTAAAAACGAATTACGAAGCTAAACCTCAGTAAATGTACCTATAAGCCTCACATGTTCAGCAGCTTCTTCAGCTCGTTTGGCTTCTTCTTGAGCATCGTGAGATTCTTTTTATTCTTTCTAATAGCTTCATCAGCTTTCTCACGGCCGCCCTTCATCCATACATCAGAATAAAATTTCCCGCCTAATGCAGAAGCTTTAGTTGAAGGATATTTAATGTTGTCGACTGAGAAAGCAAATTCTGACTGAATTACAGCCTTAGCATGTTCGCAGCGAGCCCTCTCCAAGATGGACGTGGCCCCCCGCGCACCAGTGAAGGCACAGAAATCTCCTCGGTCACTCAGAATTTCATCAAAAGCTTCGATTTCCCCGCTGATCCACTGAACAACTCCATAAGGGTCGTCGCGGATGAATCTCTGTTCAGAATAATATGCCCCAACCCTAGCAAAGTTGTCCTTTAATTTCCTGACGCATTCCAAGGATATTTCATAACACCTTTCTTTGGAAGCACGAAGCTCATCGGTGTTCTTTTGTGCTCTTGGCTTTTCGATCTCGCAAATCTCATGCTTCACTACCTCAACTTCAAATCTTTCGGTTGCTTCTGCAACCTTCATTTTTAGTTCTTCCACTTCGGCTTTATGATCTTTGGCTTGTGTAGCAAGACTAGCCTCACTAGATTTTAGATTACCCACTAAGGAAAGTAATATCTTATCCTTTTCAACGGCTTCGTTTCTCAATGTCATAACTTCTGAACGAAGGTTCCCAAGAGCTATTTGACAGCTCTCATCCTCTACATCTTTTTGGGCCTTTAAAGCCTTGCTTAGAATCAATCCCTGAAAAACGAAGAACGAGCATGTAATGAAGGTAAGAAAAACCATAGAAATAGTTCATTGAAGAACGACAAATCAAAATATACACACCTTCAGGCTATTGTAAGCAAGACTATCTGCAAGTTGATCTTTTGATATTGCAGACAAGCCAAGTTCAAGCTTTGGATATCCCATATTGTCCATCATTTCTCGGCAGACATGTACCTCTTTACTGTCTGGTAGCCAGTAAAGGAAGTCATCTTCATCACTGCCACCATATACCAAGGACCCTCGGGGGTATTTCAGGTCCTTGGCATAATGTTGTACTTTGGTAATCTGCTCTTCTATTAGTTGCTTTCCGGAAGCATGTCAAATAATATAGTCCAAGTCACCCTGGGAAGGTGCTTCAGGAGCAGGAGTTGAAGGTTCCTCTGGAAGGCTCTCCTGTGGGTTTTTCTGGTACGATTTATGAAGAGCCCGCTTCGGCGTGGGCAGAGGCACTGGCAGTAATTATCTTTGGAGCTTCTTCGATTTTGCTCCCATAAGCCTCGGTAGAAGAAGAAGGTGGCGTTGTCACAGATTCTAGAACACCTTCCAAAACGCTCGCCATCCTCCTTTTCTTCGGAGTGCCTGTGGCACTTGGCACCTTCGCCAATATTGCTGATTTCATCTTCGGCTGCTCTGGTTTTTTTTTCCTTTACTGGCTCTGGCTCTCTGGCCAGGTCTGCATTAGCTCCAGTAGGCATAGCAGGAATAGCTGGGAGGGTTACTTCCATTGCTTCGCTTAGCTTCGGCACATCGGCCGTCTCAATGCGCCTAGGTCGACGCGTCAAAACTTTAACCTTCTTCGACCTCAACACACTATAATATGTCGAGGTAGCAGCTTTCCTGTTTTTCCTTTGCTTCCACGTAGGATAGCAGTAGTCTGGGTATACAAACCCGATAACATTAAATACCCTACTTAATCTCTTCTTGCCTCGAGCACCGAAGGCAGTTGTCATAGCTTTGTCTTCAGCCTTCGTGTATGCTCCAAGCAGCTCATTGCTGGTAGCCTCTATAGCATCTAGCCAGTCATCATTCGGTTCATCAAACTGGCTCTAGTATCGAAAGGTATACTTTAGATAGACCAAACCATTTTGACTGGAGCCAGCAGCAGCCTCCTTCGGCATTTCCCATCCATTTGCAAGTGGCCACACTCTGTAAGCAATATGCTCTTGGACCAAATCTCTTGTGCCGATATAAGTGCACACTGTATTAAAAGATTCTTGGCATGCTTGCACAACATTTCCAAGCACAATGAGTGGCCTCCTAATGCCAAAGCGAGATCATATAGGGCGCTGAATAATCCCTTTAATATCCTCCCTCTGGCTCAGGTCAACTTTCACATAAAACTATTCCTGCATCCAAGAGCCTGGCCACTTTTTCCGAAATGTCGGCACAGGATAACTGGCATCAGAGCGGGCCACAAAGCTGTAGCAGCCAAAGTTATTATGATACTGTTCTTTGCCAGTTGCCTTCGTCTGATAAGATAATTCATGAATATTATAGAAGCACTTGGCGTCTGGCTCAAATCCTTGGCTCCTCATGGCCCATATAAAAAATCCTACTGTGATAAAAGCTTCGGAGGTAAGTTGATGAAGATAAATTTCAAAAAAAATTAAGACTTCAACCAGCATCTTGTCCAGGGGGAAACGAAGCCCAGCTTTCATGAAACATCTAAAGACTACCACTTCACCAGCTTCGGGAAGAGGAACAGTATTCTCCCCTTCGGTCCTCACGATAGAAATGTCGCGAAAGTATCTGCCTCTCATTGCTTCGATTTGCCCTTGTTTAATAGTCCACTTTCCAAAAACAACATGGCTCGGCCTCCATGGCCGGTCTTCGGCATCTTCAATTCCACTTTCTAGTCGAAACTCTAATTATCGCTGGAGTTTTCAGATAATCCAGCCAGCATCTCATTGTTGATTTTATCCACGTTGGTTTTTTCCATAGCTTCGTAAAATCCGGCTAGTGCGGGGTCAATGATCTTCTTTTCCTCAGCCATTTAGACAATGATTGCTAAAATACCGAAGCTCGAAATTCAATTAAACTCGATGAAGCAAGGAAGGTTAAATTGGCAAACACAATGCAAGCAGCTAAAATAGCACGAAATATACTCACGACACAGGTTTCTATATATACACTCAGAGCCCCGCAGCGTGGTGGGTCCCATAGGTCAGAATGATTTGCTATTCTAGCGAAGGGAAGGTGTTTTTTCGGACCTTCGGCTAAAGGCCTTCGTTCACGTCGCAGTCTAAATTTGTTACAAAGAAACAAATCAATACTGCGAGGGGCTACTGTTGGGGGCCTTACTCTTCCGAAGGTCCTTAAAAACAAGACTGACAATATATTTTCAATATGACATGGATTATTGCAGTGGGCTTCAGCTTCGGGATGAAGGTTTTCTCGTGATAGGGTGAAGATGTTGCCTAGAGGTGATAAAAATGGACGATGAAGCCATAGCCGAAAAGCTTCGGCCTGATGTGATGACGAAGATCAAGTATGATGATGACCGAAAAAGGACAAAGACTATTCAGTCATTAATGATTTGTGTTATGATTATAAATGATTGTCAAGGGCATAAATATACTTTTACTCGGGCTGTGTCTAGTGCCTATAAATAGATGAACAGTAACACCGTACTGTCCACGCTGAATTGTATCAACTCTCTCGCGTCTTCACCTTCGAGCAAGCTAAAGGTATCAATGTAATATGAATTATGTTGATATTTATATATGTTTTTATAGAATGCAAATATGAACGAATTGACGAGATACAGTTATTGTCTTCACCCCTTATGTGTTCTTGTTCACATATTAAATGATGAAGGTATGTCCTTCATTACCTTCGTCCGATGATCATTATATCTATGGGGAGATAATGCTTCGAAAGACGAATGTCCCTAATGATTAACAATTGTGTTGACTTGTTCTTGATTCACAACATTTGAGAACAAGTGACCAACACGATCCATATTCGAATTTTCATATCTATCATTTGAAAATATATATGACAGATTTGAGGTTTATTTTTTATAAATTTTTACAAGATTAATGTTGAAAACAAGACCATAAATTTACATAGTACATTCTATATCTTATATGTCCGCAATCAAAGAAAAAGGACAAAAAAATTAAGATTAGAATAAACAACCGTTTCCACCTCTGTTTTTTCTATATATATATATATATATATATATATATATATATATATATATATATATATATATATATATATATATATATATATATATATATATATATATATACTATATGTATTTAGAGCCCTGGGCTCTATTTAGCTAGAGGAAGCCCCAGCCAAATATGAACGCACCTGCATTTCACAGCCGACTGACCTTTCGGTTTCCATATAAATACCTACGTGATCCCGCGATTAGCTCCTTTGCTCCCGGCTCAATTTCCATAACCGCAAAACCCCAACCCCCGCACGACTCCAGGAATCTCCGGCGATTCTTCCATCCCGGCGACTCCGCTCCCCTTTCCGACGACTCTTCCAACCCCTCGCCGCTCGCTGTCGATCCAGTCGCAAGCGGCATTTGAGCGGCGCGCCCTCGGTTTCCCCAATCGTCGCTCCAATATTCGCGCCGCTGCGTTCGGCGACCGGCGAAAACCCTACCTTCTCCGGCGACGGTTCTGCTCCTTCGCTCTCCGCCGACCCGACTACTTCCACGTTCTCCGCCATCCTCAACATTCGCCGCCGCCAACGGGTACCGCTCCAATCGGTGTGTTCTTCCCAACCCTAGCTCGCGCGCATTTCATTGGATCGAGTTTACCGTCAACAAACTAGTTGTTTTTTGTTCATTTTGCATTGTGTGGATCACGGCTAGGGTTGACATTAGTTATGCAGTTGATGTATTACATTTACGCACATTTACACAGTTGGTTACGCACACTTACACAGTCGGTTACGCTCATGTACACAGTTGGTTATGCACATTAGGTTACATGTTTATGCACATTAGTTAAATTTTTTTGCATCATATTATGTTCAATTGGTAATTGGGTGGTCATCTAGTTGTTTTTGTGACTGCATACACTTATTTATTCCATTATTGTTATAGTTAATACATTGTGTGACAGCATGTATTGTTTTATTGGATCATATCCAGTTTTTTATTATTTTAAAACAGACATTATTTATTAAACCAGTTCACAGTTAATACAGATTGTTTATAGCAATTTTTGTTTTGCTCAAACATATCAGGTTGCAGGCAAATTGTGTTTTATGTTTGCAACTGTATGCAATGGTATGCAACATATTCAGATTTTTTATGAACGTATAACAGGACAGAACATATATGCTAATGTGTTTCATGTATGCATCTGTATGCAACATATTCAGTTTGTTATGCTGGTATATCAGTTCAGAATATGTATGCATCTGTGTATAGTAAATGATCAGCCAACTAGTTGTTTTTCATAGAGTATATGTTTTATATAAAATTTCATTTCTGTTTAGTGCATACATTTATGTATTTTCAGATGATTACAGCTAATACATTATTTTGGTTACAGCAAGGTCTGTTATTCACTTATTTTTTGAACAGTTCAGTACATGTTTTATTGAATCATATACAGTTTTGTATTATTACAAAACAGACATTATTTATTACACTAGGTCACAGACAATACAGTTTGGTTATAGCAAGTTTTGTTTTGCTCAAACATATTCAGATTTTTTATGCAAATGTGTTTAGTAAATGAGCAGTCAACTAGTTGTTATTCGTAGAGTATATTTTTTATTTAAAATTTCATATCTGTTTAGTGCATACATTAATGTGTTTCAGAGCATTACAGCTAACACATTATTTGGTCACAGCAAGGGTTGTTTTTATTGAAACATATTCAGTTTTCCTAATAATTGAAACAGTTCAGTATGTGTATGCAAATGTAAATAGAGAACAGTATATTCAGATGTTTTAGGTTTGGTATTTAAAACAATTAGGTTAATTGATTCAATCATACCACACCATAAATACATATGCATATATAACCTTTTATTTTTTACAACATTGTATATTATGTATGCAGCTTTTAATTTAAAAAAATGAAGCAAGTCGACCGTCCTCCAAATAACCCCAAGCGTATAACAATCCAGTCAAGCCAGGAGTGCTTCAGTGTAGACATTCCCTCTGCAGAACATCCTAATCCATGCCCAGAAGTTGAAAATCCTTCAAATGCTGACAGTCAAAATGTGACCAATGAAACAGTTCAGATTGATTCTGATGAAGATGACTTCATGCCAGCTATGAAGAAGCGCAATGTTTCTGAAAGCCACACAAGAGTGTTAAGAAAAGTCGTGACAAAGAGGGTTAAACATGAGGAGCTACCCCGACAGGTTAATGTTATGCATACCCAACAAACAATTTCATATTTGTAATGTTCTGATTATTTTTTTCATAATAACAAAATTATTTCATGTTGTATATTGTTTAACAGAGGCTTAATGTGAGGTGCAACCCTCAAGATGTCATTGCAAGCATTAACATTTTGAATGAAAGACAACGTGAGGCTATAAGACGTAAAGGCTTCTCTTCCATTCTTGATATGACAGTAGATGCGCTGTGCAGTAGATCACACCTCCAATGGTTGATGGACAAGCTAGACCCCAAGGATATGACAATACGTCCTGGTCCAGGAAAGGAACTCAAGATCACAAAGGATATTGTTCATCTTATTCTTGGCGTGCCAAATCATGGAGGTGGTAAACCTTTGGGTATTGATGAAGCAGTTGCAGCAAGCAACTTGAGGGCAGAGCTTGGTGTGGCCAAAGATGAGTTCAATGTGGCATTTCTACAGGATCGATTAAGGAAAGGCGAGGATGATGACCTTTTAATCAGATGTTTCTTCCTCATTCTATTCAACCGTTTGCTGTTTCCAACTGCTAGCTGGGGCATCACATATCATGAGGTGCTTCTCACAGAAGAAATGCACCGTTTCCATGAGATCGACTGGTGCCAGTTGATTTTTAATGATCTATGTGAAGCTGCCAAGAAGTGGCACAACCGGATCACCACAAATATCTCCACGACTATATATGGATGCTCCATTGTTGTCCTTGTAAGTATAGTGTTTTTCCGTATGCACATTTATTTCATTATTGGTTCCTAACTTTTGGTAGTTATGTAACATGTTTTACGATGTTGGTTATGTCTACTTACATTGCTATTGAACATTGTAATTCTTTTTAATGTAGTTGTACTACTTGGATCACCTGCATACAGCCGCTGCCCCCCATAATAAGAGTGGCACACCTCGCATTAAATTTTTTGATAAGAATAGCATAAAAGCTTTGACCAAAGCTGACAAGAGGAAGGTTCGCCATGGGGCTGAATCTTTCGGACACTGTGAAGTAAGTTATTCATATTTTCACAGTTGGTTATGCACAGTTACACAGTTGGTTACTCACAGTCACTACAATTTTATTTATAGTTCCGAAGCTCGACGGAGACATGCTATGCAGTGGGACCTAAGATCGATCGCCAATCTGAGGCAAGTTTATGATGTAATATATCCATTGTTTATGATTATTTATTGAACAAATAGAATACGAAGGTGGACATGGATTCTTACTATTTTTTGCTGAACAACCAGCCGGAGTGCAGGACCAATATTTTTGATGCACCGCGCCCTGGCCCCATGCCTCGGCCAACTTTTAACATCAAACTTCCATCTATCAAAGAGATGATGTCAAGTAAGATCAACGATCTCCCACATCGTCATCGATCTAAATTCACAGATATTCTTGCTGCATATGACTTGGAGGTTGACAAGTCATGCGTAGCCATAAAAGACAGCATCGACAAAATTATTGTCAAGCAATATGACATAGCAGACAAGTTTATAGAATTGATAGACGAGGTACTACGTGCCGAGTCTGAAAATTTGGAAAACGAGACGGATGAGCCACAGCAACCGGGGAATTCGGCTGATTCAGCAGGTATTCCTTATTCAGAACATTTTATCTTTTGACATGTGCATACGTTTTTTGTTATAAGTACAGTTAACAGCTTATGTTTTTGTCAAGTATACACAGCAACATTTGATTTATAATTCAAATTTTGACATATATTATTTTCAATATAATTGTGTACAAGGACACACAGTTGATGCCACCCAGCCCACACCCGATATGCCATCCCAAGCTTCGCAGCTTGAGACACAACTGGGTGCTACTCAGTTTGAAGAAATTCACGAAAGACAACAGCATATCCGTACAGTCCTTGAGACCTTTCCCGACGAATCGGATGTGGTTTCAGATCAACAGGTAATTTGTCCAACGACAATACTATTTTTACTCATTATACGTACATGTATGCATACTTCTTTTTAGCAGTATGCGAACCACACTTTTTTTGTCAACAGGATGTCTGTTTTGATGTTCGAAACATAAGTTTGAGGAACACAAATATCACACCTCAAACCACATCAGCTTGCACCTGCTTGCCCAAATTTGACGTGACACCGGAAAAAAATGTTTGTTAGCAGTCCATGTCTCATGTTATAATTACATTTTACTATACATACAACACAGTTATACTAATTATATACCTTTGTGTAGAGAGGTGCAATGGCAACAGAGGAAATGGAACAAAATGACAGTGGGCCAGTTTTTGACCAGACCCCAACTCCTCATGTCAGTATGATAACATGCATATTACATAATGCTTTTTATGATATTAAACTGATTTTTTTAATGTTCAACCACTTACAACCATGTTGCATTTCAGGTTGATACACTCAAAGGTACTACAAACTCTGGATCTGATCCACCACTTACAGAGCAAGAGTGTATCCGTTCTCTGTGGGATTTAATTTGTTCCAAGGACATTGACCAAAGCAGGTACATGTAACCCAAATTACGAATAACGTATTTATAAGTTGGTTCATTTATGAAATAAGAATCTATACCTTTGTTCATCATATAGGGTAGTTATTGATTACGGTGATTACAGTGCAAACTGTATGGATATTTATGAATCTTTCGCGGAGGGTAAATGTCTTGAGGATGTCTTCATGCAGTGTTTCATAGAGTGTGTTCGTGATGATTCTAAAAATCATCGTCGAACTCTGACATCTAACAGATTAATACTTGATGTCAACGTTGGGGTAGGTTCTTCTTCACAGTTATTGTAACTATACACATAATATACTTACACACTCTATTTTTTTTATAGGCTCTGTTAAATTTTGAAGAACAGGAACGTCACAGCAAGAATCCTCTGACGTTTGATCAAAATGTCCTACAGAATTGCTTGCACAACACATTGCCTGCTTTGGTGAATCTGGATAAATGCAAGTCGGTAAGTCCCATTAACATTTTGTTCACAGTTTCATCAGCTCATTAACTGTACATTTTAATTATCATGACTTTACAACAGCAACATGTAACCTATATTTACTTTTCTCATCAACAGATAATGGTACCTATGCTTAGCAGGGGTCATTGGACACTGTATGTGATCAATCTACACCACCGGGTTATACACATTTTAGATTCGAATCCCTATGGTATACAACTTGGTGGCACCGAATGGAAGGACTATCATTATGATCCAATTTATTTAGGTGGCAGGAAATTCCCATGGGCTAGGGTGATAATGAGTAGGCTGAGCAAAGCGTTACAACACGTTTGCCCCAACGCAGAATTTCCTAAGTTTGGTAATTTTCCATTGGATATGCCATCTAACTGCCCAACAATGAGGACAGGGTCAAATGACTGTGGATTTTTTGTGATGAGTTACATGAAATCTTATGATCACAATGCAGGTGTCATATCTTCTTTCAATCAACCAGTAAGTGTCTATGCTAACTGTTTCTATAATCCGCTTGCCATCAGTTGTTCATGTTAGCTATAGACGTGTCTAATGCAAGCTATGCTTTTATTGCAGGACAATTCCCGAGACCTACGTGCTCATGCCCTTCATCAACTCACATTCCATAGCATCAACAAGGCGTTGCCACTTCCATTAGATATCCAGAGATTTATGTTTGCGCGCAATTAGTGAACTATGTCAGATCTAAGCAATGGTGTGGGCAATGTACCGTACTGTGGTATTTTGGCCATTTTGTTCAGTTAACAATTGTAGGAAGCTTCCTTATATGTGCTGTTTTCAGAACAATTGTCATGCTACTTTGTGTTAGGGGTGTTACCCAGGTTCTTTCTGTGAACTTTAGTTGGCTGGATACTTATGGTTATGTCGCGAATATGTGAACATCAGATGTTTTCACTTCTGTGTGCTTTAAATATGATCTGTTTTTATGTTCTGAAGATGTTATATGTATACCTCATTCCTTAATATTACCATCTGTTTATATGCGAGTATCATCCAGGCCATATACGATGTTTCCTACTTCAAATTATGCAACATTAGTAAGCAATATACGCTCTATTTATCAGATTTCATCAACTTTATATCTTAGATTATTCGTATCAGATACAACAGACTACTCGCGCGCCTGACTCACTGCTGTTGTTTATCAACAGTACTGGTATATAGTTTACAAATTATACGATCATCCCACAAGTTATATACGATGTTTTGTAGTTCCAGTTACGCAACATTATTAAGCAATATACGCACCATTTATTAGATTTCAATATCCACCTCTATATAAATCAGTTGCCAAACAAGCAAGGTTTATTGTAAAAACAAATTAATCGTATCTCATACAACATCCTAATCACTGTCTGACTCACTACTATCGAACTCATTTGCGTGTTTTTTAGATGTTGTTGTCTCATTCCAATCAGGAGCTTTACTGCCACCCTTGTTCCTAGATCCTGGAGGTCGTCCTCTCTTACGTCCAGCAAGGCTTGCCAACCTTTGTCTATTTTCCTCCATTGACAAACATGTCCTACTGTTGTGACCATCAGCAATTCCACACTTCTGACATTTCCTGGTCATTTTCTTTGTACCTTTTGCTCCCAATTTAATAACCCTTTCTTCACTCCCCTTTATTGTTCTTCCTTTGGGTCTTGAGTTATTTGGTCTTGCCAAGCTTATCCCATCGACTGCAAATTCCAGTTTCTGCAATTCAAAAGTAAATACTTCTCAGCATATAATATTATGTAGTCCAACATACAGTATTTATACCATTATTACCTTTCTGGCATTATCATTTTGTTCACTGACACCACTAACATTCATTATTGCGTGATCATGCAAATTAACCTGTAATTGACAACACATTTTGTTAAGCTCAATCATAACCCAATAACTCAAACGTATAAATCATGTATATGTATAACTGCAAATCAGTAAAGTTGTTAAAGATATTACCTCTTCTAATGGACGTACTGGTATATGTATTTGATCATTGGCCACACCTTGTTCAAGTATAATAGATACGTCTTGAATTTCCTAAAAATTTGGATGAAAGATCATTATACATCATTTACAAATAAACATTAACAACAGTACGATTCAAACCTTGTTATTCATTTCGTCAAATTCATCATCCTTTTCGTTGTCTCTATTGGCTTCATCATCGTCCTGAGATTTTATTGTTTCACACCTCATCAATATAATATGATTAATAATATGTTACAACATACATATTAAAACATTACATACCTGTATACCATCTCCTCCACTAGTTCCACAAGTTTCCTCAACGTCTATATCTGTTTCCAAACGCGAAAGTACTTCGAGAAGCTCATCCATTACTGTTAGGGCTCTATCATTTCCTGCTTTGGATAAACTAGCATGATGCACTACTTTCATTGCCTTTTTAAGCAATATCTTCTGTCTATATGATTTAGTTTCTCCATCCTTCCCCTTCAAATTCCTATCATCTCTTGAAAACGGAACATCTTGCCTTGCAGAGGTGGTGTATCTTTGTAAAATATATTCTTTCGGTATCCGGTCAATCTGAAGATGCATAAACGCGCGTAGTACATGTACACAGAATAGCCCTATAAAACAATAATGATCTTAAGATTTTGTTCATATGTTTTCAATGTATATATTTACTTTTTAGTACTCCATACCTGTATGTTCCCAATGTTTGCATTCACAAGTATACTTTCCTGCATCTTCATCAGCTGTGACTTTGAATTGGTGCTGTCCCCAAACAATTTTATTCGATCTAGTTGTATGTTGCACTACCCAATCATTTGCACCCCCTTCTTCGTCGTGCATTATCTTGAATGCGGTTGCATATTTCAAAGATTCCTGGAATCTACACATCACAGCCCTTGTGTATGCTCTTGCAACCCTTATCTCAAACATGTATAGCGTGTTCGTTTCCTTTTGACCCTGTGGCATATATAATGCAAATTAGTTTACACTTATATTAAAGTATCAATATACGACATAACAATTTTATCCTCACCATGCTTCCCACTGCTTCTTTTGACTCTTTCATCTTTCTACTGTGTAGAAGTTTCATCATTTGCTTGGCGAATTGATGAAGCGGAGTATTTGCATCAACATGTGCACTTTTGACAAGCCTGTTCATGCTTTCGCTACGCTGTGTAGACAACATTAGACCACAATAATGATTTTTAAAAAAAGCAGGCACCCAATCCTTACGTATTCCATACAGCTTATCCAGAGTACTGTTATCGTGCAGATCAAAATCTTCAAGTAGCATTGACCATGCAGTCTCAAACTCCAACTCAGTCAAAGGATGATGTATTATAGATTGAAACTGTGTCTTAAAGTCCATTTCCTCAAATCTTGCATACAACTCGTTTAGAAAAGGCATATACCTATTTTGCACATGCCATAGACATAAACGATGTATTGTGTGTGGGAAAACCCTCTTGAGGGCTACTGGCATTGCAGGATCTTGATCTGCAAACATATATGACACAATTGTACGAATCTTATTCCATGTTATATAAAGAAAATAATATCTAATTTAAGCCATAGTTGATGTATATACATTTAATTCATTATTATCAGTCGTACCTGTCAGCATCACTCGTGGCCCTTCGGTTCCCATGCATGTTTTGAAGGCGTTGAATACCCATTCAAATGTATCAACAGTTTCATCCCCCAACAATGCGAAAGCAAATATAGTGCAATGTAGGTGGTGATTTGAACCAACAAACATACCTAGTGGTTTTTCATACAGATTAGTCTTATGTGTTGTGTCAAATGTAACCGCATCACCAAAATCAATGTAATCCCCTTGCTGGCTTGCATGTGACCAAAATATGCTTAAAATCTTGCCTTCTTTATCCAATTGGAAGTCAGAGAAAAATTGTGGATTATCCTTTTTGCAGGATGCAAAAAAGGATAGTAGCTTTGCCACATCATTTGCATTTCTTTCTCGTTGCTTTGCCTTTTTCCTGAAATTATTGTGAAAATTTAGCATTAGGCAGAAACAACAACCAGCATATATCATTTATGTATTTCACTCGGAACATATCATAAACTTACAGGTTATACATGTCCTGTGCTGTTACAGGCACACTCTCAGGACCACCGTGCATTTCTGATACATAATCCATAATACAATGTTGCGGGATTCGACTCTCTTGCATTGAACTTATGAACTCCATGTATTCAGGATCATGCGTCTTGTTGCATTGTAATTGATTCTTTTCGGTATCCTTTTTAAAAAATTCATGATTATGATCCAAGTGCAACAGATCAATACGCACTGATATAACTGTCTCTTTTGCATCATCATAAATTTTTTTAAGTTTCATACCGGCCTTGCATTGTGTCCGTTTCGAACTGGTACTACGTACCTTTGGGTTTGATATTCCCCTTACTGATCTTTTGCCTTCCATCAAGCAATTCAACCACTTACAATTTTTCCGTTCCCTATACTTTTTCAATGGAAATCCAACTTCATATGCATACCTACTATAAAATTTATATGCTTCATCCACCCCACTGAATGTCATACCAACTTTAGGTACTAATCTCGGATCAATTGTAACTTCCTGTGCAAAAAATATAAATTGTATCATCTATGGTACCCTACATATTTTTATGTTGTATGTAGATCATAACAATTTTCAGCCAAAAGTTTCACAGTGCATGCACAATATAAATACTGAATGTCACACCATCTCTAGCTGCCTTATACTGTATACAATTCAACGTACAATACTGAAAATTCAAATCAGTTCAATATTACTTACATGTCTCTGCAGAATCACTGGTGTGTCCTGTTCATGATCACCAATAGTACGCATAGTATTAAGGTGCTGTCCTCCTTCAGTTACTGTCATCCTTGATGCCTCAAATATGGTTTGTTCATCAACCCCTGGGGCCCTCAAAGCTGCCGGTGGAGTAATTGCGTCTACAGCAGTAGCTGATTCTGTATGCGTAATTCCATCTGACGCTAACTGGTACCCTCCTTGTTCTTCTTCCTGCACCATTGTTACGATATCCAAGCATTGATTTTGTCTACGAACAGACGTCGGCGTCGCATACTCACTTATGGTCTTGTTTCCCCATGGCGCCGCCATCTTCCAGATCAAAATCGCCCTTCACCCAGCAGCGGACTATCAAATGATGCGTACTCTCCACTTTTCTGGAAGATTATGATTTTTTCCCTGTTCCAAGCGTATATCCAATATCGTGGACGCATATTTCACGGCGCATATCCATTACCCGCTTAATTTTAGGATCGTGGCCGCGCTGATCGTGGGCGATCTGATCGGGGGAGTAACAGTCATCTATGCAATGTTATGAATACATTTACGGTGTCGTAACTGTCTGTTTAAATGCGCTTCCCCTTTTACGGGTTACACGTCACCGATCCACGTACGAACACGTGGCCCACGTTGGTTTACGCATATTTGTACAAGCTATTATACTTGCATAACTGTACTGCATTAAAACGGGCCGCCTGGATCGATCCATTCGGTTCGACCACGTTCGGCTCGTCTGGCTGGGGCTCCGCGCACCTATATGAAGCCCAGGGCTTCCATTACCAACGCCCTATATATATATATATATATTAGTGCATATACAACATTAAGTATTTTTTCCAAAATTAATCTTCAAAATAAGTACGCAGTTGAACGCTCGTTAGAACTATACAAACTTCCTCTAGATATCTCCATATATCTTGCATAGGGATGACAATCGGGCGGGTAGAACGCGGGTATATGGTTCACGTATCCATACCCACGAGATAAAACCAAACCCATACCCATTTACGCTCGTGGGTACGGATCTATAACCGTACCCGTACCCGCCGGATTTCCGTTATCCAACGAATATCCGTTACCTGCCCGCCCACTAAAATTTCAGCAACATTCCAATAGTATTATACCAGAAATTTGTCATAATTTAACATTCCAACAACCTCAAATAATAATTTTAGCACCAAACAATAATTTCAACATTCCAAAACAATAATTTCAACATTCCAAACAATAATTTCAACATTCCAACAACATAAATAGATAACATTCCAGGCTTACAACAATATTTCACCATAGTGACATAGTCCATAGCAAGTAGTAGAAGTAGCAAAGACAGTACAATACATCATAAAACATGTTCTTGGAATGAAATTACAGTCATACATCGTTTTCAAAATGCAACAACAAATTATTGTAATGAGCATGGCTGAATGGCATTCAACTTCATTTGACATCTTGTGAATTTTCCTTCAAGTTTCTTTATTTGGCATCGTGGAGAATCTAAAGGAGAGTTCCTACAATGATATATAATTAGTTATAGATATATCATGAAGTCATGGTAATTATCAGAAAAGAATATGCTAGTTCTTACAACGTAGCACAAGTTCTTCTTGTATATCTTCAAGACAAGTCCACAAACCCATATAATCTTCTTTTCCTACAATAAGTGAGAGTACAACAAATGAGAGTAAATTGAAATCAAAACATACAAGTTACAATGACATACAATAATTTTAAAGATGTATTGTTTGTACCTTTTGCTTGAGCAACACGAAGCCAATTTTGTGCACACATCAAAACCTCTAAAGTTTTGGGAGTAAGTCGACTTCGATGATCACTTAGCACTCTACCACTAGTACTAAAAGCAGACTCTAAAGCGATAGTTGTAACAAGAATAGCAAATATGTCATGGGCTATCATCCTTAGAGTAGGGTACCATATCCCAGAAATTTTTCCAATAGCCTAATATATCAAATTCCTTTGACTTGGGAATACGACCTTCATCCACATAAATATCAAGCTCAGACTTAGCCTTTTCTTCATCACTGCACATGTCATCGAGCTCTTCCTCCATGGCAGAGAACAACTCATCCGTATATGTGGAAGCATTAGAAACACAAGATGATGATGCATGGTGCAACGCATATGCAACAGCTTGCCAATTACTTTTCAATCCCACTACCCATTACTTCCAAACCATCTTTGACAATTAAATTTAATATGTGCGCGGAGCAACGCATATGCAACAGCTTGCCACCCAACAAAGGTTTCTTTCCTCTCAACTTTCGATTCATCAATGTGATGAGTGCATCATTAGTGGAACAATTATCAAGGGTTAAGGTAGATATGTTCTTATCAATGTGCCAATCCATTAGACATTTCATAAGAACATCACTAAGTGCTTCAGCAGTATGTGGAGATGGAACATAAATGAACCTACATATAAAAATACAGGCGTACATCATGGTATATCAATTAATAGCTAAAGGACAGCAAGGTATGTCAATTAATAGCTAAAGGACAGCAAGGTACCTCAAAATACAACTTCGAAGCTGCCATCCTTGGTCAATAAAATGTCCGGTAACAGTCATATAGCCTTTCTTTTGATTCTCAGCTGTCCACATATCGGTTGTTATTGCAATTCTTGCATTATTCTTCTGCATAAAGCTCAAGGCCTTCTTCTTCTCAATCTCATAAATCCCAATGATGTCATTCTTCAAAGTGTTTCTAGTGATCATCTTAAACATCGGTTGAAGAGCACTTGAGTACCTTCTAAAACCAACATGATCCACAATGGACAATGGATATTCATGCAAAACAACCATTTCAGCAAGGGCCTTTCTCGCCACATCTTGGTCAAAAACATACTTCTCCACCGACACTTGTCCTTGTTCGCTACTAGATGTGAACCTCAAAGAGCTTTGTACCTTATCTGTAGGGTTCCTCTTTCGATAGATGCATGTCTCTAGATGGGCTTTCAAATGAGATGTACCATTCTTTGTTACACCCGAAAGCTTATTTGAACAATAATTACACTTTGCCTTCCAAACATCTCCAACCTTTACCCTCTTGAATTCACTCCACACTGCATATTTCAATTTTCTTTTTCTCCCATTTTCTTCTACTTCTACTTCATCATCATCCTCATCACCATCTTGTTCAACATTAATCACATTCTCTGGAAGCCCACTTCCACCCTCAACAGATGCTTGAGATGAGGGAGGTTGAAATTGAGTGTTGCTATTTTCGTTGGGAGTTGACATCACAAATTCACAATCTGTATAAACAGAGAAGGCCTAGTGTGGGCAGCAAACAAAAAAAGCAACGCCTCTACTAGTGTGCTGTGTCACTGACTCACTGTGTGCAAGGGCAAACAAATGATGAAGGGCAAAAGCACTAACCTAGAGTCCTGGACGACTGCAAGCGGCAAGCCAGCAACTGCCTGCACGGCTGCGCCCTGGGCGGACGGCCAGACGCGAAGGTGCGGAGGCGCCGTGCGTCGAGGCGCCCGAGGCCGAGGGAGAGGCGGGGCGCTCAGGTCGGGCGGCGCGCTCAGGTCGGGCGATTTGCTGGAGCGCGCGCGTGGTCAGCGTGGAGCACTGCAGGTCTGCAGCCTGGCGGCTAGGGTTAGGACTTGGCGACTTGCTGCTCGCTGGATGTCGCCGGATTGAAGAGGGCGCTGGGACTTGGAAGCCTGGACTGGGTCACTGGGACGTTAGGTAATTGGGTCAAGGTCTCAAGGACTCACGGCCCACGAGGCTAGCGGCTGGCGCATGCGCATGGGACTGAAAGTGAGTCCACATGTCATACCCAACGGGTGACGGATATGGATAGCATATATCCATACCCGCGAAATTAATAACCGCGGATACTATATAGTATCCATATCCGTACCCGCAAATACGAAAATCCACCGTATCCGTACCCGACGGGTAACGTACCCACTGCCGTCCCTAATCCTGCATGCTTTGTGCGCCAAAGCCCAAATGCATTGTATTCAGCGCGCACGTGCGCCAAATGCACTTGAATGCTTTGTGAGTCGAAAGCTTTTGCTTCCACGGGTTCTCCGTCCCCTTCTTTTCGGCGAAGAACTTTGGGGTGGGCACTGACCTCTGTTCCACAAAGCAAAAGGTCACTTCAGAAACTTCTACACCGAATATTTAAAGCGAAATGCAAGTTTACTCGATTAGAAATGAAGTAGACTGACATCTCGAGTACAGACTGCAGAGAGATCTGCCGTCTCAGGGGTTCTTCCGTAGGCCCATTTATTGAATTCCAGATGAAGTGAAGCCTAGATTCAGGCCCAGCAGATGAATTTCTACATGGGCTAAATTAACATTCTGGGAAACCTATAAGGACTCCAATTCGGATGATTTATCTACACAATTTCATTCCTTTTTTATTCTGTTCTCATCTCCAACTTCAGTATCCCCTAACTTTTCCTTTCGGATATTGTTTTTGACCAACTATGATAGCATATTCTATATATTCTATACAATTACTCATTTGGTACAAATGTGTAATCAAATCATCACGATGTTCTTCAACCTTACAATGTAGCCATACCATTCTGTTGTTGCAGATTGAGCATCTGCACAGACCCATCAAATGATATAGGAAGAACATGGGATGGTTTTTCTTTCATTATATTGTCTTATTAACAAGAGATATTAGAACTATGTCTGTATCTTCGCTCCTTTTTCCTTTATTTGCTGAACCCATCCCTAGTGCAGACTGTAATTGTATCTATCTCATTTTGGACACAGGGATAATAGGTCACGCTTTGTTCCTAATTTTAACTAAATTCACAAGGTTCGATCTTTAGAATACATGGAGCGTGTCATTATATTTTTTATGCACTTGGCCTCATCTTTCCCATAATATCAGGTAGGCAATTGCAATGGAGAAGTAGGTATTGATTTTATTTTGATATGCTCTTTTCTGTTAATTAGAAAAGTTGCCACCTATCAAATTTGTTTTTATGTAGTGGTTGAAAGGTTTTAAATTACCTGTTGTAGTGTTTTTAGAGCCTACTGTTGAGCACCAAAATAAGCCACCGGACGGTTCGGCCCTGGGGCCGGACGGTCCGTGCGCATAGAACCGATTAGGGTTCGAGTTTATTGCTGTGTTTGTTGACGAGATTCACGGAATTAGCTCGGGGAGTTTGTTTGTAACGGGTCCAGCCCCCTCCTCTATAAATATAGAGGAATACGACTGATTTGTAATTATCAATCGAATCAATAATCAAGTTATCTCGCATTTATTTCTTGTATATTTAGGAGTAGTTCTAGTCTATTTCTAGTTTAGCCTTCTAATCCTCAAATTCCGCGCTTCTCTTCGACTCTACGTCAATTAGAGGAGTCTAGGTCGGCCTGTCGAGCCTAGACAACACCAAGATCTCTCCTCCCCTGACGGGGTCCCTCCCGGGAGCGAGATCCAGGCGCCGACGGCGACCTTCGCCGCTCCTACGTACGCGCGGACCGTCCGGCTGTCAGGCAGGAAACCCTAAGCCCCGCCCCAGGTCGTGGACCGTCCGGCCCCTTGCCGCGGACCGTCCGCGCCTGTGCAGAGAGCACTGTCGTCGGTTCTTGTTATAGTGATTGGCGCCCGAAAAAGCACCAACATACTTTTGGCGACTCCGCTGGGGACAACACATATAGATCCATCAAATCGGCCCTCAATGGCCGGTTCAAGGGATAGCTCTGACATCTCCCCTAGCAATATTATAGAGCCGACTTGGGAGACCTTGTCGGCTGACGAACAACTCCAGTTCGAGGAGCACAAGGGCAACTGATTCAAGAAGCGAAAGCGAAATTCCTGGCCAACTTCAAGGTGGACAGGAACAATAAGGTCGTTCGGCAACGGGCGACTAATCCGGCTTCGCTCGGACCCACACCGGATATCCCTAATGTATGTAACACCAACGAGCTCCAATCTCTTAAAGCTTACATAGATGAACAACAAGAACAAATGCAACATATCGTAGGGGGAATACAAAAGGATATTACGTGTGTTTGATAAATCCACTGTTGCAAATTTTCCTTCACACGAGGTTAAATTAGGAGAAAATACACGTAATTCATCGGCTATAGGTTGTCACGACCAGTCACAACCCTTTTATGGGATGCCAATAGACACGTACCCTGAGCAACCACAAATCGGCAGTAAATTAGCCGATCTGCACATATCCGGACCGTCCGCACGTGAGCGCAGACCGTCCGGGCCAGCAATGTCCGGTCCTATTTTTAATGAGTTAGCGAGATATGCGTCCGAGCCACCACATGTTACACAAACCCTGAACCACCCAGACAGACCGTCCGCATATCCGACCGGACGGTCCGACATAGGGATGATGGAGGAAGATCGTTACCTAAATTCTCACCTGTCCCAGCAACACTTCCCATCACACTATACGATGCACCAGCCCATTAATACGGAGTCTCAAGCCCATGGGAGTGAGTACTTTCTGGCCCCGCCTAGAAGGCCGGAAAGGAACGGTCAATCCTATGAACCATATCGGGCAAATAGTAATGCACCACATAACTCAAACCAATGGAGGGGAAGACAACATGATAATATCCATGCAACCCCACATATGTTTGACCAGAGGGCCGGTGGTCTCGCGCCAGCTGCCATTGATATAGTGAGGGAAGAAATAACATGGGCGTTCCAAGATAAACTCGGAGTAAGCATGGTCCCTGGAGGGCAGTCATATCGGAGACTTTATGGCAGCCGATTTGACCACCACCCATACCCGCAGGGAACCAGGATACACGAATTTGCAAAATTTTCGGGTGACCAAGGGAAAAGCACACGTGAACACATAAGCCAGTTTCTAGCACAATTAGGAGAATTGGCCGACACAAAAGCACTCCGCGTGCGTTTATTTTCGTTATCTTTGACAGGAACAACATTCGCATGGTACGCCACATTGCCTCCTAATTCTATTTCGCCATGGGGGATTTAGAACAAAAATTCCATGATCACTTTTTCTCCGGTGACTATGAGTTAGATTTGGTAGACCTAGTGGCCCTGCGACAGGAGAAAGACGAATCGGTTAATGAATACATCCGGAGGTTCCGGGATACAAGAAACCGATGCTTTCAAATTCATTTAGCAGAAAAACAGCTAGCAGGATTAGCCTTCAATGGACTACAGTATTATTTAAAGGAAAGATTAGAAGGTATACAATTTTTTACGCTAGCACAATTACATCAAAGAGCTTTGGCTTGTGAAAGCCGAAGCAAAGAAACTGCTAAAACAATTCGTCACAACGTGCATATAGTAGAGTGCGACCAAAGCAACTCGGATGATGAATCAACAGAAGTATATGCGACTGAAATGGTTTGGCCAAAGCAGGCCAAATCTTTGGCTTGTTCCTCCTTACAGCCGGTTCAAAAGAAACGGCAAGAGAAAGTTAAGTTTATATTTAATGTTGGCAAATGTGACAAAATATTTGATGAATTACTAAAAATGACAACATTAAAATAAATCATACTGTTCTATCCGCCGAAGAACTAAAATGTCGTGCATAATGCAAGTGGCATAACTCATTTTCTCATGCCACCAATGATTGTAATGTATTTCGTCGATAGATTCAATCGGCCATTAACGAAGGACGATTGAAATTTCAGGAAATGCAGGTAGACACTGAACCCTTTCCAATGAACGTGATCGACTTCGAGGGCAAAAAGGTCCTAATTTGGCCCAGCACAGCCGATAAGGGCAAAGGCAAAGAAGTCATCATCGGTGACGTATGTAAGGCCAATGAGAATAATAAAATCTCTTTTAGGAAAGTGGTGGCGGAAAAGACTCCCAATGGAGGGTAGACTTTGAAGGTTACCATCACCACCTCCAATGCTGGGGGCAGGTGCAAGCAAGGGACCAGGCGTGTACACCTATTTTACGCATCGCAGATGGTCCGACGCATAGACGCGGATGGTCCGGGACACCGCCGGAAAGTCCAGACCAGTCCAGTGGACGGTTCGGCAGCGCCCAGGAACCACGACGACCATGTATCTTCAAACTACAACGACCAGAAATAGATACGTGGAAAACTAACACGGTAAAGGCAGCTAGCCGACTGTTAAGATCCGGCCCGACCTTTAACCAGTTATTGTCTAAATATGTAAAAAAGAAGGTCGACCCAAGTGACCAGCCAGCAAAGTGACCTCGCTCACCCATTTAGGAGCATCAGCAGGTGAAGGGAAATGTGCCCTTGGGCCATTTCTAAAGTGTTTTGGTGATTAAGTGCCCAACACAAATGCTCTAAGTGTTAATTTGTGCCAAAGACTTAAGAAGTACAAATCAATTTACAAGGTATATTTCTAGACTTAGTACATTGATTTGAGTACTAATGTATTGTGTCTAAGTGCTAGAAACAGGAGAAATTGGTTTGGAATGGAGTTGGCTGTGTACAGCCAAATGCAGCTCGGTCTGGGTGCACCGGACTGTCTGGTGGTGCACCGGACAGTGTCCGATGCGCCAGGACCAGTCTCGGTGAACAGTCCGCTCTCGGGACTCGACGGCGGCGTACGACTATAAATCACCGGACTGTCCGGTGGTGCACCGGACTGTCCGGTGAGTCATCCGCAGCGAAGTCGTCGCTCTCGCGAATTGTTCAACGGCGTACGTCTAAAATTCACCGAACGGTCCGGTGAGACACCGGACTGTCCGGTGAGCCAACGGTCAACTGCGCCAGTGGTCGGCCGTGCAATCCACGTGCGACGCGTGGGCGCGCCAACGGTCGGCAGAGGGCACTGGACTGTCCTGTGTGCCAAATGCCGCAAATCTGCAACGGTCGGATGCGCCAGAAAAGGAAGGAGATCGCGCACCGGACAGCTACAGGGACTGTCCGGTGGCGCACCGGACTGTCCGGTGCACCACCCGACAGAAGGCAAGATTTGCCTTCCAAAGTTGCCTGCAACGGCTCCTAGCTGCCTTGGGGTTATAAAAGGGACCCCTAGGCGCATGGAGGAGACACGCAGGCATTCTTTGATCATTTCTAAGCATCCAGACTCCACTCCCACGCATTTGATTCTTTGTGCTAGCAATTTGAGCTCCTCTTGAGTTGAGAACTCCGTGTGTTGAACTTAGAGCTCAAGTTGTGACTTGTGTGCGTGATTGTACTCTCGTTTTGAGTCTTGTGTGCGTTGCTCTTCCCTCCCTTACTTCTGTGCTTCTTTGTGATCATCAATTATAAGGGCGAGAGGCTCCAAGTTGTGGAGATTCCTCGCAAGCGGGAAAAAGTATAAGGAAGGAGAACACTGTGGTATTCAAGTTGATCATTGGATCACTTGAAAGGGGTTGAGTGCAACCCTCGTCCATTGGGACGCCACAACGTGGAGGTAGGCAAGTGTTATACTTGCCGAACCACGGGATAACTCGCGTGTCTCTTGTGATCGCTTTTCTGTATGATTATTGTGATTTGCAAGAAGCTCGCTCTATAGCCACTTGGTTTTATCATTCTAACACTTAACCAAGTTTTGTGGCTTTTAGTTGTCGATTTTTACAGGATCACTTATTCACCCCCCCCCTCTAGGTGCTCTCAATTGGTATCGGAGTCGTTCACTTCACGAAAGGGACTAATCGCCCGAAGAGATGGATCCTAAGGGAAAGGGAATGGTGGTCAATGATAAGGAGAAAGAGTCCATCTTCAACGAGCCGAGGGATGACAAGCCCACCGATTCCAGCTCGCGTCATAAGAAGAAGGACGGGAAGAAGAAGAGGCGCATCAAGAAGATCGTCTACTACGACAGCGACGAGTCCTCTTCTTCCCAAAGAGACGACAACTACGATGAGAAAAAGAAACCGGTTAACTCAAACTTTTCTTTTGATTATTCTTGTATTCCGTATAATTCCAATGCCCATTTGCTTTCTATTCCTCTCGGTAAACCTCCACACTTCGATGGAGAGGACTACACTTTTTGGAGTCACAAAATGCGTAGTCACCTTTTCTCTCTCCATCCTAGTATTTGGGAGATAGTTGAGAATGGAATGCAATTTGATAGTACGAATAACCCTGTATTCATTAACGAACAAATCCATAAAAATGCACAAGCTACCACTATTTTGTTAGCATCATTGTGCAGGGATGAATACCACAAGGTGAGCGGCTTGGACAACGTCAAGCACATATGGGACACCCTCAAGATTTCACATGAGGGGAATGACGCCACCATGATCACCAAAATGGAGTTGGTGGAAGGCGAGCTGGGAAGGTTCGTGATGATCAGGGGGGAGGAGCCGACGCAAACTTACAACAGGCTTAAGACCCTGGTCAACAAGATCAGGAGCTATGGAAGCACGAGATGGACGGAACACGACGTCGTCCGACATATGATCAGGTCGTTTACTGTCATTGACCCTCATCTTGTGAACTCAATCCGTGAGAATCCTAGGTACACAAAGATGACGCCCGAGGAAATACTCGGAAAGTTTGTGAGCGGGCGTATGATGATCAAGGAAGCAAGATACGTTGATGAGGCATTGAATGGCCCAATGCCCATCTATGAGCCCCAACCCGTTGCACTCAAGGCAACAAGCAGCAGCAGGGAGGCACTACCTAGCAAGGTGGCACAAGTTGAAGCTGCCGGGCTAAATGAAGATGAAATGGCCCTCATTATCAAGCGCTTCAAGACGGCGCTAAAAGGACGAAAGGAGCATCCCAACAAGAGCAAAGCAAAGGGAAAGCGCTCCTGTTTTAAATGTGGTAAGACTGGTCATTTCATAGCAAATTGTCCTGATAATGCTAATGACCAGGAACAAGAAAAGAGCGGGAAGAGGGAGAAGAAGAAGGCCTACAAGAAGGCGAAAGGCGAGGCGCACCTAGGCAAAGAGTGGGATTCAGATTGCTCTTCATCCGACTCCTTCTACGAAGGACTCGCCGCCTTGGCCTTCAACAAGTCATCTCTCTTCCCCAACGAGCACCACACCTGCCTCATGGCAAAGGAGAAAAAGGTAAGCGCTCGAGATACCCCTAAGTATACTACTTCAAGTGATGATGACTCTAGTGATGATGAAGTAGATTATACTGATTTATTTAAGGGCTTAGATAGAGCAAAGGTAGATAAAATTAATGAATTAATTGATTCCTTAAATGAAAAGGATAGACTTTTAGAGAAGCAAGAAGACATTTTGTATGAAGAGCATGATAAATTTGTTAGTGTACAAAAATCTCTTGCTTTAGAAACTAAAAGGAATGAAATTCTATCTTCTGAAATATCTGCTTGTCATGAGTCTATTTCTAGCTTAAAGAGTGTTAATGATGAATTAAATTCCAAGCTAGAAGTAGCTAATAAATCTAGTTCATGTGTAGAACATGTTGTTATCTGCAATAGATGCAAGGATTTTGATGTTAATGCTTGTAATAAACATCTCATTGCTATTACAAAATTGAATGATGAAGTAGCAAGTCTTAATGCTCAACTTAAGACTTGCAAAAGTGACTTTGATAAGTTAAAATTTGCTAGGGATGCCTACACGATTAGTAGACACCCCTCAATTAAGGATGGGCTTGGCTTTCGCAAGGAAGCCAAGAACTTAACAAGCCAAAGGGCTCCCATTCCCAACAAGGAGAAAGGGAAGGCCCCTATGGCTAGTAGCATTCAAAGGAATCATGCGTTCATTTATGATAGAAAATTTTCTAGGAATGCTCACTATAATAGGAGTTACAATGCTTATAATTCACATGCTATGATGGCTTCAAGTTCTACTTTTGTGCATGGTAGAAATAGGCCTAGGAAGGGAAATGTTATTCATCATGTGCCTAGGAAAATGCATAATGAATCTGCTACTGTTTTCCATGCTTGCAATACTGCTTTTGTACTTTCATGTAGAAATGTAACACCCGGATTTAAGGAACAAAGCCGGGTGCATCTCATACATGCGCCAAGAAGACAACATATATAATAACAGAGTGTATAGAGATCAATGTCATAATACATCAGAGTATTTATTACATAGCGGAAGTCTTATTACAAAATAAAGATAAATATAAAACGAACTAAGGATCGTTGGCGCCAATGTCGACTGAGAAACACCACCTAGATCAAATCGAATGCCTCAGTACTTGACTCCACTTGAAACCACCTGTTCTTCTCCTGTGGGGGGGGTGTGAGACAGCAAGAGTGAGCTCACACATGATCATAGCTCAACAAGTTGTGGGGAACCAGTGGACATAAACTCACAAAGGTGTGAGTTCATGTGATGTGTAAGGCTAATCAATGATAGGGGTTAAAGCTGAGCATTGCTTTTAAGTAGTTGGTCAAAATTTTATTAGTAGTTACTAAGTGTAAGTAAATACCAAACCATAAGTAAAGTAATAGAACAAAATTAATAACAAACCCATGCATATGCGAATGACAAATTGAATTTAAGTTCCATAATTTAAACATCAGAGAGTCCTGAGCTGCTCATGACCGCGAGCTCGGCTAGTATACCAGTTTTACACTCTGCAGAGGTTGTACCCTTTACCCACAAGTCATGTTACCCATCTGCCAAGGGGTCGCGAATCCCATACACCTCTACCTAGGAAGCGCGGCAGGGCAACACTACGAGGCCTTTACAAAGTTCCACTAGCTTCCGAAAACCCGCTACAGTTTATAGGAAGTTCCAATGCAGGGTTCCTGGCTGACCGCCATCGCAGCAAAATCAACCAGGGACCTCCCTACACTGACCACTCCCTTACTGCCCTTGCCCCTTTCGGGTAAGGTAGTCTTCCACTAGCTTTCCTAATTAGTCAGCCAAGGGGTCCCATTCCTCCCTTGTGGTGGCACGTGGTTCTCAAGTTAAGCTCTATGTTCCAATTAACATTAATGATCTCAACATGAACATAAACAGAATAACAAGAATAATTGGAACATAGATATAATAAATGATTATCCCAAAACCATGTAAAGCAATAGCAAACTACCCAAATGATTCAGGGGTAAACAAGGTAATGAGATAAACAATCTAGGGTGACCTATTGGGTCCCATCAAAATTAACCTATGCATGAGTATGTGATATTAAAGAACATTATTGGGTAAAAAGTGGTCAAGGGCACAACTTGCCTTCAATGAGCTCCTGCTCAGCTACTTCAACCTGCTGCTCACCAGGATCCTCGGCAACAGGCTCTTCTACTCGCCACAATACAAACAAGCACAATATGCAGGGAAAAATTAACATTACACCAAGCATGTAAACAAAATACACAGAGATATTCTACATACTAAAATAGAAACCTAGGAACTGGAATCATAATTTTCTGAGTTATAGATTTTAAGTTATGCATTTTCAAAGGTTTTATGTGCTTTAAATAAGATTAAGTGATAAATAAATTTCTTACTGTTTTCATGACATAACAGAGGCTCTAGGTGATAAAGAATAAAATTACAAAATTTTAGGAGCTGGAATGGATTAATTTGGAGTTAGTATGAATTTTCTGTGAATTATACAAGTTTCTGCAATTAATTTAATATTAAAAATCTATTTCTAAATTAATTTCTCTGATTTTCTAATCCTCTGGACTGGGCCTCATTTTCTGTAAAGCGCAGGGGGTTCGGGGTAAGATGCCACAGACTCATACTACAGTCCATAACGGACGGCGGGTTGATTCCTATGAAGTTCAGGGGCTTTTCTGAATAACGTGCTTGCGAAGGGGTATCCCAAAATTTTAGCCGTCCGATCAGGAATCAAGCGCCCGGATTAGATCTGCCGTCCCCTGAACCGGTACCTAACGTCACCCGTCCGATCAAAGATGGAGGGCCCAGATTCAATGCTCGCCGAAGCGATGCGGACCACTCGATCTAACATAAACGCCCTAGATTGATTCACCGTGAAACGTTATCTAGATCTAATCGAGGCCGCAGATCTCACGATCAATGGCCAGAAGCTCGTCTTCTACCCCAGCCATCCCGACCGGCGGCGCAAGAACACCGCACGGCGGCGCACGCGAGTGCGACGACGAACGGCCAACCCCGAGCGACAAAACCAAATCGGATAGGACTACGCGATGAGGAGAGCGAGGCGAATCTGCCGGTGGGCTTATTACCTCGGTGTGATGCGGCGACGGCCCTGCCCACGAGTCCAGGCGGATGACGGTGGCGCACCCAGCTCCGGCGAGGAATTGCCAAGATCCCAGGGCACCATACACCAATTATGCCCGCGAACAGCTTTCTCGTGAGCAGCCCAAGCCACGGGTGGTAAGATTAGGGCTCGAATTGCCCCACTGGCGGCAATCCACGGCGGCGGCGATTCTTTCTTTTCGCGGCTATGGAAAGGGTCGGTGTTGGAGGCTTGGACCTACGACTACGGTGCAATAAAGGAGCCACGAGTGGAGAGGAGGGGGCGCAGCTTATGTGGGAGGGGGAGCCGAGTAGAGTTCGTCAACGGACGCCGAGATTCCCGGCGCGCCCCCGCCATCAGCGGCAAAATCGTTGAAGAAGACGACGGACACGCGGGTGAGCGACTGACGGGGTGGTCCCACAGGTAAGTGATGAATCACGCGCACGAGAGACTGGCAGCCGGGCCCCATATGTAAGCGAGTATCAGTACGGTGGAGTGGGCTGCGCGGGGAAGATCCTTAAGTGGGCCGAAACGTGGAGATCCCAGCCCAGGTGGGTTTTATTCTTTTTCTTTTATTCTCCTTTTCCTTTTTGATTTATTTTCTTTTCATTTGAATCTCTAATTTGAATTTGAATCCTGTTATGAGCTTCACCTTTGAGTCAAATATACAAACTCAAATCTGTACAAGAATAATATATATATTATAATTATTTTTATTCACATAGTAATTTCTTCCTTCTCTTTTCTCTTTTACATATTATTTCTAAAGCCCTAAAGTGCAACTTTGGGTTAAATTCAAATCTCCATCTCATTATTGTACTTCTATTATTATTGTTTTATTAGCAATTGCACAAACAAGCAAAACTCCATCATGATGCACAATTTAGTGGTGTCCTTTGTTAGTTATTTATTTGTTTAAGTGGGGTGTCCACATGAAATGATGCATAGGGATAACACACATATCTATGAAGAAATATAATTTTCTCCCTTTTAGATCTTTCTTACAAAGTGGGTATTACAAATCCTACCCCCCTTAAAAATAATCTCGTCCTCGAGATTTAAGAAGAACGAGGGAAAAGGTGGGGAAAATCTATGCGCAGCTCTTCTTCTCTTTCCCAAGTTGCTTCATCTTCACTGTGGTGACTCCATTGAACTTTGCACATCTTTATCACCTTATTTCTTGTAATCTCGAGTCAAAGTATCCAAAATCTTGATCGGGTACTCCGTGTAAGTCAAATCACCTTGAACACTGAGCTCCTCCATTGGTAACTGTTCCTCAGGGACACGGAGACATTTCTTCAGTTGAGATACATGGAACACATTATGCACATCTGATAGACTAGCAGGTAACTCAAGTTGGTATGCCATCTCCCCAACTCTTCTAAAGATCAAGAATGGTCCAATATAGCGAGGGGACAGTTTTCCCTTGACTTTAAATCTCCTCATTCCACGTAGTGGTGACACCTTGAGGTACACATGATCACCTTCCTCAACTCCAGTGGTTTCTTCTATTACCAGCGTAGCTCTTTCTCCGGGTCTGAGCTACCCTCAAATTCTCTCGGATTATACGGACTTGTTTTTCTGCCTCTTTAATAAGTTTAGGTCCAAAGAACTGTCTTCCTCTAGTCTGATCCAATATAGAGGAGCCCTGCATTTCCTGCCATACAAAGTCTCGAACAGTGACATCTTCAGACTGGCCCGGTAACTATTATTATATGAGAACTCAGCATAAGATAGGCTCTTGTCCCAACTACTACCATGCTGAAAGGGTACAAGCTCTCAACATGTATTCCAATACTTGATTAGTCCTTTCAGTCTGTCCATCAGTCTGTGGATGGTAGGCCGAACTAAAATTCAACTTCGTAACCATATTCTCACGAAAACTTTTCCAAGATCTGGAGGTAAATTGTGATCCTCTATCCAAAATGATCTTCTTCGGTACACCGTGTAGAGACATAATCCGAGTCATATATAACTCTACCAATGAGATCCCTTATAAGTAGTCTTGATCGGAATGAAATGAGCCACTTTGGTCAATCTATCCATAATAACTCATATCGAATCATATCCTTTCGAGGTGCGAGGCAATCCAGAATGAAACCAATCTCTTCCTACTTCCATTCGGACATCTTTGGTGGGTGTAATAGTCCAGCTAGTCTCTGGTGATCGATCTTAACTCTTTGGCACACATCGCACATACCCACATGTGCAGCCATATCTCTCTCCAGTCCATATCACCAGCACTTCTGCTTTAAATCCTGATACATCTTGGTACTACCAGGATGAATAGAATAATCCGAATCATGGGCCTCCTCCAATATAGTCTCACGAAGGCTATCAATCGTAGGAACTCATATCCGATCCTTGAACCATACGGTGCCTTGCTCATCTTCCGTGAACTCTGGGCCTCTACCCTCAGTAATAAGATCCTTAATATCTTGTATCTTAGTATCACCAATTTGTCCTTTGCGGATTTCTTGCTCCAAGGTAGATTCCACATCAATAGTAACTCCTTCAGTGTGAGTAACTATCCCCAGGTTACGTCTTCTGAAATCCTCAACAATCTCATCGGGTAGCTGGGCAACAACAGCTGAATGAACATGCTCCTTTCGACTCAAGGCATCTGTAACCAAATTTGCCTTGCCCGGGTGATAGTGAATTTCCAAATCATAATCCTTAATAAGCTCCAACCCACGGCGTTGCCTAAGGTTGAGATCCTTTTGAGTGAATATATACTTCAAACTCTTATGATCCGTATATACTTGGCACTTCTCGTCCCACTTGAATTCTCTTTCCTTCACCAAAAGCGAGGTCATAAGCTTAGCAATCTTAGAAAATCCTTCAATAAATCTCCAATAATATCCTGCAAGTCCCAAGAAACTTCGGTCCTCTGTAACCGTAGTGGGTATGCTCCACACCACTATCTCCTTGACTTTAGCAGGATCCACTGATATCCCTCCATTAGAAATGATACGTCCAAGAAATGGCACCTCGCCAATCCAAAACTCGCATTTACCGTACTTGGCGTAGAGTTGATTATCTTAAAGCTTCTGTAGTACCAATCACATATGTTCCTCATGATCACTATCACTCTTGGAATAAATAAAAAATATCGTCCATGAAAACCACGACGAATCTGTCCAGTTCATGCACACCTTATTCTTCGGATCCATAAAATAAGCTAGTGCATTAGTTAGTCCAAATGACATAACGATGAACTCATATAATCCATATCGAGTCGATAAATCCATCTTGGGAATATCCTATGGCCTAATCTTCATTTGATGATAACCCGATCGGAGATCAATCTTCGAGAATACCCTTGCACCTCTTATCCGATTAAATAATTCTTCAATGCGGGGTAATGGATACTTGTTCTTCTTAGTGACACCATTAAGGGTCCTATCATCCACGCACATCCCTGGCAATCCATCTTTCTTTTGTATAAACAAATCTGGTGCTCTCCAAGGTGAAGACTCGGACGAATGTACTCAGCCTCTTGCAACTCCGTTAAGTGCTTCTTGAGTTCTTTTAACTCTTCTACAGACATCCTATATGGTCGTTTAGAAATAGGAGCAGTTCCACGTAAGGGATCTATGACAAACTCAACTTCAAATCTTTGTCCTTTGGAACTGGTGAGTTCTATGATTCCTTTAGCAGAGTGCATAAACTGTCTTTACCTTTCTTAACCGTGACATACCAAGGATCAGATCTATACTGCTTGGCTCCAATATTATAGCAGTAACTCCAAATTCTCTACCCATAATGGTCAATGTCAATCTACGTGTCATTTGATTCGCCACAACAGGCCCTTTAGGTGTAATTACTCTCATGGGTTTTCTCATATTGTCCAACACATATGCCCAAACCAAAATCTCAGCATGACGCATAATTTTATTAGCAACTCATGGGGTCAAATAGACCTTTTTATTCCTCCTAAAATAGTATCATACCGAATACTAACTAAAGGAACCTGTAGATCCTACAAATAGTAGTAATTTACATATATGTTTATGTAGCTTGGTGGAGCTGGTGGTGGTGGAGATGGTGGTTGCTCTTGTCGTTGTCTCTCCAACCGTGATTGCCTTATTTCTTGCTGTATCTCCAGACGGGCCTGACGTATTTCCTCGCGTTCTTGTCTTATCTGGTTTTGCATTTCGGTCATCATGTCTGTCAATTGCTGTATTACCAGCCTTTGGGTTGCGATCACTTTCTCGGTTTCAACAGGTGAAGGATTTGGAGGATTCATTTCTGTTTGCTGTTGCGTGATAATCTTTCCTTTCCTGGTATTGACCATCTGAGTTAGATACATAAGGTAAGAAAGAGCAGCAGACAAGGCAGTAATTACAATCATGTTACTTTGGGGGACTTATTAGCTAAGTAGATTAGTGTGTCACCTACTAAAGCTAATACAGTACCTTATAGTGGTACATGCTAAAATGTCCATATAATATTTCAATCAATCAAAGAAGCAAATCAGGCATTGATCATCAGAACAATCAACCAATATTTTTAATAGAGAAAATAGTTTTTTTCTTTTTTTTTTGTCTTAGGTCTCCTATCTCTTAAAAATGTCATAGGGGTAGGGATTCCAAGGTGTGAAATCCATCTTGTCTCAGAGTAGAAAAGGTAAGAATGATCAGAGTAGAACAGTAGAAGGTGAGACAGGATCAAGATAAGAAAGAACCAGAGTAAGGTAAGTATGGAATGAATCAGAATGAGATAAGTAGGTAAGGGTTTGTCCGTTTCTATCTAGGTCTCGTCCTACAGTCAACATTTCCTCTGATACCACTTCTGTAACACCCGGATTTAAGGAACAAAGTCGGGTGCATCTCATACATGCGCCAAGAAGACAACATATATAATAACAGAGTGTATAGAGATCAATGTCATAATACATCAGAGTATTTATTACATAGCGGAAGTCTTATTACAAAATAAAGATAAATATAAAACGAACTAAGGATCGTTGGCGCCAATGTCGACTGAGAAACACCACCTAGATCAAATCGAATGCCTCAGTACTTGACTCCACTTGAAACCACCTGTTCTTCTCCTGTGGGGGGGGGGGTGTGAGACAGCAAGAGTGAGCTCACACATGATCATAGCTCAACAAGTTGTGGGGAACCAGTGGACATAAACTCACAAAGGTGTGAGTTCATGTGATGTGTAAGGCTAATCAATGATAGGGGTTAAAGCTGAGCATTGCTTTTAAGTAGTTGGTCAAAATTTTATTAGCAGTTACTAAGTGTAAGTAAATACCAAACCATAAGTAAAGTAATAGAACAAAATTAATAACAAACCCATGCATATGCGAATGACAAATTGAATTTAAGTTCCATAATTTAAACATCAGAGAGTCCTGAGCTGCTCATGACCGCGAGCTCGGCTAGTATACCAGTTTTACACTCTGCAGAGGTTGTACCCTTTACCCACAAGTCATGTTACCCATCTGCCAAGGGGTCGCGAATCCCATACACCTCTACCTAGGAAGCGCGGCAGGGCAACACTACGAGGCCTTTACAAAGTTCCACTAGCTTCCGAAAACCCGCTACAGTTTATAGGAAGTTCCAATGCAGGGTTCCTGGCTGACCGCCATCGCAGCAAAATCAACCAGGGACCTCCCTACACTGACCACTCCCTTACTGCCCTTGCCCCTTTCGGGTAAGGTAGTCTTCCACTAGCTTTCCTAATTAGTCAGCCAAGGGGTCCCATTCCTCCCTTGTGGTGGCACGTGGTTCTCAAGTTAAGCTCTATGTTCCAATTAACATTAATGATCTCAACATGAACATAAACAGAATAACAAGAATAATTGGAACATAGATATAATAAATGATTATCCCAAAACCATGTAAAGCAATAGCAAACTACCCAAATGATTCAGGGGTAAACAAGGTAATGAGATAAACAATCTAGGGTGACCTATTGGGTCCCATCAAAATTAACCTATGCATGAGTATGTGATATTAAAGAACATTATTGGGTAAAAAGTGGTCAAGGGCACAACTTGCCTTCAATGAGCTCCTGCTCAGCTACTTCAACCTGCTGCTCACCAGGATCCTCGGCAACAGGCTCTTCTACTCGCCACAATACAAACAAGCACAATATGCAGGGAAAAATTAACATTACACCAAGCATGTAAACAAAATACACAGAGATATTCTACATACTAAAATAGAAACCTAGGAACTGGAATCATAATTTTCTGAGTTATAGATTTTAAGTTATGCATTTTCAAAGGTTTTATGTGCTTTAAATAAGATTAAGTGATAAATAAATTTCTTACTGTTTTCATGACATAACAGAGGCTCTAGGTGATAAAGAATAAAATTACAAAATTTTAGGAACTGGAATGGATTAATTTGGAGTTAGTATGAATTTTCTATGAATTATACAAGTTTCTGCAATTAATTTAATATTAAAAATCTATTTCTAAATTAATTTCTCTGATTTTCTAATCCTCTGGACTGGGCCTCATTTTCTGTAAAGCGCAGGGGGTTCGGGGTAAGATGCCACAGACTCATACTACAGTCCATAACGGACGGCGGGTTGATTCCTATGAAGTTCAGGGGCTTTTCTGAATAACGTGCTTGCGAAGGGGTATCCCAAAATTTTAGCCGTCCGATCAGGAATCAAGCGCCCGGATTAGATCTGCCGTCCCCTGAACCGGTACCTAACGTCACCCGTCCGATCAAAGATGGAGGGCCCAGATTCAATGCTCGCCGAAGCGATGCGGACCACTCGATCTAACATAAACGCCCTAGATTGATTCACCGGGAAACGCTATCTAGATCTAATCGAGGCCGCAGATCTCACGATCAATGGCCAGAAGCTCGTCTTCTACCCCAGCCATCCCGACCGGCGGCGCAAGAACACCGCACGGCGGCGCACGCGAGTGCGACGACGAACGGCCAACCCCGAGCGACAAAACCAAATCGGATAGGACTACGCGATGAGGAGAGTGAGGCGAATCTGCCGGTGGGCTTATTACCTCGGTGTGATGCGGCGACGGCCCTGCCCACGAGTCCAGGCGGATGACGGTGGCGCACCCAGCTCCGGCGAGGAATTGCCAAGATCCCAGGGCACCATACACCAATTATGCCCGCGAACAGCTTTCTCGTGAGCAGCCCAAGCCACGGGTGGTAAGATTAGGGCTCGAATTGCCCCACTGGCGGCAATCCACGGCGGCGGCGATTCTTTCTTTTCGCGGCTATGGAAAGGGTCGGCGATGGAGGCTTGGACCTACGACTACGGTGCAATAAAGGAGCCACGAGTGGAGAGGAGGGGGCGCAGCTTATGTGGGAGGGGGAGCCGAGTAGAGTTCGTCAACGGACGCCGAGATTCCCGGCGCGCCCCCGCCATCAGCGGCAAAATCGTTGAAGAAGACGACGGACACGCGGGTGAGCGACTGACGGGGTGGTCCCACAGGTAAGTGATGAATCACGCGCACGAGAGACTGGCAGTCGGGCCCCATATGTAAGCGAGTATCAGTACGGTGGAGTGGGCTGCGCGGGGAAGATCCTTAAGTGGGCCGAAACGTGGAGATCCCAGCCTAGGTGGGTTTTATTCTTTTTCTTTTATTCTCCTTTTCCTTTTTGATTTATTTTCTTTTCATTTGAATCTCTAATTTGAATTTGAATCCTGTTATGAGCTTCACCTTTGAGTCAAATATACAAACTCAAATCTGTACAAGAATAATATATATATTATAATTATTTTTATTCACATAGTAATTTCTTCCTTCTCTTTTCTCTTTTACATATTATTTCTAAAGCCCTAAAGTGCAACTTTGGGTTAAATTCAAATCTCCATCTCATTATTGTACTTCTATTATTATTGTTTTATTAGCAATTGCACAAACAAGCAAAACTCCATCATGATGCACAATTTAGTGGTGCCCTTTGTTAGTTATTTATTTGTTTAAGTGGGGTGTCCACATGAAATGATGCATAGGGATAACACACATATCTATGAAGAAATATAATTTTCTCCCTTTTAGATCTTTCTTACAAAGTGGGTATTACAAGAAATAAGAAAGTAGTTGCTAAGAAGTTGGGGGCCAAATGCAAGAGAGACAAGACTTGCATTTGGGTCCCAAAGGCTACTCGTAGGACACAACAAGAGTTGGGTACCTAAAACCCAAGCCTAATTTTCCTTGCAGGTTTATGCATCTGGGGGCTCAAGCTAGATTATCGATAGCGGATGCACAAACCATATGACGGGGGAGAAGAAGATGTTCACCTCCTACGTCAAGAACAAAGATTCCCAAGATTCGATCATCTTTGGAGATGGGAACCAAGGCAAGGTTAAAGGAATAGGAAAAATAGCTATTTCATCCGAGCATTCTATTTCAAATGTGTTCTTAGTTGAATCGCTCGGGTATAACTTATTATCTGTAAGTCAATTATGTAATATGGGTTACAATTGTTTATTCACCAATGTAGATGTGTTTGTCTTTAGGAGTGATGGTTCATTAGCTTTTAAGGGTGTACTAGACGGCAAACTCTACTTAGTGGATTTTTCGAAAGAGGAGGCCGATCTAGATGCATGCTTAATTGCTAAGACTAGCATGGGCTGGCTATGGCATCGCCGTCTAGCACATGTTGGGATGAAGAACCTTCACAAACTTCTAAAGGGAGAACATGTGTTAGGTCTAACAAATGTGTTTTTTCGAAAAAGATAGACCTTGTGCAGCTTGTCAAGCAGGCAAACAGGTGGGAAGTACTCATCATAGCAAGAATGTGATGACCACATCAAGACCTCTGGAGCTACTTCATATGGACCTCTTCGGACCCGTCGCCTACCTCAGCATCGGGGGAAGTAAGTATGGTCTTGTTGTTGTTGATGATTTTTCCCGCTTCACTTGGGTATTCTTTTTGCAGGATAAATCAGAAACCCAAGGGACCCTTAAGCGCTTCCTAAGGAGAGCTCAAAACGAATTTGAGCTCAAGGTGAAAAAGATAAGAAGCGACAACGGGTCCGAGTTCAAGAACTTACAAGTGGAGGAGTACCTTGAGGAGGAAGGAATCAAGCACGAGTTCTCCGCTCCCTACACACCACAGCAAAATGGTGTGGTAGAGACTAAGAACAGGACGCTTATCGACATGGCGAGGACGATGCTTGGAGAATTCAAGACGCCCGAGCGGTTTTGGTCGGAAGCTGTGAACACAGCTTGCCACGCCATAAACCGAGTCTACCTTCAGCGCCTCCTCAAGAAGACCTCGTACGAACTTCTAACAGGTAACAAACCCAATGTGTCATACTTTCGTGTATTTGGGAGTAAATGTTACATTCTAGTAAAGAAAGGTAGAAACTCTAATTTTGCTCCCAAAGTTGTAGAAGGGTTTTTGCTAGGTTATGACTCAAATACAAAGGCGTATAGAGTCTTCAACAAATCATCGGGTTTGGTTGAAGTCTCTAGCGACGTTGTATTTGATGAAACTAATGGCTCTCCAAGAGAGCAAGTTGATCTTGATGATGTAGATGAAGATGATGTTCCAACGGACGCAATTCGCACCATGGCGATTGGAGATGTGTGACCACAGGAACACAAAGAGCAAGATCAACCTTCTTCCTCAACAATGGTGCATCCCCCAACTCAAGATGATGAACAGGTTCCTCAAGAGGAGGCGTGTGATCAAGGGGGAGCACAAGAAGACCATGTTGTGGAGGAAGAAGCACCACGGGCCCCTCCAACTCAAGTCCGATCGATGATTCAAAGGAATCATCCCATTGACCAGATTTTGGGTGATATAAGCAAGGGAGTAACAACTCGCTCATGTCTAGCTAATTTTTGTGAGCATTACTCGTTTGTCTCTTCTATTGAGCCTTTCAGGGTAGAAGAGGCCTTGCTAGATCCGGACTGGGTGTTGGCCAGGTAGGAAGAGCTCAACAACTTCAAGCGAAATGAAGTTTGGACCCTGGTGCCACGTCCCAAGCAAAACGTTGTGGGAACCAAGTGGGTGTTCCGCAACAAACAGGATGAGCACGGGGTGGTGACAAGGAACAAGGCTCGACTTGTGGCAAAAGGTTATGCCCAAGTCGCAGGTTTGGACTTTGAGGAGACTTTTGCTCTTGTGGCTAGGCTAGAGTCGATTCGCATTTTGTTAGCCTATTCCGCTCACCATTCTTTCAGGTTGTTCCAAATGGATGTGAAGAGCGCTTTCCTCAACGGACCAATCAAGGAGGAGGTGTACGTGGAGCAACCCCTGGCTTTGAGGATGACCGGTACCCTGACCATGTGTGTAAGCTCTCTAAGGCGCTCTATGGACTTAAGCAAGCCCCAAGAGCAAGGTATGAATGCCTTAGAGATTTCCTTATTGCTAATGCTTTCAAGGTTGGGAAAGCCGATCCAACTCTTTTCACTAAGACTTGTGATGGTGACTTATTTGTGTGCCAGATTTATGTCGATGACATAATATTTGGTTCTACTAACCAAAAGTCTTGTGAGGAGTTTAGCAGGGTGATGACGCAGAAATTTGAGATGTTGATGATGGGCGAGTTGAACTACTTCCTAGGATTCCAAGTGAAGCAACTCAAGGACGGCACCTTCATCTCCCAAACGAAGTACACGCAAGACTTGCTCAAGCGGTTTGGGATGAAGGACGCCAAGCCCGCAAAGACACCAATGGGAACCGACGGACATGTCGACCTCAACAAAGGAGGTAAGTCTGTTGATCAAAAGGCATACCGGTCTATGATAGGTTCCTTGCTTTACTTATATGCTAGTAGACCGGATATTATGCTTAGTGTTTGCATGTGTGCTAGATATCAATCCGACCCAAGGGAATGTCACCTTGTGGCCGTTAAGTGGATTCTTAGATATTTAGTTGCTACGCCTTGCTTCGGGATCTGGTATCCAAAGGGGTCTACCTTTGACTTGATTGGATATTCAGACTCCGATTATGCTGGGTGCAAGGTTGATAGGAAGAGTACATCAGGGACGTGCCAATTCCTAGGAAGGTCCCTGGTGTCTTGGAGCTCAAAGAAACAAACTTCCGTTGCCCTATCCACCGCTGAGGCCGAGTATGTTTGCAGGACAGTGTTGCACGCAACTACTTTGGATGAGGCAAACCCTCTGGGACTTTGGCTACAATCTGAGCAAAGTCCCACTCCTATGTGACAATGAGAGTGCAATCCGCATGGCGGATAATCCTGTTGAACACAGCCGCACTAAGCACATAGACATCCGGCATCACTTCCTGAGAGACCACCAACAAAAGAGGGATATCGAGGTGTACCATATTAACACCGAAAACCAGCTAGCCGATATCTTCACCAAGCCTTTAGATGAGAAAAGGTTTTGCAGGTTGCGTAGTGAGCTAAATGTCTTAGATTCGCGTGACTTGGATTGATCTATAGCATACATGTGTTTTATGCCTTTGATCATGTAATTTATGCATTTCAATCTTGTGTTGTTCATTTGTGGTGCTCAAGTTGTAAACATGATCCCCGGACCTCACAAGTCCATTTGCAAGTGATGCACTTATTTAGGGGGAGGCATGCTACAACTTGACCCTTTGAGACTAACCTTGTGTTTGAGTTCTTGTTTTAGTCTCAAAGGTGGATTGAAAGGGAAAGGTGAACTTGGACCATGCAAAGACTTCCACTGCACTCCGATAATAACTCCAAGTTCATTTTTATGCTCTTATTGCCTTTTTCTCTTAATTGACAATTTTGGTGAGGCAATGGGGTTCAAGGGCCACGGATGATCCCGTTTTGGTGCTTAATGCCAAAGGGGGAAAAATTAAGGCCAAAGCAAATGGATCAGCTACCACTTGAGAAATTTGAAAATAGTAGAGTTAGCACTTTTGATTTGTCAAAATTCTCTTATGTGCAAAATTTGGCCTCTTGTGGGGAGAATGTTTGATTATGGGAAAAAGGGGGAGTTTTTGGATCTTGATCAATTTTTCTCTTGGAATACCTCTCTTTATGCCTAAACAAGTGTGTTTGACTTAGAGATAGGAAAATGAGTTTGATTTCAAAAACAAACCTAGTGGTGGCAAAGAATGATCCAAATATGCCAAATTTGAATCAAAAACGATTCTTGTCTCAATTGCATTAATGTTGCACTCCTTTTAGTTGCTTTTTGATGTGTTGGCATAAATCACCAAAAAGGGGGAGATTGAAAGGGAAATGTGCCCTTGGGCCATTTCTAAAGTGTTTTGGTGATTAAGTGCCCAACACAAATGCTCTAAGTGTTAATTTGTGCCAAAGACTCAAGAAGTGCAAATCAAGTTACATGGTATGTTTCTAAACTTAGTACATTGATTTGAGTACTAATGTATTGTGTCTAAGTGCTAGAAACAGGAGAAATTGGTTTGGAATGGAATTGGCTGTGTACAGCCAAATGCAGCTCGGTCTGGGTGCACCGGACTGTCCGGTGGTGCACCGGACTGTCCGGTGGTGCACCGGACAGTGTCCGGTGCGCTAGGACCAGTCTCGGTGAACAGTCCGCTCTCGGGACTCGACGGCGGCGTACGGCTATAAATCACCGGACTGTCCGGTGGTGCACCGGACTGTCCGGTGAGTCGTCCGCGGTGAAGTCGTCGCTCTTGGGAATCGTTCAACGGCGTACGGCTAAAATTCACCGGACGGTCCGGTGAGACACCGAACTGTCCGGTGAGCCAACGGTCAACTGCACCAACGGTCGACCGCGCAATCCGCGTGCGATACGTGGGCGCGCCAACGGTCGGCAGAGGGCACCGGACTATCCGGTGTGCACCGGACAGTGTCCGGTGTGCCAACTGCCGCAAATCTGTAACAATCGGATGCGCCAGAAAAGGAAGGAGATCGCGCACCGGACAGCTATAGGGACTATCCGGTGGCGCACCAGACTGTCCGGTGCGCCACCCGACAGAAGGCAAGATTTGCCTTCCAAAGTTGCCTCCAACGGCTCCTAGCTACCTTGGGGCTATAAAAGGGACCCCTAGGCGCATGGAGGAGACACACAAGCTGTAATACCCAAATTTGTAAACCATGGTAATGGAGATAATTCTCCTATTTGATTTGTTTCAATTTAACTAAGCATGTGGACAACCCCATTTAAAAATATTAAATGACTAATGATAATTAGACAACATGTGCATCATATTAGAGTTTTTGTTTGTTGTGCATATAATAATAATAGCAACACTATTAATCAAAATATACTAATAATAAAAATTGAATTGGAACTCAAAAGGAGGTCAGGGTTTGAAAATGGAAATGGGAAAAAGGAGGAGAAAAGGGAAACAATATGCACTAAGGAAATATATATATATATATATATACATATATATATATAAAATATATCACTTTAAGCTAGTAATCTTTTTATTTGTGCACTTGATCCCTGTGTGCAATTCATAAACAAATTTGAATTCAAAACATAAATTTGAACAAAACAGGAAAAAAAAAGAAAGAAAGAACCTTACCCGCGTGGGCCGAATGTGCCTGGGCGGCCCAACTACCTACCTCACCTCCCACGCGCGCGGCCCGACCAGCAGATGGAAGCGCCTCCTCTCATTTCTCTGATGTGTGGGCCCGGCTTCCTGGGTCGTCTTCCCCGTTGGGCGTGCGCAACTAACGGCGCGCGTAGCTCGCACGCCTCCGACCGACATTCCCCCCAAATCGGCGCGGAGTTCGGAACCCACACGGTCGCCGCGCTATAAAATCCGGGTCGCAGCTCGGGCCTCTCCCCGTCGAACAACCAGTGGAGCGCTGGCGCTAGGATCCATGGCGGCAAATAGCGAGAGAAAGAACTCGATGGTGCCATAGTCGTTCGGTGTCTGCGCTGTTGTCCAGGGTGTCGCGAACGACCATGGTGCATGCTAGGATTGTGGGCTTCTTCGACGTCGAAGAAGGGGCGAACCACGGTGCTTCCCCGTGCGGCGCCGTGGCTGGTCTTGCTCCTTGCCGCGCTGAGAGAGAAAGCCTCGTTGTCGCTATCGCGTCCCATATGGAGTGTGTGCTTGGACGGCGACTCCGTGGGCGAACCGGGCTCAACGTTCGGCTGGGGGCTCTAGCGCCGGGGCTGCTCGGGCTCCTGGCCGGCGGACACCGTCGCGGGCTGGGAACAGCCACAACGCTGTTGCCTGATGGCTCGCGTGAAGAAGAAGGGTGAGGGCCATCGGATCCTCGATGAAGGGTTGAGGTAAGTCGATGTGAACAGCCGTCGGATCGTGATTACGCGATCGCGATTTGATGTAGGATGGCGTCTCGGCCATGGCTCATCGTGACCATTGATCGATTATTGGACGACTCAGATCACGACCTCATGAACCCATTCGCTTCATCGATTCTTGATCCTTGGATCGGGATCCGATGGACTGGAGTGTGTACCGCTTCATCAAAACCCCTGTTTAATCGCGAGCGCAAGATTTCGATCCTACGGCTCAGATGAGCCTATACCCCTTCGGCCGATTGTTTTTGCAAAAGAACCCCCGGGGAATAGGTGAATCAACCCGCCGTCCTGTGCGGGTGTAGCCTGAGTCTCGGGTTTCTTACGCCAGAACCCCCTGCACTTTCCTGAAATTGAGGCCCAGTCCAGGAAGTTAGAAATTCAGTAAAAAGAATTAGAAAGTGATTTTTAATACAAAAATAAATGCTAAAATTTGTTTAATTCATAGAAAATGCATATTTAGTCCAAATTAATCCATTCCAATTCCTATAATTTTGTAATATTATTGTTTATTATTTGGTGCCTCTGTTTTGGCATGAAAGGCTCATTCAAATTTATCTAATACTTAATCTTGTATTAAATACATAAAAGCTTCAGAAATTCATAACTAAATAACTATAACTCCAAAATTAATGATTCCTGTTCCTAGAACCTTATTTTAACATGTAGATTATTAATATGTATTTTGCATATATGTTTGGTGTAATGTTAATTCTGTCTATACACTGTTTGTTTGTAATGCTACGACTAGCAGTGAGGACACGTGTCATCCGAAGATCATCCTGGTACCTGGAATCTCAAGGCCCAGGCAAGTTGTGCCCTTGATCACTTCTTTTCACCTATTCATGTTCTAATTAATCATAATGATCTGCATAGGTTAATTTTGATGGGACCCAATAGGTTACCCTAGTTTGTCTATCTTTATACCTTGTTTACCACTGAACTTTCTGGGTAGTACTTGCTAGTGCTATATGTGGTTTTGGGTATGGAGATACACTATTCATGATTATACCTTTGTTATCAGTTGTTATTTATGGTTCATGTTAAGATCATTATGTTAATTGGAACATGGAGAACCACCCGGGAAAACAGTGCTACCACAAGGGTGGAATGGGACGCCCTTGGCTGATTAATTAGGAAAGCTAGTGGAAGACTACCTTACCCGAAAGGGGCAAGGGCAGTAGGGGAGAGGTCAGTGTAGGGAGGCCCTCGGGAGGATTTTGCTGCGATGGCGGTCCTGCAAGGGATTCCTGCACTGGATCTTCCTATAAACTGTAGCGGGTTTTCGGAAGCTAGTGGAACTTTGTAAAGGCCTCGTAGTGGATCCCTAGCCATTCACCTCGGAAGTGTCTAAGGGCTTTGCAAACCCTGGCGACATGGGATACACGACTTGTGGGTAAAGATGCGCAACCTCTGCAGAGTGTAAAACTGGTATACTAGCCGTGCTCACGGTCATGAGCAGCTCGGACCCTCACATGATTAAATTATGGAACTTAAACTCAATTTGTCATATGCATTGCATCGCAGGTGAAGTTGTTACTTTTGTTCTACTATTTAACTGGGTTGGTATTTACTTATACTTAGTAACTGCTAATAAAAATTTTGACCAACATTAAAAGCAATGCTCAGCTCTAACCATCTTCTTTGGTAAGCCTTACACTTCACGTGAGCTCCCACCTTTGGCGAGTTCATGCACATTATTCCCCACAACTTGTTGAGCGATGAACGTATGTGAGCTCACTCTTGCTGTCTCACATACACCACAGGTCAAGGACAGGTACTACAGGATGATGCTCATGGAGGATGCTGTGATGAGTTCGTGAGAGGTCTAGGTCGTCGTCTCCCAGTCAACTTTTGGGTTGCTGGACCGTTGTCTCCTTATAATGTAATTATTTATTTTGTATAGAACTCCTGTTATATATAAAGTTGTGACATTCGATCCTGTGCCACTATACATCATATGTTTGAGACTTGGTCCCAGCATACCTGGTGTTTATGTTAACCCCGGGTTTTGGACCCCTAAAATCCGGGTGTTACAGAAGTGGTATCAGAGGAATGTTGACTGTAGGACGAAACCTAGATAGAACTGGACAACCCCTATCTACTTATCTTACTCTGATTCTTTTCTAAACTTATCTTCATCTTTTTCTCATCTGATTCCGCTATACTCTGATTATTCTTACCTTTTCCTTCTAAAGATAAATGTGGATTTCACACTTTGAAATCCTGTGCCTAAAGTAACTTTAGGAATAGGAGACCTAATCCTAGGAACAAAAATAAAACTATTTTTATGAATGTCTATGTATTTGAATGTTTGTTCTTATGTTATCGGTCTGATTTGGATCTTTGTTTGAGTGTGATGAGTTGTGGAGTAATGTCCACAATTGCATCTGCATAGACACATAGGTATAAAAATATATTTATAAAATAACTAGACAAACTAAAATATCCTTCAATAAAGTATCTAGCCTAACAATACCCATCTTATCTTAAAAGATTCTCCCTTATCTTAATAGATCCATCTCATCTTAAAAGATACTCATCTTATCTTGAAAAGATTTTATCTCATCCTAAAAGATCTAACTGATCTCAAAAGATTCTATCTTATCTTTAAGGATCCATCTTATCCTAATAAGCATACTTATCCACCCTAGATTAAACAACCATGATCTAGTGCAACTTAATTAGATCTTATCTAGTCAAACAAGTCACACCAATCTGACCCAAATCTGATCAAATCTAAAGTGACTTATCAAACATGTTAGATAACACTGATGAAATAGTTTAGACTCTACCCCTATAGAACAGGTCTTAACTTAGAAGGACAGATCAACTTGGCTATATGCAACTACCGTAACCATCTGATAGTTGCATAACCCCTCAATTTTAACCTAGCAAGAGATTCTATCTTATCACAACATATCTAATTAATCTTAAAACATTCTAACATATCCTAATAATATTTATCCTACCCTGGTAGATCTAGCTAATCTTAACTAGTTTAATCTAGTCATACCAACCTAATCTGGATTCTATCTAATCCAATATGATCTAAGCCAGATTGAGATACTTAATGCTGATACAAAGGATAAGACTATACTCCAGAATTCACTTAAGTCTAAATTGGTGACTTAGAGCAACTAAGCCCTACACAATAACTTGACCTACACAATGGGTTACATAACCTATCCAAAACAATCAGAAGCAAAATAACCGAACCAGATTCTAACTAATCTCATTCAACTAATAGCCATCTACTAAACTAACCTAATGTGGTCCACTTAAATAGATTAGTGATACTGGTAGAAGAGATTAGACCTTACTAGCCATGTATTAACTTAACTTAGCACATTAGACTAACTCAACCATGAGCAGAAGATCTAACTCCACCAATAGATTCATAATGGATTGCATGGTCTATTTATCCCCACCTAACATCAAATAAACTTTTGATCTACATCATGTAGTCTATCTCATCCATATCTATCTTAACCATATTCCCCAGCCAATAATATACACTAACTCCTAATCAGTGAGACAAGACCGAAGAAGATGATCAACTTCATCAAGGAAGGATGAGCACCAACTCAAGTCTTCAAGGATCAAGTGAGGTCACCAAGATGAGTCAAGGTCCACAATCTTGGATGGAGTCTTCCTTTACCCCATTCTTTCTTGCCCAAACCTATATAGGCTTTAAAAGATATCCTTTATCCTGCATAATAAAGTGTCTATAACCAAATATACCTATGCTCTCCTAATAACTAACAAAAAAAAAGGGGGACTCTTGATTTTTGAACTAACTAGAAACTGAAATCTAGACTACAAGCTAAATTTGTTGTATCATGTTCCTTACAAATCTCGAGGACGAGATTATTTTTAAGGGGGGTAGGATTTGTAATACCCAAATTTGTAAACCATGGTAATGGAGATAATTCTCCTATTTGATTTGTTTCAATTTAACTAAGCATGTGGACAACCCCATTTAAAAATATTAAATGACTAATGTTAATTAGACAACATGTGCATCATATTAGAGTTTTTGTTTGTTGTGCATATAATAATAATAGCAACACTATTAATCAAAATATACTAATAATAAAAATTGAATTGGAACTCAAAAGGAGGTCAGGGTTTGAAAATGGAAATGGGAAAAAGGAGGAGAAAAGGGAAACAATATGCACTAAGGAAATATATATATATATATATACATATATATATATAAAATATATCACTTTAAGCTAGTAATCTTTTTATTTGTGCACTTGATCCCTGTGTGCAATTCATAAACAAATTTGAATTCAAAACATAAATTTGAACAAAACAGGAAAAAAAAAAGAAAGAAAGAACCTTACCCGCGTGGGCCGAATGTGCCTGGGCGGCCCAACTACCTACCTCACCTCCCACGCGCGCGGCCCGACCAGCAGATGGAAGCGCCTCCTCTCATTTCTCTGATGTGTGGGCCCGGCTTCCTGGGTCGTCTTCCCCGTTGGGCGTGCGCAACTAACGGCGCGCGTAGCTCGCACGCCTCCGACTGACATTCCCCCCAAATCGGCGCGGAGTTCGGAACCCACACGGTCGCCGCGCTATAAAATCCGGGTCGCAGCTCGGGCCTCTCCCCATCGAACAACCAGTGGAGCGCTGGCGCTAGGATCCATGGCGGCAAATAGCGAGAGAAAGAACTCGATGGTGCCATAGTCGTTCGGTGTCTGCGCTGTTGTCCAGGGTGTCGCGAACGACCATGGTGCATGCTAGGATTGTGGGCTTCTTCGACGTCGAAGCAGGGGCGAACCACGGTGCTTCCCCGTGCGGCGCCGTGGCTGGTCTTGCTCCTTGCCACGCTGAGAGAGAAAGCCTCGTTGTCGCTATCGCGTCCCATATGGAGTGTGTGCTTGGACGGCGACTCCGTGGGCGAACCGGGCTCAACGTTCGGCTGGGGGCTCTGGCGCCGGGGCTGCTCGGGCTCCTGGCCGGCGGACACCGTCGCGGGCTGGGAACAGCCACAACGCTGTTGCCTGATGGCTCGCGTGAAGAAGAAGGGTGAGGGCCATCGGATCCTCGATGAAGGGTTGAGGTAAGTCGATGTGAACAGCCGTCGGATCGTGATTACGCGATCGCGATTTGATGTAGGATGGCGTCTCGGCCATGGCTCATCGTGACCATTGATCGATTATTGGACGACTCAGATCACGACCTCGTGAACCCATTCGCTTCATCGATTCTTGATCCTTGGATCGGGATCCGATGGACTGGAGTGTGTACCGCTTCATCAAAACCCCTGTTTAATCGCGAGCGCAAGATTTCGATCCTACGGCTCAGATGAGCCTATACCCCTTCGGCCGATTGTTTTTGCAAAAGAACCCCCGGGGAATAGGTGAATCAACCCGCCGTCCTGTGCGGGTGTAGCCTGAGTCTCGGGTTTCTTACGCCAGAACCCCCTGCACTTTCCTGAAATTGAGGCCCAGTCCAGGAAGTTAGAAATTCAGTAAAAAGAATTAGAAAGTGATTTTTAATACAAAAATAAATGCTAAAATTTGTTTAATTCATAGAAAATGCATATTTAGTCCAAATTAATCCATTCCAATTCCTATAATTTTGTAATATTATTGTTTATTATTTGGTGCCTCTGTTTTGGCATGAAAGGCTCATTCAAATTTATCTAATACTTAATCTTGTATTAAATACATAAAAGCTTCAGAAATTCATAACTAAATAACTATAACTCCAAAATTAATGATTCCTGTTCCTAGAACCTTATTTTAACATGTAGATTATTAATATGTATTTTGCATATATGTTTGGTGTAATGTTAATTCTGTCTATACACTGTTTGTTTGTAATGCTACGACTAGCAGTGAGGACACGTGTCATCCGAAGATCATCCTGGTACCTGGAATCTCAAGGCCCAGGCAAGTTGTGCCCTTGATCACTTCTTTTCACCTATTCATGTTCTAATTAATCATAATGATCTGCATAGGTTAATTTTGATGGGACCCAATAGGTTACCCTAGTTTGTCTATCTTTATACCTTGTTTACCACTGAACTTTCTGGGTAGTACTTGCTAGTGCTATATGTGGTTTTGGGTATGGAGATACACTATTCATGATTATACCTTTGTTATCAGTTGTTATTTATGGTTCATGTTAAGATCATTATGTTAATTGGAACATGGAGAACCACCCGAGAAAACAGTGCTACCACAAGGGTGGAATGGGACGCCCTTGGCTGATTAATTAGGAAAGCTAGTGGAAGACTACCTTACCCGAAAGGGGCAAGGGCAGTAGGGGAGAGGTCAGTGTAGGGAGGCCCTCGGGAGGATTTTGCTGCGATGGCGGTCCTGCAAGGGATTCCTGCACTGGATCTTCCTATAAACTGTAGCGGGTTTTCGGAAGCTAGTGGAACTTTGTAAAGGCCTCGTAGTGGATCCCTAGCCATTCACCTCGGAAGTGTCTAAGGGCTTTGCAAACCCTGGCGACATGGGATACACGACTTGTGGGTAAAGATGCGCAACCTCTGCAGAGTGTAAAACTGGTATACTAGCCGTGCTCACGGTCATGAGCAGCTCGGACCCTCACATGATTAAATTATGGAACTTAAACTCAATTTGTCATATGCATTGCATCGCAGGTGAAGTTGTTACTTTTGTTCTACTATTTAACTGGGTTGGTATTTACTTATACTTAGTAACTGCTAATAAAAATTTTGACCAACATTAAAAGCAATGCTCAGCTCTAACCATCTTCTTTGGTAAGCCTTACACTTCACGTGAGCTCCCACCTTTGGCGAGTTCATGCACATTATTCCCCACAACTTGTTGAGCGATGAACGTATGTGAGCTCACTCTTGCTGTCTCACATACACCACAGGTCAAGGACAGGTACTACAGGATGATGCTCATGGAGGATGCTGTGATGAGTTCGTGAGAGGTCTAGGTCGTCGTCTCCTAGTCAACTTTTGGGTTGCTGGACCGTTGTCTCCTTATAATGTAATTATTTATTTTGTATAGAACTCCTGTTATATATAAAGTTGTGACATTCGATCCTGTGCCACTATACATCATATGTTTGAGACTTGGTCCCAGCATACCTGGTGTTTATGTTAACCCCGGGTTTTGGACCCCTAAAATCCGGGTGTTACACAAGCATTCTTTGATCATTTCTAAGCATCCAGACTCCACTCCCACGCATTTGATTCTTTGTGCTAGCAATTTGAGCTCCTCTTGAGTTGAGAACTCCGTGTGTTGAACTTAGAGCTCAAGTTGTGACTTGTGTGCGTGATTGTACTCTCGTTTTGAGTCTTGTGTGCGTTGCTCTTCCCTCCCTTATTTCCGTGCTTCTTTGTGATCATCAATTGTAAGGGCGAGAGGCTCCAAGTTGTGGAGATTCATCGCAAGCAGGAAAAAGTATAAGGAAGAAGAACACTATGGTATTTAAGTTGATCATTGGATCACTTGAAAGGGGTTGAGTGCAACCCTCGTCCATTGGGACGCCACAACGTGGAGGTAGGCAAGTGTTATACTTGCCGAACCATGGGATAACTCATGTGTCTCTTGTGATTGCTTTTCTGTGTGATTATTGTGATTTGCAAGATGCTCGCTCTAAAGCCACTTGGTTTTATCATTCTAACACTTAACCAAGTTTTGTGGCTTTTAGTTGTCGATTTTTACAGGATCACCTATTCACCCCCCCTCTAGGTGCTCTCAGCAGGTAAGACCGATTGGACCACCTCGCCAATCGGAAAGAACGGAAGGTCATATTGCCCCGTTCAGGCCTAACATACCTGCATGGACACCTCCACCCCCATATCTACCTATGCCATATCAGTATGCAAATGTACCACTGCCATACGCCCCAAATCAAATGTGGGGTATGCCATCATATCCATTTAGGGTGCCACAGTATCCCGCTTGGGGGGGCACCCCAAGTATCTGTATTCAATAGGTTAGCACCTCCAATACAAGACCAATAGAGCGTCACTCAATCCGGTCACCAGGCACAAGCCCAACAAGATTGCTGGACTACTCGGCCGCAAAGGTCGACCAATCCGGCAGGGGGGCATATACCTACAACAAATGAGAGAACGACAAAAAAGAACATCATCAAAATAGGTACAACAGATGTCGTCATACAAGAAAATAATGAAGGGCCAACGATTTTTGGTGAATCGGCCAACACAAACAAAAAAGAAGATGCGGCTGCCATCAAAATAGCCGATCCAAAATACTCCATGCCCCGATGGTGCCCATCGGGATTGACACGGTCCCAAAAGCGAAAATTACAGCGCCTAAGAGCAAAAGAGAACTAGGAAAAGGAGGCGGAAAAGATATTCAATGACACACATCCACAATACTCGCCACCGCAAAAGAAATGGAGACCAAAGGTCGTTGAGGAAAAGCAAACGGCCACAAAAATGGAAAATAAAACAACAATTGTGCAGCACCATGCAGGTATGGCAGACAGCCCGGCTGGAAAGACCGGACCATCTGCACAGGGCGCGGACCGTCCGACCCCTAAGTCTGGATCATCCGCACCACACCAGGATGCCTCCGACGACGTGCCGACATCAATGGAGGAGGACGACCTACTAGGAGAAGACCTGGTCGACTACGAAGCTTCTCTAGAGCACACAGGTATGGACATAAATGTTATTACATTTTCCGCCGATTGTACTATTATCGGCGACGATGAACCTCTCGTTGCTCATTTTGATTTTGGTCCTAAAGAAGTTGCCTTCTCTAAACCAAAGGAATCGGTAAATCATTTGAAGCCGCTCTTCGTGCGCGGTCACATTAATGGGATATCGATTGCTAAAATGTTGGTAGACGGGGGCTGTAAATCTAATGCCTTATTCATTATACAGAAAACTAGGTAAACAAGATGACGAACTTGTCAAGACCAACATGACCCTCAGCGGCGTTGGAACTGATAGTTCGATCAAAGCCAAGGGAGTCACGTTCGTCGAGTTGACCATCGGGACTAAGACCCTTACTGCTGCATTCTTCGTTGCTGATGTAGAAGGAAATTACAATCTAATTCTAGGCAGGGATTGGATTCATGCTAACCAATGTGTACCTTCTACGTTACATCAAATGTTACTACAATGGGTAGGCGACAATGTAGAACAAGTACATGCTGATGCTTCGGTATGTATCGCTGTGGCCGATGCCCCTGTACTTTGGACCTATGAGACTGCTACGTGTCTCACAGGAGTAGATTTTTTTGACTATCAGTTCATAAGTATAGATAAGAAGGGTTTCATTCCTGTAATGCTAGAGCCGATGGAGAATCGGCTAAATCCTAAATAAAGTTTAAATGATGAGTACACACAAAATGAATGAGTCTCTGATCATGGACAGTCTGTCTTCTAAGGCCGGACGGTCTGGTCTTTCGCAAAACAGTTCGGTCTTTTAGACCGAACATCTACCATAACATAAAGTTAGTATTGCGGATCGGCCCCCGAGACCGGAGAGTCCGCCATCACACAAAAATCATCTAATTCCTCTGTAGGAGACATTATAGAGGAATTCAGAGATTTCGACAAATTAGGACAGGGGTTTACGTCAGCTGATCCTTTGGAGGAGATCGACATAGGAGATGGTAAAACTCCAAGGCTGACTTTTGTGAACAAGACCCTGGAGACCAAACCTAGAGATGAAATGATCGGTCTATTGAAAGAATATTCGGATTGCTTTGCTTAGGAATACACTGAGATGTCAGGCTTAAGCTGTGAGATCGTAGAGCATCGGCTGGCCATTAAGTCCGGTTTCAGACCTTTCAAGCAGAAAGCTAGAACATTTCGTCCAAACCTTCTCCCACGAATCAAGGATGAAATTCACTGGCTGCTAGAAGCTAATTTTATTAGACCTTGCAGATACGCAGAGTGGGTCTCCAATATTGTGCCGGTGGAGAAGAAAGAATCAGGTAAGCTCAGAGTATGCAGTGATTTTCGCAATTTGAATAGAGCAACTCGTAAGGATGAATATCCCATGCCCATAGCCAACACTGTTGGGGTCTGCTTCATCGCTGAAGGTCCTTTAAGAAGAAACACCTTTGAAAGATCAGTACAGAAGCAAATATAACGCGAAGGTACATGCCGAAGCTACCATCTAGGGAGCTTCGGCATAGAGACATGCCTTGAGACGAAGGGTTGCACCGACTTAAAGAGGAAAAGACCAATCGGCCCATGGTAATTTGTGTCATGATTGTAACTAGTTGTAGAGGATATAAATGTAATTTTGACCGGGCTGCGTCCCGTGCCTATAAATAGGTGAACAGTACCCCTGTACTGTTCACGCTGACTGATATTCACTCGTACGCCACGCTTGGACTTTTACCTTCTGTCAAGCCAAAAGTACAAATGTAATTCAATATTGTTCTTATTTATCCGTGATGAGATAATGAAAATATATTTATGATGTCATATGATTATTCATGTTATTTCTCATGTTTCATATGCTTCTTCTTCCATTAACACATATTGTGATCATGAAGGTATGCCCTTCATGACCTTCGTCCGAAGATTGTTGTATCCTGAGGAAAATGATGCTTCGAAGGACGAAGGGCATTAACCATTAACTTCTTTTTGTGTTGCCTTGTTCTTAATTCATAGCATTTGAGAACAAGTCCCCAACATTGGCTCCCACCTCTGGTGAACTCACTTACACTTTTGAGTTGATGGCTTCGTTTAACAACCAACTCGAAGCACCTTCGGCTACGAAGCTGGTGCTCCCAATAACAGGCGGTTCAAGCTCAGAGTCGGCTAACAAGAAGCAGAAGAAAGAAGCGCAGAGAAGGGTGTAGCATGTTGGGGTGCAGGGACCCTTAATCAAGTCAAAATGGTCCCACATCCCAATCACCTTCTCCCAGGAGGACCTTCAGCTTAAAGATCACCCTCACAATGATGCTATGGTCATATCTTGTGTCATCAAGGGATTTCTGGTCCATAATATTCTGGTTGATACAGGCAGTGCAGCGGATATCATATTTGCTAAGGACTTCAGACAGATGCAAGAGCCAGAAGACAAGATTCATGATGCTACACACCCTCTTTGTGGCTTCGGAGGAAGGTAGATTGTAGCACTCGACAAAATCACAATGCCAGTGACCTTCGGCTTCGTCCACAACACAAGGACTAAACAGGTTGTCTTTGACATTATTGACATGAAGTACCCCTATAATGCAATCATTGGTCGAGGGACACTTAATGCTTTAAGCAATACTTCATCCAGCATATTTATGCATGAAGATACCGTCGGAACAAGGGCCCATTGCTATCCATGGGAGTCAAGAAGCTGCTAGAAGGGCCAAAGGAAACTGGACAGATTCAAAGGCAATTCATAATATAGATGGATGTAGGAAACGGGTGACGCCTAAGAGGAGGGGTGAATTAGGACTTCTAAAACTTTTACTAAACTAGGCCACAATTAAATCCCTAGAGCAAAACCTATGCAAATAATCAAACTAGAATGTGCAAACTAGGTTTTGTCTAAGTGTTGCTATCTCTATCGCAAAGGCTTAGTTTCAATCTACACTAAAAAGGTATGAATACAAGATTGAAACTTAAATGCTTAATATAAATGCGGAAACTTAAAGAGCAAAGTAGAGAAGCAAACTCTCGTGGATGACGCCGGTATTTTTACCGAGGTATCCGGAACCACGCAAGGTCTCGACTAATCCTCGTTGGTGCCCCTACGCAAAGGGAAGCCCACGCGAGGGCCAAGCACCACGGTCGAGTAACTCCGTAGAGAGCCGCGGGCCTTCTCCACGCGCAAGTGGTGCTCCACTTCCGGCTCCTCTCGGACGCTCCCCGCCGTCTCCACTATCGAGCTTCCGACCGAAAACGCCACGGGCCTCGTTCCCTCCGGTACACGGTGGCGGCCATGACACAAACTCGGTTGTCACGGTCTCGCAAGACTCTCGCCCCACTCGGTACAATTACAACGACTCACGTAAGAGCCGAGGGGTTGTGTGGTTTTACAAAACTCACTCAACTAACTAGGGTTCACCTAGAGCAAGCGCTAAAGTGGTCTAACTAACCTAAAAACTTCGCAAAGCACCTACGCTAATCACCGAGTGATTCTATTAAGCACTTGGGTGTTTGAACTCTTGGAAATATGCACTATGTGTCTTGGTATGTTGCTTGGGCTCCCATACTTGAGAATGGCCGGTTGGGGTGGAATTTATAGCCTCCAATCCCCAAACTAGCCGTTGGACAGAAAGCAGCAGCTTTCTGTCGTTGGGTGCACCACCGGACAGTGACTGTGCAGTGTCCGGTGCACGCCACGTCAGCCGACCGTTGGCGCCTGTAGCAGTCAACCGTTGGATCTGACCGTTGCTGTCTGTCTGGTGCACACCGGACAGTCCGGTGCCCCACCGTACAGACCGGTGCTACAGCCAGAGAGCGCCTGTCAGTGGCCTCTCTGCGCAAACTGTCCGGTGCCCCACCGGACAGTCTGGTGCACACTGGACAGCAGTGTCCGGTGTGCCACCAGGCGCTGGCTGACAGCCCGCTTCTTGGATTCCTTCGCTGATTTCTTTGGACTTCTTTTGTTCTTGAGTATTGGACTCCTATGCATCTTTTTATGTCTTCTTTTGAGGTGTTGCATCCTCATTGCCTTGGTCCAATTCTCTTCGCATCCTGTGAATTATAATTATAAAAACTAGCAAACATATTAGTCCATAGGTTGTGTTAATCATCAAACACCAAAACTCAATTAGCCAAAAGGCCTGGGGTCCATTTTCCTTACAATCTCCCCCTTTTTGGTGATTGATGACAACACAACCAAAGCAAGCAAATAATACAAGTATTTGAATTAAAATATGCAATCTACTTGCTAAGATGCATGATTGTCCCCACAATGTGATATTATGGACTTAAGCCTCCCCCTAACTCCATAATTCACTTACTTCCTATTTTAGGACCAAATGACCAAAACCACTTGAAAAACTATTTGGTGATATAAAATTTTAAAATGGTGGTGTTTGGTGTTTGATATAGTTTTCATTGCTTTGGTCCCTAAACTTCTCCCCCTTTGGCATCAACCACCGAAAAGGAAGACATTAAAAGCATGTAGGAAGTAAGTAGAAGCTTGCCCTCATATCAGATGATACCATTTGAAGGATACTAAATTAAACCACATGAATGATATCAGTTGAAAGGATTACTCCCCCTAAATGAGTGTTCTCTTTAGAAAGAAATTTCTCCCCCTTTTTAGAGATGAAGAAATACTTCCCCTGACAGAGATTCTCTACTTAGGAAAAAGCATGAGAAAATTAGAGGTGCAAGACATGATTTGAAAGACTGACTTCCCTTATGCATAGGTAACAGAATATGAGTTAACTACTTATGCATTTTTAGCAACATGGAAGCATATGATATGAGATATAGTCTAATCAAACGTTGGAGAAGACATGTAAATGATATAAGAAGTAGTCTCAAAAGATACCAATTGAAAGTTAATGGCGAGCTTGAGAGACATGAGAGATCTTGGAGATTTTGCAGTGGAAGATTGTTGTCTTTCTCCGGGGACCTTATTTTCCTTACAATGAGACTATCACATGAAATATACTTGAAAAGGTGTTAGTCTCAAAGTATTAGATTGTAGAGTAACCTCCCCCTAAAGGTGTGCATACAAGTTTTGAATACTTGTAGGAGACATGCACTTTGATTTGATATCAAGAGGGGCAAATTATCTATGATCCTAACTTTGGCACATATAAGTTAAATGATACAACTTGTAGAAATCAACAATTTTCAATTGATGCATCATCTACTGTGGAGTGATATAGAAGCTATGTGCCGTGCTTAAATAAACGTTTTAAGTCATGTAGGTTTGCTTAAGTATATGAATTGAAAACAAGCAATCCTACCATATGATTTACCTAGTATGCATGATTTTAAACAAAAGTACATAACAGATGTAATACTAGGCAAGAAAGGTAAACTAGATACAAGGTAAATAGATACGCATATCTAAAAACAAGAAATATACTAAATCTAGTTACCTTAGTCATGGGTGGGAAATTTGGGTCCAAAATTTTCACTAACCTACTTGGCAAGTAAACTTGATCTAATATGATGTATCCCATGATATACATCCCAACTTTGCCAAGTCTCCAAATTTCCCGACCGACCTTCGGTCCACTTAGTTCTCTTTTGGGATCCAAACCTTCTTGGTGCTTTTCATGGTTGAAATGATTTCCTTTGGCACCCAGATGCGTTTGGCCCCCTTTCCTTTGTTGGCTTGCTTATTGGCCTTGATTGCTGTCACCTTTCCATTCTTTTTCTTCTTGATCAAGTAGGGTGTAGCATCCTTTTTATTCACCTTTTTTATGTAGGTGTTGGAGATTTTGCTTGATGGCTTTTGCTTGATCTTTTGGCTTTGTTTATCCCCGGTCATCGCCTTGCATTGGAAAGACTTGTGGCCTTCCATGTGGCATAGCCTACAAATCACAGTTTCTCCCTCCATAGGCTTGTTCACTCTCGCAGTGGTGTTTCCTGTGGAGGTCGGATTTGTTTGGCTTTGCCTTTCTTGTCATACAAAGCCTTGCCAAGGCGAGCCACTTCTTGCTTCAATTGTTCATTTTCCTTTGCAACCTCATCCGAACATGTTTCTACAACAATATTCTCAACAAGAACTTGGTTGCAGGGGTTAGAATCATCAATTAAACCAAAGCAGGAAGTAGAAGCATCTTTCTTAATAATTTCAGGTATTTTAACTAAAGATGTTGCTGGGGTGCTACCAATGTTTTCTAGCTTAGCAGTTAGCTCATTATTATGTATGCTAAGAATTTCCATTTTCTCTAGCAAATTTTCAATAGCTTCTTGGGACCTAGCTAACTTAGCCTTAAGTTTTTCATTCTTTTTAATGAGACCATCATCGGTAGCAATGGATGGAGCACCAGATTCTAATAGCTCAATTTTAGTTGACAGCTCACTATTTAAGTTTGCAAAATTTCAAATTTATCTAGCAAACCTTTATAATCATTTTGGTAGCTAATCAACTTATTTTTCAAAGTTTTAAGTTGAGCCTTTTGCTTAGTGCAAACATCCTGAAAAAAATTTACGGCTTCCGCAAGCTCATCTACGGAGGGCTTTCCCTCACCTTCTTCATCACTGCTACTTTCATCACTAGAGGATGGAATGCTTTTGTTACCTCTTGCCATAAGGCATTTGTGAGATGACCGTGATGAGCGTGATGAGGACCGGTGGCTGCGCGTCCTTGGAGGTTCATCTTCACTTGAAGAGTCATCCCAAGTTCTAACACTTGTTAGCGCCTTGCCTTTGCTCCTCTCCTTTTTGGGTTTGGCCATATTTGGACAGTTGTCCCTGAAGTGGCCCTTCTCTCCACATGCGAAGCATCCTCTCTTCCTTTGCTTTTTCCTGTCAATGTTAAAGAGAAGATCCTCGACCTGCAGGGGCACACCCATTAGATTAATCTTGCGGATCATCCTCATTACCTTTCCGACGCGTCGGATTGTTTCTTCGTCCTTGGAGGATGATGTGCATGGTTGATTATCTTCATCATCATCACTTTCTTCTTCTTCCTCTTCTTCACTTGAGGAACTTGGTGTGGGAGCCTTCTTTTTGCCCTTCCTTTCATCACATGCAAAAGCATATGGCCTTGAGGAAGTTGGCTCCTCTCCCCGACTCATTTTTCGCGACACCTCAAAGGCCGCGATTTTCCCAATCACAATGGTCGGGGTCATGTTGCTCAAGTCCTCTATGTTGTGAAGGATGGTGATGATGCTCCCATATCTTTGTTGTGGTAGCAGGGAGATAATCTTCCTCACAATGTCCCATCACCTAGCTTATTAATGCCAATAGAATTGAGCTCATTGATTATTATATTCGAACGAGAATACATGTCTCTAACAAGCTCATCATCTTTCATAGCAAAAGAATTATACTCATTTAAGACTAGGCAATGTTTTTGCTCACGGACATTGGATGTGTCGTCATGGAGCTCATGCAATTTTAGCCAAATCTCATTAGCAGTTTTCAAGGTAAATACTTGATTAAAAATATCCATGCTAAGAGATTCATACAAGCAGTTTTTGGCTCTAGCATTTAAATGAATTTCTTTTTCCTCACTCGTGGTGGGTTTCTCGGGATTCTTGAGCGGTTTCATCTTGTCATGAGTGACTCTCCAAACACCTAGATCAATGGCCTCTAGGTAACAAGCCATTCTAGCACTATAATATGGGAAGTTAGTGCCGTCAAAGTGTGGTGGCCTATGGGTATCCATCCCTTCCTCTAAAAAGTGTCGGCTCTTTTAGCGGTGAAGCTAAAGCGTTTCAAATGAGCCAAACCGGGCTCCGATACCACTTGTAGGAAACGGGTGACGCCTAAGAGAGGGGTGAATTAGGACTTCTAAAACTTTTACTAAACTAGGCCACAATTAAATCCCTAGAGCAAAACCTATGCAAATAATCAAACTAGAATGTGCAAACTAGGTTTTGTCTAAGTGTTGCTATCTCTACCGCAAAGGCTAAGTTTCAATCTACACTAAAAAGGTATGAATACAAGATTGAAACTTAAATGCTTAATATAAATGCGGAAACTTAAAGAGCAAAGTAGAGAAGCAAACTCTCATGGATGACGCCGGAATTTTTACCGAGGTATCCGGAACCACGCAAGGTCCCGACTAATCCTCGTTGGTGCCCCTACGCAAAGGGAAGCCCACGCGAGGGCCAAGCACCACGGTCGAGTAACTCCGTAGAGAGCTGCGGGCCTTCGCCACGACGGTGGACACGAATTTATGCGCGCCCGTACCTCCCTATCCTTCCGACCGCCGCGCAATCCCCGTTAAAATTCTCGGCCACCGTCTAAACCTCCTATAAATTGAGCCCTCTACTAGCTCCACAGCATCATCACCCACCCCGCCACCAAGAATCGTTAGCAACCGTGCATCCGGGAGCTTGAATTTTGGTTTCTCCCCAATTTGGGTTTCCGCTACCGCGAACTAACCTCACCGCGGCCAGCCCCCTTTCCGGTCAGTTCATCCTCCCCTCTCCTTCATTTAAGCTTCCTATTAAGTCTACGGTGCTTGCCGACCTACGCAATGGGGCTAGGAACCCTCTGGTCGCCGGGAACACGACGGTTTAGCCGTAATGCTCACGGTCACCGTGGCCAGAGCAAACCACTTGGCCATAGATGAAATTGGGTTGGGGGAAAGGTTTGGGAAGGATCCAATTAGGTGTTAGTCGCTCGGAGACCCTAGTCTTTGCCCCAATCGACCGGTCCAGGAGCTCGCCGGAGTTCAGTTGCGCGCGACGCCGTCGGGGACCTCGCCTCGTGAAGAAATAGAAGACCGAGGACTTTTCTGCAATCTGTCAGCGACACAAGAAACAGTGAAAGAACTCGTTCACAATTAGCCAGAAACCAGAGGGCCGCTGTGCAAAGTCGCCAGAGCACGCGGGCGCGCGCGCGCGCGTTTCCCTCTGGTGTTGGGCTGACTGGGCTAGAACCGGCCCAGTACTATTTGGTCTTTTTCTTTTTCAGTAGAGCTTTGGAAATCTGTTATAAATTGTAGAAAAATCCTAAAATTGTGAAACCAATTTTCCTAGACTTCTTATTTTCCAATGTATTTAATAAAAATAGTTTCATGATTTTTAGGTTAAATAAGGAATTTTGAGGCATTTAAACTAGCTTAAACCATTAGTTCTGGATTTTTAGAAGATAAATGGTAATTCCAAAAATGTCCAAACTTTTTATATAAGTTCTATACATTATTTAGAAGCCTTGGGTAGAATTTGGGTTGATTTGGACCTTGTTTGATAACTAGAACCCAAAACCCCACCTCTGCCCTGTGAACTCCTTTACTGACTCCGGAAACCCTAAGTTCTCGGAGTTCCGTGAAGGAAAATTGTATTCAAGACCTTAGATAATAAATTCTTATTATCTTTGCACTCTCATGAGCATTACATGGCATTCATTCTTATATACATATGTATGGTTATGTTTAGAAAACGAAGAAGAGATCGAAGTGACCGAAGAGAAGACACCACCACCTTTGGAATCTCAGGCAGGGACTTGTCTCTACTTTGACATCTGCGGGCCTAAGCCTAACTCACCTACTAACAAAGGCAAGCCCCGGTGAATTGGCCACCTTCCTTGATGTTTTTAAAATCTTTCTCACTTGCTTGCTGCATTAAGTAATAAGAGTTGATTGCTAAACAATTCCTGCATTACCTTCCTTGATCTTTGATACCCTGTTTTACAAAAGGTTTTTACCATGCTTAGTATTGCTCTAGCAAAACAAAAGGTTTTGTTTTACAAAAGATGTTTGGCAAAGTGGGTGGTATGTTTTGAAAATAAAACTTGATGGTGGATCCATCATGGCCGTGATGGATTCAACATCGGAAAAGATGTACCTCTGCCAGGTACCAAGTTTTTGGGTTTAAATGATTAAGCTGAGACCGGGCGGGTGACTTGCACGAGAAGAGAGTCTCGGTGTAGTGTCTCTGTCTGAGTCAATTAAGGACCGTGTCAATGTAGGCTTGCTGACCGAGGACCCTTTAACTGGTCACATGCCTCGTCATGGGTAAGCCTTGCCTCGGGCAGACTAAGGCCAGAATAAGATAACACGAAATGGGCGTGGAGCGGTGGCAAGAGTAGCGTGTACCCTCCGTGGCAAGAGGCTGGACGGTGGTGTATCTGTGCTCTCGGTTTGCGTGAACCTGATCTGGTCTTAAGAACCCCGGTGGCGGGTTGACATATGCAAGGGTTAAGTGTTACATATGTCGTGTGACTGGAGATCCTCAGCTGAGTATAATCGATTCGGATCGCCGTACCATCGCGGTTATGAAGACTTGGTTACTGCCATATACGTAGAACTCTAGTAAAGATGAAGGATGAATTAAGAACTTGGCTAATTCAGGATAAGTGTTTGAACTAGGTTAGAAAGAACTCTAGATGCAGGTAAGTTTACCTAACTTGACAATAAAACTGGATTTTTAAGGATCCACTTTTAGTTAGCATTTATGCAAAAACAGAGTCTTTGATCTTGAGATACCTTACCTTGACTCCCTTATAACCAGCATACCCTTGAGAGTCTTTTCTTTAGTCGGGTAAGACTTGCTGAGTAATTCCATACTCAGGGTTTATTCCCTCGTTGTTTTTAGGTGAGGAAGCAACAATTTTTTGTTGCTTTTGTACCAAGGTGGTTCCAAATGAAGAAAAACAAGAGTGAAGCTACGGGAGGACATGGTCCTCCATAAGAAATTTTTATGTAAGAACTTATCGGGAGGAGTTTTTGCCTCCCCTGGTATTGTAATAATCCTACTCAGCACTCGTTTTATAACTCTGGTCTGTAATAAGTAACTTGATCTTACTTTCTAAATAAATGTAAGTTTATGTAATCGCTTCCGCATTTCTATATCTCCGATGTTCTGTAATGTCTGCAAGACGGGTGAAAAGTTCCTGGAAAGGTAAGAGGAAAGATACCGAACTTATCAAGTGATTCAGGAACATCTACAGGGTTGTCTAATGTCTGTTGGACAAGGACAACTGTAGGTGGGCCTAATGACTTGGGAGGTTCCGTCACAGCTGGTATCGAAGCGAAGCCCTTCTTTGCAGATATTATGAGGCATCTTCAAAAGGATTTTCTAAAAACTTATCTAGAAAAGATTTCTTCCATTCTTATCCCTCATATCTGAAGAATCTATATGAAAGACCAGATAGGAGGAGTGCAATGTATAGAAGGTATGAATCAACTAAGGTTGGTTCTGTAATTGTCATGCATCATGCTAAAAACCATACTAATAAAATTTCCCCTTAGAGAAATGCCGCCGCGCACGAGGAAGACCGCGCGCAAGTCAACTGGCCCAATTGGAGTACCTCGTCATCAACTTGCCCCACGAGATGAGGATAGTAGTAGCGGAAGCAACGATCCGACTGGGGATCTTGAAGCTCGAGTAAATCAGCTTCAAACGGAACTGCAACGCAGGACCAGCATATGGGTCGCGGATGGCGACAGAATAAACGAATTGAGAGGTTACATCCGCCGTTTGCAGGATCAGCTTGCTGATCGGGATTTAGCGCTCGACTGGGCGGTACAGTCTCGTTCAGTGGCCTGGGCTAAGGAAGCAAAGGCTCGAGCCCGAGTCGAAGAACTTAGCGCTGCCATTGACAATCTGCAGGCGTATTGCAATACCCTACATGAGGAAGTCCATGTACTGTATTCGCAACTACACCCTAGTGCACCTATGGATCCTGTCGGGTCAGAAGCCGGACCCTCGCATGTTGCGGGAGAAGCGCTTGGTGGTGAGATAGACCTTTTTAAGCCCCCTCCTTCTATGAGGCTGGTCGATGAATGGTCTCCCACCCCTGACGACGAGGCTGCCAGGAGCAACCAAAAGCAGGAATAGTGGTGTAGTAGTAGAAATAGAAGTAGTGTATTGTATAATAGGTTGTACTATTGTATAATGGGTATTGTACTCCTGTTGTGTAAAATCGAGTCTGTACATTACTCTTTTTGGTAATGTAAATTGGATGGTTTTGTCTTTGGCATATTATATTTGCTTTCAAATGTTTGTTGCCACAGATGCCGTCCAAGACCCGATCATAGGATGCAGCTAGAACCTCCAGTGGGAGGGAGTCTACCCCAAATCCACCTCTTGTCCCTCCCACACTTGCCGAGGTGATTGCCGCCTTGGTAAATGCAACCGCAGACAATACCCGTTTTCTGAGAGAGATGGCGGGTCAACAGTTTCAGCAACAAGGTGGGCGGGGTTATCAATAGGGCCCCCGCGAAACTTCTTACTTGGACTTCTCAGAGACACGTCCACCGCTGTTTGTCAAAGCCGAAGACCCGTTAGAAGCCGACGAATGGATTCGGGTTATCGAGCAAAAATTCGGACTTCTGCGCTGTTCTGAAACCCAGAAGCCTTTATTCGCAGCCCAGCAACTGCGCGGCCCTACCAGCACCTGGTGGGGAAATTTTGTGGCCGTTCAACCGGCCAATCATCAGATAACATGGGAAGAATTCAAGGTAGCCTTCCGCGAACATTATATACCAGAAGGCGTTCTTCACATGAAGCAAGAAGAATTTATGAAGCTAAAGCAAGGAGGGGATACTGTTAATCAGTATCTCAATAAGTTCAATCACCTGTCGCAGTATGCAATCGATCAAGTGAACACCGATTTGAAGAAGAAGAATTTTTTTATGAGAGGCTTAAATGATCGACTGCAAAGAAAAATGGCAACCTGCATAGATCTTACTTATGGAAGAGCTGTCAGTACAGCATTGGCTGTAGAAGCAAAGTATGCAGGTGTCAGAAAATCCAAGGGATTTGGAGGTGATAGGCCTAGTCAGGGCCCGGTGAAAAGGCAACGGTTTGTTCTCCGGCCTTCCAACCAGAATCGCTCTCGTGCACCCTCCTTCCCTTTTAAGCAGCCAATAATTATTCGTCCCAATAATGCCCCCACTGCCCCAAGTCAGCCGAGTGTCCCAGGCACTCGATTCCCTGCTCTGCCCAGCTCGTCGACTGGATGTTTCAATTGTGGCAAATCTGGACATTTCATCGAGGATTGCCCTTATCCAAAGCAGAACCAGTCAAATAATCAGCAAGGATCTGGGAATTCATCTCAAGTCAAGGGAAATACTTCGGGCAAAAATACCAAGAAGACGGGACGCATATATTATACGCAAGTGGCCACTACACCGGACGGAGAGCTGGTAATGATGGGTACGTTCCTTGTGGCCAGTCATCCCGCAGTTATTCTCTTTGATTCTGGTGCTTCGCATACATTCATCAGCAAGAAATTTGTGGAGCAACATTGCATTTCATGCCATGAATCAAAAGAAGGGTTTAAAATTCACTCATCTGGGATAAATCTTTACTAGAGAAGTGGCCTATCAAGTGCCCGTAACATTGGCCGGACGGGACTTTCCTACTACTATGATCGTTCTGAAAGGCCAAGACATAGATGTCATTTTGGGTATGAATTGGTTGGCCAAGCATAAAGCAACCCTCAACACTGATCAAAGAACTATCAGGTTGAGTCATAATCAAGAGGAAATTCTATTGCCTGTCCCCATTCCAACCAAAGTTGCTGGCAGAGTGTATGAAGCCATTGTACCGGAAATCAAAGATATTCTGGTAGTATGTGAGTTTCCCGATGTCTTTCCAGAGGATTTGCCGGGATTGCCACCTGAAAGGGATGTAGAGTTTGTAATTGAGTTGAAGCCCGGTACGGCTCCCATTTCTCGAAGATCGTACCGTATGCCTCCAAATGAGTTGGCAGAATTGAAGATTCAATTACAAGATCTACTTGAGAAAGGATTCATCCGGCCAAGCTCGTCACCATGGGGTTGTCCAGCCATATTCGTCAAGAAGAAGGATCAAACTTTACGGATGTGTGTGGATTATCGACCCCTGAATGAGGTCACTATCAAGAACAAGTACCCTGTTCCGAGGATTGACATTTTATTTGATCAACTGACCGGGGCGAGGGTATTCTCCAAGATTGATCTCAGATCGGGCTATCATCAGATCCGTATTCGGCCCGAGGATATACCAAAGACTGCGTTCACTACGCGGTATGGGTTATTTGAATACCTGGTAATGTCTTTCGGATTGACAAATGCTCCTGCCCACTTCACGTATTTGATGAACTCGGTATTCATGCCCGAGTTGGACAAATTTGTGGTGGTCTTCATTGACGATATTCTAATATATTCCAAGAATGAAGAGGAGCATGCTCAACATTTACGGATCGTGTTAACGCGCCTGAGAGAACATCAATTGTATGCCAAGTTCAGCAAATGCGCGTTTTGGCTGGAGGAAATTCAGTTTCTGGGACATGTTCTATCTGCCTAGGGGATTGCGGTAGATCCCAGCAAAGTCAAGGACATTTTGGAGTGGAAACCCCCAACCACTGTTCATCAAGTCTGAAGTTTCCTTGGACTGGCTGGATATTACCACCGATTTATACCAGATTTTTCTAAGCTTGTGAAGCCAATCACAAGTTTATTGAAGAATGATATTAAATTCAATTGGTCTTCCAAGTGTAATGAAGCTTTTGAACAATTGAAGACATTATTAACCACTGCTCCGGTATTGTCTCAACCGGATATCACTAAGCCCTTTGATGTATATTGTGATGCATCAGGCAGTGGTCTCGGCTGTGTGTTAATGCAAGAAGGCCGAGTAATTGTGTATGCTTCAAGGTAGTTGCGCCGGCATGAGGAGCATTATCCAACTCATGATCTAGAGCTAGCTGCTGTGGTTCATGCCCTGAAGATTTGGCGTCATTATCTGCTGGGTAATATCTGTCACATTTATACATATCATAAAAGCTTGAAGTATATCTTCACCCAGTCAGAATTGAACATGAGACAAAGGCGATGGCTTGAGCTTATTAAGGATTATGAACTGGAAATTCATTACCACCTAGGCAAAGCCAATGTGGTGGCAGATGCACTTAGCCGTAAAGTTTCCTGTCACTGTCTCACGTTAAAGACCTCTGACAATACATTATGTCAAGAGATGGAGAAGCTAAACCTAGGAATGGTCCAACAAGGAACCTTAAGTCAGCTAAAGCTGGAGTTAGTTCTCTTGCAAAGGATAATTGATGCTCAAAGAGATAATGAGGGTATGAAACACATTCATGAGAAGATAAGGGCTGGAAAAGCCCAATGTTTCAAAGAAGATGATCAAGGCATTATATGGTTTAATAACCGCATAGTGGTGCCGAAGAATGAAGTGGTCTGCCAGCAAATTCTTGATGAAGCACATCTTAGTCTCTATTCTATTCATCCCGGAAGCACTAAGATGTACCAAGACTTGAAGCAACATTATTGGTGGACAAAAATGAAGATCGAGATTGCACGCTATGTGGCTAGATGTGACACCTGCAGACGTGTCAAGGCCATACACTTGAAAGCTGCCGGTCTATTACAGTCTCTACCAATACTGACATGGAAATGGGAAGACATAAGTATGGACTTCATTGTGGGATTGCCCAGGACCGCAAAAGGATATGACTCTATCTGGGTTATCATTGATCGACTCACAAAGATTGCCCACTTCTTACCTGTTAAGGCAAAGTACTCAGTGGCCACTTATGCAGCATTATACATTACCCGTATTCTCAGTTTGCACGGTGTTCCAAAGACTATAGTGTCGGATCGTGGACCACAATTTGTATCCAAATTTTGGGAAGAACTTCATAGATCCCTGGGTACTAAACTACTCCACAGTTCGGCCTATCATCCTCAAACAAGTGGACAGACTGAGAGGGTTAATCAAATACTTGAAGATATGCCACGGGCATGTGTTCTAGACTTCTCACAAACATGGGATGAAAGCTTGCCTTTAGCGGAGTTTTCATATAATAATAGCTATCAAGAAAGTATCAAGATGGCACCTTTCGAAGCTTTATATGGACGACGATGTCGTACTCCGCTAAATTGGTCTGAACCTGGTGAAAGGTATTTCTTCAGGCCTGATATGGTGAAAGAGACCGAAGAAAAGGTTCAGAAAATAATTCATAATATGAAGAAAGCCCAAGCTCGTCAGAAGAGTTATGCAGACCGACGACGACAACCCTTATACTTTCTAGTAGGAGATTATGTCTACTTGAAAGTTTCTCCGATGAAGGGCGTATCGCGTTTCGGGGTTAAAGGGAAGCTTGCACCCAGGTACATTGGTCCATTCCCTATACTTGAGCAATGTGGACCAGTGGCGTATCGACTTCAGCTCCCTGAAACTTTGTTTGCTGTACATAATGTGTTCCATGTGTCACAATTGAAGAAATGCCTTCGGGTACCAGATCGAACCATTGAAGTAACAGATGTTGTCCTTGAACCAGACTTGACATATTCCGAACATCCCATTCGGGTCCTGGATCAAAAGGACAGGGTTACCCGGAGAAAAACTCTCAAGTTCTATAAGATACAGTGGAACCAACATTCTGAAGAAGAGGCTACATGGGAAACTCAAGACTTTTTAGATAAGAATTTCCCAGGCTTTTTAGCCTCATGTAATTTGTAAAGGGTGTATAGTTGTTGTAATAAAGAAGTGAACCCCACACCACCCCTGCCTTGTACCAGAAATAAGGAAATAAAAATGTGACACATTTCCTTTTCCATTACTTACCCTAGGACTTTTAATCTCGGGACGAGATTCTTTTATGGGGGGAAGGATGTAACACCCCTGGTGTTACTACAACTAAAACTTGAGCATGGCATTATAAACATTGGCATTGCATATGTTTGACACACCTAGAGTGCATTCACTAGGTAAAAATTTCAAACAAGTTGTATTGTTATAGCATTTTGCAAATAGAACCCTGGATAGGGAGCTTAACCCTAAATAGGGATTATAGGGGGTAAAACTTAACCAAATTGAGAAAACCTCAAAGCTTTAAGGAAATAGTCATAAAATATTCCCAAAAATGAACTTGAATCCCATTTATACCCCTGAGATATCCAAAAACCCCATTTGAACCTTAGAAAACCCTAAGTCCAAACCTTAGGGGCCTATGTGCAAAAATTGTGCACATTTGGACTAAAGTGTAAAAACTACTATGTTAAATCATATAAAGTCACATGGTTCACATTTGGGAAGATTTACAAGCCAAACCCAAGTTTTGGACTAATTTGCCAAAAGTACCACTTGACCTCTATTTCATTCTAAGTCTGAAATTCAGATTTGTGGGCTCAACTTTTGAGCCTTGTAGCTTTCAAAGTATAGGGTTTTTGCCCTAGGTTACCACATCAAGTTGGTAGCTCGATCATAGGAGAACAACTTTGCTTAAGGTTGTGAACATAGTTGTTAAGAAAATTTGGGAGATAATTAAGTCCAAAGTTGGACTGTCAGGTTACTGGGTCTGACTTTTCAGACAAACAGTGTAACCACTGAGACTTTGAGCATGAATTCAAGCTTGATTTATTAAGAACTGAACCATGGTTGCTATGACAAACTTGTAGCTAGTTTATAGCTCTACAATATTGCTGCAGAAAGTTAGTTGAGTTGCCATTTGAATTTGGGAGAAAATCGAGCCTAAATGTTGACTGTCAGATGCTCTGAAATGGGATTCTACAGGTACAGTAGCGCTGTGGATCAGACTGCCAGCGTTGCTTGCTCGCCGTCGATGACTCCCCGCCGTGATTCGTGCTGTCGCCGTCAGAATTCACGCTCGAGGTGGATGGATAACCTCTCGGGTAAAAGAATCTCTGCCGCCGGTGAGCTGGAGGTCACTCCAGTGACTCACTGTGGCTTCCCCTTCTGCTTTGCGGCTGGAGCGATAGGCTCGCCGGTGAACCACCACCTCCCGGCCTTGCGCCGTGTGGCTCTGCCCTTCCACCACGTCGTCATGACTCTCTGTGACCGTCCCATCGTCGCCGGTGAGGTCGCCACGACGGTGGACACGAATTTATGCACGCCCGTACCTCCCTATCCTTCCGACCGCCGCGCAATCCCCGTTAAAATTCTCGGCCACCATCTAAGCCTCCTATAAATTGAGCCCTCCACTAGCTCCACAGCATCATCACCCACCCCGCCACCAAGAATCGTTAGCAACCGTGCATCCGGGAGCATGAATTTTGGTTTCTCCCCAATTTGGGTTTCCGCTACCGCGAACTAACCTCACCGCGACCAGCCCCCTTTCCGGTCAGTTCATCCTCCCCTCTCCTTCGTTTAAGCTTCCTCTTAAGTCTACGGTGCTTGCTGACCTACGTAATTGGGCTAGGAACCCTCTAGTCGCCGGGAACATGACGGTTTAGCCGTAATGCTCATGGTCACCGTGGCCAGAGCAAACCACTTGGCCATAGATGAAATTGGGTTGGGGGAAAGGTTTGGGAAGGATCCAATTAGGTGTTAGTCGCTCGGAGACCCTAGTCGTTGCCCCAATCGGCCGGTCCAGGAGCTCGTCGGAGTTCGGTTGCGTGCGACGCGGTCGGGGACCTCGCCTCGCGAAGAAATAGAAGACCGAGGACTTTTCTGCAATCTGTCAGCGACACAAGAAACAGTGAAAGAACTCGTTCACAGTTAGCCAGAAACCCGAGGGCCGCTGTGCAAAGTCGCCAGAGTGCGCGGGCGCGCGCGCGCATTTCCCTCTGGTGTTGGGCTGACTGGGCTAGAACCGGCCCAGTACTATTTGGTCTTTTTCTTTTTCAGTAGAGCTTTGGAAATCTGTTATAAATTGTAGAAAAATCCTAAAATTGTGAAACCAATTTTCCTAGACTTCTTATTTTCCAAAGTATTTAATAAAAATAGTTTCATGATTTTTAGGTTAAATAAGGAATTTTGAGGCATTTAAACTATCTTAAACCATTAGTTCTGGATTTTTAGAAGATAAATGGTAATTCCAAAAATGTCCAAACTTTTTATATAAGTTCTATACATTATTTAGAAGCCTTGGGTAGAATTTGGGTTGATTTGGACCTTGTTTGATAACTAGAACCCAAAACCCCACCCCTGCCCTGTGAACTCCTTTACTGACTCCGGAAATCCTAAGTTCTCGGAGTTCCGTGAAGGAAAATTGTATTCAAGACCTTAGATAATAAATTCTTATTATCTTTGCACTCTCATGAGCATTACATGGCATTCATTCTTATATACATATGTATGGTTGTGTTTAGAAAACGAAGAAGAGATCAAAGTGACCGAAGAGAAGACACCACCACCTTTGGAATCTCAGGCAGGGACTTGTCTCTACTTTGACATCTACGGGCCTGAGCCTGACTCACCTACTAACGAAGGTAAGCCCCAGTGCATTGGCCACCTTCCTTGATGTTTTTAAAATCTTTCTCACTTGCTTGCTGCATTAAGTAATAAGAGTTGATTGCTAAACAATTCCTGCATTACCTTCCTTGATCTTTGATACCCTGTTTTACAAAAGGTTTTTACCATGCTTAGTATTGCTCTAGCAAAACAAAAGGTTTTGTTTTACAAAAGATGTTTGGCAAAGTGGGTGGTATGTTTTGAAAATAAAACATGATGGTGGATCCATCATGGCCGTGATGGATTCAACATCGAAAAAGATGTACCTCTGCCAGGTACCAAGTTTTTGAGTTTAAATGATTAAGCTGAGACCGGGCGGGTGACTTGCACGAGAAGAGAGTCTCGGTGTAGTGTCTCCGTCTGAGTCGATTAAGGACCGTGTCGATGTAGGCTTGCTGACCGAGGACCCTTTAACTGGTCACATGCCTCGTCATGAGTAAGCCTTGCCTCGGGCAGACTAAGGCCAGAATAAGATAACATGAAATGGGCGTGGAGCGGTGGCGAGAGTAACGTGTACCCTCCGTGGTAAGAGGTTGGACAGTGGTGTATATGTGCTCTCGGTTTGCGTGAACCTGATCTGGTCTTAAGAACCCCGGTGGTGGGTTGACATATGCAAGGGTTAAGTGCTACATATGTCGTGTGATTGGAGATCCTCAGCTGAGTATAATTGATTCGGATCGCCGTACCTTCGCGGTTATGAAGACTTGGTCACTGCCCTATACGTAGAACTCCAGTAAAGATGAAGGATGAATTAAGAACTTGGCTAGTTCAGGATAAGTGTTTGAACTAGGTTAGAAAGAACTCTAGATGCAGGTAAGTTTACCTAACTTGACAATAAAACTGGATTTTTAAGGATCCACTTTTAGTAAGCATTTATGCAAAAACAGAGTCTTTGATCTTGAGATACCTTATCTTGACTCCCTTATAACCAGCATACCCTTGAGAGTCTTTTTTTAGTCAGGTAAGACTTGCTGAGTAATTCCATACTCAGGGTTTATTCCCTCGTTGTTTTTAGGTGAGGAAACAGCAAATTTTTGTTGCTTTTGTACCAAGGTGGTTCCAAATGAAGAAAAACAAGAGTGAAGCTACGGGAGGACATGGTCCTCCATAAGAAATTTTTATGTAAGAACTTATCGGGAGAAGTTTTTGCCTCCCCTAGTATTGTAATAATCCTACTCAGCACTCGTTTTATAACTCTAGTCTGTAATAAGTAACTTGATCTTACTTTCTAAATAAATGTAAGTTTATGTAATCGCTTCCACATTTCTATATCTCTGATGTTCTGTAATGTCTGCAAGACGGGTGAAACGTTCCTGGAAAGGTAAGAGAAAAGATACCGAACTTATCAAGTGATTCAGGAACATCTACAGGGTTGTCTGATGTCTGTTGGACAAGGACAACTGTAGGTGGGCCTAATGACTTGGGAGGTTCCGTCACAGCCCGCTTCTTGGATTCCTTCGCTGATTTCTTTGGGCTTCTTTTGTTCTTGAGTATTGGACTCCTATGCATCTTTTTATGTCTTATTTTGAGGTGTTGCATCCTCATTGCCTTGGTCCAATTCTCTTCGCATCCTGTGAATTATAATTATAAACACTAGCAAACATATTAGTCCACAGGTTGTGTTAATCATCAAACACCAAAACTCAATTAGCCAAAAGGCCTGGGGTCCATTTTCCTTACAATGGAGCCGAAGCCTGTCAACAGTATAAATACAAAAGAGAGAAGGCTGCTTCGGCGGATCAGCCAAAGCCTATGCTCCTATGTGAAGACATAGCAGAACAAAGGGTATTGCTGGGGTCTCAGCTATCTGAAGAGCAAGAAAAGACTTCACTAAGATTTTTATTCAACAACAAAGATGTCTTTGCTTGGTCAGCCAATGATCTTTGTGGAGTCAATAGAGATGTTATTGAACATTCACTCAATGTGGATCCATCCTTCAGGCCAAGAAAACAAAGGCTTCGAAAGATGTCTAAAGACAAAGCTGAAGGTGCTCAGAACGAAGTGAAGAGACTTCTTAGTGCTGGTGTTATCAGAGAGGTGAAATGCCCAGAATGGCTAGCCAACACTGTTATGGTGAAGAAGGCCAACGACAAATGGAGAATGTGCATTGATTTTACAGATCTCAACAAGGCTTGTCCAAAGGACGAGTTCCCATTGCTAAGAATAGACTCTCTAGTAGATGCAGCAGCTTCTTCAGAGCTCATGAGTCTACTGGACTATTACTCAGGCTATCATCAAATTTGGATGAAAAAGGAAGATGAGCCGAAGACTAGCTTCATAACCCCCAGTGGCATATATTGCTATCTTTGGATGCTTGAGGGGCTTAAAAATGCTGGAGGAAGTTTCAGCAGAATGACAGCCAAGGTCCTTCATTCTCAAATAGGCAGAAATGTACTGACCTATGTTGATGATATCATAGTGAAAAGCACGAAGCAAGAAAATCACATTGCTGATTTGCAAGAGACATTTGCCAATTTCAGGCAAGCTGACTTGAAGTTAAATCCAGAAAAGTGTGTTTTTGGGGTGAAGAAGGGCAAGTTCCTTGGCTGTTTAGTATCAACGAAGGAAATTGAGGCCAACCCAAACAAGATTGAAGCTATCCTTCAGATGGAGCCGCCAAGCATAAAGAAAGGGGCTCAACGGCTGGTAGGTAGACTAGCATCATTAAACAGATTCATATCTAGATCAGCAGAAAGAAATCTGCCATTTTTTGAAATACTGAAGTCAGCCGAAGTTTTTCAATGGGGCCCGGCTCAGCAAAAAGCCTTCAAAGAGTTGAAGCAATACTTGGTTGATTTAACAACACTAACTCCACCTTCGCCAGGAGCTCCATTGCTCTTATATGTGGCAGCTTCACACTTTGCAGTTAGTGCAGCGCTTGTGCAGGAAAAGCTAGATGGCCAAGCCAAGAAGCAGGCTCCAGTGTACTTTGTTTCTGAAGTTTTAAGTTTATCAAAGAAAAATTATATAGAATTGGAGAAGGTGCTGTATGCTATGTTAATGGCCTCCAGAAAGTTTCAGCATTATTTTCAAGCATATCACATAATTGTTCCTTCGTCACAGCCTCTAAATGACATAATGAGGAACAGAGAAGCTACTGGAAGGATTGGAAAATGGGCTGCGGAGCTTAATGAATTCACTATTGACTATGTGCATAGATCCTCAATTCAGTCTGAGGCGTTAGCAGACTTCATCGCTGATTGGACGGCAGGGGCTCAAGAAGAAGAAACTAATAAAGACGCCGAAGCTTGGACAGTGTTCTGTGATGGTTCCTGGGGGACCTTCGGTGCAGGAGCGGCTGTTGTCCTAGTTGTGCCTTCAAAAGTCAAAACATGTTATGCAGCAAGGCTTGACTTTAGTTGCACAAATAATATTGCTGAATACGAAGCACTTCTGTTGGGGCTTCGAAAGTTAAGGGCAACGGGAATAAGAAGGGCCATCCTGAAAACTGATTCTCAAGTCATTTCAGGCCACAAAGACAAAAGTAGCAAGGCAAGAGACCCGAAGCTTGAAAAATATCTGGATTCAGTTCAAAGGTTGGAGGCTTCTTTCGAAGGTTTTTCTGTCAAGAATATTCCAAGAGGAGAAAATGAGCATGCAGATCTGCTAGCCAAATCAGCAACACAGGGGCTCCCTTTACCTTCGGAAGTATTTTTTGAAACAATAAAAGCACCTTCGGTTGAACTTATGGAGAGAACAGTGCTTGCAATTTCCCCAGTACATAGTGAAGATTGGAGGACTGAAATTATATCTTTCATCCAAGGTAATTGCCTTTTGGATGACGAAGCTTATAATAAGAGAATGGAAGCAAGGACAAGACCCTATGTGATAATAGAAGGGGAATTATATAAACATGGAGTCTGTTCCCCACTCCTTAAGTGTTTATCCATAGCTGAAGGTATTGAATTAATGAAGGAGATACATGCAGGTCTGTGTGGATCTCATATTGGGTCTAGACCCTTGCTGGGAAAAGTATTTAGACAAGGATTTTACTGGCCGAAGACAGCTTCGGATGCGGCAGAGCTAGTTCAAAAATGTGAAAATTGTCAAAAATGTGCAAGAGACCAGAAACAACCTTTGTCTCTCACCCAGCTAATACAGTCTACTTGGCCATTGCAAAGATGGGGCCTGGATTTATTAGGCCCACTTCCACCTGCGCAAGGTAATTTGAAATATGTTGAGGTGGCTGTAGAATATTTTTCCAAGTGGATTGAAGCGAAGGCTTTAGCTACAATAACTTTAGTTACAGTCCAGAAATTCTTCTGGCAGAATATTATTTGTCGCTTCGGTGTGCCGAAGGCTATAACTGTGGACAATGGAATACAGTTTGATGCCGAAACGTTCAAGGATTTCTGTGATCAAATTGGCACGAAGATTCATTTTGCATCAGTTAGGCATCCGGAGTCAAACGGGCTGGTCGAAAGAGCAAATGGCATTATAATGACGGAAATAATGAAGCTAATCTTCAATCACCCCAGAGGAAAGTGGCCAGATGAGTTGATTAAAGTGGTGTGGAGCCACAATACAACCATATCAAGATCAACAGGTTTTACACCTTTTAAACTATTATTTGGTGATGAAGCTATAACTCCAGAAGAAGCTAGAGCAGGGTCAATAAGAACAGCAGCTTCGGCAGAAGACGAAGCTGATTACCACGTAGCAAAAGATACTATAGAAGGGACCAGACTTCAGGCTATGGAGAATATCAATAAATATCAAGCCGAAACAATAAAATGGCTTGACAGAAAAGTCCGGTTGAAAAATATTAAGCCACGACATTTGGTGCTTCGGAGAGTGGCCAATCTGGACACAGTAGGCAAATTGCAGCTGAAGTGGGAAGGACCTTTTCTGGTGGTACCATCGTCGAGGCCTGGTTCTTATAGATTGAAGGATATGGACGGCAACGACATACCTAGATCTTAGAATGCGGATGAGCTTCGGCGATATTATGTAAAATTTGATGTAATCTTTTTTCATTTTTTCTATGGCACCCTTTTCCTTTTCAAAGGGGAGAAAGGTTTTTAATGGGGCCATAGCTTGTAATTTTTTCCTTTCTTATTTAGCTCCACAAGAGCCAAATCCCTCAAAAGAATGTAAAATCTGAGCATGCACCATCGAGTGCAGAAAAAGAAAAAAAGTAGGGAAAAGCTCAAAAGTCGTCCCCAAGGGGATGCAGAGCATGACGAAGCTACAAAAAGTCGTTCCTATGGGAGCGCAGCGTAAGTTTTCTGCTCAAAAGTCGTTCCTAAGGGAATGCAGAGCCAAATACCGCCGAAATATAAGGCGAAGAAGTTCAAAAGTCGTTCCTAAGAAGATGCAGAACTTATACCGCCAAAATAGAAGGCGAAGAAGTTCAAAAGACGTTCCTAAGGGGATGCAGAATTTATTCCACCGAAATAGAAGGTGAAGAAGCTCAAAAGACGTTCCTAAGGGGATGCAGCGCTTAAGACTCAAAAGACGTTCCTGAGGGGATGCAAAGTCTGGGTGTGGCTTTGTATGCATGTGTATGGACATTCATTTGCACATTACATCACATCATTCATTGCATTCATACACATTCATTTATACATTCGTAGGATCATCATCATCATAACATAGAGTACAAACAAATGCTTCGGCTCTGATGATAAGGCTTCGATGAGAATAAAGAAGCAAAGATATGCTTCGTTGTGTACGAAAAGAAGGAATGTGTTTTTCGCCTTTGGCTCAAAAAATACAAGTTTCGTCCACATCAAAGCAATTCATACACGGGTGGAAAGGTGAATAATATATTACAAGGTATGGACAAATTTACAAGTACAATGTTTGATTCCTAAATTACAATATTTTCTACAAAGATAATTCAAATTTCTCTAGAGCTTTCTGCAGCAGCTTCATCAGTATCTGTCAAGCTTTGGATCATGGACCTTCGGCTTCGTCATCCTATACATAACAAAGCGGTATAAGGTAAATAAAAATCTCAAGAGAAGGTAAGCAACAAGTACAAGTTTAATACCGGTTTAAGATGACTTCGAGCTTCGTCACCAGCTAAGTTCCGCCCACCCTTCGTCCAAATTTGAGTTATGAATCTATTTCCAATGCTTCGGGCCAGGCTGGGGATGTCAGTTAAATTCGCTGTTGATAGGCTGAAGTTCGGCCTGTTTACGATCTTCCCATGCGTGCAACCAGCCTTCATAAAAGCTACAGTTTTGCCGCGAGAAGCTAGCAGGGCACAGAAGTCACCATGCCTAGCTATAACTTCGTCAAGTGCCTCAACTTCGCCCTCAATATGTTCAAAGGTGCTTGACAGGTCTTCAACCGAAGGTTCAAATTTTTTCAGAACTGGCTCCCACCGAGTTGAAGACCTGTTTCAGCCGTTGCACGCACCGGTTGCTGAAGTTTAGGCATTTATCCTGAAGCTCCTTCAAGGATTTTTGCAAATTCGAACATTTTTCAACTTCGGTTGCAAGCTTCACATCAAAATTCTTCTTTTCTTGCTCGAAGCTTTCTGACTTTAGGAGGAGTTCACTGTTTAATCTGGCAATTTTGGCTTGGGCCTCTGCCAATGAACCCTCCATTGTTTGAAGAACAAAATCTTTCTTTTCAAGAGCAGCTTCATGATCTTTGATTTTACTTTCCAAGCCTTCAATTATAACCTCATTTTTCTTATCTTCGAGGTCCTGTTGCATCCTCAAGGCTTTACTTAGTAGTATACTCTGTGCAAAATAACCTTCATCAGAAATCACCTTCATCGCAAAACAATAAAAAGTTAAGGGAAAAACTTTACCTTAAAATTAGAATAGAATAAGCTGCTGACGATATGTTGTCGTCAGTAGCGACTGATGTCAACTTCAAGCTTCAGAAAACCAACACTCTTCGATAGAGTGCTGATAATCTTTGCTCCAGTTCGATCTCGAATACATCCTAAGGCTTCTTCGTTAATTCCGCCGAAGAGCATCTCTCCTGGCTGGTAGCCACAGGATATAGCATACTCCTGCAGCTCCTCTTTCTCAGCCTTGGATAATTCTTGACCAATTATATTTTGAAAATTGAGTCCTTTTTCTTCCAAAATATCTTCGGTAATTTCCTTCCCTTTTTCAGGCACTGTGGCCAGGACTTCTTCTACAGAAGCAGCAGTCTCCTCCGCAGCCAAATCCAAGAGCACTTTATCGATATCAGATAATGTACTCTCCAAGTTGGTAGCTTCGGCGGTCATAGCTTCGTCAGAAGCAGCAACTTCGGCAGCTGGTGTTATTTTTGACTCTGAGGCCGACGGTGGCGTTTCCTCAATAGCTTGCATAACAGTAACAATCCTTCGCTTTTTTGGCCCAACCGCCTTCTTCGCTGTCGAAGGCTCATCCTTCTTCTATAAAAGCTTCGTCAGTTGTGGCCCCAGTGGACTTAGCAGCTTGATAGGTAAGGATTTGGTCATTACCTTTAAAATTTCTTCTACTTCAGCAGCAGAAGGTGTCGAAGGAGCTCCCTCTTCTATCTCAGCCATCTTTGGCTCTGGAGTTGCAGTTTTTCTCTTCTTCGAGGTCGTCACCTTCGGCTCAGGACTGGGTTTTTTCTTTTTCAAAGTTTTTTCATCTTCTTTTACCATCCTAGCAGCCTGTCTGCTCATAACACTGACAACCCTTTTTCTCTTTGGTTCTTCGGCACCTTTGCTTAGTCGTTCATATTCAGGGTATTCAAAGTTTAAGGCATCCATTACAAGATTCAACCTTCGTTTTGGTCAGGTGCCGAAGGCTGCAGTCATTAGTTGATCTTCTTTTTTAGTATATTTGCCCAAAATTTCGTTGCACATAGCCTCAATCATTTCTAGTCACTCTTGGCAAGGCTCTTTGAATTGTTTCTCAAATTTGAAGCGATAGGGCAACCGAACAAGTTCATTCTTTTTCTTTGTTCCCTTTAGCTTCGGCATACTCCATTCACTCAACGTCGGAAATACCCCGTTGGCTAGGTATTCTTGCACTAGATCTCTAGTGCTGATCTGTTCAGCCACAACCCTGAATTCTACTACAGCTTGTTGGCATGGTGACCCCAACGTCATGCGGCACAGGGGCCAAGTCAATCCGAAGCTTATACTTAGTGGGATCAGGATCATCGTCTTCAACTTCTCCCTCTTCTTCTCATCAACCTTGATATAGAACCACTCACTTTTCTAGCCAGTTGGCCACTTGGTGCGATAGCTGAGCACCGGGGCCTTCATATCCTTGCGATACGCGAAGTTGTAACAGCCAAAATTCTCATGTAGCCCGTCTTCTCTGGCCTTCGTTTGGTAATGTAGCTCATGCACCTAGCAGAAAGCTTCAGCATTTGGGTCCATTCCTTGGCTTCGAAGGGCCCAAATGAAGATGTTGAGCCTAACGATAGCGTTAGGGGTCTACTGATGAAGGTAGATTTCATAATTATCCAAAACTTCTCCAATCATCTCGTGAAGTGGAAACCGCAATCCAGCTTTGAAAAAGCTTTTGAAAACTACTACTTCATCATTTTTTGGCTTTGGAGTGATCTCCTCACCGGCAAAATGAATAAGCTTCTTCTCATCTTCTCCGAAGTAACCCAGCTTCATCATCATAGGCACGTCAGCCTCGGATACAGTAGATTTTTCAAAATCCATGTGGCTGGGCTTCGTTGGGATCAGAGTGTTATAGTCTTCCTCTTCTTCATCAACATTTTCTTCTTCAATGTCAGCTTGTTCAGCTTCGGCAGTAAGTGCACCTTTGTCAATAGCCCCCTCCGTCACAACCAATCCTGATTGTCTCATTACTTCGGAAGTCGGGTTGTCTCGGTGGCTTCAGCCTCCTCTCCTTCACGGGTCACCCTCGCAGTTGAGCGTACTCTAGCCATCTGATGTTGAATTTCTTGCAATTTTTACGAAGTTGATGTTTTTTTACAGTTTTTTGACGAAGCTCCCTCTTTTGACGAAGCTAATCCAAGATGATGGTTTGCTCAAGAATGTAGTGAAAAAGCTTCGGCTATGGTTAAAATTTTCAACAGCACAACAACGCAATGGCAATGAATGTTGTGGTAACTTCACACCTACCCGTCTATTTATATAGTGCTCCAGGTGGGAAGGTGAATCGCCAAGTTGCCCGTACCAGCTGAATAGTTACCTGCACCCGCTGAACGTGGACCACTCAGTGCTTGGGAGGTGAATCGTCAGACCGCGCGTACACGCCGCATGGTGGACCACCTCGCGCTCGGAATATTTTAATCGTTTCTCGGCAACGAGCTCAGGGAAGGTGTTTTCGGACCTTCGGCATTCCGAAGCCTTGGAGATTTTTCACGGATCAAGCTCGTTACGAAAAACGATCTAGCACCGCGAAGGGGCTACTGTTGAGGGTCTGCTTCATCGCCGAAGGTCCTTTAAGAAGAAACACCTTCGAAAGATCAGTACAGAAGCAAATATAATGCGAAGGTACACGCCGAAGCTACCATCCAGGGAGCTTCGGCATAGCGACATGCCTTGAGACGAAGGGCTGCACCGACTTAAAGAGGAAAATACCAATCGGCCCATGGTAATTTGTGTCATGAATGTAACTAGTTGTAGAGGATATAAATGTAATTTTGACCGGGCTGCGTCCCGTGCTTATAAATAGGTGAACAGTACCCCTGTACTGTTCACGCTGACTGATATTCACTCATACGCCACGCTTGGACTTTTACCTTCTGTCAAGCCGAAGGTACAAATGTAATTCAATATTGTTCTTATTTATCCGTGATGAGATAATGAAAATATATTTATGATGTCATATGATTATTCATGTTATTTCTCATGTTTCATATGCTTCTTTTTCCATTAACACATACTATGATCATGAAGGTATGCCCTTCATGTCCTTCGTCCGAAGATCATTATATCCTGAGGGAAATAATGCTTCGAAGGACGAAGGGCATTAACCATTAACTTCTTTTTGTGTTGCCTTGTTCTTAATTCATAGCATTTGAGAACAAGTCCCCAACAGACACATTGATCAATAATGCGTCAGGGAATAGAATTATTAGCTTTCTTGATGGTAATGCTGGATATAATCAGATTTTTATGGTCGAAGAAGATACGTCTAAAACGATCTTTATATGTACAGGATTCATTGGTTTGTTTGAGTGGGTTGTCATGACATTTGGTCTAAAAATGCTGGTGCTACTTATCAGAGGGCTATGAATTTGATCTTTCATGAGCTATTGGGAAACACTGTGGAAGTCTACATTGATGATATTGTAGTCAAATCGGCTGAGTTTAGCTCTCATATAGCTGATTTGCGCAAAGCCTTTGATAAAATGTGTCGATATGGTCTGAAAATGAGCCCACATAAATGTGCTTTTGGAGTGTCGGCTGGTAAGTTCTTAGGATTCATCATTCATGAACATGGTATAGAGATAGACCCTAACCGAATCAAATCTATTCGGAATGTGGGACCTCCAACCTGTAAGGTCGAAGTGCAGAAGTTTCTTGGCAAGATAAATTATTTGCAGAGATTTATTTCTAACCTAGCCGGGAAGATTGATGCCTTCACCCCTATCCTTCGGCTTAAGAATGATGTCGAATTTACTTGGGGGTAGAACAGCAAGAAGCGTTTAATCTCATCAGAAAGTATTTGTCTTCGGCTCCCGTATTAAAAGCACCCCAAGTAGGAGTACCGTTCAGATTGTACATTGCAGCTGAAGATAAGGTTATTGGGGATGTTCTGACGCAAGTGACCGGAGGAAAGGAGCATATGCTGACCTACCTAAGTTGGAGGTTGGTGGATCCTGAAACAAGGTACACTTTTATCGAAAAGTTATGCTTATGCCTATTTTATGCATGCACCAAGTGTAGATATTATTTATTGTCTAGTCTTTGCACTGTTGCCAGTCAAACCGATGTGATTAAATACATGTTGCAAAACCCGATGATGAGTGGTAGGATTGGTAAATGGGCTTATGCACTTATAGAGTATGACTTGGCCTATGAAGCATTGAAATCTATGAAAGGCCAGGTCGTAGCAGATTTTATTGTAGAACATCGGATCAATGATACTCATAAACTAGACATATCATACCTCACTGTTACTTCATGGACTTTATATTTTGATGGATCGGTTTGCAATGAAGGGCAAGGAATTGGCATCATGCTTGTTTCACCAAGTAATGTCTCCTTCGACTTCTCTAGCCGATTGAAAACTTATTGCACTAACAATCAAGCTGAATATGAGGCCCTTTTATTCGGCTTGGAACTTTTAAATTGTATGGGAGTAAAACATGTGAAGGCATTTGGTGATTCTCAGCTAGTTGTCCAACATGTATTACAAGAATATCAATGTTTTGATGGTACTCTAAATAGTTACCTTGAAAAGTGTTGGGGAATAATTCATTCTTTTGATGAATTCAATATTCGGCACATCTCTAGAGTTGAGAATCACAGGGCTAAAAATTTGGCACAAGATGCATCAGGTTATCGGATAAAGTGAGGGAGATTTCACAACGCTGAAAATCTGATAACCGATACATAGGGCCAATCCCCTAGGTCGCGGACCGTCCGAGTGAAAACTCCAAACTATCCGGGGTTGCCAGAGAAGTTCTCCTAATTGATTCGGCTGATAATGAAGCCGATGCAAGTGACTGGAGGACACCCATAATTAATTATTTATGGAATCCCAGTGTTAGGATGGATAAGAACATTCGGCGTACAACTTTCAAGTATGTTTTAATGAGTGATGAACTCTACCGTCGAACAGTCGACGATGTCCTGCTTAAATGCTTGGGCTCAGGTGATGCTATATTAGCCATGGCTGAAGTAAGGTATTTGTGGTACCCATCAATCGGCTCCAAAGATGAAGTGGTTGTTATGAAGGTCTGGTTTCTATTGGCCTAACATGATAGCCGATTGTTTCAAATACTACAAAGGATGCCAAGTATGTCAAAAATTCGACGACTTACAGTTGGTCCCTGGAGCCGAATTATATGCTATCATCAAGCCTTGGCCTTTCAGAGGATGGGGATTAGACTTTATAGGAGAAATTCATCCTTCATCATCAAAAGGGCATCGGTACATGTTAGTTGCCACTGACTACTTTACCAAGTGGACAGAAGTCGTTGCTCTGAAGAACATGACACACAGGGAGGTAATTGAGTTCATAACTGAACATATTATTCATAGATTCGACATTCCCTAGACCTTGACTACAGATCAAGGGACTTCTTTCATGTCAAAGGAGGTACGTGAGTTTGCTGAATTATATAGAATTAAGTTGCTTAATTCATCTCCATATTATGCTCAGGCCAATGGACAGGCCGAGTCTAGTAATAGAACATTGATTAACTTGATAAAAAAGAAGATATCTGATAATCCTTAGCATTGGCATATGATTTTGTCTAAAGCTTTGTGGGCTAACAGAATATCTAAACACAGTGCTACTAAAGTATCTCCTTTTGAGCTTATCTATGGGCAGGAAGCAGTGTTGCCTATGGAAATAAGTTTAAATGCTGTCAGGTTCGCCAGGCAAAATGATCTAACTATCGGTGATTATTATAATTCAATGATGGACAATATTGATGAAGTAACCGACAAGAGGGTGACAGCCTTAGAATAAATAGAAAAGGACAAAATCATGGTAGCCAAGGCCTACAACAAGAAGGTCAAGGATAAGTCATTTCAGGTAGGAGACCTGGTGTGGAAGACCATCCTGCCTCTAAGAAACAAAGACCGAAAGTTTGGGAAATGGTCGCCAAGCTGGGAGGGTCCATATAAAGTAAAACAGGTAATATCTAGTAACGCCTATTTATTGCAAACATTACAAGGCAAAGATTTGCCCAAAGCTTTGAATGGGCATTTCCTCAAGCAGTACCATCCTAGTATGTGGCAAGATGCTTAAGAAAACCGATGTAATCGCATCGAGTTAGTTGCTTTTGGTTTGCTCAACTCCACCAAAAGGTAGGGGGCATATGTTGAGCACCAAAATGAGCCGCTGGACGGTCTGGCCCTAGGGCCGAACAGTCCGCGGTTCGGACGGTCCACGCCTATGGGCCGGACGGTTCACGCGCGCGTAGAACCAATTAGGGTTACGAGTTTCTTGCTGTGTTTGTTGACGAGATTCACGGAATTAGCTCGGGGAGTTTGTTTGTAACGGGTCCAACCCCCCTCCTCTATAAATACAGAGGAATACGACTGATTTGTAATTATCAATCGAATCAAGAATCAAATTATCTTGCATTTATTTATTGTATATTTAGGAGTAGTTCTAGTCTAGTTCTAGTTTAGCCTTCTAATCCCCAAATTCTCCGCTTCTCCTTGACTCTACGTCGATTAGAGGAGTCTAGGTCGGCCTGCCGAGCTTAGACAACACCTAGGATCTCTCCTCCCCGGTGGGGTCCCTCCCGGGAGCGAGATCCAGGCGCCGTCGGCGACCTTCACCGACCCTGCGTACGCGCGGACCGTCCGGCCGTCAGGCAGGAAACCCTAAGCCCTGCCCCAGGTCGTGGACCGTCTGGCCCTGGCCGTGGACCGTCCACGCCTGTGTAGGGAGCACCGCCATCAGTTCTTGTTATAGTGATTGGCGCCCAAAAAGGCACCAACACCTACCACACTACAATATTGCTAATTATTCCATTATCGCAGCTAATCACTATAATTCTAGTAAAGGTTTGTGGTTAGCTTATCGATAATTTTTTTAACACCATGAACCATTTTTCTCTATATTTCTAGGAAATATGCCCTCTTTGTTTTATCATTTATTTTTGTTAATGAATGATGTAATGAACCATTGAAAATTGTTTAGTTGATGAATGTTGACCATAGCCATGAGTATGGTTGATTAAATGACAGTGAAGTAATAGACTTAGAGACATGACATATTTTGAGTATTTGTATTCATGGAGTTTGACTAAACCACACCCACCATACAACAATTTGCCAGGACGGTGCAAATTGGTCGAACAACTTATAAACTGCCCAAATATATGCAAATAATTTATCACGTTGTTACATCTACAGTACAAAAACTAGTAGCATAGCAAATATATATATTGAAATGTTACGTGCTAGAGTTAATGGCGAATTTTTGGTACGTGCAATGACCGTGAGCCTGGTAACCAAAATTGCACACACCCATATTTTTTGTCAACATGACAAAAATCAACACCCAACCTTCTCTCTTATATGATGGAGACCTACCTAGCCCTCCCTTTCTAATAGTCTTGTATTATCACGGAAATCCACTAATAAACAAAATAAATACAACACATAGATTTAGAGGAATTCCAAGTGTAAATGGTCCAAAACTCAAAAAATCCAAATACTAGGACAACTTACAATCCCCTTATGACATCCATATATAGTAACTCTCCCTCTTTGATCTATCCTTATCACTCCACCTTCTCACCTCATTTTACATCTTGCACTTGCATAATTAGTGGTGCACCACACTAGACCTACACATGGCCACTTCTATATTTGTTTCCCCTCACCTATGAAGAGTGTAGTGGATGAAGGCTCTAGCTGCAAGGGCAGGTCAACATGGTGATGCTTAGTCGAGAGTTCTCATACATACTTTATCGGACCTTGGCTCAACTAGACGTTAATGCTAGTAGCCAAGGGCTCACCTTTTACCTATGTGCTTATTAAGCTAGGTGAAGTCCATCCTAAGGGTGATCAAGCTGACATCCACGATGTAGATGTGCTAGCCACAAGTTGATCAACTACTCTACATTGGAGAGAAGAAGTGAGGAGCAAGCTCAAAGGCAAAGGTATTAGATCAAGATAAAATAGAGTGTGTGGTCAGGTTTAGGATAAATAAGCATACTATTAAAAGGAGAACTCTCTAAAGTCGAAGCAATTACCTAAGTGTCACTAGGTGTTAACTAACTTTGGATATGCATTTGACCTAGTGACATGGTAAGATGCAAGTGAAAAATATTTTTGAAAAAACTAACTCAATGCCTAAGATGAAGGTCTTCATGTTTCAACACGTTGTGAGTCAGTGGATTTGAATAGCTTGTGAATATTGGACTTGGTGTTGATTTATGGCACCCACCAAAAAATCAGTTCACCAATAGATGGAGAGTCACTAGAAGATAAGATGCTAAGATTTGATTTAATTAATACCTAGGGTATTCACCAAAAGTGTCGACCAAACCACAATAGAGGAAGAGGTGGAGTTAGTTGTGCACAAGAGGTTTAAATCACGACACCAGAAATTAGGTAGGAGGCCACTGGAGATTTCTAGTGACCCCCTAGACCTTGTTGTGTTTAGACCAAAGCGTAGCGTCTTTAGCCGTTGGAGGCAAAGACTACTTTGACTTCAAAACTGCATGTGAGGATGCACCAAAAATGTCTGGTCTGGTGTGTGTGATGGAGTTTTCATTATAGAAAGTGGCTTGGACTTGAAGTCCTAGTTCAATTTGAGACATTGATCAACATGGGGATTTATCTAGTATAGGTTATCTAGTTGTGACTAGAAATTTTGATGACCCTAAAAAAGTAGCAGCCATCCTTTGTAATGTCTCTTTTTTTACTGGATTTAAATATAGTGTTGGCCATATCTCGGGGTCTTTCTTGGCTTCTCAACTGAACACATACACTTTTGATCTCTTGATAACACCTCCTACTAATATATTTGATTGTTGGTTGATTTAGAGTGAGATTAGGAGAGATCTAGTGCATTTGCTTAGTTGATTTGCATCTAGTAGCACTAGTTTATCATTTGGGATACATGTTTCTTGTTACTCTTGGTTGTTGTTGTTACCTAGATGGCTTAGAGCAGTGAGGGGGAGAAGCATCATGTTTGTGATTGTTAGGTGGCTTGCTTTGGTTGATTTGTGGAGTTTTTGTGCACACCCCAAAGGGTAGCTATAGTTGAATGTTCATGGCTAGTGAAGTGGTATTTATATTTGATTCTTGCAACACCTAGTTGTGGATGAGCTTGTGTGGCTTATTAGTGTGTGAATAACTCACCTCAGGACTTGCCACACTAGGGACAGAGTTGCTAGCATGCAACTAAAACTCAAGAGAAAAAATGATTTTTGTCATCTCTCTTGCTTGGTTCAGTACCAATCTCCACACTTGTATTTACATTCATATATTGCTTATGTGGCATTTTCTTAATATTAGTAGCTCTTTAGTAGGTTGTAGTGTTAGTAGTTGAGTAGCTAGTTTAATTGCTCATGAGATTCACTAAATAGATGAGCTTTGCTTAGTTATTAACTCTTGTGTGATCAAGTGCTTTAGTGTAGAGTTCAATTGATACTAGATTTGTGTAGGGGCTTGCTTGGATGAAATAGAGCTAGGAAAATTAGTGGCTTATAGACTTGGTAATTATACTTATTGTTTTGTTCTAGTGTTTGTGTATTTTTAGTGAATTTTTTTATAGTATACCCCCTCTAGACATCTTGATACATTTAAGTGGCTAAATACCCACCACAACATTTTTACGCACACATTACAATATAATACATGATTGTCTATAATATCTTATAGGCTCATTGAATGTTTCCTTTGCCCGGGAACACAGATTTGGATGTCTCCTTGAGGGGGTGAATAGTCAAATAAAAATAACACCAAAAACTTAGAACTTCTTACTATTCTCGAAGTCTAGATCACGGCGGAATGAACTTCACTCGAGTAGATCGCAACGGGATACCAGTCTTTGTCTCGGAATGATCCTGCACTTCAAGACCAACTTATACCAAAGTTAAGTCTAGAAGTTCAAATCAAATCAAACAAGAGAAAAAGAATAAAACAGAGCAAAGCAGAGACAAGTAACACAAGGATTTATCCCATGGTTCGGTCAAGCCTGAAATGCTTGCCTACAACCACGTTGGTGTTAGTCAACTTCGCTTGGAGTCTATTTCAACTCCTTCCTTCGTTTGCTCAGATCTGTCACCTGGTGGCAGGTCAAGGCTTCCACTATGTCGCTGACCATTAAAGCAGAGCCGTTGTTGTTACAACTTCCTTGACAGCACTCCAGGAGACTAGGACAGTAACTCCACTTACTAAAGATCACCACTCTTTTTTCTAGCAGCACCTCTCCTCTTTTTTGGCTTATAACTGCACCAACACTAAGTCTAGAGAGAAATACACAAGAGAGGGAGATAGAAATGATTATAAATGATGTGTGCTACTTGGTATTCACTTTGATCAGCTTGTGTACTGAAGAAGGATGCCTATGGGATCCTTTAATAGCCCCAAAAGGCCCTATAGTCGTTTCCCCTTCCTTCTCAAAACTTGCTAAAAAACAGTCTACTCTAAGGGCACCGGACTGGTCCAGTGCACCACCGGACCAGGTCCATGCGCCCCCAGTACGGGACCTTGATTGGCAGCCTTCCCCTTCTGGTGCACCACCGGACCACACCATGTCAGCTAGCCGTTGGGCTAAGCTAGTGCGCCCGTGAAGTGACCATTGGACGAGGTCTGGTGCGCCACCAGACCGACACTATTCACAGTCCGGTGATCTTATCTAAAAATCTCGAGATTGTAATGTTCCTATTGGAGATCCGGTGCGCCACTGGACCAGTCTTGTTCAAGGTTCGGTGTGCCCACACAACAGCACTCTTAGTCCTTTTTCTTCGAATCTTTCTCCGATCAACTTGGACTTTCTTAGGCACTTTTTTGGGACTTAGACAAAGAAAATTAGAGAGTAATCCAATTGACTAAGTCTCAAGAACTTACCTCTATCTCATCTCTTTCCCAGATTTTCTGTTTCACCTCAAACAGGCCCCAGATCACACTTTCTCTACAAATCGAGTTAGAGAGCAAACCAAAGCGCCATGTGCATAATAAAAGGTGTATGCAACATAGTTAAGCATTCAAAACTTGTATACTTAACCTTTTTTTCATTGTTTTGCACCTTCTGGTATGTTTGGGCTTGGGATTGCACTCCAAGGCATCAACTTTGCACAACTTGATCTCTAAAGCCTATCCATGAGCTCCAACATCCCGAAATAGTCACATAGAACGTATCCAAACACAAGAATAACCCAAACTAAAGGTTAGAGAGAACTTAGCTTTTTTGGGTCACTTCTAGGTTCTGGCTTTGATACTCCTCTTTCTCGTGATCATGTCCAACTTCTTGAGCTATGATCTTGAGCCTTGTGACTTGGATCATAATCCATAAGAATTACCTCAATAGTTCCAAGTCACGTCTTTATGTAGCAATCCTCAAAGCACATGACCTTCCTCTTCTGATTAACCTTGACTTCTATAGAGCATCTTCATCACTTTGTCACTTTGGCTTTAGATACCTCAGTCACCTTGACCTTCTCCCTTGCTCTAGTACCTTGAAGATCTCATGCCTCCATACTTGGTTCAATCTAGTTGACTCCAAGTCATGCACATTGATTCTCACATAATCAATATCCATCATTCACTTAGCTTGTGATGTTCATTATCCAAAGTTATCTCATCCTTTGGACCATCACACTTGATCTCCTATGTTAAACCCTATGAGCTTTGCACTAAGCACCTGTTCAACACTTAGCAACACTTGTCAGTTCTTTAATTGGGTGTCATCTAAACCACCAAAACCCATAAGGGAGCTTTATCTTACTTGGTCGCAAGGGTAGATGTGGCTACCTAGACACCTTAAAAAAGTTTGAGCTCATATCATAAATTTTTGCCATTCTCTGTATAATTTTTATCAAACTTAAGATGCTTTGACTTTCCAAGGAAATTAAAATGGCCTATAATTTGGAATGAAGAATAGATACTAATTTTGTTGCTTTCTAACTATATGTTATTAGTTATATGTGATGTATTCTATCTAGTGAAAATGCGACTGTCGGTGGTTGTTGGCGACGGATGGGGTAGGGTGGGTGGCAGCGGGCCATCGGCGGATCCATGAGTGGGCGTGGTGTGTCCATCCATATGTCGTATGTGGTGTCCTTGGGGGAACGGGATGCAGAGGCCATGTCAAGTTGCAATACCACCGGTAAGTGGCGATGACGGATATGGGATGGGTAGCCAGTGCTAGGGTTGGGACGGGACTTGGGAGGGACTGAGGATGACAGGGTGAGGGACGTGGTCTGAGAGTTCTTTGTAGCCATTGCTATTGTAGTTGTGACAATGAACATTTATGTCATAAATGTCTTGAGTTTGAATCTTTTTATAAATATTTTCCTTTTTCTTAAGAACACTTTTTTTTATTTTGTTACCTTTTTTCTTGTGGACACAATTTTTAGCACGGGGTGGTTGCCATTTAAATATCATGACCATTTATGTATATATACATTATTTTTTATTGATAATTAGAATGGACATTACTTATTTATAATATCTTATGACAATATAGGATTGTCATATATTTATGACATTTATCGCCAGAACCTTGTGACAACAATATGTTTGTTATAATATGGTGTTTGGCTAGTGTTATGACATTTTCTCAATGCTATTAGTGACATCAGCCTAAATTCGTCATAAGCTTGTCTTGCCACAAAAAATACATCATGAGACAAAATGATCAAATGACGAAAATATTCATTGTCACAAAAGACCACACCTGTTATAGTTCGATGTACCTAAAGACATTCACACTCCTAGCAGATAACTAGAGATATTTATCATGAATGTTGCGATGAACTCCAAAACCTAGATCTTGCCCTCATGAGGGACCCTGTCAGGGAGGAAAGATCTAGGGTTATCTTGGGATCGGCAGACCACCCAAGACTATGGAGTCAAAGCGAGGTGAAGATTGAGATAGGGAAACTACGACTAGGGCTACACTATGTCTACTCCTAAGTCATGAACGATAAATTAAGGTAAATAGATTGGTTTGATTGGAATGTGCTCGGTGTTCTCAACCGGTCGTACCCTTTTTATATTTATAGGGGAGTAGGTCTGTACAGATTTCTAAACGAGATACAACACATCCCACGGATAAGTTAAGATAACCACGCATGGATAAGTATTTCCACCTATGTTAATCTGGTCGTGGTGGCGTGGACTGTTTGGGCCATAGGGTCGAACCGTCGGGCCATGTCCATGTGCCAAATATGGTGCTCAACGTAAATATAAAACAAAAAAATTGTTAACCAAAGTGAGCTAACATGCACTCACTACAATGTATTTACGCATACATTACAGTATCTTGTAGCCTCACTTGGTCGACGAGGGTAGAGGCGTGGCTACGGGTGTGGTGGGGGGTGGGGTGCATGGGGGGAGGGAGGGAGCCGCAAGCCCGCCCGGTCAATGAACTCTACTTCTAAAATCCACATGAGTCCCTCTGATGGGTGATGGCCTGATGGCGGCCTCCATCAAAACCTACAGTAGCCTGAGGATAATGTAGAACAAATGTTTGGGGATGGCTTTTGGGCCTGAATAAAATACTGAAATCTATGTTTCTACTTGGAGCGGCGGTCTTGTGCTGGGCTCTTTGGACCGGTAGAAACAATTTAGTGTTTGAGAAAAAACTCTATTGCTCTCCTTTGCAGGTTATCTTGTCGGCGTCACATTGCCTTTCACGGTGGGCTATTCTACAGAGGAAGGAGGTTCGACCTATGGTTGTAACAGGATCACGAACCTTGGTGAGGGTGGCCGCCATGACGTTTTTCTCCCGGAGGCACGGGTGGCGATCTAGACTTCGGATCGGTTATCATTAGATCAATGTCTTTTGGGGGTTTTTTTAGTTGGCTATGTGCATTAGGCAGAGGCCGGAAGTTCTGTACCAAGGATTTGTATCCTCTTGATGTAATGACTTGGTATTTTCAATATAAGCTTCCTTTATCTAAAAAACAGTAGTCTGAGGATCACTTGAAAAGACGTTTCCTTCATGATGGCAACGTCCCTCGGCGTCCCTGAGAAGCTTATGCTGATTGCATGGTGCTCAAAGCCATAGATCGTGCAAGCACTCTGCATGAGACAATATAACGATCCGGGGTCTTGATACGCGGAGGCGGAGAGGTGACGTTAGTTGGTCAGCTTTGATTTGAGTCGCTTGCAATCCGTGTGCTGCCGGCCGCTAGCTCGCCCGCTCTTTTGTCCAGGAGGGTGTGGAGCTGTTTAGATTAGTGCTGGAGCTCAAAACAAGCTTAGGGACTATCTGCCATGTTTGACACAGTCGTTGATGTGTGCACACACATGCAAATGATTCCCGACCGTATCTGACAAAATGACTGGAAAATCAAAGCTGGGCGGTGCGAAGATCAAAAACCGTGAGATCCGATTGTTTTACAGCTTCAAAAGCTGTCTCTAGATAGCGCAGCTCATCAGCCTCTCGATGATCCAGTAAAACTGGCAGGCCAGCTGCACTTCCTTTTTCTAACCTCGATAAAGATCACCGATCGAGTATCGTGCAGTGCCTGTAAAAAGATGCACATGGCATTGTTCCCGAATCGTATAGGATTGTGATAAAAAAATGCCCATACAAATCTTATTAGATGGATTGTAATAATTAAGAAACAAAAGAACGAAATGGATCAACGGTGGTTCAGTTCAGCTTCTGAACAACATCAGTTAGTTAGTGGCCACCCCTGGTTTTCCCGCACCCCATGATCTGTGGCGGGAGCGGAGCGACGCGGTCGACGCCTTCCTCGAAGGCGATCCCCATCCCCATGAAGAAATGGGACTCGATGTGGCAATGGAACGCCCAGACGCCGGGGTTGTCGGCCCTGAACCGCAGCGCCGTCCAGCCGTAGGGGTGCACCGCGACGGTGTTCTTGAGAATGGGGTCCCTGAGGTTGTAGGACGCCGGGTGCACCGCCGGGTCGAAGCGGCCGATGCCGTAGCCCAGCACCCAGAAGTCGTGGCCGTGCAGGTGCCACGGGTGCGTCTCGCTCTTGTTGGGCGCCAGCATGTTGGCGTTCTGCAGCACCACGTCGACGACGGAGCCGAACCGCAGGCGGTACAGCCCGTCGCTGGTGGTGGCGTTGGGGTTGGGCGGGACGGCGTAGACGTCGTACCCCCGGTGCGCGTACGTCTCCGGCGGCGGGCGCTGGTCGAAGGTGTCCAGGAGCCCCCGCTTCATGGCCACCAGGTAGGGCGTGTGCGGCAGCGTGAAGGACACGCCGTTGAGCGCCCACTTGATGTGCGCGTCGATCTTGTTCTGTGTGTTGAGCAGGAGGATGGTGCGGTCGGCGCGCGGCGGCGGAGGCTCGACGTGGGCCGGGTGCGCCACCGTCGCCACGCTCTGCCGGAACCGGTACGCGGTGTCGTTCCAGGCGGGCCCCGCGGGAGGCGCCGTCGGCGGCGACCTGCGCGGGCTGCTGCGCCCGCCGTAGTAGCTGAGCACGGCCGTGCCCGCCGGCGTGCCCGGCTCGCGGCTGACCACGTTGGAGGCGAGCCAGTAGTTGCGGTTGGGGTCCTGGTCTGCCTTGATCAGCACGGAGTAGGTCTCGCCTGAGTAGATGTTGAGGTTCTTCACCACGAACGGCTTCACGTAGTGCCCGTCCGCCTCCACCACCGTCATTTCGTGGCCCTGATGAAACCATGCATGCATTATCGCATTAATTGTTGATGGTGTATATTTATATGGCCTTTTGCGAAAATGGATCTACATGCATGCGTCGTCTGAAAGGAAACCAATTAGTAGGGAAACTAAACGAAACATTGACTCAACTAATAAATAAATTAAACAAGAGTTGCAGCTTGCAGATAGCATATACGTATACTGCCATTCCCAAGAGTGTTGGGCGTGTTCGGCTGGCTTGTAGCCGACACTGTTGCAGCTGTTTGGACTGCTGCAGCTGCAATCCATAGAGAGAAAAATACTGTAGAAGCCGCAGCCGCAGCCGGATTGCAGCCGCAGCAAGCCGCAGCGAACAAGCTGGTTAATAACGGGTGCAGTGTGCATATAGCATTTGGACCTACAACTTGTTGAACTATTGACTTGGTCGTCGCGCGCGCACGTTGCTTGCTAGTAGGCAATTGCGCACAGGTTGGTGCACCAACTGAACCGTACTACTGTACAAAATAGTTTCGTAAGGTAGCAGAGTATCCTACAGGAGCCAAGAACGGTAATTAAGAGCATCTCCAATAACGTGACCTATAAAAATGCCTTATAATTTAAAAATAAGTAAATTTTATAAAATTTAGGGCACCAACAAATCACCCCGCTCCAACAGTAAAGCCCCAAATCTAGATTATAGGGCAGCCCACTACGGTGTAGTATATTTGAGACACTTGAGAGGGTGCCCTATAGTTTTTTAACAAAATTTGTTGAATTAAGGCACTGTTGGAGTGGTTTTTCCTGTGTAGAGCCCTATATTTCGATTTGAGGCATTAGTTTGAGGCATTGTTGGAGATGCTCTAAGCACGCGCAGGCATATTCCCTGACTGCCGTCTAACGCTAGACTACTTTATTACTTTAATCCAAGTATCCGATCGCATCCAAACAATGTACGTATATACACTTGTTTACGCGGGCCAAGAGACCAGACGGACGGCCGAGAGTTGTTGCCTGTTGCCTCGATGCACGGTTAACGGCTAGCTTTGTGGTCGTGGAGATGGTCCAGTACGTAGGAGCAGCATGCATGTGCGCGTCGGGCTTCCCCAAAACACGGCATTGCCCTAGATTGTAGCGCGAGATTGCAGGGGATTGTACTATTGTCGTCACTTCCCGCCATGGGAAATGTGCACCCAATGCTGGCCATGCAATAAGTGGACTCGCTCTTACACTCGTAACTTAGTGCGTTTGGTTGCGGGACAAACAGAACAAGGACGTCCTCTGGTGTTCTCTTTCATTTCTCTAATTTTGAGTGATAACTGAGAACAACATTGGAATAATTCTGTCCCAAACCTTGACCCTGAACCAAACAACCTTATTTGAGGGATCATCTCATCCCATCATGTCATTATTGCAACCAAACGCACCCTTAGATCATATAAGTTACATTAGGATAAAAGAGTTGGAGGGTAAAATATATCACTTTTGAACCACTAATAAATTAAAAAGGTAGGAGGGTAGCTTATTTAAACTTATTTATTATCCCAAAATGATATTTTTACGCTTCTATCATTCCACTGTAATCTAATTTATATATAATTTAGAAGAGAAACAAATACACCGATAATCTGCTACCATGGATCAAGTACACCAGACAGCAAAGATAAGAGTCCGCCTCTCTTGTTTTTTTTCAATTAACAACCTAAACACTCCTTAAGAGACCTCGTATCAGAGTTGTACATATCGTAACGCCTTTACCAAAGTGGTGCGCGCCATCTAACTAAGTTTTTTTTATTCTGTTCCATCCATGCCGCTTTGTATTCTGAATTGTGAATAGCTTCTAATGTAGGAGTATAATGAATACCTGCATGGTTGCCATGCATATGCATTTTTTTCTTCTATTCAACTACTCCTACCGTGTTTTTTCAAAAAAAAAAACCCTACTCCTACCGTGTAGTTGTTTTTCAACTAGTGCCACATTGTTTTAGATCTTAACACCTGCTTTTGTAACTGTTAACGAATTGAAATGTTATATATAAAAAAAGAAAAGAACGCGGAGAAACAAATAAAACGAGACATCGAGAAGGAGAGAGAAACTGAATAACGTGCGCACCTCGATCTCAAAGTTGAGCGCCGACAGCGAGGTGACGCTGGCGATGCGGAACCTGTAGGTCCTGCCGGGCACGACGGCGAACACGGGCGTGGCGCACTCCGGGTGCGTGGCGTCGCAGGCCCCGGCGGCCGAGCAGTTGACGAACCTGCCGCGGCCGTTGATGAGCAGCGACTGCGGCTCCCCGACCCAGACGAGCGGCGCGGACGCGAGCCCCGCGGCCTGCTCGTAGGTGCTCTTGTGCCACCAGTCGTTGAGCAGCACGTCGTGCTCGCCGTCGTAGCGGAACGGCTCGGCGTCGGGCCCGCCGGGCGCCGCGGCCACGACGATGAGCCCGTTGAGCCCCGCGGAGCGCTGCATCCCGTAGTGCGCGTGGTACATGTACGTGCCCGGGCGGTCCACCACGAAGGCGTAGGTGAAGGTGTCCCCGGGGAGGATGGGGCACTGCGTCACGCCCTCCGTGCCGTCGGCCCACGGCGTGCCGCGCTGCCGTATGCCGTGCCAGTGGATGGCCACGTTCTCGGTCAGGAGGGAGTTCTTCACCCGGACCACCACGGTGTCCCCCTGCGTCGCGCGGATCGTCGGCCCGGGCGTCTCCCCGTTGATGGTCACCGCCAGCTTCCGCACGCAGTCGGGGCTCTTGAACTGGTAGCTGATCTCCCACTCCTGGTGCCGCGTGGCGGCGCGCGCGACGACCGCTGCCAGCGACAACGACAGGAAGAGGCAGCAGAGGAGCCGCGGTGGACAGCCCATGGCCGGATCCACGCAGCGGAGCCGCGCAGGATCGAGCTCGATCCTATGGCTTGGGGATGCCTGATGATGTGCCTTACTGAGCACGTGCAGAGGCAAGCAGCTGCTATGTGTCGAGACTCGAGAGGTGCTGTTATGCCTGTGTTGCATATGTACATGTACTCCTATATATATACTAGTAGCAGCTTTGTTTCTTTCTGACTTGGTAGCACGTAGCAACCAAGTGACCTGTTCAATCGTAATTTTTTTATTTTCATTCAAACAACACGCGTTTAGGGGACAAATCATAAAGGAAGCATGTGTTTACATTGAGGCATTCAAGTTTAAACCTGAAACTGCCTCGAAAGTGATCGCCCAGCTGGGTCACATATCAAGGGAGCTGGACAGAGCAAGGCTCACGTAGACTTTCGTCAACTTTTAATACAAAAAAAGGAGATTAAGCACATATAGCAATAACTAGGTATTTGGCCCGTGCGTTGCAACGGGAGATAACAAAATTTCAAAGCAATATGTACATTGCCATATAACAATATTCGAAATAATAGCAATTCTCTTTAGGCATGTGAGAACAAATAATGTAGTATTTATTTTCATATGTCAGGAGAAGGCTTCCTAGACTTGGTCAGTTTCAGGACGATATATTAAAATTCTAGGTAGTAGATAATATTATTTCCCCATGAACTAAAATAAGAAAACAGATGACACATATTGCCAACAAATAAACAAGGCCTATCAAGACTACCTTGACAGTAAAAGAGACCAAACTATTCCTAGCATGCTCAAAATGGATATTGCCAAGAGACTGGAATTCTGGTTCTGGTTTCTGCATACAGGTATGCATCCAGAGATCCTACAGACCTGCATTAACATAACAAGAGTCCCTCCAATGAGCATACTTTTCCAAATGCTTTGAACTGCTTAGGTTACATATATTTCTGCATCCAATTATACATCTCAAAAGTCAACAAATAATTATTTCTTTAGTAGAGATCAAGGGCCATGAGTATAAGAGGGAGGCTCCATAGAAGTTTTAATAAACTCTTATGCGGCCTACAACCACGACCTTTGACTCTCGTATTACTCTGACTGTTGATAACCAAACTCACACAAGAGTAATCTTAGATTGTACAGGTTAAAAACAATGAGTATAAGTGGGACGTGGATCCGAGCACGAGGCTGCGGATGCTGGACTCCGCCTCGTATATCACCAGCAGCTCCGCGATGTTGTACCCTTCCAGAACCACAATATCCACCTGCAAATTTAGCAAGCATGAATCAGTCGATCAGAAATGACGTCGGTGTGGCGGCATCCACCAGACACGAGAGAAACTAATCCAGCTAAATTTCCAACATAGGTGCCACCATTTGGAAGGGTGTTCCTGTTAAATAGAAAGACACATTAAAGCTATCTTCACTCAATTTATATTAAAATGTTTATATAGTAGTGCTTCCAAGATTTCTGACAACTATGTACATAGTAAAAGATTCCTTTAAAAAATCTTGAAGCCTCATGGTTAGCACAACAGTGGGTATTTTTAAAAAAACACTAAAGAGCATTCCAATAGTAATTAGAAACTGAAAAAACGAATGATGTGTTCCATGGTAAGTTTTACCTCTGAGTTTAGGGCTTGACTTATCACTTAACACTTAACACTATCCTCAGTGGCCAGATGAATGTTATAGAGTGACTTCTTGTGTCATATATCTCAGAACTATAATTTCGAAAACAAGAAACGTATGACCGGTAAGAAACAATGGAAACAGGAGCCAAATGTTACACTGGTTTCAAAACACATACAAAGTGAACCATTCAATCATGGCAGTTGGTGGCCATGATCAAAGCAGAAACAGAAACAGAGTCCCAGAGTGACAGGGTAGAGAAATTATAGAGCAGGAATGAGCACATACCAACGACCTCACCTCTACCTCCAACCCCGCACAGTCAGCCGGAAATAGACAGCAATGTTTCATTCGCCAAAGTAATTGGTCAGGCAAGGATTAAGATCCTTGCTGAACATTTCGTCTGGGCTACCGTAGTTCGGCGTCTCAGCTTCCCCAATGCTGCACTCCTGTTTTAGACAGCCAATAGCAAGAATAGATTATCAATGAAGAATAGACAGCAAATAACACTATGATGAGTTTGAACTAACAAACTAACAAGCGACTGAAAAATGTTCCAAGTTGCACTGTGCAAATGCTGTTGTATCACATTAAGAATAAAAAAGAACCAAAGTATGTCATACCGTGCAGGTAAGTAAGAACAGTAGCTAGAGAAGGCTAAACAAGTGGAGTACATCTATCATATCATCATTGGAATTAGGCCGATGATAGTTTATTATTATGCAGTTGCAAGTGCTAGCTAATTTGCGAAGTAAGCATTTTCCAGTTTGCTTCCGCGGTACTCCCCTTGTAATACATAAAACGAATTAACACAAAACGGGTACAAGCAATTAGATAGAAGAGAAAGAATATTTTTTGTACAGCAACAACCGAAATAGCTGGTCTTGCCAAGAAATGCAAACTGCAAGTTTAAAAAACTATAAATAAAGCAGTGAACTGATTCCCCCAACTTATTATGCTCAACCTACAGATTAATGGGTAACCAGGTCTTAACTCAAGATGTAATTTTGGAAACAGCGTATCGATATGCCACTCGTTTCGCTGTGAGAGTGAGATGGTGGAGTAATCGAACACACCAGAGAGAAAGCGGTATCCTCGTTGAACCCCGACGTCCTAGGGGAAGAGCAATATCCATCCTCGTCAAAGCACGACCTTGCCGAATGCTTCTCAGCCTCCCGCACAGAGTGAAACATCAGGCGACGGAGCATCAGAGATCAACAGCCGAGGCGCAAAAGCAAATAACACGTGGCTAGATCGTGACAGGGGAAGAACGAACCTGGGCGAGCTCCTGCGCGAGGCACTGGATCTGGTCGGTGAGCGTGGAAATATCGTCCCGGAGGCGGCGGTCGGGCTCTGGCTCCGGCTCCACATGCAGGAACAGGACGACGTCTTTGAGCGTCCTGATCTCCTCCCACTGCTGCAGGCACAGGTCCTTGAGCCGCTCCACCTCCCGGTCCTTGTTCTCGAGCTGCAGGCGGAGCACGGCGATCTTCACGGCCGCTCCTACCATGCACCATGTACCAGTGTTATTTTATTTTCTATCCAAAAAATGGATATCAGCACAAAACATTCTTCAAAGCCATAAAACCTCAGATTTTGGAAAACAACTCTGCTACTAATATGGCGCTGCTGAGCCATATCCATTTGGAGAACAATTATACCAGTGTTGTCGTCGCAGAGAAGAATTATCCCAGTGTTGATGTGTATAAAACCTCAGATTTTTACTATGCGGTGAATAAGCTCTGGATTATTTTCTAGCTAGATACAAAGTCAGCATCTAGCAGCATATGCAAGTTATGTGGATAACAGGGAGCACAATGAAACACACAACAACTCATAATGTGACTTCTGAGGGAGACCAAGGAAGGGGAATTACTTGTGTTCATCGTTAAAATGTGATTTCTTCTTCCCCTTGGCCACACACGGAGAACAACCTGCATGAGAAGAGCAGACACATCCAAAATAAGACAATATCTAAACAAATAGAAAAGGCAGGCATAATGGGGAAATCAAAGAAGGGTGCATCCCTTCCTTACTGCGGGATATGGTGAGCCGGACGGAAGCTACGTCAGCGACGAGGATGGGAGGCATGATGTTGCGTGAGGGAGAGCCTGCCTCCACCATCCACCACAGAGGCTGAAGAGGCCAGTAGATAAAAGAACAAAGTGGATAAAGGTTCAAGTGTAATTTATTGAATTGCCTTGATCGAAAAGAGTAAAATTGGAGAGGAAAATTGAATGGAGTCGAAAGAGATAGTGGGAAGAAGAGACAACATCAGACCTGCAGATGTAATTCCACGTATATTTGCCCACCGTTCACCACTTGCCTCGTATGTTGTTCTCATCCGTACAGAAAACTAAGTGTGAAGCCTGAATGGTGCCTTCGCCGAGGCAGCCCCATTTACGGTTCTAGTTCCTCTTGCAACCCAAATAAAAGCAAACATAGCTTTGCACCTAAAAGAACAAAAGGACTTGAGAGATAAATCAAAGCAGCAAACCTTGAAAGAAGGTTCGTAGATATACTCTAGTATTTAAAACAACACCACTTGAAGAGCAAAAGTGCATGATATGAGCAGATAACAACATCTACTTAAAAGACTCATATGTTTGCAACACTCAAAATGTTGAAATGTTTCAGTCTATTTTCTATTGCATTGTAGGTTCTTTTTACCGACAAAGCACCAAGGTTCTTTTTACCGACAAAGCACCAAGGGGGCACTGAAACTAAAAGAAGACCAATTCAATCTTAAACGAAAACACTGTTTGAAAACAATCGTTGCGGTGGGGCAACTGTATTGAGATGCTTAAGAAGTTAAAAAAGGAGTTGTAAAGTGGTGGTGATGAACACATAATTCACACAGGTGAGATAGTCAAATGATGAATATATGCACCCTGGAAGGCTACTACTAATTACACATTCCTTGAACCTTCCTGTAAAAGCTTAGTATGAAAGATGTGCTCGGATGATAGAAAGGAGGGGCAGAGGGTTTGCTACCTGGAGTCATCGAGCTTGGGTGTGGACTTCTTATCGACGCCGAGGACAACGGTGTTCGTGCCGCGGATGGCCTCAAGAGCATACTCCACCTAGAAGATGTGGCCGTCGGGGGAGAAGATAGTGATGGCGGGGGTCGTAGCGGGCCATCGTGCTAGCATCGTCGGTGGTTAAGGTTTGAGCTTGTTTTTTCGGGCGGCGGTGGTGCACTGCTATTACAAGGACCTCACTACAAGACTACAAATATGACCTCACTACAAGACTACAAATATGCAAAATCGCGCACCAAATCCTCACCGTCTATAAGCAAAACACCTTCAACAAGCTACGCCAATATTATTGCTCTTACCACATTAGAAATGCACCACAACCTCGAGTACCCACGAGGACGTAAAAAAGAGTAGTTTTTTTAGATTAGGGAGGCGAGGAGGTGCTCACGGATTCGTTGATGGGGCCGAAGATCTCTTCAACCTTGCCGATCTGGGTCTTGTTCTGCAGATAGATGGGCGCGTTGAAGTAGGCCACCTTCTCGTTGGTGAGCTTCGTCACCGCCTCCCCCTCGCACGCGTGCAGGAACGTCGAAACCTCTGCGCACGCCAAGACAGACAGAAACCCCACCAGAAGGTCAGAAAAAACGAGAATACCAGAAAAGGAGCCAATACCCTGACAGGGATGTGGGTAGGAGTATGGGCGGGAGCGCGCCGTCGAACCGGTTGTCGGCGAGGGACAAGGACGCAAGGAAGGGGAGCGAGGACAGAAGCGCCGCTGGGAGCGCGCCGGAGTAGCCCGCGGGGTCGAGCGCGACGGCGGTGACGCGGAGGTAGGAGGAGTTGGCGGCGGGAGGAGTGTAGCAGCGGACGCCGCACGGGAACGCCGCGCAGGGGTCACGGGAGAAGTCCCACGACGAGAGACAGGAGTGGGGCGGGACCGAGGACGCGGCCACGGCGGACCTCAGTGCCGCGAGCGCTGCCTTGTCGCCCGGGAATGTGGCCCCGGGAGCGGACAGCGCCGCGTGCCGGAGCGCGAGCAGGAGAAGGGACAGCAGCGCGAGCAGGACGCGACAACTAACCGAAGCCATTGTTGCATCGATCGAGGAGACGGGGACTGCTTTGGCGCGGCCTTGAGTATGGGTGGCACCGACCGACGACCTCCGCGGGTGGGCCCTCATCGCGGAACCCACTGCCGAAGCGGCCCCCGCCGCCACCCCGGCCACCACCGCCAAATCGGGCCCTGCCGCGGCCCCGGCCTCCTCCTCCGCCGAACCGGCCACCATCGCCTCGCCCTCTCGGTGGTTGCATGGCGCGCGGTGTGCTTCTGGGCTCGAGGAGAGCTGGCTGAGCCGGATGCGGAGGATGGTCTTGGCGGCGGAGAGGAAACGGCGTCGCGGCCGATCCGCTCTGAGACGTGAAGACCCGCCGAGGCCACGTCGGGGTCGATAGCCTCGTCCTCTCCCTACGCCATGGTCGGAGCGTTGCGGGAGGAAGGCGTCGATGTCGGGAGGGTGGGCGGGGATTGCGGCGAGCGGGGAGACTGCGGCCGGCGGGCGTAGAGGCGGGGGCAGTCTACATTAGAGTTTTAATAATTAATAGAGACGATGGGTCCTCTTCTTCGAATAAAACCAACTTTGTAGTAAAGAACTGAGCATATAGGATTGGATTTCTTATCGTAGGAACTACGTAATCACCCAAGTTCAAAGCCCTCGATTTGATGTGGTTGCTCGCATTTATTTTCTAGTGGTTAGACGATCGACGCGCCTTTTGACAGCAAGTTGTAATTTGAAATTAAAAAAAAAGCAACTTTGAAGTAGTCTCCCTTTGTCAATTATTCACACGAGTATCCATGCATGGTTTTGTGAAGAGCAAGTGTTGATGGTGAAAACATTAGTATATATAAATCTACATACTCAAAACACCATCAGCAACCTTGTAATGAAAATTAGACAAACATATCATGAACATATATTTTATCAAATAATAAACTTCCAGTGGAGTATTTCTATATGCAGGACTATAAGATGAAGATAAGCTTATGGGCACATTATATATATGGGGGTCAGCCGACCACCACAATAGCTAGGGCCCACTATCCTTCTAAGCCGCTATAATTTATGTGACAACCTCCCCTCGCTCCCGCCAAAAAAAAACCCCCAACATGTACACTAAATTGAAGGTGTGCTTTCTTTCAAAAATGAAATAAGAGAGCACATGGATTCGATGATCACTTGTAAGACAAATCGACCTCAAGACAAGTTGACATACCCAGTAGGTTTATTCATTTTGCTCTCAATCCATATGTATTGAGTGGGATTGACTGAGTTTCGATTCAAAAAAGTCAAAATCTTTTATATTTTTTTCAATCATATACAATCCACACGGGATAGAAATAACCGAAGGTGCACGCGGGCATTATCCATACAATCCACACGGGATAGAAATAACCGAAGGTGCACGCGGGCATTATCCGGGCCGCGTTCATCTCTCTCCAGTTCCCCAGCCCGGGCACTGCTGCGTCTGCGTCGGCCGGGTAAGCTTCACCTGCACTGCTGCCGAAGACTCTGGCGAAACGGACGCTGATGGCTTCGGCATTTCACAGGGGGTTTCTTGCTCAGGCAGAGGAGTGAAAACATGCATGGCTGTTGTCGTTCAAAGTCAAAACCCCCCACGTTGTACGTGTTATATACGTATTAGTCAATTTTCTTCTACAGGAATGCCGGGCCAGCACCGGGAATCTGCAAGCACAAGTGGACAACTGTCGATCGAGTATCTGTTTATCGGTGCCGTGCTCTGACCAATCAAGTCGCCAACTGCCAGCAGCCGGGAAGTTGAGAAACATACGGGCATATGCATGGTCGACGCGAGCATGCAGCACATTATATATTATCGGGCTCACATGCATGCATGGATACGATACGGCTATACGCGAGCTAGCGAAAGCGAATGCGTGTACCCAAATGCATAGATGCCGTAACGCGCATCCAAAGCTTTCTGTTTGGACAAGAGTTTGTACTGTTTCGGTTCAGACTAACTCAGAAGACAGAATCAGCTGAGCCGTCCAATTATTATATACGCTTTCCAGCTGTGTAACCGAGATTGTTTTCCGATTGTGCAGTGAGAATTTCTAGAAAAAAGCTAGCCAGCTCTTGCTATATGGACCCTTTCTCGAGCAGTTCTTTTCAGATTCAGTTCATGTTCTATGTTGCCTGTTTTAAAGAGCTTTTTCGCTGGATGCGGACGCGGTTTACAGGACAAGTAATAATCTCGTTCTAAAAGATCCATCGCAGCTCAGAACAATCATCAGGCTAAAGCAATTCTCTTTACAGCTACCAAACGTAACACGCTTTGCCCCGCTTTTTTTTCTGACATGACGACAAATCTTATCAGTTATTACAACGAATCAACTCTTTGTTTGTCCGGCAAATGTATATGTATTCTTAGAACTAGTTTTACAACCCTATTTTTCCAAAAAATTCCATTTTTAAAGGAAATTAGTTTATTTTCCTTTCATACAATACGAATCCCTTTGAAAAATATAGTTGCCAAACTAGCCTTTAGAATTCATGTTTTTTCTCCTCTTTCCCATAACGCAAGACAGGGTATAAGACCGTCTCCAACATTTCATCCATATGGTCACCTAAAACATTGTTTTGCACTATAGACTGTGTTGATCACTTGTTCTCAATTGTTGTGAATCAAGAGCAAGGCAACACATTTGTTATATGTTAAAGACCTTCGTCATTCGAAGCATCATTCACTCTCAGGTTTAATGAATCTTAGACGAAGGTCATAAATAACAAGTCCTCATCATTAGCAAATATGAAAATATACTTGCGAGATGTAATGGCATGTCACATATTTATTTCATAATAAATGTACAAGCACTGTCAAAGTTTGTATTACATTGATACCTTCGGCTTGTTTGAAGGTGATGACGCGAGGGTAATTACGAATCAGCGTGATCAGTATGGGGGTACTATTCATCTATTTATAGGCAATTGTACAGCTTCGTACGTTATTACATTCATGCCCTCAGCAATTACATACAGGGTTTACAAATGTCACAAGGACATCATCGTCATTTGTATTCAATAACTTAAACAACACCTTCTCCCTACGTCGTCTTCCTACTTCACCATAATGAAGCTTGCATCGTACTTCTCTTGAGTTGTGTCGAAGCTTTTCTGGTAACGAAGCTCCTGTACTATTTAGTAGTATGCTGAAAGCAAATGGTTAGCCATGTTTTTAGGACCTTCGGAAGACGAAGACCCCCAACAATAGTCGCTCGCAGTATTAGTTTGTTTCTTTGTAACAAATTCAGACTGCGAATGAACGAAGGCCTTTAGCCGAAGATCCAAAAAACACCTTTCCTTCACTAGAATATCGAGACATTCTGTATTGTGGGGCCCATCATTCAGTGGTGCTTTGTATATATATATATGAGGGTTTGCGTTGAAAATATTTTTCGTGCTATCAAGCTTTGTGTTGGGTTTGTCGTTTTAGCTTTCTGATTTTGTAACCGCGGTTGCTTTGGAGCTTCGGCTTTTTGTTGCAACCAACGCTGAGATGGACGAAGAAAAGAAAAGCGTGGACCTCGCACTAGCTGGTTTCTACGAAGCCATGGAAAGGACCAATGTTGAGAAAATTGTTGATGAGATGTTAGCTGGACTGTCTGGGGGTTCTAGTGAAAGCGAGGATTTTGATGTGGAGAGTGACAACGATGACGCCGAAGATTGGCCGTGGAGACCAAGTCATGTTGTATTTGGAAAATCCACTATTAAGAGATGATAGATTGAAGCAATGAAAGGTAAATATTTTCGTGACACAACTATAGTGAGGGCCGGAGGAGAGAATATTGTTCCTCTTCTCGAAGCTGATGAAGTAATTGTTTTTAAGAGTTTTATGAAGGCTGGCCTTCAGTTTCCTCTGCATAAAATGCTTGTTGAAGTACTTAAAAGATTCGAGATATATCTTCATCAACTCACCCTCGAAGCTTTGATCAAAATCGGTTTTCCATCTGGGCAATGAGGAGCCAGGGGCTGGAACCGGATGCCGATTGTTCCTGTAATATAAATGAATTGTCTTATCATACGAAGGCAGTGGGGAAGGAACAATATCATAACAATTTTGGTTGATATTCCTTCATGTACCGCTCTGATGCAAGACACCCTATTCCCACGTTTTGCAAGAAATAACCAAGATCTTGGATGAAGCAATGGTTCTATGTTAAGAATAATTTGGTTGAGAGGGAGGATATAAAAGATATAATTTAGTGTCCAATACGATCTCGCTTCGGCATCCGAAGGCCCTCGATCGTGAATAGTGATAAATCTCAAGCCTGCCCGGTAGCCTTCAACACTGTGTGCAACTACATTGGCACCAGAAACTTGGTCCAAGAACATATAGCTTTCAAAGTTTGTCCCCTTGTTAACGAATGGGAAATGTCGAAGGAGACCACTGATAGCCCAAGCGAAGGTGGCCTGGTTTATTTGAAATATACATATCGCTACAGAAGTCAATTTGGGGTGCCAGATGACGAATGGCTTGAGGTTATTGAGGTGACCACTGATGATTTGTTGGGGGCATATACGAAGGCTGAAGACGAAGAAATGAATGCTGCCTTCAGTGCCCATGGAAAGAAAAGGCTGAATAGAGTTTTTGACATTATTGATTTTGTGTACCCCGATTACTACTTTCCAGCTCGGGAGCAAGGGCGAAGAGAAGGATTGCATCAACTGCTCCATTCTACTGCGTCGAAACCTAAAAGAATGGAGATTGTAACTCATCGGCCAAAGTCTTTTGTTTTGGAGAGAGCTGTTGCACTGCCTGCTGTAGAAGGTTCAAAGGTAGAGGTTGTTGAATCTGCTGAAGCTACCTTCCTAGCTTTGGAGGTAATACCCTCTACGACAACTAAAGCTACCACCGCTTAACTGGAGAAGTTAAAATCAGAAAGGTTGAAAAGTGACCAGTAGCCAAAGCTGCAAATTTCTCCAATACTGCCAGAGTTGCCAAGGACAACAAATATTCCAGCGGTGACTCCTAAAACGGGAAGGAGAATGGCTAGCGTTCTAGACGCTATTCTGAAACCTTCGAAGGTGGCTACTCCTGGTCCTACTAGGGTTTTCGAAGACAAAATTGAAGAATTAGGAGAAGTTGTCGCTGCAAGCGCTTCTCCTGCCTGTGCTGAGGCCGGACCTTCAAAAACTAGGCCAATAGAGCAAGTAAAGAAAAGTCTGCCAGAGAAATTAACACTACCGATACCCGAAGCGGCGTCGACCAAAGAACTTGATTTTATTATCCGTCACGTTTCGAGAAAGCAGCTAACACAGAGGCAAATTGCCGAGGCCCAACATAATGCCAAGGAACTGAAATATCCTCGAGGGTCCTTGGTGTATGAAGAAGATGAAGAAAACGACTTTCTATATTGTCTTCCTGACAGCAATGAAATCGTCGTTTGTCGAGAGATGATGGACAAGATGGATTATCCGAAGCTTGAGCTTGGATTATCCTTAATTCCGAAGGACCATCTGGCAGACAGCTTAGCTGTGATATCCTGGTCCAAGTCTTAATAGAATTAATAGTGTACTCATATCAACAAGGTGCATCTTCTTTTTCGGAAGCCTATCTCGAAAGAACCTCCAAGTTAAGTGTGCTTGGCTTGGAGCAATTTGGGATGGGTGACCGACCGGAAAGTTTTCTCGGGTGCGCATGAGTGAGAACAAAGTGAGCACAAAAGACTAGTGTTGGTCTGTGGGGACGATATATGATCTTAGAGAGCTGCCAAGAGTAAGTACCGATGGTCCAGGGATTGGACAGGGTGTTACAAGTGGTATCAGAGCCGACCCTCGCAGTTTCACGAGCGTGTGTGGGTTAGGGGTTCGGGTATATGGCGCATGGCACATGTGGGCCCGGAGTGGTCACATGGCATGGCATATGACGACACTAGACACACATATGTGGCTAAGAGGGGAGGTTCCTGGATTGGGGTTGACCGACGAGGACGTCGGTCTTATAAGGGGTGTGGATTGTGATATCCTGGCCCCTGAGATGGTGATATCCTAGACCAAGGCTTAATATAATTAATAGTGTACTCATATCAACAAGGTGCATCTTCTTTTTCGGAAGCCTATCTCGAAAGATTCTCCAAGTTAAGCGTGCTTGGCATGGAGGAATTTGGGATGGGTGACCGACCAGGATGTTTTCTCGGGTGCGCATGAGTGAGGATAAAGTGCGTATAAAAGACTCGTGTTGGTCTATGGGGACGATATATGATCCTAGAGAGCTGCCAGGAGTAAGTACCGGTGGTCCAGTGATTGGACAGGGTGTTACATTAGCATACAATAGTCTGAAGGTTTGTGTTTACTATTCCTCTCAATCTTTTTGTAATCATTTCAAGTATATATATATATATCATTTTAATAGACATTTCTCTTATTATTAGGGTCTTATTTTAAGCAAAGCTTTAAAAGCCCAAAAGGATTGCGAAGATGAGAGCACGAAGATATCCTTTGGGAATTTACGCTCGGAGATCATAACACTTCGGAATGAGGCGCTTGAAAAAGATAAAATCTTGCTTTCTTTAGTTGAAAGATTAAAGGCAAGCAAAGCTAGCTTGGCCAAATTCTCCAAGGTGGACCAAAAAATTCTAAAATTTGAGAAAGAAAAAGAAGCAGATGCAAAGCGTATAGCTGATCTGGAGTATGCCTTATCCATTCAAGTTGGATTGCACAGATCTGAAGTAGTAGGATTGGAAAAGAAACATGATGAAGTTACTGAAAATTTCAATGTGGAGCAATCAAAACGTGAAATATCCGACACCGAGCGAATAAGGGTTCAAAAGAACGTTGTAGAGCCTCGGCAGGCAAAAAAGGAGTGCTATAACATTGCCATGCAGTGCTCACACAAACTGAAAATGCTTTTACTAGTAGAGAAAATTCCTGGTATGCCATCAGATTTTATACTCATTCCTTATGTGCCACTGAGTGGCATATAAGTATATTTTTTGGTGTCTATGACATGTGGGGCCAGTGGCATACAAGGAACGAGTATATTTTCCAGTGGCATACAAGGAATTGGCCCCTAGTAGTATTGGCGCGTTCTCAGCTTAGCGGAATTTCATTCGCGGTGACCCCGAGGGTGTACTCAAATGGATTGAGGGCGAAGTCGAAGCATTCGATGAAGTTCTCTCTCGCAGGGGGGATTTATGTGCTTGTATAGGCGCTGGGGGAACTGTATATTTACATGAAAAAGCTAGATGTGACCATGCGAACGCTGTAATTTAGCCAGACTTCTCAGTTTCAGCGACTGACATCAAGGAGTCGTCAGTCAAAGCTACTGCCCTTAGTGGGAAATTTTATTCTGAAGTGTGGATGAATGGTGGTCGAGAGGTAGCAGACGAAGCCATTAGGCGAAATGAAGAAGTGGCTCATTTTGCCTCAGAAGAAGCAAGAAAAGCTGAAGAGGTCGTTGAGCGTTAAAGACGTATAGGTACATTTGTCACATTTAAGCTTCGTAAGTATGTTAACTTCGTGCCTGACAAAAGCTTATATTTTGGTGTAGCTAAACTATCTCCTCCTCTAGAGCCATACAACACTGAGGCCAATCCAGCCCTGAAGGGTTCTCTCGATGTAATCAGAATAGCAAATGTAGCAATTGATGAAGCTATAATTAGACTTCTAAACGAAGCTGCTGAGAGAGTCATAAAGGAGGATGATTAGACTATGTATAAAACATTTTGCAAATTTTTGTGTGGTGTTTTTATGTAACAAACAATTGCAACCTTTGTGTCTCATGATGTAATATATTTCTTTGTGTAGCGTGAAATTGTCATAAGTACCGTTTTTTAGCTGAAGGCGAAAAAACACCTTCTCTTCTTTTCACGCTTCATAAAGAAAAATCCCTTTTCGCCGAAGAAGTATTATCAAACTCGAACGTTTTGTCGTAGATCTTGCATAAGGAATACTGTTGTTGAAGTAAAAGAAATTAGTCCGAAGGTCTTGCCGTAGGTCTTGTTTGAGGAATTCTTTTACCGTTTAATAGCAACAAGTAAAATTGCAGCATCCTTTCATAATTCTTTGTCCCAGATACGCTTAACCTTATGGGTTAGCCATTATGGTCGAAGGAGTAATTTCCCTTCTTTTCCACTGTTTTGGATGATGCAAGATGATGAATGATGCGATGTTATGCAGCATGATGTGATGATATGATGCAACAAATGTTAATGGACAAATACTTCTTAATAGTAAGACTCTGCATCCCTTTAGGAATGACTTTGGAGTCTCTTCACCTTTTACTTAGGTAGCATTTAAGCTCTGCATCCCCGTAGGAACAACTTTGGAGCTTCTTCACCTTTTACTTAAGTAGTATTTTAGCTCTGCATCCACGTAGGAACGACTTTGGAGCTAAGCTCTGCATCCCCGTAGGAACGACTTTGGAGCTTTTTCACTCTTTCTGTTACACTCCATGGTGTAACTCTAGATTTATTACAATATGTCAAAGGTTGTACCTTCTCAAGTTGTCTTTGAGGCAAAAACATGAAATCGAGAGAAATGAAAATTACATTATGTGTGTATGAAAGTTTTTTATCCAGCTCCTCTGTTGCTTCAGTAGATGTGCCTTGATTCTGGTACACTGTTGTTAACTGTCTGGACTTTGGATTCTTCCCTTGCATCGCGTTGTTGCTGAATTTGGCGATGCCCTTCAGGCTGTTGGTTGTGGGACGAAGTTGGAGCCATGACCGGTGGTGGTGGCAAGGCCCATGCAGCTGGGGAGTGGCTCGCTGAAGCTACTGACACTGTGGGTTGTGAAAATGGCTATTGATTGCCCACATACTCAAGAATGTATGGGGAATAGCACAAAGTAGTATATAGGACTTGCTCGGCTGATTCTACCGTGCTTCGGCCTCAGCTATCTCATTTTGCTTCTGTATTGTGACTTGGCATGTCCTAGTTGTGTGCCCCTTATCTTTTCCAGAGAACAAGCAGAACAACCTTCTAGGTTGTGAGCAGAATCTTCCTCCAAAGCTTCGTCCCCCTCTTCCTCTTGGGGCTGGTGGTCTGAAGGAGCTTTGCTACGTCCCAGATGATTGGGAATTGTGTTGATGTCCTTAGTTATGATTGCCTCTGTCTTCACTTTGGCTGGGATTATGTATCGTTCTTACATGCCTTGGGTGGAGCCTTCCTCTGAAGCCCTTGGTCATCTCAGAATATCTGTAAGCTTCTTCCCTTCTTTGCCAGAAATCATTATCGGCTCTGATGTACTCATCCATCTTCTATAGAAGCTTCTCTAGGGTTTGTGGGGGCTTCCTGGCAAAATATTGCGCTATTGGTCCTGGACGAAGTCCCTTGATCATGGCTTCGATAACAATTTCATTTGGTATCATTGGCGCTTGAGCTCTTAGACGTAGAAACCTTCGGACATATGCCTGCAAATCCTCCTCGTGGTCCTAAGTGCACTGGAATAGGCCTTGAGCAGTCACTCGCTTTGTCTGAAAGCCCTAAAAGCTGGTGACTAACATATCCTTCAACTTCTGCCACGATGTAATTGTTCCCGATCGAAGAGAAGAATACCATGTTTGAGCAACACTCCTGACAGCCATGACGAAGGATTTCACCATGGCAGCAGTGTTGCCACCATATGATGATATGGTTGCTTCGTAACTCATGAGGAACTGCTTTGGGTCCAAATGCTTGTCATACATGGGAAGCTGTGGTGCTTTGTACGAAGGTGGCCATGGGGTAGCCTACAATTCTGTAGCTAGGGCAGAAGCATCATCAAAAGCAATGTTACCATGATGAAAATCGTCATACCATACGTCATCATAGCTTGGGATTTCCTAACGAAGCTCTCTCTGTTGTGGCCTACGCCCTTGCTCGTTGTCTTGTGTGATGTGATGCATCTCTTCGGCTGCTTCATCAATCTTCTTCTGGAGTTCAGTCAGCGGAAGCATTTTTCTCCCTTCTTTCCACTTATTGATGGATGGCCTCTAGATCTCTGATTTCTTGATCCAACTCTTCTTCCTATGGTGTTGGGCTAATGGTCTTCCTTTTCTGGCTTCGAGCCGCCCTCAAAAGGAGCTCCTCTTGATTGGTGTCCAGCGACGCAAGGGCAGGCCCTAGCGCTACTGCCTTCTTCGGTGGCATGGCGAAGGTGATTATTCGAGTTCTTGTTGTTGAAGGTGGTCGTTCGAGTTCACCGGAGGTGGGCGCCAATCTTGATCACTTGTTCTCAATTGCTGTGAATCAAGAGCAAGGCAACACATTTATTATATATTAAAGACCTTCGTCCTTCGAAGCATCATTCCCTCTCGGGTTTAATAAATTTTAGACGAAGGTCATGAATAGCAAGTCCTCATCATTCGCAAATATGAAAATATACTTGCGAGATGTAATGTCATGCCACATATTTATTTCATAATAAATGTACAAGCACTATCAAAGTTTGTATTACATTGATACCTTTGGCTTGTTTGAAAGTGATGACACAAGGGTAATTACAAATCAGCATGATCAGTATGGGGGTACTGTTCATCTATTTATAGGCAATCGTATAGCTTCGTACGTTATTACATTCATGCCCTCAGCAATTATATACAGGGTTTACAAATGTCACAAGGACAACATCGTCATTTGTATTCAATAACTTGAACAACACCTTCTCCCTATGTCGTCTTCCTGCTTCACCGTGGTGAAGCTTGCTTTGTCATACTTCTCTTGAGTTGTGTCGAATCTTTTCTGGTGATGAAGCTCCTGTAATATTTAGTAGTATCCTGAAAGCAAATGGTTAGTCATGTTTTTGAGGACCTTCGGAAGACGAAGGCCCCAACAAAATGCAGTGTTCACAGAGGTGGAGTTTGAATATGTGCATCGGGATGGATAAGCCACTGGAGATAGCCTAAGTGCATCGTCTCCACATGAACAACTAGACGCACACCACACCATGCGACCTCCACGCATCAACATCCACTCAGACCCACACACGTGTCGGTTGGGATGACGGATGCGACGTGCCGAAACAGGTAGCTAATCCGATGATTGTGGCTCGTCCATGAAAGTTATATAGAGGGGGTGAATAGACGAAACTTGAAATTTACAAACTTGAACACAAAACTTCACCCTGGATTAGCGTTAGAACGAGTATAGAATGAACCAACTAGCAAAAAAGTAGTTCTTCTTGCTATGAGTTGTTCAATGAAATGTGGATAAGTTTGGGAGCTAACTCAAATTGATCGCAAGCATGAGAAATAGAGAGGGGAGAGGGAAGAAGAAAAATCACAAAGACTGTGATCAACGCAAAGACATGGACAATTTGTTTCCCGAGGTTCAACTCCGAAGACTACATCCTAGTTGACGAGTCTACAAAGGATGGGACTCTTTCAACCATTTCCCTCTCACACGGTCACAAAGACTGGATCAGTTTTCTCACTATCTTATGGACACCAAGTCCCGCAAGGATCTCCACACGAAGAATGGTGTCTCTTGCCTCACTTTACAATCAAAAGAGAATGAGAAAAGGAGTGAGAATGAAAACTCGAATCAAGAACACAACAACTCGCAACTTTCAATTGCGCAAGTAGCTAAGTCTCTCAAACACAAATCGATCAAATGCGGTGCGAGATTGGCTTTGAATGTTTGGAGAGGTTGCACTTAATGTGTAGTTGGTTAGGTTGAGTCTTGTGTTTTTAATGTGCTAGTTGGGGCGGTATTTGTAGCCCCCAACCACCAAAAGAGCCGTTAGAGTTATGGGGCAAAATGTTGCCTGCGCACTGGTGCACGAACAGTGTCGTTCCGGTGCCCCATCGAACCATGAATAGTGTTATTGCATGTAACAATTCTGCTCTTGTCAATCGACGTTGGAGGCTGTCAGACGGTCTGGTGCCTCACCGGACCGGTCTGGTACCCCAGCTCCAATAATGTCGTTTTACATGCTCTATGTGAACTTGGTCTGGATAGCCACTAGGATGGTCCGGTGCACCAGCAGCAAAATGGCTAAGTTTGGCCCCTCTGCTCGGATGATCTGGTGTGCCACCGGATCAGTTCGGTGCCTCTGGCTACGCCCCAAATTTCCTTTTTGTCCAATTCTTCTCCAAATCTTTTTTGACTTACTTTGAGGATGTTCCTATGACTCAGGCAAACATATGTAGTGACAATCCAACTAGTCTAAGTCATGGTTCTAGCACTTTTTGTTCTCTCCAACTTAGAATCTTGTTTTTGCTCAAACTAGCTCCAAAAGTGTGATTTTGGGAATATGAGCGAACCAACCTCCTTAGATGTATCAAATAGGTTCCTTGGGGTGTTTAGAACTTATCCAAAGTGTAGAACTAGGTATAGTTTATCTTTTCCAAGTTTTACCCTTTTGGTTGTTTTTAGGTGTTTTTGATTTAGAACCGAATTGAATAGACTTAAACACCTATGAATCAAAACTAGGTAAACTAGTTAGTCCATAAGGTTGTGATGGTCATTAAGCACCAAAATCAATTAGAGAAAATGGTTAATACCATTTCCCTTTCAATCTAACATGGTCGGCTTGATGATAGTCCCTGGCCCTTCGAAGCCTGCTTGTCCCCAAGTTGTTGCAAAAGGAAAGCATTGCTGAAGAGCTTCTTGGTCTTCTCATGTAGCCAGCTTAGGAGGAAGCCCAGACAACTCTACAAGAACTTGCTGCACTGCACCAGTCGGTGACCCTTGGACAAGCCATGAGTTTGGAGCACGCATACAGGGACACGAAGTTTTGAAAGCAATGTGAGAAGATCTGAAGAGGCCATCCTTTGAATCATGTAGCAAGCTTCAGTTGTGAGACATGTACCACATGGTGAATACAAAAGTGAGCAGGTAGTTATAGATGATACACCATGGCTTCCACATGAGCCATGACCTGATACGGTATAATGTACTTGAAGCTAAGCTTGTTGTGAACGCACGACATGATAAGAGGATTGGGCGTATGGTTAGAGCGTCAAGTAGACTCAGTCCCCCACTACAAAGGATTGCTCGGACTGGTGTTGATCAGCCTGCTTCTTCATTTGAGCCTGGGCACACAAGAGGTGTTGATGAATGAGTTCATGCATTGCGGAACATTCCTACAACCAATCCGAGACCTGAGAAGGAACGATGTTTGTTGAGCACCATTTGTAGAACCTAGAGACGACGGGACGTTCCGACCATGTGGCATGAACGATTTGTGATCAAATTAACTCAGGTGGGAGTCCTTATCATGTAATACCCAAAAATGTGTATAATGAGAATATAGTTGATCTCCTTACTTGTGTGTCATCTATTCATTATAACAAGAGCATATATATAATTAAGAATGATTAATTAAAACAAATGACACCTAAATGAGGTAAGCATCATGTGAGTTTTACTTGATTGCGTATTTGTGGATAATAAAATAAAAGTGTCAATAACAATGTATTAATGGGCCCGCAAAATCTAAACCCTAATTTGAAAACAAAACCATGAAAATAGAGAAGGAAAGAAAGAAATATTGTATAATACAAAATAAATAAATTCACCACATTTTGGGTAGATTCAAATTGTACCATTAATCTGAGAATGATTTTACCACAGGGTTTGAATTTGAAATTTAAATTCAAAATGAGGAGGGGAAAATCAGAAAAGTAAATTACAAAGAAAAAATTGTGCATTCTGGCCGGCTTCCACCATTTCGGCCCAAATAGGCGCGGCCCACCAACGAATTCCATGCGTCCGCGCCGACATGTGGGGCCCACGTGTCATTTGCTCTGCGCGCAATCGCACTCACTGACGCTTTAGACCCGCTGGCCAGAACCTCGGCCGCACAATCAAGATGCTCTCTCTGACATGTATGCCCCAGACGCCAGGCTACCCAACGCGATTGGCTCGCTGACGGTTAGGTCCGCGCTGTCAGATCTGTCTCACCCATTCGTCGCACTGACCCATGGGCCCCTCGGATAGGTTCAGCTCCACCCCACCATGACCGCGACGTGCTGACCGATTCCGCCGCCGGGGAAACCGGAACTCCTTTTGTCCATCTCGACTCGGCTGTTGCAACCTCCAACCGCCTGCTGCATCTGATAAAAACCCTCTGACCCCCTCCGCATGGACGCCGCTACTACCCCGAGGACCGTGCCCATCGCTAAAAGCCCAAGGAGTCAAGGGAACCACAGTTGCATTCACCAGCTTGCCTCAACAAGCTACTCAAGCCTTCGCCTAGACATCGTGGAAGCTGTGGGGGCAACAATTGGTGTGGAAGGGTACCACGGCGTTGGCGATTGCTTGTCGGACTTCGGGTAGGATATCATCGCGTGGCCAGAGTTGTCCACGCCATAATCAGTGGTGAGTCCGCCCCCACTTTATTTGCTCTATTCTTCCCAGCGTATAGCATCGATCGATAGTCGAAGTATACAGGAGGGCGAGGGTTGATGATTCTCTGGCGGGCCTCCGCCAGCCGCTTGGGCGGCGCCTCCGTTTTGCTCGGTTGCGCGGAGGCAAAATAGGGGTAGACCGCTAGATCTAAAGGCGACGGTAGAGATTAGAAGTTGCTCACATGTTCAGTCTAGTGCGACTATGGACCGTCCAATCCAGATTGGTCGTATGCGGTATGATCGGGGCATTTTAAATCACAGACATCCATCTGCGATCCGATAGTTCCAATTGTTCACTGGTCGGTATAAGCTAAAACTAATTTGAGCCCTCGATTGAGAATCGAACGGTCGAGATCAGCGTATACCCTTTCGGCTAGCGCAAATTGCAAAAGAGACCCTAGGTTTTCTCGGATTCAACCTCCAGTCCAAGGCTGTAGCACTCTGTCTTAGATAGATATGCACCGAGACCCTGCGCTTTTCAGTTTTTGTCGCACAGTCTAGGAAATAGAAAATCCAGTAAAAGTAAATAGAAATTGATTTTTAATGTATAAATAAATGCTAAGAACTTGTTTAAATCATATAAAATTAATATGAAGTCCAAATTAATCCATTCCAATTTCTATAATTCTGTAATATTTTTGTTTATCACCTAGAGTCTCTGTTTTGACCTGAAAACAGTAATAAAATTTATTTCTTAGTTAATCTGGTATCAAATACATAAAACCTTTGGAAATTCATAACTTAAAATCTAGAACTCTAAAATTAATGTTCCTGCTCCTATGATCTTATTTTAATATGTAGATTATTAAATGTATTTTGTTTATATGTTTGGTGTGATGTTAATTTCTCCTTTATACTGTGTTTGTTTGTACTGTGGCGAGTAGAAGAGCCAGTGGATGAGGATCCTGGTGTCCAGCAGATAGAAATTGCTGAGCAGGAGCTCATTGAAGGCAAGTTGTGCCCTTGACCACTTTTTACCCAATAATGTTCTTTAATATCACTTATTCATGCATAGGTTTAATTTTGATGGGACCCAATAGATCACCCTAGTCTGTTTATCCTTTTTACCTTGTTTACCCCTGAATCATTTGGGTAGTTATGCTATTGCTTTACATGGTTTTGGGTTAATATTTCATTGAATCAATGTTCCAATTATTCTGTTATTTTATTTATGTTCATGTCAAGATCATCATTATCTTTATTTGGAACATGGAGCTTAACTTGAGAAACACGTGCCACCACAAGGGTGGAATGGGACGCCTTTGGCTGACTAATTAGGAAAGCTAGTGGAAGACTATCTTACCCGAAAGGGGCAAGGGCAGTAGGGGAGTTGCATGCAGGGAGGTTCTCGGGTTGATTTTGCTGCGATGGCGGTCAGATGAGGGATTCCTGTAAGTGCTCTTCCCATAACTGTAGCGGGTTTTCGGAAGCTAGTGGAACTTTGTAAAGGCCTCGTAGTGGATCCCTAGCTATTCACCTCGGTAGTGTCTAAGGGCCTTGCAAACCCTAGCGATATGGGATACATGACTTGTGGGTACAGGGTACAACATCTGCAGAGTGTAAAACTGGTATACTAGCCAAGCTCACGGTCAAGAGCAGCTCAGGACTCTCGCATGATTAAATTATGGAACTTAAATTCAATTTGTCATTTGCATTGCATGGGTTTATTTATTAATCTTGTTCTATATTTATTATGGTTTGGTATTTACATACATTTAGTAACTGCTAATAAAATTTGACCAACTTATTAAAAGCAATGCTCAGCTTTAACCCATATTGTTGATCAGCCTTACACATCACATGAACTCCCACCTTTGGTGAGTTCATGCACATTATTCCCCACAACTTGTTGAGCGATGAACATGTGTGAGCTCACCCTTGCTGTCTCACACCCCCCACATGAGAAGAATAGGTGGTTCAAGAGGAGCCACACAGCGAGGAGTTTGACTTGATCTAGGCGGCGTCTCCCAGTTGACTTATTGGCACCAAGGATGGACTTTAGCTCGTTTTATATTTATCTTTTATTTTGTAAGACTTCCGCAATGTAATAAGTATTCTGATGTTATTGTGACATTTATCTCTATACACTCTGTTATTATATGTGTTGTCTTCTTTGGCGCATATATGAGATGCACCCGACTTTGTCCCTTAAATCCGGGTGTGACAGAAGTGGTATCAGAGGAAATGTTGACTGTAGGACGAAACCTAGATAGAAATGGACAAAACCCTTACCTACTTACCTTACTCTAATTCATTTTATACTTATCTTATCTTGATCATGTCTCACCTTTTTGCTGTCATACTCTAGTTACTCTTATCTTTGCTACTCTAAGACAAGATGGATTTCACACCTTGGAATCCTACATTTATGACCCTTTTTAAGAGATAGGAGACCTAAGACAAAAATTAAAATTATTTTCTCTATTTGAAAATGTTGGTTGATTGTTCTGATGATAAATGTCTAACTTGCTTCTTTGATTGATTGAAATATTATAGTCGGACATATTAGAATGTACCACCATAAGGTAATGTATTAGCTTTAGGTAACACACTAATCTACTTAGCTAATAAATCCCCAAAGTAACATGATTCATAATTACTTGCCTTGTTTACAATTCTTTCTTACCACATGTTTCTAACTCAGACGGTCAATACTAGGAAGGGTGGAGGAATTGATCTACCCCCCAATCGACATAGTCGGAGGATATTTAGACAACCACAACAACAACAAGCTGAGATGGATCCTCCAAATCCTCCACCAGCTGGAGCTGACCCAGTAGTTGCAGCCAAGATGCGGATAATGCAACAGATGGCTGACACTATGGCGGATATGCACGCGCAGATGCGGCAGGAACGCCAAGAGATGCGCCAAGAGAGAGAGGAGATGCGCCAGGAGCGAAGGGCACAACAGCAACAAGCACCACCGCCACCACCCCCACCAGTTCCACCCCGGGACAAGCACCGCGAGTTTATAAGCCACAAGCCACCGACGTTCGCCAGCTCTCCAGATCCTCTGCACGCTGATGATTGGCTGAAGTCTATGGAGAAGATGTTGAATATTGCTCAGTGCTCTGACCGGGAGAAGGTTCTCTATGCTTCTGGTCGTCTTACTGGTCCTGCTGCTGATTGGTGGGATTCTTATACTGCTGCCCACGATGCTGCTGATACTATCACTTGGGTAGAGTTCACTACGCAGTTCAGGAACTATCACATACCAGCTGGACTGATGAAGATTAAGAAGAAATAATTTCTATCGCTGAAGCAGGGGAGCATGTCAGTCAGCGAGGACTATGATAAGTTCATTCAGCTCTCTAGATATGCACCAGATGAAGTTGCTGAGGATGAGAGGAAGCAGGAGCACTTTATTGAAGGACTTAATGGACCTCTGTAGTATGCTCTAGTGGCTCACACCATTCTGTCATTCCAAACGCTGCTTGACAAGGCCCTAACTATTGAACACAAGCGTGTTCAGCTGGAATCTGAAGAGGAAGGCTATATCCTAGGGTCAGGGAAGCAGCAGCGTTCGTCCTCGTTATGTTCCACCCCAGGGTACACCAGTTCGCACTGGAGGAGGCCAGCGCCCAGCTCAACACATGCCACAGGGGACTCCACCGACTCGTCATGCTGCCCCCACTAGCACCCCGACAAAATTCTCAGGATAGAGTGCTGGTACGACATGCTATAAGTGTGGTAAGATGGGTCATTGTGCTAATGTTTGTCCACAGAGGAGTGCTACTACACCTGTGCAGAACAAGCAGCAGACTCCAGGATCTGGCAAGGGATTCTCTATTGCTAGGGTTAATCAGGTCAGCGTTGATGCTACTACTGAAGGAGCTAACATCGCACTTGGTATGTTTTATATTAATGCAATTCCTACAACAATATTATTTGATTCTGGTGCTACACATTTATTTATGTTTGCTCGATATGCCAACACAAATGAGTTACCACTGCGAAATATGAAAACACCAATGATAGTAATTACCCCTAAAGGGCCTGTTGAGGCAAACTATATGACACATAGATTGACATTGACAATTATGGGAAGAGAATTCTAGGCTACCCCTATAATATTAGAGGAAAGCAGTATAGATCTGATCCTTGGTATGTCATGGCTAAGAAATGCAAATGTTGTTATACAATGTGATAGGGGTATTGTAGAACTCACCAGCCCTAAAGGAGAAATATTTGAAGTTGAAATTGCAGTAACTACCACTACTTGACTTGTGGCATTCTTAGTAGATGGGAAGTTTGTTGGTGACAACATCCGTGTGGTTAGGGATTTTTCAGATGTCTTTCCAGAGGAGTTACCAGGGATGCCACTAGATAGGGAAGTTGTGTTTGTCATGGATCTCTTACCTAGGACTGCTCCTATTTCTAAATGGCCATATAGGATATCTGTAGAAGAGCTAAAGGAACTTAAGAAGCAGTTAACGGAGTTGCAAGAGGCTGGGTACATTCGTCCGAGTTCCTCACCTTGGGGAGCGTCGGTTCTGTTTGTACAGAAGAAAGATGGATCACAAAGGATGTGTGTGGATTATAGATCCCGTAATGATGTTACTGTGAAGAACAAGTATTCGTTGCTCCGCATTGAGGATTTATTTGATCATATGAGAGGTGCTAGGGTATTCTCGAAGATTGATCTTCGATCGGGTTACCACCAAATGAAGATTAGGCCATCTAATATTCCCAAGACGGCTTTCTCAACCCGATATGGTTTATATGAATTCACAGTTATGTCATTTGGACTAACTAATAATGCACCAGCCTATTTTATGAATCTGACGAATAAGGTGTTCATGGAGTATCTTGACAGATTCATTGTGGTATTCATCGATGATATTCTTATCTATTCCAAGAGTGATAGCGATCACGAGGAACATCTGAGATTGGTGCTACAAAAGCTACGGGATAATCAACTCTATGCCAAGTACAGCAAATGCGAGTTCTAGATTGACGAGGTGTCATTCCTTAGACATATCATTTCTAATGGTGGGATATCAGTGGATCCTGATAAAGTCAAGGAGATAATGGCATGGAGCATACCCACTATAGTTACTGAGGTCCGGAGTTTCTTGGGACTTGCATGCTATTATAGGAAATTTATTGAAGGGTTTTCTAAGATAGCTAAGCCTATGACCTCACTTCTAGAGAAGGGAAGTGAGTTTAAGTGGGACGAGAAGTGCCAAGATAGCTTTGATCAACTTAAGCTGAGATTGATGTCACCCCTAGTGTTGGTTATGCTAGAACTATAGAAGGGATTTGACATTTATTGTGATCCTGCGGCCAAGGCTTGGGATGTGTGCTTATGCAAGAAGGACACGTGATTGCCTACGTGTCTCGTCAGTTGCAGAAACATGAGTTGAACTATCCCACTCATGACTTAGAACTGGCAGCCATAGTGCACGCGCTTAAGATATGGAGACATTATATTATGGGGACCAAGTGCCAAGTGTTCACCGATCATAAGAGTTTGAAGTATATATTCACTCAGAAGGATCTCAACCTTCGGCAACGCTGATGGTTGGAACTCATTAAGGATTATGATTTGGAGATTCATTATCATCTAGGCAAGGCGAATCTGGTTACAGATGCCTTGAGTCGAAAGGAGCATGTCCATGCAGCTATTGTTGCCTAGATACCCGATGAGATTGTCGAGGATTTCAGGAGACTCAACCTGGGAATAGTTGCACACATAGAAGGAGTCACTATTGATGTGGAATCTACCTTGGAACAAGAAATTCATAAAGGTCAGGTTAGTGATGCTAAAATACAAGAGATCAAGGATCTTATTACTGAAGGTAGAGGTCCAGAATTCATGGAGGATGAGCAAGGCACCGTATGGTTCAAGGATAGGATATGTGTTCCTGAGATTGATAGCCTTCGTGAGACTATATTGAAGGAAGCCCATGATTTTGACTATTCTATTCATCTTGGTAGCACTAAGATGTACCAAGATTTGAAGCAGAAGTACTGGTGGTATGGGCTGAAGAGAGATGTGGCTGCACACGTGGCTATGTGTGATGTGTGTCAAAGGGTCAAGGCCGAACACCAAAGACCACCTGGACTATTACACCCATTAAAGATACCTGAATGGAAGTGGGGAGAGATTGATATGGATTTCATTACTGGATTGCCTCGCACTTCGAAGGGTTATGTTTCCATATGGGTGATTGTGGATAGACTGACCAAAGTGGCTCACTTCATTTCGGTCAAGACTACTTATAAAGGCTCTCAGCTGGCAGAGTTATACATGGCCCGGATTGTGTGTTTACACGGAGTACCAAAGAAGATTGTGTTTGATCGAGGTTCACAGTTTACCTCAAGATTCTGGAGAAGCTTTCATGAGAATATCAATACAAAGTTGAACTTCAGTACGGCCTATCACCCTCAAGCTGATGGACAGACTGAAAGGACTAATCAGGTACTGGAAGATATGTTGAGAGCTTGTGCCCTTCAGCATGGAAGTAGTTGGGACAAGAGTCTACCATATGTTGAGTTCTCATATAATAATAGTTACCAGGCCAGTCTGAAGATGTCACCTTTTGAAACTCTATGTGGCAGGAAATGCAGGACTCCTCTATATTGGGATCAGACTGGAGAAAGATAGTTCTTTGGGCCTAAACTTATTCAAGGGACTGAAGCACAAGTCTGTATAATCCGGGAGAATTTGAGGGTAGCTCAAACCAGGCATAAGAGTTATGCTGATAATCAAAGAAGACCACTAGAATTTGAGGAAGGTGATCATGTGTACCTTAAGGTGTCACCACTTCGTGGAATGAAGAGATTTAAAGTCAAAGGCAAATTATCCCCTTGCTTTATTAGACCATTCAGAATCTTCAAGCGAGTTGGGGAGATGGCATACCAGCTCGAGCTACCTAATAATCTATCTGATGTGCACAATGTATTCCATGTGTCTCAACTTAAGAAGTGTCTCCGTGTCCCTGAGGAACAGTTGCCAATGGAAGAGCTCAGTGTTCAGGGTGATCTGACTTACATGGAGTATCCTATCAAGATCAATGGATACTTTGACTCGAGTTACAAGAAATAAGTTGATAAAGATGTTCAAAATGCAATGGAGTCATCACAGAGAAGATGAAGCTACTTGGGAGAGAGAAGAAGAGCTTCATATAGAATTTCCCCATCTTTTCCCTAGTCCTTCCTAAATCTCGAGGACGAGATTCTTGTTAAGGGGGGTAGAATTTGTAATACCCAAAAATGTGGATAATGAGAATATAGTTGATCTCCTTACTTGTGTGTCATATATTCATTATAACAAGAGCATACCTATAATTAAGAATGATTAATTAAAACAAATGACACCTAAATGAGGTAAGCATCATGCTGAGTTTTACTTGATTGCGTATTTGTGGATAATAAAATAAAAGTGTCAATAACAATGTATTAATGGGCTCACAAAATCTAAACCCTAATTTGAAAACAAAACCATGAAAATAGAGAAGGAAAGAAAGAAATATTGTATAATACAAAATAAATCTATAAATAAATAAATTCACCACATTTTGGGTAGATTCAAATTATACCATTAATATGAGAATGATTTTACCACAGGGTTTGAATTTAAAATTTAAATTCAAAATGAGGAGGGGAAAATCAGAAAATAAAATTACAAAAAAACTGTGCATTCGGGCCGGCTTCCACCATTTCGGCCCAAATAGGCGCGGCCCACCAACGAATTCCACGCGTCCGCGCCGACAGGCGAGGCCCACGTGTCATTTGCTCTGCGCGCTATCGCACTCACTAACGCTTTAGACCCGTTGGCCAGAACCTCGGCCGCGCGATCAGGATGCTCTCTCTGACATGTACGCCCTAGACGCCACCTACCCTGCGCGATTGGCTCGCTGACGGTTAGGTCCACGCTGTGAGATCCTTCTCACCCATTCGTCGCACTGACCCATGGGCCCCTCGGACAGGGTCAGCTCCACCCCGCCATGACCGCGGCGTGCTGACCGATTCCGCCGCCGGGGAAACCGGAACTCCTTCCGTCCATCTCGACTCGGCTGTTGCAACCTCCAACCGTCTGATCGCCTGCTGCATCTGATAAAACCGTTGGACCCCCTCCCCTTGGACGTAGCTACTACCCCGAGGACCGTGCCCACCGCTAAAAGCCCAAGGAGTCGAGGGAACCACATTTGCATTCGCCAGCTCGCCTCAACACGCTACTCAAGCCTTCGCCTAGACATCGCGGAAGCTATGGGGGCAACAATTGGTGCGGAAGGGTACCACGATGTTGGTGATTGCTCATCAGACTTCGGGTAGGATTTCACCGTGTGGCCAGAGTTGTCCGCTCCGTAATCAGTGGTGAGTCCGCCCCCACTTTATTCTCTCTATTCTTCTCTGCATATAGCATCGATCGATAGTCGAAGTATACAGTAGGGCGAGGGTTGATGATTCTTCGGTGGGCCTCCGTCGGCCGCTTGGGCGGCGCCTCCGTTCTGCCCGGTTGTACAAAGGAAGAATAGGGGCAGACCGCTAGATCTAAAGGTGACGGTAGAGATTAGAAGTTGCTCACATGTTCAGGCTAGTGCGACTGCTGACCGTCCGATCCAGATCGGTCGTATGCGGTGTGATCGGGGGCATTTTAAATCACAGACATCCATCTGTGATCCGACAGTTCCAATTGTTCACAGGTCGATATAAGCTAAAACTAATTTGAGCCCTCAATTGAGAATCGATCGATCGAGATCAGCGTATACCCCTTTGGCTAGTGCAAATTGCAAAAGAGACCCTAGGTTTTCTCGGATTCAACCCGCAGTCCATGGCTATGGTGCTCTCTGTCTTAGAAAGATATGCACCGAGACCCTGTGCTTTTCAGTTTTTGTCGCGCAGTCCAGGAAATAGAAAATCTAGTAAAAGTAAATAGAAATTGATTTTTAATGTATAAATAAATGCTAAGAACTTGTTTAAATCATATAAAATTCATATGAAGTCCAAATTAATCCATTCCAATTTCTATAATTCTGTAGTATTATTGTTTATCACCTAGAGTCTCTGTTTTGACATGAAAAAAGTAATAAAATTTATTTCTTAGTTAATCTTGTATCAAATACATAAAACCTTTGAAAATTCATAACTTAAAATCTAGAACTCTAAAATTAATGATTCTTGTTCCTATGATCTTATTTTAATATTTAGATTATTAATATGTATTTTGTTTATATGTTTGGTGTGATGTTAATTTCTCCTTTATACTGTGCTTGTTTGTACTGTGGCGAGTAGAAGAGCTAGTGGCTGAGGATCCTGGTGCCCATCAGATAGAAATTGCTGAGGAGGAGCTCATTGAAGGCATGTTGTGCCCTTGACCACTTTTTACCCAATAATATTCTTTAATATCACTTATTCATGCATAGATTTAATTTTGATGGGACCCAATAGGTCACCCTAGTCTGTTTATCCTTTTTACCTTGTTTACCTCTGAATCATTTTGGTAGTTATAGCTATTGCTTACATGGTTTTGGGTTAATATTTCATTGTATCCATGTTCTAATTTTTCTGTTATTTTATTTATATTCATGTCAAGATCATCATTATCTTTAATTGGAACATGGAGCTTAACTTGAGAAACACGTGCCACAAGGGTGGAATGGGACGCCCTTAGCTGACTAATTAGGAAAACTAGTGGAAGACTACCTTACCCGAAAGGGGCAGGGGTAGTAGGGGAGTTGCATGCAGGGAGGTTCTCGGGTTGATTTTGCTGCGATGGCGGTCAGACGAGAGATTCCTGCAAGTGCTCTTCCCATAAACTGTAGCGGGTTTTCAGAAGCTAGTGAAACTTTGTAAAGGCCTCGTAGTGGATCCCTAGCCATTCACCTCGGTAGTCTCTAAGGACCTTGCAAACCCTGGCGACATGGGATACACGACTTGTGGGTACAGGGTACAACCTCTATAGAGTGTAAAACTGGTATACTAGCCGAGCTCACGGTCAAGAGCAGCTCAGGACTCTCGCATGATTAAATTATGGAACTTAAATTCAATTTGTCATTTGCATTACATGGGTTTATTTATTAATCTTGTTCTATATTTATTATGGTTTGGTGTTTACTTTCATTTAGTAACTGCTAATAAAATTTGACCAACTTATTAAAAGCAATGTTCAGCTTTAACCCATATTGTTGATCAGCCTTACACATCACATGAACTCCCACCTTTGGTGAGTTCATGCACATTATTCCCCACAACTTGTTGAGCAATGAACATGTGTGAGCTCACCCTTACTGTCTCACACCCCTCCACTACACGACGGTTCACTTTCAGCGACCTACGGTTGGTTGCTAAAACGGCCTTCAGCGACCTACGGTTGGTCGCTAAAAACTTTTAGCGACCCATAAGGATGGTCGCTGTAAGTGCCGTCGCTAAAGGCTTTAGCGACCGACATCTTTTTAGCGACCGACCGTCCGTTGCTAATATTGTATATTTAGCGACCAACCGTGGGTTGCTATACTATAGATTTAGCAACCAACCGTAAGTCGGCATACTATACATTTAGCAACCAACAGAAAGTCGCCCTTTTACAGTTGTTATTGATAATAATATACATTTAATTAAGCTCCACAAATCACATATTTTTATACACAAATCATAAAGACATACACAGTTAATCAGTATACCACATTCATAGATCCATCACATAAACACAAAAGCACCACAATTATATATTCACAAAAGCATCACAATTATAATATCATTCACAACTAGAGCATTTACAGATAGCTAGCTAGATCATTCACAAAAGCTCTAGAGATGATTAGTCACAAAAGCACCACAGCGACATCACTCCCACCGTCTGCAAATCAGCAATCGCTTGTTCGTCTTGAGGTTGAGCATTTTGTCTTTGTGGCCTTGGTTGCAAGTTTGGAGGTTTAGTTGTTGGAACACTTTGTCTTTGTGGCCTTGGTAGAGACATGATGTATTTCAGCTATTTTCCCTGTATTTGTACATTCAAATGATAATCAAGATGATGATAGACATATGTCGTTTGTCTACTGAATAACTTCCCTCAAAACCAAACATAAGAACAAACTAAGCACAAAGAAATAACAGCACTTGAAGTACCTCACAAAGAATCCTAAAGCTTATTTGGCTACACTCATGCCGACCCAAAGGATTGCAATCTCTGCAGCTGAGTTTGAGTAAACTGAACACAAACTAAGCACAAAGAAATTTAGTTAAGAGATGCCAACCTTTGAATTTTTTTTGGATGGACCTTCGTGCTCCATACTCTTGATGATTTCAGGGATGTTAAGAGATGCCAACCTCCTTTTATTTCTTTCAATATTTTCTTGCTTCAGCTGCTCGTATTCACTACATGATCCATCTTCAGTACTGCTGCATATTTTCCTTTGGTTGAATAGCTGATCATCAGATTCAGAAGCATGCCAAGAGTCAGTTGGCTCAAAGGAGTGAAAGTATCCTCACATAATCATTAAATTACTCGACCACAGCCCTGACTTTTTCAGCTAAAGACATTGTCATGATTCCAAATCCACAGCTCTGCCTGGTCATTCTATTGTATACAAACCTAAAATGCAAAAAAACCTTACAGTATTCAAACACAAAAACTTAATGCATGCATGCAGCTTTGTTGTTGGACATGACAATTCTTGTCATTATTTACAGTAGTACGAGACCAATTCAACCATTCAGATAATAAAACTAGTAAATTGTGTGTAACCTTTAAATCTAACTTAAATTCAAACTAGTGGCCATAGCACACTAGGCATAAATTTTTTAAAAACTTCAAATACGACTTGAATTTGAAGTAATCTCAACTGACTGGCACTACTGCTGGCCCTGATCGTTTGGAGAGGCCGAGCGATCTACAGATGGCGCTAGCGGCTGGCCGGGTCGGGCTCAAGGATGCTCCGGAGAAGGTTCCATGCGCCGGGAGAGAGCCACTCCGGGATCTGAGCATCGCCCTTGAAAATCTAGACACTGCAAATTAAATTGTAAAGTAGGCAAGAGCATAATCAAAAAGACCGCTTCGGTTTTTACGGGTTTTATCTGATGATGATTGATCTAGTACCTTCTGGTAGAGAACGACGATGTTCCGATCGTCGAACGGGAGGTGGCCTACGAGCATCACGTAGAGAATCACCCTGCATGACCAGATGTCCGATAGCGAGCTGTCGTATGTGGGGGATAGATATCCCCCGGGTCCACTGAAAGAGTAAAGGACCTCACGAAAGGCCCGAGGGCCCAATAAATCATAAGGTTATTCTTTCGTGGGCCTGGGGGGAAACAACCAGCAAAGCAGAGCGACGTGAGGCCGGATTGGTGCAAACCCGGACGGCCCATAGCGTCGAGCGAGTGGCCGCAACGGAGATCCGACTTTCCCGCGCTGGAGCCTCCATGCAACGAAGCCACGTGAGGATAAGTCGGCGAGGGTTACGTAAAGGATAATCTCAAGAGGTTCACTATCTTTTAGCCACTTGTTGTTATCTTATCCATGTGTACTGCCCCACGGTCGAGTATATAAGGCCTAGGGGGCACCCCTTCAGAACGATCGACCCATTCTTTAGCCACCCACATCAACTCTCTGTATTCTCGATCCAGAGAGCTCTCTTGTAACCATATCCACCAAGCATACTCATCAGGACGTAGGGTGTTACGCGTCACTAAGCGGCCCGAACCTGTAAATCTTGTCCACCGTCCCTCGTGCGATTGGCACGAACCATTTTGCTACAGTTGTTGACACCTTCCTACTCCTAAAACACCTTGAGGGGCAACCCCGGGTGTGCGGTCGGACCCAAAACACCGACAGCTGGCGCGCCAGGTAGGGGGTGTGTCGACAATCCAAGATAGCTCAATGGCCATCTCCTTCTACAGCAAGATCACCCTACGCCCCGGATCTGTGTTCTGCTTCGGAACAATCTCATTCGTAGCGGACGAAGAAGGAATTCTGCACCGTATCGCGGATCCGCCGGAAAAGGAATCTTCCCCAACGAACTCCGAAAATACCGGAGAAGCGCAACCTCCGGCTCTCCGAAAGAAGATCACTACGACGGCAGCACCGTTCTACCCCGACGTCCTCTTCATCGGAAGAGCGGAATCGCCCGTCATCTCCGACGACGAGCCGACTGTACCCGGGGAGGAACCGCCTCAGCGAGAGTCCCGTCGACGGAGGAACCGGCGCAGGAACGTTCGACGACATCACGCAGCCAGAGAGCAGAATCCAGAACAACCTGTCTCGCGAGACGAGGTCTCGGAGGTAGGAGAAACCCCGGAAGAACGCGTCTTCAGAGAGCGAAGGAACTCCCGACGACGTGATCGCCGATGAGCTCAGGAACAGGCTGAGCAGGATGCAAGGCAACGTCGAGAGAATCCATTCTTCGGGCGCAACCTGAACCCCAACTTCGCCCGAGCCATGAACACGCCGAGCGAAGTCGAAGGGGTGCTGGCTCGGATAGCTGAAGGACTTCCTCGGACTCCTGACGCCGACGGCTACCGACGACTGTTCACCCAGGCGGCCAACCATCTTCTACCGCTTGCCCACCCGCCGAACGATCTACGACACGCCATCAACAGTCGCCGAGACGCGCGGAGCTCCATCAATGCTTCGCGAGAACGGCGGCATGAGAACGAGATTCGTCGTCGAGAGGAGTATGACAGGGATCATGGCATCCCGACTCAGAGCCAAGCTACCAGGACTGAGTCGGCAACGGCTTCAACTGGCGGAACCACCCGGGGACGGTCGAGGAATCACAATCACAACTCCCCTCCCCGGGACAGACATCGACCCCGACGACAGGAGGACACATGTGGAGTGTCCGCCCTTACTCCGCGCCTTAGGGCCATCCAATGGCCTCCCAACTTCAAGGTATCCAATGTTGACAAATATGAACCTAAGCAGGATCCATGGGGTTGGCTAGCCGTCTACACCACCGCTGCTCGAGCTGCCGGGGCGTCCGAAGACGTGATGACCGCGTACTTACCCATTGTCCTTGGGCAAGACGCGCTGCAATGGCTGCGACATCTACCCCGACACTGCATCGATGTCTGGGGAGACTTCAGTCAACGCTTCACCGCCAACTTCCAGTCCCTCTCCGACAAGCCGGCGCAACCGTGGGACCTCAAATCTATCAAGCGCCGGGGGGACGAGACTCTCCGGTCGTACCTCAAGAGGTTTCAAACCATGAGAAATCGTATCCCCGATGTCACGGAGGCGGCCGTGATCGAGGACTTCTACCGAGGATCCAATGATTCGGCTTTCGTCCGAGCCATACTACAGAAGGCGCCGACTACCTCCGAGGAGCTGTTCCGGGAAGCCGACCTCTACATCACCGCCGACGAGCGAGCCCAGGACCTCATCGGAGGAGCAAAGCCCGCACCGGCAGCACCACGACGCGACACGAACCAGCAACCTGACAAGCGGTGGGAGAAGAGGCCACGCGAAGAAGTGCACGCTGCCGGACCACCTGCCTCTCGCGCTCGAGGAGGACCTCGTGGAGGCGAACGTACGTTGGATGACATCCTCGACGCCCAGTGCCCGTACCACAAGGACATGCGCCACACTCTTCGAAACTGCCGAGACTTCAAACACTCCGTCGGACACGGCCGACCCTTCCAACCTCTACCTCCTCCTCCGCCGAGCGGAGGACCAGATGAACCACGACAACCCCATCGGCAGGAGGAGGGAGGAGGAGGAGGAGCTTTTCCACGCGTTGACAGGGAGGTCAACGTCATCTTCGGCGGACACGGATCGCAGGAGAGCAGAAGACAGCAAAAGCTCAATGATCGCCAGATACTGGTGGCGACCATCGGCCCTCCCGCCCCATACCGGTGGTCGGAGCACCCGATCACCTTCACTCGGGCAGATCAATGGCTCAACTTCGACCACCCGGGCAAATACCCGCTTCTCGTCGATCCGGTGATCCGAGAGAGCCGGGTGAAGAAGGTGTTAGTGGACGGGGGGAGCAGCATCAACGTCACCTTCCCCCGGACACTCTAAGGCTTGGGAGTTCATCTCAAAGAGCTCCACGAGTCGGACACTCCTTTCTTCGGCATCGTGCCGACGGAAGGGGAATACCCGCTGGGCCACATCTACATGCCAGTCACCTTTGGAACTCCGGAGAACTACAGAACCGAGTTCCTGAGGTTTGAAGTGGCGAACTTCGACTGCGGGTACAACGCCATCATTGGGAGGCCAGGATTGGCCAAGTTCATGGCCATTCCGCATTACACCTACATGATACTGAAGATGCCAGGACCGCAAGGGATCATAACTGTGCGCACCGACTTCCAAGGCGCCGCAGAGTGTTTCCGGGTGGCTATTCAAGCAGCCCTCACCGCCAAACCATCGACGGCTCCCTCTACTTTGGCGAACTCTAAGCCTGAGGAGGACCTCGCAATACCGGTGAGTGAAGCTCAGACCGCGACCTCTATGAGGCCGACTGAAGAAACCAAGAGAATCAACCTGGGGTTCGCTGATGAGCGCAAGACGGCCATCATCAGCTCCAGTTTGGATGACAAATAGGAAAGCGCGCTCGTCCGGTTTCTGCAAGATAACCGAGATGTATTCGCATGGCAACCTGCGGATATGCCGGGAGTCCCAAGAGAACTGGCCGAGCACAAACTGAAGGTTTTTCCCCAGGCGAGGCCGATTCGACAAAAATTACGTCGTTTCACGCCTGATAAGAGGGAAGCCATTCGCGCCGAGTTAGCTCGCTTGGTCGCGGCTGGATTCATTAGAGAAGTATTACATCCCGAGTGGTTAGCCAATCCTGTTCTTGTACTCAAAAAGAATAAAGTGGACTGGCGCATGTGTGTTGATTATACTGATCTCAACAAACACTGTCCGAAGGATCATTTCGGGCTCCCGAGGATAGATCAGGTGGTGGACTCCACCGCTGGATGTTCTATGCTATCTTTCCTGGACTGCTATTCTGGATACCATCAAATTAGTCTGGCAAAGGAAGATGAAGAAAAAACGGCATTCATTACTCCGTTCGGCGCCTTCTGTTATACCTCCATGCCGTTTGGCCTCAAAAACGCGGGAGCGACTTACCAGAGAGCCATTCAAACATGCTTAGCCGATCACTGGGGCAAGCGTGTGGAGGCTTATGTGGATGATGTGGTGATCAAAACACAGGACTCAAAAGACTTCATCGAAGACTTGCAACTGGTTTTCAACAGCCTGAGGCGGTATAGATGGAAGCTTAATCCCGAAAAATGTGTTTTTGGGGTACCAGCCGGAAAGTTACTCGGGTTTATTGTCAGCCACCGGGGAATTGAAGCTAATCCAGATAAGATTGAGGCTATCATGAAGATGGAAGCACCTCGATCGCAAAAGAAGGTTCAACGGCTTACTGGATGCATGGCGGCTCTAAGTAGATTTATATCCAGGCTGGGAGAAAAAGGTCTGCCGTTTTACAAGTTACTCAAGAAGGTGGATAAATTCCAGTGGACTTCAGAAGCGCAAGAAGCTCTAGATGCTCTGAAAAAATTCTTGACAACACCACCAGTACTGAAACCACCTCGGCGAGCCACGTCAACTCAACCAGCCGAAGATTTGCTGCTATATATCTCTTGCACGACTCACGTGGTGAGCACCGCGTTAGTAGTCGAGCGAGTAGAAGAAGGACATGCCTATCCAATACAACATCCTGTCTACTTCATTAGTGAAGTCCTAGGCCCCTCAAAGAAAAAATACCCTCAAGTTCAGAAGCTATTGTATGCAGTACTTCTAACTGCCCGCAAGCTGCGTCACTACTTTGACGATCACAAAGTCACAGTAGTTACAAGTTTTCCAATAGGGGATATTCTTCACAACAAGGAAGCAATCGGTCGAATAGCCAAGTGGGCTTGTGAGCTGGGATCTCATGACATCGAGTTCCGGCCTCGCACTGCCATCAAAACCCAAGCACTGGTTGATTTCGTATCGGAGTGGACTGAACAACAAGTACCAGACAATCCGGAGACTGCAGAAGTATGGCGAATGTATTTTGATGGCTCACTAAAGCTGCAGGGAGCAGGAGCGAGGATTCTCTTCACTGCACCTGGAGGCGAACACCTCAAGTACGCCCTCCAGTTGCTATTCCCGGCCTCCAACAATGCAGCCGAATATGAAGCTTTGATCCATGGATTGAACATTTCCATATCATTGGGCGTCAAAAGATTAATGGTATACGGGGATTCTCTGGTAGTCATCAGCCAGATAAATAAGGAGTGGGATTGCTCAAACGATTCGATGGGAAGATACTGCACTGCCGTCCGAAAGCTGGAGGATAAATTCGAGGGTCTAGAATTTCATCATGTGGAAAGAGATCGGAACACGGCAGCCGATGTACTGTCCAAGCTAGGGTCCAGTCGAACTCAGGTCCCGCCCGGGGTTTTTGTGCAAGAAATTCTGCAGCCAAGTATCTCAATAGATCAAATAGAAGAGTGCAACATCATAGATCAACCCGAGTCAGATCCCGATGACTGGAGAAGGCCAATCATTAAGTACATAAGGAATGAAGAAGAACCAGACGACAAGAATTCGGCAGAGCGCATTGCAAGACAGTCGTCTCACTATACACTTATTGGAGAGACATTATACAGAAGGGGTGCATCAGGTGTCTTCATGAAATGCATCCTCCCATCTACTGGAAGGCAACTCCTGGAGGAGGTCCACGCTGGACAATGTGGAATACATGCAGCCTCCAGAACACTGGTCGGGAAGGTCTTCAGGTCAGGATTCTATTGGCCAACAGCAAAGAACGATGCAGCCGAGTTAGTTCGAAGGTGCGAGGCCTGCCAGTACTTGTCAAAGCAACAAAACATGCCAGCACAACAACTGCAGACCATACCAGTAACTTGGCCTTTCGCATGTTGGGGACTGGATATGATTGGACCTTTCAAGAAAGCTCAAGGGGGATACAATCATGTATTGGTAGCAATTGACAAGTTCACTAAATGGATAGAATTCAAGCCCATTGCCTCCTTAACCTCTGCTAAGGCCGTGGAATTCATACAAGACATAATATTCAGATTCGGGATACCAAACAGCATCATAACTGATTTAGGATCCAACTTCACGAGTTCAGAATTCTTTGACTTCTGCGAGCAAAAGAGCATTCAGATCAAGTATGCATCTGTAGCCCATCCAAGAGCCAACGGGCAAGTTGAGCGAGCCAACGGGATGATATTGGATGCACTCAGGAAAAAGATTTTCGATAAGAATGAAAAATTCGCAGGAAAGTGGATAAGGGAATTACCCTATGTTGTTTGGAGCCTAAGAACCCAACCTAGCCGAGCTTTGCATGGAAACACTCCTTTCTTCATGGTCTATGGGTCGGAGGCAGTGCTGCCCGCTGATCTCAAGTTTGGGGCGCCAAGGCTGATCTTTGAAAGCATAGCAGAAGCTGAGACCACCAGGCTGGAGGACATAGACGTACTCGAGGAAGAACGGTTAAACGCAGTAATCCAATCAGCAAGATACCAGCAGACTCTAAGGCGCTATCACGACAAGGTTGTGCGGCAATGATTCTTCTCAGTAGGGGAGCTCGTCCTTCGCCGAATTCTAACAGGAGAAGGACGACACAAGTTATCACCCTTATGGGAAGGACCCTTCGTAGTAGCAGAAGTCACTCGGCCCGGATCATATCGCCTCACTCAGATGGATGGCACAGAAGTTGGGAACTCCTGGAACATAGAACACCTGAGAAAGTTTTATCCCTAGCCGTACCTCAAAACTGCTGGGATAACGGTGATGTACTCTGTAAAGTGGAAATATGTCATCAATAAAGAAAAGGTCTCAAGGATACTCAATTTATTTACGATTGACTTGCATTCTTACTTAACTCAGGGTGACCACTATGCCCTGCTAACGGAGCAATCGACTTAAGTCGGCAATGACTTAAGGCGGTGCAACATGCTCACGCTTACTTAACTCAGGGTGACCACTATGCCCTGCTAACGGAGCAATCGACTTAAGTCGGCAACGACTTAAGGCGGTGCAACATGCTCACGCTTACTTAACTCAGGGTGACCACTATGCCCTGCTAATGGAGCAATCGACTTAAGTCGGCAACGACTTAAGGCGGTGCAACATGCTCACGCTTACTTAACTCAGGGTGACCACTATGCCCTGCTAACGGAGCAATCGACTTAAGTCGGCAACGACTTAAGGCGGTGCAACATGCTCACGCTTACTTAACTCAGGGTGACCACTATGCCCTGCTAACGGAGCAATCGACTTAAGTCAGCAGCGACTTAAGGCGATGTAACATGCTCGCGCTTACTTAACTCAGGGTGACCACTATACCCTACGAACACAGCGATCGGCTTAAGTTGGCGGTAACTTAAGACCAGTACAACATGCTCGTGCCTATATAATTCAGGGGATGATTTCCATATCCCGCAAACAAATTTCATAATCATCATGCGTCATTATTGCTAACTCATTAACTAATAAATTCTGATACAGTGAAAGAGTAATTATGTCATTCGAATGGTAAACTGGTGTCCTCTAACAAACACTCGATCATGCGAACCGTGCGCTTGGAGCACGCGAAATGTTTTTTCTATTTTGCAATGTCTTTTCCAGGAGCAACCGACGAAGAAGGGCGACTCGAGGAATCAGGGGCAGCGTTCACGTCAGCCCTTATATCTTCGGGAACAACCACGCCGGGTCTCCTCATCAAAATTCGTCCCGCCCGAATAGCCTTGTCCAGGGCTTTGTCGCGTTGGGCCTTGAGAGTAACAGAAGTTTCTTCAGCAGTTTTAACAGCCAGTCGAGCACTCTCTAACTCCTGGGCAATGGATTTTTTGGAAGCCCGGAGCCCTTTGATAGTAGCATCCTTCGCTGATATCAACTGCTTAAGCCGGGTTACCTCCTCCATGGATTCTTGCAGCTTACGACGATGAAGGTCTAATTCTTCCATGGTGAAGCGATGACTTCTTTCCAAAATGGTCAGTGAATTGCTAGAATCTCGATACAACCTGTCAAGATTGTCACGAGAAGCGGCAAGGATACGTTTTTCTTCCTGCAAGCACAAGTCAGTTCCTTCAAAAACCAGGCAAGTAATAGGAGCGCAGTAAGGCAAAGCACAGTTTCGTATATCACCTTTTCAGAGTCGAGCTGAGCATGCAGGGAAGAACTCAACGCATTGGCATCATCTAAGGCGGCAGAGACCTGACTCAGCTCAATCTGACTTTGAGAGTACTTTTCCTCAAGATCAGTGCATCGCTGAGCCAACTCAGCCTGATCTTGAGAATGTTTTTCCTCAAGAATTGCAATCTGTCGAGTCATTCCTAGCAAGAGGTAACCAAACAAAACGAGGTCAGAAGGTAAAACAGTCCACAACAAACGCGAAGAAAAGAAAAAGGGCACTAACCAGCGTTAGTTGCCTCCAACTCGGATACACGACGATGAAGTGACACTGGATTCCAACACGAAAGAGACGAAGCCACTTCTGGGACAGGAGCACCCTGCAATCTCAGCTGGCTGGTCATCCCATCCACCAAAACCTGATGAGAAGAACAGATGAGCATAATGGCAAAAGTTCATGCAATGTAAAAATCAAGCCAAAAAACAGCACAGTACCTGGAGGTTGGAAAAGAATGAAGGGATCCCCAGATCAGGAGAAATCAGCTGATAACCAGGCGCAAGGTCACCACCCGAAGCAGTTTGCAACGGAACGGTGGGAATCAGTTCAGCGCCTTCAACAGAGCCGGACACCCGATCAGCGGGGACGCTGCCCTCTAAAGCGACGCCCTGGTTCAAAGTTTGGGCCACCACCATGCAGCCAGAGTGTGGAGGTGACCCCGCGTGAACGTCCATGGAAGTGCCGGAAGGAGACCCCGTCTGGGCACCCTCGGGGGCTGGGTCATAGTTGGCACTGCCCACTTGAGCTGGATCATCCCCGGCAGCACCCTCGGGGGCTGGGCAGTGGCTCGCACTCTTCGCCCGAGCTAAGTCATCCCCGACGACACCCTCGGGGGCTGGGCATGTGTCAGCACCATTCTTGAGGTCCAGACTCTCCGCAGTAACCACCTCTAAGGTTGACGGGCCCTCGGCTACTTCCATGGAATCAGGACAATCCAAGTTAGCATCCCGACCCTCGAGATCGCGCTCTAAGGTTGACGAGGCACGAGATGACCTCAACCCAGCATCCGGCACGGCACCACAAGCTTCCGTTACATCATCATCCACTGGCCCTGATAACAAGTCCTCTGGGACCATATCCTCAAGAGTTTGATCAAAGTCGGCCAGGGATATTTCTTGCAGACCAACGAGGGCAGATAAAGCAGGAGAAGGAACTCCACTACTTTCCCCACTGGCGAGGAATTGCCGACTGTTCTTCCGAGTCAGAGGGACCTCATTCTCTTCCTCTCTGTCGTCTTCATCAGCAACATAGGCAACACCCCCATTGGGATCAACGACGGATGGAGTACACCCATTGGGTTCAGCAACAGACATACCACACCCATTGGGATCAGCATCAGTAAATTCAGGCACAGGAACCTCCTCAGCAGCAGGAACCGAGGGACCAGCACCCTGATCCAAACTAGATACTCGCCGAATACGTCTCTTTTTCTTTTTCTGCTCATCAACAGAAAGATCAGTTTGATTGGTTCGGCAAGGACGCCTCGAACGAACACGGACAGGTCTCTGAACATCCAAGGTTATACCGACCTCTGGGAGAGGCGCCACTGCCAATGTCTCAGCAGGAGTAGCGTCAGAAGAATCTTCAGCCAACATATCAAGCATGGCATTCATTTCTGCGTCATTAGGATCCAAAGGCACCTCGAAATGGACTTGTCGTTCATCATCAGGAATTTTCCCAAGTGAGGCAACCAAAGCATTGACTTCTTCATCAGAGGGCCACGTTCTAAGGCCCAAATTGCCATCAGTCGCAGGTGGATTTGACACGAAAAGAGTGAAGGCTTTGGCAGGAGGCAGATTCCAGGCCGAGTACGCCACCGGAGCACCAACATTGGATACTTTGCCCCTGAGAATCATCTCCAATCGGCTCACCAAATCTGCAGAAGGGATTCTCTTGTTGATAACTCGAGTTGAGTCGGTTAGCCCTTGATACAGATAAGCCGGGTGGACCCTATCTTTCAGTGGCTGAATGTTTTTGAAAACGAAGTCAGCAACTACAGCTTCAGCAGTTAAACCTCTCTCTTTCAATAGTCCAACTTCAGCTAGCAGCACACTGGCTTCGGCTACCTCCTCGTCTGTGGGCGACTCGGTCCAGCTTGGGGTGCGAACGTCTGGCTGTCTTCCCGACCGGGGGGGGAGAGAATTTCCATAGTTATCAACTATAAACCACTCCAGACGCCATCCCTTAATGCTGTCTTTAAGGGGAATCTCAAGATATTCAGTCTTCCGTCCCCGGCGCATCTCCAAACTGGCACCTCCGACCAACTGATGTTGTCCCCCGGCCATCCCAGGGCGACAATGATACAGGTGTTTCCACAAGCCAAAATGCGGCAGCACGCCAAGAAAGGCTTCGCATAAGTGGACGAAGATGGAAATTTGCAGAATTGAGTTAGGGTTCAGATGGGTTAGGTTGATGTGGTAGAAATCAAGGAGACCACGGAAAAAGGGAGAAATAGGAAGGCCAAGGCCGCGGAGAAGAAAAGGAGCGTAAACCACGGACTCGTGGGTATCCTCTGTCGGGACCGTAGTCCCGTGGCAAATCCGCCAAGAACAGAGTTCCCGTGGAGGAAGAACCCCGATGGACACGAGGTGGAGGAGTTCGGCTTCGGAGATGATAGACATGTGGTTACCTGCAAAAGGCAACTGGCTGTTGGGATCGATTGGAGGAATCACCACAGCGGACGAGCTTGCGATTTTCCTCTTGGGAGCCATCTCGATTCTACCAGTGAGCAGATTGGAGGCGAGCGCAGAGAGGATTCGGAAGCGGGAATGCAAGAACTAGGGCGCGGAAAGCAAAGGCGACTAAAAGTGCAGCTCTTATGGGATATTCTCGGACCAGATACCGTTTCAAAAAGTGCCCAGTCATCACCCGGCAGTTATTTCCAAAATCCCAGCATGCCACGTGGTCATTCGGCAGTTATTTCCAAAAACTGGTGGGCCATCTCATCACACGGGTGTTATCCTCAAAATAACTCGGCATTGCCTCTAAAATGCCGACGTCACCACTCAGTCACTCGGCGTTGCCTCTAAAACGCCGATCTCGAGCTCAATCGCTCGGCATTACTTCTAAAATGCCGACGGCGACCTTTAATCACTCGGCGTTGCCTCTAAAACGCTGATCTCGAGCTCAATCGCTCGGCATTACTTCTAAAATGCCGACGGCGACCTTTAATCACTCGGCGTTGCCTCTAAAACGCTGATCTCGAGCTCAATCGCTCGACATTACTTCTAAAATGCCGACGGCGACCTTTAATCACTCGGCGTTGCCTCTAAAACGCTGATCTCGAGCTCAATCGCTCGGCATTACTTCTAAAATGCCGACAACGACCTTTAATCACTCGGCGTTGCCTCTAAAACGCTGATCTCGAGTTCAATCGCTCGGCGTTACTTCTAAAATGCCGACGGCGACCTTTAATCACTCGGCGTTGCCTCTAAAACGCTGATCTCGAGCTCAATCGCTCGGCATTACTTCTAAAATGCCGACGGCGACCTTTAATCACTCGGCGTTGCCTCTAAAACGCTGATCTCGAGCTCAATCGCTCGGCATTACTTCTAAAATGCCGACGGTGACCTTCAATCGGCGTTGCCTCTAAAACACCGGTCTCATGTTCAATCGCACGGCATTACTTCTAAAATGCCGACGTCGACCTTCAATCGCTCGGCATTGCCTCTAAGACGCTGGTATAGCGCTCAGTCGCTCGGCGTTACTTCTAAAAACGTCGATACAGACTGCAATATTGCTCGGCGGCTACTTCTGGAAGCGTCAGTATGATGATCAAGTTGTTCGTCTATTGTCTCAAAAGAATCAGATTTATAATCAAACAAAACGAGTCATCAAGAGAAAACCAAAGTCATTCTTCATTAAGGGAAGTGGCAATACTTACAAATCAACTCATTATGAGTTGATACTTCCCTACTGCTACTACTACTACTACGCTACACTATACTACTCTACTAATACTACTACATTATTTCACTATACTATTTCTAATCTATACTAATATCTAAAAAGACCAGTGGCATCTAGCCACTGGCCCTGCCCCTGCCGCCGCCGCCGCCCTTGGTGCTGCCCCTGCTGCCGCCGCCCTTGGTGCTGCCCCTGCTGCTGCCGCCCTTGGTGCTGCCCTTGCTGCTGCCGTTGCCGCCGCCCCTGCCACTGCCGCTGCCGTCGCCGTCGCCACCGTCGTCGTCGTCGTCGTCGTCGTCGTCCTCGTCCTCGTCCTCGCCGCCCTCGTCCGAGTCCTCCTCATCCGAGGAGTACTCCGACTCATCCGAGCCCTCGAGCCCGGAGCGCTCGACGGCCCGGATGTACGTCCAGACCTCCGCGGCTATCCCCTGGGAGTCGTCCGAGTCATCGGACGACGCCGGGGGAGAGACGGGAGCCGGAGACCCCTCGGACTCGGAGGAGAACTCCTCCTCCGAGTATTCCGAGTCACCGAAATCCTCCGATGGAGGAGTCGGCTCGCGCTTGCGCTTGTTGTTTTTGCCCATGGTGGAAGCAAGCGGGAAAGAAGAGAAGGAAGCAGTAAGGAATAGCGAAGAGATGTGAAGAAACCAGAGGGGCAACAGCGTTATTTATAGAAGAGAAAGGCAACCGCTCACCTCCAACCGCGGTCACTGAACAGTCGCAAAGCATTCAATATGCACTTCCACCCGTCCGAAGACACGTCAGGCGGCTGACGCCGTTTCATGCAGCACTACACCCATTGGGACTCCAGTCAACAGCGCAAAGGGTATGATTACACTCGTCGTCCCATCACATTACAACTCAGAAGCAGCCGGCTAAAACACTCAGCGTACCAAGTCGTCCCTTGCCCACACCCATTGGGGGGGGACGCCCAGGAATTGTCAGTATATTTTTCAAAATGGTCACATCTGTGCAGAGCATGCAGTGAATGCCTCAAGACAAAAATGAGATATCAACAAGAGTTAGAGGGAAGCCAAGTATAGCCAGCAGAGTGTAAAATATGGTCGACAGACACGACTTGAAGACTAGACAGAGAACGTCCATCGAATGTCCAATCAGTCGCAGAGCAAATAAATTACGCTACCTAGCAAGATATGGAAGGATTGCAAACTCGGCTGCAAAAGACAAAATACATGCTGACCTCTGAAGCATAATATTGATGACATAGCACGGATGACATCATGCCAACTTTTTTATAAGCAGAAAGAGTAATCTTCAGCAAAAGGACATAAAAAGAAGACCTTCAAGCGAATTATCCTCAAAAAATCCACTTGAAGGTCGGGGGCTACACCCATTGGGTGCACCTTCGGTGCACCCCATGGATTATCATTCTAAGCCGAGATAGTGCCAATTTCTAAGAGCATGGGACAAGATTAAAAAGCCAATCCTCAACCGAAATGAAGGAACACAAATGGAAATAATCTCTACTAAAGACCTTCGAGTAGATTATTTTCTAAAATCTACTCGAAGCTCGGGGGCTACACCCATTGGGTGCACCTCCGGTGCACCCAATGAAGTTCAGAATCCTACAAATAGGAATGCCGATCTCTAAGGCACAGGCACGAAACTAGGTTTTGGTCAACAAGTGATCGAAGCAGGAGAGAACAACAGGAAGCCATCTTTCTTCAAATCACCTGCAAGTTGGACCTGAGATCTTCGGGTTGATTACCTCTAAATTAACCCAAAGATCGGGGGCTTGTGGGGGATAGATATCCCCCGGGTCCACTGAAAGAGTAAAGGACCTCACGAAAGGCCCGAGGGCCCAATAAATCGTAAGGTTATTCTTTCGTGGGCCTGGGGGAAACAACCAGCAAAGCAGAGCGACGTGAGGCCGGATTGGTGCAAACCCGGACGGCCCATAGCGTCGAGCGAGTGGCCGCAACGGAGATCCGACTTTCCCGCGCTGGAGCCTCCATGCAACGAAGCCACGTGAGGATAAGTCGGCGAGGGTTACGTAAAGGATAATCTCAAGAGGTTCACTATCTTTTAGCCACTTGTTGTTATCTTATCCATGTGTACTGCCCCACGGTCGAGTATATAAGGCCTAGGGGGCACCCCTTCAGAATGATCGACCCATTCTTTAGCCACCCACATCAACTCTCTGTATTCTCGATCCAGAGAGCTCTCTTGTAACCATATCCACCAAGCATACTCATCAGGACGTAGGGTGTTACGCGTCACTAAGCGGCCCGAACCTGTAAATCTTGTCCACCGACCCTCGTGCGATCGGCACGAACCATTTTGCTACAGTTGTTGACACCTTCCTACTCCTAAAACACCTTGAGGGGCAACCCCGGGTGTGCGGTCGGACCCAAAACACCGACATCGTACCCTCTGTTCTGCAGAACCTGCAGGCATTTGGCACAAGGAATTAGCACCTGGGGAGCTGTTTGGCCGCATGGGAGTGATGAGTGAGTGAGTAGACTAGAGTAGAGTAGTCAGGATTTCTTCACCTCAGGGGCAATGTAGTTGGGGCTACCGCAGGTTGTGTGCAGCAACCCATCGTTCTGGAAGTAAGAAAGAAAGACATCAGGCAGCACGATGAGCGATTTTGATGTTGCGAAAACCATTTGATAGAGAACTGTTTATCATATAGTAGTACCTACCCCGAGATGTTGCGGTAAAGCGCTGAGCCCAAAATCAGAGACCTTGATGTTTCCCTTCCGGTCGACAAGAACGTTCTCCAGCTGTGAACAGGTGGAACGTGGATTAGGGGAAAGGACCAAGGCCACGGACACAACAAAACTTAACTGATAGGAGCGGAGCGGGATGAGGAACGTCCGGCCGGCACTGCACCTTGAGGTCTCTGTGACAGACGCCCTTTTCATGGCAGTAGCTGACACCATCAACCAGTTGCTGGAAGAGCCTCCTTGCCTCCTGCTCCGGGAGCTTTCCCTCACTGGCCGCCTGCTGGTCAGTTGCCGTTGCAGCAAAAGGGAAGCAACAGGAGGGGGATCAGACGAGTAGTATAGTTGTATGGGAGTGGTAACGGCATCGGACAAGGAGTGTAGCCTGACTGATCACAAGGGAGGAAGAACGAATGGCCGGGGCGGCTTACAATCCTGTCCAGCAGCTCGCCGCCGTTGACGAGCTCAAGCACCATGTAGATCTTCGTCTTGCTGGCAGCCACCTGGATCAAGAACACACGGTTAGGAACACTGTTGAAACTCTGCTCGGCTCGGCGCCCCGTTGGCCGTTCTGGTGCGGCGGGCGGTGGCCTGGGTGCTCGGGCGCTCGGCGCACCGCTCGGCCGGCCTAGGTGCTCGGGCGCTCGGCGCACCGCTCGGCCGGCCTAGGTGCTTGGCGCCCTGCTCGGCCGTGGCCTGGTGGTTGGCGGCTGGCCGTGGAGCCATGGTCCGTGGAGAGTGGAGAACGGTAGCAGCTAGCGCGGCTGGTGGGCTTGGCGGCTAGGGTTAGAAGGACAGGAGAAGGTGCTAGGAGGCTAGGGGGCTGGGGGTTTTCCGCTGGGAATTGGGGATGCGGGACCGCGGGAGCGGGATGCTAGGTGGCCCGTGGGCTATGGCCGGCTAGTGAGTGACTGGGTGTTTGGGTCCACATGTTATATCTATTTTTTATTTGTCACAGATGAAGATCATATGTACACTATTTGTTCTTGTAGTTTAAACCATTTGTATTATAGATTTGTACCTATTATTATCTAAGGTTTTATTTATTTATTATTATGAAAATTCCTATTGTGGTGACCACATTGCTATGTACAATAATGTATGTCAAATATAATAGCCTTTGGCAATGAATCAGCCCTAAATGGTGGGTCAGGCGAGCTAACATAGATAATAGCATTTTTGTTAAAACAATTATCATATGCCTATGACATATGTGCATTGTCATGAAATATCATCATTATTATTATGATGAAAAGTTATGACGATATATTCTTATAAGATTTGATAGTGATCCTTACTCTATAGCGACCCACCGCTAGTCCCCGACGACATCTATAGCGACCAACCATAAGTTGTTAAATTTCTAGTCTTTTAGCGACCAACCGACCGTTGCTACAAAAGGATTTAGCGACTGACCATCGGTCCCTAACCTTTAGCAACCAACAGTTGGTACCTAATAAGGGTCGCTAAAGATCAACCGTCGTGTAGTGCTCCACGGGAGAAGAACATGTGGTTCAAGAGGAGCTACACAGCGAGGAGTTTGACTTGATCTAGGTGGCATCTCTCAGTTGACTTATTGGCGCCAAGGATGGACTTTAGCTCGTTTTATATTTATCTTTTATTTTGTAAGACTTCCGCAATGTAATAAGTACTCTGATGTTATTTTGACATTTATCTCTATACACTATGTTATTATATGTGTTGTCTTCTTTGGTGCATATATGAGATGCACCCGGCTTTGTCCCTTAAATCCGGGTGTGACATATCCCGTGCGTGTTTAGCCAACTAATCGCATGAGATACACATAGGAACGGGTCCAGACCTCCCCTATATATATGAAGGGGTACTACCAATTGGCGAACAACACAATCGATCTAAATCAATACAATCTACTTTACTTGCTTGGTGTTTAGCCAACTAATCGCATGAGATACACATAGGAACGGGTCTAGACCTCCCCTTTATATATGAAGGGGTACTACCGATTGGCGAACAACACAATCGATCTGAAGCAATACAATCTACTTTACTTGCTTGGTTCTTCATAGCATTAGGAGTAAGTTTAGCTTTCCCTAATCCCAAATCTCCATCCCTCTTCCACTCTACGTAGTCTAGGGATGTTCGGGTGGCTTGTTGACCACGAGGCACCCCCTAGAACTGTCGTCCCCAATAGGGTCCCTCTTAGGAGGCGAGTTCTAGGGTTTTCCGAGGAAGAAGATGACTCTACGCTGTTGCAGACCATCCGAGGCTGTGGTGTGGACCGTCTGATGCGGCGCAGAGAGGACCGTTTCTGCAGCAAGGTCGCGGACCGTTCAGCCCATGCCACAGACCGTCTGCACTCCCACAAAGAGCTTCACCATGGACCATCTACAGCGAGGCCAGTGCAACATGTACATTACGAGCCTCTTTGGCTTTCTCATGATGAATGCATCAAAGTGGGTCCATGCTTCACCATCAGATGCATGTAGCATCTTGTTAGAATTATATCGTTTGCCATTTTTGTGTGATGTCATCTGTTTCGCAAATTCCTCGGTCATGTATAGCAGCTGAATCCTCTGTATGAACGAAAGGTGATGTAGAATTGTCATGGGGATGTCAAGCTCCGTCCTTTGTCTACCACCACAGTCTACCTACATGAACCTAGAAAATTTACACTTTGAAAAGTACTTTGCTTCCATGTATTCTTTTCTAAATAGGACGCACCCCTTTGGACAAGCATGTATCTACTCATACATCATCTTGAGTTCACGAAGGAATTTTTGTGCCTCGCGCATGCTCATTGGTAGAATGTGATCATCCGAAAGTAGACTGTCAATAAACCATCGAAGGTGTTTCGACTTAGGCTATACTGCGACTTTAACATCATTATACGTCTAATGGCATCCAATTGAAAAACCTTTGTCTTGTTATGAAGTGGTTTATGTGTCATGTCAAACGTGTCGTAGAATGCCTTTGTGGTTTCCTCTGGATCATCCTCCGTACGTCCTTCAACAAATTGTGCCTCATGATAGTCATTTAACATGTTTGCTACCCCCATCAACATCAAAATCCTCGATATATTGTAACACCACCTCCTCTCTTATACAATGTGCTTCACCATGGAAGATCCACCTGGCATAGTCTGTCATATATCCATTCTTCCAAATATGTTCTCCCATGACCCTCCTTGGTTGCCTTTTCCTATTTGCATATTTGCTGCATGAACATGGAACTTGACTCACTCCTTTAACAGCTTTAGCAAATGCTCGTTCCAAGAACGCATCGGTCTTGTAGATCCATTCATTGGTGACATCACCCCTTCTTACGTAGCCCGTGTACATCCATTCAAGGTCCTCTAACATATATAGCATAGAGTAATATAAAACTCTTTCGCATCTACACTATGTTCCTACTTTCTAATAGGTGAGGATATGTCCTAATGCCACCCAAGGTTGCGTAGATGGGGTTAGTTTCTATGCTCTACTCTGATCTGAGATAGAGTTTCGATAGCACCTCTCCACTATTATCTAAATACACATCCTGGCAGGGAGAGTGTGTTTCTAGAGAACAATAGTGAGGTGATGTCGTAACTTTGTGTTGAATCGGAGCAAACCATGGAATCTAACCCCTTCTACGCATTCGCGGACTGTCCAAAAAATATGGACAATTTGAAACAAATACAATTATATATGTGCAAAGATCTACATATTTGCAATTGTATCTCTTTCGAACGAGAGATGCCTAACTGGATTACATAATCTACGACCATGATACTAATATAGAGGTTAGACCTAAGATGGCGGTGGAGTCAGGCTAGCGGTGTTGTGGCTAGTCGGTGCTGTGACGACGCGATAGGGTGCAGGCAGAAACACAATGGCTAGGAGACAAGTATCTTCTCTACAAAAAAGGAACACAAGGTTGTCAACATAAAATTTCAAGAGCACCTCCATTGCACAGTGAGGTTTCCAAAACCTACAAATGAAACTAACACCATAATGATTGACATGCACATGCACATATATATCAACAACATGGTGGCTGATAACCACAAATATACATCTCAGTCAAATATATTTTGATGCCAAGATGGGTAGAAAAAAACATTACGTTGTTTCTTTATCAATTGAGTCAATTTCTTAGAATATGTGGGTTCCTCTTACCTCGCCTTGCTCAGTTACTTCTATTATTTTGTTTGTTTATAGGATAGAACTTTATGATGCCATATAAAAGGCATCACTTGTAGTTATTATTCTTTTGCTCCAACGCGCTATATAATATTCTTGGAATTGATTTAATACATAAGATTGTCTAGTTTTGTTATACAACATTATTTGTTTACAAATAATTCTTTCCGGGTATCTTCTTATATTGATTGTTAATAACAACATTACTAAATCACAACAAAGAAAGATTTGAGCTAAAAAGTTTGGTTCAAAATTCTAACAAAATTTTCTTACAGTGTGCAGTGGCAAGGAGGACGGCGACTATGGTGGTGGCGTTGGTGGCCGGGAGGCGAGAGGTGGCTGGTGGTAGGTTCCGGTGGCAGCGCTTGGTGGTCGGGAAGGCGAGCGGCGATGATCAGAGCGCGCAGGGGCGCGGAGGTGACCGACAACACGGGACGCGAGGGCATGGAGGCGGCGATGACACGCCTAGTGTGCATGTGTGTGACCGAGCCATGTGCTTGGTTAGGATAAGTTAAGGTTCTTTAACGAATGCCCCACATCCGACACTCGATAAAGTTTTTTTAAAATACTTTATCGAGTGCCCCTTGATAGACATCGGGAAAAGAAGGCTCCACACACCCAGTTAGGGTAGGTTAAGGTTCTTTGTCGAGTGCTTAGACCAGTCACTCAACAAATATATTTTTTATTTTTATAAACATAATGTAGAGTCTCCCCTAACAAGCACTCGCCATCTTTGCCAAGTGTTTTTTCCTGACACTCGGCAAAGTTTATTTGATTTTGTTTCTTTTTTTCCAAAACTTTTTGTACTGTGTTTCTACAATCTCTGACCTGCATGTTCAGTTTTCGCACATTTCTTAAAGTGTTTGCTATATCTATTAGATTTAGTTCATTCAATTGAATTTCGTGGGATAATTCAAATCTGAACTGCAAGTCACTCGAATAATGGAAAACAGTGAATGCAAAAATGATATTCATGTTATTGAGCATAAGTTGTGGTCTTATTTAGGAACAAATTAGAAATTTCAAACATCATGTTCATGAAACATGCCCACGAACTTATCCAGTTGTTTTCAAATTGTATAAAATACAAACGAAGTCAGAAAATCATGAAACTTACCGAGATATCATGATATCATATGTAGAGATTATGATAAAAATTTGGCACTGTTCTGTGAAAGTTGTCACACACTATTTGTACAAACCTAGTCGACTTTCACATGGAATAATGAAACTTCTACGGAGGCTTACTAGGTTTGTACATATAGATAAGTTTCATGATTTTCTGGCTTCATTTACGATTTATAAAATTTGAAAACAACTGGATCGCAAGTTTGTGGGCATATTTCGTGAATATGATGTTTGAAATTTCTGGTTTGTTCTTGAATAAGGCCGTTACTTATGTTCAATAACATGAATATTTTTTTGCATTCATTGTTTAACATTATTCGAGTGACTTATAGTTTAAATTTGAATTATCCGGAGAAATACAAATAAATGTACTAAATCTAATACGTAGCAAACACTTTGTGAAAATGTACCAAAAATACATATGTAGGTCTAGAGACTGTACAAACACGACACAGAAAAATTGGGAACAACAAGAAAAAACAAATAAACTTTGTCGAGTGTCAAAAAGAGACCCTCGATAAAAGTATTTTTTTGTCGAGTGTCTATATATGATACTCGACAACATGACTTCGCCGAGTGTTTTTCTTGGGCACTCAGTCATAGTTAACGATCATCAGTTGCTGTCGGCGCTTGGCAAAGATGTATTTGCCGAGTGCATTTTTATGCCGAGTGTTCAGATCTTGATAAAAGGGTGTTTTCCGAGTGTTCTTGTTTGCCGAGAGGGACACTCGGCAAAGTTAATCTTTGTCAAGTGTCTGACATTTCGCTATCGGTAAATCACTGGGCACTTGTCAAACAATATCATGAGAGGAAAGAAAGTGCTTACTACACTAATAGCTACAATACATGATATAATCATCGGTGTCCACCGTTAGTTTCCCCGCATCCCATGATCTCCGGCGGGAGACTACTAGCGACACGTTGAATGCCTTCCTCGAAGACGATCCCCATTCCCATGAAGAAATGGGCCTCGATGTGGCAATGGAACGCCCACACTCCAGGGTTGTCGGCCTTGAACCGCAGCGCCGTCCAGCCATATGGATGCACCGCCACCGTGTTCTTCAGTACCGGGTCCTTAAGGTTGTAGGACGCCGGGTGCACCGCCGGGTCGAAGCGGCCGATGCCGTAGCCCAGCACCCAGAAGTCGTGGCCGTGCAGGTGCCACGGGTGCGTCTCGCTCTTGTTGGGTGCCAGCATGTTGGCGTTCTGCAGCACCACGTCGACGACGGAGCCGAACCGCAGGCGGTACAGCCCGTCGCTGGTTGTCGCGTTCGGGTTCTGCGGCGGAGCGTACACGTCGTACCCCTGGTGGGCGTACGTCTCCGGCGGTGGCCGCTGGTCGAAGGTGTCCAGGAGCCCCCGCTTCATGGCCACCAGGTAGGGCGTGTGCGGCAGCGTGAAGGACACGCCGTTGAGCGCCCACTAGATGTGCGCGTCAATCTTGTTCTGTGTGTTCAGCAGGAGGATGGTGCGGTCGGCGCGCGGCGGCGGAGGCTCGACGTGGGCCGGGTGCGCCACCGTCGCCACGCTCTGCTGGAACCGGTACATGGTGTCGTTCCAGGCCGGGCCCGTGGGCGGGGTCGTCGACGGCGGTGCGCGGTCACCGCTGTAGCTGAGAATGGCAGTGCCGGTGGGCGTAGCAGGCTGGCGGCTGACGACGTTGGAGGCGAGCCAGTAGTTGCGGTTGGGGTCTTGGTCTGCCTTGATCAGCACGGAGTAGGTCTCGCCGGAGTAGATGTTGAGGTTCTTCACCACGAACGGCTTCACGTAGTGCCCGTCCGCCTCCACCACCGTCATTTCGTGGCCCTGATATCATGCATGCCATGATCAATTAGACGACGAGTTATTTGGTGGATCAGATAAAAAATGAGACAGTGTTTGGTTTGAAGAATCAATTTATTAAAGATGAGGTGGTACATCATAAATCCATTATAGAGATTTGATGGAATAAATTCATTTATCATATTATTACTAATTATTAACTTATGAGAAATGAAATGATGATAGATCAATTTATTTTATTTCATAAATTAAAATCAAACAAGAACCGAACAAGAAGTGAGGAGTGAGAAAATGATGTATTAACTTATTTGTTTAAACCAAACACGCTATTGTGGATGTGTGCGGTCAACGAACCATTTGAAGGTCAAGATTTACATTTCAATTGCTCGATTCAAGAGTGAAATGTTTGTTTATTTGTGCTCATCTTAAACAGCAAAGTTAGATTTGGACCATTTTATATCTATATAGTCACAAAACAAATATACCGTGAAAACCTAGAATATAAGTCTAGCGATGGTATAGTTTTTGAACACTAAAACTTAAACACTAGTATAAAGAAGCTCTATAGTGACAGTTAAAAACCGATTTGCACTGAGTAATTTTTCTTCACAGGCGGTTAACTAAGAACAGCCAGTGGAAATGGTGCTTCAGTTAAGACAACCGACAGTGGTAATCCTTTTCAGGAAACATAAACTGCGCTTCTAAAATAGCAAGTTGCGACATTTCACGCAAAATTCACGTGCTACACCTATGTGGCTTAGTGGGAATCGAACCCACAACTTCACTCTCGTGTGTAGCCCCCACCTCCACTCCACCTATACTTACTCCATGTCTAGATAACAGTTTTGTTGTCCATATATTGGAACAAACTGAGTATAAATTGATTGTTTGAGGCCGTAAATGAATTCAAAGAAAAAAAGTTGTGTCGGGGATACGGTCCTCGGTCCCTAGGGTCCATCGGTTAGCGAGCAAAATAGGGAGAGGTCTCTAGCAACCAGGGCCCACTGATCAGTCAGAGGAGATAGATTAACGTCTACACTAGAAGAACCCATCCCGGACAAACCCCACCGAGCCCAGCGTCGGGTGTGGCAGAACCTAACACGAGAGTCGTGCATGTGGAAGGGAAACCACTCGAGTGGATCCCATGTCTAGTCCGAGACCGACCCATCATAATTGATCGACTGCATTAACTGCGTCCAGCGTCGAGCCACAACGAAGGCGTCGATCTGCCTCCACTCATGGCCTACGAACCCCTCGGGCCGTAGAGCACTCATGACCTATGAACCCCTCGGTCTGCGGCGCATTTATGGCCCACACATTCCTTGGCCAGCGACACACTCATGACCTATCGGGAGTAGGCTTGAGTGTGCAAGCTACTGGCAGGGCGCAACACGGCGAATCGTACTGAGGTTCATAGCCCGAATGATGGCGCTCGGGCCCCACGATGCCTGCGCCATCCACAATAAAAAAAATACGATACAGTCAGACGACCGCGAGCACGCATGGCTTTGCCCCATGGTAGAACGCCCAATTTTACCATCTCCTAGTGGCTCAAGCCACCGCTGGCCAACCCCCTCCTTGGCCTATAAAAGGAGTAGGCCGACCCCCAAATAAGATGATGCTTAGAAGACCGACGAACAGGAGGAGGACTGGGAGGCCGGAGCCCCACCACCAAGCCAAGACTTAGCTATGACTCCACCGTGTAACCACCTCCACCACTAATAAGAGACTTGGGAGCCTCTCCACCCTCTCCCGCCCGCTTGTAACCCCTACTACGAGATTTGATCATCAATGGTGTCAGTAGCGCAAGCCACCGATGACTGAAAGTTGGGACATTCTGCCTGAACCAGTATAAATCTTGCGCCCACTACGCATGTCGTACAGAGCCCATAACGCGCACTGTAAATTTACTTACCGAAGTGAGGTTCCGAACAACGATACTTGGCGCACCAAGTAGAGGACTTGCGTGTTTACCGGTGAAATTCTTCAAAGCTCTGGATGGCTTGCAACGACGTTGATGTGGTCAGGGCCCCTAGAGCAACCATCCATTTTGGAATTCATGATTTCATTGTCAACGGTAAGGAAACAATGGACAAGGCCCTGGAAGCCCCGATTCCCTTGGCAGGCAATTCACTCGACGTCATTGGAGGCCTTGGCCACACTGGCTTGGTCCCTCGAGAGGTGGTGATCAGTGGCGACGTGCATAGCAACCTACTTTTGCCGAGGTTGTGGGGACGCTAGGCCTCGTCCGGGGCCCATTCTGCGAACTTCTCCCGTCATAACGAGGAGGCGGACGCTTCCCCTATCAAGTAAGATCATCTAGGACTAGGCCCAGGAGTGCCTCATGGTCACCTCGGCAGGGAACTCCTCAATGCTCATGAAGAACCCAAAGGAGGCCCTCGCTAGTGCCGTGGTATATGTCGTGGCGTCTGCCCTACCCTGATTCGACCTCCCATCCTAGGAACCACTGTCGGAGTGAGGCCCCACCTAGGGCGGTTGAGGTTCCATAATCGGGAGGCAGAGGCTATCACAATGTCAAATGGGGTAGCTACGATGAAGCGTTTGGCCAACGCGCGTCGTAGCGGCTGGCGCCCACCACCGCGTGACCTACAGCAGGGTCGGCTCGCCGCGATTTACGCGAGCAAGCTAGAATGTCGTGGCCTCCTCGACGCATTTGGACAAACTCCTCGAGGTGGAAGCTTCGAGCGAACGAAGGACCCACCAAGAAATTCAAGGCCTCCTCAAACTCATCGTACAACAGCAGGCTGAGTTTTCTACGTCATGACAATGGGAGCCGGGGGCTAACCAGTGCATTGCATCCACACTAGCGAGGAACAACGCCTCGGCGGGCAACCGCGCAGACCCGAGTAAGGCACAAAACGGACTGTACCCTGTCGGTGCCTGAGATAGGGCAGAAGAGAGTGGAGCAAGCCTGATCCAGGGAACGAAAGGGAAGTACAGAGGGGGCCAAATAGTATCCATTGGTACAACTGGCACTGTGGGGGCCACTTCAACCTCGATGAGGACCAAAGCCTGAGCCCCCCAATGTCGGGACCATGGGCCATCAGCAACCACATCCTTCAGCCCCAATCAAGGCCATGAGGTATTCAAGGGAATCAGATCCCCACCATTGGCTAGGAGACTACCGGTTAGCATGCCATGCGAGAGGGGCAGATTGTGATGACTTCATAATCTAGAACCTCCCCATATATCTGGCGAATTCGGCCCAAGCTTGGCTCGAAAACCTCAGACCCGGAAGCATCAAGAACTGAGTTGATATCGAGGAAGTTTTTGTTGGAATTTCTAGGGCACCTATGTACACCTATTTACAAATGTTGATGTAACTGTCGTTAGGAGTGATGGTTCATTAGCATTTTAAGGTGTATCTGACGACAAGCTTTACTTGGTAGATTTTACTAAAGAGAATATCAATCTAGATGCATGTTTACTTGCTAAGACTAACATGGACTGGCTTTGGCATCACTGTCTAGCACATGTTGGAATGAAGAAACTTCATAAACTTCTAAATGGAGAACATATGTTAGCACTAACTGACGAATGTTTTGAGAAAGAGAGAACTTGTGCATCATGTCAAGCAGGGAAATAGGTGGGAACAAGTCATCCGAGCAAAAATATAATGACGACGTCAAGACCATTGGAGTTGCTACACATGGATCTCTTCGGGCCCATTGCTTATCTTAGCATTGGGGGAAGTAAGTATGGTCTCGTTATTATTGATGACTATTCCCACTTCACTTGGGTATTCTTTTTGCAAGATAAATCTGAAACCCAAGGAACCCTCAAGCGCTTCTTAAGACAAGCTCAAAATAAATTTGAGCTAAAGGTAAAAAAGATAAGGAGCGACAATGGATCAGAATTCAAGAACCTCCAAGTAGAAGACTACCTTGAGGAGGAAGGCATCAAGCATGAGTTCTATGCCGCTACACTCCACAGCAAAATGGGTTAGTGGAGAGGAAGAACAGGACACTCATCGATATGGTGAGAACTATGTTGGGAGATTACAAGACGCCGAAGCGTTTTTGGTCGGATGCCGTGAATACAGCTTGCCATACCATAAACTGTCTCTATCTTCACCGCCTCCTCAAGAAGACGGCATACGAGCTCCTAACTGGTAACAAACCGAATGTTTCTTACTTTCGTGTAGTTGGGAGCAAATGCTACATTTTTTTAAGAGAGGTAGGCATTCAAAGATTGCTCCCAAAGTCGTTGAAGGGTTTTTACTTGGTTATGATTCAAATACAAAGGCATATAGAGTCTTCAATAAATCTTCTGGTTTAGTTGAAGTCACTAGTGACGTTGTATTTTATGAAACTTATGGCTCTCCAAGAGAGCAAGTTGATCTTGATGACATATATGACAATGTGGTTTCGACGGCTGCCATGAGGACTATGGCGATAGGCGATGTGTGACCGCATGAACAACAACTGCAAAATCAACCTTCTTCCTCGACAATGGTGCAACCCCAACTCAAGATGAGGAATATGTACCTCAAGACGATGGTATGAATCAAGGGGGAGCACAAGAACAAAAAGACAAGGATGAAGAAGAAGTACCACATGCACCTCTAACCCAAGTCCGCACCAACATTCAAAGAGATCATTTGGTGGTTCAAATTCTTGGTGACATGTAATACCCAACTTGTGAGTAATAAGAGATGAGTTAATCTCCTTATGTGTATTGCCCTTTAATCATGAGGAATATTGCTAATCAAATTTAAAGTGTCTAAATTAACTAAAGATACATGAATAACCTATGCATCATGTTGGAGATTTTGACTTGTGCATTAATACAGGTATGAAACGTACAAACAAATTTGAAATTCAAAGACTAGATTTTGAAATGGAGAAAGAAATTCAAAAAAATGAAATAATCAAACAAAAAAAGAATGAACCACCGACTGGGTCGTTACTTTGAATTCGGCCCACCTCCATCTCTTGCATGCCCGGCCCAACTGAGCCCCACGACCAGCCTGTGCGCCCGGCGCCGACATGGCGGGTCCACATACCAGCAACCCCATAGTTGGCGCACTCACTACTCCTGGTGGCCCACATGTAAATGTCTGCGCACACCATCTAGTTCTCTCTGCAGGCTCACGGGCCCATGCGCCGTGGCGCGGCCACCGCGCCCAAGTCACTGTCGTGTGGGCCGTCCACGTCAGTGTCAACTTCTCTTAACCCTCACATTGCGACCGCACTGATTTTGGCGGAGATGTTGTACCCGCCGCCGGGGATCACAGGATGGATACCGGCTGGGGTCGTGGCCCCTCGGACCATAAATGCCGACCAATCATGACCCCCCTCTTCTCGTCTGCTCGCGCCCGCATCCGTTGAACAACACCATAGCCACCATCGCCGCGAGCTCGGGGTCAGGTCTGCCATCGTCGGCCGGCAAGCTTACCGGCGCTCGAGCCTCAGTGCTAGGTCTTGGGTGATCGTGGCATTGTCCCTTGGGTGATCACGACCCTTCCTGCCTCAGGGATGGTGCCACCTCACCGCTATTGCTCGTCGGTGTCTACTGGAAGCTTCCGATCCACACCCTGCTATGGCCAGGGCGCTACGTCGCGACATTCTCGGTGAGACACCTCCTCTTAGGTTAGAAATTTATTGCTCTGTGTGTAGTGTCGTTTAGGATGGGGGGGGTAATCTCCGGGGCGCGTGGGGTGGTGCACCGGTGAGGACCGCCACCAAACAGGGCCACACCACCGCGGTTGACTGTAGGTAGGTACAAGACGGGTGCTCAGCCGTTGATCTCCGTGGCGACGGTTGAGATTAGATCCAGAAAGTTGGGGCGTGGACCGTAGATCTCTCAGTGGGCGGCCGAGATCTAGAACGCAGTATCGTTTCGGCTGAATCAATACGAACCGTCAGCTTTCAATCTGGCGCTTATAAGTCAATGTGGGCAATATTAAATCTAGGACGTGGATTACTGATCGGGTGTCCGTTGTTGCATGTCAGTTCGGTGTGAGTAGTTTTAATCTGGGCCGCTGATCCTCAATCCGAGGGCGGCAGGCGCGTACCGGTTCACATGGAGTGTTGATTTAATCTGGGTCGTTGCCGCTAGGTCTGATGGCTGGTAATTCCCTATACCCCTTCGGCACTACATGATTGCTAAAAAGTCCCTGAAGTTAATAGAAATAAACCCTCTGTCCAACCTAGTGATAAAGTAATTACAGAAGGGCCCTGGATTTTATAGAATCAGCCCTGAGCTTTTTAGAAATCATGCGCGCAGTCTAGGAACCTAATAAATCAGATAAATTAATATAGAAAATGTTTTTAGTGTAAAAAATAATTCCTGAATCTTGTTTAATTCATAGAAAATCCATTTTAATTCCTTTTTAACCCATTCCAGTTGCATTAATTTTGTGTTGATATTGTTTATCACCTGGTAACTCTGTTTATTCATAAAACATAGATTATATTTATTTACCTAGTTTATTCCATACCAACCAAATAAAACCTTCGAAAAATCATAACTTGTTATATGTAACTTCGTATTTAATGATTCTCGAACCTGTGATCTCGTTATGATGCGTAGATTATTATTATGCATTCTGATCTCATGTTTGGTGTGATGTTAATTTCTCCTATACCATGTTTGTTTGTGTTGCTATGAGTAGACGAGCAAGTGACCGAGGACCCTAGTATTCAGCAGGTAGAAAATACTGAGCAGGAGCTCATTGAAGTCATGTTGTGCCCTTGACCACTTTTATTTACCCAATAATATTCTCTATAATCATTTTGGCATGCTTAGGCTTAGTTTTGATGGGACCCAATAGGTCACCTTAGTTTGGTCATCTTTACACCTTGTTTACCCCTGAACTTTTGTGTAGTCTTTGGTATTGCTATATGTGGTTTTGGGTGTTAAGATAATTATTACACATGTTCATGCTTTATTATTGTTATTCTATTCTGTTCATGATAGGACTATTATGTTAATTGTAACATGGAGCTTAACTTGAGAAACACGTGCGGACGTGCCACCACAAGGGTGGAATGGGACACCCTTGGCTGACTAATTAGGAAAGCTAGTGGAGGTCTACCTTACCCGAAAGGGGCAAGGGCAGTAGGGGAGTTGTCGGTGTAGGGAGGTTCTCGAGTTGATTTTTCTGCGATGGCTTTTCTGACGGGGGATTCCTGCATTGCGCTCCCTAGAAACTGTACTGGGTTTTCTGAAGCTAGTGGAACTTTGTAAAGGCCTTATAGTGTTACCCTGCCTCGCTTCCTTGGTAGAGGTGTATGGGATTCATGACCACTTGGCAGATGGGTAACATGACTTGTGGGTAAAGGGTACAACCTTTGCAGAGTGTAAAACTAGTATACTAGCCGTGCTCGCGGTCATGAGCAGCTCAGGACTCTCGCATGATTAATTTATGGAATTAAACTCAATTTGTCATTTGCATCGCATTGTGGTTTTATTATTAAGTTTGATATATTATTACTCCGGTTGGTATATACTTACATTTAGTGACTGCTAATAAAAATTTGACCAACTTATTAAAAGCAATGCTCAGCTTTAACCCTTATTTGTTGATCAGCCTTACACTTCACATGAGCTCTCACCTTTGGTGAGTTCATGCACATTATTCTCCACAACTTGTTCAGCTATGATCTTTTGTGAGCTCACCCTTGCGATATATAAACCCCCCCCCACAGGTGAAGAGCAAGTAGTCCAGGAGGATGTCTACAACGAGGAGTACGAGCTTATCTAGGTGGCGTCTCCCAGTCAGCTTGATGGTGCCAAGGAATAATTATTAGTTCGCTTTATTGTTATCATTTATCTTTGTAAGATACTTCCTCTATGTAATAATATTTGTGACATTTATCTCTATATATTTGGTCATTATATGTGTTGTTCTTCTTTGGCGCACATATGAGACGCACCCGACTTTATCCCTTAAATTCGGGTGTGACATGACATCAGCAAGGGAGTTACTATGCGTTCCCGTATTGCTAATTTTTGTGAGCACTACTCCTTTGTTTCTTCTATTGAGCCTTTCAGGGCAGGATCCGAATTGGATGGTGGCCATGCAGGAAGAGCTCAATAACTTCAAGAGAAATGAAGTTTGAAGCCTGGTGTCACGTCCAAAGAAAAATGTTGTGGGAACCAAGTGGGTGTTCCGCAACAAGCAAGATGACTACATGGTGGTGACAAGAAACAAGGCAAGAATTGTGGCAAAAGGTTATGCCCACAAGTCGTAGGTTTAGGTTTTGATGAGACTTTTGCTCCTCTAGCTAGGCTTGAGTCTATTCGAATTTGATTAGCCTATGCTGCTCACCACTCATTTAAGATTTACCAAATGGACGTGAAGAGCGCTTTCCTCAACATGCCAATCAAGGAGGAGGTGTACTTGGAGCAACTCCCTAGCTTCGAGGATGACAGGTACCCCAACCATGTCTATAAGCTCTCTAAGGTGCTCTATGACTTAAGCAAGCCCTAAGAGCATGGCATGAATGCATTAGAGATTTCCTTATTTCTAATTCTTTCAAGGTTGGGAAAGTTGATCCTACTCTCTTTACAAAGACATGCAATGGTGATTTATTCGTTTTCCAAATTTACATCAATGGCATAATATTTGGTTCTACTAATCAAAAGTCTTGTGAAAAGTTTAGCAGGGTGATGAAACAGAAATTTGAGATGTCTATGATGGGTGAGCTGAACTACTTCCTAGGATTTCAAGTAAAACAACTCAAGGGAGGCATCTTCATCTCCCAAATGAAGTACACTCAAGATCTTCTTAAGAAGTTTGGGATGAAGGACGCAAAGCCCATCAAGACGTCGATGGGAACCAATGGACATTTGGACCTCAACGCGGGAGGTAAGTCCATAGGTCAAAAGGTATACTGGTCTATGATAGGATCCTTGCTTTACTTATGTGCAGTACACCTGATATTATGCTTTCTGTTTACATGTGTGCTAGATTTCAATCTGACCCCAAGGAATGTCACCTTGTGGCCGTGAAGCAAATTCTTTGTTATTTAGTTCATACGCCTGGCTTCAGGCTTTGTTATCCTAAGGGGTCTACCTTTGACTTGATTGGATACTCAGACTCAGGTTATGTCGGGTGCAACGTTGATAGGAAGAGCACATCGGGGACTTGACAGTTTCTGGGAAGGTCCCTTGTGCCTTGGAGCTCTAAGAAACAAAATTCAGTTGCCCTATCCATCGCTAAAGTCAAGTATGTTGCCGCAGGCCAATGTTGCACACAACTACTTTGAATAAGGAAAACCCTCTAGGACTTTGGCTATAATCTAAGCAAAGTCCCACTCCTATGCCATAATGAGACTGCAATTCGATTGGCGGATAATCCTGTTGAACACAGCCACACCAAGCACATAGACATTTGGCATCACTTTCTGAGAGACCACCAGCAAAGGAGAGATATCGATATTTATTATGTTAGAACTGATCACCATCTAGCCGATATCTTCACCAAGCCTTTAGATGAAAGAAGGTTTTGTGAGCGGCATAGTGAGCTAAATATCTTAGATTCATGGAACTTGGATTGATCCATAACATACATGTATCTGTATGCCTTTGATCATATTCTTTTAAGCTTAATTATACTTTATTGCTTATTTTGGTGCTCAAGTTGTAGAATGTCATCCCGAACCTCACAAGACCTTATGCATTCATCTGAGTGGTGGAAAAATGATCCGAATATGCCAAATCCTATTCTTATTTTATTGGTGTTTGATTTTACTTCAATTTGCAAAAGTTGGCTCATATTTGGTTAAGTCAGGAATTTTGAGTTGCTTTAAGTGTGTTGGCATAAATCACCGAAAAGGGGGAGATTGAAAGGGAAATATGCCCTTGGGCTATTTCTAAGTGTTTTTTGGTAAGTTGCACCTACTTTATGTTATTGCTCTTGCACTACTATTCGGCTACTAACTTCTATGTGCAAGGAAAGTGCTACTTGGACTGAGTTTGAGTGGATTGCAAACTGTTATGGATCAAAGTGATAAAGGTATGTTTCTAGCACTTAGTCAATTTATTTAGTTGCTAACTATGTTCATCTAAGTGCTAGGGAATTCCTCAAGATGAGCCAAAAAGAAGCAAAGAAGTTTGGCACAAAATATGAGAAGTTGGACCAAACTGGGAACTAGAACCACCGGACTGTCCGGTGTGCACCGGACATGTCCGATGCTGGCCTGGTCCACTGGCCCAAACTAGTCGCTCTCGGGAAGTTCTCAGGCACGCTGGCTAAAAATCACCAGACAGTCTAGTGTGCTAGGTGCACAACGGCTCCTCGCCCACTCCACCGGTCTGTCATGCAATCAGCGCTGGCCACGTCACCACGGCAACAGTCTGGAGGGTCACCGGGCATGTCCAGTGTGCCACCAGACTGTCTGGTGCCCATCCGAAAAGGAAAGCGGTCAATCAGAGGATTTGGTGGCCGTTGCATACCGAGTGTCCAATGTGCCACCAGATTGTCTAGTACACCGGACATGTCCGGTGACCCTCCCAAAAAGGAAAGTGGCCAATCAGAGGATTTGGTGGCCGTTGCAGACCGAGTGTCTAGCGTGCCATCAGACTGTCTAGTGCACCTGCAGACATAAGGCAATCAACTCCTTCCAAATGGGACTTCAACGGCTCCTAGGCCTCTTGAGGTTATAAAAGGGACCCCTATGCACATGGAATAGTACACCAAGTATTCTAAGAGCACACTACAACTCCGAGACTCCATGACCACGCTGTTTAAAGTGTTTGAGAGATTTGAGCGTGTTTCTGAGCTGTAACTCTGTCGTTCTTATTCTTGCGCTCTTTTCTTTGCTTGTGTGCATGTTGTTGGTGTGGTTGTGCTCTTGTGTGCTTGTTCTTACTCCTCTAACTGAGCTTTTTGATATTGATCACTTGTGTAAAGCATGAGAGACTCCAACGTTGGACATTCCTCACAAATGGGATTGACTTATAAGGAAGACAAACATGGCACCCAAGTTTGATCTTTGGATCACTTGAGAAGGGTTGAGTGCAACCCTTGACCAAAGGAGATCACCACAACGTGTAGTAGGCATTTGCCAAACCATGGAAAAATCGTTGTGCACTTGCATCTTTACTTTCTTGTGATTATTGTCTTCTTGAGTTCTCATATTCACTTGGAATATTGCTCCTAGTTTAACACTCATCTTAAGTGAGCAATCAAGTGAACAGTTCTCATCTCTTCTCTCTACTCCCAAACTTGGTTTTGGTTTACTCTAACGCATATTATACACCAAGTTTCTGTTGTTTTGAGCAAAATTTGTAGGATCACCTATTCACCCCCTCTAGGTGCTCTCACCGCCCCCGAAAGGGTCAGCGAGGAGGATGGCCTGGACATGAGGCCATGGCACCCTCGTGCCTCGGAATAGGCAAACGCCGCCCTGAGGAGCAAAACAAGACTTAACCAAAAGAGGGATAAGAGGAAACCCCGAGATAAGGACAGGTCGGTTGAACCATTTCCTCAAACAATCTTCCCTAGGAGGTTTGCTTCAATCCATGGGCAAAAGGAGGCACTGACTAATAAGGAGCCCCGTGGACAAGGTCGCTCGCACTCCCACCTCTTGGCGATTAAAAACGAGAAGGAACTCGAAAAGCCTCATGCTGGAAAGGGGGCAGAGAGATTCAAGGGCCCTACGACACGGAAAGCTAGGGAATGAAGGTTACTTTATTGCTTTAGGGAAGCAGCATCGAGGTGCAATACATCGTGATCAACGTGCATCACACTCGATTTCATGAGCCGACACCCTAAGCACAACACGACTGGCCACCTCGTTGTAACCTTCTAGCGGGTCTTCTAGCCCTTCATCCAAAAGGGATGAAGGTGGACCGATGATATCCCAAAGATGGTGGCTGGTGCAAATCTCCTCCATCAGCAGCGCCACCGCGGCTCCTCGGTGAACACCAAAGTTGATGATATCCCAGATGCAGCACGGGGCCTTGTCTAAACGCTCGACTAGGGAAGTGTCGTGGGCCCCGATGTAGTCTAGAAGCTGGCCCAGGCGATGGCACAGTTTCTCTAGTTCAGCCCCCCAAGGCGACCAAAATAGACAAAGATGGTAAGAAAAGAGGCAAGGAAGATGGGAAAGGTCGGAGGTCAACTACCTTACCAACAACACGACCATCGGCTTCAGAAAGCTACGTGCAAAGTAGCTTGGTTTTGCCTCGATAGCCACTTGCGCTGCGTGGGAAGCGTTGCAACACCCTGGAGACACATGAGGGAAAGGGAGAGAAGACAAGGAGCCTAGCCGAAGCAGCCCAACGGGTGACAGTGTGACCGCCTGATCGGCGGCGACCACCCTGCAACGAAAGAAGGCGGGGGAAAAATATCAAAGCTTGAGAAGGGTGTTGGGGGAACTCAGATGACGAAACTTACCTTGGCTCATGGCCCACAGAGCGCGACATCCTAGCAACCTGAGATCTGTCAAACAACTCGGTCGGAGGTACACTCAAGGAAGAGACCAAAAAGAGAAGGTCGAGAGTGACCAGCAAGCGAACGACGACCGCTTAGAGTTTATAAAGGGGGCGAAGGCGCTCGACTCGATCCCAGAAGGCAGCAAGCCGCACCGAAAGCAGCCTGGATCCTGGGGGAATAAATACCACGATCACTCGAAAGGCGAAAGGGCAAAACGCCGTCCGACCCTTCATAAGCCCCCAAGAGGAAATATTCTCCCGTTGGGGGCTTGAGGGCTACTATTGGGGATACGATCCTTGGCCCCTGGGGCCCATCGGTTAGCGAGCACACTAGGGAAATGTCTCTGGCAACCGGGTCTTGCTAGTCAGTCGTAGGAGATAGGTAAACGTCTACCTGGAAGAACCCATCCCAGACGAACCCTGCGGCACCGAGCCTAGGGTCAGGTGTGTCGAAGGGAAACCACTCGAGTGGATCCCGCGCCTGGCCCGAGACCGACCCGTCATAAATGACTGATCGTGTTAACTATGCCTAGCGTCGAGCCACAGCGGAGGCACCAGTCCACCTCCACTCATGACCTATGAACCCCTCGGACCGCGGCACATTTATGGCCCACGCATCCCCCGGCCAACGGCTCACTAATGACCTATCGGGACTAGCCCTGAGTGTGCAGGGCGCTGACAAGGTGCAACATGATGGTTTGCGTCGAGCCCCAGGCTATGAAGGGTCATCGTAGCCCGAATGATGGCGTTCGGGCCCCACGCTGCCTGCGCTGTCCACAATAAAGAATACGAGACAACCAGACGACCGCTCGCACGCGTGGCTTTACCCCGCGGTAGAACGACTAGTTGTACCATCGCCTAGTGGCTCCTTTCTAAGGAAGCCACCACTGACCGACCCAGTGGTTCCTTAGCCCGAAACACGCACAATAAATTTACTTGTCGGAGCGAGGTTCGAAACACTGACAAGTTGTCAACTACAAAGTTGAATAACTTTTGAAGTTCTACAACTTTTACTTCGCTACTTTTTGCATCTATCCTAGACCATTTTCAAAATTTGTCAAATTCAGATGCGATTTTTGAGAGCCAAAATGATTTTAAACAAAACAATCATCAACTACAAAGTTTCATAACTTTTAAAGATCTACAACTTTTATTTTGGTGGTTCTTTCATACGAAGTCATTTAAAAAACTCAAAAAAAAAGTCAGGATAAAAATGATTTGTACAGGTGGTTTTCTAGATTTTTACGGGCGGTTTTCTTAAGAAACCGTCTGTACCAATATGATTTCTATTAGCGGTTTTTTTTAAAAAAAAATCGTGTGCCAAAAGGTGTTTTCAATGGCGGTTTTTGAGTTGGGACGGCTAATTTTTTTCACTAGCACTTGATAACCAAAACCGACCGTCAAAATTAAATGTTATCATCGGCATAAAGTTGTTTTCTACTTAGTGCTAATTTCATTTATCCTTGGTGAAATTATACAAAAAATGAATACTACTACACACATATCCTAAGATAAAATATTGTTTGTGGGTTTTTGTTGCTTCCGAATTTGCAGTTTTCACTTGTCGAAAGAGTAAAATTGTATTAAGTGAGTCATCAAAAATAGGGAATTTAGAGTGAAGTTTGAAATAAGTTATATGATATGGAAGCTGCTAGAGACCGTCTAAGAATTATAGAACGAAAACTTCATTGCTGTGACGTGCATATGGAAAACATAAAATTCAATAGGTAATTTCCACGCAGTTGAGCAACTCCGGAGAACAGACACTGAGTCAACAACCTTGTATTGTTGTCCAACAGCTACATTTCGGTACAGTTTCGACGTTTCGTGGTGGTTGACGCTTCCATAAATTTAACAGTATATGAACTACCAAATAAATGCGAGGGTTGGTGAGGAAAATACCACAATAAAAAAAGATTCTAAAAAAACGTTATGATGACCGTCTTTTCACGTTTTCTGGCTAACAAATTATTAGCTAGGATGAGATAGGTCTATTAGCTAGAGATGTTTGGAACCTTAGTTAATAGGGTGGTTGAACATACTAATTTTTTATAGTGCTGTTGGAGCCCGGCCCATTTTGAGCAGGGCGGACGGTCCGGCCCTGAGGTCGGACGGTCCACGGTCCGGACGGTCCGCCTGGGGGCCGGACGGTCCGCGCGTGCGCAGAGCAGTTTAGGGTTCCGAGTTTTGTGCTTCGGTTATTAGCTAGATTCGCGGGATTCACTCGGAAATTTGTTTGTAACGGGTCCAGCCCTCCTCCTCTATAAATAGAGAGGTCTACGGCCGATTTGAAACAACGAATCGAACCTTCAATCAATACAATTTACATTTTATCCTAGGAGTAGTTCTAGTCTAGTTTAGGTTTAGTCTTCCAATCCCCAAATTCTCCGCCTCTCCTCGACTCTACGTCGATTAGAGGAGTCTAGGTCGGTCTACCCGAGCCTAGACACCACCTAGGATCTCTCCTCCCCGACGGGGTCCCTCCCGGGAGCGAGATCCAGGCGCCGCCGGCGATCCTCCGCCGCCCCTGCGTATGCGCGGACCGTCCGGCCCTAGGGCGCGGACCGTCCGGCCGTCAGGCAAGGAACCCGAGCTCCTGTACCAGGTCGCGGACCGTCCGGCCCTGTGGCGCGGACCGTCCGCGCCTGACCAGAGAGCACCGCCGCCTCGCGCCAGGTCGCGGACTGTCCGGCCCTGTGCCGCGGACCGTCCGCACCTAACCAGAGAGCACCGCCACTGGTCCTTTTGAAGTAATTGGCGCCTCCAAAAAGGTGTCAACAAGTGCCCTTAAGTTCATTTTTTTGTCATATTTTTCTTAAAAAATGGATTTCACACTCCAAATATGTCACAAATAACATGAATTCATAAAAAAATATAAACCTTTATATTCGGACGAATGTGGCCTTCTGTGGACGAATGATGGAGTTAGGCGAGCGTCGAGTGGAGACCGACGGTTATGGGCCATACTATCTTTTGCCAAGTTTTAGCTAAAAAAGCTAAAATCCTACGTACCTCAATCTAAATTTGCTTCGATGCAGTAGTATACAAAAAATTAAATATATTTCTTAGTCTTTAAATCAAAAGTGGTTACGTCTTATATATTAGGATGGAAGGAATAATTTAGAATGACATGATGTGAGTATGTGTTACTTTTACCAAACATATTAACATAATATCATTAGTATATGTTATTTAGGATTAACTAACTTAATTTTACCGTACATAATATCATTAGCATATATTATTTAGGATTAACTAAAGTTGTTGGACTTGTGACTTTATGGTATTTTTTGTATAGTTTTTTGGTCTGAAGCACCTTCTGCTATATGATAAATGCGCGATGTTTCATCTGCGTTCGCCACATAGCGTGGTACTAGCCTCCTGACAACGCCGCGAAAATGCTGTTTCCAACAAATGAATCAACAGGGAAACGAAAACTTAGTTAAACAAGAGCAAACGTGCGTACGTACCTCGATCTCAAAGTTGAGAGCGGACAAGGATGTGACGCTGGCGATGCGAAACCGGTAGGTCTTTCCCGGCACGACGGCGAACACCGGCGTGTCACACTCGGGGCTGGTGGCGTTGCAGGTCCCAGGCACGGCCGCCGCCGAGCAATTGAACCTCCCACGGCCATTGATGAGGAGCGAGTGCGGCTCCCCGACCCAGACCATTGGCACGGACGTGAGCCCGACGGCTAGCTCGTAGGTGCTGTTGTGCCACCAGTCGTTGAGCAGCACGTGGTGCTCGTCGTCGTAGGCGAACGGCTCCGCGTCGTCGGCCTTGGCTCCGGGCGCCGCCCTGACGACGACGACGACGACTCCGTACAGCCCCGCCGAGCGCTGCATGCCGTAGTGCGCGTGGTACATGTACGTCCCCGGGCGGTCCACCACGAAGGCGTAGGTGAGGGTGTCCCCGGGGAGGATCGGGCACTGCGTCACCCCCTCCGTGCCGTCCGCCCACGGCGTGCCGATCTGCCGGATGCCGTGCCAGTGGATCGCCAGATTCTCCGTCAGCAGCGAGTTCCTGACTTTCACCTCCACGGTGTCGCCCTGCGTGGCGCGGATGGTCGGGCCGGGCGTCTGCCCGTTGATGGTGGCGGAGAGCTTCCGCACGCAGTCCGGCGATTTGAACTGGTAGCTGACCTCCCACTCGTGGTGGCGCGTCGCGGCACGCGCGAGCGTGGACAGCCAGAGACAGAGGAAGAGGCTGCAGAGGAGGCGCCGCGCCGCCCCCGGCAGCAATGCCATTGTCGGACGGATTGCGGCCAGCAGGCGAGCGCGCTGCTCTGTCGAATTTGTCTGCCAGCGGCTAAAAGCTAATAGCTGTGGCCTGTGGGTGAGATGAAATTGCTAGTATTTGTAGAGAAACATTGCGCGTCTAGAGTTTTATTGCCCAACGATCACTCATTCAGCACTCCTGTTGGCTGCGTATATCCATAAAATGAGCTGATGTTTAGGTCGGGTTGGTGCATACTCTCCATTCGTACGTTCTTATAAGAAGCGTGTTGATTAAACTTTATTAGATTTAACTGTGTCTATAAAAAAATATTAGTAACATTTATATCTCTGAACAAGTTTATTACAAAAAATACATTCAAAGACCTATTTTTCTATATATATTTTTGGTTAAAGTTAAATATATTTAACCTTTTAGGAAGCGAGAGTCACAATCATTTAATAACGGAGGGAGTATATATGTCGTGTTGGTAGCAATAACGTACAGAACTGGAATACTGTGTGCAAACGGATACGGCCAATTTGTAATCAGACTGTTTTTAAAATTATTAGCGTTAAGAAAATAAAATATAATGAACGCACTTTTTTTACGTAGCCGATGTCGAATGCTAATTCACGGTAAACGCCAGTCATCCCTTGATTATGGAGCTGCTAATATATATAGCGTTTTATCGGACGTATAGTACTGGAACTCAAAATCAAGGATGTCTTGAAAAGGAACGCTGATGTTGCCTAAACCCAGTTTACGCGAAATTACGTCGCTCGTCATCTTAACAGTGATGGATAGATGCGGAAATTTCATCCATATCACTAGTAAAAAAAAAGTCTTAAAGTCTGCGTTGCGGTATATTTTTATAGTGAATTCAGTTATCAATCGTCTGTGCTATTTTTATTGATGGTTTCTTAAGAAACCGCCAGTAGAAATCATACTTCTACACGCGGTTTTAAGGATTCGCCTTTAGAAATCATTTTTATCCCTAATTTTTTGAGTTTTTCAAATGACCTCATATGATGAAATCACGAAATCAAAAGTTATAGATATCTAAAAGTTATAAAACTTTGTAGTTGACAACTTTTTTATTTGAAATCATTTTGGCTCTCAAAAATTGCATCTAAATTTGTCAAATTTAAAATTCAAATTAAGCAAAAGACCTCGGATGAAAAGTGTCAAAATGAAAGTTGTATAACTTTAAAAGTTATTAACTTTGTAGTTGACAATTTTTTTATTTGAATTCGTTTACACTCAGTTGGTTGTAATATATGGACAACAAAATTACAAACTAGACATAATGCATGTCATAGGCAGAATGGTAGAGGAGGGTACACACGAGGTTGAGGTTGGATGGTTCAATTTCTAGCAACCGCGTAACGCGCGTATAATGCCAAACTTGCGACTTCTCGGGTGGGGTGGGCCGAATTTTTTTTGTTGTTTTTAAAACTCATTTTATATTTTTAAAAATAATTTTCACTCTTGGTTTTATTACGCCGATCGCCCGTGGAAATCGATTTTCACTGGCGGTTTTCTTAGCTCAATCGCTAGTGGAAATTTCCATTGGCGGCCCTTAGTTACCACCTATAAAAATGATTATTTCCACTGGTGGTTTTCTTAGCTCAACCGCCAGTGGAAATTTCTACTGGCGGTCCTTAGTTACCACCTATAAAAATGATGATTTCCACTGGCTCAGATATGAAGAAGTAAAGGAAGGAAGTGTAATAAAGAAATTGTGAATCCTATGACATATCAACCGTCACTGTCACCGTCAGCATCGACACCACTAGATAAGTAGTTTTACAATTTGTATGTCTATTTTATAACATGTTTGAACTATTTGTATTTGTTGGAAGCCAAAAAGAGACCTAGCGGACGGTCCGGCCCTGAGGTCGGACGGTCCGCGGTCCGGACAGTCCGCGGTGGTGGTGCGGACGGTCCGCGCATGCGCAGAGTCAGTTAGGTTTCCTAGTTTCTCGCGGGATTTGTTACCTAAAACCGCGGGATTAACTCGGGAAATAGTTGGAAGCGGATCCAGACCTCCCCTTTATATAGATGAAGGGCTACGGCCGATTGAGACCCCCAACAATCGATCAAATCAAGTTTATTACTCGTTTTTACCTTATGCATTAGGAGTAGTTCTAGTCTAGTTCTAGTTTAGCCCTAGTTTAGTATTCCAATCCCCAAATTCTCCGCTTCTTTTCGACTCTACGTCGATTTGAGGAGTCTAGGTCGGCCTGCCGAGCCTAGACAACCCATAGGATCTCTCCTCCCCGACGGGATCCCTCCCGGGAGCGAGATCCAGGCGCCGCCAACGACCTTCGTCGCCCCCTGCGCACGCGCGGACCGTCTGGCCCTAGAGCGCGGACCGTCCGGCCATCAGGCAGGGAACGCCAGCCCCTATACCAGGTCACAGACCGTCCGGCCCTTGGCCGCGGACCGTCCGCGCCTGTGCAGAGAGCACCGCCGCCGGTTCTTATTGAGTGTTTGGCGCCCGAAAAATGTGTCAACATACTTTTTGGCGACTCCGCTGTGGACTAGGTGTCTAGACCTGCTAAAAATCGGCCCATAGATGGCCGGTTCTAAGGATCACACCAAGATCTCCACCACCAACATCATCAAGCCGGCCATGGAGGCGCTCCCGGCTGATGACCAAAGACCCTTTGAAGACCTCGTAATGCACGATGAGAAGGAGGTGATGCGGCAATGGAACGAACAACGCGACAAGGAAGAGGCGGAACTGCTGCATAAACTCTCCGAACGGCGCAAGGAGGCTGCAGAAAAGTACTTGTCACACTTCACGGTGGATCGCCACCAGAAGATCATCCGTCAAGGGGAGATCGATATGGAATCTCTCCTACCTCCACTTTAGGGTCCCGCTGTAAGTACTCCAGATCTATCTCTTGCGACTTTCATGGATCAACGAGGAGACCAGTTAAAGCAATATGTAGATGAATCTATTAAAATGCATTTACGTGCATATGAGAAATCAGCTGCTCCTAGCTTTCCATCGCGAGAATCTAATACAGAGCCACCCGCGTCAAACACATCGGCTATAAACAGGTCACCCTTGACCCAGCCATCATATGGTATGCCGATGCACGCTTTCGTATCACCATCACAGCCGCAACCACTAGGCACGCGGCAGGTACTGGACACGACCGGACCATCCGAGCATCATCTCAGACAGTTCGGTTATACCGCGGACCGTCCGGCGTATCTCGTCGGACCGTCCGACCAGATGCAGGCCTGCACACAAAACACTCAGGTCGCACCGTACATGGCCGGACCACCAGGGTACAACCCCGAACAATTCGGCCCCATCATGGACCGTCCGGTGCATCACGCCGGACCGTCCGGATATGTTGCGGACCGTCCGCCATCTTACGTTAGACCGTCCGAATAGGGCATGAACCAGCCGACGTATTACGCCGGACCATCCGACTCTACACGAGTCCACGCGCAGACTGCCCAAGTTGCGCCATATATGGCCGATCCGTCCTGGTACAGCCCTGGACCATTCGGCCCGATCGCGGACCGTCCAGTTCTTTACGATAGACGGTCTGGGTACGAGACTACCCATGTAGCACCATATACGGCTGGACAATCTAGATATACCTTCGGACCGTTTGGCCAGGTCACGGACCATCCGACCTCTTATGTCGGACCATCCGGATATGCGTACGCAGAGCCGAGAGCTGCGCAATACGCACAGTTTCCACCTTCATCGCAGCAACATTATGGTGCCCCACCAGCAACACATTATAATCATACCATACCACCTCATGGACATAGGGATGAATACTGTTCGGCCACAAGAGAGCCAGAGTGAGAGCACCAAAAGGGGGGTGAATAGGTGATCCTGTAACACATGAAACTTAAGCCACAAAAACTTGGTTAAGTGTTAGCACAATAATCGCCAAGTGGCTAGAGAGGAGTCTCAACAAAACACAATAACCACAAAGATATCAATCACAGAGATGGCACGGTGGTTATCCCGTGGTTCGGCCAAGACCAACGCTTGCCTACTCCACGTTGTGGCGTCCCAACGGACGAGGGTTGCAATCAACCACTCTCAAGCGGTCCAAAGACCCACTTGAATACCACGGTGTTTTGCTTGCTTTTCTTAATCCTGTTTGCGAGGAATCTCCACAACTTGGAGCCTCTCGCCCTTACACTTGAAGTTCACAAAGAAGCACGGAGTAAGGGAGGGATTAGCAACTCACGCAAGACACTAAGATCACAGCAAATACACACACTCAAGACCCAGACTTAAGCTCAAAAGACTAGCACACTAGAACGGAGCTCAAATCACTAGAATGTCGAACAAGTGCGCAAAAATGGAGTGTGAGTGATCAAGAGTGCTCAAGGAATGCTTGGTGTGCTCCTCTATGCGCCTAGGGGTCCCTTTTATAGCCCCAAGACAGCTAGGAGCCGTTGAGAGCAATCCTGGAAGGCAGATCTTGCCTTCTGTCGACTGGCGCACCGGACAGTCCGGTGCACCACCGGACACTGTCCGGTGCGGATATCCTTCCTTATTTGGCGAAGCCGACCGTTGGAGTCTGAGAGCCGTTGGCGCACCGGACACTGTCCGGTGCACACCGGACAGTCCGGTGCACACCAGACAGTCCGGTGCACCAATGTGACCGTTGGCTCGGCCACGCGTCACGCGCGGAATCCTCGGCCGACCGTTCCCCCGGCTGACTGTTGACTCACCGGACAGTCCGGTGTACCACCGAACAGACCGGTGAATTTTAGCCGTACGCCGTTAATCATCTCCCGAGAGCGACGAGTTTGCCTGTGAACGGCTCACCGGACAGTCCGGTGCACCACCGGACAGTCCGGTGAATTATAGTCGTACACCGCCGTCGAAGTCCCGAGAGCAGCCTGTTCGCCAGAGCCAGCCTGGCGCACCGGACACTGTCCGGTGCACCACCGGACAGTCCGGTGCACCCAGACCGAGAAGACTTTGGCTGAACAAAGCCATCTCTTTTCCAACTTGATTTTTCCTGTTTCCAGCACTTAGACACAATACATTAGTCCATAAAACAATGTACTAAGTCTAGAAACATACCTTTTGACATGATTTGTACTTTGTCCACCACTTTGCATAGATTAACACAAAAACACTTATGTTGGCACTCAATCACCAAAATACTTAGAAATGGCCCAAGGGCATATTTCCCTTTCAATCTCCCCCGTTTTGGTGATTTATGCCAACACAACATAAAACAACTAGAACAAGTGCAGTATCAATGCAAATGAACACTCAAAATTGTTTTGATTCAATTTTGACATATATGGATCACTCTTTGCCACCACTTGGTTTGTTTTTGCAAATCAAACTCAAATTACTATCTCTAAGTCAAATCCACATGTAGAGACATAAAGAGAGGTATTCCAACAGAAATTGATCAAGGATTTCCAAAACTCCCCCTTTTTCCCATAATCAACACTTCTCCCCACAAGAGGCCAACTTTTGACAAAAGAGACAATAAAAGAGTTTTGACAAGCCAAAAGCTCTAATCTACTATTTTCAAAATTTCTCAAGTGGTAGCTGATCCATCTATTGCTTTGGCCTTTATTTTCTCCCCCTTTGGCATCAAGCACCAAAACGGGATCAATCTTGGCCCCTAAACCCCATTGCCTCACCAAAATCTTCAAATAAGAACATAAAGGCAATAAGAGTACGTGAGATGAACTTGGAATAGGTTACCCTCTCATCGGAGTGCAGTGAAAGTCTTTCATGGTCCAAGTCCACCTTTTCCCTTTCAAACCTCCTTTGAGACTAAATCAAGCAAACTCAAGCAAACGGTTAGTCTCAAAGGGTCAAGTTGTAGCACAACTCCCCCCTAAATATGTGCATCACTTGCACAAGGACTTGTGAGGTCCGGGGAGTGATTGTACAACTTGAGCACCATAGTAAGCAACAAAATGCATAAGGAACATGATCAAAGGCATAAACACATGTATGCTATAAATCAATCCAAGTTCCGCGAATCTAGGATATTTAGCTCACTACGCAGCCTGCAAAAGGTCTTTTCATCTAAAGGCTTAGTGAAGATATCGGCTAGCTGGTTCTCGGTGCTAACATGAAACACTTCGATATCTCCCTTTTGCTGGTGGTCTCTCAAAAAGTGATGCCGGATGTCAATGTGCTTTGTGCGGCTGTGCTCAACAGGATTTTCCGCTATTCGGATAGCACTCTCATTGTCACATAGGAGTGGGACTTTGCTCAGATTGTAGCCAAAGTCCCGGAGGGTTTGCCTCAACCAAAGTAGTTGCGCACAACACTGTCCTGCGGCAACGTACTCGGCCTCAACGGTGGATAGGGCAACGAAAGTTTGTTTCTTAGAGTTCCACGACACCAGGGACCTTCCTAAGAATTGGCACGTCCCCGATGTACTCTTCCTATCGACCTTACATCCAGCATAGTCGGAATCTGAATATCCAATCAAGTCAAAGTTAGACCCCTTTGGATACCAGATCCCGAAGCAAGGAGTAGCGACTAAATATCTAAGAATTCGCTTCACGGCCACCAAGTGACACTCCCTTGGATCGGATTGAAATCTAGCACACATGCATACGCTAAGCATAATATCCGGTCTACTAGCACACAAATAAAGTAAAGACCCTATCATAGACCGGTATGCCTTTTGATCAACAGACTTACCTCCTTTGTTGAGGTCGGTGTGTCCATCGGTTCCCATCGGTGTCTTTGCGGGCTTGGCGTCCTTCATCCCAAACCGCTTTAGCAAGTCTTGCATGTACTTCGTTTGGGAGATGAAGGTACCATCCTTGAGTTGCTTCACTTGGAACCCAAGGAAGTAGTTCAACTCGCTCATCATCGACATCTCGAATTTCTGCGTCATCACCCTGCTAAACTCTTCACAAGACTTTTGGTTAGTAGAACCAAATATTATGTCATCGACATAAATTTGGCACACAAAAAGATCACCATCGCAAGTCTTAGTAAAAAGAGTTGGATCGGCTTTCCCAACCTTGAAAGCATTAGCAATTAGAAAGTCTCTAAGGCATTCATACCATGCTCTTGGGGCTTGCTTAAGTCCATAGAGCGCCTTAGAGAGCTTACACACGTGGTCGGGGTACCGTTCATCCTCGAAGCCAGGGGGTTGCTCCACGTACACCTCCTCTTTGATCGGCCCGTTGAGGAAAGCGCTCTTCACATCCATTTGGTACAACCTGAAAGAATGGTGAGCGGCATATGCTAGCAAAATACGAATTGATTCTAGCCTAGCCACAGGAGCAAACGTCTCCTCAAAGTCCAAACCTGCGACTTGGGCATAACCTTTTGCCACAAGTCGAGCCTTATTCCTCGTCACCACCCCGTGCTCGTCCTGTTTGTTGCGGAACACCCATTTGGTTCCCACAACATTTTGCTTGGGACGAGGCACCAGTGTCCAAACTTCATTGCGCTTGAAGTTGTTGAGTTCCTCAAAAATTAACTAATCTTGAACGAGTAGTTACTCCCTTGCTAATATCACCCAAAATTTGGTCGACGGGATGATCCCTTTGAATCGTTGCTCGAACTTGGGTTGGAGGTGCCGGTTGTGCTTCTTCCTCTTCAACTTGAACATCCTGTGCTCCCCCTTGATCATGCGCCTCCACTTGAGGTACCTGTTCGTCATCTTGGTTTGGGGGATGCACCATAGTTGAGGAAGAAGGTTGATCTTGCTCCTTTTGTTCCAGTGGCCTCACATCTCCAATCGCCATGGTGCGCATTGCGGCCGTTAGAACGTCTTCTTCATCTACATCATCAAGATCAATAACTTGCTCTCTTGGAGAGCCATTAGTCTCATCAAATACAACGTCGCTAGAGACTTCAACCAAACTCGATGATTTGTTGAAGACCCTATACGCCTTTGTATTTGAATCATAACCTAATAAAAACCCTTCTACAGCTTTGGGAGCAAATTTAGAAGTTCTACCTTTCTTCACAAGAATATAACACTTGCTCCCAAATACACGAAAGTAAGACACATTGGGTTTGTTACCGGTTAGAAGCTCATACGAAGTCTTCTTGAGGAGGCGGTGAAGGTAGACCCGGTTGATTGCGTGGCAAGCCGTGTTCACGGCTTCCGACCAAAAACGCTCGGGGGTCTTGAATTCTCCAAGCATAGTCCTCGCCATATCGATGAGCGTCCTGTTCTTCCTCTCTACCACACCATTTTGCTGAGGTGTGTAGGGAGCGGAGAACTCGTGCTTGATCCCCTCCTCCTCAAGGAACTCCTCCACTTGAAGATTCTTGAATTTGGACCCGTTGTCGCTCCTTATCTTCTTCACTTTGAGCTCAAACTCATTTTGAGCTCTCCTGAGGAAGCGCTTGAGGGTCCCTTGGGTTTCAGATTTATCCTGCAAAAAGAATACCCAAGTGAAGCGGGAAAAATCATCAACTATAACAAGACCATACTTACTTCCTCCTATACTTAGATAGGCGACGGGTCCGAAGAGGTCCATATGAAGCATCTCCAAGGGTCTTGATGTGGTCATCACATTTTTGGTGTGATGAGAGCCTCCCACCTGTTTCCCTGCTTGACAAGCTACACAAGGTCTATCTTTTTCGAAATGTACATTAGTTAGACCTATCACGTGTTCTCCCTTTAGAAGCTTGTGGAGGTTCTTCATCCCCACATGTGCTAAGCGGCGATGCCACAACCAGCCCATGCAAGTCTTAGCCATTAAACATGCATCTAGACCGGCCTATTCTTTTGCAAAATCAACCAAATAAAGTTTGTCGTCGAGTACACCCTTAAAAGCTAGTGAACCATCACATCTTCTAAAAACAGACACATCTATATTTGTAAATAGACAATTATATCCCATTTTGCATAATTGACTAACAGATAACAAATTATATCCAAGTGACTCAACTAAAAACACATTAGAAATAGAGTGCTCAGATGAAATAGCAATTTTACCTAACCCTTTTACCTTGCCTTGGTTCCCATCACCGAATATTATTGAATCTTGGGGATCCTTGTTCTTGACGTAGGAAGAGAACATCCTCTTTTCCCCCGTCATGTGGTTTGTGCATCCGCTGTCGATAATCCAGCTTGAACCCCCGGATGCATAAACCTGCAAGGCAAATTTAGGCTTGGGTCTTAGGTACCCAACTCTTGTTGGGTCCTACAAGGTTAGTTACAATTGTCTTAGGGACCCAAATGCAAGTTTTATCTCCCTTGCATCTTGCCCCTAACTTCCTAGCAATCACCTTCTTATTCTTTCTATAAATGGCAAAAGAAGCATTGCAAGCATGATATATTGTAGAAGGTTCACTAACTTTCCTAGGAACATTAACAACATTTCTCCTAGACATATTATGAACAACATTTCTCCTACCAACATTTCTATCATGCACATAGGAAGAACTAGAAGCAAACATGGCATGAGAATCAAAAGCATCATATGCATTACAACTCCTATAAGTATTTCTAGATTGTCTCCTATCATGGTACAAAAAAGCATGGTTCTTTTGCACACTACTAGCCATAGGGGCCTTCCCTTTCTCCTTGGCGGAGATGGGAGCCTTATGGCTTGTCAAGTTCTTGGCTTCTCTCTTGAAGCTAAGACCATCCTTAATTGAGGGGTGTCTACCAATCGTGTAGGCATCCCTTGCAAATTTTAATTTGTCAAATTCACTTTTGCTAGTCTTAAGTTGGGCATTAAGACTAGCTACTTCATCATTTAATTTAGAAATGCAATCTAGGTGTTCACTACAAGCATCAACATTAAAATCTTTACACCTAGTGCAAATCACAACATGTTCTACACAAGATGTTAATTTACTAGATTTTTCTAGCTTAGCATTTAAATCATCATTTATGCTCTTTAAGCTAGAAATTGTCTCATGGCAAGTAGATATTTCACAAGAAAACATATCATTTCGTTTAACTTCTAAAGCAAGTGAATTTTGTGCACTAACAAATTTATCATGCTCTTCATACAACAAATCCTCTTGCTTTTCTAGTAACCTATTCTTGTCATTCAAGGCATCAATTAACTCATTAATTTTGCCAATTTTAATTCTATCCAAACCTTTAAATAAACTAGAATAGTCTATCTCATCGTCATCACTAGAATCATCATCACTTGAAGAAGCATAAGTGGTATCCCGAGTACATACCTTCTTCTCCTTCGCCATGAGGCATGTGTGATGCTCGTTGGGGAAGAGGGATGACTTGTTGAAGGCAGTGGCGGCGAGTCCTTCATTGTCGGAGTCGGAGGAGGAGCAATCCGAATCCCACTCCTTTCCGATATGTGCCTCGCCCTTGGCCTTCTTGTAATTCTTCTTCTTCTCCCTCTTGTTTCCTTTTTCCTGGTCACTATCATTATCGGGACAGTTAGCAATAAAATGACCAAGCTTACCACATTTGAAGCATGAGCGCTTCCCCTTTGTCTTGGTCTTGCTTGGCTGTCCCTTGCGACCCTTAAGCGCTGTCTTGAAGCGCTTGATGATGAGGGCCATCTCTTCATCATTGAGCCCTATCGCCTCAACTTGCGCCACCTTGCTAGGTAACGCCTCCTTGCTTCTCGTTGCCTTGAGAGCAACGGGTTGAGGCTCATTGATTGGACCATTCAGTGCGTCGTCCACGTACCTCGCCTCCTTGATCATCATTCGCCCGCTTACGAATTTTCCAAGGACTTCTTCGGGCGACATTTTGGTGTACCTGGGATTCTCACGAATATTATTCACCAAATGTGGATCAAGAACGGTAAAGGACCTTAGCATTAGGCGGACGACGTCGTGGTCCGTCCATCGCGTGCTTCCGTAGCTCCTTATTTTGTTGATAAGGGTCTTGAGCCGGTTGTATGTTTGGGTTGGCTCCTCGCCCCTTATCATCGCGAATCGTCCAAGCTCGCCCTCCACCAACTCCATCTTGGTGAGCAAGGTGACGTCGTTCCCCTCATGAGAGATCTTGAGGGTGTCCCAGATTTGCTTGGCATTGTCCAAGCCGCTCACCTTATGGTATTCGTCCCTGCACAAGGAGGCTAACAACACAATAGTAGCTTGTGCATTTCTATGAATCTGTTCATTAATAAAAATAGGACTATCCGAGCTATCAAATTTCATTCCATTCTCAACAATCTCCCATATGCTTGGATGGAGAGAGAACAGGTGACTACGCATTTTGTGGCTCCAAAATCCGTAGTCCTCCCCATCAAAGTGTGGAGGCTTGCCGAGAGGAATGGAGAGCAAATGTGAATTTGAACTTTGAGGAATACGAGGATAATCGAAAGAAAAATTCGAATTAACCGTCTTTTGTTTCTCGTAGTCGTAGTCATCCTTTTGGGAAGAAGTGGACTCATCGCTGTCGTCGTAGTATACGATCTCCTTGATGCGTCTCGTCTTCTTCTTCTTCCCATCTTTACATTTGTGGCCCGAGCCCGAGTCGGTAGGCTTGTCATCCTTCGGCTCATTGACGAAGGACTCCTTCTGTTTATCATTGATCACGATTCCCTTCCCCTTAGGATCCATCTCTTCGGGCGATTAGTCCCTTTGTGAAGAGAACGGCTCCGATACCAATTGAGAGCACCTAGAGCGGGGGGGGGTGAATAGGTGATCCTGTAACACTTGAAACTTAAGCCACAAAAACTTGGTTAAGTGTTAGCACAATAATCGCCAAGTGGCTAGAGAGGAGTCTCAACAAAACACAATAACCACAAAGATATCAATCACAGAGATGGCACGGTGGTTATCCCGTGGTTCGGCCAAGACCAACGCTTGCCTACTCCATGTTGTGGCGTCCCAACGGACGAGGGATGCAATCAACCCCTCTCAAGCGGTCCAAAGACCCACTTGAATACCACGGTGTTTTGCTTGCTTTTCTTAATCCCGTTTGCGAGGAATCTCCATAACTTGGAGCCTCTAGCCCTTACACTTGAAGTTCACAAAGAAGCACGGAGTAAGGGAGGGATTAGCAACTCACGCAAGACACTAAGATCACAGCAAATACACACACTCAAGACCCAGACTTAAGCTCAAAAGACGAGCACACTAGAACAGAGCTCAAATCACTAGAATGTCGAACAAGTGCGCAAGAATGGAGTGTGAGTGATCAAGAGTGCTCAAGGAATGCTTGGTGTGCTCCTCTATGCGCCTAGGGGTCCCTTTTATAGCCCCAAGACAGCTAGGAGCCATTGAGAGCAATCCTGGAAGGCAGATCTTGCCTTCTGTCGACTGGCGCACCAGACAGTCCGATGCACCACCGGACACTGTCCGGTGTGGATATCCTTCCTTATTTGGCGAAGCCGACCGTTGGAGTCTGAGAGCCGTTGGCGCACCGGACAGTCCGGTGCACACCGAACAGTCCGGTGCACCAATGTGACCGTTGGCTCGGCCACGCGTCACGTGTGGAATCCTCGGCCGACCGTTCCCCCGGCTGACTGTTGACTCACCGGACAGTCCGGTGTACCACCGGACAGACCGGTGAATTTTAGCTGTACGCCGTTAATCATCTCCCGAGAGCGACGAGTTCGCCTGTGAACGGCTCACCGGACAGTCCGGTGCACCACCGGACAGTCCGGTGAATTATAGCCGTACACCGCCGTCGAAGTCCCGAGAGCAGCCTGTTCGCCAGAGCCAGCCTGGCGCACCGGATACTGTCCGGTGCACCTAGACCGAGCAGACTTTGGCTGAACAAAGCCATCTCTTTTCCAACTTGATTTTTCCTGTTTCCAGCACTTAGACACAATACATTAGTCCATAAAACAATGTACTAAGTCTAGAAACATACCTTTTGACATGATTTGTACTTTGTCCACCACTTTGCATAGATTAACATAAAAACACTTGTGTTGGCACTCAATCACCAAAATACTTAGAAATGGCCCAAGGGCACATTTCCCTTTCACAGAGAGGTATAGGGCAGGAGCTGGTGACATTAATAGGACACCTAACACACATCTCAAACATCCCTGGGAGGAAAACCGACAGAGTGATGTCAGGTAACCTGAGATTTCCACCCACAAACTCAATGGATGGTCGCCAGACATGGCGGAGAGGATCAGAGACGAGGTAGCCGGGATGTTGAGGGACAAACTCGGTGTTAGTATGTCAGGTACAGGGCAATCATATCGGAAGCCTTATAGCCACCGATTCGACACCGTGCCATATCCACAGGGAACTAGAATACTAGACTTCTCTAAGTTTTCTGGTGAAGGTGGGAAAAGCACACATGAACATATTAGCCAATTCATAGCACACTTAGGAGAATTGGCTGATGGGGAAGCCTACCGCGTTTGTTTATTCTCGTTGTCCCTTACTGATACTGCATTCGCATGGTACGCAGCTTTGCCACCAAACTCTATTAACTCTTGGGAAGAACTAGAGCGGAAATTTCATGAACACTTCTTCTCAGGAGAACATGAATTAGAATTGGCTGACTTAGTCTCAGTCCGACAGGGGCCTAAAGAATCGGTTAATGACTATATCCGGAGGTTCCGGGACACTAGAAACCGATGCTTTCAAATCCATGTCGCAGAAAAAGAACTAACAGGGCTGGCTTTCAATGGGTTGCGACCCTACTTAAAAGAAAAATTAGATGGCACCCAATTATTTTTGCTAGTGCACTTGCACCAGTGGGCTATGACCTATGAAAGCCGAAGTAAGCAAACATCAAAATCGGCTAGCTATAAGATGCATCTAGTGGGATACGATAATTCAGACGATGAATCCACGGATGTATACACCGCCGAACTGGTTTGGCCAGGACAGGCTAAACCTTCCGCATGTTCTGCTTTACAGTCGATTCGAAAGAATCGACAAGAAGAAGTTAAGTTTACTTTTAATGTTGCCAAATGCGATAAAATATTTGACGAGTTACTAAAAAATGACAACATTAAATTAACTCATACTATTCCTCCTCCTGATGAATTAAAAGGCGTGCTTATTGTAAGTGGCATAATTTTCTCATGCCACCAATGATTGTAATGTTTTTCGTCGACAAATACAATCGGCCATAAATGAGGGTCGATTGGCTTTTCAGGAGATGCAAATAGACACATAACCTTTTCCTGTTAATACAATAGAACTCACATGCAAAAAGGTCTTGGTTCGGCCCGAAATGGCCGATAAAGGCAAATGCAAGGGCATCGTCATTGACAATCCTCGCATGTCAATCATATCACAAAAGGAGATTGCTCGAAAGGCTTCGGACGAGAATGCTAAAAAGTCCGAAGACGCTGGGGGGCAGGCACAATTAATGAACCAAACACATCAGCCTGGCTCGAGCATCGCAGATGGTCCCGCACCTACGTGCGGACGGTTCAGTGCTCAGACAAACGGTCCGGCTAACTCAGCCGGACAGTCCACCTATGACCAAAGGCGTCGGCCTTTACACGAGGCAAGGAAAAAGATGCAAGGGCAAAGCACATATAGTCGGCTGATCAAAGCCGACCCTACTTTTGATCAGTTGCTCTCCAAAAATGCTAGCAAAAAGACTGTTCCACGTGATCGGTCAACGAAGAAACCCCGGTCACCTGCTAAATCGAAACGGTCGAACAAAACGGCCTAAAAGGCGACGCGACAAGCATCGCCTGTTCATCCTATGAGACCAGGGTACTTTCCACCCATTTATTCATCGTCGGTATATTGTCCTACTCAAATGTGGAATGACACAACGATGAATCCATGGTACATGTATAGTCCCTTTGTCTATCCAGCCTGGGGGGCACCTCCATTCTATTCATTTTGATCCATTAATCAAATGGTCATGGCCGAGAAAGATACAATCTAAAACGGCCTTTATACATTGGTGCTTTATTGAATGATCTCTATTTTGAAAAGCCGATGACTTACATCAGGTTTAGTTCATATGCTTTTGGTTCGTCAAACTTCACCAAAAGGCAGGGGGCATTTGTTGGAAGCCAAAAAGAGATCTAGCGGATGGTCCGGCCCTGAGGCCGGACGGTCCACGGTCCGGACAGTCCGCGGTGGTGGTGCGGACGGTCCGCGCGTGCGCAGAGTCAGTTAGGGTTCCTAGTTTCTCGCGGGATTTGTTACCTAAAACCGCGGGATTAACTCGGGAAATAGTTGGAAGCGGATCCAGACCTCCCCCTTTATATAGATGAAGGGCTACGGCCGATTGAGACCCCCAACAATCGATCAAATCAAGTCTATTACTCGTTTTTACCTTATGCATTAGGAGTAGTTCTAGTCTAGTTCTAATTTAGCCCTAGTTTAGTATTCCAATCCCCAAATTCTCCGATTCTCTTCGACTCTACGTCGATTTGAGGAGTCTAGGTCGGCCTGCCGAGCCTAGACAACCCATAGGATCTCTCCTCCCCGACGGGGTCCCTCCTGGGAGCGAGATTCAGGCGCCGCCGGCGACCTTCGCCGCCCCCTGCGCACGCGCGGACCGTCCGGCCGTAGGGCGCAAACCGTTCGGCCGTCAGGCAGGGAACGCCAGCCCCTGTACCAGGTCGCGGACCGTCCGGCCCCTGGCCGCGGACCGTCCGCGCCTGTGCAGAGAGCACCGCCGCCGGTTCTTGTTGAGTGTTTGGCGCCCGAAAAAGGTGTCAACAGTATTGTAATGTATGTAACTTTTGTACTTAATTTTATTGAGTGTTAGACTTTACTTTTTATATACCGAATTGTTTATCGAATTTACTATAGATTTATATGTACATTATACATAATTGTATATAAAGAAAAAAATTGAATTCCAAATGTGGGAAATCGAAACATAAATTTCTTTGGATAGACGATTCCAATGAAAATCTGTCAACTACAAAGTTGTATAGTTTTTTTGAGATATGTAACTTTTGTTATGGTCGTTTATTCATTTAATGTTATTTGAAAGTTTTGCATTTCAATTTGTGAGAAATTTAAAGTAAATTTTTCTTGGATATATAGATGATTTCAAATGAAACGCTTGGCACTATAAAGTTATATAAATTTTAAGACATGTAACTTTGGTTTGGTCGTTTTCTCGAGATCGTTTGGAAATTTCAAAAAAAAAAATTAAAATATGAGAACTTTATACATATAGTTTTTGGATCCAAATAGTTTTAATTGAAAAAGTCACGGATCTCTTGGAGTCGTACAACTTTGATATAAAACTTTGTCATCATTCGTTTGAAGAACTTGTGAATTTTATTTACAGTGTAGCGCTCGATCGATCGTTTTTAGAGGCTTTAGATCTAGCAGCTGCCTCTAAAAATCGATTTGTAGGGGCGAGTAAGATCTAAAACCTGCCGCTGAAAATAGGAGCAATTGGTGGACTAATTTGAGTAGTATATGTGCATGGCCGTTGCCCTGCACGAGAACTGACGTATTGGCACCTGTGTCACCGGCCCTTGTGACGCTGTGGTTTCGTGATGCCAGCAACAACGAGGGCCGGGGACTTTGGTTGAAAATTTGCTGGAAGCTACCGCAAGTCCGCAACTGAAACTGGTCAGCGCACAGCGATATTATATTGCTGGGAAGTTATCCTTCAACAACCAATATAGGACGTACGTACGTGGAACGTTTATGCGTCAATCTCAACCTCGCAGGTGTGTACGTAGTGGTTACTGGTTGGTAACAACACTACACGCCCAAACGTACGTACGTACCAACCCTGCCGCCGCCGGCTGCCCGGCTACCAGCTCTAGCGGAAGTCGACAGCTACGTACGGCGGATGTACTGTATAAATACGCGTACGTATGCTGTTGACTCGCACGTACTATAGGCCCAGCGCATCCCCGTGGATCCACGGCGACTTCTTTAGACAGCTAGCACTGCCCAGCGTCTTACCAAACGCTCCTCTCCGGAAGTGTGTCGTACGGTAATACTCCTTCCGTTTCTTTTTAGTTATCGCTGGATAGTACAAAATTACACTATCCATCGACAACTAAAAAGAAACGGAGGGTCTATATTTTAGGCAGGGGTATACATACGTAGGTCGACTTGATTGACAGCCTGAGGCTTCACGATTCAGGTTAAAAGATGTACTAAGCAGTAGGCACATGCTGAAACCTAAGTCCTTCTGTCCTTAGTGACATAAATTTCACCTGCTACTACATTTGGTGTCGACTTCGGCCAGTACGTGTGATTGCAACAACATTTGGTGTCGACTTCGGCCAGTAGACCAGGACCACGCGGGACTTGCTCAAAATTATGTTTTGATCATATATAATTGAGCAAACAGGTCGAGTCGATCTGTGCTTAATACTAATTAATTTATGAAAGCATTGGTCTTTCTAATCAATTCAGTCATTCCTATACGGCCCGTGTACATCTACTCACGGTCCGCTATCCTCTAACATATATAACCGAGTATAGTTTAATATAAACATGTAATGCATGTACACTACGTTCATACCCCTTCTAATAGGTGAGGATAGCTCCTAATCCCACCCGCGGTTGTGTAGATAGGGTTAGTTTCCATGCTCTATTCCGATCCGAGATAGAGTTTCGGCAGCACCTCCTCGTTGTTCTCCGGATACACGCCCTTGCAGGGAGATTGTACTGTCCAGAGAACAATAAGGAGGTGATGTCGAAAATCTGTTTCGAACCGAAGTAAAGCATGGAAACGGTCACCATCTACCCAACCGCGAGCTGTCCAAAAAACGTGCACAATTCGAAACAGATACATTTGTAGATATGCAAATATCTACGTATCTACATCATATCTCTTTTGAACGGGAGACGCATAACTGGGTTACGTGATCTACGACCATGATGCGAAAACAGAGGTTATACCTAGAGTGAGTGCAGGCTAGCGTCTTACCAATTTGGTGTCGACTTTGGCTAGCAGTAGACCAGGACCATGCGGGACTAAATGTTTTTAACTTTGACCGTTAATAACAAAATAATGATAAATATTGACTGAATAAAAATGAAACCGATTTATCATTAAAACATGTATCACAATATATATATAATTTCTATTATTTAAAAATACATTTATTTTGTTAGATATTGTTAGCCAAAGTTTCAAAACATTGAGTTAGAACAAATCTTTGTTACTGTAGCACCTCAAATCTATTCTTTAGCGTTATCTATTTTCGTATATACAAAACTCTTAGAAAAGCATGGCAAACATTTACTTGCATGTTAAGTTTAGCTCTTTGATATAGCATACATTTTGGAGCATTATTTTTTCTTGGTAAATAATTGCAAGAATTATTTTGATGGTACAACTATTTGTTTTGATAAAGATATCCCAATTTCTAAATACCCCATGAGCCTTATGATGTTTTTCAAAATCTATTTTGGGAGTATTTGATCATGTGTGAATAAAAAGAAAAAGAAAAGGGCTTTCAAAATTCGGAGAAAAAGAAAAAGGAAAACTCTCCCCATTCCTGGCCCGACGACCGAATTCGACCCACTCGGCTCGCTCATCTCTCTCTATCGGGCTAGCAGGTAGGCCTCACCCCATTGTTTCTCTGGATCAACATATGTGTGGAAATAGATCCTAGCGTACATGTAACACCCTAAATCTAGCAAAAGCAAACAACCCTATTTGAATTATTAAATTTCAGTAGAAAGGAAAAAATATATTTATGTTTTCAAATAAGGAAGCATTGATTTGAAGAAATTCTTGAATAGATAAAATTACCAAGTGTTTGTTACACTCATGCCAAAGCATATATTTTGTTTGAATTGATTTGCAAATCCAATTTATGAATTTGATCTTGTGAAGAAAATCTCATTTTACAAAACAATAATGAATTGCTAAAATAAGGTTTTCGGAAAATATGTATATTAATAATTTTAGTTTATAATGGTAAATATGGTAATGAATTTTCTTTCAAGAGTTCGATTTTTGTTTACATGTGGAATGACTTTTGATTGCTCATAATTGATTTTTGGATATTGAATAGCATTTCCTCTTAAATAAAAATTCACATAATTAATATAATAATTATTAGTCTAAAAATAAATACTTTATTTAAAAATAATTTTGGTTTAATTATTATAATTTTTTGAGTTATTTAAATATGTATTTTTAATTAGAAAGAGAAATTCGAAAAAAAGAAAAAACAACAAACCTAACCTAACTAACGGCCCAAGGCCCATTAGGCCGCACGCCCCTGTTGCCCTAACACTACCGGTCGCCGCTCCTATGCCTCCTCTCCCTGCTGTCGCCATCGCTCCCCTGCTTCCCTCTGGCCGCCGCCTCTCTTTCTCTCCTTCTCTTCTCTCTCTACCGCTCACCTCTCTCTCCACCTCCTCTCCCCAAGCCGCGCCACCAGGAGGCCAGGAACCTGCCGAGCAAGCCCAGGCGCGAGCCGTTCGCGTGCCGAGCCCCGGCCTCCCCGCGGCCGGATCCGAGCTCAAGCACAGACCGCACCAGAAGCCGCTGTGATGCGCCCTACCCCGACCTCGCGCCCGAAGCTAGCAGCCGCGCGACCGCACCGCGACCGTGGACCCACCCCGAAGCCGACCCCGGCCGCGCGCCCAGCCCTGCCTGTAACACCCCAGGTGTTTATCGTCTGCTCGACCACGAGTGCGGACTTTAACACGTGATAGCGGTGAATGTAAAGATCACTAAAATTTAATCATCTTTGTCTATCACAATTTTCATATCGTATCTATGTCCGTCTATCTAAGTCGTTTAAAAAAAATTTAGAGAAATTTGGACTTTAAAAATCTTTCAAGACGTTGAGTCTATGCTGTTCAGATCGATCGGGTACGTGAATATGATTTCAGAAAAAGTTCAATTTTATAAATTCGACCACGATCCATATCCAAGAAAAACAAGGCGTAGAGTTATAAATTGTGCTGCTCTCTAGCCGAATGTTTAGATAGCGGCGAAATTCATTTAGGTTCAACTAAATCAAACGTCGACTAAAATATCGAATCCGATATCGTCTAATTTAATCTGTTTACATCTCGCTCCCGTGACGATGCTGACATCGTCTCCGGAGGAATTCCGATTGCGATGCCGCATTCGGCTTGCACCGTTTAAAATTTATTTATTTCTAAAATGTCGAGCCTATTGCCAGTTAAAATTAATTGATTAAGACGAACTAAAATTGTCACTTAAGTATTTCGCTCGGTTCGAGCAATCTCTATAATTTCGGAAGCTCGACCCACTCGGATGATATTATCCCGAATAAATTAATTGGAACTCGACGAAAATGGTTTTTAGTCCGAAACAACCCAGACCAATGTAATTAGAACTGAAAGCGAGTAATTAGCGATTAATTTGGTTCGCTAATTCTTAGAAAGAAATACGTATCCGTGTAGCGTGTTGACCTAGTTTGCATCGCTAAAAATCGTGATTCAAAATATCTGTAATTTCTTTTTTTTAAAAATAGAAGAAATAAAAAATCTCTCCTCATTTCTATCCTACGCTGCCCTCATCCGTCTGATTTTTGTTGGCTGTCGTACGCTCCTATCCTTATCTCGCCGCTCTCTCTGTTGGTTTTCCTGGCAGCCGTGGACGCGTACGGATGTTGTCTTCTTCCCTGTGCTCGCACAGGCTCGCGCCCTCCCTGATCCTGTCCTTCCTAGTGCTCTGCTGACCGCCGCGCCCCAGCTCCATCTTCCCCAGCCGAGCAGCGTGTCCTGCTCCCTGCGCGCTGCTCAAGCTCGGAGCTCCCAGTCCGTCCACCCCAGCCGAGCTCCTCCCCGTCTCCTTCCTCTTCCTCCAGCTGCTTTCCCATGGCGGTCTCGAGCTCCTCTCAGCCATGGAGCTCGTCGGCCGTGCAGCTCGGCCCCTTCCTCGCGCGCTCTGCTCCCTCGCCGTAGCTTCCCACTTCTTCCAGTCGCGCCCCTCAGCTGCCTGCTCTGCTCGCCGCGCGCGCTCCTCCCTGCTGCCGCACCTCTGGCCCAGCACGGCGCCCAGCCTGCTCGCCGCGGACGCGGGCCGCTGCGCTGCCAGGCTGCTCTCTCTGCTCGGTCTTGATCTCTCGCACGCGTCCCTGCTCGCCGTGGCCGCAGCTGCCCGGCTCGACCGCTCCTTCTCTCTCCCTCAGCTCTCCCGGCTCGTCACTGCCCTCGGATAGGGCGGATTCCGTGCCCTCTGTTACATCCCTATCGAGCTCGTCTTCCAGCTCGTCCATGGCCGCCGTGCGTAGATGTGGTTCCGTCGTCAAGCCACCATCTCGACCTTACTGTGCAGGCCGCTATGCTGCCTCTGTCGATCTGATCGCCATGGCATGGTCGTGGAACTTCCTCGGCGCCATGCGCGTCAAATCGTTGTGTCGCGTCCTGCTCGGCTTTCATGCCGTTGATTTGGAGCTCCGGCGCGGGCTCTTCTCCGGTGCTCGTCGGCCTCGCCGTCGTTGTCGTGACCGTGAGTCCTATTGTCTCCCTACACCAGTCTCTGCCTGTGCTCGATCCATGCCACTGGAACCCTCGCCGTGGAGCTGTTCATCACCATGCTCGACAAGCTCTAGTCGCGCGCCTGTCCACGTCGCCGTCACAGGACTCCATCTTGCAGCACTCGTGTTTGGCGTCCGTAGTGCTTTGGAACAGCGTAGTTGACCTCCCTGCTTACTGTGCTCACATCGCCGACTGGAGAGAAAAATCCAAGGAGGTTGATAGAGAAGAAAACAAACATGCGCGATGCTCGTCGTGTGTTCGGTAAAAAGCTCGAACCTGGACGTCATCGGCGTGCGCGTGAAGTTTTTAATCGCTTGGATGCTAGTGAGTTACGTCACTACTACTGCTTTTTGGTGAATAAGTAGAACGATTAAATATATTAGTTGCGCTAATTCTCGTCTTTTTAGCAAGAGTGATACATGTGAAATTAATCACGTCGTCTAGTGTTCGTTAGTCCGTAGTGTGAAGGATAGGTCTGAGGTATAAATGATGTGAAGAATATGTTAATAGAATTATAGGCATGGTGTGATTCGATTAAAAATACTCTATCTGCTAGGTCATAGAATAATGTGATGTTTATGTATTTGGCATGATATATAAATTAATCCAAATAAATGGTTTAAAAAGTTAGTTAATATGCTCCCTTACTCTAAATTGTTGGTATTAAAAAAATAGTGAATAAAAATGTGACGAGTAATTTGATATTGGTGTTTGACAAAAGACTTGTGCTTAACTTATTATTACTTGATGTTTGAAGTAGATGCGATTACGCTAGAAAAGTGTGATAATTGGGTGTAGTCGTATATCGATAACTAGTGTTCCCGTATGAAATGGTACAACGCCTCGCCGCTAGGTGTTTAATTCGCTGTCGTGTAGCAATATTTAATCTTGTACAATTCTTGTTTATATGCATTCATGTGCATTATGCAAATCATTTAGGTACGTTGATTAACCACGTGATGCGGAGAACCTGAGCTGAGTCGACCCCAAGATGATGTAACGGGTGGACTACTCCGCATAGAGAAGCTGATGGACGAATCTGAAGATGGATGGATGGAGCAAGTATCGGAACAAAAGCTGATCGCCAAGTGGACGTCATCTAACAAACACTAACATAGTGTTTATTCCAGGCAAGCCCCCGGTGCATGCAACCCCTTTCCTTGTGTTTTTAAATGATTTTTACACACTTTAAGTCTAGCGAAATGTGCATTAGGTTTATAGAAGTTGCTTGGAAACCCTTTGATGCATTGCCTACCTTGAAATCCATCCCTTTATAGATACTTCTGATGAAGTATCAAAATATGATTTACAAAAATGCTTAGCCGTATGCAAGGGTTAAGTGCTACATATGTCGTGTGATTGGAGATCCCCAGCTGGGTATTAATCGATTCAGGATCGCCGTTACTTCTCGGATATGAAGACTTGGTCACTGACTTGCAATCTAAGTCATGGATGGAATCTTAATGAGCAAAAATCAAGTTGGATTGATTAATGTGATGGTGAAATTAGACTAGATGTAAACAAGGTCTATTAATACTTAATCTAGCACTAAAATGTTAAAAGTAAGGACTCACTTTAGTAAGCTATTTCTGCAAAAGTATCTAAGTTGATTCTTGCTAAACCCTTTTCCTTGATTCCTATTTAACCAGCATACCCTTGAGAGTCTTTTCTTTAGTCGGGTAAGTCTTGCTGAGTACTTGCGTACTTAGGGTTATACCCATTGTTGCTGCAGGTTACAAGTCACTTGATTGTGATTGGTGTTAAGCACCGGTGGGCACGGCCTTCTATAAGTCTAAGTACTTCTTCTATACTTCTTATTGAGGATGGTCACTTAAGCTAGCATATGTTTCAAACTTATAAACAATTTATAACAATTCAAAGTTATTTTTTGAATCACTTTTGTAATCACTCCGATCATGTACATTGTAAAACTTGATGTAACATGTAAAACTTGGTAATAAGATTTCCGCTGCAAAATTGTTGGTGTGTGATTTGTGTTTACTTAATCCCGCGGTTATAGTTGTAAGTGGTTTATCCGAGGTCCTTGGGGCACTCGGACAGATCCTGTTAAGTTATCTGGTGCACATGCATAGCCGTCTGAGGTCTTTGAGACAAGGGCAGGTGCATGTGGGCCCAATAACGTGGGAGGTTCTGCCATTGTTGGTATCGGAGCAGAATTAAGTTCATACGGTCACATACATATTTTGAAAACAAAAGTTTTGGTTTTGAAAAACCTATTTTCAACTAAACACATTGTTTGGCTTTGAAAAACAGTTTTGAAAAACAGTTTTGAAAAACTATAATGCTAGCGACATCCTCTGTTAAGCCCTAAATTAAGGACTATCAGGTGGCCTATTTAAAAACCACTAACCCACAACCGGGGGTATTGCATACATGTGTATTGTTATTTTTAAGGCCATTCAATTTTTAATGGATCGACGCTCAAGGTAAGGTGAGATGTGAGAGCATGACCGAACAACCGTCGGTCTATGGAAGTGCTTAATTGTGGTGCTAGACTATATACATGTTCTACATATGTATATACGAAAGCTACGATGTGGAGTAATTATTTTTCCAGTAATTCAGTACCCCATGGATGTATGGGTATACAGACATGGGAATATTGAGAAGTGTAATGTACTTGTAACGACGCACCTACGCTCAGGTAAGAAGGTGAGTTACCATAATGAGTTGCCCTATGGTTAAAGTGTGGCAACGGCGCCTATGTGTGGCTCGGTGCTTAATGATGAGCTGGCCTCCATATAGCAATATATGAAGTATAAACTATGATAACTTGTCATGTGTGAACTGCATTATTAGAAAATGGGCTGTGATGAAATTTTCTGCAGGTACACTAACCTCGAACTCGTATGTGTAGCTGACGACTAGCAAATATCGTAAGAGAGAACGTATGCCACCAAGATAGAATGCTATTGCCACAGTATGTTGGCAAAACTCGTGAGGACGTATAGGACGAGCATGCATCCTGATTGTTGCATCATGTTTGTCACCTATACACCCAAGATGCTTCTCTCATCTTTATTCCAGTAGCCAATGATTGTAAATAATGTGGTGTAATGTGGTATTATGAACTTCGATGAGATAGCTGTCCTCCATTCTTAGGTAATCTATTTAAGTCCTATATGTGTTTGCTCTTGTGCTTGATGTGCCAATAGAAGGTTGGTGACTTGTTTGCCTAAACCCAAAACTAGGCCATGTTCTTATTTAGTGAACCATAACCCAAAATTGAATTTTTCGTCATCACTCCATGACCCAACTCATGCAAATAAATGCTTAGATAACTTCTTCGTTGGACATAAAGTGTACCCGGACTTGAAACAAGAATCTCGAGTCATGTTTCCTTCTAAAACCATTCCCTTGTTTGATTTGTGCAAGCTGATGTCTCTATTCCAGTTTGCCTGTTCTTGAAGATCGTCGTGTTGCTTTATCAACCTAACCTAGGAAAGGCATGTACGATCATTTTCTTGAGTTTGATGCCTTTGGTTACTTCATATCTATCGAAGGCATACCAACTTAATCTTATAATTGTTTCCCCTCTGTATCTAATCAGATACTAATCTTTGACCTTGTAATCTCTGCGATGGGCATAGAAATATGCTTGGGGCTGAATTAACAGTCTCCCATCATACTCCTTTTATCAAGTTTAGGTTATAGCCACGTCTTGTTCATTTCATCGAGCCATGATCTATTTGGCTTTCTACTTGTAACCGTTTTGATAGGTAGAGTCTCTTTGTATATTGTCACCCTTGCTCAATCCATTTGTGTTGCGCGAGATTTCTTATTGGTTACGTCTGGTAATGGTGTTATGACTAAAACCAATGGTGCCACGACGAGTCCGAGGGCCTCTTGTGAATGTACACACATGGTTGTGCTACTCGGCACACGCTGGTATCATGGCTAGTAGTTGTAATCCATTATGAGACTATATCAATGTGTTATCTTAGCACAATCTGTTTTTGCTACGTGAGATTCATTATTGGTGCCAGTTCGGTGATGGTGTCATGATTAATGACTTATGGTGCCGCTGCGAAACTGAGAGCCCCTTGTGAATGTACACGCAAGGTTATGCTGCTTGGCGTATGCTGGTATCGAGGTCTCTAGTCATGATCCATTGTGGAACTACACTGATGTGTGATCTTCCGTGGACTCCTCCCTTAAAACAATTTCTGTGTTGTTTGTCAAAGTGATCAAGCAACATCTATCATCTTTATTGGATCAAAAGGGCATACCACTTTCGTGTGTGGTCTCTTTTCTTTGATCTTAGTAGTGACTACTCATACAAGTTCCCTTTACATCCTTTGTGTAAAGGTGAAGCCTTGAAGCTTTTTAGTGTTGAGAGACAACTGACTAGCTCTCAAAATGGAGATTGATTTCCCCTACTGTTGAGATGCAGGAGTTTGTTCATTTGCTCTCCTATTTAATTCATGTATTTCTGTACCGAGTCAGTTCATCTCGCATGAGGAAACGGATGAACAACATGACCAAATGGATTTTTACCCAAATGCATGATCTCCTATTTAATGTCATAAGTAGTTCAACAAGTTGGTTTTTACTAACTTGTAACTGCTTTGTGAACAAAGGTTGAGTTTAGAGATCGAGTTGTTTAAACTCACTTTTGTACAACCCCTCTTCAGGAAGAGTTTATAAGAATCGAGATTAAGTCGGCCAATAACCACCTAATCATCGCTCTAGTCGTGCCTCGATCACCTCACGTGTGCTTTTCCAGCATATGTGATCAAGTCGAGCCATGCCTAGTTCTTGATAAAATGGATTAGACACGAAGTCAGCATCTACAGATCCCTCCATTGGTGATTTTCTCGAATCTATATCACCTTTCATGGACTCAGATTCTCTGGCTAACACGAGTTAACTGGGATCACTACAGGAATCCGGGCCTTTGCCGAGTGTCGTAGTCTTTGCCAAGTGCTTTTTATCAGACACTCGGCAAAGACTACTTTGCCGAGTGTCGCCCTCGGCAAAGTCCTGCGCTCGGTAACGAGACAATTTACCGAGTGCTGGGCCCTCGGCACAGAGAAGCACTCGGCAAAGTGCCTTTGCCGAGCGTCAAACACTCGGCAAAGACGGCTCTCGACAAAGGGCCGTTAGCGGCCGTCTGCAGCTGACGGCCGTTAGTCTTTGCCGAGAGCCGAAAACAGACACTCGGCAAAGCAGATTCTTTGCCGAGTGTCAAATAACTGGCACTCGGCAAAGTACATTTGTATTTTTTGGCCACCAAACTTTTTGTGGTTTGTTCCTACACTATGTAGACCTACATGTACCATTTGGGGACAATTATAACTGTGTTTTCAATAGCTAGTAGATTTAGTTTTTTTATTTGCATTTCTTCGAAAAATTCAGATTTGAACTGCAGGTCACTCGAAACTTGGAAAAACTTGCATGCTAAAATGATATTCATGCTAATTGGCACAAGTTACGCCGATTTCAGGAGCGGACCGGAAACTTCGAGCACCATGCTCACTCAACATGGCCGTGAACTTGCCATCCTGGTGTTTATAAATTGTATAAAACACAAACAAAGTCAGAAAATCATGAAACATGTCCACGTGTCATGATATCATATGTAGAGGCTGTGATAAAAATTTGAAAAAATTTCGAGAAAGCTGTGATGCACTATGTGTACAAACCTAAGAGATCCACATTGAAACTCTATGATTTCATGTGTAGTTCTCTTAGGTTTCTACACATAATGTCTCACAACTTTCTCCAAACATTCTAATTTTTTTATCACAGCCTCTACATATGATATCATAGCACGTGGACAAGTTTCATGATTTTCTGAGTTTGTTTGTGTTTTATAAAAATTTTAAACAGCTGGATGGCAAGTTCACGGCCATGTTGAGTGAGCATGGTGCTCGAAGTTTCCGGTCTGCTCCTGAAATCGGTCGTAACTTGTGCTAAGTAGCATGGATATCATTTTTGCATGCACGGTTTTCCAAGTTTCGAGTGACCTGCAGTTCAAATCTGATTTTTCCGAAGAAATGCAAATAAACAAACTAAATCTACTAGCTATTGAAAACACAGTTATAATTGTCCCCAAATGGTACATGTAGGTCTACATAGTGTAGGAACAAACCATAGAAAGTTTGGTGGCCAAAAAAATACAAATGTACTTTGCCGAGTGTCAGCTGGTTGACACTCGGCAAAGTAGGCTTTGCCGAGTGTCGGTTTGGTGCACTCGGCAAAGAAGTGAAAATTAATCTTTGCCGAGTGTCGCCTAGGTGACACTCGGCAAAGGCGTCATTGCCAAGTGTCCCCAATCTGGAACTCGGCAAAGCATATTTTAAAAACAAAAAAAAATCTTTGCCGAGTGCCAGATCACGGGCACTCGGCAAAGTGCGTGTAAATAGCGCTGGTAACCTTCTTTCTCTCTCACTCTCACGCACTCTGCGCCGCCGCCTCCGTATACACGCGCCCTCGCCGCCGCGCTCACGCCGCGCGCGCGCCCGTGCCGCCGCCGCTTTGCACCGCCGCGCCTGCGCCGGCCGCACCCTCGCCACCGCAGCCCTCGCCCTCGTCCCCGCCCAAGCCCTTGCCGCGCCACCGCAGCGCGCGCCCGCGCCGTACGCCGTGCCCCCGCCGTGCCCGCGCCGTATGCCGTGCCCCCGCTGTGCCCTCGCCGTGCCCCCGTCGTGTTCCCACCGTGCGTGCCCTCGTCGTGCCCCCGCCGCCTCGCCCGCGGCCCGCCATCTCGTCCGTGACCCGTTGTCTCGCCCGTGACCCGTCGGTTCGCCCGCGACCCGTCGTCCCGCCCGCCGGGTATGATTAGGTTTAATATTGAGTTGATTATATACGTGTATGATTAGGTTAATATTTAGTTTTCTTGTGTTAAATTTATGTACTTGTATGATTAGGTTAATATTGAGTATTGTTGATTGCCGGCCATCGTGCCGTTGAATTATGTGTGGATGTCAGCCATCGTGCTGATAGTTTTATTTGCAGGATTTCGAAACCTCCCCGTGCAGGGGAGGTGCTGCCGAAATTTTCTGTTAGAGGATGGAGGACCGTGAGTGGATGTACACGGGCCGTAGAGAAAGGAACGATGTCACCACTGAATGGATTAGAAAGACCGATGATTTCGTGGAACGGGCATATGGCGAAGCTGCTAAAGGAGCCAGTCTAGTCCCATGCCCGTGCAGCAAATGTGCCAACCAGAAAAGAAAACCAAAGAAGTCCATGGTAGAACATATTTGGAAGAATGGATTTACGCCAGGCTATACTCGGTGCATATTTCATGGTGAAGCGCATCGTACAAGAGAGGAGGTGCTGAGACAACGTGTCGAGGATTATGACGCGGATGCGGGGGTAGCAGATATGTTAAACGACTATCAGGAGGCACAGTACACGGGAGGATGTATGGATGACGAGCCAGAGCCGACTGCAAAGGCGTTCTACGACATGTTCGACGCGGCACAGAAGCACCTTCATCGCCAGACAAAGGTTTCTCAACTGGATGCCATTGGGCGTGTAATGGCGTTCAAGTTGCAGTAAAGTATGAGTAGAGATGCATTCGATGGCTTGTTGACAGTTATTGGTAGCCTGCTTCCGGATGATCACGTTCTGCCAAAGAGCATGTACGAGGCACAGAAACTCCTTTGTGCACTCAAGATGACGTATGAGCAGATTCATGCTTGTCCGAAGGGCTACGTGCTATTTAGGAAAGAACACGCGGAGGCAAAGTACTGTCCCAAGTGTACATCGTCTAGGTTCATGGAGGTAGACTCTGGTGATGGACAGAAGAGGCAGCTCGACATCCCCTTGACAATCCTACGGCACCTTCCGTTCATACCGAGGATCCAGCGTCTGTACATGACAGAGGAATCCACAAAACAGATGACATGGCACAAAAATGGAAAATGATACAATCCTGACAAGATGGTGCACGCATCCGATGGTGAAGCATGGAAACACTTTGATGCCATTCACCGTGAGAAAGTCGAAGAGGCTCGTAATGTACGTGTTGCATTGGCCACAAATGGGTTCAATCCCTACGGAATGAGCGCTGCCCCGTACACATGTTGGCCCGTGTTTGTTATCCCAATCAATCTCCCCCCTGGTGTGTGCTTTCAAAGGCAGAATATATTCGTGTCGTTGATAATTCCTGGACACCCGAGGAATAAAATGGGCGTGTACATGTAGCCTTTGATCGATGAATTGGTACGTGCCTGGGAGGAAGGGGTATGGACGTATGACCGAGCTACGAAGACAAACTTTAGAATGCATGTTTGGTACCAGTACTCCATGCATGACTTACCGACGTATGGGCTATTCTGCGCCTGGTGTGTTCACGGTAAGTTCCCATGCCCAATTTGCAAGGAAGCTCTCAGGTTCATTTGGTTGAAAAAGGGTGGCAAATATTCATCCTTCAATAAACATCGACAATTTCTCTCTACTGACCATCCATTCCGCCTAGACATCAAGAACTTTATGAAAGGTGTCATAGTGACAGACCGCCCATCTGCAACGATGATTGGTGCCAAAATTCGTCAACAGATAGATGGGCTCGTGGCCAATACAGAAGGTGGTTTTGTGGGATATGGTGAGCAGCATATGTGGACACATAAGCCTGGCTTGACTCGGCTCCCCTATTATGATGACCTGCTCCTTCCACACAACATTGATGTGATGCACACTGAAAAGAATGTTGCCGAGGCACTATGGGCAACAATTATGGACATTCCTGATAAGTCAAAGGATAACGTGAAGGCAAGAGTGGATCTGGCAGCGTTATGTGATAGACCAAACCTAGAGATGAAGCCGCCAAGTGGCGGAAAGACGTGGAGAAGGCCTAAGGCCGATTACATCCTAAGCAGGGCCCAGAGGAAGGAAGTACTTCAGTGGATCAAGATGTTGATGTTCCCTGATGGGTATGCAGCTAACCTGAGTAGGGGGGTGAACTTATCTACTATGCGAGTCTTAGGGATGAAGAGTCATGACTTCCACATATGGATTGAACGGATTCTTCCTGCGATGGTTCGAGGCTATGTCCTTGAGCATGTCTGGCTAGCGCTTTCAGAGTTGAGCTATTTCTTCCGTCAGCTTTGTGCAAAAGAGTTATCTCGGACCGTGGTTGCAGACTTGGAAAGATTGGCACCCGTGTTACTATATAAGCTTGAGAAGATATTTCCACCCAACTTCTTCAATCCAATGCAGCATTTGATTCTTCATCTCCCCTATGAGGCACGAATGGGGGGCTCGTGCAGGGACGTTGGTGCTATCCAATCGAGAGATGTCTAAAGACTATTCGAAAGAAATGTAGAAATAAATGCAAAATCGAGGCTTCCATTGCAGATGCATACATTCTAGAGGAGGTCTCAAACTTCACAACAACTTATTATGGTGACAAACTGCCGAGCGTTCATAATCCACCCCCTCGTTACAATGATGGCGACAATGAATCGAACCTTAGCATATTTCGAGGCCAACTCGGAAGCGCAAGTGGCTCGACCACCAAGACCCTGACACATGAAGAGTGGCGGCATATCATGCTATATGTATTGACCAACCTTGAAGAGGTGATGCCATACATGGAAGAATTCCTTCATGAAATTTGGCGTTGATCTAGGGACCCCACTCCACAGGAATATGAAACTCTTCTTAGAAAGGGTGCGAGAAATGGGTTGCCCGATTTCATTTCCTGGTTCAAACGTAAAGTACGTGCTTAGTTTGTAAAAGGCATACGTCTTTGAACTCAATTTAGCGTCTTTTAACTTGCGAATACTTGCAGGGCCAAAGAGATCCGTCTATGAGTGCCGAGTTGAGACAAGTAGCCAATGGCTTTGCTTATAGGGTCAAGAAATATTCTGGGTATGATGTCAATGGATACCGTTTTCGCACAACAAACTACGACAAAAGTCGGCCCAATCGGAAAACAACGTGTTCTGGAGTCTTTACGCCTGGCCTTGACAATGTCGATTATTTTAGACGAATCGAAGAAATATATGAGCTCAATTTTTATGGTTCCAAACCTTTTACTCTAGTGATATTCAAATGTCATTGGTTTGACCCTCAAGTGACGAGACGGACACATTCTAATCTTGAGATAGTCGAAATTTGACAAGATTCCACCTTACCAGGAGACGATGTCTATATCGTGGCCCAACAGGCCACACAAGTGTATTATCTCTCATATGCGTGCCAAACGAAAGAACATCTTAAGGGTTTGTATGTTGTGTATAAGGTATCGCCGCACGGGAGGTTACCTGTTCCTAACGATGAAGATTACAACTTAGACCCAGACACATATGATGGAGAGTTCTTCCAAGAAGATGGGCGAGAAGGGCGATTTGAGATAGACTTAACCGAAGCTATCGGAATGGACGTAGATATTGAAATGGTTGTTGATGAGGAGGATGATGAGGTGCAAAATGATAATGAGTTAATACTCCTTGAAGGCAATGACATTAATGACAAACTTGCGTCTTCCGATGGTGTTGAGATTGAAATGGTTGATAGTGATGATGAGAGTTATGATCCGGCTAACCCCGACACATATGAAGATTATTTTTAATCGATGTAATGCTATATGACTATTAATTTCGCACCTGTTTTTAAATACATCTTTTTATATGTGCTTATTTGTTTACTCTTACTTGCAGGTTTTTGGACAAATATGGTCGGCGGTAATTGGCCGAGGAGGAGGAGGGGGAGGAGGAGTAGGACGGCGGACGAGGCAGAGCAGGCGGTGCAGCAGGACGACCTTGTCCAGCAGCAGGTGGCGCCTCAGGACGACTTAGACCAGCAGCAGGACGACGACGACCAGCACCAGGACGCCTTAGGTTCTAGCGGCTCAAGTTCGAGGAGCATCTACCTACGAGGCCCCGCGAGTCTCCCTCAGCGTCCCATACTTCGGGACAGGCGACCGCTGATTTGGCCGGATGGGGAGAGGTATGTAACTTTATGTTCTTCATTCTTGTTCATATTATGTGTTCAAAATCATAATATAAACTAATACTTTTTATTTATCACTTGGACAGGTCTTGGACGGTTGTGGATTATGCTGGGGGTCATCGTCGCCCCCCAATGGCATCCTCGGCCTGCTGTGTAGGGAACACTTCCCTGGACTGGTGGAGTACACCAGAGTGATGGGCCCAGCCTTCCCCTTCGACCACTACGCCGTCGCCCCCGATGCAGTAGACCGGGACGGCCGGGAATTCAATAACAAGGCGGAGCGGGTGAAGCAAGAGCTGTGGGTAAGTCTTAGTATAATGTAAAATATGTCGCATTCATTGCAAATTCTTGAAATAATGTATGGATACATGGTTTTTGGATGCAGGATTTCTTCAGATGCGAGGCTGGATACGAGGCTAGGGCGGATGTGGTGGCCACCACGAGCTGTAAGAAGCTCGTCGTGGACATGCACTATGAGGCCCGAATCCAGGCCATCATCACCTACCACGACTTCGTCCTTGGGGAGAGGGTGACCAAAACTCAAGCCCGAACCTTGTCGTTAACCAAGGAGCAGTACCTGTAGGTAAAGTCATGCATGTTTGGTACTAGTACTCCATGCATGAATTTAATTTTATCTTCTCATATGCACTTTACGTGTTTACTTTGTAGATGATTCCACATTGGTGCGCTGCACATCCTCTCTGTTGGGAGCAGATGGTGGATAGGTGGTGTTTGGCTGAGTGGGACGAGGCGCACAACGCTAGCCGGGAACGACGTATGATGATGCAAGGTCCCTCCCACCACCAAGGCAGCCGGAGCCTGGGCCAATATGTCGAAGCATGGGTATGCCCTCTTTTTTATTTAGGTATATAGCACTGGATTAGATATTATTTCTAACTATCTCGTTGGTTTTCTTGCAGTCGGCGTCACATGGTGGCCGGCCTTGCTCCACCTTCTCGGCCTATGCTATGGCCCATAAGGGTAAGGCGACGTCCGACGTCACCTACAACCCGGATGACGGGCCCGAGGCCTACACCAACCCTACCGTCTACAGCCGCCTCCATGACTACACCGCCATGGCGCAGGAGGTCCATGGCCCAGAATATGATCCGAGCACCGAGCCGATCGACCCCGATGTGCTCATGAGGGTCGGAGGAGGCAAGAGACATGGGCGGTACTGGATTGCCGACGGAGCAATCGACTCGTCCTCCATTCCCACTCTATCTCAGGTGAGAGCAAGGAGCACGGGCTTGAGTCCAGCCATACAACCTCGGCACGACAGCTCACAACATCGCATACAGCAACTCGAGGTTAGTGCTTCTGTAACTCGTCCTTCCTTGAGTTATATACCTTCTTTTTGAGTTACTATAACATTGACTTGTTATATTACAGACCCAACTAGAACAAGAGAGGCAGGAACGTCACGAGATGGAGGCGAGGATGATGGCAGAGTGGGAGGCGGAGCGGGAGGCGGCTCGCCTGGCAGATCATCAGAGGATGGTGGAGATGTTCCAGTACATGCAGAGCCTTGGCGCTGCACAGGGCATCGCTCCGCCACCTCCATTGTTCCCTCCAGTTGACCATGCTCTCTTCCATACTCTTGTGAGTATCAAAATTGTAGTTAGATGTTGGTAATGCATCTGGTATAACACATACAATCTCTTCTCTGTGCAGGGCCAATCTGGGGCGGCATCCAACAACCCTCCGGAAGGGTTCAGCCCAACACAGCACCAGTCAAACCGCCCACATCCATGAGTGTTATGTTTTCAGTGTTTAGACTTCAGAACTTGTGTAGAATACTTATGTTTGTGTTTGATACTTATGCCAGAGCTTGAGACGTATGAGACTTATGTTTGTGTTGGATACTTGTGTTGAACACTTATGTTTGTGATGGATATTTATGTTTGTGTTGGCTATTTATGTTTGTGTTGGCTATTTATGTTTGTGATGATATCTGTGATGTATATATGTGATATATATGTGATATCTTTTGTTTGTGTGGATGGAATATAAAAAACAAATAAAAAGGTGTATACTGGTCACTTTGCCGAGTGTGACACTCGACAAAGAGGTGCTTTGCCGAGTGTCAGGGTCATAACACTCGGCAAAGAACAGAGACCTGGGCACTGGTATAGGTTCTTTGCCAAGTGTAATCTCTATGGCACTCGGTAAAGAGGCACGCTTTGCCGAGTGCCGTACTTAGTACTCGGCAAAGAACCTGACATGGGGACCCTCCCTGGCGGGTTCTTTGCCGAGTGTCCCAGGTGGCACTCGACAAAGATTGCTTCTTTGCCGAGTGTCTGACCGACCACACTCGGCAAAGGTAACTCCTTTGCAGAGTGTCACCGGGGACACTCGGCAAAGACGTCGTCTCCGTCACCCATCGTCGTAACAGCTGCTTTTCTTTGCCGAGTGTTGCCTGGCACTCGGCAAACCTCTTTGCCGAGTGCCCGAGAAAAAGTACTCGGCAAAGAAGGCTTTGCTGTTGCACTGTGTGCCGAGCCTTCTTTGCCGAGTGCAACACTCGGCAAAGCTTTTGCCGAGTGTTTTTACGGCTTTGTCGAGTGCTTCGGACACTCGGCAAAGCGCTCGTTTCCGGTAGTGGATGCTATTGAACATCCACACTCGTCTCATGTGCTATGAACTTATCGTGACCACTTGTTGGTAAACCTCTTTCTGCGTGTTTTACCCAAGATGGTGCATCTGATTCTGTTTGGGTAAGATCACGTATTTGCCACTCGCTCAACAGACTCAGATAGTACAGTGCCATCAGAAAAAACAAACTGCACACATGGAACCTTATGTGTTCCCCTAGCAGACATCATCTCTATTGGTGGACATCTCTAAATTAGCCTAAGGCGATATGTGTTATGTCCACTAGAGAAACGACATCCTGAGACACTCGCCTTTATTTGGAAATGTCTCACGATTATCGCTGATATGGACATGGGTTACATGCCTCTCTACTCTTAGAAGCCTTTCGTTCCGAATCTCGGGACGAGATTCTTTTAAGGGGGGAGGGTTGTAACACCCCAGGTGTTTATCGTCTACTCGACCACGAGTGCGGACTTTAACACGTGATAGCGGTGAATGTAAAGATCACTAAAATTTAATCATCTTTGTCTATCACAATTTTCGTATCGTATCTATCTCCGTCTATCTAAGCCGTTTAAAAAAAAATAGAGAAATTTGGACTTTAAAAATCTTTCAAGATGTTGAGTCTATGCTGTTCAGATCGATCGGGTACGTGAATATGATTTCAGAAAAAGTTCAATTTTATAAATTCGACCACGATCCATATCCAAGAAAAACAAGGCGTAGAGTTATAAATTGTGCTGCTCTCTAGCCGAATGTTCAGATAGCGGCGAAATTCATTTAGGTTCAACTAAATCAAACATCGACTAAAATATCGAATGCGATATCGTCTAATTTAATCCGTTTACATCTCGCTCCCGTGACGATGCTGACATCGTCTCCGGAGGAATTCCGATTGCGATGCCGCATTCGGCTCGCACCGTTTAAAATTTATTTATTTCTAAAATATCGAGCCTATTGCCAGTTAAAATTAATTGATTAAGACGAACTAAAATTGTCACTTAAGTATTTCGCTCGGTTCGAGCAATCTCTATAATTTCGGAAGCTCGACCCACTCGGATGATTTTATCCCAAATAAATTAATTGGAACTCGACGAAAATGGTTTTTAGTCCGAAACAACTTAGATCAATGTAATTAGAACTGAAAGCGAGTAATTAGCGATTAATTTGGTTCGCTAATTCGTAGAAAGAAATGCGTATCCGTGTAGCGTGTCGACCTAGTTTGCATCGCTAAAAATTGTGATCCAAAATATCTGTAATTTCTTTTTTTAAAAAATTAGAAGAAATAAAAAATCTCTCCTCATTCCTATCCTACGCTGCTCTCATCTGTCTGATTTTTTTGGCTGTCGTACGCTCCTATCCTTAACCTGCCGCTCTCTCCATTGGTTTTCCTGGCAGCCGTGGACGCGTACGGATGTCGTCTTCTTCCATGTGCTCGCCTAGGCTCGCGCCCTTTCTGATCCTCTCCCTCCTAGTGCTATGTTGACCGCCGCGCCCCAGCTCCATCTTCCCCAGCCGACACTAGTAAAAAGAGCTCATAGCCTGCGACACCCATAAATTATCACTGGCGGTTTCAGTTATCACGCGCCAGTAAAAAAACAAGGTGGACCCGACTTAGGAACCGCCAGTGGAAACCCATTTTCACTGGCGGTTATCTTAACACAACCGCCAGTGGAAATAGGGTATTTCCACTGGCGGTTGGTGTAACAGAACCGCCAGTAGAAAGCAATTTCCACTGGCGGTTGGTGTAACAGAACCGCCAGTGTAAATACCCTATTTACACTGGCGGTTGTGTTAAGATAACCGCCAGTGGAAATAGGTTTCCACTGGCGGTTTTTCAAGCCAACCGCCAGTGAACTATCTGTTATAAATACCCCTCTTCTTCCCCGCGACAGTGAACTGTATGCTCGCAGCCAGCTTCCATTGGAGGCGATTTTGGAGGTCCAGATTTCACAAAAATATAAGGGGGAAGGTTTTGGTCTTCATTTCTTGGAAGAAGGTGGATAAGAAAGGTTGGTTTATGTTTCTTTGTCAATTTTTGTTTATTCTTACTCAATTTTAGCCACATTTTGGATCTAGGGTTTTACATGTGAGAGAGAAGAGTATAGCTAGGTAATTTTCTCTATTTCCTCAAATGAGGTTGCATAAGATGGTTAGTTTTTGTCTATTCCCTCTCTTTTTCATGTTTAGTTGCTTAATGAATGGTGAATGTGTTGTATGGAAGATTGGTTTAATTATGTTTCAATTGTTAGTTATTGTTTATTTTTGCTCAATTTTAACTACATTTTGAAACTAGGCTTTCACCATGTGTTAAAGATAGGTTTGGGTATTAATTTTTTTTGTTTATTAGTTGCTAGGAAAGTTTGGCTTATGTTTCTTTTGCCAAATTTTGTTCATTTTTCCTCCATTTTAGCCACATTTTGGATATAGGGTTTCACCATGTGTTAGAGATAAAGTAGTCTAACTACTTTTATTGGAAGAGATAAAGTAGTCTAACTACATTTGTAAATATACCGATCAATATGTACTGTATATATACATGCATGATAATCTGACTTGCCATGAAAACTTCGGACTGGAAGGGTAGGCAGCAGATGTCGCACTCCAACGCGTCCTTCTCCATGGATAGTGTCACAGTCGCCTCTTCCTCATCCTCCAACCCCAACTCTTCCTCATCCTCCATGTGCAGCATGTAATTTTACACGACTTTCTAGAGAGGAGAGGGAGAGAGAGCTATTGTTGCCAATGCGCTCGGAGCAGGTGCAGCACTTACCGTCCGTGCGGATGCAGCACTTTGCACATCCAGAATGCCCGTTCTTGCACTGATTTTACACAGAGCAGAGCATCATGCTGGAGTCTACCGATCAATATGTACTGTATATATACATGCATGGTAATCTGACTTGCCATGAAAACTTCGGACTGGAAGGGTAGGCAGCAGATGTCGCACTCCAACGCGTCCTTCTCCATGGATAGTGTCACAGTCGCCTCATCCTCCAACCCCGCCTCATCCTCCATAGAGAGAGAGATAGAGGAGAGAGAGAGATAGAGGTGAGAGAGAGGAGAGAGAGAGAGGATAGAGAGAGAGGAGAGAGAGAGAGGGTTTCACATTTTAGCCACATTTTTGGATATAGGGTTTCACCATGTGTTTTATGTTACTTTTTTACAGGTGGTGATGGAGAGGACATCCTGGATGTATAACTTATCAAGGCTAGATCCATCATACATATCCGAGGTCCATAGGTTTATTGATGTCGCTACGAACCATGCTTGGAGAACAAAGACAAAACACATATATTGTCCATGCATGGACTGCAAAAATGCTGCTGTATTTAATGACACAGAACAAATCATATCTCATCTGGTATGCCGAGGATTTATGAAGGATTACACAATTTGGACAAAGCATGGAGAGGGTAGCTCTTCGCCTTATACGACTGGAAACCCTGAGAACATCGACGACAGATTTCAGTTCGTTCACGAGACACACCAACCTCTTCCACAGAGCGAACATGTAGTGCAAAATGTTACTGATCATGGTTACGCTGGAGGAAATGAACATGATAGACCTCATGTTCTGCCAAGTGTTATGGATGAGGAAGATGCAGAGTTGCTAGAGGCAATGTTGCGTCGTCATACAGATCAATCGATGTTCTTAATGAAAGGTATGGAGTCCCTGAAGAAGGCAGCAGAAGAGCCTTTGTACGACGAGTCTAAGGGTTGTACCAAAGAGTTCACGACGCTCCGGTCTGTGCTAAAGCTGTTGATGTTAAAAGCTAAATATGGTGTGTCTGATGCTGGCTTCGATGCGTTCTTGAGTATTATCGCAGACATGCTTCCAAAGGAGAACAATGTGCCTGCTAACACGTACTATGCAAAGAAACTAATCAGTCCGCTCACTATGGGTGTGGAGAAGATCCACGCGTGTAGAAATCACTGTATCCTTTATCGAGGTGATGATTATAAAGACTTGGAGAGCTGCCCAAAGTGCGGTGCAAGTAGGTACAAGACGAATAAAGACTATCGAGAGGACGAAGAGTGTGTTGCATCCGTGTCTAAAGGGAAGAAGCGAAAGAAAGCCCAAAAAAAGACTTCAAAATCCACGAGCAAAGAAAAAGAAGAAGTAGACTATTATGCGCTCAAAAAGATTCCTGCTTTGGTGATGTGGTACCTCCCCGTCATCGATCGATTGAGGTGTTTGTTCGCTAATCCTGAGGATGCCAGACTTATGAGCTGGCATGCTTCTGATGAGCACAAAAACGATGGGAAGCTTCGACATCCAGCCGATGGGAAGCAGTGGCAAGATTTCAATGACAACCACCGAGACTTTGCCGATGAACCGAGAAATGTTAGGTTCGCACTGAGTACTGATGGAATGAACCCATTTGCTGAGAGGAGCAGCAAGCATAGCACATGGCCGGTGATCCTCACCATATACAACCTTCCTCCATGGTTGATGCAGAAACGGAAGTACATTTTGCTAACCATCCTTATTTCTGGACCTACACAACCTGGAGTTGACATGGATGTATTTTTGGAGCCCTTAATGGAGGATATGAAAATATTGTGGGAAACGGGTGTTCAAATGTTGGATGAGTATCGTAAAGGTTCATTCACGCTGAGAGCAATTCTTTTTGTTACGATCAACGATTACCCTGCTCTCTTCACATTATCAGGCCAGTTTAAGGGAAAGGTTGGTTGCACAGTATGCATTGATGGAACTGCTTACGTATCCCTTGCTGCATCTAGGAAGATAGTTTACATGAGGCACAGACGCTTTTTATTGGAAGGACACAGGTACCGCATGCGAAAGATGGATAAGTACTTCGACAATAATGGTGAACTACATTCTACTGCTCCATCGGGTAACAATAGAGGTCATAGAGTTTTTGAAATAGTCAGGAATATCAAGTTTGTTTTCGGGAAGAAGACAAAAGACGGAAAAAACAAGGAAGGATGTCAAACCAGCTTCGGGGGCTATATTCAAGAAGAAGTCTATTTTCTTCGAGTACTTGCCTTACTGGAAAGAGTTAGATGTGCGGCATGCGATCGATGGTATGCACGTTCAGAAGAACGTGTTTGAAAGCATAATGGGCACCTTGCTAGACATAAAGGGCAAAACAAAAGAAGGGCTCAATTCACGCATGGACTTGGTAGATTTAGGCATAAAAAAGGAACTACATCCCGTTCTTCAAGAAAATGGGAAGTACCATCTCCCAGCAGCAAGCTACAATCTCAATGTAGATGAGAAACATGCGATGTGTGTTTGGCTCAAGAATTTGAAAGTCCCATCCGGATTCTGCTCTAGCATACGGAGTATTGTGTCAATGAAAGACCTGACAATCACCAACTACAACTCACATGATTGCCATGTCATGCTGACTACATTCCTACCTATTGCCATCAGGGCTATAAATCCTTTGTTTTTAAAGATGGCAATCACACGGTTGTGCTACTTTTTCAATAGGATTTCACAAAAGGTAATTGACCGTGATGAGTTGGCATCTCTTCAGGAATTCGCAGTGGAGACAATATCACAGTTTGAGATGTGTTTCCCTCCATCGTTCTTTGATATTATGGTGCACCTTGTGGTGCACTTGGTGCCACAAATAGAGGCATTGGGTCCTATGTACTTGCATGAAATGTGGACGTATGAGCGTTTCATGTCAATACTGAATGGCTATGTATCAACCCGTGCTCGTCCCGAGGCATCCATGATAGAGGGGTACTGTACCGAAGAGGCCATTGAGTCCGGAGGTCCATTCTGCAATAGTATCCTAAAAGACCAGGTTGCAATAGGTCTGCCTCCGTCACGACACGAGGGTAGACTGTATGGAAGCGGGAGGATGGGACGGAAATCTTTCATCCCACCGGATTACGATATAGTACTTGAGGCACATCAGAGCATCCTACATCAGCTAACGATAATGGAGCCATTTATCCAACAACACATCAATGAGCTTCGCGAGCAAAATCCTGGGCATACGGATGATTGGGTAATGAAGCAACATAAGCAGCGGTTCAACACATGGCTAATGGTGAAGGACATTCCACGTGGAGAAACAATAGAAGAACAAACCATCAAGGGCTTGGCATCTGGACCATCACGCCAGGTCACAACATGGCAAACCTATGACATTAGTGGATTCACATTTTGTACCAAGTCCAAGGACAAAAAGAGCATGTCACAAAACAGTGGTGTTCGATGCGAAGCCATAGATGATGAAACTGGTGAGATTATTACATATTTTGGCTTTATTGAGGACATATGGGAACTAGACTATGGTACATTTCAGATCTCGGTTTTCCGATGTCAATGGGTTGAAGACAAACATGTCACGGTAGACAACTATGGGGTCAGAGTTCTTGATCTAAGTAAGGTAGGTTACAAAGATGACCCATGGATCCTTGCTAATCGTGCTGCACAGGTCTTCTATGCTGAACAGATCATTTCTAACAATGAGAAGAAAAGCACCGACAAACCGAAGCATGTAGTTTTTCCTGGAAAACAACAAGCTATAGGAGTTGATGGTGTATCTGATTTAGAGGATTTTAACCAGTTCAATGACATGTCTCTTTTCATAGACCATCCAACCAAGATAAGGAACGTTGAGCGAAGCATCCCACGCAATTCGATGCCCTGGGTACGCCACGATGGACAAGGCAGAACAATAGCTCCCTAGATTATATAGTTGTCATGTAATTGATTATTGTTAGGACATGTCATGTAATTGATTATTGTTAGCGACAAACCGAAGCATGTAATTTTACACGACTTTCTAGAGAGGAGAGGGAGAGGGAGAGAGAGCTATTGTTGCCAATGCGCTCGGAGCAGGTCCAGCACTTACCGTCTGTGCGGATGCAACACTTTGCACATCGAGAATGCCCGTTCTTGCACTGATTTTACACAGAGCAGAGCATCATGCTGGAGCCTACCGATCAATATGTACTGTATATATACATGCATGGTAATCTGACTTGCCATGAAAACTTCGGACTGGAAGGGTAGGCAGCAGATGTCACACTCCAGCGCGTCCTTCTCCATGGATAGTGTCACAGTCGCCTCTTCCTCATCCTCCAACCCCGCCTCTTCCTCATCCTCCACCACCACCTTGGCTTTCTTTGGAGTGCCGCCGTCATGGTTTATCACCTAGAACGAGGTAAAATAAAAGCAGGGAGGACTATTCGACTAATATATACATATCAGGCAGTAAGAAACAAGCATCTTCAAAGAACATGTTGTGAAAGAACTTGGAAAGATGTTTACCAGATCTGATACTTGTGAAAGAACTTCATACCAATGGTGATGAGAGACGCGAAGCCAGGAGACGACGTAGTATTTAAACACTACAAGAACGAGCATTCTAGTGACAAAGGAGGGAGAGAGAGGGAAGAGAGAGGAGGGAAAGAGGAGAGAGAGAGGAGAGAGAGAGAGGAGAGAGAGGAGAGAGAGGAGAGAGAGAGGAGAGAGAGAGGATAGAGAGAGAGAGGAGAGAGAGAGGGAGAGGGGAGAGAGAGGAGCTAGGGAGAGGAGAGAGAGGAGAGAGAGGATAGAGAGAGAGAGGAGCTAGGGAGAGGAGAGAGAGGAGAGAGAGAGGGAGAGATAGAAGAGGGAGAGAGAGGGAAGAGAGAGGAGGGAGAGGGGAGAGAGAGGAGAGAGAGGAGAGAGAGAGGGGAGAGAGAGGGGAGAGAGAGAGAAGTAATATATAAATATATATATTATGTATACTAAATATATATATTTATATATTTAATATGTACAAAAATTTATATACTTAATGTATGAATATACAATAAAAAATAATATACTAAAAACATTTCTACTGGCGGTTGACAATGAAAACCGCCAGTAGAAATCATTTTTACTGGCGGTTGTCGATGAAAACCGCCAGTAGAAATGGCCTCCACAGTCTGTGGATGGCATTTCTACTGGCGGTTCTCTATGACAACCGCCAGTAGAAATGATTTCTACTGGCGGTTTTCATTGTCAACCGCCAGTAGAAATATCTCCTATATAAAGGAGCGCGCGCGGGGCCGAAAAATTTCACTAAGTCTCTGGCGCCCTATCTTTCCATCTTCCCGCCGTCAGGCTGCCAAAATTTTCGCCCGGCGATTTTCTCCGCCGTGCGCCGCCGTCGTTCACGCCGTCGTCCACGTCATCGTCCCCGCGCCGTAGGTAAGTTCTTCTCTCTCTCTCTCTCCCTTTCTTCGTCTATGATCGCTCGGGCTCGGGCGCCATGCGCGCCGCCGCCGCCGCCGCGCGGCTAAACCCTAAGGCTAGGAAGAGTGAGAGAGTGAGAGGGAAGAGAGAGGAGGAAGAGGGAAGAGAGGGAGACCCCTGCGCGCGTCTCTGCAGAGAGTGAGAGAGAGGGAGAGAAGATAGAGGAGGGAGAGGGAAGAGAGAGGAGAGGAGAGAGAGGGAAAGGGAAGAGAGGAAAGAGAGTGGAGGGAGGGAGAGAGAGAAGAGAGAGGAGGAAGAGAGATGAAGGAGGGGGAGAGGGAAGAGAGAGGAGGGAGAGGGAAGAGAGAGGAGGGCGCACGCGCCGCCGCCGAGAGGGAGGAAGAGAGAAGAAGGAGAGGGAGAGGGAAGAGAGAGGAGGGAGAGGGAGAGAGATAAAGGGAGGGAGAGGAGGGTGAGAGAGAGAGAGGAGGGAGAGGAGAGAGATAGAGAGAGGGAGAGAGATAGAGGGAGAGGAGATAGATAGAGGGAGGGAGAGGTGGGTGAGAGAGAGAGAGAGGAGGGAGAGGAGAGAGATAGAGAGAGGAGGGAGAGGGAGAGAGAGGAGAGGAGATGAGAGTATTCATACAATACTTATTTTTATTCATATGTGTGTTCATATGTGTTCAAATGTATGTGTTCAATATATATATGTGTTCATATGTGTTCAAATGTATGTGTTCAATATATATGTGTGTTCATATGTGTTCAAATGTATGTGTTCAATATATATATGTGTGTTCATATGTGTTCAAATGTATGTTGAATATATACATTGTAATTTTATCCGTCACAACTCGATAATATACGTATCCGATCCGATTCGAATTCGATCTGAACTCTCTCCCTCTCTCCCTCTCTATACGTCCTATGCGACTCTCCCTCTCTCCCTCTCCTCGTCCTATACGACTCTCCCTCTCTCCCTCTCTATACGTAACTCGATAATATTCATACGATTCTCCCTCTCTCCCTCTTTATACGTCCTATGCGACTCTCCCTCTGTCCCTCTTTCCCCGTCCTATACGACTCTCCCTCTCTCCCTCTCTCCCTCTCTATACGTAACTCGATAATATACGTAACTCAATAATATCCGTAACACGATACTATACGACTATACGATACTATATGGTTAGGGTTTAGGGTTAGGGTTAGGGTTAGGGTTAGGGTTATGGTTAAGGGTTAGGGTTAGGGTTATGGTTAAGGGTTAGGGTTAAGGGTTATAGTTAAGGGTTAGGGTTAAGGGTTATAGTTAAGGGTTATAGTTAGGGTTAGGGTTAAGGGTTCGGGTTTTGGGTTAGGGTTAGGGTTAGGGTTAAGGGTTTAGGGTATTTGTTAATATGAATTTAATTATTGCTTACGTTAATATGTGTTAATATGTATTTAATTATTGCTTATGTATTTGTATATATATAGCTCAATGAGTTCTCCGATCAAGGACCAAGGATTAGTGCCCGAGCACATGGACAAGAGTGTTGCTCAAGAACAATCCAGCAGTGAAGGATATGAAACGCCTAGCGACCCTTTTCCTACCACTAGCATAGATAGGGCCGCTCTCCGTGAGTTGCAACGTGACCCTACTTATGATCCACGAGAAGCTGAGGTAAAAGTACGCATCTTTAGCTTCGTATGTGTACCCTACTGATTTCACATGCATGATCTCTTGTGCATTTTATTACATGAATAGGAGGTCGTGTCTGAATTTCGTGCGATACTCGAAGAAGCCGTGGCACGAAACGAAGACGTACCGGAGCCGACCCAAGACGCACCGGAACAGACCAAGACAACAACCGAGACGTCAAGGAAAAGGAAGCAGAGCGATCGAAAAAGAGGTGACAGGGGGCTGAACAAGTTTCCCGACAAAACATACAAAATCTCAGACGTGAGCCCGAAAGGTCAGCCCCTAGCTCCAGAAGAGGCACTACCTAAGTTCCGGAATGCACTTGGGTTTTTAGTTAGAGATAATCTTGACATAACAATACGACAGTGGAGAGATGTGTCAGATGATGTCAAGAATCAAATATGGAATAAGCTATTAATGAGGTTCGTTCTGCCTCGGGGTTCAGAAGAACTCGTGAAGGAATACACGATGAAGCAGCTTGCAATCAATTTCCGAAACTGGAGGTCTGAGATGAACACAAAGTTTGCAAAGAAAGGTCTGGACCCGACCAAAAAATATAAAATCTCAGCAGGTCAGTGGGCAGTATTTCTAGAGCAGAGGAGCAGCCCTGATTTCATATCTCTAAGTGAGGCAAATTCGGAACTATCAAAGAAGAACAAGTACCGCCACCACCTAGGCACAGGTGGTTACAAGCGTCAGGTTACTAAATGGAGACAAGAAGACGCCGAGAAGAAGGCCGCAGGGTTGCCGACGCTGTCCGAGCAACTTGGTGAAAGGGCGGCAAATTGGCTCCGTGCTAGAAAACCAAGGGAAACCGAGACCGGTGTATCTTTTGATGATCCCATTGTCGAAGAAGCGGCAAAAAACATATATACAATGGCAGCTAAGCAGAGCCAAGGAACTTTTAAGCCACAAAGGGAAAGAGACATCCTAACGGCTGGTGTCACACCCGGATTTTAGGGGTCCAAAACCCGGGCGCGAACATAATCACCAGGTGTGCTGGGACCAAGTCTCACACATATGATGAATCATGGCACATGATCGAATGTCACATCTTTATATATAACAGGAGTTCTATACAAAATAAATAATTACATTATAAGAAGACAACGGTCCAGCAACCCAAAGTTGACTGGGAGACGACGGCCTAGACCTCTCGCGAACACATCGCAGCATCCTCCATGCGCATCATCCTGCGGTACCTGATCTTGACCTGTGGGGGGGGGGGTGTGAGACAGCAAGAGTGAGCTCACATACGTTCATCGCTCAACAAGTTGTGGGGAATAATGTGCATGAACTCGCCAAAGGTGGGAGCTCACGTGAAGTGTAAGGCTTACCAAAGAAGATGGTTAGAGCTGAGCATTGCTTTTAAAGTTGGTCAAAATTTTATTAGCAGTTACTAAGTATAAGTAAATACCAACCCAGTTAAGTAGTAGAACAAAAGTAACAACTTCACCTGCGATGCAATGCATATGACAAATTGAGTTTAAGTTCCATAATTTAATCATGTGAGTGTCCGAGCTGCTCATGACCGTGAGCACGGCTAGTATACTAGTTTTACACTCTGCAGAGGTTGCGCATCTTTACCCACAAGTCGTGTATCCCATGTCGCCACGGTTTGCAAGGCCCTTAGACACTACCGAGGTGAATGGCTAGGGATCCACTACGAGGCCTTTACAAAGTTCCACTAGCTTCCGAAAACCCGCTACAGTTTATAGGAAGTTCCAATGCAGGAATCCCTTGCAGGACCGCCATCGCAGCAAAATCCTCCCGAGGGCCTCCCTACACTGACCACTCCCCTACTGCCCTTGCCCCTTTCGGGTAAGGTAGTCTTCCACTAGCTTTCCTAATTAATCAGCCAAGGGGTCCCATTCCTCCCTTGTGGTAGCACTGTTTTCCCGGGTGGTTCTCCATGTTCCAATTAACATAATGATCTTATCATGAACAATAAATAACAACTGATAACAAAAGTGTAATCATGAATAGTGTATCTCCATACCCAAAACCACATATAGCACTAGCAAGTACTACCCAGAAAGTTCAGTGGTAAACAAGGTATAAAGATAGACAAACTAGGGTAACCTATTAGGTCCCGTCAAAATTAACCTATGCAGATCATTATGATTAATTAGAACATGAGTGGGTAAAAAGAAGTGATCAAGGGCACAACTTGCCTGGGACTTGAGATTCCAGGTACCAAGATGATCCTTCAGGTGACTCGTGACCTCACTGCTAGTCGTACCAATTCAAACAAACATGGTATAGGCAAAATTAACATTACACCAAACATAAGAACAAAATACACATTAATAATATACATATTAAAATAAGATCATAGGAACAGGAACCATTAATTTTGGAGTTATAGATTTTAAGTTATGAATTTTCAAAGGTTTTATGTGTTTAAAATGGATTAAGTGAGAGATTAAATTTCTAATTGTTTTCATGACAAAATAGAGGCTCTAAGTGATAGAGAATTAAATTATAAAAATTTACAAAGTGGAATGGACTAATTTGGAGCAAGTATGAATTTTCTATGAATTTATCAAGTTCTAGTAATTATTTTCATATTAGAAATCCATTTTCTATTTAATTTATTCAAATTAAATGAGTTCTGGACTGGGCCTCAATTACTGCAAAGCGCAGGGGGCTCGGGGATAAAATTCCTAAGACTCAGGCAACAGACGCCGAGGACGGCGGGTTTTATTTTTAAGAAAGCAAGGGGCTCTTAAGTAAGAATGCCAAGCGAAGGGGTATCGGTGAAGATCGGCCGCCCGATCACTGATCAAGGGCCCAGATCAAATCTTTATTCAAGCGAACCGGTACGCAGCGCCCACCGTCCGATCCAAGACCAACGACCGTGATTTAATTTTGCTAGATCTAATCTCGTCCATCAGATCCCGATCAACGGACCAGATCCAAAGCGCGAAGGGGTAAGCCAGGATCTAATCCAGGCCGCACACGCTGGATCCAACGGTCACAAGCGCGCGCCCCAATCCCGACCGGGAGACCGGCGGCGCCGCCGCCACCCACGGCGGAGGACATGGCCGGCGCGCCCAATCCCCGGATTTTGGCCCCCAAACCTAAACCCGAACTGTGCTATACGTAGAGGAGGACGAGGTGATTCGTTCGGATGGGTTTCTTACCGGGATTAGAGGCGGCGAGCACCCAGTCCACGGCGCTAGGTAGACCCGCGGCGGTGCACGGACGACGGCGAGCAATTAGAAGCGCGCCGATGGATTTCTTCGCCAAGAGATGCCACGGTTAGATTTGGTAGCTGCCCGCGATCAATCCAGGTCACTTGCCAATGACCCGACGACGTTTAATCGGTAGAACGGCGGCGGCGGCAATCCTTCTTCTCCCTCGCGATTTCTCTCTTCTCTCTGCCCTGGCGAAACACGGAGCTCGGCACGGCTTATATCCTGGGCGAAAGGGGGGGTCGAGCCCGCACCATCAGGAGCGAAGCGCGGAGGGTTGTTGCCAACCATCGGCGAGAATCACGGTCGGATTCCGCGCGTGAGCTGTTGACGCGGGGCGAAACCGGAATCGCGAAGAAGGGGGAGAGATGACAGAGGGGTCCCACCGATCAGTGACACAGCGCCGCGTGTGAGGAGAACTGAGCAGCGGGGCCCGGTCGTCAGCGCCAGCGGTGCGCGTGAGCGTGCGGTCCGTTCGCGAGGACGCCTGACGAAGCGGCCCACCCGGTCAGCGACAGAGTAAAGGAGATGGCGCGAGCGCGAGGGGATGAGAGGCTGCCCCGTGGGGCCCCACTGTCGGCGCCGAGCGGATTGGTGGGCTGCGCGGAGGAACTGGCCAAATGGGCCGAAATTCAGGTTGGCGGCCCAGTTAGGTACAGTGTTCCTTTTCCTTTTTCTTTTATTTTTCTTTTATTTTCTCCTTTCTCCATTCTTTCACAAATTCAAATTTAAAATACCAATTCAATTTAAACTTGTAACTGGTTCATTTTGGTGCAATTAAAAGTATTTGGTTTGAGAATATTTATTCAAATATATTACTCATGTTTTCATATTACTTCTCTTTTCTTCCCTTCCCATTTATTTTCTATTTTCTATTCCAAATTCAAATTTATACTTCTATTTTAGTTTTCAGATTTTTCAAATGTATCAATTGAAACCCAAAGGTGAATATAAACCATACTATTTTAATATTACTAATTGAAGTTTTATTCTCCTTGTTATTTATTTCATGGGATGTATAAATGGTTTCCTTTAAAAGAAAAATCCTTTTCTCATCATTTTCTTATTTCCTAATTTCCAAAGCATTATGATACTTTGTTTATATTTTTTTTTCCTACTAATTTTGGGTCTTACAAATCCTACCCCCCTTAACAAAAATCTCGTCCTCGAGATTTGTAAGAAAAGGGATGTATACTCATATTGTTCTCGGAACATATGCATAAACAAGGAAATCTCAGCATGAGGTATAATTCTTTAACAAAACATAGGGGCAATAGACCTTATTGTTCCTTCTAAAATAATATCATATCATCTACTAACTAAAGTAACATCTAGATCTTACAAATCATCATAATTTATATCTATGTAGCTTGGTGGAGCTGGTGGTGGTGGTGGAGGTTGTTGTTGTTGTTGTCTCTCCAACCGTGCTTGCCTTATTTCTTGGCGGACCTGACGTATTTCCTCGCGTTCTTGTCTTATCTGATTTTGCATCTCGGTCACCAGGTCTGTTAATTGTTGTATTACCAGTCTTTGGGCAGCAACCACTTGATCGATTTCAACAGGTGGAGGATTTGGAGGATTCATTTTTTGTTTGTTGTTACGTGATAATCTTTCCTTTCCTGGTATTGACCATGAAAGTTAGAAGCATATGGTAATAGTTTTGCAAAGGAAATTATTCAATAAGCGGAATGAGTAAGCTAGTAGCTGGTTATAATCTAAAGATTCTTTGGTAGGGCTTAATCTTTGTTTTATGTCCAGATTGGGGTAACCAATCGTATAAGGTGAATATCCAAGGGTAAGATAGAATCTGTCAAGATGAGAGATATATATGGGTGAGATAGACTACAAGATGTAGGTTAAAAGTTTGTTTGTTGTTAGGTGGGAATAGAAAGGTTATACCATTCATCATGGCTCTATGGGTTGGGTTAGCTCATGGTTGAGTTGATCCAATGTGCTAAGTTAAGTTAATACATGGCTAGTGGGGTCTAATCTCTTCTACTAGTGTCATTAATCTGTTTAAGTGGACCACATTAGGTTAGATAACATTAGACCACACTAGATCAGGTCACATTAGGTAAGATAAGATCTAGATTAGATTGGATATGACTAGATTAGACTAGTTAAATTTTGGATCAGTTCATAGTTGTTATTCTAGAGTGGAATAATCATACTAATTCGGGCAAGATGAATCCATATGGATAAGGTAGAATCTTTCGAGGTCGGTTAGATTTATTAGGATGAGATACAATATTTTCAAGATAGGATGAGTATCTTTTAAGATAAGATGGACCTATATAAAATAGATACCCTTTAATGGAGGATAATCTAAGTTGTTTAGTTATCTCATGAATTTTATTTATTTATAACTATACGTATATGTAGATGTAATTGTGGATATTACTCCATGACTAATCACACTCAATCAAAGATCCAAATCAGACATATATCATAAGAACAAACATTCAAATACATAGACACTTATAAAAATAGTTTTGTTTTTGTTCCTAGGATTAGGTCTCCTATTCCTAAAGTCACTTTAGGCACAGGATTTCAAAGTGTGAAATCCACATTTGTCTTTAGAAGGAAAAAGGTAAGAGTAATCAGAGTAAAGCGGAATTAGATGAGGAAAGATTAAGATGAGTTTAGATAAGAATCAGAGTAAGGTAAGTAAAGAATAGTTGTCCAGTTCTATCTAGGTTCCGTCCTACAGTCAACATTCCTCTGATACCACTTCTGTCACACCCGGATTTTAGGGGTCCAAAACCCGGGCGCGAACATAATCACCAGGTGTGCTGGGACCAAGTCTCACACATATGATGAATCATGGCACAGGATCGAATGTCACATCTTTATATATAACAGGAGTTCTATACAAAATAAATAATTACATTATAAGAAGACAACGGTCCAGCAACCCAAATTGACTGGGAGACGACGGCCTAGACCTCTCGCGAACACATCGCAGCATCCTCCATGCGCATCATCCTGCGGTACCTGATCTTGACCTGTGGGGGGGGGGGTGTGAGACAGCAAGAGTGAGCTCACATACGTTCATCGCTCAACAAGTTGTGGGGAATAATGTGCATGAACTCGCCAAAGGTGGGAGCTCACGTGAAGTGTAAGGCTTACCAAAGAAGATGGTTAGAGCTGAGCATTGCTTTTAAAGTTGGTCAAAATTTTATTAGCAGTTACTAAGTATAAGTAAATACCAACCCAGTTAAGTAGTAGAACAAAAGTAACAACTTCACCTGTGATGCAATGCATATGACAAATTGAGTTTAAGTTCCATAATTTAATCATGTGAGTGTCCGAGCTGCTCATGACCGTGAGCACGGCTAGTATACTAGTTTTACACTCTGCAGAGGTTGCGCATCTTTACCCACAAGTCGTGTATCCCATGTCGCCAGGGTTTGCAAGGCCCTTAGACACTACCGAGGTGAATGGCTAGGGATCCACTACGAGGCCTTTACAAAGTTCCACTAGCTTCCGAAAACCCGCTACAGTTTATAGGAAGTTCCAATGCAGGAATCCCTTGCAGGACCGCCATCGCAGCAAAATCCTCCCGAGGGCCTCCCTACACTGACCACTCCCCTACTGCCCTTGCCCCTTTCGGGTAAGGTAGTCTTCCACTAGCTTTCCTAATTAATCAGCCAAGGGGTCCCATTCCTCCCTTGTGGTAGCACTGTTTTCCCGGGTGGTTCTCCATGTTCCAATTAACATAATGATCTTATCATGAACAATAAATAACAACTGATAACAAAAGTGTAATCATGAATAGTGTATCTCCATACCCAAAACCACATATAGCACTAGCAAGTACTACCCAGAAAGTTCAGTGGTAAACAAGGTATAAAGATAGACAAACTAGGGTAACCTATTAGGTCCCGTCAAAATTAACCTATGCAGATCATTATGATTAATTAGAACATGAGTGGGTAAAAAGAAGTGATCAAGGGCACAACTTGCCTGGGACTTGAGATTCCAGGTACCAAGATGATCCTTCAGGTGACTCGTGACCTCACTGCTAGTCGTACCAATTCAAACAAACATGGTATAGGCAAAATTAACATTACACCAAACATAAGAACAAAATACACATTAATAATATACATATTAAAATAAGATCATAGGAACAGGAACCATTAATTTTGGAGTTATAGATTTTAAGTTATGAATTTTCAAAGGTTTTATGTGTTTAAAATGGATTAAGTGAGAGATTAAATTTCTAATTGTTTTCATGACAAAACAGAGGCTCTAAGTGATAGAGAATTAAATTATAAAAATTTAGAAAGTGGAATGGACTAATTTGGAGCAAGTATGAATTTTCTATGAATTTATCAAGTTCTAGTAATTATTTTCATATTAGAAATCCATTTTCTATTTAATTTATTCAAATTAAATGAGTTCTGGACTGGGCCTCAATTACTGCAAAGCGCAGGGGGCTCGGGGATAAAATTCCTAAGACTCAGGCAACAGACGCCGAGGACGGCGGGTTTTATTTTTAAGAAAGCAAGGGGCTCTTAAGTAAGAATGCCAAGCGAAGGGGTATCGGTGAAGATCGGCCGCCCGATCACTGATCAAGGGCCCAGATCAAATCTTTATTCAAGCGAACCGGTACGCAGCGCCCACCGTCCGATCCAAGACCAACGACCGTGATTTAATTTTGCTAGATCTAATCTCGTCCATCAGATCCCGATCAACGGACCAGATCCAAAGCGCGAAGGGGTAAGCCAGGATCTAATCCAGGCCGCACACGCTGGATCCAACGGTCACAAGCGCGCGCCCCAATCCCGACCGGGAGACCGGCGGCGCCGCCGCCACCCACGGCGGAGGACATGGCCGGCGCGCCCAATCCCCGGATTTTGGCCCCCAAACCTAAACCCGAACTGTGCTATACGTAGAGGAGGACGAGGTGATTCGTTCGGATGGGTTTCTTACCGGGATTAGAGGCGGCGAGCACCCAGTCCACGGCGCTAGGTAGACCCGCGGCGGTGCACGGACGACGGCGAGCAATTAGAAGCGCGCCGATGGATTTCTTCGCCAAGAGATGCCACGGTTAGATTTGGTAGCTGCCCGCGATCAATCCAGGTCACTTGCCAATGACCCGACGACGTTTAATCGGTAGAACGGCGGCGGCGGCAATCCTTCTTCTCCCTCGCGATTTCTCTCTTCTCTCTGCCCTGGCGAAACGCGGAGCTCGGCACGGCTTATATCCTGGGCGAAAGGGGGGGTCGAGCCCGCACCATCAGGAGCGAAGCGCGGAGGGTTGTTGCCAACCATCGGCGAGAATCACGGTCGGATTCCGCGCGCGAGCTGTTGACGCGGGGCGAAACCGGAATCGCGAAGAAGGGGGAGAGATGACAGAGGGGTCCCACCGATCAGTGACACAGCGCCGCGTGTGAGGAGAACTGAGCAGCGGGGCCCGGTCGTCAGCGCCAGCGGTGCGCGTGTGTGTGCGGTCCGTTCGCGAGGACGCCTGACGAAGCGGCCCACCCGGTCAGCGACAGAGTAAAGGAGATGGCGCGAGCGCGAGGGGATGAGAGGCTGCCCCGTGGGGCCCCACTGTCGGCGCCGAGCGGATTGGTGGGCTGCGCGGAGGAACTGGCCAAATGGGCCGAAATTCAGGTTGGCGGCCCAGTTAGGTACAGTGTTCCTTTTCCTTTTTCTTTTATTTTTCTTTTATTTTCTCCTTTCTCCATTCTTTCACAAATTCAAATTTAAAATACCAATTCAATTTAAACTTGTAACTGGTTCATTTTGGTGCAATTAAAAGTATTTGGTTTGAGAATATTTATTCAAATATATTACTCATGTTTTCATATTACTTCTCTTTTCTTCCCTTCCCATTTATTTTCTATTTTCTATTCCAAATTCAAATTTATACTTCTATTTTAGTTTTCAGATTTTTCAAATGTATCAATTGAAACCCAAAGGTGAATATAAACCATACTATTTTAATATTACTAATTGAAGTTTTATTCTCCTTGTTATTTATTTCATGGGATGTATAAATGGTTTCCTTTAAAAGAAAAATCCTTTTCTCATCATTTTCTTATTTCCTAATTTCCAAAGCATTATGATACTTTGTTTATATTTTTTTTCCTACTAATTTTGGGTCTTACAGCTGGTCTCGGTAACCCTGAGCATCCTGGCCGTGTACGAGGAATCTCGTCTAAGGAAGGATGGAAGGAAGGATTCGGACCACAGTGGGAAGGTCTGTACAGGAAACGTGATCGATACAAGGAAGAGATGGCGGATTATTTTAAGGAGGAGGCCAAGAAAGAGTTCAAAGCCATGATGTCTCAAATGCTATCGAATCCTCCTCCAGAATTGATGCAACAGTTGGCGAGTCGATGTCTGTTCAACAGATGACCACTCCACAGATACAAATAATTCCAGCAGCTCAACCGCCGGCTTCCACAGATTGTACGACATTACCAAGCTCTGTTGCTTCAACGGGAAATAAGGACCGTTATCCAGTTGATGACATCACAAGGCCTGTGGCGTGCACACTGGTTATAAGATATGGTATTAACAATAAACGTACAAAGAAAGTAGCCACAGGCCTTGCGATCCCAGGACGCAAGTTCCATGGAAATGATATTCCAGATGATTATTGCAAAGTAGAAGTGATGACGGTCGTCCAAGGATCCGAGGACGACATGCTAGACATCCCTGGGCCCGAAGGTATCGAGAAACTTGGACAAGCTATCAAGAATTTTATCCTTTGGCCTCGAAGGGATGTCGAATTGCTTGATTGGTCGAATTCGTCGCAGGCGTCGCAGGCCCAACCGTCTCCGCCTTCTCAAATTGTTGCTCCTATTGTACATCCATCATCACCTCCTCAAACTTCACATGCTTCTCCTCATCCTTTTTCTGACCCACCGTCTCCGCCACAAGCATCACCATTCAGGGCTCCACCACCTTCTCCTCCCCATCCTCTTGGTGACCCACTGTCTACGCCACCATCAAGGGATCCACCTTCTCCACAACCATCAAAGGATCCAAGGCCATCAAAGAAAACTAAACTTCCTATTCCAAAATTGGTGTCGCCGTATCAGAAAAAGAAGAGTAAAGCTACTACTGCTGGCACAGCTCGGTTTTTGAAAGGGATTGGACGGAGCCTCACGTCACAAACTGTTGATTTGGCCAAGCACGAGGAGTCTGCAAAAAAGGCTGAGGCAATGGCCGCAAAGATAAAGAAGCCAACTAAGGCAGATTACAAAAACGTGCCTAAAAAATATGTGCCGGGCAGACCTCTGCTACCTCTTGAGAAACTAAGAAAGGTCCCGGCTGGTGTTAAAAGGTTGCATGACTGGTACATGCGGGCATCATCGGTTGGCATCGACACCATCAGTGTGCATATACCAGACCATGCTTTTATTGGTTCGGACCAAAAGGCCGTTGTTACATTCGAGGACATGTGGTTAATGATGAACCTTCAGAGACTCGACGTGCAACTTGTAACGATGTTTGCATTGTAAGTGTCGCTCATACTTCCACATATGTGTGTTATTATTAGTGAGCTGTATAAAATTTCAATATCTGACATGCACGTGTGACTTGCAGAATGCAACATGATCAGCAGGAGATCCTTTACGGTACCAAGCCCAATGCTAGTGCCAGTAAAAGGGTTGGGTATCTCAACCCAATACTTATATCCGAGGAAAGCCACACTTTTAGAATCGGGAAAGACAACGATGAATTACGGGGAAAGACGGACGAAGAAGTTGAGAAGCGTATAAAGGATATGAAGAAGGATTTTGAAGCTCGATACGCCACCTATATAGGACATGCAATGCTTCAATTTCAAGACAGGGAAGCCATAATGGCCCCGTACAACTTTAAGTAAGTGTGATTTTGCATAAATAAAATTAATAATTTCAATACACATGCATCACAGATTTGATTCGTACAGGGACCACTGGATATGCTTCCTCATTTATCCTAAAGTTGGAAAGGTGCTGGTGCTCGACTCCTTGAACTTCGACCCTTCGACATATGCAGAATTCCTCAGCATCTTAGAGCTGTAAGCCTTTTCTATGCATGCATACTTTTATCGATTAAAATTTGAGAATAACATGGTGATTCTATTTGAGATCACAGGGCTTATAGATTCTATAAGATGAGAGGTGGAAAGTACGACCTGTCGAAAAAAGGCGTGCCACTAGACATCCATCATCACTGGCCGGTAAGTATGTGATTTTATGAATACATATCATACACAATGTTGCAACTAAATAACCAATCTCCCGTTATGTAGTGCCACAAGCAACCACAAGGATCGGTCCTATGTGGATTCTATGCGTGCGAGTTCATGAGAGTGAACGGACGATACATCACGAACCCTGACAAGGTATTATTAGTAATAGTCAAGTATGTATTTATGTCATTAAAGATGCAAATGTGTTATTATTGAGTATAAATAGATGATGTTTATAAAATTCCTTTACAGCAATTTCAACGAGGAAACCCGGAGAACTTGACCGAAGCTGCATTGTATGGCATAATCGAGGACCTCTGCACATTCATATTGAAAGAGGTCATACCCGCAGAAGGAAAATATCACGATGCTTCCGGGACATTAGCTTTGCCAGAGTTTAGAATACTAACAGAAATTAGTAGATTATCTCTTAGCCGAGATAGTTATTAGAGCTTAGGTGAAAACTTATGATGTATAGAATGCATGAAGCATATATGGTTGTAAACAGAATACTTTGATGTATATAAATGTATGATAGAATTTAATTTCATGTTGCTTTCAATATCAATATAGATCTATATATATATATGTTTGTGTGTGTGTAAATAAATATATATATAATTCAGTATTGTTTGAAATTTTGAAAAAAGGCGGGAAAACTTCCACTGGCGGCTAAATAAAGAAAACCGCCAATGAAAAGTGCATTTCCACTGGCGGTTTGCTTTATAAAACCGCCAGTGGAAATGCATTTCCACTGGCGGTTTTCTTTATTCAGCCGCCAGTGGAAATGCACTTTTCACTGGCGGTTCCTTAAGAAAACCGCCAGTGAAAATGCACTATTCACTGGCGGTTCCAAAATAACCGCCAGTGGAAATGCTGATTTCCACTGACCCCTAGCACTGGCGGTACTGAAAAACGCCAGTGTAAATAGGTTTAGAACCGCCACTATAGAGCTTCTGTGTACTAGTGCGAGGAGTGTGTCCTGCTCCCTGCGCGCTTCTCAAGCTCGGAGCTCCCTGTCCGTCCTCCCCAGCCGAGCTCCTGCCCGTCTCCTTCCTGTTCCTCCAGCTGCTTTCCCATGGCGGTCCCGAGCTCCTCTCAGCCATGGAGCTCGTCGGTCGTGCAGCTCGGCCCCTTCCCCGCGCGCTCTGCTGCCTCGCCGTAGCTTCCCACTTCTTCTAGCCGCACCCCTCAGCTGCCTGCTCTGCTCGACGCGCGCTCCTCCCTGCTGCTGCACCTCTGGCCTAGCACGGCGCCCAGCCTGCTCACCGTGAACGCGGGCCGCCGCGCTGCCAGGCTGCTCTCTCTGCTCGGTCTCAATCTCTCGCGCGCGTCCCTGCTCGCTGTGGCCGCAGCTACCCGGCTCGACCGCTCCTCCTCTCTCCCTTAGCTCTCCCGGCTCATCACTGCCCTCGGATAGGGCGGATTCCGTGCCCTCTGCTACATCCCTGTCGAGCTCATCTTCCAGCTCGTCCATGGCCGCCGTGCGTAGATGTGGTTCCTTCGTCAAGCCACCATCTCGACCTTGTTGTGCAGGCCGCTATGCTGTCTCTGTCGATCTGCTCACCGTGGCATGATCGTGGAACTTCCTCGGCGCCGTGCGCGTCAGATCGTTGTGTCGCGTCCTGCTCGGCTTTGATGCCATTGATTTGGAGCTCCGGCGTGGGCTCTTCTCTGGTGTTCGTCGGCCTCGCTGTTGTTGTCGTGACCGCGAGTCCTATTGTCTCCCTGCGCCAGTCTCTGCCTGTGCTCGAGCCATGCCATTGGAACCCTCGCCGTGGAGCTGTTCGTCATCATGCTCGACAAGCTCTAGTCGCGCGCCTGTCCACGTCACCGTCACGGGACTCCATCTTGCAGCACTCGTGTTTGGCGTCCGTAGTGCTTTGGAACAGCGTAGTTGACCTCCCTGCTTACTACGCTCACATCACCGACTGGAGAGAAAAATACAAGGAGGTTGATAGAGAAGAAAACAAACATGCGCGATGCTCGTCGTGTGTTCGGTAAAAAGCTCGAACCTGGAAGTCATCGGCGTACGCGTGAAGTTTTTAATCGCTTGGATGCTGGTGAGTTACGTCACTACTACTGCTTTTTGGTGAATAAGTAGAACAATTAAATATATTAGTTGTGCTAATTCTCGTATTTTTAGCAAGAGTGATACATGTGAAATTAATCGCATCGTCTAGTATTCGTTAGTCCGTAGTGTGAAGGATAGGTCTGAGGTATAAATGATGTGAAGAATATGTTAATAGAATTATAGGCATGGTGTGATTCGATTAAAAATACTCTATCTGCTAGGTCATAGAATAATGTGATGTTTATGTATTTGGCATGATATATAAATTAATCCGAATAAATGGTTTAAAAAGTTAGTTAATATGCTCCCTTACTCTAAATTGTTGGTATTCAAAAATAGTGAATAAAAATGTGACGAGTAATTTGATATTGGTGTTTGACAAAAGACTTGTGCTTAACTTATTATTACTTGATGTTTGAAGTAGATGCGATTACGCTAGAAAAGTGTGATAATTGGGCGTAGTCGTATATCGATAACTAGTGTTCCCGTATGAAATGGTACAACGCCTCGTCGCTAAGTGTTTAATTCGCTGTCGTGTAGCAATATTTAATCTTTTACTATTCTTGTTTATATGCATTCATGTTCATTATGCAAATCATTTAGGTACGTTGATTAACCATGTGATGCCGAGAACCTGAGCCGAGTCGACCCCAAGATGATGTAACGGGTGGACTACTCCGCATAGTGAAGCTGATGGACAAATCTAAAGATGGATGGATGGAGCAAGTATCGGAACAAAAGCTGATCGCCAAGTGGACGTCATCTAACAAACACTAGCATAGTGTTTATTCCAGGCAAGCCCCGGTGCATGCAACCCCTTTCCTTGTGTTTTAAATGATTTTTACACACTTTAAGTCTAGCGAAATGTGCATTAGGTTTATAGGAGTTGCTTGGAAACCCTTTGATGCATTGCCTACCTTGAAACCAATCCCTTTATAGATACTTCTGATGAAGTATCAAAATATGATTTACAAAAATGCTAAGCCTTGCTTAGAGGTAAATCTTGCGGATAGAGGTTGTCCTTTGCATTAATGCATAGCTCAGGGGTTATCCTGAGGAAGGAGGGCTTCTACCTGCAAGAAATATTTTCATTGGGAGCAGTGGTGGGATCTTACTGCAAAGTTTCCTATAATGCTCTTTTCATCCTACGGAATACAAACAATCCTAAGGATAGAAGTACTTAAATCGGGACTTGGGCTAGGAACAGGTGATGTTCTACCCAAGTTGATTAAGGATTATACTGAATGTAGGCCTGCTGACCGAGGACCTTTTAACTGGTCACATGCCTCATCATGGGTAAGCTTTGCCTCGGGCAGACTAATACCAGAATAAGATAACACGCAATGGGAGTGGAGAGATGGCGAGAGTAGCGTGTACCCTCCGTGGCAAGAGGCTGGACGGTGGTGCATCTGTGCTCTCGGTTGGCGTGAACCTGATCTGGTCTTAAGAACCTCGGTGGCGAGTTGACATATGCAAGGGTTAAGTGCTACATATGTCGTGTGATTGGAGATCCCCAGCTGGGTATTAATCGATTCAGGATCGCTGTTACTTCTCGGATATGAAGACTTGGTCACTGACTTGCAATCTAAGTCATGGATGGAATCTTAATGAGCAAAAATCATGTTGGATTGATTAATGTGATGGTGAAATTAGACTAGATGTAAACAAGGTCTATTAATACTTAATCTAGCACTAAAATGTTGAAAGTAAGGACTCACTTTAGTAAGCTATTTCTGCAAAAGTATCTATGTTGATTCTTGCTAAAGCATTTTCCTTGATTCCTATTAACCAGCATACCCTTGAGAGTCTTTTCTTTAGTCGGGTAAGTCTTGCTGAGTACTTGCGTACTTAGGGTTATACCCATTGTTGCTGCAGGTTACAAGTCACTTGAGTGTGATTGGTGTTAAGCGCCGGTGGGCACGGCCATCTATAAGTCTAAGTACTTCTTCTATACTTCTTATTGAGGATGGTCACTTAAGCTAGCATATGTTTCAAATTTATAAACAATTTATAACAATTCAAAGTTATTTCTTTGAATCACTTTTGTAATCACTCCGATCATGTACATTATAAAACTTGATGTAACATGTAAAACTTGGTAATAAGATTTCCGCTGCAAAATTGTTGGTGTGTGATTTGTGTTTACTTAATCCCGCGGTTCTAGTTGTAAGTGGTTTATCCGAGGTCCTTGGGGCACTCGGACAGATCCTGTTAAGTTATCTGGTGCACATGCATAGCCGTCTGAGGTCTTTGAGACAAGGGCATGTGCATGTGGGCCCAATAACGTGGGAGGTTCTGCCATAGTTGGTATCGGAGCAGGATTAAGTTTATACGGTCACATACGTATTTTGAAAACAAAATTTTTGGTTTTGAAAAATCTATTTTCAACTAAAAACATTGTTTGGCTTTGAAAAACAGTTTTGAAAAACTATAATGCTAGCGACATCCTCTGTTAAGCCCTAAATTAAGGACTATCAGGTGGCCTATTTAAAAACCACTAACCCACAACCGGGGGTATTGCATACATGTGTATAGTTATTTTTAAGGCCATTCAATTTTTAATGGATCGACGCTCAAGGTAAGGTGAGATGTGAGAGCATGACCGAACAATCGTCGGTCTAGGGAAGTGCTTAATTGTGGCGCTAGACTATATACATGTTCTACATATGTATATACAAAAGCTACGATGTGGAGTAATTATTTTTCCAGGAATTCAGTACCCCATGGATGTATGGGTATACAGACATGGGAATACTTAGAAGTGTAATGTACTTGTAACGACGCACCTACGCTTAGGTAAGAAGGTGAGTTACCATAATGAGTTGCCCTATGGTTAAAGTGTGGCAACGACGCCTATGTGTGGCTCGGTGCTTAATGATGAGCTAGCCTTCATATAGCAATATATGAAGTATAAACTATGATAACCTGTCATGTGTGAACTGCATTATTGGAAAATGGGCTGTGATGAAATTTTCTGCAGGTACACTAACCTCAAACTCGTATGTCTAGCTGACGACTAGCAAATATCGTAAGAGAGAACGTATGCCACCAAGATAGAATGCTATTGCCACAGTATGTTGGCAAAACTCGTGAGGACGTATAGGACGAGCATGCATCCTGATTGTTGCATCATGTTTGTCACCTATACACCCAAGATGCTTCTCTCATCTTTATTCCAGTAGCCAATGATTGTAAATAATGTGGTGTAATGTGGTATTATGAACTTCGATGAGATAGCTGTCCTCCATTCTTAGGTAATCTATTTAAGTCCTATATGTGTTTGCTCTTGTGCTTGATGTGCCGATAGAAGGTTGGTGACTTGTTTGCCTAAACCCAAAACTAGGCCATGTTCTTATTTAGTGAACCATAATCCAAAATTGAATTTTTCGTCATCACTCCATGACCCAACTCATGCAAATAAATGCTTAGATAACTTCTTCGTTGGACATAAAGTGTACCCGGACTTGAAACAAGAATCTCGAGTCATGTTTCCTTCTAAAACCATTCCCTTGTTTGATTTGTGCAAGCTGACGTCTCTATTCCAGTTTGCCTGTTCTTGAAGATCGCCGTGTTGCTTTATCAACCTAACCTAGGAAAGGCATGTACGATCATTTTCTTGAGTTTGATGCCTTTGGTTACTTCATATCTATCGAAGGCATACCAACTTAATCTTATAATTGTTTCCCCTCTGTATCTAATCAGATACTAATCTTTGACCTTGTAATCTCTGCGATGGGCATAGAAATATGCTTGGGGCTGAATTAACAGTCTCCCATCATACTCCTTTTATCAAGTTTAGGTTATAGCCACGTCTTGTTCATTTCATCGGGCCATGATCTATTTGGCTTTCTACTTGTAACCGTTTTGATAGGTAGAGTCTCTTTGTATATTGTCACCCTTGCTCAATCCATTTGTGTTGCACGAGATTTCTTATTGGTTATGTCTGGTAATGGTGTTATGACTAAAACCGATGGTGCCACGACGAGTCCGAGGGCCTCCCGTGAATGTACACACATGGTTGTGCTGCTCGGCACACGCTAGTATCATGGCTAGTAGTTGTAATCCATTATGAGAATATAACAATGTGTTATCTTAGCACAATCTGTTTTTGCTACGTGAGATTCATTATTGGTGCCAGTTCGGTGATGGTGTCATGATTAATGACTTATGGTGCCGCTGCGAAACTGAGAGCCCCTTGTGAATGTACACGCAAGGTTATGCTGCTTGGCGTATGCTGGTATCGAGGTCTCTAGTCATGATCCATTGTGGAACTACACTGATGTGTGATCTTCTGTGGACTCCTCCCTTGAAACAATTTCTGTGTTGTTTGTCAAAGTGATCAAGCAACATCTATCATCTTTATTGGATCAAAAGGGCATACCACTTTCGTGTGTGGTCTCTTTTCTTTGATCTTAGTAGTGACTACTCATACAAGTTCCCTTTACATCCTTTGTGTAAAGGTGAAGCCTTGAAGCTTTTTAGTGTTGAGAGACAACTGACTAGCTCTCAAAATGGAGATTGATTTCCCTTGCTGCTGAGATGCAGGAGTTTGTTCATTCGCTCTCCTATTTAATTCATGTATTTTCGAACCGAGTCAGTTCATCTCGCATGAGGAAACAGATGAACAACCTGACCAAATGGATTTTTACCCAAGTGCATGATCTCCTGTTAACCAAAGTGAACTCTCGACCATTGGATTGCTGATGGATAATAAGAGCACCTATTTAATGTCATAGGTAGTTCAACAAGTTGGTTTTTACTAACTTGTAACTGCTTTGTGAACAAAGGTTGAGTTTAGAGATCGAGTTGTCTAAACTCACTTTTGTACAACCCCTCTTCAGGAAGAGTTTATAAGAATCGAGATTAAGTCGGCCAATAACCACCTAATCATCGCTCTAGTCGTGCCTCGATCACCTCACGTGTGCTTTTCCAGCATATGTGATCAAGTCGAGCCATGCATAGTTCTTGATAAAATGGATTAGACACGAAGTCAGCATCTACAGATCCCTCCACTGGTGATTTTCTCGAATCTATATCACCTTTCATGGACTCGGATTCTCTGGCTAACACGAGTTAACTGGGATCACTACCGGAATCCGGGCCTTTGCCGAGTGTCGTAGTCTTTGCCGAGTGCTTTTTATCGGGCACTCGGCAAAGACTACTTTGCCGAGTGTCGCCCTCGGCAAAGTCCTGTGCTCGGTAACGAGACAGTTTACCGAGTGCTGGGCCCTCGGCACAGAGAAGCACTCGGCAAAGCGCCTTTGCCGAGCGTCAAACACTCGGCAAAGACGGCTCTCGGCAAAGGGCCGTTAGCGGCCGTCTGCAGCTGGCGGCCGTTAGTCTTTGCCAAGAGCCGGAAACAGACACTCGGCAAAGCAGATTCTTTGCCGAGTGTCAAATAACTGGCACTCGGTAAAGAGTGTCTTTGCCGAGTGCCTTTTGTGGACACTCGGCAAAGTACATTTGTATTTTTTTTTGCCACCAAACTTTTTGTGGTTTGTTCCTACACTATGTAGACCTACATGTACCATTTGGGGACAATTATAACTGTGTTTTCAATAGCTAGTAGACTTAGTTTGTTTATTTGCATTTCTTCGAAAAATTCAGATTTGAACTGCAGGTCACTCGAAACTTAGAAAAACTTGCATGCAAAAATGATATTCATGCTAATTAGCACAAGTTACGACCGATTTCAGGAGCGGACCGGAAACTTCGAGCACCATGCTCACTCAACATGGTCGTGAACTTGCCATCCAGGTGTTTATAAATTGTATAAAACACAAAGTCAAAAAATTATGAAACCTATTCACGTGTCATGATATCATATGTAGAGGCTGTGATAAAAATTTGAAAAAATTTCGAGAAAGCTGTGATGCACTATGTGTACAAACCTAAGAGATCCACATTGAAACTCTATGATTTCATGTGTAGTTCTCTTAGGTTTCTACACATAATGTCTCATAACTTTTTCCAAACATTCTAATTTTTTATCACAGCCTCTACATATGATATCATAGCACGTGGACAAGTTTAATGATTTTCTGAGTTTGTTTGTGTTTTATAAAAATTTTAAACAGCTGGATGGCAAGTTCACGGCCATGTTGAGTGAGCATGGTGCTCGAAGTTTCCGGTCTGCTCATGAAATCGGTCGTAACTTGTGCTAAGTAGCATGGATATCATTTTTGCATGCATGGTTTTCCAAGTTTCGAGTGACCTGCAGTTCAAATCTGAATTTTCCGAAGAAATGCAAATAAACAAACTAAATCTACTAGCTATTGAAAACACAGTTATAATTGTCCCCAAATGGTACATGTAGGTCTACATAGTGTAGGAACAAACCACAAAAAGTTTGGTGGCCAAAAAAAATACAAATGTACTTTGCCGAGTGTCAGCTGGTTGACACTCGGCAAAGTAGGCTTTGCCGAGTGCCGGTTTGGTGACACTCGGCAAAGAAGTGTAAATTAATCTTTGCCGAGTGTCGCCGAGGTGACACTCGGCAAAGGCGTTTTTGCCGAGTGTCCCCGATCTAGAACTCGGCAAAGCATATTTTAAAAATAAAAAAATCTTTGCCGAGTGCCAGATCACGGGCACTCGGCAAAGCGCGTGTAAATAGCGCTGGTAACCTTCTTTCTCTCTCACTCTCACACACTCCGCACCGCCGCCGCCATATACACGCCGCCGCGCCCACGCCGCGCGCGCGCTAGCTCCCACGCCGCGCCGCGCCCGCGCCGCCGCCATTACGTGCCGTCGCGCCCGCGCCGGCCGCGCCCTTGCCACCGCAACTCTCACCCTCGTCCCCGCCCACGCCCTCGCCGTGCCACCGCAGCCGCGCCCGCGCCGTACGCCGTGCCCCCGCTGTGCCCTCGCCGTGCCCCTGCCGTGTCCCTGCCGTGTGTGCCCTCGCCATGCCCCCGCCGCCTTGCCCGTGACCCGCCATCTCGTCCGCGGCCCGTTGTCTCGCTCGCGACCCATCGGTTCGCCCACGACCCGTCGTCCCGCCCGCCGGGTATGATTAGGTTTAATATTGAGTTGATTATATACGTGTATGATTAGGTTAATATTTATTTTTCTTGTGTTAAATTTATGTACGTGTATGATTAGGTTAATATTGAGTATTGTTGATTGCCGGCCATCGTGTCGTTGAATTATGTGTGGATGTCAACCATCATGCTGATAGTTTTATTTGCAGGATTTCGAAACCTCCCCGTGCAGGGGAGGTGCTGCCGAAATTTTCTGTTAGAGGATGGAGGACCGTGAGTGGATGTACACGGGCCGTAGAGAAAGGAACGATGTCACCACTGAATGGATTAGAAAGACCGATGATTTCGTGGAACGGGCATATGGCGAAGCTGCTAAAGGAGCGAGTCTAGTCCCATGCCCGTGCAGCAAATGTGCCAACTAGAAAAGAAAACCAAAGAAGTCCATGGTAGAACATATTTGGAAAAATGGATTTACGCCAGGCTATACTCAGTGGATATTTCATGGTGAAGCGCATCGTACAAGAGAGGAGGTGCTGAGACAACGTGTCGAGGATTATGACGCGGATGCGGGGGTAGCGGATATGTTGAACGACTATCAGGAGGCACAGTACACGGGAGGATGTATGGATGACGAGCCAGAGCCGACTGCAAAGGCGTTCTATGACATGTTCGACGCGGCACAGAAGCCCCTTCATGGCCAGACAAAGGTTTCTCAACTGGATGCCATTGGGCGTGTAATGGCATTCAAGTCGCAGTAAAGTATGAGTAGAGATGCATTCGATGGCTTGTTGACGGTTATTGGTAGCCTGCTTCCGGAGGATCACGTTCTGCCAAAGAGCATGTACGAGGCACAGAAACTCCTTCATGCACTCAAGATGACGTATGAGCAGATTCATGCTTGTCCGAAGGGCTACGTGCTATTTAGGAAAGAACACGCGGAGGCAAAGTACTGTCCCAAGTGTACATCGTCTAGGTTCATGGAGGTAGACTCTGGTGATGGACAGAAGAGGTAGCTTGACACCCTCTTGACAATCCTACGGCACCTTCCGTTCATACCGAGGATCCAGCGTCTGTACATGACAGAGGAATCCGCGAAACAGATGACATGGCACAAAAATGGAAAACGATACAATCCTGACAAGATGGTGCACGCATCCGATGGTGAAGCATGGAAACACTTTGATGCCATTCACCGTGAGAAAGCCGAAGAGGCTCGTAATGTACGTGTTGCATTGGCCACAGATGGGTTCAATCCCAATGGAATGAGCGCTGCCTCGTACACATGTTGGCCCGTGTTTGTTATCCCAATCAATCTCCCCCCTAGTGTGTGCTTTCAAAGGCATAATATATTTGTGTCATTGATAATTCCCGGACACCCGGGGAACAAAATGGGCGTGTACATGTAGCCTTTGATCGATGAATTGGTACATGCCTGGGAGGAAGGGGTATGGACGTATGACCGAGCTACGAAGACAAACTTCAGAATGCATGTTTGGTACCAGTACTCCATGCATGACTTACCGACGTATGGGCTATTCTGCGCCTGGTGTGTTCACGGTAAGTTCCCATGCCCAGTTTGCAAGGAAGCTCTCAGGTTCATTTGGTTGAAAAAGGGTGGCAAATATTCGTCCTTCGATAAACATCGACAAATTCTCCCTGCTAACCATCCATTCCGCCTAGACATCAAGAACTTTACGAAAGGTGTCGTAGTGACAGACTGCCCACTTGCAACGATGATTGGTGCCGAAATTCGTCAACAGATAGATGGGCTCGTGGCTAATACAGAAGGTGGTTTTGTGGGATATGGTGAGCAGCATATGTGGACACATAAGTCTGGCTTGACTTGGCTCCCCTATTATGACGACCTGCTCCTTCCACACAACATTGATGTGATGCACACTGAAGAGAATGTTGCCGAGGCACTGTGGGCAACAATTATGGACATTCCTGATAAGTCAAAGGATAACGTGAAGGCAAGAGTGGATCTGGCAGCGTTATGTGATAGACCAAACCTAGAGATGAAGTCGCCAAGTGGCGGAAAGACGTAGAGAAGGCCTAAGGCCGATTTCGTCCTAAGCAAGGCCCAGAGGAAGGAAGTACTTCAGTGGATCAAGATGTTGATGTTCCCTGATGGGTATGCAGCTAACCTGAGTAGGGGGTGAACTTATCTACTATGCGAGTCTTAGGGATGAAGAGTCATGACTTCCACATATGGATTGAACGGATTCTTCCTGCGATGGTTCGAGGCTATGTCCCTGAGCATGTCTGGCTAGCGCTTTCAGAGTTGAGCTATTTCTTCCGTCAGCTTTGTGCAAAAGAGTTATCTCGGACCGTGGTTGCAGACTTGGAAAGATTGGCACCCGTGTTACTATGTAAGCTTGAGAAGATATTTCCACCCGGCTTCTTCAATCCAATGCAGCATTTGATTCTTCATCTCCCCTATGAGGCACGAATGGGGGGCCCATGCAGGGACGTTGGTGCTATCCAATCGAGAGATGTCTAAAGACTATTCGAAAGAAATGTAGAAATAAAGTCAAGATCGAGGCTTCCATTGCAGAGGCATACATTCTAGAGGAGGTCTCAAACTTCACAACAACTTATTATGGTGACAAACTGCCGAGCGTGCATAATCCACCCCCTCGTTACAATGATGGCGATAATGAATCGAACCTTAGCATATTTCGAGGCCAACTGGGAAGCGCAAGTGGCTCGACCACCAAGACCCTGACACATGAAGAGTGGCGGCATATCATGCTATATGTATTGACCAACCTTGAAGAGGTGACGCCATACAGGGAACAATTCCTTCATGAATTCTGGCATCGATCTAGGGACCCCACTCCACAGGAATATGACACTCTTCTTAGAAAGGGTGCGAGAAATGGGATGCCCGATTCCATTTCCTAGTTCAAATGTAAGGTACGTGCTTAGTTTGTAAAAGACATACGTCTTTGAACTCAATTTAGCGTCTTTTAACTTGCGAATACTTGCAGGGCCAAAGAGATCCGTCTATGAGTGCCAAGTTGAGACAAGTAGCCAATGGCTTTGCTTTTAGGGTCAAGAAATATTCTGGGTATGACGTCAATGGATACCGTTTTCGCACAACAAACTACGACAAAAGTCGGCCCAATCAGAAAACAACGTGTTCTGGAGTCTTTACGCCCGGCCTTGACAATGTCGATTATTTTGGAAGAATCGAAGAAATATATGAGCTCAATTTTTATGGTTCCAAACCTCTTACTCCAGTGATATTCAAATGTCATTGGTTTGACCCTCAAGTGACGAGACGGACACATTCTAATCTTGGGATAGTCGAAATTCGACAAGATTCCACCTTACCAGGAGACGATGTCTATATCGTGGCCCAACAGGCCACACAAGTGTATTATCTCTCATATGTGTGCCAAAAGAAAGAACATCTTAAGGGTTGGTATGTTGTGTATAAGGTATCGCCGCACGGGAGGTTACCTGTTCCTAACGATGAAGATTACAACTTAGACCCAGACACATATGATGGAGAGTTCTTCCAAGAAGATGGGCTAGAAGGGCGATTTGAGATAGACTTAACCGAAGCTATCAGAATGGACGTAGATATTGAAATGGTTGTTGATGAGGAGGATGATGAGGTGCAAAATGATAATGACTTAGTAATCCTTGAAGGCAATGACATTAATGACGAACTTGCGTCTTCCGATGGTGTTGAGATTGAAATGGTTGATAGTGATGATGAGAGTTATGATCCGGCTAACCCCGACACATATGAAGATTATTTTTAATCGATGTAATGCTATATGACTATTTATTTTGCACCTATTTTTAAATACATCTTTTTATATGTGCTTATTTGTTTACTCTTACTTGCAGGTTTTTGGACAAATATGGTCGGCGGTAATTGGCTGAGGAGGAGGAGGGGGAGGAGGAGTAGGACGGCGGACAAGGCAGAGCAGGCGGCGCAGTAGGATGACCTTGTCCAGCAGCAGGTGGCGCCTTAGGACGACTTAGACCAGCAGCATGACGACGACCAGCACCAGGACGCCTCAGGTACTAGTGACTCAAGTTTGAGGAGCATCTACCTACGAGGCCCCGCGATTCTCCCTCAGCATCCCATACTTCAGGACAGGCGACCGCTGATTCGGCCGGATGGGGAGAGGTATGTAACTTTATGTTCTTCATTCTTGTTCATATTATGTGTTCAAAATCATAATATAAACTAATACTTTTTATTTATCACTTGAACAGGTCTTGGACGGTTGTGGATTATGCTGGGGGTCATCGTCGCCCCCCCCCCAATGGCATCCTCGGCCTGCTGTGTAGGGAACACTTCCCTGGACTGGTGGAGTACACCGGAGTGACGGGCCCAGCCTTCACCTTCGACCACTACGCCATCGCCCCCGATGCAGTAGACCGGGATGGCCGGGAATTCAATAACAAGGCGGAGCGGGTGAAGCAAGAGCTGTGGGTAAGTCTTAGTATAATGTAAAATATGTCGCATTTGTTGCAAATTCTTGAAATAATGTATGAATCATGGTTTTTGTATGCAGGATTTCTTCAGATGCGAGGCTGGATACGAGGCTAGGGCGGATGTGGTGGCCACCACGAGCTGTAAGAAGCTCGTCGTGGACATGCACTATGAGGCCCGTATCCAGGCCATCATCACCTACCACGGCTCCGTCCTTGGGGAGAGGGTGACCAAAACTCAAGCCCGAACCATGTCGTTGACCAGGGAGCAGTACCTGCAGGTAAAGTCATGCATGTTTGGTACTAGTACTCCATGCATGAATTTAATTTTATCTTCTCATATGCACTTTACGTGTTTACTTTGTAGATGATTCCATATTGGTGCGCCACACATCCTCTCTGCTGGGAGCAGATGGTGGATAGGTGGTGTTCGGCTGAGTGGGATGAGGCGCACAACGCTAGCCGAGAACGGCGTATGATGATGCAAGGTCCCTCCCACCACCAAGGCAGCCGGAGCCTGAGCCAATATGCCGAAGCATGGGTACGCCCTCTTTTTTATTTAGGTATACAGCACTGGATTAGATATTATTTCTAACTATCTCGTTGGTTTTCTTGAAGTCGGCGTCACATGGTGGCCGGCCTTGCTCCACCTTCTCGGCCTATGCTATGGCCCATAAGGGTAAGGCGACGTCCGACGTCACCTACAACCCGGATGATGGGCCCGAGGCCTACACCAACCCCGCCGTCTACAGCCGCCTCCATGACTACACCGCCATGGCGCAGGAGGTCCATGGCCCAGAATATGATCCGAGCACCGAGCCGATCGACCCCGATGTGCTCATGAGGGTCGGAGGAGGCAAGAGACATGGGCGGTACTGGATTGCCAACGGAGCAATCGACTCGTCCTCCATTCCCACTCTATCTCAGGTGAGAGCAAGGAGCACGGGCTTGAGTCCAGCCATACAACCTCGGCACGACAGCTCACAACATCGCATACAGCAACTCGAGGTTAGTGCTTCTGTAACTCGTCCTTCCTTGAGTTATATACCTTCTCTTTGAGTTACTATAACGTTGACTTGTTATATTACAGACCCAACTAGAACAAGAGAGGAGGGAACGTCACGAGATGGAGGCGAGGATGATGGCGGAGTGGGAGGCGGAGCGGGTGGAGCGGGAGGCGACTCGCCTGGCAGATCATCACAGGATGGCAGAGATGTTCCAGTACATGCAGAGCCTTGGCGCTGCACAGGGCATCGCTCCGCCACCTCCATTGTTCCCTCCAGTTGACCCTGCTCTCTTCCATACTCCTGTGAGTATCAAAATTATAGTTAGATGTTGGTAATGCATCTGGTATAACACATGCAATCTCTTCTCTGTGCAAGGCCAATCTGGGGCGGCATCCAACAACCCTCTGGAAGGGTTTAGCCCAACACAGCACCAGTCAAACCGCCCACATCCATGAGTGTTATGTTTTCAGTGTTTAGACTTCAGAACTTGTGTAGAATACTTATGTTTGTGTTTGATACTTATGTCAGAGCTTGAGACGTATGAGACTTATGTTTGTGTTGGATACTTGTGTTGAACACTTATGTTTGTGATGGATATTTATGTTTGTTTTGGCTATTTATGTTTGTGTTGGCTATTTATGTTTGTGATGATATCTGTGATGTATATATGTGATATATATGTGATATCTTTTGTTTGTGTGGATGGAATATAAAAAACAAATAAAAAGGTGTATACTGGTCACTTTGCCGAGTGTGACACTCGGCAAGGAGGTGCTTTGCCGAGTGTCAGGGTCATAACACTCAGCAAAGAACAGAGACCTGGGCACCGGTATAGGTTCTTTGCCGACTGTAATCTCTATGGCACTCGGCAAAGAGGCACGCTTTGCCGAGTGCCGTACTTAGTACTCGGCAAAGAACCTGACATGGGGACCCTCCCTGGCGGGTTCTTTGCCGAGTGTCCCAAGTGGCACTCGACAAAGATTGCTTCTTTGCCGAGTGTCTGACCGACCACACTCGGCAAAGGTAACTCCTTTGCCGAGTGTCACCGGCGACACTCAGCAAAGACGCCGTCTCCGTCACCCATCGCCGTAACGGCTGCTTTTCTCTGTTGAGTGTTGCCTGGCACTCGGCAAACCTCTTTGCCGAGTGCCCGAGAAAAAGCACTCAGCAAAGAAGGCTTTGCCGTTGCATTGTGTGTCGAGCCTTCTTTGCCGAGTGCAACACTCGGCAAAGCTTTTGCCGAGTGTTTTTACGGCTTTGCCGAGTGTTTTTACGGCTATTGAACATCCACACTCGTCTCATGTGCTATGAACTTATCGTGACCACTTGTTGGTAAACCTCTTTCTGTGTGTTTTACCCAAGATGGTGCATCTGATTCTGTTTGGGTAAGATCGCGTATTTTCCACTCGCTCAACAGACTCAGATAGTATAGTGTCATCAGAAAAAGTAAACTGCACACATGGAACCTTATGTGTTCCCCTGGCAGACTTCATCTCTATTGGTGGACATCTCTAAATTAGCCTAAGGCGATATGTGTTATGTCCACTAGAGAAACGACATCCTGAGACACTCGCCTTTATTTGGAAATGTCTCACGATTATCGCTGATATGGACATGGGTTACATGCCTCTCTACTCTTAGAAGCCTTTCGTTCCGAATCTCGGGACGAGATTCTTTTAAGGGGGGAGGGTTGTAACACCCCAGGTGTTTATCGTCTGCTCGACCACGAGTGCGGACTTTAACACGTGATAGCGGTGAATGTAAAGATCACTAATTTAATCATCTTTGTCTATCACAATTTTCATATCGTATCTATCTCCGTCTATCTAAGCCGTTTAAAAAAAATTAGAGAAATTTGGACTTTAAAAATCTTTCAAGACGTTGAGTCCATGCTGTTCAGATCGATCGGGTACGTGAATATGATTTCAGAAAAAGTTCAATTTTATAAATTCGACCACGATCCATATCCAAGAAAAACAAGGCGTAGAGTTATAAATTGTGCTGCTCTCTAGCCGAATGTTCAGATAACGGCGAAATTCATTTAGGTTCAACTAAATCAAACATCGACTAAAATATCGAATCCGATATCGTCTAATTTAATCCGTTTACATCTCGCTCCCGTGACGATGCTGACATCGTCTCTGGAGGAATTCCGATTGCGATGCCGCATTCGTCTTGCACCGTTTAAAATTTATTTATTTCTAAAATGTCGAGCCTATTGCCAGTTAAAATTAATTGATTAAGACAAACTAAAATTGTCACTTAAGTATTTCGCTCGGTTTGAGCAATCTCTATAATTTCGGAAGCTCGACCCACTCGGATGATTTTATCCCAAATAAATTAATTGGAACTCGACTTAAATGGTTTTTAGTCCGAAACAACCTAGATCAATGTAATTAGAACTGAAAGCGAGTAACTAGCGATTAATTTGGTTCGCTAATTCGTAGAAAGAAATGTATATCCGTGTAGCGTGTCGACCTAGTTTGCATCGCTAAAAATCGTGATTCAAAATATCTGTAATTTCTTTTTTTAAAAAAATAGAAGAAATAAAAAATCTCTCCTCATTCCTATCCTAGGCTGCCCTCATCCGTCTGATTTTTTGGCTGTCGTACGCTCCTATCCTTATCCTGCCGCTCTATCCGCTGGTTTTCCTGGCAGCCGTGGACGCGTACGGATGTCGTCTTCATCCCTGTGCTCGCCCAGGCTCGCGCCCTCCCTGATCCTCTCCCTCCTAGTGCTCTGCTGACCGCCGCGCCCCAGCTCCATCTTCCCCAGCCGAGCAGCGTGTCCTGCTCCCTGCGCGCTGCTCAAGCTCGGAGCTCCCTGTCCGTCCTCCCCAGCCGAGCTCTTCCCTGTCTCCTTCCTCTTCCTCCAGCTGCTTTCCCATGGCGGTCCCGAGCTCCTCTCAGCCATGGAGCTCGTCGGTCGTGTAGCTCAGCCCCTTCCCCGCGCGCTCTGCTGCCTCGCCATAGCTTCCCACTTCTTCTAGCCGCGCCCCTCAGCTGCCTGCTCTGCTCGACGCGTGCTCCTCCCTGCTGTCGCACCTCTGGCCTAGCACGGTGCCCAGCCTGGTCGCCGCAGACGCGAGCCGCCGCGCTGCCATGCTGCTCTCTCTGCTCGGTCTCAATCTCTCGCGCGCGTCCTTGCTCGTTGTGGCCCCTGCTGCCCGGCTCGACCGCTCCTCCTCTCTCCCTTAGCTCTCCCGGCTCGTCACTGCTCTCGGATAGGGCGGATTCCGTGCCCTCTGCTACATCCCTGTCGAGCTCGTCTTCCAGCTCGTCCATGGCCGCCGTGAGTAGATGTAGTTCCGTCGTCAAGCCACCATCTCGACCTTGTTGTGCAGGCCGCTATGCTGTCTCTGTCGATCTGCTCGCCGTGGCATGATCGTGGATCTTCCTCGGCGCCGTGCGCGTCAGATCGTTGTGTCGCGTCCTGCTCGGCTTTCATGTCGTTGATTTGGAGCTCCGGCGCGGGCTCTTCTTTGGTGCTCGTCGGCCTCGCCGTTGTTGTCATGACCGCGAGTCCTATTGTCTCCCTGCGCCAGTCTCTGCCTGTGCTCGAGCCATGCCATTGGAACCCTCGCCGTGGAGCTGTTCGTCACCATGCTCGACAAGCTCTAGTCGCGCGCCTGTCCACGTTGCCGTCACGGGACTCCATCTTGCAGCACTCGTATTTGGCGTCCGTAGTGCTTTGGAACAGCGTAGTTGACCTCCCTGCTTACTGCGCTCACATCGCCGACTGGAGAGAAAAATCCAAGAAGGTTGATAGAGAAGAAAACAAACATGCACGATGCTCGTCGTGTGTTCGGTAAAAAGCTCGAACCTGGAAGTCATCGCCATGCGCGTGAAGTTTTTAATCGCTTGGATGCTGGTGAGTTACGTCACTACTACTGCTTTTTGGTGAATAAGTAGAACGATTAAATATATTAGTTGTGCTAATTCTCGTATTTTTAGCAAGAGTGATACGTGTGAAATTAATCGCATCGTCTAGTATTCGTTAGTCCGTAGTGTGAAGGATAGGTCTAAGGTATAAATGATGTGAAGAATATGTTAATAGAATTATAGGCATGGTGTGATTCGATTAAAAATACTCTATCTGCTAGGTCATAGAATAATGTGATGTTTATGTATTTGGCATGATATATAAATTAATCCGAATAAATGGTTTAAAAAGTTAGTTAATATGCTCCCTTACTCTAAATTGTTGGTATTAAAAAATAGTGAATAAAAATGTGATGAGTAATTTGATATTGGTGTTTGACAAAAGGCTTGTGCTTAACTTATTATTACTTGATGTTTGAAGTAGATGCAATTATGCTAGAAAAGTGTGATAATTGGGCATAGTCGTATATCGATAACTAGTGTTCCCGTATGAAATGGTACAACGCCTCGCCGCTAAGTGTTTAATTCGCTGTCGTGTAGCAATATTTAATCTTGTACTATTCTTGTTTATATGCATTCATGTGCATTATGCAAATCATTTAGGTATGTTGATTAACCATGTGATGCGGAGAACCTGAGCCGAGTCGACCCCAAGATGATGTAACGGGTGGACTACTCCGCATAGTGAAGCTGATGGACAAATCTAAAGATGGATGGATGGAGCAAGTATCGGAACAAAAGCTGATTGCCAAGTGGACGTCATCTAACAAACACTAGCATAGTGTTTATTCCAGGCAAGCACCGGTGCATGCAACCCCTTTCCTTGTGTTTTTAAATGATTTTTACACACTTTAAGTCTAGCGAAATGTGCATTAGGTTTATAGGAGTTGCTTGGAAACCCTTTGATGCATTGCCTACCTTGAAATCCATCCCTTTATAGATACTTCTGATGAAGTATCAAAATATGGTTTACAAAAATGCTTAGCCTTGCTTAGAGGTAAATCTTGCAGATAGAGGATGCCCTTTACGTTAATGCCTAGCTCAGGGGTTATCCTGAGGAAGGAGGGCTTCTGCATGTAAGAAATATTTTCATTGGGAGCAGTGGTGGGATCTTACTGCAAAGTTCCCTATAATGCTATTTTCATCCTAAGGAATACAAACAATCCTAAGGATGGAAGTACTTAAATCGGGACTTGGGCTAGGAACAGGTGATGTTCTACCCAGGTTGATTAAGGATTATACTGAATGTAGGCCTGCTGACCGAGGACCTTTTAACTGGTCACATGCCTCATCATGGGTAAGCTTTGCCTCGGGCAGACTAATACCAGAATAAGATAACACGCAATGGGAGTGGAGAGATGGCGAGAGTAGCGTGTACCCTCTGTGGCAAGAGGCTGGACGGTGGTGTATCTATGCTCTCGGTTGGCGTGAACCTGATCTGGTCTTAAGAACCCTGGTGGCGAGTTGACATATGCAAGGGTTAAGTGCTACATATGTCGTGTGATTGGAGATCCCCAGTTGGGTATTAATCGATTCAGGATCGCTGTTACTTCTCGGATATGAAGACTTGGTCACTGACTTGCAATCTAAGTCATGGATGGAATCTTAATGAGCAAAAATCATGTTGGATTGATTAATGTGATGGTGAAATTAGACTAGATGTAAACAAGGTCTATTAATACTTAATCTAGCACTAAAATGTTCAAAGTAAGGACTCACTTTAGTAAGCTATTTCTGCAAAAGTATCTAAGTTGATTCTTGCTAAAGCCTTTTCCTTGATTCCTATTTAACTAGCATACCCTTAAGAGTCTTTTCTTTAGTCGAGTAAGTCTTGCTGAGTACTTGCGTACTTAGGGTTATACCCATTGTTGCTGCAGGTTACAAGTCACTTGATTGTGATTGGTGTTAAGCGCCGGTGGGCACGACCTTCTATAAGTCTAAGTACTACTTCTATACTTCTTATTGAGGATGGTCACTTAAGCTAGCATATGTTTCAAACTTATAAACAATTTATAACAATTCAAAGTTATTTCTTTGAATCACTTTTGTAATCACTCCGATCATGTACATTGTATAACTTGATGTAACATGTAAAACTTGGTAATAAGATTTTCGCTGCAAAATTGTTGGTGTTTGATTTGTGTTTACTTAATCCCGCGGTTCAGGTTGTAAGTGGTTTATCCGAGGTCCTTGGGGCACTCGGACAGATCCTGTTAAGTTATCTGGTGCATATGCATAGCCGTCTGAGGTCTTTGAGACAAGGGCAGGTGCATGTGGGCCCAATAACTTGGGAGGTTCTGCCACACTGCCCGACCGACTGCTCTGCGCCCCTGCCCAGCCGTCAGGCTCGACGCGCCTCGCCCGTGGAGCCGTGACCCCGACCCTGATCCACCCCAACGCGCCCGTCGAGCACCGCGCGTCCCTGCCCCTGCGCGCCCCGCGACGCCAGCGACTGCGAGCAACGCCAGAAGCCCAAGCGACCCCAAGTGCCGCATGTCCGTTTGTCATGCGTGTAATGGAGCTTTACTGCGTCTGTTTCTTCCCCCATTTACCTCCCTCATTGAAGCTCCCTCACGCCAACAATGGCATGACGCCGGCCGACCCTTCACTTCCCTCCCGCTCCTCTATAAAACCCCAGTTGAGCCTCCTCCCTTCCTCCCTCAAGCTCTACCTCACTCCTCACATTCGCGCCCTACTCTTTGGACCAAGCTGGACCACCTTGACTGAGCCCCTACAGTTGAGCCCCTCCGTACTCTCCCTCTCCTCACCGCCGGAGCCCCTCTCCTCACCGCCGGAGCCTCGCCCGCGCTCACCAACCATCGTCATTGCCCGAGCAGCACCCTGACGACTGTACCCACACCGTTCGCCATCCGTGGAGCCTCACCGAAATTCGTGCCCGCCATCCAAATACATCACCGGAGTTACGCCATATCGTCGACACGATCGCGCAGCACACCAACTGGATCATCCGCGCCCAACGCCGAGCCTCGTCCACGCCGTCTTCGCTCGTCCTTGGTCGTGCCTCGCCTCATCGTGACTGAATCCCTCCATTCACCACAAGGTTGAAAACAACCCCAAATGTTTGAATTAATTTATGAATTATTGTTTTAATATTGAGATGATGCGATTTGGCGATTCACGTGTATAACTTTAGAGATTCGATATACACGTGTAACCAAAATCGAACCCCGCGACAATACTTTGAAAATGCGTATGATTTTATAATCCTAAAAATAAGCATGGTCACTATACTCTACTTCAGTGATTTTCATACTAGAAATATTTATAATTAATTTCGCTTTAGTGTGTGGAGCGATAATCGATTAATATTGATATAAGTATAATTTCAGTGATATAAGAAATTGAAATAGGAATTAAGCCGCATATTTCCTGTCGAACGAAAAATGTATAGATTTTACTATTCATAATAAATGAATTCATAAGTATAGTACTTAAGTACTTAGAATTAGTAGGATATTTATTTATATCACAATAACCATGAATATGTTATTAAAAGTCTCATTTAGTAATTTATAATTAATCCTTAGAATATTAATATTATAAGAATTAAGTAAATGATTTTAGCCACACGTATAAATTCTATTTAGAAAAGAAAGGAGAAGACCAAAATAGTAGAATTTATAATAATGTTAAAATGACTTAACTAGGCACTCATACTTTTCTAATAAAGAAAATGATAGTTATATTGGTAAACATAAGTTTCTTACTAATGAAGTAGATAATTTATTTCTAATATCAAAATGACCTTTTTTAATAGATACCATGTTTTTGATCTAATAAGGTTCGTTATAGATGTTTAAGTATAGCCGTATTAAATAGAAACTTAAAAGAATATATGTAGACTATATGTTTCTTAATAAAAATAGAAAATAAACATATATCCAATTAATAGAGTATTTACAATTTCTTAATTAAAAGGTAACAAGAGTCATTGCTTTTATAAACTAAAATAATAGTTTATACTTTTTTCTTTCAAATGATTTAGGTCATATGTTCCTAAATTGAAACTAAATATAATCAATAGATTATTTATATTTTCTCACAATTTAATAATTAGACATACATTTCAATCTGTTCATAACTAGTAATGTAAGCGTGATTAATCTGTTCATCACATTGAATCCATATTATTTATATATATCATTTAGTGGTCCCTAAAAGATAAAATAAAGAAAATTAGTGTTCATGTCCTTTTTATAATTAAAATGTTAGATTACATATTTGTTTTGTATATAGCTTTCTTAACAAAGAATATAGGAGAATATAGGACATGTACTTTCTAATAAAAATAAAATATAGTTGTTTGTTCATTGTCTCTTACGTAAAAGTTCATTAAGGCATATATCATAACTTTCCATAAATAGATGTTTAATAATAATGATCTTTTCACATAAAACCTATTTAGACTTATATCTTAATTTGTCATAAGTGATTGGTTAACAATATTTATAATGTGCTCCATAATGCTTCTAAAATTAATAACGTGATTAGTAGCCCATTAACCTTAGATATATAACATATATCTTTTCTAAAAAGTTAAAAGGTTTAATATTGTTATAACGTGTTTTATCATCCTGTAAACCCTTAATTTTAGACATATCACATATGACGTTTTATAAAAGATTAAATTGGTGATCCTAATATTTGTATATTTTAATTAAGATATTTATAAGCTCATGTCTTATTTTATAAAGTATAGATCACATGTTTGAAAACAATACCTTTTTATTATAACCCTTGCGTGTAATGTTTTTGTAACGCGAACGCTCATTTCGTCAGGCTTTCTTTTACTTTACGAATGGTGAATGTTGTATGTTATTGAGTGGTGTTTGTTCTTCTTGTTTGTTTGTGTGATATTCAGTGGTTGATCTAGTAGTTAAGAATCAAGATCTATTCCGATCCGTGGAAGAACCTCAAGTTTTCAATAAGCAAGGCAAGTGGACTACTCCCTCTGCATACTCTGTTTGATCCCAAACAATACATTTAATAAAGTTTATTATTTGAAATATATGCATAATTTGATGGGTTACCTATTCAGATACTCCTAACCTTTCCAACCTTATTCCTTGTTAACCGGGTTTTGATCTAATTAAGTAGTTATGCTATTGCTACAACTTTAACTCTATGATGTTACTCCTACTAATGATATCAATGTTTCAAATGGTAAGTTACATTATTGTTATTAATCCGATGATTAAGCAAGATCATATTGTGATAATTGGAACATGGAGTGACCACCCGGGAAAACAGTGCAACCACGAGTGATATCATGGCTCTGGCTTTGGTAATTAGCTTTATATGCTTAGTGCCTAGCAACCTTACCTGAAATATGGGCAAGAGGAGGAGCGGTGGTGGTGGCAGCCCATGTTAACATGGGGAGGTATTCTTGGCTAAGGTACCTCACCCAGGGGGCCTCCACCATCGACTTTAGAAACCTTAGCGGGTTGCTTAGTATTAAGAGTATTTTGTGAAAGCCTCATAGTGGAACCCTAACCACTCACCTCGGAAGTGTTTACAGGTTTTGGCCGACCCAGGCTAGAGGGGATACACGGCTTGTGGGTAAAGTTGTACCACCTCTGCAGAGTGAAAAACTGATATATCAGCCGTGCTCACGGTTATGAGCAGCCTGGACTCCTCACATGATAATTGAACTTGAAGATGGAAATAAATCGAGATCCGATGATCTGCCAATGGTTTGCTTAAGTGGTTTCACTTAAGTGTTTTTGATATACTCATATACCTTTGTTTAATGGGAATACTTGGGATTCACACTTATTAGTAAGACAAGTGTTGTTAATAAAATGTTGACCAACTAAAATGCTTACTGCTCAACCTTAGCCTCACCTTGTTAAACTTGCATTAGTTTTTCCCCCACTTGCTGAGCCTCGACCATAAGTGAGCTCACCCTTGCTTAAATTTTGATCAGAAGTTTGCAGATGAAGTTTTGATGCTGAGCTCCATGGATGCTAGTCTAGTGATGCCCCGGTCATCTTCCTGTGGATGGATGTCCTTGTTTCGCTGTAGTTTGATGAATAAAGGTTAAGACATTATGTCTGTTCGAAGTGTAATATGTTAATATAATAGTTATTTACGCTTTTATGCATTGTTCTTTTGATATATTACACTTGTGACATCAACATATGTGTGGAAATAGATCCTGGCACACATATGCTATGCACCCGGCTCTGTCCTTAGAAATGGGTGTGACAGAAGTTGTATCAAAGCAATGTGACCGACCATAGGTCGATAGATTAGTTAGAAATGGAAAGCCCAGTCAGTCGTTCAAAACTTGACTTAATTGTCTCCATAAAAAATTACTTTATACCAAAGCTCGTCTCTTTTATCTTTGTCGGCGTTTCGAGACCGGGGGGTCCCTGAGCCGACGAGTGAAGTGTCGCTGCGTGCCCCAGCCCAGGTGGGTCGACGCGAGGCCGAGCGCGAAGGGGGGAAGTGAGGTAGCCAGAGATGGGCGTGAGAGAGGTGGAAATCCCGCGGCCTTCGTGTTCGTCTCGCGCCCAGGTCGGGTGCGCTTGCAGTAGGGGGTTACAAGCGTCCACACGGGGGAAGGAGCGAGTGGCCTTACGCGAGCGCTCGTCTCGTCCTCGTCCCCGTGCGGCCAACCCTCTCTAAAAGGGCCCTGGTCCTTCCTTTTATAGGCGCAAGGAGAGGATCAAGGTGTACAATGGGGGGTGTAACAGAGTGCTATGTGTCTAGCGGAGGGGAGCTAGCGCCCTAAGTACACGCCATCGTGGCGGCCGGAGAGATTTTGGCGACCGGTTTGTGTGATGTCGTGGCCATCGGAGGAGCGCTGGAGCCTGGCGGAGGGACAGCTGTCGGGGCCGTCGAGTCCTTACTGACGTCCTCTTGCTTCCGTAAGGGGGTCGAGAGCCGCCATCATCAGGGAGCGTGCGGGGCGCCATCATCGTGTATCTGGCAGAGCGAGCCAGATGGGACGCCGGTCTTGTTCCCCGTAGCCTGAGTCAGCTTGGAGTAGGGTAATGATGGCGCCTCCTGTTGACGTGGCCGGTCCGCGCCCTAGGTTGGGCGATGTGGAGGCTCCTCCGAGGTCGAGGTCGAGTCCGTCTTCCGTGGCCGGGGCCGAGTCCGAGCCCCTAGGTCGGGCGAGGCGGAGGCCGTTGGCTGAGGCCAGGACGGAATTTGAGTCCTGGGGTCGGGCGAAGCGGAGTTCGTCGTCTTCTGGGGCTGAGCCCAAGTCCGAGCCCTGGGTTGGGCGGAGCGGAGTTCGCCATCTTCCGGGGCTTAGCCCGAGTCCGAGCCCTGGGTCGGGCGGAGCGGAGTTCGCCGTCTTCCGGGGCTTAGCCCGAGTCCGAGCCCTGGGTCGGGCGGAGCGGAGTTCGCCGTCTTCTGGGGCTTAGCCTGAGTCCGAGCCCTGGGTCGGGCGGAGCGGAGTTCGCCGTCTTCCGGGGCTTAGCCCGAGTCCGAGCCCTGGGTCGGGAGGAGCGGAGTTTCCTATGGTGCGTGCGGCCGGGCCTGACTGCCTGTCAGCCTCACTCTGTCAAGTGGCACCGCAGTCGGAGCGGCGCAGGCGGCGCTTTCTTTCTGTCAGACCGGCCAGTGGAGCGGCGAAGTGACGGCGGTCACTTCGTCTCTGTCAGCTGAGGGGCGCGCGTCAGGATAAAGGTGTCAGGCCACCTTTGCATTAAATGCTCCTGCGATTTGGTCGGGGTTGCTTCTCGGCGAAGACAGGGCCTCGGGCGAGCCGGGAACGTGTTCGCCGCTAGAGGGGGGCCTCGGGCGAGGCGGAGATCCTCCGGGGTCGGCTGCCCTTGTCCGAGGCTAGGCTCGGGCGAGGCGTGATCGAGTCCCTCAAATGGACTGATCCCTGACTTGATCGCACCTATCAGGCCTTTGCAGCTTTATGCTGATGGGGGTTACCAGCTGAGAATTAGGAGCCTTGAGGGTACCCCTAATTATGGTCCCCGACAGTAGCCCCCGAGCCTCGAAGGGAGTGTTAGCACTCGCTTGGAGGCTTTCGTTGCACTTTTTTGCAAGGGGACCAGCCTTTCTCGGTTGTGTTTTGTTCCGGTGGGTGCGCGCGAGCGCACCCGCCGGGTGTAGCCCCCGAGGCCTCGGAGGAGTGGTTTGACTCCTCCGAGGTCTTAACGCCTCGCGCAATGCTTCGGCTGGTCTGGTCGTTCCCTCATGCGAGCTGGCCGTAGCCCGGGTGTACGATCGGGTCCTAAGTTCTCGGGCTGGTATGTTGACGCTGTCAACGGTTTGGCCGGAGGTTTGCGAGAGCAGCCCCCGAGCCTCTGCACAGGGCGAGAGGGCGATCTGGGATAGACTCGACTTTTTTACATACGCCCCTGCGTCGCCTTTCCGCAAGGAGGAGGGGGGGGAGAGCGCCATGTTGCCCTCGGTGGGCGCCGAACATGGTGTCTCCGGTGAGCTGCAGGCGGGTGATCCGAGCGGACGTCCGTGCCCCATTCGTTAGGGGTCGGCTAGAGGCCCAGAGGCGCGCCCAAAAGTACCTGCGGGTGATCTGCCGGACCCGGTCCCCTGGTGACGGGGTCCGAGGGCTCGATGCCTCCCTCCGATGGGATTCCGTTACAAGATCGTTCCCGCTGGTCTCGGAAATGTCCTAGGGTACCTTGGGAGCGCAGCCCGAGCCTTGGTTATGTATCGAACGTACCCATGGTCATCCCTCGCTCTGTGTCTGAGGCGGCTGTGAACCCTTCGAGGGCCAGCCTTCGAACCCCTAATCAGTAGTGTGCGCGGAGCCCGAGTAGCTTGAGGCGGTCGTTGAACCCTTCCGAGGGGCCGGCCTTCGAACCTCTGACCAGTAGTGGGTGTGGAGCCCACGTGCTCTGAGGCAGCTGTTGAACCCTTCCGAGGGGCCAGCCTTCGAACCTCTGATCAGTAGGGAGGCTCGGAGCCTGGTTCCTTCACAGGGAAGGATCCTTTTCGGGGTATCCCCCTTTCCCGGTCCCTGTTGCAAGAGAGAGAAAGAGGAAAAAATGAAAAGGATACGAAATCGAACGACGTGGCGTACCTTTTTTGACGCGGTCATTATGGCGAAGGCGAAGCGTCGCTTGCTTCTCCTGCCAGAGGCGCCGCCTGTGCCGCCGCGGAGTTAATGCGACGGGGCGAGTGGTTCGCAGGGCAGCCGTTGCACGTGCGCGAGCCGTTCGAGGAACGGGACACGGGCGTGTTGTCCTCACGCCGTGAGAGAGGGTTTTCTCGCTGCCCCCGGACGGGACGTAAGCTTGGCTGACGACGTGACCGCTGCTCCTGTCCGCCTGCCACCGCCATTACTGCCGACCCGTTTTCGGCCGCATTGACCGTCGCGCCAGGCTGGAGCCGCTGGGTCGTGCGCTGGGTCGCCTCGAGTCGCGGTATTGGTTCCGCAGTCGAGGAGGCGCGGTGGTGGCGCAGGTGGCGGTGCAGTTGCAGGCACGAAGCATTCGGCGCGCCGGTTGCATGACGCGTGGGTCTGGGCCTCCATGCTGGGCATGTTGGGAGTCGGAGAAGCGCGCCCACTTGGCGCGGTTGCATGCCGCCTGCATGGCTGCCCGCCCTTTCGCCCGCTGGTCTGGGCAAAAGTGGAGAGCCGCTTGTAACCGCTGGGCGGTCGCACGCACCACGCGCGGCGGTTTGGCTTCTTCTGCTCTGGGCCGGCTTGCATGATGTGTGGGACCGAGCCCCCGCGCCGTAGGGGGAGGACCTTGGAGCGTGTTGGAGAAGACTCAGCCCACGACGGCTGGGGATGCAAGTAGGGAGCGTCGCCTTTAAAAGGAGGGTGACCCTCTTGGAAGGCGACCGTGTCTTCGCGCTCCCTTATGCATCGTGTCTTTCCATCTTCCAAGCCCCCGGATGGGGGATATCCGCCATCTTTCCGCTTCGTTGTTGGAGGAACGCAACTCTGCGGGAGTTGGTACCTTTCAGCCGTCGTTCGGCTTCAAGGATTTTCATCATGCAGCCCAGTCGCACCCCTCCGCCGGCGGTCACCCAAGACGGTGACCTCCAGTTCGACGGCGGGGGAGAGCGAACCAGGCCGCGGCCTCTGCCCCTCCCTCAGCCTCAAGGATTTTCATCACCAGGGTTGGGGAGGGGAGTGTGCCGAGTTGGGGTCGGCCCCTGCGTGTGCGGTGGCCCGCTCCTTCCCTCAGTGATCGGGGGGAAGGGCGGGAGTCGTCCATGGTGCTGGCAGCTGCAGCGTGCCCGGCTCTCTGAGCCGAGCGGCTTCAGAGCCGCTCCCGGTGCCGCCTTCCGCCACGGCAGCTGGAAGAGGTTCCGCCGCCGACGAGCTTGCCGGCGCCACCCGCGGACCAACCTCCAACTCTACGGCCTTCTGCCCGTCCTTGCCTCACGAGTTTGGGCACGGGCGGGGGCCTCCTGGCAGCAGCATCTGCCCTGAGGTCATCGCTGCTGCTGTTCGGCCCCCCGGAGCAGAAGTCTTCATCGTCGCCGCTGCTGGGGCGGGCGACGGCGAGCCGTTCGTCGGTCTTCTGTTGCTCCGCAGGCCCCCCCAGTCGCGTGCGGTTGTTCGTACCTGCGGAGGTGGAACCGGAGTTCCGTTTGTAATGGCACTTCGAATGCCAGTGTTTTTGTTCATTGTGGCTGTCGAGGCCTGAACATGTATGTAAATTCGGCACGGAGCTATGTTCTTTCCCCATTTTCGAGCACTAAGACTCGCCTGTTGGTTGTCTGAACCGCTTCGCCAAGCGTGAGTCACCCCATGTAAAGGTGACGAGTGAGGTATCCATATCCCGGAGGCGTAGGAGTCCCTCGGCTCGGTCAGCCTTGTAGTCCGAGGCTTCCCTTGCTTAGTTAGAGGAAACCCTCGGCCGCTCTTCGATGAGCCGAGGCCAGGGGTAGCGGTGCCAGCGCGAACAGAGGCAGAGTTGGCTCGAAAAGAAGACCAGGTCGGCCGGAGCCTGGCCGGGTCGTCCGTTAGCGGGACCGACGCCGGAATTGACCTGCCGAGGCCTCGGGCCGGGCTGATGTCCTTGGGGGACAGCTAGCCGAGGCCCCGGGGTGACCGGTCGAGCCGCCTGCTCGGGCCGGATTCTTGGAGAAGACCCTGACAGCGATGGCCCGGGCTTGGTGATGACGTTGTCCTTCAGATCGGAGACCCTTGGACCGCGTCGCCGTCCGAGGCTAGGTCGGACCTCACCGAAGGTGTTGTCGACGCCGAGGGTGCTGCTGCTCCCTTTAGCCATCAAGATCCGAGCCTGCAGGATCGGATTATCTTGTAGCGTGTGTTTTCTACGGCCGCCGAGGCCGAAACACACCCTCGCCGTATTGTAAAGCCGCGTCTCCTTTCCTCTTGTTTCGAGTATCTGGACTTTTTTGTTGGTAACAGAACTGTTTTGCGAGCGAGAGTTGCTTCTCACGGAAGGTGATGAGTGAGGTATCCATATCCCGGAGGCGTAGGAGTCCCTCGGCTCGGTCGGCCTTGCCGCTTACGCGCACTCTTACCCGTCCATGGGGTTCTGTCACCGACGCAGTCGAGAAGGCTCGAAGAATCGCTCCGGCAGAAGAGCTTCCGAACGTGAAGACTTGTTCGGTCCGCGGAATCACTTAACCGAACATGAGTTACTTATGGCAGAAGGTGATGAGTGAGGTATCCGTATCCCGGAGGCGTAGGAGTCCCTCGGCTCGGTCAGACTTGGCTGCTTACGTGTACTCCGTCGTTTTCAGGATCCACTTTCGAAGTAGTCGAAAAGCACGAAAGACATTCCGGCAGAAAAGATCTTTTTTCGAGGAAAATTTCGACGCAGAGGGGGTTCCCCCCTTTTAGCCCCCGAGGGAGGGTCGGGCTTTGCCGAGGCAAGGCTGACCCTTCCTTGATGACTAAACTTTGCGTGAGAGCGAGGTATATGAACAACTTGAAAACATCTTAAGGGTAGAAGCGACGTAGCTGTTGGATGTTCCAAGCGTTGTTGTAGACCTCGCCTTGACTGTTGGCCAGCTTGTATGTTCCGGGTTTTAGAACTTTGGCGATGACGAACGACCCCTCCCAGGGGGGCGTGAGCTTGTGTCGACCTCGGGCGTCTTGTCGTAGCCGAAGTACCAGGTCGCCCACCTGGAGGTCTCGGGACCGGACCCCTCGGGCGTGGTAGCGTCGCATGGACTGTTGGTACCGCGCCGAGTGTAGTAAGGCCTTGTTCCGAGCCTCTTCCAGCTGGTCCAGCGAGTCTTCTCGACTAGCTTGGTTGCTTTGGTCGTCATAGGCCCTCGTCCTCGGGGAACCGTATTCTAGGTCTGTGGGCAAGATGGCCTCGGTCCCATAGACTAGAAAGAACGGCGTGAAGCCCGTGGCTTGGCTCGGTGTCGTTCTCAGGCTCCAGACCACCGAGGGGAGTTCCTTCATCCATCGCTTGCCAAACTTGTTGAGGTCGTTGTAGATCCGAGGCTTGAGTCCTTGTAGAATCAAGCCGTTGGCACGCTCTACTTGCCCATTCGTCATGGGATGAGCCACGGCGGCCCAGTCCACCCGGATGTGGTGATCCTCGCAGAAGTCCAGGAACTTTCTGCCGGTGAACTGGGTGCCGTTGTCGGTGATGATGGAGTTCGGGACCTCGAAACGATGGATGATGTTGGTGAAGAATGCCACCGCCTACTCGGACCTGATGCTGTTCAGGGGCCGGACCTCGATCCACTTGGAAAATTTGTCGATGGCGACCAACAGGTGCGTGTAGCCCCCGGGTGCCTTCTGCAAGGGGCCGACGAGGTCTAGACCCCACACAGCAAAAGGCCATGTGATGGGTATTGTCTGCAGAGCCTGAGCGGGCAGGTGGGTCTGCCTTGCGTAGAACTGACACCCTTCGCAGGCGCGGACAATTCTAGTGGCGTCGGCCACCGCCGTTGGCCAGTAGAAACCTTGTCAGAAAGCATTTCCGACAAGGGCTCGAGGTGCTGCGTGGTGGCCGCAAGCCCCCGAGTGTATTTCTTGGAGGAGTTCCTGACGTTCAGTGGTGGAGATGCATCGCTGGAGGATGCCTGAAGGGCTACGGTGGTAGAGCTACTTCCCTTCTCCCAGCAAGACGAACGACTTGGCGCGCCGCGCCAACCGCCGAGCTTCGGCTCGGTCAAGGGGTAGCTCTCCTCGGTGGACATATTGCAGGTACGGGGTCTGCCAGTTTTGATCAGGCGTGACCCCGCTTTGCTCCCCCTCGACGTGCAGCATCTCGCCTTCGGGGGCCGAGGGTACCTCGGGCCGAACCGAGGGTGCCTCGGGCCGAGCCGAGGGTGCATCGGACTGTGCCGTGGGTACCTCGGGCTGGGCCGAGGGCGCCTCAGGTTCGGGCGCGTCGTCGATCTTGACGGAGGGTTGATGTAGATCTCGGGAGAAGACGTCCGGGGGAACCGTTGTTCGCCCCGAGGCTATCTTAGCTAGCTCGTCCGCAGTCTCGTTGTAGCACCGAGCGATGTGGTTGAGCTCGAGACCGTAGAACTTGTCTTCCAGGCGCCGAACCTCATCGCAGTAGGCCTCCATCTTCGGGTCGCGGCAGTGGGAGTTCTTCATGACTTGGTCGATGACGAGCTGCGAGTCACCGCGAGTGTCGAGGCGTCGGACCCCTAGCTCGACGGCAATCCGCAACCCGTTGACCAGAGCCTCGTACTCAGCCACATTATTGGACGCCGGGAAGTGGAGGCGTAGCACGTAGTGTAGGTGCTTCCCGAGGGGCGAGATGAAGAGTAGGCCCGCGCCGGCTCCTGTCTTCATCAGCGACCATCGAAGAACATGGTCCAGAGCTCCGGTTGGATCGGAGCTGTTGGTAGCTGGGTGTCGACCCATTCAGCCACAAAGTCCGCCAAGACTTGGGATTTGATGGCCTTCCGAGGGGCGAACGAGATCGTCTCGCCCATGATTTCCACCGCCCACTTTGCAATCCTACCCGAGGCCTCTCGGCAATGGATGATCTCCTCTAGGGGGAAGGATGACACCACAGTTACCGGATGAGACTCGAAGTAGTGTCGCAACTTCCGCCGTGTCAGGATCACCGCGTACAGCAGCTTCTGAACTTATGGGTAGTGGATTTTGGTTTTGGACAGTACCTCGCTGACGAAGTAGACTGGCCTCTGAACGGGCAATGCATGCCCCTCTTCTTGCCTCTCGACCACAATCACGGCGCTAACCACCTGAGTGGTCGCGGCGACGTAGACCAAGAGGGCTTCTCCGGCAGCTGGGGGCACCAAGATAGGCGCCTTCGTGTGGAGCGCCTTCAGGTTCCCGAGGGCTTCCTCGGCCTCAGGGGTCCAAGTGAAGCGCTCGGCCTTCCTTAAGAGGCGGTACAGGGGTAGACCTCTTTCGCCGAGGCGTGAGATGAAGCGGCTCAGAGCCGCGAGACATCCCATGACCCTCTGTACGCCTTTCAAGTCCTGGATGGGCCCCATGCTGGTGATGGCTGCGATCTTCTCCGGGTTGGCTTCGATGCCCCGCTCGGAGACGATGAATCCCAAGAGCATGCCTCGGGGCACCCCGAAGACACACTTTTCGGGATTGAGCTTGACACCTTTCGCCTTGAGACATCGGAATGTCACTTCAAGGTCGGAAAGGAGGTCGGAGGCTTTCCTCGTCTTGACTACGATGTCATCGACGTAGGCCTCGACCGTGCGGCCAATGTGCTCGCCGAACACATGGTTCATGCACCGCTGGTACGTCGCGCCCGCATTCCTCAAGCCGAATGGCATGGTGACATAGCAGTACATGCCGAAGGGTGTGATGAAAGAAGTCGCAAGCTGGTCGGACTCTTTCATCCTGATTTGGTGATACCCTGAGTAGGCATCGAGGAAAGACAGGGTTTCGCACCCAGCAGTGGAATCCACGATCTGATCGATGCGAGGCAGAGGGTAGGGAACCTTCGGACATGCTTTGTTCAGACCAGTGTAGTCTACACACATCCGCCATTTCCCCCCTTTCTTTCTCACAAGCACAGGGTTGGCAAGCCATTCGGGATGGAATACCTCTTTGATGAACCCTGCCGCCATTAGCTTGTGGATCTCCTCGCCTATGGCTCTGCACTTCTCCTCGTCGAATCGGCGTAGAGGCTGCTTGACGGGTCGGGCTCCAGCTCGGATGTCCAGCGAGTGCTCGACGACATCCCTCGGTATGCCGGGCATGTCCGAGGGACTCCACGCGAAGACGTTGGCGTTCGCGCGGAGAAAGTCGACGAGCACTGCTTCCTATTTGGGATCGAGCCCGGAGCCGATCCGGACTTGCTTGGAGGCGTCGCTGCTGGGATCGAGGGGGACGGACTTAACCGTCTCCGCTGGCTCGAAGTTGCCGGCATGACACTTCACGTCTGGTACCTCCTTAGAGAGGCTCTCCAGGTCGGCGATGAGGGCCTCGGACTCGGCGAGGGCCTCGGCGTACTCCACGCACTCCACGTCGCATTCGAACGCGTGTTTGTACGTGGGGGCGACGGTGATGACCCGTTGGGGCCCGACATCTTGAGCTTGAGGTAGGTGTAGTTGGGGACGGCCATGAACTTCGCGTAGCAGGGCCTCCCCAATACCGCGTGGTAGGTTCCTCGGAACCCGACCACCTCGAACGTCAGGGTCTCCCTTCGGAAGTTGGAGGGTGTTCCGAAGCAGACGGGAAGATCGAGTTGTCCGAGGGGCTGGACGCGCTTCCCGGGGATGATCCCATGGAAGGGCGCAGCGCCCGCCCGGACCGAGGACAGATCGATACGCAGAAGCCCGAGGGTCTCGGCGTAGATGATGTTGAGGCTGCTGCCTCCGTCCATGAGGACCTTGGTGAGCCTGACGTCGCCGAGGACGGGGTCGACAACGAGCGGGTATTTCCCCGGGCTCGGCACATGGTCGGGGTGGTCGGCTTGGTCGAAGGTGATGGGCTCGTCGGACCAGTCTATGTAGACTAGCGCCGCCACCTTCACCGAACAGACCTCCCGGCGCTCTTGCTTGCGGTGCCGAGCCGAGGCGTTCGCCGCTTGCCCGCCGTAGATCATGAAGCAGTCGCGGACCTCGGGGAACTCTCCTGCCTCGTGATCTTCCTTCTTGTCGTCGTCGCGGGCCCTGCCACCCTCCGCGGGTGGCCCGGCCCTGTGGAAGTGGCGCCGAAGCATGACGCACTCCTCAAGGGTGTGCTTGACAGGCCCCTGGTGATAGGGGCATGGCTCCTTGAGCATCTTGTCGAAGAGGTTGGGACCTCCAGGGGGTTTCCGAGGGTTCTTGTGCTCGGCGGCGGCGACAAGGTCCACGTCGGCGGCGTCGCGTTTTGCTTGTGACTTCTTCTTGCCCTTCTTCCTGGCGCCGCGCTGAGCTGACGCCTCGGGGGCATCTTCCGATGGGCGGCCCTGGGGCTGCTTGTCCTTCCGGAAGATAGCCTCGACCGCCTCCTGGCCGGAGGCGAACTTGGTGGCGATGTCCATCAGCTCGCTCGCCCTGGTGGGGGTCTTGTGACCCAGCTTGCTCACCAGGTCGCGACAGGTGGTGCCGGCGAGGAACGCGCCGATGACATCCGAGTCGGTGATGTTGGGCAGCTCGGTGCGCTGCTTCGAGAATTGCTGGATGTAGCCCCGGAGGGACTCTCCCGGCTGCTGTCGGCAGCTTCGGAGGTCCCAGGAATTCCCGGGGCGCACATATGTGCCCTGGAAATTGCTGGCGAAAGCTTGGACTAGGTCGTCCCAACTGGAGATCTGCCCCAGAGGCAGGTGCTCCAACCAGGCGCGAGCGGTGTCGGAGAGGAACAGGGGGAGGTTGCGGATGATGAGGTTGTCATCGTCCGTTCCACCCAGTTGGCAGGCCAGACGGTAGTCCGCGAGCCACAGTTCCGGTCTCGTCTCCCCCGAGTACTTTGTGATAGTAGTCGGGGGTCGGAACCGGGTCGGGAACAGCGCCCGTCGTATGGCCCGGCTGAAGGCCTGCGGACCGGGTGGTTCGGGCGAGGGACTCCGATCCTCCCCGCTGTCGTAGCGTCCCCCACGCTTGTGGTGGTAGCCTCGATGCACCCTCTCGTCGAGGTGAGCCCGACGATCGCGGTGATGGTGCTCGTTGCCGAGGCGACCCGGGGCCGCAGGCGCTGTGTTGCGCGTGCGCCCGGTGTAGACCGAGGCTTCCCGCATGAATCGGGAAGTCGCGGCATGATGTTCCGAGGGGTACCCCTGCCTTCGGGAGGCGGAGCTCTCAGCCCGCCGGACCGCGGCGCCTTCCAGGAGATCCTTGAGCTCTCTCTGGATTCGTCGCCCCTCGGTGGTTGATGGCTCCGGCATCGTGCGGAGGAGCATTGCTGCTGCAGCCAGGTTCTGGCCGACCCCACTGGATGCGGGTGGCGGCCTGACCCTGACATCGTCGGCGATGCGGTGCTGGAAGCCCTGGGGTAGATGACGCATTTCTCCGGCCGGAGGTTGGCCCGCCCATGCCAGCCCGACGTCCCGGCGGATTGGCTCAAGCGCTCCTGCTCCCTCGTCGAGCCTAGCCTGCACCCCGCGGATTTGCTCGAGTTGTGGGTCGTGACCCCCCGCCGGAACGGGGACCACAGCTAGCTCCCGCGGGATGTCAACGCGAGGCACCGGCCTAGGGAGATCACCGTCCTCCGGCATGCCGAGATGGTTGCCTTCGGAGGGACCCCCTAGATCGACGTGGAAACATTCGCGGCTCAGGCCACAGTCCTCGTCGCCGAGGCCACGGCTACCGTCGGAACAGTCGGAAAGGCAGTAGTCGCATGCGGTCATGAGGTCCCGCATGGCACTGGGGTTGCCAAGTCCGGAGAAATCTCAACAGAAGCTGGGCTCGTCGTCTTCCTCGGACCCGGAGGGCCCGTAGGTCGAGACGTCCGTCAGCCGGTCCCAAGGTGACCGCATACGAAACCCCAGAGGGTTCGGATTCGCCTCTACGAAAACGTCCGCCAAAGCGGAGCCGCTAGGCGGGTCGAGGCTAGATCCGAGAGGCGTGGGATGGGAATCGGTCGGTACCTCTTGGTCGACGGGCGGTGATGAGGTCACGTCGGGGGCTGACTGCACCGTTGTCTCAGGTACGAGGGCGACACCCAGCAAGCCTTTCGCGAGCGTGCTGGCGTCGTCCGTTTGCTCGGGATTGACGTGTCGCGGGGAGACAGCGCTCGTCTTCGTCTCAAGCGCAAGGCCGATGCCCGGCGCGCCCCCCGTTGGAGTGCTGGCGTTGTCGACTCGCTCGACGGCCGACGAGGCGCCGCCTCCTGCTTGGCCTTGGTTGCCCCGCCTCCTCCTCCTCCGTCGACGGGGAAGAAGACGGGGCGAGCTCGAAGGTTGTTCTTCCACCACGCAGGGAAGATGTCGTCGATCCCGCCGCCGGCGGGCGGACTGTCGGCCGCCACTGTCGCTGTCGCCCGGCGGTGGAAAGAGTATCATGTCGTAGCTGCCGTCGAGGGACATGAACTCAAGGCTCCCGAAACGGAGCACCGTCCCGGGCCGGAGAGGTTGCTGGAGACTACCCATCTGGAGCTTGACGGGAAGCTGTTCGTCAACACGCAGCAGGCCCCTACCTGGCGCGCCAACTGTCGGCGTTTCGAGACCGGGGGTCCCTGAGCCGACGAGTGAAGTGTCGCTGCGTGCCCCAGTCCAGGTGGGTCGACGCGAGGCCGAGCGCGAAGGGGGGAAGTGAGGTAGCCAGAGATGGGCGTGAGAGAGGTGGAAATCCTGCGGCCTTCGTGTTCGTCCCGCGCCCAGGTCGAGTGCGCTTGTAGTAGGGGGTTACAAGCGTCCACACGGGGGAAGGAGCGAGTGGCCTTACGCGAGCGCTCGTCTTGTCCTCGTCCCCGTGCGGCCAACCCTCTCTAAGAGGGCCCTGGTCCTTCCTTTTATAGGCGCAAGGAGAGGATCCAGGTGTACAATGGGGGGTGTAACAGAGTGCTACGTGTCTAGCGGAGGGGAGCTAGCGCCCTAAGTACACGCCATCGTGGCGACCAGAGAGATTTTGGCGCCCGGTTTGTGTGATGTCGTGGCCGTCGGAGGAGCGCTGGAGCCTGGCGGAGGGACAGCTGTCGAGGCCATCGAGTCCTTGCTGATGTCCTCTTGCTTCCGTAAGGGGGCCGAGAGCCGCCATCGTCAGGGAGCCTGCGGGGCGCCATCATCGCGTATCTGGCGGAGCGAGCCAGATGGGACGTCGGTCTTGTTCCCCGTAGCCTGAGTCAGCTTGGAGTAGGGTAATGATGGCGCCTCCTGTTGACGTGGCCGGTCCGCGCCCTAGGTTGGGCGATGTGGAGGCTCCTCCGAGGTCGAGGTTGAGTTCGTCTTCCGTGGCCGGGGCCGAGTCCGAGCCCCTAGGTCAGGCGAGGCGGAGGCCGTTGGCTGAGGCCAGGACGAAATTTGAGTCCTGGGGTCGGGCGAAGCGGAGTTCGTCGTCTTCTGGGGCTGAGCCCAAGTCCGTGCCCTGGGTCGGGCGGAGCGGAGTTCGCCGTCTTCTGGGGCTTAGCCCGAGTCCGAGCCCTGGGTCAGGCGGAGCGGAGTTCGCCATCTTCCGGGGCTTAGCCCGAGTCCGAGCCCTAGGTCGGGCGGAGCGGAGTTCGCCGTCTTCCGGGGCTTAGCCCGAGTCCGAGCCCTGGGTCGGGCAGAGCGGAGTTCGCCATCTTCCGGGGCTTAGTCCGAGTTCGAGCCCTGGGTCGGGCGGAGCGGAGTTTCCTATGGTGCGTGCGGCCGGGCCTGACTGCCTGTCAGCCTCACTCTATCAAGTGTCACCACAGTCGGAGCGGCGCAGGCGGCGCTGTCTTTCTGTCAGACCGGCCAGTGGAGCGGCGAAGTGACGGCGGTCACTTCGGCTCTGTCAGCTGAGGGGCGCGCGTCAGGATAAAGGTGTCAGGCCACCTTTGCATTAAATGCTCCTGCGATTTGGTCGGGGTTGCTTCTCGGCGAAGACAGGGCCTCGGGCGAGCCGGGAACGTGTTCGCTGCTGGAGGGGGGCCTCGGGCGAGGCGGAGATCCTCCGAGGTTGGCTGCCCTTGTCCGAGGCTAGGCTCGGGCGAGGCGTGATCGAGTCCCTCGAATGGACTGATCTCTGACTTGATCGCACCCATCAGGCCTTTGCAGCTTTATGCTGATGGGGGTTACCAGCTGAGAATTAGGAGCCTTGAGGGTACCCCTAATTATGGTCCCCGACAATCTTCAACCCTTCTTGTCTGATTCTTCATCTATCAGAAGGTTCTAATGAGAAGCATTGCAAGATGATCAAGCTAGGATTGCGGAACTTGAAGCGGAGTTTGCCAGAAGAAACCCTTTCGAGGCTATCGACGATGCCCTAATCTTTGTCTTATACCCACTCCGCAAGAAGTTTTGTTATGGATCCCTTGGATCTATTACTTGACTTCTTGGTTAGGTTTATAGGATAGTTTTATTATATTAAGTTTTTCGACTAGATCGGCAAGGACGACGTTATATTATATTATAGTGGTTTTCTAATCCATAATATTGCTATATAACTCTTGATTTCTCCTACTCTTGCTTTCTTGCCATTGTATTGTCATCCTTGGACAATATCTACCTCAAAATATTAAACTCTTTGTCTCTCTACTTCTCTCCTTGATAATGCCTTTGTATTTTGTATCCTTAAAAAACTTTCTCATATCCTTGGTTGTACAATTTATCCTCGCTTCACCAGTTAGTGGTTATCTTATTTCACTCTTGGTCATTAACAATAATGTTTTGATCTTGTCTATCTCCTTGTTATTTCTGATCTGATTCCTTGATTTTATAATTTCTTCCTTATTCCTAACCTTGTCCCGCCTTTCAAAAAAAATCTATAAGAAATTGTTTTCCTTGGGAAAGATTGCCTTTTGATTGAATGAATAACATCGAGTTATGTTGTGCTGATATGTTTGAGTTCATGTTAGTTATCTTTGTGACTATGTTTGATTTGCTTCTTTGTAATGATTGTTGTTGTATTGTGTGACTTTTGTCCACAATGACAATAGATAGTTAGGTTAAACCTTAGATAGTTGGGTTCTCTCTACTCTTTATAATCTGCCTCAGCTCAATCTTTTCGTCCCTTCTTTCCTTACTATATCCATACAGATGTCAGACATTGGAATGTCAACTACAAGTGATGTCACTAAGTGCAAAGAATACATTGTGTTGGCAACTCCTCCAGCTAAGTCTCAGATGGAACAATTCAAGAAGGCGCATGCACAGTTTTTGCAAGCAACCTCTCAAGTGGTAGCTAGACTCCAACAAGTTGATTTAGCAGAATTTATAGCACATGAGCAGACAACCGATAACCATATGACATCAACCACAACATCACCCTCGATAGTTGACTTAGAAAAGCTGTTACATGCACAAGCTTTGATAATACAAAAAGCATCTCAACTTACCTTCTCATACCAACAAGTGTTGGCAAGTCGAAACGTCACTAGAAATGAAACAACTAATGAACAGACACAAAAGGATGCACACCAACAGACAAATGATCTTGGAACGTGTTGTTGTTGCGAGTACTATGGAATTCCTTGTCGCCAGGTCAGTACAAACAAAAGTGAAGCTACAAAATAGAAGAATCAGATTTTGTTTTCTGGCATAAAAAGTCAATGGTCTCCCCAAGAACCACTAATAGCAGATGCACTGTCAGACGATGAATTGCCAGGTTTTCCAAAAAGGAAACATCACAAGGATGCCCAGTTCCAAAAAAAGCACATGAGTGTTACTTTGATGGATGGACTATCACCTGCACACAGTTTTAGCCCCGTCGCCGCATAAGGTCCATGAAACAAAAATGGAAGCATGGAAAAAGTCAAGGAATAACTTCAAGAAAAGCTTGCTATCAATGTGGACGTGAAGATCATTACCTTCGTAATTGTCCTAAGAAGAGTTCACTATCGAACATCCCCGAGATAAAACTATCTCAGTCTTCAGACATGAAATATGAACAAAAATGCACAGAAACTTCTATCAACATCGTGAAGAACAACAAAAGGAATAGGAAAATGTTTGGATACATGAGTAATCCACCTCAACCACAAGCAAAAGCCCCGAAACACATGGATACCCAAACAGATGAATCAATCCAGACTCAGCTATATGAGATACAGACACCTAATCATCCCTCACCCCTTGTTGGTCAAGCAAAGTTGACTCGCAAAGAACTCAAAGCAAGAGGTGCTTGCTACTACTGCAAAAATGAAGAACATATTATTCGCGAATGCCCCAAGATGCGTCTAGACCAACTAAAGAAGAAGACGGTGAAGCAAGACCCAAACAATAATCCGGAAGACCAACCAGTTATATGTACGATGATGAAGATCGCTTGATTTGTAGTTATTGCGGAGCGAAGAAACAATAAGTTCCTTAAGTTTAGAAGAGTTAAAGTGTGAACCAAGAACCTACGAGTAACCATATATCACCATTGTTTTCTTGCTAGCCTTCCCTAATCTCGAGGACGAGATTCTTTTTAAGGGGGGTAGGTTTGTAACACCCTAAATCTAGCAAAAGCAAACAACCCTATTTGAATTATTAAATTTTTGTAGAAAGGAAAAAAATATATTTATGTTTTCAAATAAGGAAGCATTGATTTGAAGAAATTCTTGAATAGATAAAATTACCAAGTGTTTGTTACACTCATGCCAAAGCATATATTTTGTTTGAATTGATTTGCAAATTCAATTTATGAATTTGATCTTGTGAAGAAAATCTCATTTTACAAAACAATAATGAATTGCTAAAATAAGGTTTTCGGAAAATATGTATATTAATAATTTTAGTTTATAATGGTAAATATGGTAATGAATTTTCTTTCAAGAGTTCGATTTTTGTTTACATGTGAAATGACTTTTGATTGCTCATAATTGATTTTTGGATATTGAATAGCATTTCCTCTTAAATAAAAATTCTCATAATTAATATAATAATTATTAGTCTAAAAATAAATATTTTATTTAAAAATAATTTTGGTTTAATTATTATAATTTTTTGAGTTATTTAATTATGTATTTTGAATTAGAAAAGAGAAATTCGAAAAAAAGAAAAAAAACAACAAACCTAACCTAACTAACGGCCCAAGGCCCATTAGGCCATGCGCCATTGTTGCCCTAACACTACCGGCCGCCGCTCCTATGCCTCCTCTCCCTGCTGCCGCCGTCGCTCCCCTGCTTCCCTCTGGCCGCCGCCTCTCTCTCTCCTTCTCTTCTCTCTCTGCCGCTCATCGTCTGGCCGCCGCCTCTCTCTCTCTCTACCGCTCACATTATAGGACATGTACTTTCTAATAAAAATAAAATATAGTTGTTTGTTCATTGTTTCTTACGTAAAAGTTCATTAAGGCATATATCATAACTTTCCATAAATAGATGTTTAATAATAATGATCTTTTCACATAAAACCTATTTAGACTTATATCTTAATTTGTTATAAGTGATTGGTTAACAATATTTATAATGTGCTCCATAATGCTTTTAAAATTAATAACGTGATTAGTAGCCCATTAACCTTAGATATATAACATATATCTTTTCTAAAAAGTTAAAAGGTTTAATATTGTTATAACGTGTTTTATCATCCTGTAAACCCTTAATCTTAGACATATCACATATGACGTTTTATAAAAGATTAAATTGGTGAACCTAATATTTGTATATTTTAATTAAGATATTTATAAGCTCATGTCTTATTTTATAAAGTATAGATCACATGTTTGAAAACAATACCTTTTTATTATAACCCTTGCGTGTAATGTTTTTGTAACGCGAACGCTCATTTCGTCAGGCTTTCTTTTACTTTACGAATGGTGAATGTTGTATGTTATTGAGTGGTGTTTGTTCTTCTTGTTTGTTTGTGTGATATTCAGTGGTTGATCTAGTAGTTAAGAATCAAGATCTATTCCGATCCGTGGAAGAACCTCAAGTTTTCAATAAGCAAGGCAAGTGGGCTTCTCCCTCTGCATACTCTGTTTGATCTCAAACAATACATTTAATAAAGTTTATTCTTTGATATATATGCATAATTTGATGGGTTACCTATTCAGATACTCCTAACCTTTCCAACCTTATTCCTTGTTAACCTGGGTTTTGATCTAATTAAGTAGTTATGCTATTGCTACAACTTTAACTCTATGATGTTACTCCTACTGATGATATCAGTGTTTCAAATGGTAAGTTACATTATTGTTATTAATCCGATGATTAAGCAAGATCATATTGTGATAATTGGAACATGAAGTGACCACCCGGGAAAACAGTGCAACCACGAGTGCTATCATGGCTCTGGCTTTGGTAATTAGCTTTATATGCTTAGTGCCAAGCAACCTTACCTGAAATATGGGCAAGAGGGAGAGCGGTTGTGGTGGCAGCCCACGTTAACATGGGGACGTATTCTTGGTTAAGGTACCTCACCCAGGGGCCTCCACCATCGACTTTAGAAACCTTAGCGGGTTGCTTAGTATTATGAGTATTCTGTGAAAGCCTCATAGTGGATCCTTAGCCACTCACCTCGGAAGTGTTTACAGGTTTTGGCCGACCCAGGCTAGAGGGGATACACGACTTGTGGGTAAAGTTGTACCACCTCTGCAGAGTGAAAAACTGATATATCAACCGTGCTCATGGTTATGAGCAGCCGGGACTCCTCACATGATAATTGAACTTGAAGATGGAAATAAATCGAGATCCGATGATCTGCCAATGGTTTGCTTAAGTGGTTTCACTTAAATGTTTTTGATATACTCATATAACTTTGTTTAATGGGAATACTTGGGATTCACACTTATTAGTACGGTAGGTGTTGTTAATAAAATGTTGACCAACTAAAATGCTTACTGCTCAACTTTAGCCTCAACTTGTTAAACTTGCATTAGTTTTTTCTCCACTTGATAAGCCCCGATCATAAGTGAGCTCACCCTTACTTAAATTTTGATCAGAAGTTTGCAGATAAAGTTATGATGCTGAGCTCCATGGATGCTAGTCTAGTGATGCCCCGATCATCTTCCTGTGGATGGATGTCCTTATTTCGCTGTACTTTGATGAATAAAGGTTAAGACATTATGTCTGTTCGAAGTGTAATATGTTAATATAATAGTTATTTACGCTTTTATGCATTGTTCTTTTGATATATTACACTTGTGACGTCAACATATGTGTGGAAATAGATCCTGTCACATATATGCTATGCACCCGGCTCTGCCCTTAGAAACGGGTGTGACAGTACATATGCTATGTATTCGGTTTTGCCCCTAAAATTAACCGGGTGTGACAGTTACCATAAGATATGAGACGGAGGAAGTATGTATCTAATGGCCAGCTCCGATCCTGAGTTCACTAGGGCCACGACATAGAGCGTAACTAAAACTGAGGCCCTTCTCATAATATTTAGATCGGAGGCGCGCCTCTTCTTAGGTCCTATTTGGAACCTCCAAAACTAATAGCACTACAACATATGTGGCAATTGTCATTAAATCGTTCAATTTATGATGATTTTGATGAGGCGACTAAGTTTAATGATGAAGAATTAACAATCGTCATTAAAATTGTCATATCTCATTCTAACATGTAGTGGCTGCCAAGATTGATCCCAAGCTAGCCAATACTCTCATGCATTAGGTAAAGGATCTTTTTTTCTGTTGTTTTGGTCTGAATTGAAATGTTTTGGTAATACTATTTACTGCTTAGGGATTTTTTACCTAAAATTAACAAGACTTGGTTGAAATGCATAAATGCTTCAAAGTATGCTGATGGACGAAGGTAATGCATAAATGCATCATAGACCCAAACCTTCAAATGAATACTTTTCAAAGTATGTTTCAATGAAGTTATGTACTGTTGATCTCTTTTGGCAACATGTTTCAATGAAGTTATGTTGGTTGGCGATGACCCCTGGAAATGAGTGTTCTACCACCTGAATATCTGTTCCATTGCCTATTGATTGAAATTAAATTATGATTAACTTTGAATTCCTTTGTCTGTGCAGTGAATTGTGTGACATGATTTTTTTAATTACTATGTTGATGATATCATCACAATGCAAAACATGTCAATTGGATTCTATATATGCCCCGAATGCAGTATTGATGTTCTTTGTGGTCATGTTACAAAATAAATATTTCTGGCGCGACGGCTTGTGATTAAAGGGATCTTTACTTTCTTGGGCAACTGTCATACATAAGCAAAACAGAATCACTCATACACAAGATAATGCTTCCTTGACATGTGCCGTGCTTCAGTGCCCACTGGTCAGGCAAGAACTTAATGACTCAGACCTTAAAGCATTATCATGGTCAGTAGCATGTTTCAGGGCGTGTATATTTACCTTCAGTTACCTCAAGTACTGTTTTACAAATTTTCAAACTTTGAGATGGAATTAGAGATATTATAGTATGCAATTCTGCATGTTTTGAATGATCAACAGTATTCAGTTGGATAACTCCTTTATCTATCATCTCTCGTCTTGCTTTCACTTTTCTGACAATATCATTTTGACAACTGAAATCAGCTTTGGCCCTGCTGAATACTGGTTTATAAACTGAAAATCCCGGGGCTGGGTGTGACAAAATATGCCTTAATTGTACTAGAACATATTTTTCAAAGTTTAAACGATCAAATATATATGTTCATATGCACTGAAATTCTTATTGTGCTATCAGGCAGCATGGAGTATACACTAACCAAGGAGGCCGTGGGGAGGCACCTCAAATTTGTATATACTCCTGCTAACCTTCAAGGTCTATTGAATAGTCAGGCATTAGTAATGACATGTATATTTCTTATTTACAAAAAAAAAATTACACTAACATACACTGATGACTTCAACAGGTGAGGAGGGTGAATCTGCTTGTGGTCCTCATGAGTTTTCCGTTCAGGCTGGTTCACATGAGTTTCTGCAAGCAGTTATGAAGGCCAGCGTCAAGCGGTTTCAGATTGGTGTATAGTGAGATCGTTTCAGCAACTTATTGGTCGCATCAGAACTATTCTTGCAGGGCGAACTTGAAGTCATTAGGGGTTTACAGGAAGCATATAATGGAAAAATGAGAGGATGGCGATGAGCTGAATGGTGAGGCAGGTTCAGTCATTGGAACTTGAGATGGAATAGTTACTAAAACACCTAAGGTCCCGGTCCTAATGCTCGATCTTGACCTGCCACCTCCACCTCTTTTCTAGTGGAACAAGTAAACTAGAAAAGTTGGAGAAACATGTAACAAATGCTAAGGAATAGGAGAACAAAAAAGGTACACTCCTACAGTTACTCTGAAGGACTTTCTTCAGATTGCTTGCTTGTTCTATTTTAGTAATGTGTTGAATTTTTATACGTGTTTTTTTATTTTGTAATTAACTAGAAAAATGGACTAGTCATTGTGCTGGTTTTTTCTATTAGTTTCTTTGTAACACCATTGCTAACCAATCGACTGAGATTAGATTGGAAAAAGTCATTAGCAGAAAATAGCAGTCTTTTTTTTTATAAGGGAAGGATTTTTGTTCATTCAAGAACAGTACATCGAGGTGATACAAGTCCTTGAAAGTCACTTCCGGCCTCTGCCCATAAGAGCACACAGTCCAACAGAATCTAAAAACATACGCTAGTGGCTATCAATCCAAAGACTAGACTGCCAACCATGCTCCCGAGAAAAAACTCCTTGGCCACTTGAGTCAAATATTGCGTAGTCATTACCAAAAAATTGCATGAATCCTGCCTCTGTAGCACAGCCCATGTGCGAAGCCTCTGGGCTACAGTAAAAATGACCTGCAAAGGAGATAAATAAATTTTGTTTTCAAAAATTAACTCATTTCTATCTAGCCAGATAGACCAACATACGGTTGTTGCCCCAAGTAGAGCTAGATCTTTATGGTCATTTCCGAAGCCTCCTATCCAGTTACCAAACATATTGTGGATATTAGAAAGTTTAGAAATACCAAAAGCTAGAAAAATAAAGTCCCAATCCCGTCTCGCAAAATGACAGTCAAAAAGAAGATGCCTGATCGTCTCGTTTTTGTGACAGAAGCAGCATTTCAGACTACCTTTCTAGTTACGTTTCGCTAAGTTATCCTTTGTTAGGATGACTCCCCTTTTTACATACCACAAAAAATACTTTGATTTTTAGGGGGGCTTTAGCTTCCAAATGACTTTATTATGATTTGGGATGTTGATTTTGATCAAGGCTTGGTAGGCGACTTAACTGAGAATTTTCCTGACTTAGTTAGACCCTAGGTGAACTCATCTTCACCCTGGTCCAGCTGGACTCTCGTGATACGTGAATACAATTTATTCCATGCCACTAATTTTGGTCCTATCAAAGATCTCCGCCAGGAAATATTTGGTTGTGGGGTTGATAAAACTTCTGCAATGGTTATAAATTTTCTTCTTGTTATGCAATATAACCCTGTGTACTGGTGTTTTAAAGTCCCATTCCCAAGCTAGTTGTCTTCCCAAAATCTCACCTGAGAGCCATTTCTAATTTTGAAATTGCCGAAGCGAAGGATGTCATGCTTCACTTTCATCAGGCTGGCCCAAAAATGTGAATCACCAGGTTTCCACTGAACTTGTACTAATGGTTTTGACCCCAAATATTTATTTTTGAGTAATTGCTGTCAGGTTCCCTTTGATGTTACTAGCTTATGTAACCATTTACTTAAAAGAGAGATGTTCTTTATATTTAGGTCTTGGATCCCAAGACCCCCTTGCTCCTTAGGTTGGCATAAGATGTCCCATCTGGCCAATCGATATTTTTTCTTGTTCTCGTCTCCTTGCCAGTAGAATCGAGAACGAAAATAATCGAGTTTTTGAAGGACTCCCTTTGGAATAGCAAAGAAAAACATCATGTACATTGGTAGGTTAGGAAAGATTGAATTTATCAGAGTCAACCTTCCCCCACTGAAAGATGCTTGCCATGCCAACTGCAAAACCTTTTTTTCAAACCTCTCTTCTATTTTCTTCCAATCTGTGTTCCTTAATTTTTTGTAATGGATTGAGATTCCTAGATAGCACATTGGTAGTTGCCCCTGCTTACAACCAAAGATTTCTGCGTATTGTTTTGAGGCATCTCGAGCCTCCCCAAAACATAATAGCTCGCTCTTATGAAAGTTGATTTTCAGCCCTGATATTTGTTCAAAGGCAGTAAGTATCAACTTCATGTTGCGAGCTTTATCCAAATCATGTTCCAGAAATAAAATTGTATCATCTGCATATTGTAAGATAGACAGACCTCCCTCTATTAAGTGAGGCACTATGCCTCCAATTTGTCCCTGTTCTTCTGCCCTCCGTAATAACACAGCCAACATATCTGCTACTATATTAAAAAGGAGAGGGGATAATGGGTCTCCTTGTCTGAGCCCTTTTTTGTTTGAAAGAAGTGACCAATGTCATCATTAACATTTACTGCCACACTTGCCCCTGAAATGAAAGTTTGTATCCAAGAAATCCATTTGGCCGAGAAGCCATTCATTCGTAGGGTTTGTAGTAGGAACGGCCATTTAACCTTGTCATAGGCCTTTTCAAAATCAATTTTAAAAATTATTCCACTGAGGTTCTTCCTATGCATTTCATGTACAATTTCATGTAGTATGACGAACCCTTCTAGGATGTTCCGTCCCCACATGAAGGCTGTTTAAGTCGGGCTTATCACTTTGTCCGCCACCATATTCAGTCTGTTCGTTGCTACTTTTGTGAAAATCTTGAAACTCACATTAAGCAAGCAAATTGGTCTATACTGTTGTATGACATTGACCTCTTGGAGTTTGGGTATTAGAGTTATCACGCCAAAGTTCAAACTAAATAGAGGTAAGTTACCATGAAACGGATCCTTGAACATGAGCATAATATCCCCCTTGATTATTTCCCAGAATTTTTGATAGAATTCCACAGGAAAGCCATGAGGCCTAGGCGCTTTATTCTTTTCCATTTGGAAAATAGCTTCTTTTACCTCCTCAATTGGGAATGGAGCTGTTAAGAATTCATTTTCTGAGAGTGAGACTTGAGTAATATCCTGAATGATTTCCTCATCAAGGGAGATATTGTTATCCAAAGGTTCACCAAAAAGGCCCTTATAGAACTCAGTTATATAGTTCTTGATGTTTGTTTGACCTTCAATTTTCCCCCCTTCATGGTGTAAGGAGCGAATAAGTTTCTTTCTATGCTTGCCATTAGCAATCATCTAAAAGTACCTAGTATTGTTGTCCCTTAGGATAATGTCCTTTGCCTTTGCCCGCTGATAATATTTTATTTCCTCTTCCCGAAGAAGTTTAGATAGGTCCTCCCTGGCACGAGCAAGTTGCTCTTCCTCTTCCTCTTCCTCAGATAGGTCCCTACCCTCAGCAGTTACATCCAAATCATTTATCGTTATCTGGAGCTCATTTTTATGGTGCTTGTATATACCATTGTCATGTCGTGACCACCCTCGAAGAAAGCTTCAAAGGGCGCCAAGCTTACGGTTCCAATGTTGTACAGAGTTGTTGCCTTTTACTGGTTTATTTCACATATCAACCACCTTTTCGAAGAAGTCCTCACGAGCGAATCAGCTAAGTTCAAACCTAAACGGCTTGAAGCCCCCCGGGAAAACTGGTGATCCTGTGTCGATGCAAAGAGGCGTATGATCCGAAACGCCTCTGTCTAACGCCTGGACAGAGACTAATGGGTATTTAACTTCCCATTCGGTTGACATAAGCACTCTATCTAATTTCTCATATGTTGGATTAGGTAAAGAATTGGCCCAAGTAAATTGTCTTCCATTTAACTCAATCTCTCGTAAATCAAAGTTATCTATTATCGCGTTAAAAAGGAACGGCCATCTCATATTAAAATTATTTTTGTTTTTTCTTCCTGCTCCTCATCATATTAAAATCTCCCCCAATTAAGGTTGGCATATAATTTTGTTGGCAAGTTCTTACCAGCTCTGTCAAAAAGGTTGTTTTGAAGTCCCCTAAGTAGGGCCATAGACTGCCATTAAAATCCATTTGAAATATCCACCCTATTGTTGAGATGAAATTTAACAAAAAAATCCCCTTCAACCATCAGTGTTAAATCGAATCTGTCTCCCCTCACCCCCAAAAGAATCCCTCCCGATCTTCCTCGGGGTGGGAGACAATGCCACACAAATTTAGCACCTCCGGTCAGTCACGACAAATTCGATTGTGACATGCCTTGTTTACCTGTTTCCATTACCCCTATAAAATCCAGATTAAATTCATTGATTGCATCTGAAATGTATCAAAATTTAGCCAAGTCTGAAAGACCTCTGCTATTCCAAAATAGGCCTCTCATAATGAACAATCATTACATATTTTTTTTTGTTTTTTCATTTTTTGTGTGATTTACGAGATGAGACCATTAGATCACATACTTTAGTGTCTAGACGATCCACTGTCTCCAAATCCACCTTAGAAACATCCTTGATCAAGTGGGCGAGTAAGGCACCATCACCATCTATGGCTTCGTCGTCACTTAATTCAAAAGGAGAAATCGATGGGTCAGACCTAACAATTTGATTCGCCTTGCACCTGTCTCTCTCTATCCTTCGTAGTGCATTTAGCAAAAAGTTAACCCCCCAGGTACCCTTTTCCATCTTAAAACCTAGATTACTTAAATTACGCTCGCAAAGCTCATCAGACAATGACTCAAAAGAATAAGAGTTGGGTTGTGTTGTGAAAGGGAAATGTTCCCTTGGGCCATTTCTAAGTATTTTGGTGATTGAGTGCCAACACAAGTGCTTTGGTGCTAATCTATGCAAAGTGGTGGACAAATTGCAAATCATGTCAAAAGGTATATTTCTAGACTTAGTACATTGTTTTATGGACTAATGTGTTGTGTCTAAGTGCTGGAAACAGGAAAAACTGAATTGGAAATGAGATGGCTATGATCAGCCGAAGTCAGCTCGGTCTGGGTGCACCGGACAGTGTCCGGTGCGCCAGGCTGGCTCTGGCGAACAGGCTGCTCTTGGGACTTCGACGGCGGTGTACGGCTAAAATTCACCGGTCGGTCCGGTGGCGCACCGGACTGTCCGGTGAGCCGTTCACAAGCGAACTCGTCGCTCTCGGGAGATGATTAACGGCGTACGGCTAAAATTCATCGGTCTGTCCGGTGGTGCACCGGACTGTCCGGTGAGTCAACGATCAGCCGGGGCAACGGTCGGCCGAGGATTCCGCGCGTGACGCGTGGCCGAGCCAACGGTCACATTGGTGCACCGGACTGTCCGGTGTGCACCGGACAGTGTCCGGTGCGCCAACGGCTCTCAGACTCCAACGGTCGGCTTCGCCAAATAAGGAAGGAGATCTGCACCGGACAGTGTCCGGTGGTGCACCGGACTGTCCGGTGCGCCAGTCGACAGAAGGCAAGATCTGCCTTCCAGGAATGTTCTCAACGGCTCCTAGCTGCCTTGGGGCTATAAAAGGGACCCCTAGGCGCATGGAGGAGTACACCAAGCATTCTTACAACATTCCTAAGCACCAAGACCTCGATTCCGCGCATTTGTTTCTTTGTGATAGCATATAGAGCTCTAGTGGAGTTGTGAACTCATTGGGTTGCGTTGCGAGCTCTTGTTGCGACTTGTGTGCGTATTGACACTCTGATTTTTGTGTCTTGTGTGCGTTGCTAATCCCTCCCTTGCTCCGTGCTTCTTTGTGAACTTCAAGTGTAAGGGCGAGAGGCTCCAAGTTGTGGAGATTCCTCGCAAACGGGATTAAGAAAAGCAAGCAAAACACCGTGGTATTCAAGCGGGTCTTTGGACCGCTTGAGAGGGGTTGATTGCAACCCTCGTCCGTTGGGACGCCACAACGTGGAGTAGGCAAGCGTTGGTCTTGGCCGAACCACGAGATAACCACCGTGCCATCTCTGTGATTGATATCTTTGTGGTTATTGTGTTTTGTCAAGACTCCTCTCTAGCCACTTGGCAATTATTGTGCTAACACTTAACCAAGTTTTGTGGCTTAAGTTTCAAGTTTCACAGGATCACCTATTCACCCCCCCTCTAGGTGCTCTCATGTTGACATACCAGTGTCCCCAGCCTCTGACATACCAAAGCCCCTAGCTCCTGAAGGCGTCACCATACATATGCCTTCGTTGGATAGGGTCCTTTCCCGACGTCTCCCACCAATATCCAGATTGTGTTCTGCTAATCGACGCATTGCCTTGTCCAGAACAGGCTCATCTGTCGAATACAAACCATCAATGGTCTTGGTATTATTGCGCAAGCTACGTCATAACCCATTTATTGAATCGAAATTCTCAAGCAGCGTACCTTTCATACTAGCTTGTGGATTTGTGATCCCCTTAGCAGCAGCATCTTGCGAAGAGATGCTATCCGATGCCCTCCCATTTGAACCTGTCCTGGTGAGTGGACGTCGAGGAGGGATAGATTTGGTGTGCATGGAGCTAGTATTCTTGCTCAGACCATCTGCAATTTTTTGCATATTGAGAGTTGGGTGCAATGGTTGCTCCTTCACAGTCTGCTTCCCAACAACTTCTAATGTTGTGTTGCGAGCTCCCTGAGGACTCAACTTATCTTGTGAAGTCAGGGTCTGACCTACCACACGTTGAAATTTCTGCATCTCCTCAAGAGTGGTTTGCTGAGTGTATTCCCTGGTCCCTTGTTTAATCAGTGGTGCTACCAACTTTGATGCAGTACCGGACCCATTGTCGCAAGGAGCTAAGGCTAGAGAAGCTAACAGCGAATTGGCTTCCATATTGAGGGCCACCAAGCTATCAACTTGCATAGGTGTGGTTTGGTTTCCATTATTGTTGGTCTTTGTCACAAAAGAATTATTAATGTTTCTCTGCTTCTTAGCAGCATGGTTGGTATTTTCCTTTCTTCGGTCAGCATCCTCATTTCCTCCATTGTCTCGCCCATTATTTGGGGTAGGATTAGGGGTTATCGCCGGTACAAAATCTTGTGACTCCAGTGTGAATGTAATATCATATCCAACATTGTGAAACACAACATCTGTTGTTAGTGGTAGTTGGCCCTTGTCCATGACACCCACTAATAAACGGATAACCCCCTTCCTCCTGTAGGTCAGCATATCCACTTCCAAAGTTGTTCTAATCATGGTTCCAATTGCCCAAAACCCCAGATAATGTCGCCAAGCATGGGAAACACCTGTTACGTGTATCCAAATTTCATCGAGGTGAAACGCAGGCTTAACATCTCCATTATATCCTATATCGGCCATCTGCAGAAGCTCTTCTTCAGATGGGAAAACTGCTAGGAAGGAACCATCTCCCTGAGGAAGAGCCTCTCAATTCCAGTCCACCCTTGAAAGTTTTGCAAGTTCCGCCTGGACTGCCATACCTTCAAGATCACCTCCATCCACTTTGATCAAAGCTGTTGGGGCTGGTTCTGGTACTTCAATCTTGTAATCGAACTTAGGGATTCTAATGAAACAAAGTTCATTTTTTGCATACCCCGTCATAGTTGTCGTCAGTTTTGGCATCTTGAGGATTGGGCACTTTTTTGTGAGATGTAAGTCCTTCTTGTTGCAAATGACACAATCGAGGTCTGCAACACAGTTTTCTACCGGATGTCGTGATACCTTACACCTAAAACAGAAAGGGTTTCTTGGCTTCTTTGCTTTCACAGTTTTTTCTTCATCTCTTTGATCAGTAGTTGGTGTGGTGACCGCTACTGCTGGTTGGCACTGATCTTGTCTCCCAACAGGAACAAATCTTTGACCTTTACCTCTCTGCATTCTTGCTGGTGGGCGATCTGCAACCGCACGACCAGTGAAGGCCCCGGCCAACTCACGAGCAGCCTCCGGGACCGTGCCATGGCCAATGCCCCTACCACGCTCCTGGTGACTACCGTGACCCCGCCATGCCTGAGCTCCTCCCCTCACATGTGGGCGGTATGGACGGGGGAAAGGATTTCTGCCCCGCCGTGGCTGATCATCGCGGCGTGGTAGCTGTTCATCCGGGCGATGGTGGTCGGCCATGTTCTTGGCAACAACTTGTGCATATGTTGGTCTGGCAGCGCACCCGAGAATGGCATGGGAAAACCCTTCTTTGCAGATTTCCCTAGAAACTGGTCTTCTAAGTAATCGTCAACCCTGGCCGTTCGATCAAACGAACCCTCCTTTGATTCCAAATTTGAATCCACCTGGGATTGCTCCATAGATGCAGGAACGATTATCCCCTCCGGTTCCAACCGCCAAGGCCAATCCTGCTGCCTGTGGGGTGATTCACCAGCATATGAGCCTAGCATCAATTGCTTTCAAGCCCACGCTTGAGCAAAGCAACGATGTCTTCTCTGAAGGGTGCGAGCCATGATCCTCAACCATCCGCAGAGAGGGGGGACAGAACGCATTGAGTGCCAAAGGACAAGGCCTCCTGCGAGGAATTGGGCCACGCCATGGACGAATCGTGACTTCCTTGCAGTGGTGCATGATTGGTTTTTTCTTGGATGTAATTTGTTTCCTGGCTCCTTCGACAAATATTAAGCATCACTCGTAGATAGATGATTCTTCCTTAAGTATGATTGCCAAGGTGATGATATCAACCATGCTGAAGATCCATTTCATAAAACATTGAACATCCTTTTATCCTTATGTTTGCTGTACAAATCAATAGGAACTAGAACTTGTTATATTGTTCTCTTGCTATATAGAATTATGAATCATGTTAACTGTTTAATACTTGTGAGGTTAAAGGATTATGAATCATGTTTAACGTTAAAAGCTTATGTGTTGGATGCATTACACTTGAAATATATGTGGCACTTTGGATGGCTGTAAAATATATGATTATACGATGAAATCATTATTTCTTATAAAAGGCAAGATAATTATCTAGACTCTTAAAACCTTATTTTAGGGTTTACAAATCCTACCCCCTTAAAAGAATCTCTACCTCGAGATTACGATGAACTACGAAAAAATGGGGAAATTCTACTCACAATTCATCTTCTCTCCCAGGTAGTTTCATCTTCCACGTGATGACTCCACTGTACTTTGCACATTTTGATCACTTTGTTCCTGGTAACTCGGGTCAGGGTATTGATGATCTTGATAGGATACTCCGTATAGTTCATATCACCCTACACATTGAGTTCCTCCATAGGCAACTGTTCTTCTGGGTCTCAGAGATACTTCTTCAACTAGGATACATGAAACATATCATGCACATCCGCCAGGTGACTAGGTAGTTCTAGTTGGTAGGCCACTTTCCCAACTCGCTTTAGGATTTTGAAAGGTCTAATAAATTGAGGCAACAACTTCCCCTTGAATTTAAATCTTCTCATACCCTGGATTGGTGACACTTTCAAGTACACATGATCACCTTCCTCAAACTCTAACTGTCTTCTTCGGGTGTCCGCATAACTTTTCTACCTTGACTGTGCTATCCTTAGGTTCTCCTTGATTATCTGAACCTGTTCCTCTACTTCTTGGATGATTTCTAGCCCAAAGAACTTTCTTTCACCAGTTTGATCCCAATGCAATGGGGTTCTACACTTTCTTCCATACAATGCCTCAAACGGGGACATCTTCAAACTGGCTTGATAATTGTTATTATAGGAAAAACCTGCATAGGGTAAACTCTTGTCCTAACTGCCACCATGTTTAAGAGACCAAGCTCTCAACATATCTTCTAACAATTGATTGGCCCTTTCGGATTGGCCATCTCTTTATAGATGGTAGGCTGAACTGATGTTTAGTTTTGTGTCCATACTCCCGTGCAACTTCTACCAAAACCGGGTGGTGAACTTGGACCCTCTATCTGATACGATCTTCTTTGGCACGCCATGCAGACATACAATGCGTGACATGTACAACTTTGTCGATCAGGCTCCTGAATAAGTGGTCTTCATTGGAATAAAGTAGGCTACTTTGGTTAGTCTGTCCATAATTACCCAAATAGAGTCATAGCAGCAAGAGTGCGGGGGTAGACCAACGATGAAATCCATGCCGATCTCTTCCCACTTCCATTCAGGTATCTTTAATGGGTGAAGTAATCTAGTTGGTATCTGTTGTTTGGCTTTTACAATCTCGCAAACATCACACACTTCTACATGTGAAGCTACATCTCTTTTCATGCCATATGACCAATACTTCTGTTTCAGATCCTGGTAGATCTTTGTACTACCTGGGTGAATAGAATAGGCTGAGTCATGGGCTTTTTTAATATGGTTTCTGATGAGGACATCACTTCTATACATACAATGAATGGACCGATAACACGATCGCGTGCACGACAGCTAAACCTGTAGGTACGTTCTACCCTAGTCAATTGTGTTTCAGAGCTTACGCTTGGGGCCATGGATGTTTTGATGATTAGGAACCTTGGAGAGAACCAGCAAGGACTTGGGAAAGGCCAAGGTGTTGAGGAGGAGCAGCAAGGGCGCCCACAACAGGAAGGAGATCAAGTCCGACTCGGCTGCGACTCCATCTCAGAGTCCAGGACCAGTCTGCACTAAAATGGATGCCCAAGATGCATCCGGACTCCGATTGTGACGGACTTGATATGGTTGGAAATATATAGAGATTATCTAACCAATCCAACTGGTTCCACCTTAAAATTCATCAGGAGTCAACAAGAATCGTCGAAACAATTCAGCGTTCAGATTCTGTTTTGGTGCTGCGACACCGTCTGTTGGGCCATTGGGTCGTGTATCACGTTGGAGCCTGTTAGGGGCGAGTCTAGGGGTCACGCACGCCCTAATACTCTATTTATTCAGCAGCCGCTGCCACATTAGGTTCGGATTTTGCTTAGATCAATTCTATCATCGAACAGTGTCGCCGTCATCGGTTTGTGAGACCCCATCCCATAATTAATACAATTTTGGTTGCGTTTCTTTTCTGTTCTTGCTTGTGTTCTTGCTTGCAGGGATAAGCCTTCGTGGTGAGGTCACTCGTGTGTCACGGGTGATAACCAACAGAGCCGTGGTGTAGTGATTGCGAGGAACCGTTCGCTCGGAGCCTTGGATCATCAACGTCGAGATCTCCACTCAATTAAGTTATCATTTCTCACGGAAGATCGAGCCGCTCTTCTATCAATTGGTACCGATTTCCAGATTGCCCGTGAGGTATAATCCTACCTTTAGATTAGTTTTGTTTCATCCCATAGTCCACAAAAAGCCAAAAAAATAATAATTACGATCAGTTTATTTTGACCTAAAACCATCGCCTTAGCCTTTGCACAATTCAGTTTTAGAGTCCATAGTTCTGAGTTTGTGTTCTAGGTTGAGTTTGGTTGCTGGTTTAGATTTGTTTTGGTTCAGTTTGATTCTGTCCATCCGCTTCCATCCTACAAAACTGACCCTATCCACAAAACAGATCCTATCTCTAAAACCGACCCTATCCACAAAACAAATCCTATCTCTAAAATCGACCCTATCCACAAAACAGATCCTGTATCTAAACCGACTATATCCACAAAACTAATCCTATCTATAAAACCGACCCTATCCACAAATAGATCCTATCTCTACAACCGACCATATCCGCAAAATAGATCCTATCTCTAAAACCGACCTATCCACAAAACCGAACCCCCCACCCTTCCAACACCTCGCCAGAAACCCTGATTTGGAGTCCAAACTTAAAACGGTCGTAACTTTTGCCTCGAAACTCAAACCGGGCCCATTTTTTTCAAATCGCACAGAATTAAATTTCGCATCCGATTCTTTCCGGCTTTGCCGGATTTGTTGTTTTTAAAATTCCCAAATTCGGCTTGGAAATAGGACTTCTCATTTTCCAAACATTTATTCCGATTTTAGGGCAAACTTGTAGAAATTCCAAAGGACGCATCATTGCACGAAAAAATCTGAAACTTGGTGTATTTTCTTCTTATGTGCTGCTGCAAAAGAGAAAAATATAAAAAATATATTTGAAAAAAATCGCAAAAAAAAAGAAAAGCACATAAGCAGAAACGCCATTGTTCTGTGCACCTCTATGATTATTTTGCCCCAAGCCTGTTTTCTTGCTGCACCTAGATACTTGTACCTCCTTTCTTGTGCCTTGGTCCAACTGTTCTATTAGATTTTCTAGGTCAGCAACTAGGACGAGTACTTGTAACACTTATTCAGCATTGCTATCTGTTACTGACTTGGGTGCCACATATATATATTTAGTCAGCCTTCCCAGAGCTCCAGCTTTGTCTCAAGCAGAACATGTACTCCTTTGCAATCACACCCACGCTCGTTGGACAGTCACACCGGTCACCGTTTGTGTAACACCTCAAAGTCATATTTTGGGTAATCTATGAAGTCTTTTCGATATTTAAAATTTATATGTGGGATTAAAGAGACTAAATGAAAAGATCTACATACGAGCTAAAATTACTTTTTGGAATAATATATAGTCTTTAGAAAGTATAGGTAAAATTATCTTTTAATAAATACTACACGTTAGAAATTATTTTCCTAGAATAAATATGTTCTTATTTATTGTGAGACTTGTATGTTAAGAGCATTTGCTTAAAAAAATAACAAACAAATAAAACTAAACTATGCATCACGCTGGGCTCTTTGAATTGTGCATATAAGTTTGATTTGACAACATCAATCAGATTTAAATTTTGGATATCTAAAATAGGAAATGAAAACTGAAACTAGAAGTAGAAAAAAAATTAAAAAAGAGAATGAACCCTCGTGGCCGTCTCCTTGGCCCATCTCTCCTTTTTGCTTCTGCGCTAAACAGCACTAGGTCAGCCACGTTCTCTCCCCACGTCTCCAATTTATCTTTTATTTATTCTCTTGCCCTGGCTTGCATCATCATGATGTCAACATGCAAGCAAGCCTGGAGCCATCTTCTCCCTGGTGGTAATAACAGAACCACGGAACGGAGATCTCACGGTAGCCATTGCTACCTGTTATTTGCCAGCGCAACAACCGCTCCTGCTATGGAGGGATTCGGTTACCTCCTGCCCTCCGTAGAATCCGTGCCTGCTCCCCCATAAATAGCAGAGCTCCTCACCTTCGGCCATGAGCACCAGCACCAGGTGATTCATGCCAGGGAGATATAGGGGAGCCGCCACACCTGGGGTGTCTCCACATCACCAGCTCTCCCTAGAATATTGCCCGGATGCTTTTGCTGGACCACCATTTTCTGCACCTTCTCCCGCTTTGTCAGGATGGGCGCGTTCCTAGTCTCGTGGTGGACGGCAAGCCATCATCGCTCAAGTTGCAGGCTGGGAAGGTGCGCTTCTTCCGCGGCTCGCTGGGGTGCCCCATGTACACGCTCGCCAATGCCGCCCTAGAGTTTGTGCTTGTGTTGTCCGCACGCGTGGGAAGTGAAAGGGAATTAGGCTTACACCTAGTCCCTAAATTATTTTGGTGGTTGAATTGCCCAACACAAATATTGGACTAACTAGTTTGCTCTAGTGTATAAGTTATACAGGTGCAAAAGGTTCACACTCAGCCAATAAAAAGATCAAGTTTTGGATTCAACAAAGGAGCAAAGAGGCAACCGAAGGCACCTCTGGCTGGAGGCACCGGACTGTCCGGTGCGCCCAGAGGACTCCAACTCGAACTCGCCACCTTCGGGAATTTCTCAGGCCGCTTCGCTATAATTCACCGGACTGTCCGGTGTACACTGGACAGTGTCCGGTGCTCAAAGGAAGCGCGGCCTCCACAACTCGTCAGCCTCGGGTTCGCGCGGCAGCCGCTCCGCTATATTTCACCGGACATGTCCGGTGTGCACCGGACTGTCCGGTGTACCAGCGGAACAACGGCTATTTCGGCGCCAACGGCTACCTGCGGCGCATTTAATGCGCGCTCTGCGCGCGCAGTCGTCAGGCGCGCCCATACCGGCGCACCGGACAATGAACAGTGGTTGTCCGGTGTGCACCGGACACGCAGGCGGGCCCAGAAGTCAGAAGCTCCAACGGTCAGAATCCAACGGCATTGATGACGTGGCGGGGGCACCGGACTGTCCGGTGTGCACCGGACTGTCCGGTGCGCCATCGACAGACAGCCCCCACCAACGGTCAAGTTTGGTGGTTGGGGCTATAAATACCCCAACCACCCCCACATTCATTGCATCCAAGTTTTCCAACTTCCAACCACTTACAAGAGCTAGGCATTCAATTCTAGACACACCAAAGAGATCAAATCCTCTCCAATTCCACTCAAGCCTTTAGTGACTAGCGAGAGAGATTTGCCGTGTTCTTTTGAGCTCTTGCGCTTGGATCGCTTTCTTTCTTTCTCACTTGTTCTTGTGATCAAAACTCAATTGTAACCAAGGCAAGAGGCACCAATTGTGTGGTGGCCCTTGCGGGGAAGTTTTGTTCCCGTTTGATTGAGAAGAAGAAAAGCTCACTCGGTCCAAGGGACCGTTTGAGAGAGGGAAGGGTTGAAAGAGACCCGGCCTTTGTGGCCTCCTCAACGGGGAGTAGGTTTGCGAGAACCGAACCTCGGTAAAACAAATCCGCGTGTCACACTCTTCATTTGCTTGCGATTTGTTTTGCGCCCTCTCTCTCGCGGACTCGTTTATATTTCTAACGCTAACCCGACTTGTAGTTGTGATTATTTTTGAGATTTTCAGTTTCGCCCTATTCACCCCCCCTCTAGGCGACTTTCAATTGGTATCAGAGCTCGGTGCTTCATTAGAGCCTAACCGCTCGAAGTGATGTCGGGAGATCACGCCAAGAGGGAGATGGAGACCGGCGACAAGCCCACTACAAGCCAAGGGAGCACTTCATCGGAAGAGTCCCGCACCAAGAGGAGGGAGAAGAAGAAGGGCTCCTCCAAACGGAAGGAGAAAAGATCTTCCTCTTCTCACCACAATGAGAAGAAGGAAAAATCTTCTTCTCACATGCCACATCAGAGTGGGGACAAGAAGAATAGGATGAGGAAGGTGGTCTACTACGAGACCGATTCTTCATCGACATCCACCTCCGGCTCCGACGCGGCGTCCATCACTTCTAAACGCCAAGAGCGTAAGAAGTATAGTAAGATCCCCCTACGCTACCCTCGCATTCCTAAACATACTCCATTACTTTCCGTTCCATTAGGCAAACCGCCAACTTTTGACGGCGAAGATTATGCTAGGTGGAGTGATTTAATGAAATTTCATCTAACCTCACTCCACAAAAGTATATGGAATGTTGTTGAGTTTGGTGCACAGGTACCTTGTGTAGGGGATGAGGATTATGACACGGACGAAGTGGCCCAAATCGAGCACTTCAACTCCCAAGCCACAACCATTCTCCTTGCCTCTCTAAGCAAGGAGGAATACAACAAAGTGCAAGGGTTGAAGAATGCAAAGGAGATTTGGGACCTACTCAAGACGGCGCACGAGGGTGATGAACTCACCAAGATCACCAAGCGGGAAACGATCGAGGGGGAGCTCGGTCGTTTTCGTCTTCGCCAAGGGGAGGAGCCACAAGATATGTACAATCGGCTCAAGACCTTGGTGAACCAAGTGCGCAACCTCGGGAGCAAAAAATGGGATGACCACGAGGTGGTTAAGGTTATTTTAAGAGCTCTTATTTTCCTTAACCCCACTCAAGTTCAATTAATTCGTGGTAATCCTAGATATCCACTAATGACCCCCGAGGAAGTTATCAGGAATTTTGTGAGCTTTGAATGCATGATTAAGGGCTCCAAGAAGATCAACGAGCTTGACGAACCTTCCACATCCGAGGCGCAACCGGTGGCCTTCAAGGCAACGGAGGAGAGGAAGGAGGAGTCTACACCAAGTAGACAACCAATTGACGCCTCCAAGCTCGACAATGAGGAGATGGCCTTAATCATCAAAAGCTTTCGGCAAATCCTCAAGCAACGGAAGGGGAAGGATTACAAATCCCGTTCCAAGAAGGTTTGCTACAAGTGTGGTAAGCCCGGTCACTTTATAGCTAAATGTCCCTTATCAAGTGACAGTGACAGGGGCGACGACAAAAAGGGAAGAAGAAAGGAGAAGAAGAGGTATTACAAGAAGAAGGGCGGCGATGCCCATGTTTGTCGGGAGTGGGACTCCGACGAAAGCTCAAGCGACTCCTCCGACGACGAGGACGCCGCCAACATCGCCGTCACCAAGGGGCTTCTCTTCCCCAACGTCGGCCACAAGTGCCTCATGGCAAAGGACGGCAAAAGGAAGAAGGTTAAATCTAACTCCTCCACTAAATATGAATCTTCTAGTGATGATAATGCTAGTGGTGAGGAAGATAATTTGCGTATCCTTTTTGCCAATCTTAACATGGAACAAAAGGAAAAATTAAATGAATTGATTAGTGCTATTCATGAAAAGGATGACCTTTTGGATTCCCAAGAGGAGTTTCTAATTAAAGAAAACAAGAAACATGTTAAGGTTAAAAATGCTTATGCTCTAGAAGTAGAAAAATGTAACAAATTATCTAGTGAGCTAAGCACTTGCCATGACACTATTACCAACCTTAGAAATGAAAATGCTAAATTAATTGCTAAGGTTGATTCTCATGTTTGTATTGATTCAACTTCTTATCCTAGAAATGATAATGTTGATTTGCTTACTAGGATTGATGAATTGAATGTTTCTATTGCTAGCCTTAGAAATGAGAATGAAAAATTGATTGCTAAGGCTAAAGAATTAGATGTTTGCAATATTACAATTTCTGACCTTAGAACTAAGAATGATATGTTGCATGCTAAGGTTGTAGAACTAAAATCTTGCAAACCCTCTACATCAAATATTGAACATGTTTCTATTTGCACTAGATGTAGAGATGTTGATATCAATGCTATTCATGATCACATGGCTTTAATTAAACAACAAAATGATCATATAGCATTATTAGATGCAAAAATTGCCGAGCATAACTTGGAAAATGAAAAGTTTAAATTTGCTAGAAGTATGCTCTATAATGGGAGACGCCCTGGCATCAAGGATGGCATTGGCTTCCAAAGGGGAGACAATGTCAAACTTAATGCCCCTCCAAAGAATTTGTCTAACTTCGTTAAGGGCAAGGCTCCCATGCCTCAGGATAACGAGGGTTACATTTTGTACCCTGCCGGCTATCCTGAGAGCAAAATTAGGAGAACTCATTCTAGGAAGTCTCACTCTGGCCCTAACCATGCTTTTATGTATAAGGGTGAGACATCTAGGTCTAGGCAACCAACCCATGCCAAGTTGCCTAGAAAGAAAACTCCTAATGCATCAAATGATCATGCTATTTCATTTAAAACTTTTGATGCTTCTTATGTGCTTACTAGCAAATCCGGCAAGGTAGTTGCCAAGATTGTTGGGGGCAAACACAAGGGCTCCAAGACTTGTGTTTGGGTACCCAAAGTTCTTGTTTCTAATGCCAAAGGACCCAAAACCGTTTGGGTACCTAAAGTCAAGAACTAAAATTGTTTTGTAGGTTTATGCATCCGGGGGCTCAAGTTGGATACTCGACAGCGGGTGCACAAACCACATGACAGGGGAGAAAAAGATGTTCTCCTCATATGAGAAAAACCAAGATCCCCAACGAGCTATCACATTCGGGGATGGAAATCAAGGTTTGGTCAAAGGATTGGGTAAAATTGCTATATCACCTGACCATACTATATCCAATGTTTTTCTTGTAGATTCTTTAGATTACAATTTGCTTTCCGTATCCCAATTATGTCAAATGGGCTACAACTGTCTATTTACTGATATAGGTGTTACTGTCTTTAGAAGAAGTGATGATTCAATAGCATTCAAGGGAGTGTTAGAGGGTCAGCTATACTTGGTGGATTTTGATAGAGCTGAACTCGACACTTGCTTGGTCGCTAAGACTAACTTGGGTTGGCTCTGGCACCGCCGACTAGCCCATGTTGGAATGAAGAATCTTCACAAGCTTCTAAAGGGAGAACACATTTTAGGACTAACCAATGTTCATTTTGAGAAAGACAGGATTTGTAGCGCATGCCAAGCCGGGAAGCAAGTTGGTGTCCATCATCCACACAAAAACATCATGACTACCGGCAGGCCACTGGAGCTCCTACACATGGATTTATTCGGCCCGATCGCTTACATAAGCATCGGCGGTAGTAAGTATTGTCTTGTAATTGTGGATGATTATTCTCGCTTCACTTGGGTGTTCTTTTTGCAGGACAAATCTCATACCCAAGAGACCTTAAAGGGATTCTTGAGACGGGCTCAAAATGAGTTCGGCTTAAGGATCAAGAAAATTAGAAGCAATAATGGGACGGAGTTCAAGAACTCTCAAATTGAAGGCTTCCTTGAGGAGGAGGGCATCAAGCATGAGTTCTCTTCTCCCTACACTCCACAACAAAATGGTGTAGTGGAGAGGAAGAACCGAACTCTATTGGACATGGCAAGAACCATGCTTGATGAGTACAAGACACCGGATCGGTTTTGGGCGGAAGCGGTCAACACCGCCTGCTACGCCATCAACCGGTTATATCTTCATCGAATCCTCAAGAAGACATCTTATGAACTCCTAACCGGTAAAAAGCCAAATATTTCATATTTTAGAGTTTTTGGTAGCAAATGCTTTATTCTTGTTAAGAGAGGTAGAAAATCTAAATTTGCTCCTAAAACTGTAGAAGGCTTTTTACTAGGATATGACTCAAACACAAGGGCATATCGAGTCTTTAACAAGTCCTCAGGACTTGTTGAAGTTTCTTGTGACGTTGTGTTTGATGAGACTAATGGCTCTCAAGTAGAGCAAGTTGATCTTGATGAGATAGGTGAAGAACAGGCTCCGTGCATCGCGCTAAGGAACATGTCCATTGGGGATGTGTGTCCTAAGGAATCCGAAGAGCCTCCACATGCACAAGATCAACCATCCTCCTCCATGCAAGTATCTCCACCAACTCAAATTGAGGATGAGACTCAAGATGTTGAACAAGAAGATCAAGAAGATGAGCCACCTCAAAATGACGGCAATGATCAAGGGGGAGATGCAAATGATCAAGACAAGGAGGATGAACAACCAAGGCCGCCACACCCAAGAGTCCACCAAGCAATACAACGAGATCACCCCGTCGACACCATCCTCGGCGACATTCATAAGGGGGTAACTACTCGATCTCGTGTTGCACATTTTTATGAACATTACTCCTTTGTTTCCTCTATTGAGCCACACAGGGTAGAGGAAGCACTTCAAGATTCGGATTGGGTGATGGCGATGCAAGAGGAGCTCAACAATTTCACAAGGAATAAGGTATGGCATTTAGTTCCACGTCCTAATCAAAATGTTGTAGGAACCAAGTGGGTCTTCCGCAACAAGCAAGACGAGCATGGTGTGGTGACAAGGAATAAAGCTCGACTCGTGGCCAAGGGGTATTCACAAGTCGAAGGTTTGGATTTTGGTGAAACCTATGCACCCGTAGCTAGGCTTGAGTCAATTCGCATATTATTAGCCTACGCTACTTACCATGGCTTCAAGCTTTATCAAATGGACGTGAAGAGTGCCTTCCTCAATGGACCAATCAAGGAGGAGGTCTATGTTGAGCAACCTCCCGGCTTTGAAGACAGTGAGTACCCTAACCATGTTTATAGGCTCTCTAAGGCGCTTTATGGGCTCAAGCAAGCCCCAAGAGCATGGTATGAATGCCTTAGAGATTTCCTTATTGCAAATGGCTTCAAAGTCGGCAAGGCCGATCCTACTTTATTCACTAAAACTCTTGACAATGATTTGTTCGTATGCCAAATTTATGTTGATGATATTATATTTGGGTCTACTAACGAATCTACATGTGAAGAATTTAGTAGGATCATGACACAGAAATTCGAGATGTCGATGATGGGGGAGTTGAAATATTTCCTAGGATTTCAAGTCAAGCAACTCCAAGAGGGCACCTTCATTAGCCAAACCAAGTATACTCAAGACATTTTAAGCAAGTTTGGAATGAAGGATGCCAAGCCCATCAAGACTCCCATGGGAACAAATGGGCATCTCGACCTCGACACGGGAGGTAAGTCCGTGGATCAAAAGGTATACCGGTCGATGATTGGTTCATTGCTTTATTTATGTGCATCTCGACCGGACATTATGCTTTCCGTATGCATGTGTGCAAGATTCCAAGCCGACCCTAAGGAATCACACCTTACGGCCGTAAAACGAATCTTGAGATATTTGGCTTATACTCCTAAGTTTGGGCTTTGGTACCCTCGGGGATCCACATTTGATTTGATTGGTTATTCGGGTGCCGATTGGGCGGGGTGTAAGATTAATAGGAAGAGCACATCGGGAACTTGCCAGTTCTTGGGAAGATCCTTGGTGTCTTGGGCTTCAAAGAAGCAAAATTCGGTCGCTCTTTCTACCGCCGAAGCCGAGTATATTGCCGCAGGCCATTGTTGCGCGCAATTGCTTTGGATGAGGCAAACCCTGCGGGACTACGGTTACAAATTAACCAAAGTCCCTTTGCTATGTGATAATGAGAGTGCAATCAAGATGGCGGATAATCCCGTCGAGCATAGCCGCACTAAACACATAGCCATTCGGTATCATTTTCTTCGGGATCACCAACAAAAGGGGGATATCGAGATTTCATACATTAACACTAAAGATCAATTAGCCGATATCTTTACCAAGCCTCTTGATGAACAATCTTTTACCAGACTTAGGCATGAGCTCAATATTCTTGATTCTAGGAATTTCTTTTGCTAAACTTGCACACATAGCTCATAAATATACCTTTGATCATGTCTCTTTTATATATGCTATGACTAATGTGTTTTCAAGTGTATTCCAAACCAAGTCATAGGTATATTGAAAGGGAATTGGAGTCTTCGGCGAAGACAAAGGCTTCCACTCCGCTCTACTAATCATCCTTCGCCGTAGCTCCGCATCTTTCTCCAACGTTGGTATAATCTTTACTCATTTATTTTATGACCAACGGAGGAGAAAGTATTTAAAAGGGCCTATATTTCATTCTAAGTATCCGTTTTTGGCGATTCATGCCAAAGGGGGAGAAAGTATTGGCCCAAAGCAAAAGGACCGCACCACCACCCTAATTTTAAAATAAATTGATGTTTTTCAATTGGAAAATTTCAAAATTGGTATCTCTTTGTGTTCTAAAGGGGAGCAAGTAGTATTTTCAAAATTGATGACTTAAAACCCTCTTGAACACTAAGGGGAGACTTTATTTGAGGGGGAGTTTTGTTTAGTCAAAGGAAAAGCATTACCTTTGACTATCTTGCAAAAGGACTTTGAAAAGAATTTATAAAAGAGTTTGCAAAAACAAAACTTGTGGTGTGAATACGGTCCAATATGTCAAAAACAAAGAAAACAATCCATGCGCATCATGTAAGTATTTATATTGGCTCAATTCCAAGCAACCTTTGCACTTACCTTATGCAAACTCGTTCAATTATGCACTTCTATATTTGCTTTGGTGTGTGTTGGCATCAATCACCAAAAAGGGGGAGATTGAAAGGGAATTAGGCTTACACCTAGTCCCTAAATTATTTTGGTGGTTGAATTGCCCAACACAAATATTGGACTAACTAGTTTGCTCTAGTGTATAAGTTATACAGGTGCAAAAGGTTCACACTCAGCCAATAAAAAGATCAAGTTTTGGATTCAACAAAGGAGCAAAGAGGCAACCGAAGGCACCTCTGGCTGGAGGCACCGGACTGTCCGGTGCGCCCAGAGGACTCCAACTCGAACTCGCCACCTTCGGGAATTTCTCAGGCCGCTTCGCTATAATTCACCAGACTGTCCGGTGTACACCGGACAGTGTCCGGTGCTCAAAGGAAGCGCGGCCTCCACAACTCGTCAGCCTCGGGTTCGCGCGGCAGCCGCTCCGCTATATTTCACCGGACATGTCCGGTGTGCACCGGACTGTCCGGTGTACCAGCGGAGCAACGGCTATTTCGGCGCCAACGGCTACCTGCGGCGCATTTAATGCGCGCTCTGTGCGCGCAGTCGTCAGGCGCGCCCATACCGGCGCACCGGACAATGAACAGTGGTTGTCCGGTGTGCACCGGACACGCAGGCGGGCCCAGAAGTCAGAAGCTCCAACGGTCAGAATCCAACGGCATTGATGACGTGGCGGGGGCACCGGACTGTCCGGTGCGCCATCGACAGACAGCCCCCACCAACGGTCAAGTTTGGTGGTTGGGGCTATAAATACCCCAACCACCCCCACATTCATTGCATCCAAGTTTTCCAACTTCCAACCACTTACAAGAGCTAGGCATTCAATTCTAGACACACCAAAGAGATCAAATCCTCTCCAATTCCACTCAAGCCTTTAGTGACTAGCGAGAGAGATTTGCCGTGTTCTTTTGAGCTCTTGCGCTTGGATCGCTTTCTTTCTCACTTGTTCTTGTGATCAAAACTCAATTGTAACCAAGGCAAGAGGCACCAATTGTGTGGTGGCCCTTGCGGGGAAGTTTTGTTCCCGTTTGATTGAGAAGAAGAAAAGCTCACTCGGTCCAAGGGACCGTTTGAGAGAGGGAAGGGTTGAAAGAGACCCGGCCTTTGTGGCCTCCTCAACGGGGAGTAGGTTTGCGAGAACCGAACCTCGGTAAAACAAATCCGCGTGTCACACTCTTCATTTGCTTGCGATTTGTTTTGCGCCCTCTCTCTCGCGGACTCGTTTATATTTCTAACGCTAACCCGACTTGTAGTTGTGATTATTTTTGAGATTTTCAGTTTCGCCCTATTCACCCCCCTCTAGGCGACTTTCAGGAAGGCATGGGGGTGAGGGCGTGAGCCCAATGCCGGCGCTCGGGCTGCTGTGCTCTAGAACATAGATGCTAAAACGTTGCTGGACTGGAGCACATGGATGTCGATTTGCGCGCTAGCTCTGGTGTCGTTCCTGTGGCGCTAGTGGATGACAACCGGTGAATGTCGCGCACGTCGTGGCCTCATCAGGGGCGCTCAGTGACTGGAGTAGCCGATGTGCATGCGACCCTTCGTCGAAACAGATGCATTGTCGCCGAGGCGTTGATCGTCGTGTGCGGCGCTGTGGCGTCCAAATCTACCGATAAGAATCCCCATATGGGTTTCATCATCATCTAAACTACGCGCAGCGCATAGATCTCGTTCGTTCTTGAGTTTTCGGCTGGGCTGACCGGTCCGCCACTCACCGGGGTCGTGTCGCTGGCAAGCATGGCATCGCCGAGGAAGGGTCTATGCACCACCACGACACTGGCTGGGGATGATGATGCGCCGTGGACCATTGGATCGATTGCGGAGGGCACATATTAGATCTAGGCGTATAACCCTTCGGGGCATCGATCGTTGATTTGATGGCTACGGTCGCGTTCTGTTTCGGTGGTAAGGAAATTTAATCGTGGCTGTGGATCCACGATTGGGCGAGCAAAATTGAATTAGGACGTGCTTGCCCTGGAGCCTCGGATTTGGATCGAACGATCGGGATCGCGTACTGGTTTGTACCTATGCCGATCTAATCGGGGCCGTCCGTATTTGATCTGGTGGCCCAAACGCATGGGTACCCTTTTGCTCGACATCTTTTACAAAAGAACCCCTGCAGATTTTATAAAATAACCCGTCATCCCTACACAGTTGAAAACAGATACAAACAGGTCCCTAGAACTTACAAGTACACCCCTGGCGTCTTCAGAAATTATATTGGAGCTCGGTTTGGTATAAATCAATGGCAGAAAATGATTTTTAATATAAAAATAAATCCAGAAACTTATTTAATTTATAGAAAATTCATTTTAACTCCAAATTAATTCATTCCAGTTGCATTAAATTCATAATAATGTTGTTTATCAGCTAGTAACCATATATTATTATGAAACATAAACTAAAATTATGCACCTTAGTTTCTTTTATCCAACACTTAAAACTTTGGAAATCCATAACTTCCTCGTTTTAATACCGATTTGGTCCGTTCGAGTCGCGTTAGCTTCATATGAATATTTACTACGTAATAACAACATTTATTGTACCATGTCTCATTCTTTTATAATTAGATCTTTATTTAACTTATGTTGGTTAGTCTTGTTAATCTGCATATCATTATAATCTACTAAAATATGATTTATGGTCAATTTATAATTTAGATTAAAGTTGAATTAATTACTACTTTAGGTTATCTTTTCTCTTGATTTATAAAATAAACATAAAACCTAGTTTTAATCATTTAATCACATCATAACTTGATGACAATAACTCTGGTTTTTAGTGGTTCTCGAACCCACGATCTCGTTACGATGCGTAGAATATTATTATGCAGTTTGTTCTTATGTTTGATGTAATGTTAATTTTGCATATACCATGTTTGTTTGTATTGCTATGACTAGCGTGAGGTTACGAGTCACCTGAATAGCAAGTTGGTACCTGGAATCTCAAGTGCTAGGCAAGTTGTGCCCTTGATCACTTCTTTTTACCCAGTCATGTTCTGATTCATCATAATGATCTGCATAGGTTAATTTTGATGGGACCCAATAGGTTACCCTAGTTTGACTATCTTTATACCTTGTTTACCACTGAATTATTGGGTAGTATCTGCTATTACTTTATGTGGTTTTGGGTATAGAGATACATATTATTCATGATTATATTTTGTTATTAGTTGTTATTTACTGTTCATGTTAAGATCATTATGTTAATTGGAACATGGAGAACCACCCGGGAAAACTGTGCTACCACAAGGGTGGTATGGGACGCCCTTGGCTGACTAATTCGGAAAGCTAGTGGAGGACTACCTTACCCAAAAGGGGCAAGGGCAGTAGGGGAGTGCTCAATGTAGCGAGGTCCTTGGGTTGATTTTGCTGTGATGGCGGTCAGGCGAGGGATCCCTGCGTTGGAGCTTCCTAGAAACTGTAGCGGGTTTTCTGAAGCTAGTGGAACTTTGTAAAGGCCTCGTAGTGTTACCCTGCCTCGCCTCCTCGGTAGAGGTGTATGGAAAGTCGCGATCCCTTGGCAGATGGGTAACATGACTTGTGGGTAAAGATGTGCAACCTTTGCAGAGTGTAAAACTGGTATACTAGTCGTGCTCACGGTCATGAGTAGCTCGGACACTCACATGATTAATTTATGGAACTAAATTCAATTTATCATATGTATTGCATCACAGTGATGTTGTTACTTTTGTTCTACTACCTAATTGGGTTGGTATTTACTTATACTTAGTAAATGCTAATAAAATTTTGACCAATTTTAAAAGCAATGCTCAGCTCTAACCATCCTCTTTGGTAAGCCTTACACTTCACCTGAGCTCCCACTTTTGGCGAGTTCATGCACATTATTCTCCACAACTTGTTGAGCTATGAACGTATGTGAGCTCACTCTTGCTGTCTCACACCCCCCACAGGTCAAGAATAGGTACCATAGGATGAGGCACTTGAAGAATGCTGTGATGTGTTCGTGAGAGGTCTAGGTCGTCGTCTCCCAGTCAACTTTGGGTTGCTGGACCATTGTCTCCTTATAATGTAATTATTTATTTATTTTGTATAGAACTCCTATTATTTAGTAAAGATGTGACATTCGATCCTGTGCCATGATTCATCATATGTGTGAGACTTGGTCCCAGCACACCTGGTGATTATGTTCGCGCCCGGGTCTTGGTGCCCCGAAACCCAAGTGTGATAGAAGTGGTATCAGAGGAATGTTGACTGTAGGACGAAACCTAGATAGAACTGGACAAACCTTACTTACTTACCTTTGCTACTGATTCTTTCTAAACTTTTCTTAATCTTTTCTCATCCACTGCTGCTTTACTCTGATTACTCTTATCTTTTCTTTTCTAAAGACAAATGTGGATTTCACACTTTGAAATCCTGTGCCTAAAGTGACCTTTAGGAATAGGAGACCTACTCATAGGAACAAAAAAACTATTTTTATAGGTATCTATGTACTTCAATGTTTGTTCTTATGATACTTGCTTGATTTGGATCTTTGATTGAGTGTGATGAGTTGTGGAGTAAGTCCACAATTGCATCTGCATATACACCTAGACATAAGGGAAAATATTTATAAAATAGACAACATAGAATACCCCCGTTAAACCATATCTAGCTTCATAAGATCCATCTTATCTTAAAAGATACTCCCTTACCTTAATAGAATCATCTTATCTTGAAAAGATTTTATGCCATCCTAATAGATCCAATAATCTCAAAAGATTCTACCTTATCCTTATGGATTCATCTTGCCCTAATTAGTATATTTATCCCACTCTAGAATAACAACCATGAGCTAACCCAAAATTTATTTAGATCTTACCTAGTCTAAAATAGTCATATCGATTTATTCTAGATCTGATCCAATCTAACAGATTAATCTAACCTAACAAAGGCTAACCTCAAGTTGAGCTAATCTAATGTAAGTTGCTGAACAGGAAGGTTAATAATACTGATAAAATGAATTAGATTCTACTCCTATAAAATATGTTTAACTTAATTCACTCAGCACTAAATTAAGAACGACAGACCAACTCAACCATGAGTAGAAGAACTAACCCAACCAATAGAGTCATGATAGACTGCATAATCTATCTATCCCCACCCAACATCAAACAAGTTTTTGACCAACATCATGTAGTCTATCTCACCTATATCTATCTTAACCATATTTTCCCAAACTCCAATGGTGTACACTGACCTTGACTCAATGAGACCAAGACCGGAGAAGAACATATCAACATCGACAAAGAAGGATATAACAGTCAAAGCGAATCAAGACTTAAACATTTTGGATGAAGTCTTGTCCTTGCCATAATCTTTCTTACCTCAACCTCTCCAATTTATAACCTACATAATATGCGGCTGGATATCTATGCTCTCCTAATCACCAACTATTGACTAAAAAAATGAGACTCTAGATCTTTGAACCAATTATAGACTAAAAGCTGAATTGTAAACCAATCATTATGTATCCCTTTTCTTATTAATCTCGAGGACGAGATTATTTTTAAGGGGGGTAGAATTTGTAACACCTCAAAGTCATATTTTGGATAATCTAGGAAGTCTTTTCGAGATTTAAAATTTATATGTGGGATTAAAGAGACTAAATGAAAAGATCTACATACGAGCTAAAATTACTTTTTGGAATAATATATAGTCTTTAGAAAGTATAGGTAAAATTATCTTTTAATAAATACTACACGTTAGAAATTATTTTCCTAGAATAAATATGTTCTTATTTATTGTGAGACTTTCATGTTAAGAGCATTTGCTTAAAAAATAACAAACAAATAAAACTAAACTATACATCACGCTGGGCTCTTTGAATTGTGCATATAAGTTTGATTTGACAACATCAATCGAATTTAAATTTAGGATATCTAAAATAGGAAATGAAAACTGAAATTAGAAGTAGAAAAAAATAATAAAAAAAGAGAATGAAGCCTCGTGGCCGTCTCCCTGGCCCATCACTCCATTTTGCTTCTGCACTAAACAGCACTAGGCCAGCCACGTTCTCTCCCCACGTCTCCAATTTATCTTTTATTTATTCTCTTGCCGTGGCTTGCATCATCATGATGTCAACATGCAAGCAAGCCTGGAGCCATCTTCTCCCTGGTGGCAATAACAGAACCATGGAACGGAGATCTCGTGGTACCCATTGCTACCTGTTATTTGCCAGCGCAACAGCCGCTCCTGCTATGGAGGGATTCGGTTACCTCCTGCCCTCCGTAAAATCCGCGCCTGCTCCCCCATAAATAGTAGAGCTCCTCACCTTCGGCCATGAGCGCCAGCACCAGGTGACGCCAGGGAGATATAGGGGAGCCGCCACACCTGGGGTGTCTCCACATCGCCAGCTCTCCCTAGAATATTGCCCGGATGCTTTTGCTGGACCACCATTTTCTGCACCTTCTCCCGCTTTGCCAGGATGGGCGCGTTCCTAGTCTCGTGGTGGACGGCAAGCCATCATCGCTCAAGTTGCAGGCTGGGAAGGTGCGCTTCTTCTGTGGCTCACTGGGGTGCCCCATGTACACGCTCGCCAACACCGCCCTGGAGTTCATGCTTGTGCTGTCTGCACGCGTGGGAAGGCATGCGGGCGAGGGCGTGAGTCCAATGCCGGCGCTTAGGCTGCTGAGCTGCGGAACGTAGATGCTAAAACGCTGCTAGACTGGAGCACATGGATGTCGATTTGCGCGCTAGCTCTGGTGTCGTTCCTGTGGCGCTGGTGGATGACAACAGGTGAATGTCGTGCACGCCGTGGCCTCATCAGGGGCGCTCAGTGACTGGAGTAGCCGATGTGCATGCGATCCTTCGTCGAAACAGATGCATTGTCGTCGAGACGTTGATCGTCGCGTGCGGCGCTGTGGTGTCCAAATCTACCGATAAGAATCCCCCTATGGGTTTCATCATCATCTAAACTACGCGTAGCGCATAGATCTCATTCGTTCTTGAATTTTTGGCTGGGCTGACCGGTCCGCCGCTCGCCGGGGCCGTGTCGCTGGCAAGCATGGCGCCGGCCGAGGAAGGGTCTGTGCGCCACCGCGACACTGGCTGGGGATGATGATGCGCCGTGGACCGATGGATCGATTGCGGAGGGCACATATTAGATCTAGGCGTATAACCCTTCGGGGCATCGATCGTTGATTCGATGGCTGCGATCGCGTTCTGGTTCGGTGGTAAGGAAATTTAATCGTGGCCGTGGATCCACGATTGGGCGAGCGAAATTGAATTAGGACGTGGTTGCCCCTGGAACCTCGGATCTCGATCGAACGATCGGGATCGCGTATCGGTTCGTACCTATGCCGATCTAATCGAGGCCGTCCGTATTTGATCTGGCGGCCCAAACGCATCGGTACCCTTTCGTCCGACATCTTTTACAAAAGAACCCCTGTAGATTTTATAAAATAACCTGTCATCCCCACACAGTTGAAAACAGATACAAACAGGTCCCTAGAACTTACAAGTACACCCCTGGCTTCTTCAGAAATTATATTGGAGCTCGGTTTGGTATAAATCAATGGCAGAAAATGATTTTTAATATAAAAATAAATCCTGAAACTTATTTAATTTATAGAAAATTCATTTTAACTCCAAATTAATTCATTCCAGTTGCATTAAATTCATAATAATGTTGTTTATCAGCTAGTAACCATATATTATTATGAAACATAAACTAAAATTATGCACCTTAGTTTCTTTTATCCAACACTTAAAACTTTGGAAATCTATAACTTCCTCGTTTTAATGCAGATTTGGTCCGTTTAAGTCGCGTTAGCTTCCTATGAATATTTACTACGTAATAACAACATTTATTGTACCATGTCTCATTCTTTTATAAATAGATCTTTATTTAACTTATGTTGGTTAGCCTTGTTAATCTGCATATCATTATAATCTACTAAAATATGATCTATGGTCAATTTATAATTTAGATTAAAGTTGAAATAATTACTACTTTAGGTTATTTTTTCTCTTGATTTATAAAATAAACATAAAACCTAGTTTTAATCATTTAATCACATCATAACTTGATGACAATAACTCTGGTTTTTAGTGGTTCTCGAACCCACGATCTCGTTACGATGCGTAGAATATTATTATGCAGTATGTTCTTATATTTGATGTAATGTTAATTTTGCGTATACCATGTTTGTTTGTATTGCTATGACTAGCGCGAAGTTACGAGTCACCTGAAGAGCAAGTTGGTACCTGGAATCTCAAGTGCCAGGCAAGTTGTGCCCTTGATCACTTCTTTTTACCCAGTCATGTTCTGATTAATCATAATGATCTGCATAGGTTAATTTTGATGGGACCGAATAGGTTACCCTAGTTTGACTATCTTTATACCTTGTTTACCACTGAATTATTGGGTAGTATCTGCTATTACTTTATGTGGTTTTGGGTATAGAGATACATATTAGTCATGATTATATTTTGTTATTAGTTGTTATTTACTGTTCATGTTAAGATCATTATGTTAATTGGAACATGGAGAACCACCCGGGAAAACAGTGCTACCACAAGGGTGGTATGGGACGCCCTTGGCTGACTAATTAGGAAAGCTAGTGGAGGACTACCTTACCCGAAACAGGCAAGGGCAGTAGGGGAGTGGTCAGTGTAGGAAGGTCCTTGGGTTGATTTTGCTGCGATGGTGGTCAGGCGAGGGATCCCTGCATTAGAGCTTCCTAGAAACTGTAGCGGGTTTTCTGAAGCTAGTGGAACTTTGTAAAGGCCTCGTAGTGTTACCCTGCCTCGCCTCCTCGGTAGAGGTGTATGGGAAGTCGCGATCCCTTGGCAGATGGGTAACATGACTTGTGGGTAAAGATGCGCAACCTCTGTAGAGTGTAAAACTGCTATACTAGCCGTGCTCACGGTCATGAGCAGCTCGGTCACTCACATGATTAATTTATGGAACTAAATTTAATTTGTCATATGCATTGCATCACAGTGATGTTGTTACTTTTGTTCTACTACTTAATTGGGTTGGTATTTACTTATACTTAGTAACTGCTAATAAAATTTTGACCAATTTTAAAAGCAACGCTCAGCTCTAACCATCCTCTTTGGTAAGCCTTACACTTCACCTGAGCTCCCACTTTTGGCGAGTTCATGCACATTATTCCCCACAACTTGTTGAGCTATGAATGTATGTGAGCTCACTCTTGCTGTCTCACACCCCCCATAGGTCAAGAATAGGTACCACAGGATGAGGCACTTGAAGAATGTTGTGATGTGTTCGTGAGAGGTCTAGGTCGTCGTCTCCCAGTCAACTTTGGGTTGCTGGACCGTTGTCTACTTATAATGTAATTATTTATTTATTTTGTACAGAACTCCTATTATATAGTAAAGATGTGACATTCGATCCTGTGCCATGATTCATCATATGTGTGAGACTTGGTCCCAGCACACCTGGTGATTATGTTCGCGCCCGGGTCTTGGTGCCCCGAAACCCGAGTGTGATATTTTGCCACCTGCAGTGCTGGTAAGAACCTTGTAAGAGCGGGGTAAGACGCTTCATAATTTGTATTCCACCACCCCCACCCAGAGATAGTTGTAGGGTTCACATTCTTTGTTGCCTTTTTGTCTCTGTTTTGTGCTAACAATGGCGGGACCAAAAAATCAAATGGACAAGGACAAGGGCCTAAGCTTAACGACGATGAGTGTGTCTCTCAGCTAGAATTGAAGGAGATGATGCACACGATGACTGAAGCTTTTAAAAAATACCAGGTGTGGCGGAACCACCCGAATTATTCCAGCTTAAGTGCCTTAGTCACGCCTCAGGGGTCGTAACACACTTAAATCGGAATAACCCGTCAGTCCCTCAGATCTAGTCTGATGAAGCCACTTAACCAGGATCAAATTCCACAATCTCACTCGAAGGTGAGTCACAGGAGAAATACAATAAAACAGGAAACCTCAAATTAAGTACTGAGTTATTACATAAATCAGAGTTTTTGAGTAGCAAATAAGAGTTCACAAAATAAAGTGCAGCGGATAATCGATGTCGTCGGTATCGAGGAAATGGGCAAGGCCTAGCCCACTACTCCTCGTGCTCCTCTCCTGCCGGAGCAACATCCCACTCGACCGTCCAACCCGGTGGCAGGGTGGTAGGCCAAGTCACACCATCAACCATTTCCTGAATGGTACCTGCAAAAATTGTGCCACAAGCAAGGCTGAGTATACTAATACTCAGCTAGACTTACCCGGTGTGAGGAATTTACTCCTCTACCTCTAGACTATGCAGCTGTTTGGCTGAGGGGTTTGGTTTGCCAAAAGCACTAGCTGTTTCTAAAAGCAAAGTTTTAGCTTTCCAGGTTCTATCATCATTAACTTAGCTAGGTTGCTCCTTCTAAGCATACATGGTAACAATCAATTTATTCAATCAACAAGTTATCTTATGTAACCACATTTCACTTCTTACTCGATGCAGTACAAGGAATCAAGCAGTCTCATTAGCTGCGAGAAGCAGACGATTCGAATCGAGTTTTAACCTTGCAAGGTAAACCTAAACACACGACATGTCAGGGCACTCCGACCCTGCACATGACAACCGTCCCCATAGATTCCCCGTTCGCGTCCAGGCCTCACCGCCTTGGCATACAATGCTCCACTGACCTCGGCTGCCGCCGTGCAGTGACCGCACTTGTACCCACCATAGCTAGCATGGGAGACCCAATCTCAGGTCGCATGAGGGATAAAGTCTGCGCCCGGCTTCACTCAGGTACTAGGTTTACCGGTTACCATATTTCCCGGCATGTGCTTAGTACGTTCAAAAGCTTGACTCAGGTATCCACACATTAATCCTTAATTCTTTTTTTTCCCGTCTCATGGACAAGACATCCTCCCTGGATCCAAGTCCATAGACCAACATATATCCCATTATCAAGATGAATACAGTCAATTCCTGACCTCGCGCGAGTGCTGGAAAAATCACTCGACTTCTACCGAGATCCTGATTAGCAAAGCAGCTACTCGACCTAGCATACTAGTAAGTATTCATCTCAAAAAGGAATCCTAAGTTCATGCAACTAGAGGTTTCAAACAACTCCTACACTTAAGTGCACATTTCAACCCTACAAACATTAAGTGTAGTAAAATAGCATATATAAACGGTTATGCATAAAACCGGGGCTTGCCTTCAATTGCTGGGGCTGCAGGGAGATCCTCAACAGCAGCCTCTGAAGCCTGCTCCTGGTCTTCCTCTTGGACAGGTCCTTGCTCGGGGATGAGCACGTACTCTCCGTCGGCAAGATTACAATCTAATGAATGCAATGCGTAAGATATATGCATGATATGAGATGTGCTTTTAGAAATTACAACTTTAAGGGTGTATGATCTACTTGAGTAAAACAAGTTAACTTTACTGGAGTAAGACCCTTTGGTGGTATACTTGGTAAATTAAGTTAAACTTAGCTAAGGCAAGTGGTAGGTTTATTTTTGGGGTTCCACTGAATTCCTTTTAAGTCTTAGGGAGAATGGATAAGTTCTCAAGTTAGACTTATTGGGGTGAAGTTTATTTCTTCTTCCCTTTTCTTTTATTCTTTTTAATGTTTTGGAGTGGGTTTGAACTACAAGTTGCTTTTATAAAATTCTAAAAATTCTGCAAAAATTACAGTGGCTTGGTACTGGTGTATGATTCTTTGTCTCAAAATTTGGGGATCAGGAAGTGAATAGTTTTCTCTGGACAAAATTATCAAATCCTAGGGCAGAAGGGGTGCTTTGAACTACAGCTGTTATCTAACAGTGGGTAATTATCTAAAACTTATTTTTGCTGGCTTTTAGGTGTTATAACATGACTTGATACAAATTTCTAGTCATTAATACCTTTTAATTATTTTTCTATGGTTTTCTCAAGATTCTAGCCAAATAGGTGCTTTCTACTACCACTATATTTGAAAAATATCAAACAACAGAGTTCTTATTTTTCTTAGTTATTGTTTTGTGCAAGAGCAATCATTCTGAAGTTTGGCATCATTTTGCTTAAGGAAAGGGGTGGAATGCATTATTTGAATTAAGTGGCCTTTCTCATAAACCTTTAGCAATAGGTAGGAATTTGCTTCTTTTTCAGGGGTTTGCATTTTTCTCTGGTAGTTCATCTCAGAATGGACATAGCTAATTTTTGGTTGCCCATTATTACATCATTAGGGGTTGTTTATGATTTATTTTCAAAATGCCTCATTATCCTTTTGTATTTATTCTCCTTACTTAAAAAGTTGAACTCAGGTGGCCTTTATTTTTGTAGTGGGGCTCTAGGGGTTGTAAGTCCACTGGATTTTTATTAATCATTTTGGTTATAGTTTTGCCATTCTAATAATTGATTTTTAGTCTATATAAGGCTAAATAAATCATCTTAATTTAGAACTGGTCCAAATTAATGGTTTCTGTATTTTTCCTAGGTTCTTTGTTACATAAGTAAACTAGGAAAAATAATCTTAATCATTGTTCATTAATTTCTAATGCCTTTTTGATTTTCTCTAAGTTTTGGACAAATTAGCTTTAAATGAATAACTACATCATAATTTCTAATGCTGGGGTTCCTACTATTTTTAAACAGTGTCTAAATGAGGTTTAAACATCTACAAATTTTCTTAAGTTCAGCACAGGAGAAAAACTAATTTTTCTTAATTAAACAAGGTTTGGTGGGTTTCTGTTTTAAATTTTAAACTCTAAAATTTAGAACAGAAAGCATAGGGTTTATCATTTTTAAATGACAGTTCATGATATTCAGGAGCTAGGAAAATTGGTTTGACAACTTTTTATGAAGAATTCAGCAAGTTAAGGATTTTCTAAGTTCTCTGGTCATTTTAAAAAGATTAACAGAAATGGTTTAATGGAAATCCACTTTGCACTGGGATCCCTGGCGGGTTTTTAAGTTTTCCTCGCGAATCAGTCCTTAGGCTACTATTCACATGAGTCGCTGACGTTACAGGAAACCCCTCGGGTTCTAAGGATCCTAACCCGAGGTCCTTCGTCTACCTCAAACAGTAACCGCGGCGGAAGAAAGGGCGGAGGGGCTTACCGGCGGCGAGATTGCTCCGGTGAAGTGGTCGAGGACGTAGGGGAGGTCTCGGGGATCACAACGAGGTGCGGATCGCCGTCGGGGATGGCCGGAGTCGGTCGGTCCACGCGCGCAGGCGGGGATGCTCGTCGGCGGCGAGGAGTCCGGCCTGATCACGGCAAGATAGGTCAATTGGAGGGGTCAGGGAGGTTCACGGGATGCCAAAGAAGATATGGGTGCAAGGAATTGGTCGGAGACTCACTGGATAGCTCGGTCCTCGCGCGGCGGCGGAAGACCGAAGTCCGGCGAGGTCGATCTCGGGCCTCCGGTGAAGTCCGGCCGGGTCCGAGGGCTTGGCAAGCTTCACGGGCTACTGGCGGAGCTAGCCGAAGCACTGGCTCGCCCAGAGGATGGCTGGGGTGGGCTGGCCACGATGGCCGAAGCTCTGGCGGCAATGGCGGGCGGAAATGAGCTCGCCGGAGCTAAGGGAAAGCGGCTGGCCGGTGAGGGTGAGTGCGGGGCGAAGTGAGGTGCGCCTGGGGAGGCTTTATAGGCACGGCGCGGTGCACGAGTGGTCGTGGACCGGCGAGTGCGCGCGGGCGTGCACTGGGAGGCGCGGTGCGCGAACGGGCGTGAACCGGGGTATCAGCCACGGTCGAACACGCGTTCCCGTTGCCTCTGCCCCTGTTCAAGCGCCGATTGGGAGCAAATCTTCGTGAATTTGGGCAAGATCGCTGTGAAGGATTTGTTCACCTGACCAAGCTTTATCTTTTGTGTATGGACGTCGTGCGGTTTTAGGCTAGGGACAGGGAGTTGTAGGGTCACCAAGGTGCCAGTGTCAGAATGTCTGGTCCCGAGGTCAAACTGCGCCAAAACCGTGACAAATGAATTTCGTTTGAGTTCAAACTTTTCTAGGATGTGTTCAAGGGAATTTGGAACAACTTTGATATTTGGATCTCCTGGCTTTGAGTTTCGAAAAACAGAGAACGCAGATGATCTTTGAGAAGAGGTCTGAAATTCAGAAATTCAGGAATCTGAATTTCTCTAAGGGTTCATAGTTCAAGGGCTGATTTGGGGATTTATTTGAGTTATTTTGGGTAAGCTTTCTCAACCTTTCTTGTTGCTTATTAAATATACTTTAATTTTCATAATTGGCTCAAGTCATAATTTTAAATTTTTCATACCCTTTTCCTTATTTTCTTGAATTTTGCTCATGGGGCTTACTTAGGGTTTTTATTAGGGTTACACATTCTTGCCTTCTTAAAGGTCTCAATTGTTTGATCATGATACTTTTAAGCATATGCTTGGTGAATTTCTTCTTACTTTAGTTATTTTGATGCTCATGCTTACTTGGTTCACATAAAATGATGGTTCTTGGGTTGGCACTTTGAGAGAAACCCTAGGTGACACTGGGGTGTCACAGCCTTCCCCCCTTAAAGGAATCTCATCCCGAGATTCAGGCCAGAGTCCTCCCGGGGTGAAGCGAAGGGTGAGACTTATAGGAAATGGGTGAGTGCTGTTATTATTAGGGTAAAACTGCTCTTCGAATGTCATTCTCTTTGCAACTTCAGAAGGAAGTCCTTTTAAGTTTTACTTCATAGTTACTTCATTCAGAATTAAGATCATATTTTTGAAAATTAGATTCGAAGGGCAGGAGGAGGGGTTGGGGGTGATTACGTACCAGCTTCCTTAGGTAGGCAATCAGGAAAGTTGGATCTCAGGAATTCCTCGGTTTCCCAAGTAGCTTCCTCCTCTGAGTGATTACTCCACTGGACCTTGTACATCTTGATCGATTTAGCTCGAGTTGATCTCTCCTTGCAATCCAGAATCTTGGAGGGGTACTCTTGGTACGATAGATCTGACTCTATCTCCAATTCTGGCTCTGCTAAGATCTCAGTCGGCAATCGAACACACTTCTTCAGCTGAGATACATGGAATACATCGTGAATGGCAGACATCCTTGAAGGTAACTTCAGCTTGTATGCCACGGGTCCACATGCTTCTATGATCTCATAAGGTCCGATGTAGCGAGGGGCTAGCTTGCCTTTGATCCCAAACCTCTGCATTCCATTGGTGGGTGATACCTTGAGGTATACAAAACTTCCCACCTCGAACTGGAGAGGTTTCTTTCTTTTATCATGGTAACTCTTCTGCCTGGCCTGAGCAGCTTCTAGATTCTTCCTGATTAGTTTGACCTTCCTTTTGTCTTCAGTCACTAAATCAGGTCCAAAGACTTCTCTTTCACCAGGTTGAGACCAATTGAGTGGTGTCCTGCACCTTCTCCCATAGAGAGCTTCAAAAGGTGCCATCTTTAGGCTGGATTGATAACTATTGTTATAAGCAAACTCTGCCAAGGAGAGGTGCTTATCCCAGTTCTTGCCACTATCGATCGCACAAGCTCTTAGCATATCCTCCAGAATTTGGTTTACCCTTTCCGTCTTACCATCAGTCTGTGGGTGGTAAGCTGAACTTCTGATTAGCTTGGTTCCCAAAGACTCTTGCAATTGTTCCCAAAATCTGGCAACAAATTGGGCTCCTCGGTCAGAAACAATGGTCCGAGGTAATCCGTGCAAACACACGATCCGGTCAATATACAATTCTGCATATTTTTGAGCCTTATCAGTGGTGTGCACAGGAAGAAAATGCGCCACTTTCGTCAATCGGTCCACAATAACCCAAATCGAATCATGATGACGAGAGGTGTTGGGCAGACCCACAATGAAGTCCATGCTGATGTCATCCCACTTCCATGAAGGTATGGACAGGGGTTGTAAAGCTCCAGCTGACTTCAAGTGGCTAGCCTTTATCCTCTGACAGGTGTCACATTCTGATACATACTGGGCTATCTCCCTCTTCATTCTGGTCCACCAGTACAAAGGCTTCAGATCATGGTACATCTTGGTGCTTCCTGGATGCATAGAGAATTTAGAGAGATGAGCCTCGTCCAAGATTTTCTTCTTGAGATCCTGGTCCTTAGGAATCACCAATCTGCTTTTAAACCATAACACACCCTTCTCATCCTGGCAGAAACAATTATACTTCTTGACCTTCTGATGGAGATTCTTCTTGATAATCTGCACTCCCTTGTCACTGAGCTGGGCCATGATGATCTGGTCTTGCAAAGCTGGCTCAACAGAAATGTGAGACAAAGAACCAGAAGGAATCACTTCAATTTGCATCTTGCTCAACTCATCACACAAGGTGTTAATGCGGGAATCCATCAGAACACAATTGCATTGCAATTTCCGACTCAAGGCATCTGCTACCACATTAGCTTTTCCGGGGTGGTAATGTACCTCCAGGTCATAATCCTTGATCAGCTCTAGCCATCTTCTCTGCCTCATGTTGAGATCAGCCTGAGTAAATATGTACTTAAGGCTCTTATGATCAGTGAAGATGTTGCAGTGGGTCCCCATTAGATAATGCCTCCACATCTTCAATGCATGAACCACTGCTGCTAGCTCAAGGTCATGAGTGGGATAGTTCTGCTCATGAGGCCTGAGTGCTCTTGAGGCATAAGCGATGACTCGGTTGTCTTGCATCAAGACACAACCTATCCCGGTGCCAGAGGCATCACAATATACATCAAAAGGCTTGCTGTTGTCAGGCTGCGCCAATACTGGTGTTGTGGTCAGATGCTGCCTTAATGCATGGAAGGCATCTTCGCACTTCTGACTCCAGACAAATTTGACTTCTTTCTTCAGCAACTCAGTAATAGGCTTCGCAATTCGAGAGAAGTCCGGAATAAATCTTCGGTAATAACCAGCTAATCCCAGAAAACTCCGAATCTGACGAACAGTGGTTGGTGGCTTCCAGTTCATCACCTCTTGCACTTTATCAGGATCAACAGCTATTCCAGCTTGAGAGATAGTGTGACCCAAGAATTTGATTTCCTTTAGCCAAAAATCACACTTGGATAACTTGGCATAAAGGTGGTGCTCTCGCAGACGTTGAAGCACTACATGCAAATGCCCGGCATGTTCTTCTTTGCTCTTTGAGTACACCAAGATGTCATCGATGAAAACCACCACGAACTTGTCCAATTCCGGCATAAAAACAAAATTCATCAGATACATGAAATATGCTGGTGCATTTGTCAGCCTGAATGACATCACCAAGAATTCATATAACCCATATCTGGTTGAGATTGCCGTCTTCGGAATATCGCTTGCTCGTATCTTGATTTGATGATAGCCAGAGCGAAGGTCTATCTTGGAGAATACCTTGGCCCCGACCAATTGGTTAAAAAGAACATCAATACGAGGCAAAGGATACTTGTTCTTGATAGTTACCGCATTAAGAGGGCGGTAATCTATACACAGCCTCAAGCTTTCATCCTTCTTCTTCACAAATAGTGCTGGACATCCCCAAGGTGAAGTGCTTGGGCGAATAAATCCTTTATCCAGCAACTCTTGCAATTGCTTCTTCAACTCTGCCAACTCAGCGGGTGGCATCCGGTAGGGCCTTTTGGAAATTGGGGCCGTTCCCGGTTGCAACTCGATGGCGAATTCAATATCCCGGTCCGGTGGCATTCCTGGCAGTTCATCAGGGAAGACATCTGCATACTCACAGACCACTGGGATTTTCTTCAAAGGTAACTCCGTCATAGAGAAAGCACATGACTGAGTCAAACCTTGACTGGGCAGAATTAAAGTGAAGTTCCCACAGAACGGAGAATTAACTTCCACGGTACGGGTGGCTACATCAAGCACAACTCGGTGCAAGGTCATCCAATTTGCTCCTAGAATAATGTCCACATTTTCCAATCCCAACACCAGAAGAGTGGTTTTGACAATGTGGCTTCCCAGTTGAATAGGCACACTTTGGTTTAATTGATTAGTTGCAATTTTACCCCCAGGTGTGACTATCATGAATGACCCTTTTGAGTGAGAGAATGGCAGTTTGCATTTAGCACTGAACTTTTGGCTAATGAAACTATGTGATGCACCAGAATCAAACAGAATTAAAGCAGGTTGATTATAAACTGAAAAGATACCAGTCATGATAGGAGCTCCTTCAGGTATTTCCTCCAGAGTGGTGAAGTTGAGCTTCCCTTGCCTGACTTGCACCTTCTACTTTCTTCCCTTGTCTTGATTTGGTGCTGGCATCTGCCTCTGCTGGTTCCTGGGACAATTCTTGGCATAGTGGCCCACATTGCCACAAGTGAAACACTTGTTCCCATTGCCCTGGCGGAACTGCTGCTGCTGAGGCTGGTTGTTTCTTGGAGCGGGAACTGGGTAGCGGTTGGGTGCCGGCTGCTACTGCTGCTGAGGTGGCCTGATCACCCATCTGCCTGCCTGCTGTTGAAAACCCCTGCTCTGATTGTGAGAAACAATCCGGAACCTCTGAGCTTGAGCGGATGGTGCTGCCATTGGTGCTTTTCTCTTCTTCTCTGCCCGGTGAGCAACAATGCAATCCTCCTGGGAGATGGCCAGGTTGACCAACTCATTGAAGCTATCGGCCCGGACAGTGTTGAGTCGTTCCCGCAGCTTGGTATTGAGACCCCTGCGGAAGCGATCCCTCTTCTTCTCATCAGAATCAGCATGGTAGCCTGCATACTGGCATAAGTCGTTGAAGGCTTGCGCATACTGCAGTACCGTGCGGGTTCCTTGATTAAGGGCCAGAAACTCATTCAACTTCCGATCAAGAATGCCAGCTGGGACGTGGTGTCCTCTGAAGGCAGTCTTGAATTCCTCCCAAGATACCTCACGATCAGCGGGGAGCATAGCACGGAAGTGATCCCACCAAGTCCGAGCAGATCCGCGAAGCTGCTGCGCGGCGAAGCGGGTCTTGGTAGCATCAGGGCAGTCTCCCGTGAGGAGGGGAAACTTGGACTCGACGACGCGAAGCCATACGTCGGCGTCCAACGGATCCTCTGCCTTGGTGAACAAGGGCGGCTGCGTGCTCAGAAACTCCTGGTAAGTGGCCATAGCCGGAGGTCGCTGAGGCTGGCCTCCACCATGCTGCTGAGGGTGGGGCTGACGCTGCAAGAGCTGTCGCAGAATCTCATTCTGCTGGGCCATCAGCTCCTGCACTGTGGGAGCTGGGGGAGGTGGCGGGGGAACCTGCTCGTTATGCCCGCGACGCTGCCTAGCTGCCATATGAAAACAGAGATTGCCGCCATTGTTATCCCAACTCACAGTTTCGAACGACAAGATATCATCTCATATGGAAGGAAAAATGCCATAATCATAATATTAGGTTCGAAATGGAGATAACATGGTGACAAACATCCCACAGATTTCAAAAGTTCACAGGGTTACATCAATCAGGGGAAAGTACCCATAACACTACAAGAAATTCATAAATGTTCGTGGGTTTTATTAAGAACGTGGGTACCGACGTTCTTAAATTAGTTAAGTTCATGAGTTTTTTTAAGAACGTGGGTACCCAAGTTCGTAAATTAAATTCGTGGGCCCTAGCCAAAACCGTCGAACTTAACCTATTAAGAACGTGGGTACCCACGTTCTTAGATTAAGTTCGTGGGCCAACTCGACACCGTCGAACCTAACCCAAAATACCAAATCCCTATCCTGCGCCGCGGGTCTCTCTCACACCAGCTCTCAGCCCACCCACCGCCAGACCGATAAGCGCGCCGCCCCCAGTTCAGCGTGTCGCCCCCAGTTCAGCACTCCGCCGCCTGTTCAGCGCGCCGCTGCCGCCAGATCAGCTCGCCGCCGCCGCTAGATCAGCTCGTCGCCGCCGCCAGATCAGGGTGCCGCGCTGTGCGAGTCCATGCTATTGGGGGCAAGAGGACCTACTGCCCTGTCAAGGATTGCTCGGCGAAGATGCTGGTGGACAACGACAACGACTTCGCGGAGTCAGAGTGCCCGAGCTGTGCTTGCGCTGTGGCACGCCGGCGTTACCTGCACCGAGTACAGGAACAGAAGGGGGGCAGGGGCGTCGAGGACATGATGCTGCTTGAGATGGCTAAGGGGAAGAATTGGAAGCGGTGCCCCAAGTGCGAGTTCTTCATGGAGAAGCGTGATGGCTGCCTGCACGTCACTTGCAGGTAAGTTTAGTATATAAATACTTGCATGGTATTACTTTTTCATTTTTGTTCAATTAGAAATCCACTGCAGACTGCAACGCTACAAATATTAAAGGTTCTTTAAAAGAAGATGAAGATGATAGTTAACCAAATAAAACTCATAGTTAAAGAACTTCAATGCTGATATTGTTACTTCCATGCTATGTGATTTAAATATTTGTGTATATGCTATTGCTTTTGTTTGATTTATTGGATCAACTCATTGTGTTCATGTGTCCTCAATGGTTCTGAATAGCTCACTACATGTTCATTCAACTGACAGACTCTTATATTTTAAATTTTAGGGTCAACTTTTCTTATCTCCAGAACAATTGGGTTTGATTTATTGGATCAACTCACCATGTTCATGTGTCCTCAATGGTTCTGAATAGATCACTACATGTACAGTCAACTAACAAACTCTTATACTTTTAATTTCAGGTCAACTTTCTTATTTCCAAGAACAATTGGGTTTTATTCAAGCATGTTTGGGAGGAAAACAAAGCTTAAGTTCTGCTTGCAGTCTTTTGCATCATTTAGTGCGGCCAATATCTAAATGCTCAGCTTTCTTAAACACATGGAGTATGTGTAATATGGCTCTTATGAATCAAACTCTGGAAATAACTGTGTCACAACTAACAGGATTCCTCACACCGATGGAGCTGGCTCTTTGCTACATATTAAGCAAAGAGTGTATTTTTGTTGTTACTGCTTGGACTTTTAAACATCTACTCTCTATAATATACTGATTTAGTCATATCTTTTATTTGTAGTAGGTTGCTTTTATGGCATCTTGATCCATCAATTATTAGGCTTGATCTCTCAGTGATGCTCAAGGAGGTAATTAGAAGGCTCTTGCTTTGCCTGAGAAAGGAATTAAATAATAGGATGGAATGGCGTACCTTAAACACTCATATGGAATACCCTATGCTTTTGCTTGCACTGAGTTTTGATGTGTCTAGAATCCTGATTTTGGTCAATGGGCTTCTACACATTACTTTTAATCTTGCAAATAGAACTACACCAATCAGAAGGGTATCCTATGGGAGCAACAAGATGTTTCTATATCTTACATATAAGCAGATGCATCCCTTGTAATCTATGTTGTTACTGGTTTTGTAGGAACTTAGAAGAGTTTGCAATCATTAAATCCCTAACATGACAAGAAGTCATCTGTATATGCTATAGCATTTGTGTCATCTGAGTTTGTGGCTAAGACAATGTTGCAAATATTTTCTCTAAATATATTATCATTATTATTTAGTTATATGGTTTGCTTAACTGCTTATTACATTTGAGTTATGTAGGGTGCTTTTAAGAAAATTATTGTATTCTTCTTTAACTCTTCATGTATAATTTTTTGTTAGTTCATTTGCATGTAATGGAGACATTTGTGGCAAAAGGATTTGGTGGCAGAACTTACCTGTGCCAATGCTTCTTAATATATAGTATAGTATTTATTCCTGTTTTGAATTTGATTATGTTTAATTAATATCACAGCAGCGATGTTGATAGAAGGTGGTATTCACTATTCAGGCCTTCATTTGTTTTGGTTGAGAACATGTTTTAAACATTGGTTGTTGATTTCCAGGTACTTGATGCTTTCCTTGCGCCAGGATCAGAGTTGTGGATGTTTAATGATGTCCCTGAGGTTGACAGAGAAAGAAAGCTAATTGATGGAGGTTTGGACTTCAGTCGCCTCGATAATATTACTTTGGTGCATCGTGAGGGAAATGTTGTTATTCGCCGTCACTTGGAGAGCCTTCCTTTAGAATCATTCGATTCTGTAAGTTATGAAATATTATGTTGTACCCTGCTAATTCCAATGACTAGTTGGTTGGCCTTTCCTGACTGATGCTTGAAAACCAAATGCAGATCCTGATTTTGGCAGATGAATCTGTAGAAGATTCAGCAATCCAAGCTGAGTCGAGGTCACTTGCAACTTTGCTGCTGATAAGAGATATTCAGGTTTCTTTCTAGAACAGAGAATTGTGAAATCATCTTTAGATCACATGCAATCATCTTTGATCATGTTTTTTTAATAAATATATTCCATGCTGTCTTTCCTCATGACGAGAACTGAAGATTGTCCTCACTTTCTTAACTACTGCAGGCAAAACGTCTTACATGCAAGGAATCATTGATTTCACATGTTCCCCGAGGGACCTTTTCTGAAGGTTCTTGGATAGGGGAGATGCAACAAGCATCTGATAAATCTGTCATAATCAGTGAAATTTTGGACCCCAGGACAAAAAATTTGTTGTCAGTGTCAAAAATTAGTGACTACGTTCTTTCAAATGAATTAGTGAGCATGGCATTGGCAATGGTCGCAGAAGATCGACAGATAAATAATGTCTTGGAGGAGCTCTTCGCGGAATAAGTATAATTCTCAAAGCTTATAGTTGCATGTTCAATCACTTTTTACTGACCTAGAAATTACGTCTCAAAAGTTACAAGTATGATTCTGCATTCAATTAGATATACTTATTATATTTCAACCCCCTAGTAAATTAATTGAACTATTAGAGCTTTATATTTGACATGGATATTGTTTACTAGGTTAACCTTACCTATGAAATCCCATCTGCAGACTGAAGGACTATGTGAATAGCTCTGGACTATTATGATTAGACAGTTCTGTTCAAGTTCACTTTTTTTTTCCTTTTGTGCTTTAGAAATATGATTCTTCTCATGCTCCGCTTTGCCTGATTATATTTCTAAGTAAGTTAGCAGCTTGGCTGCTTTTGAATCATGTGTCTTCTCATGTTTCTGTCTGGTTAATCTGTATTTGCAACTGCACCCTTTACAGGGAAATGAAATGCAAATACGACCTTCTGATATGTACCTTAGAGAAGAAGAGGAATTAAATTTCTTTGAGGTCATTCTGCGAGCTAGGCAGAGGAAAGAGATTGTCATTAGGTACCGTCTTGAGGCAGCTGAGCGTGCCATAATCAATCCAATAGACAAAGTTTCAAGGCGAAGGTGGTCACCCAAGGATGTTTTTGTTGTTATATCCAAGAAAGAATGAGGTTTATCAGATCACAGTTGACACAAAAGCAAGCTCCTGACCAGTGACCACACCTAATGAAGAACAGACAGCTGCGCCGCAGCACACACACACCGACCAGCGCAGAGAGCTATTTGATTCAGATGCGAATTTGGCAGAAGGCAAGCGCTGAGCGCGCGAAGGAGTAAAAGCATGATCAGATATTCAGATGCGCAAATGGTATGCCACTGGCACTAATAGTTTCATATATGCCTATGCATTTTTACATACTTTGTGTGAGAATATTATTCTCACTTTCTTTGATTTCTGTTTTTACTCATATATATGCAAACTGGAGTGGAATCTTTGATGCACACCTCTTTCGCCTCAGATTTAAAAATCCCTATTTTTTAATCATTTTGCGAGGAAAACTCTAGATTTAAAACGCTCCAATTCTTGAGAGTTTGCTATGTGGTTAACATAGATACTCGCATATATTTTATAGCTTGAAAGAAGTAAACAAAAAAGATGATTGTTGCCACATATTGCTTTCACTCATCATCGAGACCTGGTATATATAGTAAATTGACGTCGAAAACGACAGGGTTGTTTAGGGGTACTCTTGGCCTTTCACTTATCAACATGTCTGTAGTGATTTATTTATGTTGGTAGCAGTCTTTTCAATTTATACTTGGACAAAAAAGATTGATGTCCCATTGCCAAATGATTGACAACCATTGTATTTCTAATAATCTAATGATTAGTTCTGCACTCAGGTTCTTCATTTTTTTCCTGGAAACTTGAATAAGCCCTCTGAACTTAAAGTAGCTACTATCTAATACATCAGATTTCTTTGTTTCTGTTTTGATTATGCACCTTTGTTATTGTTATTGTTGTTGTATTTGGGGATTCAGCTTTAACATAACCTGTTCTTAACTCATCTGATTAAAGTTGCAAGCTCTCTTGTGCCCATATTCTGAAATGCACATATATATTATTTAATGCTGCTAAGATCATAGTGAAGTGGTTTCATGCCTCTTCTTCATAACTGTTACCTGATTTTTATGATTCCTGACAAATCTATTTATGATTGCTGACTCCACCTCACGATGGGCTGATGCATTGTGTGAGATTTCATGGAGTTTGGTACGCTACTCATCTTCTGTCCTCAAATTTGTGTCTTTTAAAATAAGTAAATAACAGATAGCATATTATTTATAATGTGTTTTTAAATGTCCCAGCTTATTTCATAGTAAATAACAGATGCTCAATGCCAGGCTACCAATGATGCTGGTAGGATTGACGGGCTCGAGGTTATGAGGATTATCAATGAGCCCACTGTTGTGGTATATTTATCAACATTGAACAGCAAGGAGGGCCTTGTCGGTGAAGTGCGTCCGTGCCGGATAGCGTGGAGTGCAAGGCCTCATGACGTGAAGCAAGTCCGGTCTGCTCGTGCATGTCACCCGTCGCCGGTAAGTCCTTACTGATCCTCTCCCACCAGTCCACCAGCATGCTTCTCCTACTCACTACTCCTCCCTCGCAACCTTGCCGGCGACCCTGTTGGCGAAGTGCGCGCGTGCCGGAGAGCGAGGAGGAGTGCAAGGCCTCACGATGCGCCGCTAGGTCCGGGCTACTTGTGCGCGTCACCCATTGCTGGTAAGTCCTCACTGCTCCTCCCTTCCCAAGTCTCTGCTGCGCGTGTGCATTAGTTGTTTTCGAGTGCATGCTCAACCGGAATGCCTCTGCTCTACTTTGGTTCAACAGTTGAAATCCATCCCACCCCAACGTTTCCATGTAGAGTAACAGATATCCGATCTCGGAATGAGGATAGTGACTGGGCCATGGGAATTTGATCGAGAAAGAAAGGGAAAGGTAGAGATAGTGGGGACAAGCGATTTAATTGGGGGTGGAAAACAGAACCTCTTCTTGAGGAGTAAAGAAGTAAAGTAAAATTATAAAGGAGACAATCAGACAAACAATAACATGGAGAGAACTTGGTATTCTGATCATCTCTTCCAATAATCTGCTGTAGCAATTATTGATTTTGTGACATTATGTATGCATAGGCATGGCCAATGTTATGTAATAGAAAATATAATTTTGAAGCCTGAAAATATAACATTGATAACCATGGTCAACAGTTGCCCGTATCTGCTCAGAGATTGCTTTAGCTTCATTGATTGCAATTACACGCTGCTCTAATTTACTTTCATTAAGAGAATATCTGGCAACATGGACTAGAGCCCATTCAGCGAGTTCCCTATCACTGTTTTGAATTTGATTAGCTTGATGCGTATGTCAAAGTCCTTTTCTTTCTGAACCATAGCAGTAATGGTCTCATGTAAGCTGGGACCTGGGAGCATGAAAATGTTGGTGCATGATACCAGCAATGTTTTTTTTGCTTATGTCGTCTTGTTTGAACCAAAACAAAATACATTAGGTAACATGATCCTATGACGTAAGAAGCAAAGGCTTACGCTCAAGAGAATGGTCTCTTCTTCATGGAAACTTCTGCCATGTTCTATGAGATTGGTGAGTAACTAGCATTTAAGCACACAGATAGGGTGGTCATTAGGCTGTAAGGTAGATATGTAAGGTAGATATGTTCAGGGATGGCTTACCCTCAAGAGTTTGTGTTTATCATACTTTCCTATATCTTCGTGTACATGTGATTTAATGCCAGCATTTTGTGATCTTCTTGGAAGCCATATTTTGTGTTTATCATGCTTTCCTATATCCTTGTGTACATGTGATTTAATGCCAGTTGTATATTTATGAGAATTTTGGTTTATTTTGTAGGATTTCGGCTCTCATCAAGTGACTCCTGCCCCTCATGCTGACTTTGCGGACAGATGTCTCAATTCTAGTGGTGGAGCTACGAACAACAATTCGATGTCCTGATCGAGAGCGATGGAGCTAATGTTTGAACTTGTGAACTAAAAATGTGAACTATGGATGTGAACTTATGTAAATTTGTGAACTTATGTATTTGTACAATTGTGAATTTGTGAACTTATATTTGGACTTATGTGAATTTGTGATATGAACATATATCCATGTGTTTGAAATTTGTATTGTATGTGATATTTTGTGTTGCATGTGATTTTATGTTTGACTAATTTTTCATTTCTATATTTTTTATTTTTTTGGAAAAAGGATAAGAACGTGGGTACCCACGTTCTTAATGTTAAGAACGTGGGTACCGTCGAACTTAATGTGCAGCTCACGCAGGCCACATAAGTTCGACGGCCACGTGTCCCCGTCGAACTTAACAGTAAGAACGTGGGTACCGTCGAACTTACTTCTCTAAATTCGACAGCCCCCGTCGAACTTAAAAACGCACGTTCTTAATGTTAAGTTCGACGGTACCCACGTTCTTAATGTTAAGTTCGACGGTACCCACGTTCTTAACCTTAAGAACGTGGGGGCCGTCGAACTTACTTCTTTAAGTTCGTCCAAAAATCGCCGTCGGCTATATTCGTCGGTAAACCCACGTTTTTATGGTAAGTTCGACGGCCTATTACATTAAGTTCGACGGTTTTTCACCCACGTTCTTTAACTAGTTTCTTGTAGTGTAAGCCTAGTCCAAAATGTGATATTACTAAGCTCGCATAGGTTTCTATCCGCCTAAAAAAATGCCGAAGCGACTGCTTAACCCTGAGCGGTGGAAGCGACACTGGATGCGGGTGAAGGGGGCATCGCAGAGGTAGTCCCATTGGCACCAGGGGCTGGTCCTAGCTCCTCGGGATCCTCTTCTCCCTCGCTTCCTGCTTCATTGGCCTCCATCTCCAAGTGGTGCATGTCCAGGTGGTCATTCGCTTCTTCGAGTTCTTCTGCACATCGTGAAGCTGGTTCTCCAAGACATCAATAGTGTTGTCTCGGATCTCCACCTGCTGCTCCAAGGTGGCAATGCGCTGGCTCAGCCTCTCTACCTGCAGATCCTTCTCCACCAACTCCGTGGATAGATCAACCACCAAATCTTCTCGATTATCGAGGGTGAGCTTGGTGGTCTGAGCGATGTTGGCAAGGTGTGCCATAGCGTCGCTCTGAAGGGCCTGAAGGCGGTACAGCGCACTCATGCACTGAACAGTGACCCTCCCAACCAAGTCAGGATACATTGCCCACACATCCTTCACATGGCTCACGCGGTTACACCACATGGGATCATCCTTCCTCTCAGCAGGGAAGAGCCCCAAGGGGTGCATCACCATCTCCAGGGGATGGTAGCCACAGAAAGTCGTCAGGGCCTTCATGGCTACTGCTTCAACGGTGTCGTCCGTCCTGAGTCCAATTGTCTCAGAATCAAGAGAACGCCAACCCGGCTGAAGGGGATGAGCCTCCAAAGTCAGCCAGACCCGACAACGAGGTACCCGATGCTCCTCATACAACTGCACCGTGTACAAAGGGGGCGTAGGGTAACCGGCTGAGCTAAGCACTTCCCACAAGATGGAAGGAAAGCCATCGCGAGAAAGGAAGTCAGAACTGAAACGAGAGTCTCCTCCACTGGCGGGGGTGGGTGAATTCATCTGCGGAAGGGAATCAAAGATAAAGATTATGGTGGAAGGAAAAAGAAAAAGGGAACCCGGATGGTTTTAAAGAAAAGGGGTTAGCTCAAAATTTTAATTCCTTTGATGTTTTATAATGCATGCATGCTGGAAGAAATGTTGCCTCTCAGAAGAAAATAGGGTGCTTTTTAGGGCATCCCTAAAATAAGTACTGGCCCACGGGGCCTAAGTAATTAGCCACCCATCTTCCCTCTATGCCTAAGGCCTTTCGTCCTAGGTCTAACGGTCTAGTCTTGACGATCCATGACAGTTTCTAGGCAAGTTTTAGATTTTGAAAATTGGTATTCATGGTTTATTGTCCTTCTCTGTGGTGGAATTTGCTCCGATACCAGCTGTGGCGGAACCACCCGAATTATTCCAGCTTAAGTGCCTTAGTCACGCCTCAGGGGCCGTAACACACTTAAATCGGAATAACCCGTCAGTCCCTTAGATCTAGTCTGATGAAGCCACTTAACCAGGATCAAATTCTACAATCTCACTCGAAGGTGAGTCACAGGAGAAATACAATAAAACAGGAAACCTCAAATTAAGTACTGAGTTATTACATAAATCGGAGTTTTTGAGTAGCAAATAAGAGTTCACAAAATAAAGTGCAGCGGATAATCGATGTCATCGGTATCGAGGAAATGGGCAAGGCCTAGCCCACTACTCCTCGTGCTCCTCTCCTGCCGGAGCAACATCCCACTCGACCGTCCAACCCGGTGGCAGGGTGGTAGGCCAAGTCACACCATCAACCATTTCCTGAATGGTACCTGCAAAAATTGTGCCACAAGCAAGGCTGAGTATACTAATACTCAGCTAGACTTACCCGGTGTGAGGAATCTACTCCTCTACCTCTAGACTATGCAGCTGTTTGGCTGAGGGGTTTGGTTTGCCAAAAGCACTAGCTGTTTCTAAAAGCAAAGTTTTAGCTTTCCAGGTTCTATCATCATTAACTTAGCTAGGTTGCTCCTTCTAAGCATACATGGTAACAATCAATTTATTCAATCAACAAGTTATCTTATGTAACCACATTTCACTTCTTACTCGATGCAGTACAAGGAATCAAGCAGTCTCATTAGCTGCGAGAAGCAGACGATTCGAATCGAGTTTTAACCTTGCAAGGTAAACCTAAACACACGGCATGTCAGGGCACTCCGACCCTGCACATGACAACCGTCCCCATCGATTCCCCGTTCGCGTCCAGGCCTCACCGCCTTGGCATACAATGCTCCACTAACCCCGGCTGCCGCCGTGCAGTGACCGCACTTGTACCCACCATAGCTAGCATGGGAGACCCAGTCTCAGGTCGCATGAGGGATAAAGTCCGCGCCTGGCTTCACTCAGGTACTAGGTTTACCGGTTACCATATTTCCCGGCATGTGCTTAGTACGTTCAAAATATTGACTCAGGTATCCACACATTAATCCTTAATTCTTTTTTTTCCCGTCTCATGGACAAGACATCCTCCCTGGATCCAAGTCCATAGACCAACATATATCCCATTATCAAGATGAATACAGTCAATTCCTGACCTCGCGCGAGTGCTGGAAAAATCACTCGACTTCTACCGAGATCCTGATTAGCAAAGCAGCTACTCGACCTAGCATACTAGTATTCATCTCAAAAAGGAATCCTAAGTTCATGCAACTAGAGGTTTCAAACAACTCCTACACTTAAGTGCACATTTCAACCCTACAAACATTAAGTGTAGTAAAATAGCATATATAAACGGTTATGCATAAAACCGGGGCTTGCCTTCAATTGCTGGGGCTGCAGGGAGATCCTCAACAGCAGCCTCTGAAGCCTGCTCCTGGTCTTCCTCTTGGACAGGTCCTTGCTCGAGGATGAGCACGTACTCTCCGTCGGCAAGATTACAATCTAATGAATGCAATGCGTAAGATATATGCATGATATGAGATGTGCTTTTAAAAATTACAACTTTAAGGGTGTATGATCTACTTGAGTAAAACAAGTTAACTTTACTGGAGTAAGACCCTTTGGTGGTATACTTGGTAAATTAAGTTAAACTTAGCTAAGGCAAGTGGTAGGTTTATTTTTGGGGTTCCACTGAATTCCTTTTAAGTCTTAGGGAGAATGGATAAGTTCTCAAGTTAGACTTATTGGGGTGAAGTTTATTTCTTCTTCCCTTTTCTTTTATTCTTTTTAATGTTTTGGAGTGGGTTTGAACTACAAGTTGCTTTTATAAAATTCTAAAAATTCTGCAAAAATTACAGTGGCTTGGTACTGGTGTATGATTCTTTGTCTCAAAATTTGGGGATCAGGAAGTGAATAGTTTTCTCTGGACAAAATTATCAAATCCTAGGGCAGAAGGGGTGCTTTGAACTACAGCTGTTATCTAACAATGGGTAATTCTCTAAAACTTATTTTTGCTGGCTTTTAGGTGTTATAACATGACTTGATACAAATTTCTAGTCATTAATACCTTTTAATTATTTTTCTATGGTTTTCTCAAGATTCTAGCCAAATAGGTGCTTTCTACTACCACTATATTTGAAAAATATCAAACAACAGAGTTCTTATTTTTCTTAGTTATTGTTTTGTGCAAGAGCAATCATTCTGAAGTTTGGCATCATTTTGCTTAAGGAAAGGGGTGGAATGCATTATTTGAATTAAGTGGCCTTTCTCATAAATCTTTAGCAATAGGTAGGAATTTGCTTCTCTTTCAGGGGTTTGCATTTTTCTCTGGTAGTTCATCTCAGAATGGACTTAGCTAATTTTTGGTTGCCCATTATTACATCATTAGGGGTTGTTTATGATTTATTTTCAAAATGCCTCATTATCCTTTTGTATTTATTCTCCTTACTTAAAAAGTTGAACTGAGGTGGCCTTTATTTTTGTAGTGGGGCTCTAGGGGTTGTAAGTCCACTGGATTTTTATTAATCATTTTGGTTATAGTTTTGCCATTCTAATAATTGATTTTCAGTCTATATAAGGCTAAATAAATCATCTTAATTTAGAGCTGGTCCAAATTAATGGTTTCTGTATTTTTCCTAGGTTCTTTGTTACATAAGTAAACTAGGAAAAATAATCTTAATCATTGTTCATTAATTTCTAATGCCTTTCTGATTTTCTCTAAGTTTTGGACAAATTAGCTTTAAATGAATAACTACATCATAATTTCTAATGCTGGGGTTCCTACTATTTTTAAACAGTGTCTAAATGAGGTTTAAACGTCTACAAATTTTCTTAAGTTCAGCACAGGAGAAAAACTAATTTTTCTTAATTAAACAAGGTTTGGTGGGTTTCTGTTTTAAATTTTAAACTCTAAAATTTATAACAAAAAGCATAGGGTTTATCATTTTTAAATGACAGTTCATGATATTCAGGAGCTAGCAAAATTGGTTTGACAACTTTTTATGAAGAATTCAGCAAGTTATGGATTTTCTAAGTTCTCTGGTCATTTTAAAAAGATTAACAGAAATGGTTTAATGGAAATCCACTTTGCACTGGGGTCCCTGGCAGGTTTTTAAGTTTTCCTCGCGAATCAGTCCTTAGGCTACTATTCACATGAGTCGCTGACGTTACAGGAAACCCCTCGGGTTCTAAGGATCCTAACCCGAGGTCCTTCGTCTACCTCAAACAGTAACCGCGGCGGAAAAAAGGGCGAAGGGGCTTACCGGCGGCGAGATTGCTCCGGTGAAGTGGTCGAGGACGTAGGGGAGGTCTCGGGGATCACAACGAGGTGCGGGTCGCCGTCGGGTATGGCCGGAGTCGGTCGGTCCACGCGCGCAGGCGGGGATGCTCGTCGGCGGCGAGGAGTCCGGCCTGATCACGGCGAGATAGGTCAATTAGATGGGTCAGGGAGGTTCACGGGATGCCAGAGAAGATATGGGTGCAAGGAATTGGTCGGAGACTCACTGGATAGCTCGGTCCTCGCGCGGCGGCGGAAGACCGAAGTCCGGTGAGGTCGATCTCGGGCCTCCGGTGAAGTCCGGCCGGGTCCGAGGGCTTGGCAAGCTTCACAGGCTACTGGCGGAGCTAGCCGAAGCACTGGCTCGCCCAGAGGATGGCTGGGGTGGGCTGGCCACGATGGCCGAAGCTCTGGCGGCAATGGCGGGCGGAAATGAGCTCGCCGGAGCTAAGGGAAAGCGGCTGGCTGGTGAGGGTGAGTGCGGGGCGAAGTGAGGTGCGCCTGGGGAGGCTTTATAGGCACGGCACGGTGCACGGGCGGTCGTGGACCGGCGAGTGCGCGCGGGCGTGCACTGGGAGGCGCGGTGCGCGAACGGGCGTGAACAGGGGGTGTCAGCCACGGTCAAACACGTGTTCCCGTTGCCTCTGCCCCTGTTCAAGCGCCGATTGGGAGCAAATCTTCGCGAATTTGGGCAAGATCGCTGTGAAGGATTTGTTCACCTGACCAAGCTTTGTCTTTTGTGTATGGACGTCGCGCGGTTTTAGGCTAGGGACAGGGAGTTGTAGCGTCACCATGGTGCCAGTGTCAGAATGTCTGGTCCCGAGGTCAAACTGCGCCAAAACCGTGTCAAATGAATTTGGTTTGAGTTCAAACTTTTCCAGGATGTGTTCAAGGGAATTTGGCACAACTTTGATATTTGGATCTCCTGGCTTTGAGTTTCGAAAAATAGAGAACGCAGATGATCTTTGAGAAGAGGTCTGAAATTCAGAAATTCAGAAATCTGAATTTCTCTAAGGGTTCATAGTTCAAGGGCTGATTTGGGGATTTATTTGAGTTATTTTGGGTAAGCTTTCTCAACCTTTCTTGTTGCTTATTAAATATACTTTAATTTTCATAATTGGCTCAAGTCATAATTTTAAATTTTTCATACCCTTTTCCTTATTTTCTTGAATTTTGCTCATGGGGCTTACTTAGGGTTTTTATTAGGGTTACACATTCTTGCCTTCTTAAAGGTCTCAATTGTTTGATCATGATACTTTTAAGCATATGCTTGGTGAATTTCTTCTTACTTTAGTTATTTTGATGCTCATGCTTACTTGGTTCACATAAAATGATGGTTCTTGGGTTGGCACTTTGAGAGAAACCCTAGGTGACACTGGGGTGTCACACCAGGACTCTGCGGCGACATCCTATGAGCAACTTGATCGATGAGTTGCTGAACTTGTTACACGCATGGACGTACTGGAGGCTCGTCCCCCACCACCAACTCCAGCCCCAGCTCACTCTCCTGTGGACGACGACGACGATGGCGATGATGTTTATGCACCATTGTGACAACGCCTCGCACGTAATCGACAAGGTATGGGAGGTAATGGTAGACGTCGTCATCATAATCCTGAACCAGACCATGATCCATTTGCTAAGATTAAGTTCTCTATTCCACTGTTCATGGGCTCTTATGATGCTGAAGCTTACTTAGACTGTGAGGTGACGGTAGAACAAAAATTTAATTCCCATCTTGTTCCTGAGCAGCATAGGGTTAGACAAGCCACTAGTGAATTTAGAGATTTTGCTATCATTTGGTGGAATGAACTTATTAACACACGTGCTGCACCACAAACATGGAATGCATTAAAAGAGGAGATATGAGCTCGCTTTGTTCCCCCTTCTTATAGACGTGATCTTCGAAAAAAATTGCAATGCTTAGATCAGGAAAACATGTCGGTACAGGAATACTAGCAAGAGCTTCAGAAAGGTATGCTACGATGAGGTGTAGTTGAGGACCCAAAGGATCAAATGGTTAGGTTTTATGGGGGATTGAGGCGGGAGATTCAGGATATTGTTGATTATAAAGAATATGATTCTATACAACGCTTGTTCCATCTTTCTATGTTGGCAGAAAAATAATTACAGGGTCGTCAACAGCGGAGGAGCAGCACTTTCGTGCCACGCCAGCCACCAGCACTAGCCAAGGCGTCATCCTCTTCGGGCGTATGGACGTCCACATCTTCCGCCACCAGCGGCACACGCAGCACCGCACCTTCGGCATCACAGAGACACGACAACAGCAAGTCCTTGGTGCCTTTGGGTGTTGCAGCAAAACCTGCTACGACCACCTCTTCCACAGGCCGCTCCTCCGACATCAAGTGCCACCGCTACTAGGGACTTGGCCATATTCAGCGAGATTGCCCGAGCAAACGGGCATACATTGCTACTGGTGATGGTGGGTATGTTAGTGCTTCTGATGTTGAAGACTAAGATACTGTTGGAGCTAACATTGCAGAGACTTATGATGGTGATGAAGAGGTTCTTGGTACAACAACAATCGAGACCTATAAGGCCTTGATTGTGCAACGAGCTTTGAGTGCCACAGCTAGTGACGATGACAACAGACAGCGCCACAACCTCTTCAACATGTTCCTCATCGTCAAGGACTGCCGTGTACATACCATCATTGACGGTGGTAGCTCCAACAACTTGGTGAACGTTGAGGTGGTCAAGAAGCTTGGCTTGACCACACAAGAGCATCCCCACCCTTATCACATTCAATGGTTTAACAACAGCGGTAAGTTCAAGGTAACAAAAACAGCAAGGGTGCATTTTTCTATTGGCTCTTACCATGACTTTGCTGATTTCGATGTGGTGACTATGGATGCTTGCTCTCTTTTACTGGGACGTCCTTGGGAGTTTGATACTGATGCTATTCACCATGGTACATCTAATAAATATACTTTCATGCATAAGGGAAAGAAAATTGTGTTGCTTCCTATGACTCCCACTGAAATTGTCCACTTTGAACATGAGAAAAAGACTAATGCTAAGCAAAAAGGTGTTTTGAACTCTAAAAATCAGCAACCTATTAAGTTAAAAACTCCTACTTATGCGATTTCGATGTGATGATACGTCTATTGCTTTGCCACCGGCTATTGCTAACCTTTTGCAAGAGTATATGGATGTGTTTCCCTCTGAGATACCCCCTGGATTACTACCTATGCGAGGCATTGAGCACAAGGTTGATTTAATTCCAGGGGTGAGCTTGCCCAACCATGCTGCCTACAGGACCAACCCCGAGGAGACTAAGGAGATTCAGCGCCAGGTCCAGGACCTTCTGGACCACGGGTACATTCGTGATAACCTTAGTCCTTGTTCTGTTCCTATTCTTTTGGTTCCTATAAAAGATGGCACTAGGCGCATGTGTGTTGATTGTAGAGCCATTAATAACATCACAATTCAGTACATATATCCTATTCCTAGATTGGATGACATGCTTGATGAATTAAGTGGTTCTATTGTTTTCTCTAAAATTGACTTGCGTAGTGGATACCACCAGATTCATATGTCTTTAGGTGATGAATGGAAAACTGCATTTAAAACTAAGTTTGGTCTTTATGAGTGGTTAGTCATGCCTTTTGGGTTAACTAATGTGCCTAGCACTTTCATGAGATTGATGAATGAGGTTTTACGTGCTTTCATTGGTAAATTTGTGGTGGTATATTTTGATGATATTCTTATCTATAGTAAGTCTCATAATGATCATATTGAACATTTACGTGCTGTTTTTGATGTTTTGCGTGATGCACGTTTATTTGGTAACCTTGAGAAGTGCACCTTCAGCACCGATCGTGTGTCTTTTCTTGGATATGTTGTGACATCGCAGGACATTGAGATGGACGAGGCAAAAATTGTTGCCATCACGAGCTGGCCACTTCCAACCACGGTCACGCAGGTTCGAAGTTTTCTTGGTCTTGCAGGATTCTACAGGCGATTTGTGCGGGATTTCAGCACCATGCAGCACCTCTCCACGAGTTGACAAAGAATGGAGTGCCGTTTCATTGGGGACCATCACAACAACAAGCATTTGATGCCCTCAAGTCGAAGCTCACACAAGCACCACTGCTGCAACTTCCTGATTTTTACAAGACATTCGAGCTCGAGTGTGATGCGAGCGGCATTGGGATTGGAGGAGTGCTCATTCAAGGAGGTAAACCTGTTGCTTTCTTTAGTGAAAAATTGCATGGTCCAACTCTGAATTATTCTACATATGACAAAGAATTATATGCTTTAGTACGAGTTTTGCAAACTTGGCAACATTATCTATGGTCTAAAGAATTTGTCATGCATTCGGATCATGAATCTTTGAAGTATCTTAAGGGACAATCTAATCTAAAAAACGACATGCTAAATGGATTGAATTCATAGAATCATTTCCTTACATTATTAAGCATAAAAAAGGAAAGGATAATGTGATTGCTAATGCTTTATCTAGACGTTATACTATGATGTCCCAACTTAATCACAAAATCTTTGGTTTGAAGACTATAAAGGAATTATATGCTGCTGATTTGGACTTCAAAGATGCTTTTGAAAATTGCAGAGAGGGAAGAACGTGGCAAAAATTTATGCTGCGTGAAGGCCTTCTCTACCGTGCTAACAAGTTGTGTGTTCCAGCTAGCTCCGTTCGTCTTCTACTCTTGCAGGAAGCACATGGAGGTGGCTTGATGGGACATTTTGGTGTTAAGAAGACCGAGGATGTGTTGTTTACACATTTCTATTGGCCTCGGATGCGGTGTGATGTTGAGCGCTACGTCTCTTGTTGCACCACGTGCAACAAAGCTAAGTCCCGACTTAACCCCCATGGTCTTTATTTGCCTCTTCCTGTTCCTCGTGCACCTTGGGAGGATATTTCTATGGATTTTGTTTTGGGATTTCCTAGAACAAAGAGGGCGAGTGATAGTGTTTTTTCGTTGTCGATCATTTTTCAAAGATGGCACATTTTATACACTGTCACAAAACTGATAATGCTTCACATGTTGCTGATTTGTTCTTCACTGAGATTGTGCGTTTGCATGGTGTGCCAAATACTATTGTTTCTGTTAGGGATGCTAAGTTTTTAAGTCATTTTTGGAGAACCTTGTGGTTTAAATTGGGGACAAAGTTGTTGTTTTCTACTACTTGTCATCCCCAAACTGACGAGTAAACAGAGGTTGTTAATCGCACTTTATCTACCATGTTGCGGGCTATTTTGAAGGATAATTTGAGGTTGTGAGAGGAATGTTTGCCACATATTGAGTTTGCTTATAACAGATCAATTCATTCCACAACCAAGCTTAGTCCATTTATGGTAGTATATGGTTTTAATCCTCGTGCTCCAATTGATTTGCTACCTTTACCAACTTCTGAAATAGTGAACTTGGATGCTACACAACGTTCTGAATTCATTCTTAAGTTACATGAAACAACTAAGTTGCAAATTGAAAAGATGAATGAAAAGTATCGCATTGCTGCTAATAAAGGCAGGAAGGAAATGAAATTGGAACCTGGTGACTTGGTGTGGGTTCATTTGAGAAAGGATAGGTTTCCTGATTTTAGAAAGTCTAAACTTATGCCACGAGCTGCTGGTCCTTATAAAGTTCTTACAAAAATTAATGATAATGCATATACACTTGAGTTGCCTCCAGATTTTGGGGTTAGTCCCACCTTTAACATTTCAGATTTGAAGCCATATATGGGTGACGAAGATGAGATCGAGTCGAGGACGAATCCAATTCAAGAGGGGGAGGATGATGAGGACATCACTTCTATACATACAATGAATGGACCGATAACACGATCGCATGCACGACAGCTAAATCTCCAGGTACGTTCTACCCTAGTCAATTGTGTTTCAGAGCTTACGATTAGGGCCATGGATATTTTGATGATTAGGAACCTTGGAGAGAACCAGCAAGGACTTGGGAAAGGCCAAGGTGTTGAGGAGGAGCAGCAAGGGCGCCCACAACAGGAAGGAGATCAAGTCTGACTCGGCTGCGACTCCATCTCGGGGTCTAGGACTAGTCTGCACTAAAATGGACGCCCAAGATGCATCCGGACTCCGATTGTGACGGACTTGATATGGTTGGAAAGATAAAGAGATTATCTAACCAACCCAACTGGTTCCACCTAAAAATTCTTCTGGAGTCAACGGGAATCATCGAAACAATTCAGCGTTCAGATTCTGTTTTGGTGCTGCGACACCGTCTGTTGGGCCATTGGGCCGTGTATCGCGTCAGAGCCCATTAGGGGCGAGTCTAGGGGTCACACATGCCCTAATACTCTATTTATTCAGCAGCCGCCGCCACATTAGGTTCAGGTTTTGTTTAGATCAATTCTGTCATCGAACAGTGTCCGCCGTCATCGGTTTGTGAGACCCCATCCCGTAATCAATACAATTTTGGTTGCGTTTCTTTTCTGTTCTTGCTTGTGTTCTTGATTGCGCTTGCAGAGATAAGCCTTCGTGGCGAGGTCACTCGTGTGTCATGGGTGATAACCAATGGAGCCGTGGTGTAGTGATTGCGAGGAACCGTTCGCTCGGAGCCTTGGATCATCAACGTCGAGATCTCCACTCAATCAAGTTATCGTTTCTCACGGAAGATCGGGCCGCGTCTTCTACCAGTTTCTCGGAGACTGTCTATCTTAGGAACGCATATACTATTCTTGAACCAGATTGTGCCTTGCTCATCTTCTGTGAAGTCTGGACCTCTGCCTTCAGCCATCAGGTCTTTGATTTCTTGAATCTTAGCATCACCAACCTAACCTTTTTGTATATATTGTTCCAAGGTAGGTTCCACCTCTATAGTAACTCCCTATGCATGGATAACTATCCCTAGGTTGTGTCTGTCAAACTCCTTTGCCAACTTGTCGGGTAGCTGGGCAGCCATAGTTGTATGAGCATGGCCCTTCCGACTCAAGGCATCTACAACCAGATTCACCTTGCCTGGGTGGTAATGAATCTCTAAATCATAGTCCTTGATGAGTTCCAACCAACATCATTGCCTTCTGGGTAAAGATATACTTCAAGCTTTTGTGGTCTGGTAGATGTGGCACTTGGTTCCCATTACATAGTGTCTCCAAATCTTAAGGGCATGCACGACTACAGCAAGTTCTAGGTCATTAGTGGGTTAGTTCAACTCATGCTTTTTCAACTGATGGGTGTCATAGGCTACGACATGTCCCTCTTGCATAATAACACATCCCAATCCCTAACAAGATGCATCACAATATATATCAAATCCTTTTTATAGATCTGGCATGACTAACACTAGGGGTGGCATCAACCTCAACTTCAGTTGAGTGAAACTGTCCTGGCAGGCTGGAGTCCACTTAAATTCCTTCCCTTCTCTAACAATGAGGTCATTGGCTTTACTATTTTGGAGAATCCCTCGATGAAGCGCCGGTAATATCCCACGACTCCTAAGAAACTACGGATTTTAGTGACCGACTCTAGTATCTTCCACCCACTATTTCTTTTACTTTGGTTGGATCTTCTACGATTCCTCCATTTGAGATAATATGCCCAAGGAAAGACATTTCATCCAACCAGAATTCACATTTACTTAATTTGGCATAGAGCTGGTTGTCCCTCAACTTATGCAATACTAGCCTTAGGTGCTCCTCATGTTCTCCGTCATCTTTTGAATAGATCAGAATGTTGTCAATGAATACCACAACAAACTTATCAAGATATTCCATGAACACCTTATTCATTAAATTCATGAAGTAGGCTGGTGCATTGGTCAAGCCAAATGGCATGACTGTTAACTCGTATAGCCCATATCGAGTAGAGAAAGTCGTCTTGGGAATATCAAAAGGCCTAATCTTCATTTGATGATAACCGGACCTCAGGTCAATCTAGGAAAAGTCTCTAGGGGGTATTTATTTTTAATGGTTATGTCATTAAGAGACCGGTAATCAACACACATTCTTTGGGAACCATCCTTCTTCTGAACAAACAGGACATGCACTCCCCATGACGAGGAACTAGGACGAATATACCCTGAATCCTGTAAATCCTTCAACTTGCTTCTTGAGTTCTTTTAATTCTTCTATAGACATTCTATAGGGTCTTTTGGAAATAGGGCTGGTTCTAGGTAAGAGATCAATAACGAACACCACATCTCTATCTGGTGGTATTCCGGGCAACTCCTCTAGAAAAACATCTGGGAAATCCCTAACAACTCGGATCTGGTGACCTACAAATTTGCCATCTAGTAGGTAGATAGCAAGTTTATCTCAAATCTATCTCCGTTTGGGCTAGTGAGCTCAATTGTTCCCTTAGCATAATGTATAACCGCATTGCAATCTTTTAACCATTTCATACCAAGGATCAGATCTATGTCACTTTCCTCTAGTACTACGGTGTGGACCAAAAATTTCTTCCCAAAATGGTTCTGTCTATTTGGCAGCATGTAAAATTTGCTTCAATAGATCTTTTAGGTGTGATAACTACCATGGGTTTACGCATGAACAGAAAGTTGTTTTACCTATGGACATAAGCTTAAAAGCTATTAGGTTTGCTAGGAAAAATGATTTAACTATTGGTGACTATAATGACTTAATGATGGATAATATTGATGAGGTGATCGATAAGAGGATGATGGCTCTAAAGGATATTAAGAAAGACAAGATCATAGTTACTAGAGCTTATAACAAGAAGGTAAAGGCTAAGTCATTCTAGGTTATAGATCTTGTTTGGCAGACAATCTTCCCACTAAGGAGTAGGGACAAGAGGTTTGGCAAATGGTTACCAAGCTAGGAAGGACCTTACAGAGTTGTGTAGGTAATATCTAGTAATGAATATATGTTGTAGACTTTGCAAGGTGATGGACTACCGAAGGTGTTGAATGGTCGCTTCTTGAAGCAATATCATCCTAGTGTACGATAAGATGCTTAGAAACCAATGTTCTCACATCAAGTTGATAATAGCATGTACCCAGTGATTCTGGTTTGCTTAGTTTCCCCAAAAGGTAGAGGGGCATGTGTTGAGCACCATTTATGGCACCTAGGGATGGCCGAATGATCCATCCATGTGGCCCAGACGGTCCATGCTCCAAACGTTCATAGGTGTAGCCTAGGCAGTCTACAATCAGATTAATCTGGACGAGAGTCCTTATCTCGTGTGTGCTTATCCAGCTAATCACGCAAGAATATGTTAGGATACTCCTAGGAACGGGTCAAGACCCCCCTGTATATATGAAGGGGTACAGTCAATTGGTGCATAACACAGTTAATCCAATCAATCTATTTACTAGTTCCTTTACTTTTTTGCCTTACGAGTAGTAGTAATTTAGCTATAGTATTAGTATTCCTAGACCCTATTCTTCATCTCTATTCGTATCTATGTCGTCTAGGGACGCTCTGGGTGGCCTGCTTATCCCGAAGCACCCCCAATAACTCTCCTCCCCGACAGGGTCCCTCCCGGGAGGCGGGTTCTAGGGTTCTCTATGAAGAAGAAGACCTATGTGCCATCGTGGACCATCTAGGCCCTACACGCGGACTATCCAGTGTGACACAGAGAGGAGTTGCTCCTGCAGCAAGGTCATAGACCGTCTAGCTCTTGATCGCGGATTGTCCTCGCTCCCGCAGATAGCACTGCTAGGAGGTTCACCCCTAGTGTTTGGCCCCAAATCGGAGCCAACAATCCCAAATCCTCGGTTGGTGCGCTTATAGTTTGTTTGGTAGTCAGTGGAATGGAGGGGGATTGGAGGGGCTAACATCTCCTTCATATTCAAAATTGAATATCAAGAAGATTTTAGCTCCTCCATTCCTCTGACTCCCAAACAAGCCATTAGGAGTTCCAAAACCACTTGTGTATTTAACTCAAAATGTAACGAGTGTCGTACTCGGAGAAAAAAATACAATTGATAACAACTATAAATTTGATAGTACAATGTTGGGCAGAGACTGTTGTGCCTGCAACAGTTGAGCAGCCAGCTAGTCATTAGCATGCCACAAAATAAAGGCTATAGAAGTTGTTGCAGGCCGCAACTACAGTTATAGATGTCCAAATGGGTCTGTAGCATCCTGATTTTATAATAGGAGGATAGTTAAGAAAAACCTAGTTGCATAATCAGAAACTCTAGCATCATCACACATTTTTCTTTCAAAAAACTATAGTCATGCATGAATGATGATTGCTAGAAGCAGTACACTTAGCTATTTTACCTTGATGGAAAAAATAGGGATTTATTTTACACCTAGAAAACTTACACACACATTTCATCAAAAGAAAAACGAAAAAGGAAAAATAATAAGAATAAGCCCCCTGCTCGGCCTAGGCCATTTCAGCCCAAAAATCCATGCACACGCTCCCTTCCGCGCCCTCGTTTCCTTTCCCCTGGTCCATTCTCAGGTCGCTCCTTGTGCCCATGCTTAGCCACGCCCATTTCCCTCCCTCTCACTATTAGTCGTCCCCACCGATCATCATTTCCCCCCAATGGGCTCAGAGTGCCGCGCGTCCTCACCGCTGACCACCATCCTGCCTCATCAACGGAAACGACTGAGTTAGGTACCGGTTTGTCCCCATCCATTGTGATCATGTAACCACACACCACCTCCGTCCTCCCCTTGTCGTAAGGCCACATCGCCGCCGTCCTCATTCCCTGCCCATCGCCACTACTCCTTGCTCGCTGGAGTCTAGCTGGCCGCAGCACCATCCTCTCCGGCTACATATAAAAGGAATGCTAGGAGCTCCTAAAGAACTCGCACTAAGCACCATTCCTCCTCCTCCCCTCCCCTGAGCTCGAATCAAGACAACACCACCACTATAGGTGCCCAAACGGGCGGCCCGGCACGGGCCCGTTAGGCCCGACACATAAACGGGTCGTGCCCGTGCACGCTGGCCTGGTAGTCGTGCCAGTCCGGCCCATTTAATTTGTCCATGTTGTCCCATTAAATCAGAAAAATGGCAAAAAAACTATGCAGTAGAACCTCCCTCTACAAGGCAGAAAGCGCTATATGTAAGAGACTAACCAGTAGAACTCTAGTGCATTTGTTATAAATAGTAAATATAAAATCTACATATATATATATATACTATGTTTTATAAAATAAAAAATATAATTGTGTCGGGTCGGGCCGGCACTGCGAGCCAAGGCAGCGGCCCAAGCACGGCACGACTGTCGTGCTGGCCCCGGCCCAGCACTATTAAATGGGTCGTGCTTCGGGCCGGCCCGTCAAGCACGACCCATTTGGCCATCTATAGCCACCACCCTCCCCATCACCGGTGAGACCCTCGCTACCCCTAGGATCGTCCAGAGCCAAATTAAGTTAGTCCCCAAGCTTCACCAGCTCCGCACGATCACCGTGCACCCCACCCCGACCCTGATCACCGACCACAACCCCCGCCGATGACCTCACCTCCGCAATGGCGATTCGCCCCAGCATGGCCAACCTTCCATGGTTCACCTCCGATCAAATTAGACCCACCCCAATGCTCGCAAGCTGCCACCATGCTAATGCACCCAACCTATGCCCTGGAACCGACACGCCAGCGGAGAACCACCGGTGAGCCGTCATGGTGGTTGGTCCTCCCCTGCCCTGACCAGTTCACCGCCCATGTCCGAGCCGTAACATCGTCTCTCCCACCCCCTCTGACGTGTGGGCCTAGCCTGTCCTGCCATCACCCCGCTGTCCCTCCCCATGGGCTTATAGGGTCGCTCGCGCGCTGCACTGTTGGGCCAGAATCCAGCCGCCGAGCCCACTTAAGAAGAAATTCCTTTTCTTTTTCTATTTTCTATCCTTTTCATATATAAGAATACTTATGTGCACAAAATACAATTAGTGGTAAAACACACTTTATAAGTCACATAAAATGGTGAACATGATATTATATTACTTCTAGCAATATCATTGTTTGGTATATTGTTTCTTAATTGTTTTGCTAGATGAAGCAGTGGTTTACGTCTCGGAAACCCTAGCTCCGAAAGAAGGTCAGGAACCTGACCTCCCAGAAATAGAACCTTTGTATCACGAGAACTTCGACGAAGGCAAGTTCATTCTACCCTTGATGCATATATTACCTATTACTTTCCGTCACAACCCAAACTGGAAAAAAGTGAATAGATTAATGCATATGTGAGATGTGTATAAACTTGCATTAAATAGTCAGCATATTTTCAAAGAAAATGTGGGATACAGGTTCTGCATTCAAAAAAAAGATATTTTACCAAACCTAGGTATGATGAAGGGTTATCACCCTTATCACCTTCAGCAGGATGATTGGGACTCCCTGGTTTGGGAGGACCATCAAAGGAGTTGGCTCAGCCGGGTTAGGTGTGAGCATGAAGGATTGTCCCGACTCGTATAAAGATCGTTTGTCATTCTTCACTGCCTGTTGGTACTTGATTTCAATCCTCTAAAGGTATCAAAAATCAAGGCAACACATGTTAAATATAAAGACCTTCATCCTGTGTTATAACACTTCTTCGAAGTGTTAAAACAAAGGACGAAGGGTCTTAAAGAGAAGCATATTGAAATAATATGAAAAAAGACAAAGTGAGTCTCTTTATGAAACTTGTCTCATATGCCTTAGCATTTTATTTCATCGTCACTAATGTTAAACAAGTTTACAAGCATACCTTGGGCTCCTTAATACGGGATGGCATGAAGGTCCTTTGAAGGCTAAGCAGCATGAAGTTATGGCTCTTGAAAAAGGTGCTTTATGCAGGGCACTGTTCACCTATTTATAGGGAAGATGAACTGCCTTTGTACAAAATTACAATCATGTTCCTCAAGGTTTTATACACATTGTTTACAAATGACATCAGGGTAGTATTATATTTTCTCCTTTCTCTGCTGTGCAGGTCTTGGCCTTCGTTGTATGAGAGCTTCTCCGCTGCCTAGCATTCCAAAGGTACCGACTTTGGTTCACACCTTCGCTACTTGCGCGTATAGTCAAAGCTTCTTTATATTTTGCTTCGGCCAAAGGCCAACTTCGTTCATCAATAGAAGAGCACCTAAAACACACTTGCTTATGTCGAAATGAAGGTTAAATGTGGACTTCGGCATAATAGGCCTCCAACAGTAGCCCCTTGCGAAATGAGTTTGTTCTTCATAATGAGCTTAGATCGCAAAATAGAAGAAATTAGGAGGCCTTGTGTCGAAGGTCCAAAAAACACCTTCCCGAAGCTCGTTATGAATACCCAGACCAGTAGGGCCTAAATCTCAATGAGAGCAATAGTTAGGTTCAAAAAATCTATGGGTATAAAAGGAAGTGACACCCAGCGGTGTTAGTACGACATTTGTTGCTTTTGCGTCTGCTGTTGTTAAAGCCTGCTTTGCCTTTGAAGCTTACTTTGATCGCTTTTTTCCACCTCTAAACTAGCCTTAGCCAGTTGAAAGGTACACTTTTTCAATAGAAATGGCAGGGGAGTATCTTGGTGCTGGTATGCCCTTGGCACCTTCATCAAGCGTCCAAGAGACAAGGGTTGAGAACTTGGCTACAACATTGGAGGCTACCGCCTCTCAGGCCGAAGTCGGCGCTGTGAATCCATCTGAGGATAGTGACGACATTGATATTGGAGAAGACAACACTACCATCGTCCTACAAAGCCAAGTCACGTGAACTTTGGCAAATCAAAAATCAAATGAGGACACATTGAGGTACTTAACCACTTTGGCTATATTGACAATGTTGATTGGGTGCGGCTAGGAGGTGATGATTTAGTGCCAAAGCCAAAAGAGGACAAGGTTGTCGTGCTTCAAAGTTTTCTGAAGGCTAGGGTTAGATTTCCTTTGCATAAGACAGTAGTTGTAGTTTTGAAAAGGTTTAACATATACCTTCACCAGCTTACTTCAAATGCCACAGTGTGTTTAGGAATTTTTATTTCGGTTGTGCGAAGTCCAGGTGTTGAGCTTGATGTCGAAGCTTTCTGTGAGGCCTTTAGCCAAATTCATGAAATACACTTTCAGACAAAGGCAACTAGGGGCCTTCACAACAACTTTGGTTGTTATAATTTTACATATCGGAGGGTGTTGGTCACTCGTTCTTAAATGCTGTGAATCAAGAACAAGGCAACACAATCGTTAAGGATTAAAGACCTTCGTCCTCTGAAGCATTGTATCCTCTTGGATTCAATGATCATTGGACAAAGGTTATGATGGGCATGCCTTCATCATGTTATAAATAAACAAGAATGTAAAGAGATGAACACATCAAGTATTATTCTTTTATTCATTTGTATTTGTACTCCATAAAACATGTATGAATATCAACAGAATTCATATTACATTGATACCTTCGTCTTGCTCAAAGGTGAAGACGCGAGAGAGCGATTACAATTCAGCGTGAGCAGTACGATGCTACTGTTCATCTATTTATGGGCACGTGATGCAGCCCAGATAAAAGTACATTTATGTCCCCAATATTCACTTATGATCGTAATACAAGTCATTAAGGACTAAGTAGTTTTTACCCTTCGGTCAGCATCATCATCATACTTCATCTTCGTTACGAGCCGAAGTTGTCAATCTAGCGATAGATTCGACATTGTTGGGGGCTTGTTCTCAAATGCTATGAATTAAGAACAAGACAACATAAAAGTGTTAAATGTTAAACTCCTTCGTCCTTAAAAACAGTATATCCTTTTGGATATAATGAATCTCGGACGAAGGTTACCAGAGGAAAGATCTTCGTAGGGTTGACAAATGGTAAAACATAGTATCTATATATAATACGTGAGTACTGATACCCGTATTATTATTAATGTATTTCCATCATTAAATTCATAAAATAGAATTACAAATGTGCCTTCAGATCGATGTAAAGTAAAGGTACAGGCGTGATGTGAAAAACGTATGCAAGTCAGCGTGAACAGTACGGGAGTACTGTTCACCTATTTATAGCCACGGGACGCAGCCCTTGTAAAATTACATTGATACCCCTTACATTTATCAATAACTCTATAGTAATTCTTCAAGGTCCAATTTGGCTTTTCTTCTTTAAGTCGGTTCCTCTTTTCTGTCGTTACGCCGAAGCTTTTCTGCACATAGCTTCGTGATCGTCTTATCCTTCGTCATGATCGTTTTTCGTTCCAGTCAAGCTTCGTCTTAACCCTGCCCTTATATATCCGCAACCTGACTCCGAAGGTGCCTGTTCACATATTACACTCGGAAAACATTGTCAGACTATGTTTTTGAGGACCTTCGGGAGTCGAAGGCCCCCAACAGTAGCCCCTCGCAATATTAATTTACTATAATGATAAATTCATATTGCAAAATGGACGAAGGCTTTATGCCGAAGGTCCGAAAAAAACACCTTCCTTTTGCTAGAATAGCAACAGTCATTGACAAGTGGGGCCCTCCAGTTTTCGACACACCGGGTGTATAAATACGAGCTCACCATGAGTTTATTTAGCACGCTCTTTTGTCATCTGCTCTTTACTCACCCAACTTTTCAGCCTGCACGCGACAGCATTTGCTCGGTTTTAAATTTTTAAGCTTCGGTTTCAAGTCTAGTTTGCCAGCATTCGCGAAGATGTCTGAGGATAAGAAAGTTGCTGGTGCTTCGAAGCTAAGTCTTTCTGAGGAAATGCACCTGGGTTTTCTTGAATCAATGTCAAAGACCAATACGGAGAAGATTGTCAGGGAGACTTTGGAGGGTTTATCTGAAGATACTGGCGACAGTGACAGTTATGATGTGGATAGTGGTGGGGAGGATTTCGAAGATCGCCCGTGGCGGCCTAGTCACTCAAATTTCGGAAAATCAACTATAAAGCAGAGTCACCTTGAAAATATGAGGGGGAGATATTTCCGAGATATATCCATTGTGAGGGCAGATGACGGAGAGAAAACTACGCTGACTCTCGAAGATAATGAAGTCGTAATCTTTCGAAGCTTTTTTAAAGCTGGGCTACGATTCCCTCTAAGCAGATTTGTGGTAGAAGTTCTGAAAATATATCAGGTTTACCTTCATCAACTTACCCCTGAAGCAGTGATAAGATTGGGAGTCTTCGTCTGGGCCATGAGGAGCCAGGGCCTGGAGCCAAGTGCAAAAAGCTTTTGCAATATACACGAGCTAGTATATGAGACGAAGCCCTGGGGTAAGGAGCAATATCATAATAATTTTGGTTGTTATAGCTTCGGTGCCCACTCTGGGTCAAGCTGTCTCGTGCCAACTTTTCGGAAGAGATGGCCCGGGGAATGGATGAAGGAATGGTTCTATGTGAAGAACGATTTGAAGATTCGAGAAGATATTAAAGATATCATCATGCGCCCTATCTGGCAGCGCTTCGGACTCCGGAAACCGAAGGTAGAAATGGACGAAGCAGCTAAAGAATGTTAGAGAGCCTTCGGCGTAGTCTGCTCTTTTATTGGGACCAGGGACTTAATGCAAGAGCACGTTGCCTTCAGAGTGTGGCCACTTGCAGATAACTGGGAAATGCCGAAGGAGACCGTTAAAGAAGCTGACGAGGGTGGGCTAATCAGGCTGAAATATACATTCAAGTATGGAGATAAGTTCGTTGAACCAGATGATGATTGGCTAAAAAGCATTGAGAATGTAAGTGATGAATTGCTTGGGGCATACTCAAAGGCCAAAAATACTGCATTGTCAGCGGCTTTCGGAGGCCGAAAGAAGAAGAGACTCAACCGAGTATTTGATGCAATTGGGTTTGTCTACCCCGACTACCATTATCCAATGCGAGGCCAAAAAAGGAAAAATACTTCTCCTGCAAAGGAAATTGCTTCGGCTGCTGCTAGGAAACCAACTCCAAAGAGGAAGAAGGTAAAAGTGCTCACCCACCCTCCACGCTGTATTGAGCTAGCCACAGTGCCTGAGTTTATTGGTGGGGCCTCTTCGGCCAGCGAAGCCAGAGAACCAACTCTAGCGCCAAAATCCGTAGAGATGGCCAAAACACCAGCAATAGAGAAAACGGAAGAACCGAGAACTGAAGAAAGAAAAACATTAGACATTTTAAGTCCTTCATCAAAAGCTGAGGTAGCTAAAAGCCAAAAGGGGCCCGCAGCGACCCCGAAAAGAAAAAGGATGGTTAATGTGCTGGATGTTTTGGAGACAATTAAATCTTCAAGCATAACTCCAAAGAAAACCGTTGAAACTTCTGAAGTGCCTACTGAAGGCTTTGTTGCTGAAACTTCGAAGCAACAATTTGAAACTGAAGCTGGGCCTTCAGAGCCCACCAAGATACAACCTTTGGAAGCCGAAAAAATGTCAGAGGCAAGTTTAGAAGCTGAAAAAACAAAAACAACAGAGCCGATTTTGATTGAGGAAATCGACACTACCACCCCCGAAGCATCTTCCAAAATACATGATTATATTGTGCGACATGCTTCGGGGAAGAAACTATCCGAAGAAGAGATTTTTGAAGCCAATCACTATGCCCGAGAACTGAAGTATCCGAGGGGGGTCGTAGTGTTCAATGGAACAAACAAAGATGACTTCCTATACTGTCTCCCAGACAATAAAGAATTATCCGTCTGCCGGGAAATGGCTAGAAGCATGGGGTTCCCGAAACTCGAAGCTGGCCTTTGCGCCATGACGAAGGACGATCTTGCGGATAGCCTGGCATACAATAGTCTAAAGGTACAAAAATTGTGAATTTTGAAGTTTATGAATTTTGAATTAGTCTTTTGTTCTTATGTTAACTCATTCATTCTTTTGAATAGGGCTTAATAATCAGCAATGCCTTAAGGGCACAAAAGAATGCCGAAGATGAGAGTTGCACCATTGCTCTTAACAACCTTCGAACAGAGGTCATCAGGCTAAGAAACGAAGCCTTAGAGAAGGACAAAATTCTGCTTACGTTGGTGGAAAAAATGAAGGAAGACGAAGCTAACTCTAAAACTCAAGCCGAAGCTCAGAAACGCGAAATCGAAGATCTTCGGAAAAAACTAGCCCGAGCTAAAGAAGAACGCATTCTTGAAGAAACAAAGAGAGAACTAAGCGATCAATGGGCAAATCATTTGGAAATAAATGTCGAAGAGCTTCGTGCTTCGAAGAAAAGGTATTATGATAAATCCATAGAGTGTGTTAAAAAGATAAAATCCAGCTTCGCCAGCGTCGGTGCATTTTCTAGTGAAGAAAATTTCACAAGAGGGAATCCAGAAGGTCCGATTGAATGGATCAGTCGCGAAGCTGAGGCCTTCGAGGAAATCTTGAATAGTCGTGGGGACATTTGTGCTTTTTCAGGCGCCAGAGGAATTGTTACTATTTTGGAAAAGAAAGGATGCGAACATGTGAAGTCTTTAGCACAGTCTGGAACTGCTTTATCCTCTGAAGATATCAAAGATCCTTCAGCCGAAGCAAGCCAGGTCGGTGGAAAATTTTTCACAGACATTTGGGACAATGGCGGTCGAGAAATGGCTCAAGAAATTATTCAGAGAAGCGAAAAAGGCATTCATGATGCTAGAAAAGTAGCGGAGGCTGCTGAAGAGGGCACAGGGCCCGAAGGGCAAATAGGTATTAGTTAGTGGTTTTGATTCTGTTGTGATTTTTGATTTTAAACTTTGTTCGCGATTCTGTAATAGTAATATAGTCGTATCCTCTCCTCCCTCAGAATCTGCTGGGGCAGCTCCGGACCCCCTCCCCCCCGAAGGGGGACGACGAAATTAGGCAAATGGCCAAAGCCATTATGGACAAAGTTGTCAATCAGCTATTAAACGAAGCTGCGGAAGTAGTTCTTAGGGAAGATTAAGTGTTAATGTAAAGAACACTTGGAACATGACATGTGTAAAACTTTGCAACTTTGAATGTAATATATAATCTACTTATGGTTCAATTCTTTACGATGCATGAAATTTTACATACATACCGCTTTTGAGCCTTCGGCGAAAAAAACACCTTCCCTTCTTTTCATGCTTCGTGAAGAAAAATCTTTTATGTATCACAATAATTTTCATACTTCTCTTGATGAAGAATATCCAAGCTTCGCGCAAACATTCTTCGAAGCTATAAAAGAGTTTTATGTTGCCTCTCTGACGAAGCTATACTTCTTCTTAATACATTCTTCAAAACATTCTTCGAAGATTAATACTGTGTCGCCTTCTCGTTTTTCATGCAATATGATGTATGATGCTTATGTTATGCAAAATGGTGGGATGATGTTATGCTATGCGAAATGATATTTATGCTGAAGATACACACATTTCTGCAATGGAGCACATAATCTTTTTATCTCAGCGCTGACTTTTCGCTGTAAGCCTCCCTTAGGAGCTTCTTCGCCTTTTACTTTCAGCGGAATCAGCGTTTATTTCTCGATGTAAGCCTCCCTTAGGAGCTTCTTCGCCTTTTACTTTCAGCAGAATCAGCGTTTTATTTCTCGCTGTAAGCCTCCCTTAGGAGCTTCTTCGCCTTTTACTTTCAGCGGAATCAGCGTTTATTTTTCGCTGTAAGCTCTGCATTCCCTTCGGAACGACTTTTGAGCAGAAAACTTACACTGCGCTCCCTTAGGAACGACTTTTTTACTACTTTGAAGAAATTGCACTGCGTTCCTTAGAACAATTTTTTGATAATTCGAAGGTTCTCCGTGCCACCATAGATTCTTATGCTTCGGCAATTCAAACCGATGGAGAAGATATATTTTCATTATGATAATAAGCTAAATTGTTACAAGAATTTGAAAAACGACAACAATCACTTAAACTTCCCATAATTGTTCTTTACTACGAAGAAAGTAAAACTGAACGCGAAAGTGTAAAAAGCTAATGTCGAGGTAGGATATTTTGTCAGTAAATGTGCTTCGACTCTGGCACAGTGCTATTGACTGTGCGGGCTTCGGATTCTTCTCTGAAGTCCCTCTTGGGGTGAGAGTGCTGGCTCCCTTCTGGCTGCGGAGCTCGTTGTATTGGTGGTGGCGGTGGAAGCTGTTGCCAGGAAGCTTGGGGTTGGCTTGCCGAAGCAACAGAGGCTGCAGGGTGATTACCTACATATTCTAGAATGTAAGGTGAATGGTACGAAGCAGTATGCATAACCTGCTTCGGCTGACTCTGTTGCGCTGCAGCCTCTGCTAGTTCCTTTTGCTTTTGAATGGTAATATGGCACATTCTGGTGGTATGGCCCTTGCCTTCACCGCAGAATAAGCAGTAAATTTTTCTTGGTTGATCTCCAAATCTTCCTCCGAAGCCCCTGGCGCCTCTGCCTCTTGGCGCTGGCGGCCGAAAAGAGCTTTGCTGTTGCCCCAAAGCTTGCGAGGAACACTGTGGCCTTTGCTGGTGACTCCCTTTATCATCATTTTGAGTAGAATTGTGAATTGACCTGACATGCCTCAGATAAAACCTTCCTCTGAAGCCCCTGGTCATTTCAGAGAACCTGAGAGCTTCCTCCCTTCTTTGGCGAAAATCATTGTCAGCTCGAATATACTCGTCCATCTTCTGGAGCAGCTTCTCCAAAGTTTGAGGAGGCTTCCTAGCAAAGTACTGAGCTAAAGGTCCTGGCCGAAGCCCCTTGATCATGGCCTCAATGACAATTTCATTGGGCACTGTTGGTGCCTGTGCCCTCAGACGTAGGAACCTTCGGACATATGCCTGAAGGTACTCTTCGTGATCCTGGGTGCACTGGAATAAAGCTTGAGCAGTGACTGGCTTCGTCTGAAAGCCTTGGAAGCTGGTTATCAACATATCCTTCATTTTTTGCCATGAAGTGATTGTTCCTGGCCTAAGGGAAGAATACCAGGTTTGTGCCACGCTCCTGACAGCCATGACAAAGGACTTTGCCATGACCGTCGTACATGGGGAGCTGAGGTGGCTTATAAGACTGTGGCCAAGGTGTAGCCTGCAGTTCTGTTGACAGAGGAGAAGTATCATCAAAAGCAAAATTTCCATGATGGAAATCTTCATACCAGTCGTCCTCGTTGTAGAAACCCTCTTGATGAAGCTCTCTACGCGGGGGCCTTTGATTCTGGTCATCTTGAACGAGGTGTCGAAGCTCTTCAGAGGCTTCATCTATCTGCCTTTGAAGATCAGCTAGACGAGCCATCTTCTCCTTCTTCCGTTGGACCTGTTGATGGAGCACCTTCATTTTTTGGATTTCTTGGTCCAAGTCGTCTTTTGGAGGCGTTGGACTGGTGGCTTTCCTCTTCTGGCTTCGGGCCTCCCTAAGAGAAACGACATCCTGATTGGGGTCTAGCGGCTGCAGAGTGGCAGCCCCTGTCGCTGAAGCTTTTTTCGGCGGCATGACGAAGGTGATGCTTGTCGAAGGTTTTCAAAACTCAAAAAGTGGAAGTGAGTTCACCGGAGGTGGGCGCCAATGTTGGGGGCTTGTTCTCAAATGCTATGAATTATGAACAAGACAACATAAAAGTGTTAAATGTTAAACTCCTTCGTCCTTAAAAACAGTATATCCTTTCGGATATAATGAATCTCGGACGAAGGTTACCAAAGGAAAGATCTTCGTAGGGTTGACAAATGGTAAAACATAGTATCTATATATAATACGTGAGTACTGATACTAGTATTATTATTAATGTATTTCCATCATTAAATTCATAAAATAGAATTACAAATGTACCTTCAGATCGATGTAAAGTAAAGGTACAGGTGTGATGTGAAAAACGTATGCCAAGTCAGCGTGAACAGTACGGGAGTACTGTTCACCTATTTATAGCCACGGGACGCAGCCCTTGTAAAATTACATTGATACCCCTTACATTTATCAATAACTCTATAGTAATTCTTCAAGGTCCAATTTGGCTTTTCATCTTTAAGTCGGTTCCTCTTTTCTGTCGTTACGCCGAAGCTTTTCTGCACATAGCTTCGTGATCGTCTTATCCTTCGTCATGATCGTTTTTCGTTCCAGTCAAGCTTCGTCTTAACCCTGCCCTTGTATATCCGCGACCTGACTCCGAAGGTGCCTGTTCACATATTACACTCGGAAAACATTGTCAGACTATGTTTTTGAGGACCTTCGGGAGCCGAAGGCCCCCAACAGGCGTTTACTCTTACCATCCTTAGATCTGTCTTCATCTTGTATGCCTTCATCATGAGGAAGGGACTTGCATCTTGAAGATGAAGCTCCCTGTAATAGCTTATGCTGAAAACAAATGGTTAATTATGTTTTTTGAGGACCTTCGGAAGAGGAAGGCCCCCAACAGTAGCCCCTCGCAGTATTAATTTGTTTTATTATAACAAATTCAGACTGCGACGTGAACGAAGGCCTTTAGCCGAAGGTCCAAAAAACACCTTCTCTTCGCTAGAATAGAGAATCATTCTGAACCGTGGGACCCACCTAGCTATGGGGCTCTGAGTATATATATATAGAAGGCTGTGTCACAAATATTTTTTGTGCCATCTAGCTTTCGTGCTACTGTTGTTATTTTAGTTTTCCTGTTCTCTGAGTTCAATTGTTCGCGAGCTTCAACTTTCTATCGTGACCATCACCGAAATGGCCAAAGACAAGAAAAGCGCTGATCCCACACTCGCTGGCTTCTATGAAGCCATGGAAAGGACCAATATAGAGAAGATCACCAACGAAATATTAGCTAGGCTATCTGGTGATTCAAGCGACAGTGAAAGCTTCGATATTCAAAGTGAGAATGAAAATGTCGAAGATCGACCGTGGAGACCAAGCCACGTTGTTTTTGGGAAATCCATAATTAGATAAGGTCAAATTGAAGCAATGAAAGGCAAATACTTTAATGATGTGTCTATAGTGAGGGCTGGAGGAGAAGACATTGTTCCCCTGCTAGAAGGTGATGAAGTGGTAGTCTTCAGGAGCTTCATGAAAGCTAAGCTTTGCTTTCCGCTCCACAAGATGCTGGTTGAAGTTTTGAAGACATTTGTGATATACCTTCATCAGATTACCACCGAAGCTCTTATTAGAGTGAGAGTTTTTATCTAGGCCATGAGGAGCCTAGGACTGGAACTGTAACACCCCAGGTTTTATCTCCCGTAAACAACGAGTATGGAGTTAAGCACGTAATATCAGTGGATAAAACAGATGCTAAATTTTAATCATCTTCGTCTATCGCGATTTTAATATCGCATCAGTTTCTTCTGTCGCGAGTTCGACATCATCTTTATTTATCCGGGCTCTTCCTAAATTTTCATGATGTTTGCAACATAGTTGTTCCGAAAATCGATGTGTCCGATGATTATTTAAAATTCATCGCTCGCGTGAATACAAATTCGGAAGCTCGACCTACTTTTACGATTTTATCTCGGGCAAATTAATTTGAACTCGGCGACAAAAGTTTAATGCAAAAACGTTAAATCGGGCCGAGATAACTTGATCCGAACTGAGTATTCGTGATTAATCCGTTCCATTGTTTACAATTATGAAAATTTGTCTAATTCCTATGTAAACGAAAGCGGACTAAAATCTTAGTCCTGGTCTCGTTTGGTTCGATCCGTGTGTTTCTCGTCTCGATCTGAATCTCCAGATATAAATAACGGGTGAAAACACATCTGATTCCGAAAAATCGCCAAATCAAATCCTATCCAATTGTTGTTGTCGATCTTATTTGTTCAACCCTTCTATTTATCTTATAGACCCTCATTTTATACCCTGAAATATCTGCAAATTTTCTTTAAAAAAAGAGAAGAGAAGAGAAAATGAAATGAAAATCTCCTCTACAGCCATCTCTTCTCCTTCTTATCCTATCGTTCTCCATCTGCCTGATATTTCCTGAAGCCACCGCCCTCCCCTATTGTTTTTTTGACATCGCGCATGGGCTGGTCGCGTCGCTGTATACCTAGAAGAAGAAAAATCATGTCGTCATTCTTATCTCCTCCTCCCATCGTTCTCTCTCTCCCTCCCCCTGATATTCTCTCTCGCGCGTGTAGCAAGCCCAGCCCAGCCGCTCCCATCCTCCAGCTCCCTCTACCGGCCGCCAGGAGCATAGCTCGGCCTCCAGCTCGTCGAGTCCCTTCCCATGCCACGCCCTAGCCCTTGCTTCCTCCTTGCTCTCAGCTCGACCGCTCCTCCTCTCTCCCAGCGCCATGAGTTCCCCTGCGCGCGGAGCTTTTTCCTCCCTGCTCGGCCTACCGTCGATCTCTCTCACCTCGTTGCCCTCCCTCTCCCATGGCGTTCCTGCTTAGAGCTCTCCATCGTGGTGCGCGCTTCTTCCCCGCGCGCTCCTCCCTACGGCTCGCTCTCTCTCCCTCCAGCTCGCCCCTGCGCTAGCCATGGCGCGCTCGAGCTCCTCCCTGCGTCGCGCGCGAGCTCGGCGCCCAACTCCTCTGCACGTAGCTCGCCGAGCTTGGCCTCTGTTCCTCCTGCGCCCAACTCCATGCGCACGCTGGCCGCAGCTTAGAGTTTCCCTGCGCGTCTTCCTCCCATGGCCGTCGCAAGGCTCCTCTGCTTGCTGCGTCTGCACTGGTGGCTGCGTACGCCCCTCTGATCCCGGCGCCATTGAATCCCGTCCTGCTCTGCTTGGCCGTTTTACTGCTCCAAGCGGTGTCCCTGCTCGCCAGCCGTGACCCCGCCATGGAGTTCATTCCTGCGTCTCTCCACACCTCGGCCACGCTGCGTCGCCCTCAACTTCACTGGATTCGTGTCCTCGCCAAAATCCGGTCCCGCGAGCTCCACGTTCCTTGGCTACGCTTGCCATATCCTTCGCAAAAATTTTCACCTAGCCGTGCAGACCTCACCATGAGTCCTGGTGCCGGCCGCCGTCGCGTCTGGGGTTTTGCCATGTCTCCCCGCTCGTCGTCAAACTTGGGTTCTTTGCTCAGCCTTCACAGCTAGTGCGTCGCTGTGGTATTGTAGATGAAGAAGTGGATGAAGCTACATGTGACACTCCTCAGTTGTTCGAAGAAATGCTCCAGCTAAGCTTCATCACCAATCTCATGAGTTCCGATCATGTTGGCATAGCTGTCGTGCCCTACGTCCTCGCCATGTCTGTGAAGCCATTATGGAATTGTCGTCGCCTGTCTCTACGTGGTGGGTGCCGCAACGACGTCGTTCACTCCATGGGGCTCATCGTCGGCTTTGTTTTCTAGGGAGTGATCCTTGAGTTACATGAAAATATAAGAGAAGTCCGTGCAACATTTGCCAGGAGCTCGACCGAATGTCTAATCGGGGAACCGTCATCGCCCTCGCGGTTATCAGGTCAATTCGATCAGGGTAAGCTGATCTTTTATTCCTGCTAGTTAAATCTGGTAAAACTAGAAAAATCGTGACTGTTGTGTTTAGTGAGTTATAGATGTCTAGTGCTTACGTAGGATTGTGTCGATGTCTTGCCGCTAAATATTTGATTCTCTTTTCTGTATCATCCTGTTGCTTTATGCTCATACATGTGCATTGTGCATCTCATGAGGTACAATAATTAATCACGTGAGGCAAAGGAAAAGAGTCAAGTCGACCCCAAGCGCGAGCTAATTCGCAGGATGATGCTGATGAACGAACCGGAAGATGGATAATCTGAACGAGTACCAAGCCAATGGATGCTCGCCAAGTGGTCGCCTAACAAACACTAACCTAGTGTTACCTAGGCAAGCCCCGGTGCATGCAACCCCTTCCTTGTGTTTTTAAATTATTTTTACACACTTCAAGTCTAGTGAATGTGCATTAGGTTTATAGGAGTTGTTTGAAAACCCTTTGAGGAACCAGATGCAAGATGCTTTTGCAACATTCATGAGCTGTCTTATCAGATGAAGGCAACCGGAAAGGAACAGTATCACAATAATTTTGGTTGTTACAGCTTTGTGTCTCAGTCTGAGGCGAGTTATCCTGTGCCCACGTTTCGGAAGAAGTGGCCAGGTTCTTGGATGAAGGAATGGTTTTATGTGAAAAATGACCTGAATCAGAGGGATGATGTGAAGGGCGTTATTCAGCGTCCTATATGGTCACACTTCGGCATCAGAAGGCCGTCCAACGCACATGGAAATGACGTGCAAGCGTGCCAAGCTACTTTGAACATAGTGTGCACCTATATTGGCACAAGAGACTTAGTTCAAGAGCATATTGCTTACAAAGTATGGCCTCTTGCAAGAAAACGGGAAATGCCAAAGGAAGCCGCCGTCGGCTCCAGCCATGGTGGTTTGGTTTATCTTAAGTATACTTTCTGGTTCAGAAACTAGCTTGATGAGCCAAATGATGATTGGCTAGAGGCCATAGAGGCAACAAGTGATGAACTTCTTGGAGCGTACTCGAGGGCAGAAGATGAAGCTATGACGGCTGCCTTCGGCGCTCACGGCAAAAAGATGTTGAATAGAGTATTTGATGTTATTGGGTTTGTTTACCCAGACTACTGCTATCCCGCCCAAAAGCAAGGGAGGAAAAGGAAAGCTACTGCCTCGACATCTACTGGTGTGTCGAAGTCAAAGAAAATCAAGGTTTTGACACGTAGACCTAGGCGCATCAAGACGGCTGATGTGCCGAAGTTAAGTTAAAGGGTGGAAACAACCCCTCTAGCTAGATAGGTTGTTCTTGTTATGCATATTGAAGCTATTGCAAACCCGGCCAGAGAGCCGGAGCCAGAAAAGGTAGCAGAAAAAGTACTAGAGCAGCCTAAGATGATGGTGACAGCACTGCCGAAGCTGCCAGCTACCACAGGAACTCCAAGAAAGAGGAGGATGGCTAGTGTCATGGAAGCTATTCTAGAATCTGTGAAAACGTCGCCTCCTTCTATCGAAGCTTCTGGCAGCAAAACTGAAGATGTCTCAGAGATGATCACTGCCAGTGCTTCTGCTCATGCCGAGGCGGGACCTTCGGAAACAGCACCGGAAAATCTTGTGAAAGAAAGCCTTCCAGAGAAACCCTCGGCACCTACTCCCAAAGCACCTTCTAGGAGTGATTTGAATTTTATTATTCGACATGCTTTGGGAAAACAACTATCAGCAGAGCAAGTCGTCAAAACAGAACATTATGCTAAAGAGCTGAAGTATCCCCAAGGATCCTTAGTATATGGAGTAGATAATGATGATTTCCTCTATTGTCTACCTGATGGTAAGGAGATCAATGTTTGCTGAGAAATGATGTATAACATGGGGTATCCGAAGCTTGAACTCGGCTTGTCTGCAATGACCAAAGATCAACTTGCAGATAGCCTAGCCTACAACAGCCTGAAGGTGTGTGTACTTTGATTTGTCATTTTGCAATTTGAGTTACAATAAACTATTTTTGTGGTAATTCATATTGTCGTTACGTGTTCATTCTTCGTTTTTGAGGGCTTGATTTTAAGCAAGGCTTTGAAAGCCCAGAAAGATGCAGAGGATGAGAGCTACCGAATGGCGCTGGGGAACCTTCGTTCAGAGGTTATTACATTAAGAAATGAAGCTCTTGAGAAGGATAAGATCCTACTCTCTTTAGTGGAAAGATTGAAATCTAGCGAAGCCAGGCTTACTGCTCAAGCCGAAGCTCATGAGGCCGAAGTGCAAGAGCTAAAGAAGAAAGTTGCCGAAGCAAATGAGAACTTCAACGTTGAAGTGGTGAAGCATGAAACATGTGAAATTGAAAGATCAAGAGCGCAAAAGAATGTCGATGAGCTTCATGCCGCCAAGGAAAAAATTTATGAAATATACATGGAATGTGCTAGAAATTTAAAGAAGAGCTTTTCTAAAGTTGGAGCATATTCTTCCGAGCAGAAATTTATTCGTGGAAATCCTGATGAAGTCATTCAATGGATAAACAGCAAAGTCGAAGCTTTCGAGGAAGTTCTTAGCAACAGAGGGGACTTTTGTGCCTTCGCCGGTGCTCATGGGGCTACGTCCATCCTGAAGAAGGTTGGCTGCGATCATGCTAAGGTTGTAGCTAAGCCGGACTTTGCCTTCTTAGCTGATGATATTAGGAACCCTTTAGCCGAAGCTACTACCCTAGGTGGGAAATTTTATTCTGAAGTATGGCTCAAGGGTGGACGAGAAATTGCTGATGAAGCTATTAAAAGAAATGAGAAAAAAAATCTTATGATGCTTTAGAAAAAGCAAAAAGAGCTGAAGAAGCTGCCGAATGGGCTAGACTTATAAGTATGCACTTTTTAACTCACTTTCGTAAGTTTTTCAGCTTCGACACTAACAGATATTTGTGTCTCAATGAAGTTGAGCTTTCTCCACCTCCTGAACCATATAACCCCGAAGCTGATCCATCCGTCAAAGAGGCACTCGACATAATTAAATATGCTAACGACGCTATTGACGAAGCTATCGACAGGCTTCTGAACGAAGCTCCCGATAAAGTCGTAAGGGAAGACTAAAACTTTGTATTTTTGCTAGTTTAATGTACTTGAACACGATCCCTGGTTCTTTGAGAAACACTTGTAAACGAATTGTATGTATATCGATGTAATATATTTCTTTATGAAGCATGGAACCTTCGTACATACTATTTTTGAGCCGGCGGCGAAAAAACACCTTCCCTTCTTTTCATGCTTCAGAAGGAAATCACCCTTCTTCATCGAAGCTACTGTATGACATTTGATTCTTGATGTAGACGTTGCGTAGGAATAGTATTGTCGGAAACATGGCCGTGCATCTTTAATACTCTTTCATGAATCTTTGCCGAAGCTGAAGGAGGAATTCTCGTTTTTTCACTGCTTTTGTTGATGCAAAATTATGTATGATGCGATGCTATGAAGCAATATGATGTGATGGCATGATGCAAATGATGTTGGCATATGAAACATAAAAGATAAGACTCTGCATCCCCTTAGGAACAACTTTGGAATCTGTTCATCTTTTTCTTAGGTGGTATTTCAGCTCTGCATTTCCTTAGGAACGACTTTGGAGCTAAGCTCTACATCCCCTTAGGAATGACTTTGGAGCTTCTTCACCTTTGACTTAGGTGGCATTTAAGCTATGCATCCCCTTAGGAATGACTTTGGAGCTTCTTCACCTTTTCACTTAGGTGGTAACTTAGCTCTGCATTCTCTTAGGAACGACTTTGGACCTTCTTGATCCTTTTTTGTTACACTCGATGGTGTAGCCACAGACTTATTACATCAAGCTGAAGGTTAAACCTCCTTGTATTGCCTTTTGAGAAGAAAATATAAAGGCAAAAAGGTAAAAATACATTGGATTAAGACACTCTCTAGTCGAAGCCCTGTGCCACCTTCAGTAGATATGCCTTGACTCGGGCACAGTATTGTTCACTGTACGAGCTTCGGACTCCTCTCGAGTATCGCGCTATTGCTACATGTGGTGATGCCCTTCTGGCTGTTGGTTATGGACCAAGGTAGGCACCAGTGGTGGTGGTGGTGGCAACTGAGCCCAAGAAGCTTGGGAATGACTCGTCGAAGCAATGGACGTCGTAGGTTGCTGATTGCCCACATACTCAGGGATATATGGGGATAGCATGAAGCAGTATGCAGAACCTACTTCGGCTGGTTCTGTCGTGCTTTGGCTTCAATGGTCTCCTGCTTTTGGATCGTGACTTAGCACTTCCTTGTCGTGTGCCACTTATCCTCTCCACAGAATAAGCAAAACAATTCCCGGGTCGAGTAGCAACCCTTCCTCCGAAGTTCCTCCCCCCTCTGCCTCTCGGGGTTGGTGGCCTGTAGGAAGTTTGTTGCATTCCCGAAGACTGTGAGCTTTGCTGGCTGCTCTGGGTATGATTGGTCCTATCATCATTTGTGTTGGGGTTGTGGATTATTCTGACATGCCTAGGGTGGAGTCTTCCTCTGAAGCCCCTAGTCATCTCAGAATACCTGTAGGCTTCCTCCCTTCTTTGCCGGAAATCATTGTCAGCCTGGATGTATTCATCCATCTTCTTGAGAAGCTTATCCAAGGTTTGTGGTGGCTTCCTTGCAAAATATTGTGCTATCGGTCCTGGTCGGAGCCCCTTGATCATGGCTTCAATGATAATTTCATTAGGCACCATTGGCGCCTGAGCTCTTAGTCGCAAGAACCTTCGGACGTATGCATGCAAGTACTCCTCATGGTCTTGCATGCACTGGAATAGAGCTTGAGCGGTCATTGGCTTTGTTTGGAAGCCCTAGAAGCTTGCGACTAGCATATCCTTCAACTTCTGTCATGATGTAATTGTTCCCAGCCGAAGAGAAGAATACCAAGTATGAGCCACACTCCTGACTGCCATGACGAAGGACTTTGCCATGACAGCAGTGTTGCCACCATATGATGATATGGTTGCTTCGTAGCTCATGAGGAATTGCTTTGGGTCGGAGTGCCCATCATACATGGGGAGCTATGGCGGCTTATATGAAGGTGGCCATGGGGTAGCCTGCAACTCTGCTGCTAGGGGAGAAACATCATCAAAAGCAAAATTACCATGGTACAGATCATCATACCATCCATCATCATTGATTGGAGTTTCTTGATGAAGCTCTCTGTGTTGAGGCCCTCGTCCTTGATCATCCTGTGCGATGTGGCATATTTCTTCAGCTGCTTCATCGATCTTCTTTTGAAGTTCAGCTAACCGAAGCATCCTTTTCCTTTTCCTCTACACCTGGTGATGTATAGCTTCTAAGTACCTAATCTCCTGGTCCAACTCTTCCTCCTGAGGTGTTGGGCTGGTAGCCTTTCTCTTCTGGCTCCTAGCTTCTCTCAGTGAGAGTGTCTCCTGATTGGTGTCCAATGGCTGCAGAGCAGCCCTTGGCGCTATTGTCTTCTTCAGTGGCATGACGAAGGCTAGCGTTTGCCGAAGGTTGTGGAAGTGAGTTCACCAGAGGTGGATGCCAATGTTGGTCACTCGTTCTTAAAAGCTATGAATCAAGAACAAGGCAACACAATCATTAAGGATTAAAGACCTTCGTCCTCTGAAGCATTGTATCCTCTTGGATTCAATGATCATCGGACGAAGGTTATGAAGGACATGCCTTCATCATGTTATAAATAAACAAGAATGTAAAGAGATGAACACAACAAGTATTATTCTTTAATTCATTTGTATTTGTACTCCATAAAACATGTATGAATATCAACATAATTCATATTAGATTGATACTTTCGGCTTGCTCAAAGGTGAAGACGCGAGAGAGCGATTACAATTCAGCGTGAACAGTATGGTGCTACTGTTCATCTATTTATAGGCACAGGACGCAGCCCAGATAAAAGTACATTTATGTCCCCAATATTCACTTATGATTGTAATACAAGTCATTATGGATTAAGTAGTCTTTTCCCCCTTCAGTCAGCATCATCATCATACTTCATCTCTGTTACGAGCCAAAGCTGTCAATCTGGCAATAGCTTCGGCGTTTACTCTTATCATCCTTAGATCTGTCTTCATCTCTTATGCCTTCATCATGAGGAAGAGACTTGCATCCTGAAGATGAAGCTCCCTGTAATAGCTTATGCTAAAAACAAATGGTTAATTATGTTTTTTGAGGGCCTTCGGAAGAGGAAGGCCCCCAACAGAGGGGTGCAATGTTGTTCGGCTCCTGCATACCGAAGCAAGTGGCAAAATGAGTGGGTGAGAGAGTGGTTTTACAAGAAGAATGATTTGAATTGGCGGATTGATATAAAAGGAATCATCTAGACTCCTATTGTCACATGCTTCGGATATAAAAAACCAACATGTTATATCAACTTCAAAGCTTAGGCTGCTATAGTTGCTTTCAATGTTGTTTGTACACAAATTGGGACAAGGGATCTTGTTCAGGAGTTTCTAGCATTTAAAACATGGCCACTAAGGGCTAAATGGGAGATGTTGGAGATGTCTAAAAAAGTTGCTTCGGACGCGGAGCCTAGGTTGATCAGACTTCGCTATAAATATAAGTTCGAAGCCGAGTTTGGGGAGCCTAGTGACGGATGGTTAGATTATGTTGAGGAGAAATGCAAAAAAAATACTTGGTAACTATAGTAAACCAGAGGCTGAAGCTTTGCAACGGCCTTTTGCGGCTCAAAAAAGATGTCGATTAAATCGTGTTTTTGATGCTATTGGATTTTTCTATCCTGACTATCCCAACATGGTTCAGGATTTGAAGAAAAGATAAAGAAAAGTGACCAGGAAGCGGAGCAAGGTTCCAAAGATACGGGCTGAATCGACACCTCAGGCTTCGGAGGAAATTCTGGTACAAAGGGTTTTCTGAAATCTATTCATCACTTACAAAATTGATGTGTTAATCTTGTTGTGTTAATGTTTTCAGGTTGTACCCATAGCTGAGGTGCCGGTTATGCCTGAGGAAATTCCTTTTGCAGGAACCGAAGGGGCAAAGATTGAGGATGCTTTCGATCTGATAGCTCAAAATGTCATTCCCTTGAGGCCGCTTTTAGAAAGTGAGGAGGATGAGGAAAAGGATATAGCTCCAGTAATGAGCTCTTTCTTTGATATTGACGACATGGAGTTTGAGTAAAAGAAATTGCTGGTACAATCCTTGTAGCAGAGGATGTTACACTACTCGTTATGGCTGTGACCATACCAAGAGGTCTGGATGTTAATCCAGCAGCTACAGCTGTGACACCTTTGGCAATTGCGGTGATCGAAGACAAAATTGGTTCTTCGACGCCCGCAATAGCAGAACACAAGGGCAAAAGGCCTGCAAGGAACGAAGAGGCTAATAAGGCCATTGAAGATGATATGCCCCTTGGTGAAGTGCCCTTTGATCAAGAACTCACTCAGACGGGTCATGGCCTAATGGTATGCCTTGCTAGGCAAACCGTCGGGGGCCCATCAGGTAGCCCATGGAACATTTTCGTGCTCATAAGGACCCAAGGGATATCTATCTCCCACAAACCTCGAGGATCGAGCTAATTTTGAGGGTAATTGGTTCGAGACTCCAAAAATGGATCATGCTATTCGACTATTTCATGCTTTTGAGTGCAGCTTTGCTCTGCATTTAGATCCATTGGGTGCACCTAGGTCAGGGTTTTGTCAAACCAGCCGACTAAACCCAACCAATAGAGGTTTTGACTGATCTCGAGTTTGTCGGATTGTAAGATTTGTGGATATCTCACGGATCAGGTTTTTTTAGAAAATCCTAGAAAATCTGATCTGTGCATCTAATGGGTGTGCCCAATCAGTGTGTACGCTCTCTTGTCTAATAATAGTAACCTGAGGTGACATGGCATAATAATGTGCCTCAACGGTTGGTTTACTTCTCTTGGGTGTCGTGTTAAGCCAAGGGGTGGCAGTTGCGTGCATTTTCTTGGAAATCTTCATGGCTCTTGAAGGCTTGCGACCTTTCGTTGTACGGACAGGAGCCGAAGGGGCACCCCTAGCTTCTTTAAATAGGCCACCCGCCTGCGACAGTCTTCTTCACTCGCCCTCAGTCTTCTTTCTTACTACCCCTTCTTCCACTTTGAAAACTCCAATGGTGGGAGGCAAAAGCGGCGAAGGCAAGCCTGAGAAGAAGAGCCGAAGCGACAAGAGGATGCATCCTCCAACCCCTCTGTCAGATGACTTCGGTGACTCCAAGTACTCAGCGGAGAGGTTCTCCTCTGAAGGTGTCACACCCAGATTTTAGGGGTCCAAAACCCGGGCACGAACTTCACCAAGTGTGCTAGGATCAAGTCTCACACATATGATGACTCATGGTACAGAAACGAATGTCACATCATTAATATATAACGGAGTTCTGTACAAACTAGACAAATAATTACATCATACGAAGACAACGATCCAACAACCCAAAGTTTACTTGGAGACGACGGTCTAGACCACTCACGAACTCATCACCGCATCCTACATGTGCCTCATCTTGATGGTACTTGTTCTAGGGGATGTGAGTACAACAAGGGTGAGCTCACATACGTTCATCGCTCAACAAGTTGTGGGGAATAATGTGCATGAACTCACCAAAGGTGGGAGCTCATGTGAAGTGTAAGGCTTACAAAAGTAAATGGTTAAAGCTGAGCATTGCTTTTAGAGTTGGTCAAAATTTTATTAGCAGTTACTAAGTATAAGTAGATACCAACCCAAATAAGTAAGAGATCAAAATCAATAACAACACCCATAATGCAATGCGTATGACAAATTGAATTTAATTCCATAATTTAATCATGTGAGTGTCCGAGCCGCTCATGACCGTGAGCACAGCTGATATACCAGTTTTACATTCTACAGAGGTTGCACATCTTTACCCACAAGTCATGTATCTCGTCTAGCCAGGGTTTGCAAGGCCCTTATACACTTCCGAGGTGAATTGCTAGGGATCCACTACGAGGCCTTTACAAAGTTCCACTAGCTTCAGAAAACCCGCTACGGCTTCTGAGAAAGGCAATATAGGAATCCCTCGTCTAAAAAGCCATCGCAGCATGATCGACCCGAGAACCTCCCTATACGCAACTCCTCTACATCTCTTGCCCCTTTCGGGTAAGGTAGTCCTCCACTAGCTTTCCTAATTAGTCAGCCAAGGGCGTCCCATACCACCCTTGTGGTAGCACTGTTTTCCCTGGTGGTTCTCCATGTTCTAATTAACACAATGATCTTATCATGAACAATAATCAACAACAACAAAATTGGAACATGATAATAATATAACATTACTTTCCCAAAACCAGGTAGAGCAATTATTGGGGGTCTGCTTCGTCACCGAAGGTCCTTTAAGAATAAACACCTTCGAAAGATCAGAACAGAACCAAACATAGCGCGAAGGTACATGCCGAAGATACCTTCCAGGGAGCTTCGGCATAGTGACATGCCTTGATACGAAGAGCTGCACCGACTTAAAGAGGAAAAGACCAATCGGCCCATGGTGATTTGTGTCATGATTGTAACTAGTTGTAGAAGACATAAATGTAATTTTAACCGGGCTACGTCCTGTGCCTATAAATATGTGAATAGTACCACTGTACTGTTCACACTGACTTGTACTCGCTCGTGCGTCACGCTTGTACCTTTGCCTTCTGTCAAGCTGAAGGTACAATGTAATTCAATATTGTTCTTATTCATTCATGATTATATAATAAAAGATATATCAACGACGTCATATGATTATTCATGTTATTTCTCATGTCTCATATGCTTTGTCTTTCATCAATATATGATGTGATGATGAAGGTACGTCCTTCATGACCTTCATCCGAAGATCGTTATATCCTTGGGGAAATAATGCTTCGAAGGACGAAGGGCATTAAACATTAACCTATCTTTGTGTTGCCTTGTTCTTAATTCATAGCATTTGAGAACAAGTCCCCAACATTGGCGCCACCTCTGGTGAATTCACTTCCACTCTTGAGCCGATGGCTTCGTTCAACGACCAAGTCCTAGCACCTTCGGCTACGAAGCTGGTGCTCTCGATAACAAGTGGCTCAAGTTCAGAGCCGGCTAACAAGAAGCAGAAGAAGGAAGCACAGAGAAGGGTGCAGCATGTTGGGGTGCAGGGACCCTTCATCAAGTCGAAATGGTCCCACATCCCAATCACCTTCTCCCAGGAGGACCTTCAGCTCAAATATTACCCTCACAATGATGCTATGGTCATATCTTGTGTCATCAAGGGATTTCTGGTCCATAATGTTTTGGTTGATACAGGCAGTGCAGCAAATATCATATTTGCTAAGGCCTTTAGACAGATGCAAGAGCCAGAAGACAAGATTCATGATGCTACACACCCTCTTTGTGGCTTCGGAGGAAGGCAGATTGTAGCACTCGGCAAAAACACAATGCCAGTGACCTTCGGCTTCGTCCACAACACAAGCACTGAACAAGTTGTCTTTGACATTATGGACATGGAGTACCCTTATAATGCAATCATTGGTCAAGGGACACTCAATGCTTTCGAAGCAATACTTCATCCAGCATATTTATGCATGAAGATACCTTCGGAACAAGGGCCCATTGCTGTCCATGGAAGTCAAGAAGCTGCCAGAAGGGCCGAAGGAAACTGGATAGATTTAAAGGCAATTCATAATATAGATGGAGCTGAAGCTTGTCAAGAGTATAAATACAAAAGAGAGAACGCTGCTTCGGTAGATCAGCCAAAGCCTATGCTCTTATGTGAAGACATAGCAGAACAAAGGGTGCTGCTGGGGTCTCAGCTATCCAAAGAGCAAGAGAAGACTTCGCTAAGATTCTTATTCAACAACAAAGATGTCTTTGCTTGGTCAGCTAATGATCTATGTGGTGTCAACAGAGATGTCATTGAAAATTCACTCAATGTGGATCCATCCTTCAGGCCAAGAAAACAAAGGCTTCGAAAAATGTCTGAAGATAAAGCTGAAGGTGCTCGGAATGAAGTGAAGAGACTTCTTAGTGCTGGTGTTATCAGAGAGGTGAAATACCTAGAATGGCTAGCCAACACTGTCATGGTGAAGAAGGCTAACGGCAAATGGAGAATGTGCATTGATTTTACAGATCTCAACAAGGCTTGTCCAAAGGACGATTTCCCCTTGCCAAGAATAGACTCTCTAGTAGATGCAGCAGCTTCTTTAGAGCTCATGAGTCTACTGGACTATTACTCAGGCTACCACCAAATTTGGATGAAGAAGGAAGATGAGCCGAAGACTAGCTTTATAACCCCTAGTGGCACATATTGCTATCTTCGGATGCCTAAGGGGCTTAAAAATGCTGGAGGAAGCTTCAGCAGAATGATAGCCAAGGTTCTTCATTCTCAAATAGGCAGGAATGTACTGACCTATGTTGATGACATCATAGTAAAAAGCACGAAGCAAGAAAATCACATTGCTGATTTGCAAGAGACATTTGCCAATTTGAGGCAAGCTGGCCTGAAGTTAAATCCAGAAAAATGTGTTTTTGGGGTGAAGAAGGGCAAGTTCCTTGGCTGTCTAGTATCAACGAAGGGAATTGAAGCCAATCCAAGCAAGATTGAAGCTATTCTCCGGATGGAACCGCCAAGCACAAAGAAAGGGGCTCAACGGCTGGCAGGTAGACTAGCATCATTAAACAGATTCATATCCAGATCAGCAGAAAGAAATCTGCCATTTTTTGAAATACTAAAATCAGCCAAAGTTTTCCAATGGGGTCCGCCTCAGCAAAAAGCTTTCGAAGAGTTGAAGCAATACTTGATCGATCTAACAACACTAACTCCACCTTCGCTAGGGGCTCCATTACTCTTATATGTGGCAGCTTCGCACTATGCAGTTAGTGTGGCCCTTGTATAGGAGAAGCTAGATGGCCAGCTCAAAAAAACAGGCTCCAGTATACTTCATCTCCGAAGTCTTAAGTTTATCAAAGAAAAATTATACAGAATTGGAGAAGGTGTTGTATGCTGTATTAATGGCCTCCAGGAAGCTTCGGCATTATTTCCAAGCATATCACATAATTGTTCCTTCGTCACAGCCTCTGAAGGACATAATGAGGAACAGAGAAGCTACCGGAAGGATTGGAAAATGGGCTGCGGAGCTTAATGAGTTCAGTATTGATTATGTGCATAGATCTTCAATTCAGTCCCAGGCGTTAGCAGACTTCATTGTTGATTAGACGCCAGGGGCTCAGGAAGAAGAAACCAATAAAGATGCCGAAGCTTGGACTATGTTCTATGATGGTTCCTAGGGAACCTTCGATGCAGGAGCAGCTGCTGTCCTAATTGCGCCTTCAAAAGTCAAAACATGTTATGCAGCAAGACTTGACTTTAGTTGTACAAATAATATTGCTGAATATGAAGCACTTCTGTTGGGGCTTCGGAAGTTAAGGGCAATGGGAATAAGAAGGACCATCCTGAAAACTGATTCTCAATTCATTTCTGGCCATATAGACAAAAGTAGCAAGGCAAGGGACCTGAAGCTTGAAAAATATTTCGATACAATTCGAAGGTTGGAGGCTTCTTTCGAAGGTTTTTCTGTCAAGAATATTCCAAGAGGTGAAAATGAGCATGCGGATCTGCTAGCCAAATCAGCGGCTCAGGGCCTCCCTCTACCATCGGAAGTATTTTTTAAAACAATAAAAACACCTTCGGTTGAACTCATGGAGAGAGCAGTGCTTGCAATTTCCCCAGTACATAGTGAAGATTGGAGAACTGAAATTATATCTTTCCTCCAGGGCAATTGTCTTTCAGATGACGAAGCTTATAATAAAAGAATGGAAGCAAGGACAAGACCGTATATGATAATAGAAGGGGAATTATATAAACAAGGAGTCTGTTCTCCACTCCTCAAGTGTTTATCAAGAGCTGAAGGTATTGAGTTAATGAAGGAGATACATGCAGGTCTTTGTGGATCTCATATTGGGTCTAGGCCCTTGCTGGGAAAAATATTTAGACAAGGATTTTATTGGCTGAAGGCAGCTTCAGATGCAGTAGAACTAGTTTAGAAATGTGAAAATTGTCAAAAATGCGCAAAAGACCAGAAACAACCTTCATCTCTCACCCAGCTAATACAGCCTACTTGGCCATTGCAAAGATGGGGCCTGGATTTGTTAGGCCCACTTCCACCAGTGCAAGGTAATTTGAAATGCGTTGTGGTGGCTGTAGAATATTTTTCTAAGTGGATTGAAGCAAAGCCTTTGGCTACAATAACTTCGGTTACAGTCCAGAATTCTTCTGGCAAAATATTGTTTGTCGCTTCGGCGTGCCGAAGGCAATAACTGTGGACAATGGAACACAGTTTGATGCTGAAACGTTTAAGGATTTCTATGACCAAATTGGCACGAAGATTCATTTTGCATCAGTTAGGCATCCGGAGTCAAATGGGCTGGTGGAAAGAGCAAATGGCATTATTATGACAGCAATAATGAAGCTAATCTTCAATCAGCCCAGAGGAAAGTGGCCAGATGAGTTGATTAAAGTGGTGTGGAGCCACAATACAACCATATCAAGATCAACAGGATTCACACCCTTCAAACTATTATTTGGTGATGAAGCTATAACTCCAGAAGAAGCTAAGGCATTGTCAATAAGAACGGCACCTTCGGTAGAAGACGAAGCTGATTATCATGTTGCAAAAGATACTATAGAAGGGACCACACTTCGGGCTATGGAGAATATCAATAAATATCAAGCTAAAATAATAAAATGGCATGACAGAAAAGATCGACTGAAAAAGATTAAGCCAGGGCATTTGGTGCTTCGGAGAGTGGTCAATCCGGACACAGTAGGCAAATTACAGCTGAAGTGGGAAGGACCTTTTCTGGTGGTATCTTCGTCGAGACCCTGTTCTTACAGATTGAAGGATATGGATGGCAATGACATACCTAGATCTTGGAATGCGGATGAGCTTCGGCAATATTATGTGTAATTTGATGTAATCTTTTTTCATTTTTTATATGGAACCCTTTTCCTTTCCAAAGGGGGAGAAAGGTTTTTAATGGGGCCATAGCTTGTAATTTTTCCCTTTCTTATTTAGCTCCACGAGAGCCAAATCCCCCAAAAGAATGTAAAATATAAATTCTGAGCATGCACCATTGAGTGCAAAAAGAAAAAAGCAGGGAGAAGCTCAAAAGTTGTCCCCAAGGGGATGCAGAGCACGACGAAGCTACAAAAGTCGTTCCTAAGGGAGCGTAGTGTAAGTTTTCTGCTCAAAAGTCGTTCCTAAGGGAATGTAGAGCCAAATACCGCTGAAATATAAGGCGAAGAAGTTCAAAAGTCGTTCCTAAGGGGATGCAGAACTTATACCGCCGAAATAGAAGGCGAAGAAGTTCAAAAGACGTTCCTAAGGGGATGCAGAACTTATGCCACCGAAATAGAAGGTGAAGAAGCTCAAAAGACGTTCCTAAGGGGATGCAGAGCTTAAGACTCAAAAGACGTTCCTAAGGGGATGCAGAGTCTGGGTGTGGCTTCGTACATGTGTATTTGGACATTCATTTGCACATTACATCACATCATTCATTGCATTCATATACATTCATTTAGACATTCGTAGGATCATCATCATAACATAGAGTACAAACAGATGCTTCGGCTCTGATGGCAAGGCTTTGATGAAGTATAAAAGAAGCAAAGCTATGCTTCGTTGTGTACAAAAAAGAAGGGAAGGTGTTTTTCGCCTTCGGTTCAAAAATACGAGTTTCGTCTACATCAAAGCAATTCATACAAGGATGGAAAGGTAAAAATATATTACAAGGTATGGACAAATTTACAAGAGCAATGTTTCATTCCTAAATTACAATATCTTCTACAAAGTTAATACAAAATTTTCTAGAGCTTTTTGCAGCAGCTTCATCAGTATCCATCAAGTTTCGGATCATTGACCTTCGGCTCCGTCATCCTGTATACAACAAAGCGGTGTAAGGTAAATAGAAATCTCGAGAGAAGGTAAGCAACAGGTACAAGTTTAATACCGGCTTGAGATGACTTCGAGCTTCGTCACCAGCTAAGTTTCGTCCACCCTTCGTCCAAATTTGTGTTATAAATCTATTTCCAATGCTTCAGGCCAGGCTGGGGATGTCAGTCAAGTCTACTGGTGATAGGCTAAAGTTTGGCCTGTTTACGATCTTTCCGTGTGTGCAACCAGTCTTCATGAAAGCTACAGCTGTGCCGCGAGAAGCTAGCAGGGCACAGAAGTCACCGTTCCCAGCTATAACTTCGTCAAGCGCCTCAACTTCACCCTCAATATGTTCAAAGGTGCTTGGCAGGTCTTCAGCCAAAGGTTCAAATTTTTCAGAAGTAGCACCAACTGAGTTGAAAACCTGCTTCAGCCGTTGCATGCACCGGTTGCCAAAGTTTAAGCATTTGTCCTGAAGCTCTTTCAAGGATTTCTGCAAATTCAAACTTTTTTCAACTTTGGCTTCAAGCTTCACGTTAAATTCTTCCTCTCTTACTCGAAGCTTTCGGACTTTAGGAGGAGCTCACTGTTTAATCTGGCAATTTCGGCTTGGGCCTCTGCCAGTGAACCCTCCAATGTTTGAAGAACAAAATCTTTCTTTTCAAGAGCAGCTTCATGATCTTTGATTTTACTTTCCAAGCCTTCAATTATAACCTCATTTTTCTTATCTTCGAGGTCCTGTTGCATCCTCAAGGCTTTACTTAGTACCATACTATGTGCAAAATAACCTTCATTAGAAACCTTTGCTTCATCGTAGAACAATAAAAAGTTGAGGAAAAATAGTACCTTAAAATTAGAATAGAATAAGCTGCCGACGATGTGCTGTCGTCGGTAGCGACTGATGTCGGCTTCAAGCTTCGGAAAACCAACACTCTTCAACAGAGTGCTGATAATCTTTGCTCCAGTCCGATCTTGAATACACCCTAAGGTTTCTTCGTTAATTCCGCCGAAGAGCATCACTCCGGGCTGGTAGCCACAGGATATAGCGTACTCCTACAACTCCTCTTTCTCAGCCTTCGACAATTCTTGACCAATTATATTTTGAAAATTGAAGTCTTTTTCTTCCGAAATATCTTTGGCAACTTGTAAGACCCAAAAATAGTAGAGAAAAAAAATATAAATAAAGTATCATAATACTTTGGAAATTAGGAAATAAGAAAATGATGAGAAAAGGATTTTTCTTTTAAAGGAAACCATTTATACATCCCATGAAATAAATAACAAGAAGAATAAAACTTAAATTAGTAATATTAAAATAGTATGGTTTATATTCACCTTTGGGTTTCAATTGATACATTTGAAAAAATCTGAAAACTAAAAATAGAAGTATAAATTTGAATTTGGAATAGGAAATAGAAAATAAATGGGAAGGGAAGAAAAGAGAAGTAATATGAAAACATGAATACTATATTGGAATAAATATTCTCAAACCCAATACTTTTAATTGCACAGATATGGTTTGCAAATGAACTAGTCACAAGCTTGAATTTAAATTTGAATTCAAAATTTAACTTGGAAATGAAGAAAAGAAATAGAAAATAAAATGGAAAAAGAGAAAAACCTTAACTGGGCCTCTACTCCACCTTTCAGCCCATCTCCACTTATCTCCTGCGCGGCCCAACCCAGTGCACCCACGCGCCGACACGCGGGCCCCACGGGGCAGCCTCTCATCCCCTCACGCTCGCGCCATCTCCCTTCTCTGCGACTGCCGGGTGGGCCACATCGTCAGTCACCGTTCCATCGCTACCCGCACAACCGGTATCACTTACGCGTGGGCCCCCCCTGTCAGCTGTTTCTTCTCTCCGGCAACAGAACGCGTGACTCCGCCGCGCGAACGCCTACCGAACTCGCCGCGGAATCCGCGATTCGACCCTCTAACCAACCGGCCGAGATCCTCGCCACCTACCTGCCCCTATTTAAGCACCGGTCGAGGCGTTGCCCTCACTCCAAGTCGACCGTGAGCTCCCATTGCCGCCGCGGTGACGGAACTCAGTTCGCCGCGAGCTAAGTGCCTTCCGCCGTCGATTCGCCCTCTGTTGAGCGTACGGGTTCGCCCCGTGATCCCTTGAAGCCGTTGCAAGAACCTCCCGGGCTTGTCTTCGTCCCTCGAACGCCGGATTGCTCATCGGAGCTGTGAATCCGCACCGCGCCGTGGACTGGGCACCTACGCGGCCGAATCCGTGGTAAGAACTACTCCGGTGAGTTCGCCATCCCCTAAGCACCGTGTAGCACCGATCAATTTAGCTCTGGGGCCACTGGAACGTTTGATTGAGTTTTCCCCGGCGAGCTTCGCCGTGAAGTCGGGCGGCGCCGCCGTCGCTGGCGGTGAGATTGGGGGGGAACGCGGATGCCGTTAGATCTTGATGAACGGCTCTGATTAGACCTCACGTACCGATTCGCCCCTGCTCATCTCAGCCGTTGATCGGCGCGCGAACGGGTGAGATCGTGCTCTGGCGTTTATGGTTGTAGGGCGAATTTGGGCCGTTGGATCTAGATCCAAGGCTCCACATTGCGTACCGGTTCATTATATGGGCCGATCTAATCTCGGCCGTCCGCGCTCGATCGGATGGCCGTGCTCGGCCGATACCCCTTCGGCTTGCACGTTTTGCGTAAGAGCCCCTCGGGTTTCAGTGAATCAACCCGCCGTCCCACGGGCACTGTTGACTGAGTCTCGGGAATCTTGCACCGTGAACCCTGTGCTTTCCAGAAATTGGCGCCCAGTCCAGTGATCGTTTAAATTGAATAAATAAAATAGAAAATAGATTTTTAATATGAAAATAATTGCTAGAACTTAGATAATTCATAGAAAATTCATTTTAGCTCCAAATTGAACCATTCCAATTCCTAAAATTTTGTAATAATATTCTCTATCATTTAGAATCACTGTTTTGACATGAACTCTGTTAGGAAATTAATTTATCATCTAATCCTATTATAATCACCTTAAATCTTAGGAAATTCATAACTTGAATTCTATAACTCAAAAATTAATAATTCTTTTTTTCCTGTGATCTTATTTTAATATGTACATTATTAATGTGTATTTGTCCTTATGTTTGGTGTAATGTTAATTTTGCCTATACCATGTTTGTTTGAATTGCTACGACTAGCAGTGAGGATACGTATCACCTAAAGATCATCCTGGTACCTGGAATCTCAAGGCCCAGGCAAGTTGTGCCCTTGATCACTTCTTTTCACCTACTCATGTTCTAATTAATCATAATGATCTGCATAGGTTAATTTTGATGGGACCCAATAGGTTACCCTAGTTTGTCTATCTTTATACCTTGTTTACCACTGAACTTTCTGGGTAGTACTTGCTAGTGCTATATGTGGTTTTGGGTATGAAGATTACACTATTCATGGTTACACTTTTGTTATCAATTGTTATTTATTGTTCATGATGAGATCATTATGTTAATTGGAACATGGAGCGACCACCCGGGAAAACAGTGCTACCACAAGGGAGGAATGGGACCCCTTGGCTGATTAATTAGGAAAGCTAGTGGAAGACTACCTTACCCGAAAGGGGCAAGGGCAGTAGGGGAGTGGTCAGTGTAGGGAGGCCCTCGGGAGGATTTTGCTGCGATGGCGGTCCTGCAAGGGATTCCTGCATTGGAACTTTCTATAAACTGTAGCGGGTTTTCGGAAGCTAGTGGAACTTTGTAAAGGCCTCGTAGTGGATCCCTAGCCATTCACCTCGGAAGTGTCTAAGGGCCTTGCAAACCCTGGCGACATGGGATACACGACTTGTGGGTAAAGATGCGCAACCTCTGCAGAGTGTAAAACTGGTATACTAGCCGTGCTCACGGTCATGAGCAGCTCGGACCCTCACATGATTAAATTATGGAACTTAAACTCAATTTGTCATATGCATTGCATCGCAGGTGAAGTTGTTACTTTTGTTCTACTATTTAATTGGGCTGGTATTTACTTATACTTAGTAACTGCTAATAAAATTTTGACCAACTTTAAAAGCAATGCTCAGCTCTAACCATCTCCTTTGGTAAGCCTTACACTTCACGTGAGCTCCCACCTTTGGCGAGTTCATGCACATTATTCCCCACAACTTGTTGAGCGATGAACGTATGTGAGCTCACTCTTGCTGTCTCACATACCCCACAGGTCAAGAACAGGTACCGCAGGATGACGCGCTTGGAGGATGCTGCGATGAGTTCGTGAGAGGTCTAGGTCGTCGTCTCCCAGTCAACTTTGGGTTGCTGGACCGTTGTCTCCTTATAATGTAATTATTTATTTTGTATAGAACTCCTGTTTTATATAAAGATGTGACATTCGATCCTGTGCCACTATTCATCATATGTGTGAGACTTGGTCCCAGCACACCTGGTGATTATGTTTACGCCCGGGTTTTGGACCCCTAAAATCCGGGTGTTACAGAAGTGGTATCAGAGGAATGTTGACTGTAGGACGAAACCTAGATAGAACTGGACAACCATTATCTACTTACCTTTGCTACTCTGTTTCATTCTATACTTTTCTTAATCTTCTCTCATCTATTTCCGCTTTACTCTGATTATTCTTACCTCTTTCATTCTAAAGACAAATGTGGATTTCACACTTTGAAGTCCTGTATCTAAAGTGACCATTAGGAATAGGAGACCTACTCTCAGGAACAAAAACAAAACTATTTTTATGGTTACCTATGCACTTGAATGTTTGTTCTTATGATATTTGTTTGATTTGGAGTTTTGATTGAGTGTGATTGGTTGTGGAGTAATGTCCACAATTACATCTACATATACATATAGGCATACATATATAAAATTCATAAGATAATTAGACAACCTAGATTGTCCCCATTGGAACATATCTAGCTTAAGGAATTTATCTTATCCTAAAAAAGCTTTATTCTAACCAATTCATCTTATCTTAAAAGATTCTCCCTTATCTTAATAGATCCATCTTATCTTAAAAGATACTCATCCTATCTTGAAAAGATTGTATCTCATCCTAATAGGTCTAACTGGTCTCAAAAGATTCTATCTTATCTTTATGGATCCATCTTGTCCTAATAAGCATACTTATCCACCCTAGTTTAACAACCATGATCTAATGCAAATTAATTAGATCTTATCTAGTCAAACAAGTCACACCAATCTGACCTAGATCTGATCAAATCTAAAGTGACTTATCAAACATGTTAGATAATACTGATGAAATAGTTTAGACTCTACCCCTATAGAACAGGTCTTAACTTAGTTCACCCTGCACTAAATTAAGAAGGACAGATCGACTTGGCCATATGCAACTACCTTAACCATCTGATAGTTGCATAACCTCTCAATTATAAACTAGCAAGAGACTCTATCTTATCATAACATATCTAACTAAATCTCAAAACATCCTAACATATTTTACCCTGTTGGACCTATCTAACCTAAACTAGTTTAATCTAGTCATATCCAATTTAATCTAGATCTTATCTTACCTAATGTGACCTGATCCAGTGTGGTCTAATGTTATCTAACTTAATGTGGTTCACTTAAACAGATTAATGACACTAGTAGAAGAGATTAGACCCCACTAGCTATGTATTAACTTATCTTAGCACATTGGATCAATTCAACCATGAGCTAACCCAACCCATAGAGCCATGATGAATGGTATAACCTTTCTATTCCCACCTAATAACAAACAAACTTTTAACCTACATCTTGTAGTCTATCTCACCCATGTATATCTCTCATCTTGACAGATTCCATCTTACCCTTGGATATTCACCTTATACAACTGGTTACCCCAAACTGGACGTAAAACAAAGATTAAGCCCTACTAGAGAATCTTCAGATTATAACCAGCTACTAGCTTATTCATACCGCTTATTGAATAATTTCCTTTGCAAAACTATTGCCATATGCTTCTAACTTTCATGGTCAATACCAGGAAAGGAAAGATTACCACGCAACAGCAAATAGAAATGAATTCTCCAAATCCTCCACCTATTGAAACCGAACAAGTGGTTGCTGCCCAAAGACTGGTAATACAACAATTAACAGACCTGGTGACCGAGATGCAAAACCAGATAAGACAACAACGCGAGGAAATACGTCAGGTCCGCCAAGAAATAAGGCAAGCACGGTTGGAGAGACAACAACAACAACAACCTCCACCACCACCACCAGCTCCACCAAGCTACATAGATATAAATTATGATGATTTGTAAGATCTAGATGTTACTTTAGTTAGTAGATGATATGATATTATTTTAGAAGAAACAATAAGGTCTATTGACCCTATGTTTTGTTAAAGAATTATACCTCATGCTGAGATTTCTTTGTTTGTGCATATGTTCCGAGAACACTATGAGTATACATCCCTTTTCTTACAAATCTCGAGGACGAGATTTTTTTAAGGGGGGTAGGATTTGTAAGACCCAAAAATAGTAGAGAAAAAAAATATAAATAAAGTATCATAATACTTTGGAAATTAGGAAATAAGAAAATGATGAGAAAAGGATTTTTCTTTTAAAGGAAACCATTTATACATCCCATGAAATAAATAACAAGAAGAATAAAACTTAAATTAGTAATATTAAAATAGTATGGTTTATATTCACCTTTGGGTTTCAATTGATACATTTGAAAAAATCTGAAAACTAAAAATAGAAGTATAAATTTGAATTTGGAATAGGAAATAGAAAATAAATGGGAAGGGAAGAAAAGAGAAGTAATATGAAAACATGAATACTATATTGGAATAAATATTCTCAAACCCAATACTTTTAATTGCACAGATATGGTTTGCAAATGAACTAGTCACAAGCTTGAATTTAAATTTGAATTCAAAATTTAACTTGGAAATGAAGAAAAGAAATAGAAAATAAAATGGAAAAAGAGAAAAACCTTAACTGGGCCTCTACTCCACCTTTCGGCCCATCTCCACTTATCTCCTGCGCGGCCCAACCCAGTGCACCCACGCGCCGACACGCGGGCCCCACGGGGCAGCCTCTCATCCCCTCACGCTCGCGCCATCTCCCTTCTCTGCGACTGCCGGGTGGGCCACATCGTCAGTCACCGTTCCATCGCTACCCGCACAACCGGTATCACTTACGCGTGGGCCCCCCCTGTCAGCTGTTTCTTCTCTCCGGCAACAGAACGCGTGACTCCGCCGCGCGAACGCCTACCGAACTCGCCGCGGAATCCGCGATTCGACCCTCTAACCAACCGGCCGAGATCCTCGCCACCTACCTGCCCCTATTTAAGCACCGGTCGAGGCGTTGCCCTCACTCCAAGTCGACCGTGAGCTCCCATTGCCGCCGCGGTGACGGAACTCAGTTCGCCGCGAGCTAAGTGCCTTCCGCCGTCGATTCGCCCTCTGTTGAGCGTACGGGTTCGCCCCGTGATCCCTTGAAGCCGTTGCAAGAACCTCCCGGGCTTGTCTTCGTCCCTCGAACGCCGGATTGCTCATCGGAGCTGTGAATCCGCACCGCGCCGTGGACTGGGCACCTACGCGGCCGAATCCGTGGTAAGAACTACTCCGGTGAGTTCGCCATCCCCTAAGCACCGTGTAGCACCGATCAATTTAGCTCTGGGGCCACTGGAACGTTTGATTGAGTTTTCCCCGGCGAGCTTCGCCGTGAAGTCGGGCGGCGCCGCCGTCGCTGGCGGTGAGATTGGGGGGGAACGCGGATGCCGTTAGATCTTGATGAACGGCTCTGATTAGACCTCACGTACCGATTCGCCCCTGCTCATCTCAGCCGTTGATCGGCGCGCGAACGGGTGAGATCGTGCTCTGGCGTTTATGGTTGTAGGGCGAATTTGGGCCGTTGGATCTAGATCCAAGGCTCCACATTGCGTACCGGTTCATTATATGGGCCGATCTAATCTCGGCCGTCCGCGCTCGATCGGATGGCCGTGCTCGGCCGATACCCCTTCGGCTTGCACGTTTTGCGTAAGAGCCCCTCGGGTTTCAGTGAATCAACCCGCCGTCCCACGGGCACTGTTGACTGAGTCTCGGGAATCTTGCACCGTGAACCCTGTGCTTTCCAGAAATTGGCGCCCAGTCCAGTGATCGTTTAAATTGAATAAATAAAATAGAAAATAGATTTTTAATATGAAAATAATTGCTAGAACTTAGATAATTCATAGAAAATTCATTTTAGCTCCAAATTGAACCATTCCAATTCCTAAAATTTTGTAATAATATTCTCTATCATTTAGAATCACTGTTTTGACATGAACTCTGTTAGAAAATTAATTTATCATCTAATCCTATTATAATCACCTTAAATCTTAGGAAATTCATAACTTGAATTCTATAACTCAAAAATTAATAATTCTTTTTTCCTGTGATCTTATTTTAATATGTACATTATTAATGTGTATTTGTCCTTATGTTTGGTGTAATGTTAATTTTGCCTATACCATGTTTGTTTGAATTGCTACGACTAGCAGTGAGGATACGTATCACCTGAAGATCATCCTGGTACCTGGAATCTCAAGGCCCAGGCAAGTTGTGCCCTTGATCACTTCTTTTCACCTACTCATGTTCTAATTAATCATAATGATCTGCATAGGTTAATTTTGATGGGACCCAATAGGTTACCCTAGTTTGTCTATCTTTATACCTTGTTTACCACTGAACTTTCTGGGTAGTACTTGCTAGTGCTATATGTGGTTTTGGGTATGAAGATTACACTATTCATGGTTACACTTTTGTTATCAATTGTTATTTATTGTTCATGATGAGATCATTATGTTAATTGGAACATGGAGCGACCACCCGGGAAAACAGTGCTACCACAAGGGAGGAATGGGACCCCTTGGCTGATTAATTAGGAAAGCTAGTGGAAGACTACCTTACCCGAAAGGGGCAAGGGCAGTAGGGGAGTGGTCAGTGTAGGGAGGCCCTCGGGAGGATTTTGCTGCGATGGCGGTCCTGCAAGGGATTCCTGCATTGGAACTTTCTATAAACTGTAGCGGGTTTTCGGAAGCTAGTGGAACTTTGTAAAGGCCTCGTAGTGGATCCCTAGCCATTCACCTCGGAAGTGTCTAAGGGCCTTGCAAACCCTGGCGACATGGGATACACGACTTGTGGGTAAAGATGCGCAACCTCTGCAGAGTGTAAAACTGGTATACTAGCCGTGCTCACGGTCATGAGCAGCTCGGACCCTCACATGATTAAATTATGGAACTTAAACTCAATTTGTCATATGCATTGCATCGCAGGTGAAGTTGTTACTTTTGTTCTACTATTTAATTGGGCTGGTATTTACTTATACTTAGTAACTGCTAATAAAATTTTGACCAACTTTAAAAGCAATGCTCAGCTCTAACCATCTCCTTTGGTAAGCCTTACACTTCACGTGAGCTCCCACCTTTGGCGAGTTCATGCACATTATTCCCCACAACTTGTTGAGCGATGAACGTATGTGAGCTCACTCTTGCTGTCTCACATACCCCACAGGTCAAGAACAGGTACCGCAGGATGACGCGCTTGGAGGATGCTGCGATGAGTTCGTGAGAGGTCTAGGTCGTCGTCTCCCAGTCAACTTTGGGTTGCTGGACCGTTGTCTCCTTATAATGTAATTATTTATTTTGTATAGAACTCCTGTTTTATATAAAGATGTGACATTCGATCCTGTGCCACTATTCATCATATGTGTGAGACTTGGTCCCAGCACACCTGGTGATTATGTTTACGCCCGGGTTTTGGACCCCTAAAATCCGGGTGTTACACAACTTCCTTCCCTTTTTCCGGCACTGTGGCCAGGACTTCTTCTACAGAAGCAGCAGCCTCCTCCGCATCCAAATCCAAGAGCACTTTATCGATATCAGATAATGTACTCTCCAGGTTGGTAGCTTCGGCAGAAGCAGCAACTCCGGCAGCTGGTGTTATTTTTGACGCTGAGGCCGGTGGTGACATTTCCTCAATAGCTTGCACAACAGTAACAATCCTTCGCTTTTTTGGCCCAACCGCCTTCTTCGCTGCCGAAGGCTCATCCTTCTTCTGTAAAAGCTTCGTCAGTTGTGGCCCAGTGGACTTAGCAGCTCTGAAGTTGCAGTTTTTCTTTTCTTCGAAGTAGTCACCTTCGGCTCAAAACTGAATTTTCTCTTTTTCAGAGCTTTTTCGTCCTCCTTTACCATCCTAGCAGCTTGTCTGCTCATAACACTAACAACCTTTTTTCTCTTTGGTCCTTCGGCACCCTTGCTCAGTCCTTCATAGTCAGGGCATTCAAAGTTTAAAGCATCCATTACCCGATTCAACCTTCTTTTTGGTCGGGTGCCGAAGGCTACAGTCATCAGTTGATCTTCCTTTTTTGTATAATTGCCCAAAATTTCATTGCACATGGTTTCAATTATTTCTAACCATTCTTCACAAGGCTCTTTGAATTGTTTCTCAAATTTGAAGCGATAGGGCAGTCGGACAAGTTCATCCTTCTTCTTCGTTCCTTTTAGCTTTGGCATACTCCAATCACTCAATGTTGGAGATACCATGTTTGCCAAGTATTCTTGCACTAGATCCCTGGTACTGATATGTTCAGCCACCACTTTGAATTCAAACACGGCTAGCTGGCATGGTAACCCTGGCTTCATGTTGCACAAGGGTCTAGTCATCCTGAAGCTTAAGCTCAAAGGGCTCATCACCAGTGTCTTCAGCTTCTCCCTCCTTTTCTCATCAGCCTTGATATAAAACCACTCACTTTTCCAGCCAGTTGGCCATTTGCTCCGATAGCTGAGCACCGGGGCCTTCGTATCCTTCCGATACGCGAAGTTGTAACAGCCAAAATTTTCATGTAGGTCGTCTTCTCTGGCCTTTATTTGGTAATGTAGCTCATGCACTCGACAAAAAGCTTCAGCATTTGGGTCCACCCCTTGGCTTCGAAGGGCCCAGATGAAAATGCTGAGCCTAACAATGGTGTTAGGGGTCAGCTGATGAAGAAAGATTTCATAATTATCCAAGACTTCCCCAATCATCTCATGGAGCCGAAACCGCAATCTAGCTTTGAAAAAGCTTCTGAAAATTACTACTTCGTCATTTTTCGGCTGTGGAGTGGTTTCTTCGCCGGCAAAGCGAATAAGCTTCTTCTCAGTCTCCCTGAAGTAACCCAGTTTCATCATCATGGGCACATCGGCCTCTGAGATAATAGATTTTCCAAAATCCAACTGGCTGGGTTTTGACGGGATCATAATGCTATAATCTTCTTCTTCTTCTTCATCAGCAATGTCTTCCTCAACATCTTGTTCAGTTTCGGCAGTAGGTACACCTTGTTCAATGACTCCCTCTGTCATAACTAGTCCTGATTGTCTCATCACTTCGGAGATCGGGGCAGTCTCGGTGGCTTTGGCCCCCTCTCCGTCACGGGTCACCCTCGCAGTTAAAGCTTCCTCTTTTGACGAAGCTAATTCAAGAAGATGGCTTGCGCTATGGTTAAAATTTTCAAAAGCACAACAGTGCAATGTCAATGAATGTTGTGGTAACTTCACACCTACCCGTCTGTTTATATAGTTCTGCGGGTGGGAAGGTGAATCGCCAAGTTGCCCGCACCCGCTGAACAGTTACTCACACCCGCTGAACGGTGGACCACCCGGTGCTTGGGAGGAGAATCGCCAGACCGTGCGTACCCGCCGCATGGTGGGCCACCTCACGCTCAGAATATTTTAATCGTTTCTCGACAACAAGCTCAGGGAAGGTGTTTTTCGGACCTTCGGCATTCCGAAGCCTTGGAGATATTTTCACGGATCAAGTTCATTACGAAAAATAATCTAGCACCACAAAGGGCTACTATTGGGGGTCTACTTCATCGCTGAAGGTCCTTTAAGAATAAACACCTTCGAAAGATCAGCACAGAACCAAACATAGCGCGAAGGTACATGCCGAAGATACCTTCTAGGGAGCTTCAGCATAGCGACATGCCTTGATACAAAGAGCTGCACCGACTTAAAGAGGAAAAGACCAATCGGCCCATGGTGATTTGTGTCATGATTGTAACTAGTAGAGGACATAAATGTAATTTTAACCGGGCTGCGTCCTGTGCCTATAAATAGGTGAACAGTACTGTACTGTTCACGCTGACTTGTACTCGCTCGTGCGTCACGCTTGTACCTTTGCCTTCTGTCAAGCCGAAGGTACAAATGTAATTCAATATTGTTCTTATTCATTCATGATTATATAATAAAAGATATATCAACAACATCATATGATTATTCATGTTATTTCTCATGTATCATATGCTTTGTCTTTCATCAATATATGATGTGATGATGAAGGTACGTCCTTCATGACCTTCGTTCAAAGATCGTTATATCCTTGGGGAAAAAATGCTTTGAAGGACGAAGGGCATTAACCATTAACCTATCTTTGTGTTGCCTTGTTCTTAATTCATAGCATTTGAGAACAAGTCCCCAACAGCAATAGAAAAACTACCCAATAGTTCTTTTGTCTACAATGTGTGGATAAACAATGCTAGGGAAACCTATTAGGTCCCATCAAATTAACCTGAGCATGTCATAGTGATGAACAGGAACATTATTAGGTAGAGAAAAGTGATCAAGGGCATAACTTGCCTTAGACTCGAGATTCCCAGATACCAACCTGGTCTTCAAGTGACTCGTAACCTCGCTGCTATTCGTAGCAATACAAACAAACATGGTATAGGAAAAATTAACATCACACCAAACAGGAGAGCATAATGCATAAAGATGATCTATGCATCGTAATGAGATCCTAGGTCCGAGAACCACTAAATTCGGATTTACGGTTATAAAGTTATGATTTTCCGAAGGTTTAAGTGTCTACTATAAAGCGTAGGAGGTACAAGTTTTTAATCATAGGTTTCATGGTAATACAAAGTTATTAGCTGAATAACAATATTAATGTGAGATTAATGCAACTGAAATGGATCGAAAAGGAGCTAAAATGAATAAGTTATGAATTAAACAAGTTTCTATAATTATTTTTATACTAGAAATCATTTTTCTGATTTAATTCTAATTTTTCCTAATGTCTCTGGACTGCGGACACAAATACTGGAATCCACAGGGTTCGCCACGTAAAAGTCTGGGCACAGTTGTAATTATTTTACACCCGTAGTGGACAGCGGGTTGATTCCACTAAAACACGGGGGTTCTTCTAGAAAACGTCTCGACCGAAGGGGTATCGTTGAATCCTGGCGCTGGATCTAAAATCTACGACCTAGATTTTATGAAGCCATGATCTCATCACATCCGTCTGATCAGTATCACGCCGCCCAGATCTAATACTACGAAGAGATATCCAACGATCTAATCGGAACCGTCTGTCTGGCGATCAACGACCAGTGTTCAATGAATCGAAGGGGTATGCGCCTTCTAATCCTATCCGTAGATCCCAAGGTGGGAGCCCCACGTACTTCTTCCACCCCCAACACCTAACCCCGGCAGCATCAGAACCCTACGGTGGCACCATGGCCGGGTATTCACCAAACCTTGATCCTCGCGCTCAAACTCCGGTCTAGGGCACGCAACGCGTAGAGAGCTATATGGCGAACACAAGGGAGGGATCATTACAGACTATCATGTCGTGAAGCGCCCTGACCATGCAGAGGTGCGGATACGTGGCGGCGTGACCGCCACAGCGAGCAATTGCCCTCGGTTCTGATCCTCTCCACGCTCCAAAGACGCCATCACATGTTCCGCATGTTCCGTTGGGTCTCCCTAACCATGAACCAAAGGCACAGGGACAACGAGGCCGGATTCTAGGTGAGGCCGGATTCTAGGTGCGACAACACCCTCTTCTCTCTCTCTCCTCTCCCATTTCCTTTGCTCCACTAGTACACAGAAGCTCTATAGTGGCGGTTCTAAACCTATTTACACAGGCGTTTTTCAGTACCGCCAGTGCTAGGGGTCAGTGGAAATCAGCATTTCCACTGGCGGTTATTTTGGAACCGCCAGTGAAAAGTGCATTTTCACTGGCGGTTTTCTTAAGGAACCGCCAGTGAAAAGTGCATTTCCACTGGCGGCTGAATAAAGAAAACCGCCAGTGAAAATGCATTTCCACTGGCGGTTTTATAAAGCAAACCGCCAGTGGAAATGCACTTTTCACTGGCGGTTTACTTTATTTAGCCGCCAGTGGAAGTTTTCCCGCCTTTTTTCAAATTTCAAACAATACTGAATTATATATATATTTATTTACACACACACAAACATATATATATATATAGATCTATATTGATATTGAAAGCAACATACATATATTTATATACATCAAAGTATTCTTTTTACAACCATATATGCTTCATGCATTCTATACATCATAAGTTTTCACCTAAGCTCTAATAACTATCTCGGCTAAGAGATAATCTACTAATTTCTGTTAGTATTCTGAACTCTGGCAAAGCTAATGTCCCGGAAGCATCGTGATATTTTCCTTCTGCGGGAATGACCTCTTTCAATATGAATGTGCAGAGGTCCTCGACTATGCCATACAATGCAGCTTCGGTCAAGTTCTCCGGGTTTCCTCGTTGAAATTGCTGTAAAGGAATTTTATAAACATCATCTATTTATACTCAATAATAACACATTTGCATCTTTAATGACATAAATACATACTTGACTATTACTAATAATACCTTGTCAGGGTTCGTGATGTATCGTCCGTTCACTCTCATGAACTCGCACGCATAGAATCCACATAGGACCGATCCTTGTGGTTGCTTGTGGCACTACATAACGGGAGATTGGTTATTTAGTTGCAACATTGTGTATGATATGTATTCATAAAATCACATACTTATCGGCCAGTGATGATGGATGTCTAGTGGCACGCGTTGTTTCGACAGGTCGTACTTTCCACCTTTAAACTTATAAAACCTAAAAGCCCTGTGATCTCAAATAGAATCACCATGTTATTCTCAAATTTTAATCGATAAAAGTATGCATGCATAGAAAAGGCTTACAGCTCTAAGGTGCTGAGGAATTCTGCATATGTCGAAGGGTCGAAGTTCAAGGAGTCGAGCACCAGCACCTTTCCAACCTTAGGATAAATGAGGAAGCATATCCAGTGGTCCCTGTACGAATCAAATTTGTGATGCATGTGTATTGAAATTATTGATTTTATTTATGCAAAATCACACTTACTTAAAGTTGTACGGGGCTATTATGGCTTCCCTGTCTTGAAATTGAAGCATTGCATGTCCTATATAGGTGGCGTATCGAGCTTCAAAATCCTTCTTCATATCCTTTATACGCTTCTCAACTTCTTCGTCCGTCTTTCCCCGTAATTCATCGTTGTCTTTCCCGATTCTAAAAGTGTGGCTTTCCTCGGATATAAGTATTGGGTTGAGATACCCAACCCTTTTACTGGCACTAGCATTGGGCTTGGTACCGTAAAGAATCTCCTGCTGATCATGTTGCATTCTGCAAGTCACACGTGCATGTCAGATATTGAAATTTTATACAGCTCACTAATAATAACACACATATGTGGAAGTATGAGCGACACTTACAATGCAAACATCGTTACAAGTTGCACGTCGAGTCTCTGAAGGTTCATCATTAACCACATGTCCTCGAATGTAACAACGGCCTTTTGGTCCGAACCAATAAAAGCATGGTCTGGTATATGCACACTGATGGTGTCGATGCCAACCGATGATGCCCGCATGTACCAGTCATGCAACCTTTTAACACCAGCCGGGACCTTTCTTAGTTTCTCAAGAGGTAGCAGAGGTCTGCCCGGCACATATTTTTTAGGCACGTTTTTGTAATCTGCCTTAGTTGGCTTCTTTATTTTTGCGGCCATTGCCTCAGCCTTTTTTGCAGACTCCTCGTGCTTGGCCAAATCAACAGTTTGTGACGTGAGGCTCCGTCCAATCCCTTTCAAAAACCGAGCTGTGCCAGCAGTAGTTGCTTTACTCTTCTTTTTCTGATACGGGGACACCAATTTTGGAATAGGAAGTTTAGATTTCTTTGATGGCCTTGGATCATTTGATGGTTGTGGAGAAGGTGGATCCCTTGATGGTGGCGTAGACAGTGGGTCACCAAGAGGATGGGGAGGAGAAGGTGGTGGAGCCCTGAATGGTGATGCTTGTGGCGGAGACGGTGGGTCAGAAAAAGGATGAGGAGCAGCATGTGAAGTTTGAGGAGGTGAGGATGATGGATGTACAATAGGAGCAAAAATTTGAGAAGGCGGAGACGGTTGGGCCTGCGACGCCTGCGACGAATTCGACCAATCAAGCAAATCGACATCCCTTCGAGGCCAAAGGATAAAATTGTTGATAGCTTGTCCAAGTTTCTCGATACCTTCGGGCCCAGGGATGTCTAGCATGTCGTCCTCGGATCCTTGGAGGACCGACGACACTTCTACTTTGCAATAATCATCTGGAATATCATTTCCATGGAACTTACGTCCTAGGATCGCAAGGCCTGTGGCTACTTTCTTTGTACGTTTATTGTTAATACCATATCTTATAACCAGTGTGCACGCCACAGGCCTTGTGATGTCATCAACTGGATAACGGTCCTTATTTCCCGTTGAAGCAACAGAGCTTGGTAATGTCGTACAATCTGTGGAAGCCGGCGGTTGAGCTGCTGGAATTATTTGTATTTGTGGAGTGGTCATCTGTTGAACAGACATCGCACTCGCCAACTGTTGCATCAATTCTGGAGGAGGATTCGATAGCATTTGAGACATCATGGCTTTGAACTCTTTCTTGGCCTCCTCCTTAAAATAATCCGCCATCTCTTCCTTGTATCGATCACGTTTCCTGTACAGACTTTCCCACTGTTGTCCGAATCCTTCCTTCCATCCTTCCTTAGACGAGATTCCTCGTACATGGCCAGGATGCTCAGGGTTACCGAGACCAGCTGTTAGGATGTCTCTTTCCCTTTGTGGCTTAAAAGTTCCTTCGCTCTGCTTAGCTGCCATTGTATATATGTTTTTTGCCGCTTCTTCGACAATGGGATCATCAAAAGATACACCGGTCTCGGTTTCCCTTGGTTTTCTAGCACGGAGCCAATTTGCCGCCCTTTCACCAAGTTGCTCGGACAGCGTCGGCAACCCTACGGCCTTCTTCTCGGCGTCTTCTTGTCTCCATTTAGGAACCTGACGCTTGTAACCACCTGTGCCTAGGTGGTGGCGGTACTTGTTCTTCTTTGATAGTTCTGAATTTGCCTCACTTAGAGATATGAAATCAGGGCTGCTCCTCTGCTCTAGAAATACTGCCCACTGACCTGCTGAGATTTTATATTTTTTGGTCGGGTCCAGACCTTTCTTTGCAAACTTTGTGTTCATCTCAGACCTCCAGTTTCGGAAATTGATTGCAAGTTGCTTCATCGTGTATTCCTTCACGAGTTCTTCTGAACCCCGAGGCAGAACGAACCTCATTAATAGCTTATTCCATATTTGATTCTTGACATCATCTGGCACATCTCTCCACTGTCGTATTGTTATGTCAAGATTATCTCTAACTAAAAACCCAAGTGCATTCCGGAACTTAGGTAGTGCCTCTTCCGGAGCTAGGGGCTGACCTTTCGGGCTCACGTCTGAGATTTTGTATGTTTGGTCGGGAAACTTGTTCAGCCCCCTGTCACCTCTTTTTCGATCGCTTTGCTTCCTTTTCCTTGACGTCTCGGTTGTTGTCTTGGTCTGTTCCGGTGCGTCTTGGGTCGGCTCCAGTACGTCTTCGTTTCGTGCCACGGCTTCTTCGAGTATCGCACGAAATTCAGACACGACCTCCTATTCATGTAATAAAATGCACAAGAGATCATGCATGTGAAATCAGTAGGGTACACATACGAAGCTAAAGATGCGTACTTTTACCTCAGCTTCTTGTGGATCATAAGTAGGGTCACGTTGCAACTCACGGAGAGCGGCCCTATCTATGCTAGTGGTAGGAAAAGGGTCGCTAGGCGTTTCATATCCGGGACTGCTGGATTGTTCTTGAGCAACACTCTTGTCCATGTGCTCGGGCACTAAATCTTGGTCCTTGATCGGAGAACTCATTGAGCTATATATATACAAATACATAAGCAATAATTAAATACATATTAACACATATTAACGTAAGCAATAATTAAATTCATATTAACAAATAGTATAATTAAATACATCCTCAGGCACTAAACCCTTAACCCTAATCTCTTCTTGGGGTCCTTCAGCATTATAACATCACAGCCATGCTGAAGGACCCCAAGAAGAGATTAAGCCCTGTAGGACCCCAAGAAGAGATTAAGCCCTGTGGTCTACCACCTCCCGTTATTTGTGGGCTTCACCGAGGGCGGGAAACATTTGGTGACATCAAACGACCTTCGGGCTGTGGACGTCTGCGAGCTTGTTAAGGGGCCAGACGATGGTGAGCCGGTGTACTCTGTCCGGATGTGTGGTCACAAAATTTAAAGCCGCCCCGGCTTCATCTGTGCGCTTCTCTTCTCTTATGTCGGCTACTAAGATCACTTAGCACCCCACCTAAGAGAAGAGAAGCACACACATGCAGCCGGGGCAGCTTTTAATTTTGTGACCACACATCCGGACATAGTACACCGGCTCAACATCGTCTGGCCTCTTAACAAGCTCGCAGACGTCTTCAGCCCGAAGGTCGTTTGCTATCACCAAATGTTTCCAGCCATCGGTGAAGCCCACAAATAACGGGAGGTGGTAGACTACAGGACTTAATCTCTTCTTGGGGTCCTTCAGCATTATAACATCACAGCCATGCTGAAGGACCCCAAGAAGAGATTAAGCCCTGTAGGACCCCAAGAAGAGATTAAGCCCTGTGGTCTACCACCTCCCGTTATTTGTGGGCTTCACCGAGGGCGGGAAACATTTGGTGACATCAAACGACCTTCGGGCTGTGGACGTCTGCGAGCTTGTTAAGGGGCCAGACGATGGTGAGTCGGTGTACTCTGTCCGGATGTGTGGTCACAAAATTTAAAGCCACCCCGGCTTCATCTGTGCGCTTCTCTTCTCTTATGTCGGCTACTAAGATCACTTAGCACCCCACCTAAGAGAAGAGAAGCACACACATGCAGCCGGGGCAGCTTTTAATTTTGTGACCACACATCCGGACATAGTACACCGGCTCAACATCGTCTGGCCTCTTAACAAGCTCGCAGACGTCTTCAGCCCGAAGGTCGTTTGCTATCACCAAATGTTTCCAGCCATCGGTGAAGCCCACAAATAACGGGAGGTGGTAGACTACAGGGTTTAATCTCTTCTTGGGGTCCTACAGAGAATAGGGATGAGGTAGTCAAGATTGTAGGCGCTAGTGCTCAACTACTAGCATCTATAGATATGGACACAAGTCCAAATTTGGTGCTACTCGGCACCATCGATATCATTAGAAAAAAAAATACATCAAAGAGATACACTTCCCAATAGTACTCGAAGATAGTTCATTGACTTGACACTCTCCAAGAGGTTCATACAAAATACATGGCTGACAAGGAAGGAAGGTAACAATGGAAGTGCTGGTCAGTGGAAACCCAAGATGACACATCGTTCTGATGTGGGCAGTAGTGGCAGTTCTAACAAAGGCAAGCTCACTTCCAAAGGAACTCCGAGGAGGAAAGGGAGGTGCAGAAATTGTGGCATCTATGGTCACTGGACACAAGACTGTAAGCGTCCAAAGAAGGATGAAAAAGAACATAAACCACCAGAGGCAAATATAGCTGTGGGCGGCACTGAACATGCAGCTCTTTTGTTCGCCCAAGTGGAGCAGGCTTCAGGTGGATCTACACTAACATACATTTGAACACATATGAAGTGTTCATGCAAACTGTCTATAATAACAAAATATAAAGGAACTAATAGCAATTACGATCTGCATATTAATACATTATGATCTACATACACTATTTGCATAGAATTATTTACATTACTCAAGTCTAAAAAACAATTCAGTAGCGCAAGAAACACAAATTGACAAGAACTGCTGTACATTTGTAAGTCAAGAACCATAAACTAGCTAGATGTGTCTGCTGGTCACGAGCCTGTGGGGGAAGAGCTCGCCGCGCCGGGCTCACCGCGTGGAAGAGAGCAGAGGGGATCAGAGGGAAAGCAGAAGGGAAGAAGAGAGCAGAGAGGAAAGGAACTCACCGCGCCTCTCCCTCCTCTCTCTCTCTCTCCCTCTCGGCGGCGGCGGCGCGTGCGCCCTCCTCTCTCTTCCCTCTCCCTCTCCCTCCTCTCTCTTCCCTCTCCCTCTCCTTCCTCTCTCTTCCTCCCTCTCGGCGGCGGCGCGTGCCCTAGGGTTTACTAAACGCGGCGGCGGCGGCTGCCGGCGCGGTAGACACGGCGGCGGTACGGCAGATTAGGGGAAGAGAAAGAAACCTGGAGACGGCGGTGCGGGGGCGGGAATGGCGGCGTGGGGACGGGCGCGGGGACGATCGCCGGCGAAAACCTCGGGGTCGAAATCCAGCAGCCTGACGGCGTCGTCTTGAAGTGAACTGGCGCCAGGGACTTAGTGAAATTTTTCGGCCCCGCGCGCGCTCCTTTATATAGGAGATATTTCTACTGGCGGTTGACAATGAAAACCGCCAGTAGAAATCATTTCTACTGGCGGTTGTCATAGAGAACCGCCAGTAGAAATGCCATCCACAGACTGTGGAGGCCATTTCTACTGGCGGTTTTCATCGACAACCGCCAGTAAAAATGATTTCTACTGGCGGTTTTCATTGTCAACCGCCAGTAGAAATGTTTTTAGTATATTATTTTTTATTGTATATTCATACATTAAGTATATAAATTTTTGTAATACATAAATATATATATTTAGTATACATAATATATATTTATATATTACTTCTCTCTCTCTCCCCTCTCTCTCTCCTCTCTCTCCTCTCTCTCCCCTCTCCCTCCTCTCTCTCCCCTCTCCCTCCTCTCTCTTCCCTCTCTCTCCCTCCTCTATCTCTCCCTCTCTCTCTCCTCTCTCTCCTCTCCCTAGCTCCTCTCTCTCTCTCTATCCTCTCTCTCTCCTCTCCCTAGCTCCTCTCTCTCCCCTCTCCCTCTCTCTCTCCTCTCTCTCTCTCTCTCCTCTCTCTCTCCTCTCTCTCTCCTCTCTCTCTCCTCTTTCCCTCCTCTCTCTTCCCTCTCTCTCCCTCCTCTGTCACTAGAATGCCCGTTCTTGTAGTGTAAACATTGGCAACAATAGCTCTCTCTCCCTCTCCCTCTCCCTCTCCTCTCTAGAAAGTCGTGTAAAATTACATGCTTCGGTTTGTCGCTAACAATAATCAATTACATGACATGTCCTAACAATAATCAATTACATGACAACTATATAATCTAGGGAGCTATTGTTCTGCCTTGTCCATCGTGGCGTACCCAGGGCATCGAATTGCGTGGGATGCTTCGCTCAACGTTCCTTATCTTGGTTGGATGGTCTATGAAAAGAGACATGTCATTGAACTGGTTAAAATCCTCTAAATCAGATACACCATCAACTCCTATAGCTTGTTGTTTTCCAGGAAAAACTACATGCTTCGGTTTGTCGGTGCTTTTCTTCTCATTGTTAGAAATGATCTGTTCAGCATAGAAGACCTGTGCAGCACGATTAGCAAGGATCCATGGGTCATCTTTGTAACCTACCTTACTTAGATCAAGAACTCTGACCCCATAGTTGTCTACCGTGACATGTTTGTCTTCAACCCATTGACATCGGAAAACCGAGATCTGAAATGTACCATAGTCTAGTTCCCATATGTCCTCAATAAATCCAAAATATGTAATAATCTCACCAGTTTCATCATCTATGGCTTCGCATCGAACACCACTGTTTTGTGACATGCTCTTTTTGTCCTTGGACTTGGTACAAAATGTGAATCCACTAATGTCATAGGTTTGCCATGTTGTGACCTGGCGTGATGGTCCAGATGCCAAGCCCTTGATGGTTTGTTCTTCTATTGTTTCTCCACGTGGAATGTCCTTCACCATTAGCCATGTGTTGAACCGCTGCTTATGTTGCTTCATTACCCAATCATCCGTATGCCCAGGATTTTGCTCACGAAGCTCATTGATGTGTTGTTGGATAAATGGCTCCATTATCGTTAGCTGATGTAGGATGCTCTGATGTGCCTCAAGTATTATATCGTAATCCGGTGGGATGAAAGATTTCCGTCCCATCCTCCCGCTTCCATACAGTCTACCCTCGTGTCGTGACGGAGGCAGACCTATTGCAACCTGGTCTTTTAGGATACTATTGCAGAATGGACCTCCGGACTCAATGGCCTCTTCGGTACAGTACCCCTCTATCATGGATGCCTCGGGACGAGCACGGGTTGATACATAGCCATTCAGTATTGACATGAAACGCTCATACGTCCACATTTCATGCAAGTACATAGGACCCAATGCTTCTATTTGTGGCACCAAGTGCACCACAAGGTGCACCATAATATCAAAGAACGATGGAGGGAAACACATCTCAAACTGTGATATTGTCTCCACTGCGAATTCCTGAAGAGATGCCAACTCATCACGGCCAATTACCTTTTGTGAAATCCTGTTGAAAAAGTAGCACAACCGTGTGATTGCCATCTTTAAAAACAAAGGATTTATAGCCCTGATGGCAATAGGTAGGAATGTAGTCAGCATGACATGGCAATCATGTGAGTTGTAGTTGGTGATTGTCAGGTCTTTCATTGACACAATACTCCGTATGCTAGAGCAGAATCCGGATGGGACTTTCAAATTCTTGAGCCAAACACACATCGCATGTTTCTCATCTACATTGAGATTGTAGCTTGCTGCTGGGAGATGGTACTTCCCATTTTCTTGAAGAACGGGATGTAGTTCCTTTTTTATGCCTAAATCTACCCTTTATGTCTAGCAAGGTGCCCATTATGCTTTCAAACACGTTCTTCTGAACGTGCATACCATCGATCGCATGCCGCACATCTAACTCTTTCCAGTAAGGCAAGTACTCGAAGAAAATAGACTTCTTCTTGAATATAGCCCCCGAAGCTGGTTTGACATCCTTCCTTGTTTTTCCGTCTTTCGTCTTCTTCCCGAAAACAAACTTGATATTCCTGACTATTTCAAAAACTCTATGACCTCTATTATTACCCGATGGAGCAGTAGAATGTAGTTCACCATTATTGTCGAAGTACTTATCCATCTTTCGCATGCGGTACCTGTGTCCTTCCAATAAAAAGCGTCTGTGCCTCATGTAAACTATCTTCCTAGATGCAGCAAGGGATACGTAAGCAGTTCCATCAATGCATACTGTGCAACCAACCTTTCCCTTAAACTGGCCTGATAATGTGAAGAGAGCAAGGTAATCGTTGATCGTAACAAAAAGAATTGCTCTCAGCGTGAATGAACCTTTACGATACTCATCCAACATTTGAACACCCGTTTCCCACAATATTTTCATATCCTCCATTAAGGGCTCCAAAAATACATCCATGTCAACTCCAGGTTGTGTAGGTCCAGAAATAAGGATGGTTAGCAAAATGTACTTCCGTTTCTGCATCAACCATGGAGGAAGGTTGTATATGGTGAGGATCACCGGCCATGTGCTATGCTTGCTGCTCCTCTCAGCAAATGGGTTCATTCCATCAGTACTCAGTGCGAACCTAACATTTCTCGGTTCATCGGCAAAGTCTCGGTGGTTGTCATTGAAATCTTGCCACTGCTTCCCATCGGCTGGATGTCGAAGCTTCCCATCGTTTTTGTGCTCATCAGAAGCATGCCAGCTCATAAGTCTGGCATCCTCAGGATTAGCGAACAAACACCTCAATCGATCGACGACGGGGAGGTACCACATCACCAAAGCAGGAATCTTTTTGAGCGCATAATAGTCTACTTCTTCTTTTTCTTTGCTCGTGGATTTTGAAGTCTTTTTTTGGGCTTTCTTTCGCTTCTTCCCTTTAGACACGGATGCAACACACTCTTCGTCCTCTCGATAGTCTTTATTCGTCTTGTACCTACTTGCACCGCACTTTGGGCAGCTTTCCAAGTCTTTATAATCATCACCTCGATAAAGGATACAGTGATTTCTACACGCGTGGATCTTCTCCACACCCATAGTGAGCGGACTGATTAGTTTCTTTGCATAGTACGTGTTAGCAGGCACATTGTTCTCCTTTGGAAGCATGTCTGCGATAATACTCAAGAACGCATCGAAGCCAGCATCAGACACACCATATTTAGCTTTTAACATCAACAGCTTTAGCACAGACCGGAGCGTCGTGAACTCTTTGGTACAACCCTTAGACTCGTCGTACAAAGGCTCTTCTGCTGCCTTCTTCAGGGACTCCATACCTTTCATTAAGAACATCGATTGATCTGTATGACGACGCAACATTGCCTCTAGCAACTCTGCATCTTCCTCATCCATAACACTTGGCAGAACATGAGGTCTATCATGTTCATTTCCTCCAGCGTAACCATGATCAGTAACATTTTGCACTACATGTTCGCTCTGTGGAAGAGGTTGGTGTGTCTCGTGAACGAACTGAAATCTGTCGTCGATGTTCTCAGGGTTTCCAGTCGTATAAGGCGAAGAGCTACCCTCTCCATGCTTTGTCCAAATTGTGTAATCCTTCATAAATCCTCGGCATACCAGATGAGATATGATTTGTTCTGTGTCATTAAATACAGCAGCATTTTTGCAGTCCATGCATGGACAATATATGTGTTTTGTCTTTGTTCTCCAAGCATGGTTCGTAGCGACATCAATAAACCTATGGACCTCGGATATGTATGATGGATCTAGCCTTGATAAGTTATACATCCAGGATGTCCTCTCCATAACCACCTGTAAAAAAGTAACATAAAACACATGGTGAAACCCTATATCCAAAAATGTGGCTAAAATGTGAAACCCTCTCTCTCTCTCTCTCCTCTCTCTCTCTATCCTCTCTCTCCTCTCTCTCACCTCTTTAACACATGCTTCGGTTTGTCGCTAACACATGCTTCGGTTTGCAAGTCGTGTAAAATTACATGCTTCGGTTTGTCGCTAACAAAATGTAGTTAGACTACTTTATCTCTTCCAATAAAAGTAGTTAGACTACTTTATCTCTAACACATGGTGAAACCCTATATCCAAAATGTGGCTAAAATGGAGGAAAAATGAACAAAATTTGGCAAAAGAAACATAAGCCAAACTTTTTTAGCAACTAATAAACAAAAAAATTAATACCCAAACCTATCTTTAACACATGGTGAAAGCCTAGTTTCAAAATGTAGTTAAAATTGAGCAAAAATAAACAATAACTGACAATTGAAACATAATTAAACCAACCTTCCATACAACACATTCACCATTCATAAAGCAACTAAATATGTGTTATGGATAAACTTATTTGATAACTAAACATGAAAAAGGAGAGGGAATAGACAAAAACTAACCATCTTAAGCAACCTCATTTGAGGAAATAGAGAAAATTACCTAGCTATACTCTTCTCTCTCACATGTAAAACCCTAGATCCAAAATGTGGCTAAAATTGAGCAAGAATGAACAAAAATTGACAAAGAAACATAAACCAACCTTTCTTATCCACCTTCTTCGAAGAAATGAAGAGCAAAACCTCCCTCCTTATATTTTTTTGAAATCTGGACCTCCAAAATCGCCTCCAATGGAAGCTGGCTGCGAGCATACAGTTCACTGTCGGGGGAAGAAGAGAGCTATTTATAACAGACAGTTCACTGGCGGTTGGCTTGAAAAACCGCCAGTGGAAACCAATTTCCGCTGGCGGTTATCTTAACACAACCGCCAGTGGAAATAGGGTATTTCCACTGGCGGTTCGGTTACACCAACCGCCAGTGGAAATATGTTTTCCACTGGCGGTTATGTTACACCAACCGCCAGTGGAAACATCCTATTTCCACTAGCGGTTGTGTTAAGATAACCGCCAGTGGAAATGTGTTTCCACTGGCGGTTCCAAAGCCGGGCCCGCCTCGTTTTTTTTACTGGCGCGCGATAACTGAAACCGCCAGTGATAATTTATGGGTGCCGCAGGCTATGAGGTCTTTTCTACTAGTCTCGTCACCGCTCTCTCTAGATGGCAGCCGATCGCTCGGTGCACAGGTCACGACAGGGGCGGGGCGGGGGTTCGATTTTATACCCAACAATGGATGGAGTCTGAGCGTGGATTGAGGGATAGTCCCTAAAGTCCCAGCGGCGAACTTGCTGCTTCTGTTACGGATTACGGAGCTCGAGTGGAAGATGAAGCTGACAACTGGGGCCCACTGGCAGAACTCGATGTACCGAAAAAACTCTATCAGGTGGGACCCACCCAACAGTGTCTGTGATGGAGCACGCGTGTGGGGAAGGCTGGGCAGTGGGCCCATGGTGTCGGCTCCATGAGCTTCCTATACGGCGGGGTGAAGGGAAATGGGCCGGCCGAGGCAAATTCGGCCCACGACGCACGTTTGAGTTTCTCTCTTTTTTCTTTTCTTTTCTATTTTAGTTTTCATATTTTCAAATTCCTATTTCAAACTAAAACTTGATTCGAGTTTCAAATTTAAACATCGATCAAGATGCACAACATGGAACTCCAGCATGAAATGCAAAGGTTTTATTGGATTTATGTTAATACTTGTTTAACCACATGCTTCAAATATAAACCACATACACCTATTTTGTTTATTTATTTCAAAGGAGCCATTGTTTTGAATGTATAATCAACTCAAGGATTTATCCAAAGTTTAATGTTTAATACTTATTTAGTTTTAGAGGAAGATGTTTGGATAATATTTTATCAGGATTTGTTTAGTTAAACATCTTAAAGTGTTAATTATATAGGTCATGAGAGGAACACTCCTATCTTATCATCATTTTATTGTTTATTTGTTTCTAAGTCTCTAGTTCCAAATTTCTAACTCCACTATTTTGGACAAATTTTTATGAATCCCAAAATTAGGATTTTGGGTGTTACAAATTCTACCCCCATTAAAATAATCTCATCCTCGAGATTACTAAGAAAGGGATATATTTAGTTTGGGTTTTTTAATTGGTTCCAATACATTTTTTGTTGAGGTTCTTCAATGGGTATCTTCCATGTCTAGCCACTTATTAGGTAAGATATGGTTAGAGCAAGTCTAGAATGAGGTAAGAAGGATTTAGGGCACAAAAACTTCTATCCCGGATGGTGGATCTTGACTCATCTGGTGATCTGGCTTGGCTTTTGAAGACTTGAGTTGGTGCTTATCCTCTCTTGACGAGGTTGATCTATTTCTTCTCCATTCTTGGTGTCTCCATCCGAGCTATGGACATATAGTTAATGTAGATATGGGTAGGATGGATTACAAGATGTGGGTAGGTCAAAATCTAGTTTGATGTTCAGTGTGGGTAGATGGATTATGCAATCCATCATGAATCTGTTGGTTGGGTTAGGTCATTTGTTCATGGCCGAGGTTGTCTAGGGCACCAAATTAGGATTAAGACATGTTTATAGGGTGTGGTCTAATCTATTTTACCAGTATTAACTAACATGTTTGGGTAACTCACATTGGATTAGTTCATATTAGGTTAGATGAGATCTAGACTCGTTTAGCGTGACTAGTTTTGACTAGATAAGATATATATATATTGATTAGATCATAGTTGTTACTCCAGGATGAGATAAGGTGTAATCGTTTAAGATGAGAGGAATCTATTGAGCTAGACATTCCCTTTTTAATGGGTAATATTCTAAGTTGTCTAGTCATTTTATAAGCACTTTTTTGCCTACGTGTATATACAGACGAAATTGTGGATATTACTTCGCAATTCATCTCACTCAATCAAAGAACCAAATCAAACAGTTATCATAAGAACAAACATTCGAGCGTATAGATACTTACAAAAATAGTTTAGTTTTTTTCCTAAGATTAGGTCTCCTATTCCTAAAGTCACTTTAGGGACTAGATTTCAAAGTGTGAAATCCACCTTTATCTTTAGAAGAGAAAAAGGTAAGAATAATCAGAGTAAAGCAGCAATAGATGAGAAAAGATTAAGAAAAGTTTTAGAAAGAATCAGAGTAGCAAAGGTAAGTAAGGGTTGTCCAGTTCTATCTAGGTTTCGTCCTACAGTCAATATTCCTCTGATACCACTTCTATCACACCCGGATTTGAGGGGCCCAAAACCCGGGCGCAAACTTCACCAAGTGTGCTAGGATCAAGTCTCACACTTATGATGACTCATAGTACAGAAACAAATGTCACATCATTAATATATAATGAGTTCTGTACAAAACAGACAAATAATTACATCGTACGAAGACAACGATCCAGCAACCCAAAGTTGACTGGGAGACGACGGCCTAGAGCACTCACGAACTCATCACCGCATCCTACATGCGCCTCATCTTGACGGTACCTATTCTTGACCTAGGGGGATATGAGTACAGCAAGGGCGAGCTCACATAGGTTCATCGCTCAACAAGTTGCGGGGAATAATGTGCATGAACTCACCAAAGGTGGGAGCTCATGTGAAGTGTAAGGCTTACCAAAGGAGATGGTTAAAGCTGAGCATTGCTTTTAGAGTTGGTCAAAATTTTATTAGCAGTTACTAAGTATAAGTAGATACTAACCCAAATAAGTAAGAGATCAAAATTAATAACAACACCCACAATGCAATGTGTATGACAAATTGAATTTAATTTCATAATTTAATCATGTTAGTGTCCGAGCCATTCATGACCGTGAGCACGACTGATATACCAGTTTTACACTCTGCAGAGGTTGCGCATCTTTACCCACAAGTCGTGTATCCTGTCTAGCCAGGGTTTGCAATGCCCTTAGACACTTCTGAGGTGAATGGCTAGGGATCCACTATGAGGCCTTTACAAAGTTCCACTATCTTCAGAAAACCCGCTACGGTTTCTGAGAAGGGCAATATAGGAATCCCTCGTCCAAAAAGCCATTGCAGCATGATCGACCCGAGAACCTCCCTATACGCAGCTCCTCTACCACCCTTGCCCCTTTCGGGTAAGGTAGTCCTCCACTAGCTTTCCTAATTAGTCAGCCAAGGACGTCCCATACCACCCTTGTGGTAGCGCTGTTTTCTCGGATGGTTCTCCATGTTCCAATTAACATAATGATCTTATCATGAACAATAATCAACAACAACAAAATTGGAACATGAACATAATAAAACATTACTTCCCAAAACTAGGTAGAGCAATTGCAAAACTACACAATAGTTCTTTTGACTGCAAGGTGTGGGATAAACAATGCTAGGGAATCATATTAGGTCCCATCAAATTAACTTGAGCATGTCACGATGATTATAGGAACATTATTATGTAGAGAAAAGTGATCAAGGGCACAACTTGCCTTAAACTCGAGATTCCCATGTACCAACTTGGCCTTCAAGTTACTCGTAACCTCGCTACTATTCGTAGCAATACAAACAACACATGGTATAGGCAAAAATTAACATCACACCAAACAGAAAAATATAAATCATAAAGATGATCTATGCGTCATAATGGGATCCTAGGTTCGAGAACCACTAAATTCAGAGTTACGGTTATAAAGTTATGATTTTTCGAAGGTTTAAGTGTATACTATAAAGCGTAGGATGTACATGATTTTAATCATAGGTTTCCTGGTAATATAAAGTTACTAGATGATAAACAATATTAATGTGAGATTAATGCAACTGGAATGGATCAAAAAAGAGCTAAAATGAAATCGTTATGAATTAAACAAGTTTATAGAATTATTTTTATATTAGAAATCATTTTTTGATTTAATTCTGAATTTTCCTAATGGCTCTAGTCTGCGGACACAAATATTGGAATCCACAAGGTTCGCCACGTAAAAGTCTGGGCACGGTTGTAATTATTTTGTACCCTAGTGGACGGCGCGGTGATTCCACTAAAACACAGAGGTTCTTCTAGAAAACGTCTCGGTCGAAGGGGTATCGTTGAATCTTGGGCACTGGATCTAAAATCTATGGCCCAAATTTTATGAAGACTCGATCTCATCACATCCGTTCGATTAGTATTAGGTCACCTAGATCTAATACTGCAAAGAGATATCCAACGATCTAATCAAAATCATCTGTCTGGCGATCAACGATCAGAATTCAATGAATCGAAGGGGTATGCGCCTTCTAATCCTAGCCTTAGATCCCAAGATGGACACCCCACGTCCTTTTTCCACCCCCAATACCTAACCCCGGTGGCACCAGAACCCTATGACGACACCATGGCCGGGTATTCACCAAACCCCGATCCCCACGCTCAAACTCCGGTCTAGGGCACGCAACGCGTAGACAACTATATGGCGAAAACATGGGAGGGATCACTACCGACTATCATGCCATGAAGCGCCCTGACCACGGAGAGGTGCGGATCTGTGACGGTGTGACCGCCACGGCGCGCAATTGCCCTCGGTTCGGATCCTCTCCACGCTCCAAAGACACCATCACAGGTTCCGCATGTTCTGTTGGGTCTCTCTGACCATGAACCAAAGGTACTGGGACGGCGATGCCAGATTCTAGGCACAGCGGCACCCTCTTCTCTCTCTCCTCCCCATTTCCTTTCCTCAGCACTGCTCTCTCTGGATGGCGCCCGATGGCTCGGTGCATAGGTCACGACAGGGGCGGGGCGGGGGTTCGATTTTATACCCAACAATGGATGGAGTCCGAGCATGGATTGAGGGATTGGCCCTGAAGTCCCAGCGGCGAACTCGCTGCTTTCGTTACGGAGCTCGAGTGGATGATGAAGCTGACAACTGAGACCCACTGGCAGAACTCGGCGTGCCAAAAAACTCTGTCAGGTGGGACCCACCTAGTAGTGTCTGTGATGGAGCACGCGCTTGGGGAAGGCTGGGCAGTGGGCCCATGGTATCGGCGCCATGAGCTTCCTGGGCCACTGGGTGAAGGGAAATGGGCCGGCCGAGGCAAATTCGGCCCATGGCGCAGGTTTGAGTTTCTCTCTTTTTTCTTTTCTTTTGTTTTCTATTTTAGTTTTAAAATTTTCAAATTCCTATTTCAAACTAAAACTTGATTCGGGTTTCAAATTTAAACATCCATCAAGATGCACAACATGGAACTTCAGCATGAAATGCAAAGGTTTTATTGGGTTTATATTAATAGTTGTTTAACCACATGCTTCAAATATAAACCACATACACCTATTTTGTTTATTTATTCCAAAGGAGTCATTGTTTTGAACGTACAATCAACTCAAGGATTTATCCAAAGTTGAATGTTTAATACTTATTTAGTTTTAGAGGAAGATGTTTGAATAATATTTTATCAGGATTTCTTTAGTTAAACATCTTAAAGTGTTAATTATATAGTTCATGAGAGGAACACTCCTATCTTATCATCATTTTATTGTTTATTTGTTTCTAAGTCTCTAGTTCCAAATTTCTAAATCCACTACGTTGGACAAATTTTTATGAATCCCAAAATTAGGATTTTGGGTGTTACAAATTCTACCCCATTAAAATAATCTCATCCTCGAGTTTAATAAGAAAGGGATATATTTAGTTTAGCGTCATCCTCGAGTTTCTAAGACTTTGAGGAGGATGACTCCTAAGAGGAGGAGGAAGACGAGGAAGGGGTGGATGAGGACGGCTACGACGGTGGCGATGAGGACGGCAAGGACGACAAGGTCGGCAGCAGTAGCAGCGGAGCCAAGGGTAGTGGCGGCGATGGCAGCGGCAACAGTGGCAGGGGCTGCAAAAGCTACAACCGCGGTGGTGGCGACAATGATGACAGCAGCAAGGGAGGCAATGCCGATGGCAAGGCGCCACCAGCTTAGACATTAGTATAGTGTAGTGTAGTAGAAGGTAGGTGTAGTAGTAGAAGTAGTAGTAGTGAGTAGGGATCTTTTGCAAGGGTCGGTTCATAATAAACTAGCTCTTCTTCTGTAATGTCACTCCAGCTTAAATAAATAAAGCTTGCTGGTTTTAACTATCTTGAATATTGAGTTTCTTTTGGTCTCATTCTGCATTTGGAGTTTAATTGTTGGTACTGAATTCCTTGTTATGTTCGATTTCCTGTGTCCCGACTGATCTCTCCCGATTGATTCTACATAGAAGTGTGTTTCCTATCTGACTTAGATTGTTTGACTTAACTCATCCAACTTTACTCATCTGACTTAACGTGCCCGACTTAGCGTTTCTTCCATTTGATCTGAAACAATCATTTCTCTCGTGTTGGTGCTTGTGGAAGGTCTGGAGCAAACACGTATATACACGCCCACTGTCTGACAGCTTCTGGCGAACAAACCCTAGCTCTATTCTTTCACCGCAACTCTCCACTTTGAATTTCTCATGCCTCAGCGAATCCACGCTCGATTCCAGGCTTACGAAAGGTCTTGTCGGTACCCTGAAACTAGGGTACCCCTTGCTACTGTATAAAGACGTAGTACCCACGCGGCTACCTTTTAGTCGTGTGGTAAAGGAGTTGTGTGTGGGACCAAGCCATGACTCGCCCTAGCCTCGGGCGATTACTCTGGGTCCACAACAACGCCTGACCCCACCATATGGGCGGGTCTGGAGCCGCCCCATGTCCAGAGAAAGTGATATACTCCAAGGCATCAACAGTGAGTCCGGACCCCCAAGGGAGAGTGCCGGATCCCTGGATATATAGTCTGGACCTCCAAGGTTGGTCCAGGACCCCCACGTGTGCAAGCCGGACCCCTGGAATGAGAGCCGAACCCCCCAGTATGGGGTTCGAGCCACCCACAATGGGGTCCCAAGGTTCCAGGACAGAACATGCTCAGGCCTTAAACAGGACCCAGGCGGGGGTCCGGTGCCGACACGTGTCCAGACCCGATCTGGTTATCACGTACACTCCTGCTCCCCGCTCAGGCGGAGACCTGATGTTGCCACGTGGCATACTGCACGCGGCATAAGCCAACGGGCGAAACCTAGCATGATGCCTCTGGGCTATGCGCGCCTCTGCATTCATTGCGGATAAGACATGTGCCTGTCTATTCCACTGACAGACGGCGTGCTCAGTCCACGATACGTGGGCCGAGCTGTTATTCACCATTACTCGCACGTTTCGGCTATCAATGCTGCATGGATTGCGGTCATCAAGACTCCTGGTGATTACTCATGTGTTACTAGCATTAGTTACTCACATAATGTATTCCTTCCATTATGCTCCTGGGCCCGCATGTCGAGGCTCAGCATCCTTGTATGTGCCTCCCTTAAACTATAAAAGGGAAGGCACACAATGTTACAAGGGATAGGCTCACAAGCTCTCAAGCTCTCAAGTTCACAAACACGCAATACATACACACAGTGGAGGTAGGGTATTATGATCCGGCGGCCTGAACCACTATAATCCCTCGTGTGCTCTTGTGTTCATCCCGAATCCACATAACAGGCAAAACGCTTAGGCCCCCTCCTCATCTTAGGATTAGGGCGGGTGCTTTCCGCCACCCGGCCGGAGGATTTTCTCTCCGACATTTGGCGCGCCACGTAGGAGCTTGGCTTTAGGTTTTTCCCTGTTTCCTTGCTCGGCACGATGGTTCAGATCGTCGAGCACCGTGGCTTGACTCCTAAGGACTTCCTGATGGAGGAAGAGGCTGCGTCTTCCATGCCACGAGGTTCCAACCGCCCTACGCCTAGTGCTGCTGCTGTGCGCGCTGCGCAGCAGCACATGCCTGCGCAGACATCTTGGGCTCCATCAAGGGCTGCTCCTAAGGCACTGTCTACAGCCAGGGAGTTGTTGCGCCACCCTCCGAGCTCCACGGTCTCGCCGGGAGCCATGATGCAGTGGCGTGACGATGTTTACCGTCTCCTCGGCATGGCGCATTCTGGATCGGCTAGACCCAGACCTCGGTCATTCCAGCGTCAACATGAGGCATCGGCGTCAGTGCGCTCACCCTCAGTGAAGGCCGCACCGACTAAGGACCTGCGGGTGGAGCTCAACCGCAGGCGTGCGGGCGAGGATGCTCTAATCTCTCTAGAGAGGCCTGATGACCTACGGGTAGAACTCAACCGTAGGTGTGCAGGCGAGGACGCACGAGTCTCTCTGGAGAGGGCGCGTGAGCGCTGGCTAAACTTCGAGGGTCACAACCTCGACCAGGACTTCGCTCCGCTTGTGCCACAAACTCCAAGGGGTGCCCGAACCCACATGGGTGTCCCATTGATCGATGTGGGCTGTGCCGCGCTAGCGGACCACCTCCGCACGGTGACTTGGCCGCCCAAGTTTCGGCCACACCTGCTAGAGAAGTACGACGGTACGTCAAACCCGTCGGAATTTTTGCAGGTTTACGTCACCGCCATTACGGCAGCTGATGGAAACACTGTTGTGATCGCGAGCTACTTCCATGTAGCCTTGACCAGGCTGGCCCGGACCTGGCTCATGAATCTGACCCTGAGGTCCGTCTACTCCTAGGAAGAGCTTTGTGCACGGTTCACAGCGAACTTTGCCAGTGCTTATCAGCAGCATGGCGTGAAGGCTCATCTCCATGTCGTAAGGCAAGAACCCGGGGAGACTCTTCGGGCTTTTATCGCTCGCTTCACCAAGGTACGAGGGACTATACCTCGTGTCTCCGATGCCTCTATTATCACGGCCTTCCGACAGGGGGTGCGTGATGAGAAGATGTTGGAGAAGCTGGCGACGCATGACGTGGAAACCGTCACCACGCTCTTCACTCTGGCCGACAAATGTGCCAGAGCTACCGAGGGCCGTGCATGGCACTCGGCACCACAGACCGGAGTTACCCAGATGGGTGGCTCGGGTGCTGTCACCCAGGGCGGCAACAAGAAAAAGAAGAAGAATGGCGGCCACGAGAGGCCGCAGTCTGCTGCTCCGGTCGTCGCAGCTGCGACTAGGGGCCGGAACGAGCGCGGCAAGCGCGCACGGCCACAGGGAGGCAATAGTGGGTCATGCCCTATGCACCCCAACAGTCGACACAGCGCCTCGGAATGCCGCGAGATCATCAAGCTCGCGAAGCGCATCAGCGAGCGACGCGAGCAGGCTTCCAAGGATGGCTCGCCACCTCATCGCCGGCCTGGCAAGGAGAAGGTCGACGAAGGTGACGCGGCCACGGGAGAACGGGACCTCAGGTATCAGTCACCTGAGGGGGTCCTCAAAGACGTTTTCACTGGAGACTCCGACTCTGGTGAGGACAACGACCACCGCAAGAGCTATACGTAATGTACGACGGAAGCTGGAAGCTCACCTCCCGTAGGAACGTGAAGTCCCTGCGCCAAGAGGTCCTTTCAGCGGTCCCAAGGGTCCCCAAGGCTGCTCCACATCAGCGGTGGAGGAGCACCACTATCTCCTTTGGGGCATCTGACTGCCCCGAAAACATGGCGGCTGCATCATGTCCTAATTGACAGTGGGGCTGGGCTCAACGTCATCAGCCATGCTGCATTCAAGCAGCTGCAGATCCTAGGGTCCCGACTGGGACCCTCTCGTCCATTCTCCGGAGTGGGCCCTCAACCAGTGTATCCCCTTGAAAGCATCGCACTCCCAATTACATCGGGACCAAGGAAAACTTCCGCACAGAGAATGTCCAATTTGACGTCATGGAGGTTAACCTCCCCTTCAATGCCATCATTGGCAGGCCGGCCCTGTACCGGTTCATGGCCATTGCCCATTACAGGTATTTGGTCCTCAAGATGCTGTCCTCGGCTGGGGTCCTCACCGTGCGGGGCGACCATGCCGCTGCGCTTGCGGCCGTCGAGAAGCTGCACGCCCTGGTGGCAGAAACTGCTCGCCCGGATGACGGAGGGAGGGACCCCTCGACTTCCGGGACCAAGGCACCTACCAAGGTGCCAAAGGTGCAGCCATCCGGAGTAGACGACGGTCTCGTCAAGACCATCTAGGTTGGCGTGGATTCTTCCCTGACCACCCGCATCGTGGGCAATCTGGAGGAGAAATAGGAACTCGCGCTCGTCGCCTTCCTCTAGGCAAATGTTGACGTTTTCGCATGGGAAGCGTCGCAGATGCCTGGGATCCCCAGGGAGGTGATTGAGCACCATTTGAAGATCCACCCTAACGCCAAACCGGTGAGTCAGAAGCCTCGGAGACAGTCCGTTGAGCGGTAGGATTTCATCCGTGAGGAGGTCCGGAAGCTGCTACACACTGGCTTCATCGAAGAGGTTCATCACCCTGTATGGCTGGCCAACCTAGTCATCGTTCCAAAGGCAAACGGGAAGCTTCGGATGTGCATCGACTACACTAGCCTTAATAAGGCTTGTCCCAAGGACCCGTATCCACTTCCACGCATAGATCAAATCGTGGATTCTACCTCCGGGTGCGACCTCTTGTCCTTCTTAGATGCTTACTCTGGTTTCCATCAGATCCAGATGTCTAGGGAAGATAGGAAGCATACCGCTTTTGTAACAGTGGATGGGCTTTACTGTTATGTTGTAATGCCTTACGGTCTGAAAAACGACTTGCCGACATTTGTACGGGCGATGAGTAAGACCTTCGGGGACCTGATTAGGGACAGGATAGAGATATACATCGATGACATCGTGGTCAAGACTAAGAGAGGGTCAACTCTAGTGGAAGACTTGAACCTTGTCTTTGACAAGCTGCGGGCAACACGCACAAAGCTGAACCCAGAGAAGTGTGTCTTTGGTGTCTCCGCATGGAAGTTGCTGGGATTCCTGGTTTCACACCGGGGCATTGAAGCAAACTCAGAGAAGATCAGGGCAATTGAGGCAATGAGGCCTCCGGCCCGGATCAAGGACGTCCAGAAGCTTACGGGATCACTGGCCACCCTCAGCCGCTTCATCTCAAGGCTGGCTGAGAGGGTGCTACCCTTCTTCAAGCTTTTATGGAAGTCCAGCCCATTCTCTTGGACCGAGGAGGTAGAGCGAGCCTTCCAAGAGTTGAAGCAGCACCTTGTGTCCCTACCGATACTGGTAGCTCTGGAGCTAGGGGAGCCATTGTACTTGTACATTGTAGCGGCTACAGAGATGGTGAGCATGGTGCTGGTCATAGAAAGGACGGTGCAACATTCCCAGGGGAGTCAGGAGGTTCCCCTAGAAGAAGGTGGTGGTCAGACCACTACGGACCTTGAGGGCCCGGGGCAACCGTAGGGGTCCGGACCATACAGAAGCCGGTCTACTACATCAGCGAGGTCCTCCATTAAGCAAAGGCCAGGTACCTTGAGACGCACAAGCTTCTTTATGCTATGCTTGTAGCGTCTAGGAAGCTACGCCACTATTTCCAGGCACACAGGGTTGTGGTGGTGACCTCCTTCCCGTTAAGGGCCATCCTTGACAATTCTAACGCCATAGGCAACATCGCCAAGTGGGCAGCGGAGCCTGCTGAGTTCCAACTGGACTTCTAGCCTTGCCACGCTGTCAAGAGCCAAGACCTGGCTGACTTCATCATGGAATGGACCCCTCCCCCGAACGCTCCTGGGGGTCCGGATCCAGATTCGGACCCCAAACCTATGGAGCCCAGGGTCCCGGTCTTCACCGAGCCCCACTGGACGCTCTTCTTCGACGGATCCACCCGCCAGCAAGGTGGCAGTGCTGGTGTGGTTCTCATCAACCCAAGCGGAGTTCAAGTGAAGTACATGGTGCACCTCGAGTTCAAGGCCACCAACAACATGGCAGAGTACGAGGCACTGATCTTTGGCTTGTCTGCGGCCCTATCCCTAGGGATTCGCCAGCTCCTTGTGAAGGGGACTCCCAGCTGATCATCAAGTAGGTCCACGGGGAATGTAGCTACAACGAGCCTAGGCTTGCAGCTTACCTCCTTCACGTAAGGAAGCTGGAAAAGGACTTTACGGCCCTGGAACTGCAACATATTCCTCGGGCTAACAATTCAGTGACAGATGAACTCTCCACGAGGGCATCAACTTGGGCACCCATGCTTGAGGGCGTCTTCGGAAGACGACTGCTGAGACCTACCGCCTAGCCTACCGAACCGGGCGAAGGGGGTGAGCCTAGCACCTCGAAGCTAGCGGTCCTGGTGGCATACTATCTACAAAACCCACCAAAAGTTGTGTTAGTTACAGAGGGTCCTGCCAACCTCTTAGTGCTACAACCAGTATCTTAGAGTGGTCCCGATGCATGGATCTCCGAGATCCGGGACTACCTAAAGGAAAATATCCTTCCCGAAGACCATGTGTCCGCAGAGTAGTGTGGATGGCTAAATGATACGCGGTGGTAGAAGGGGATCTCTACCGCCGTGGCGCCAACGACATTCTCATGTGGTGCATTACCTAGGAGGAGGGTCGTGAGTTGCTCACAGAGATCCATGGATGTAACACCCCTGGTGTTACTTTTACTAAAACTTGAGCATAACATCATCATCATTAGCATTTCATATGTTTGATACACCTAGAATGCATTCACTAGGCAAAAAATTCAAACAAGTTGTATTGATATGGTGTTTTGTAAATAAAACACAAGAATAGGGTACTTAACCCTAAATGAGGATTAGAAGGGTAAAACAGAATCCAAATAGAGAAAACCCCAAAGCTTAAGTGAAATAGTTGAAAATGTTACTAAGAATGGACCTAAATTACATTCACACCCCTGAAATACCAAAAAACCCTAATTAGAACCCTAGAAAACCCTAAACCTAAACCCCAGGGGGCTAAGTGCAAAGTTAGTGCACTTTTGGACTAAAGTGCAAAAACTAGTAAAGTAAGGTGTTTTAAGTCATATGGTTCACAAATATGTGAATTTGCAAGTTAAACCCTAAGTTTTGGGCCTATTTGCAAAAAGCACCACTTAAACCCTATAAACCTATGTCTGAAATTCAGTGACATTGATTCAACTTTGGAGCTCTATATCTTCCAAATTATTGAGAATTTACCCTAGGTCACCACATCAATATTGTAGACCTATCAAAGGAGAATAACTTTGCTTAAGAGTGTAAGCATGGTTGTTATGAAGAATCAGGAGATAATTAAACCCAAAGTCAGGCTGTCAGGCTGTCCTCAATCTGAAATCAGACTCACAGTGTAACCGAGCCATCTTTGGACTAGGATTCAAGCCTGATCCAGTGAGAATCTGACTAGGAACACTATGACAAAGATGAAGATGGTTTATAGGTCTACAACTTTGATACAGAGCCTTGGATATGTTGTCACAGAGAATTAGGAGAAAATTTGCTCTAAACTTTGTCTGTGAGGCGCTTTGTCAGTAGTTTCAATGGTACAGTATCTGAAGAAGATCAGAACAGTTGTTCGCTGTCGACGATCTCTCCGTCGTGATTTGTGCTGTCGTCGTCTCGATTCGTGCTCGAGTTGATAGGATAACGATCGCGGGGTGAAAAATCTCATCGCCGAGGATAAGCTTCGACCAGTAAATAACTCCGGCCACCGTACCTAGCTCGCCACGACGGAATTAGATAAGCTCGCCGGTGACTGCTGCCTTCCGGCCTTGTGCCACATGTCTTGGCATCTCCACCGCATCGCCGTGATCTGCTATAGCTCTCCATTGATCGCCGGAGTGAATGCCACGGTAATAGGACACCAATCCAGTGCGCCAGTGAGCTCCCCCTCCTCCGACCGCCGTGTGTCGTCACCAAATTCACCGGCCACCGCTCTTCCCTCCTATAAATTGAGTGTGTTGTCGGCTCCGCAAGGTAGTCAAGCAACCCATACGCCCACTCGTGCCTTGAATTGTCCCCCAGAGAACTTCAATTTGGGATTACCCCCAAATCGGTCAAGAACACCGTAGAACCAAGCTCGTCGTGGCCAGCGCGATACAGGTCCTCTCATCCTCTCTGCTCTCTCGTTTGAGTGCTCTCATGAACTCGTGATGCTCGTCGACTAACCCAATTGAACTAGACCGCCGCCAATCGCCGGGAACGTGTGGTTCTTTGGTTCATCCGCGCGGTCACCGTGGCCAGACCAAATTAGATCTCCATTCTTGAAATTAAGTTGGGGGAATGCTCAGGAGGGGTTCAATTCAGTGTCAGTCACTCGGGAGCACCGGTCTTGGTTCCATCCGGCCAGTCTAGCTCGCCAGAGCTCGGCTCCCCGTGCGGTTCACGTCGTGGATCAGATGGTGTAAAGAAATAGAAGTCCAAGGTCTTTTCTGCAGTTGTCAGCGACTGTTTTAAATAGTGCTTTGGACTCCTTCGGGTTATTTAATAAGACAGGGGTCTCCGTGCAAAGTCTGCTGGGGCGCGGGCGCGGGCGCGCTTCCGCCCATAATTGGGCTGCCTGGGCTAAATTCGGACTAGGACTGTTCATTCTTTTGGCCTTTTCTTTTTCTGCCAGGGCTAAAACAATTTTAGGAAATTGTAGAAAAATGGTAAAAATGTCAAACCAATTTTCCTAGATTCCTTATTTCCTATAGTATTTAATAAAAATAGTTTTATGATTTTTAGGTCAAATAGGTAATTTTGGAACATTTAAAATAGCCTAAAACATTGTTTCTAGATTTTTAGAAATTAGATAATAATTCCAAAAATCCCTAAACTTTTTATATGAACTCTAAACATTATTTAGAAGCCTTGGGTAGAAATTGGTATTATTTAGACTTTGTTTGATACTTAGATCCCAAAACCCTACCCCCTGCCCTTTGAATTCCTTTACTAACTCCGAAAACCCTAGTTTCTCGGAGAACCGTGAAGGAAAATTGTATTCAAAACTTTAGATAATAAACTCTTATTATATTTGCACTCTCATAAGCATTACATGAGAATTCATTGTTATTATGATTATCTTTAGAAAACGAAGAAGAAGTTGAAATAGAAGGAGAGAAGACTTCACCTCCACCACCTCAGGAACATCAGGCAGACAACTGTTTTTATTTTGACATCTGTGGAACTGAGCCTGAATCACCTGTAAATCAAGGCAAGCCCTGGTGCATTTGCCACCTCCTTGATGCTTATAAAATCTTTCTCACTTGCTTGATGCATTAGGTGATAGGAGTTGATTGCTAAAACAATTCCTACATTACCTTCCTTGAATTTGATTACCTTCCTTTGAATCCCTATTTTACAAAGGTTTTTCCTATGCTTAGTCTTGCTTTAGCAAACAAAATGTTTTGTTTTTACAAATGATGATGTTGCAAAGTGGGAGGGATGTTTTTTTGAAAAGAAAACTTGATGGTGGATCCATCATGGCCATGATGGGTTCAACATCGAAAAAGATGTACCTCTGTTAGGTACCAAACTTTGGGTTTGAAATGATTAAGCTGAGACCGGGCGGGTGACTTGCACGAGAAGAGAGTCTCAGTGTAGTGTCTCCGTCTGAGTCGATTAAGGACCGTGTCGATATAGGCTTGATGACCGAGGACCCTTTAATTGGTCACATGCCTTGTCATGGGTAAGCTTTGCCTCGGGTAGACTAAGGACAGAATAAGATACCACGCAATAGGAGTGGAGAGATGGCGAGAGTAGCATGTACCCTCCATGGCAAGAGGCTGGACGGTGGTGTATCTGTGCTCTCGGTTGGCGTGAACCTGATCTGGTCTTAAGAACCCTGGTGGCGGGTTGACATATGCAAGGGTTAAGTGCTACATATGTCGTGTGATTGGAGATCCTCAGCTGAGTATAATCGATTCGGATCGTCGTACCTTCACGGTTATGAAGACTTGGTCACTGACCTATACGTAGAAATCCAGTGAAAATGAAGGGTTGATAAGAAATTGGCTAGTACAGGTCAAGTGATTGAACTAGGGTAGAAAGAACTCTAGTGGCAGGTAATCTTACCTAACTTGACAAATAAAACTGGATTTTTAAGGATCCACTTTTAGTAAGCATTTCTGCAAACAGAGTCATTGATCATTGATAAGCCTTACCTTGACACCTTTAAAGCCAGCATCCCCTTGAGAGTCTTTTCTTTAGTCGGGTAAGTCTTGCTGAGTAATTCCATACTCAGGGTTTTATTCCCTATTGTTTTTAGGTGAGGAAGTGACAAACTTTTGTTGTTTCTGTTCCAAGGTGGTCTCAAAAGAAGAAAACCAAGAGTAAAGCTGCGGGAGGAAGGGTTCCTCCATAAAAACTTTTGTCTGATACTTATCGGGAGGGGTTTTTGCCTCCCTTGGCTTGTAATAATATTACTCTGCACTCGTATTTTATATCCTGGTCTGTAATAATATAACTATGTCCTACTTTTAAATCAAGGTAAGTTTATGTAACCGCTTCCGCATTTCCGTATCTCCGATGATTTGTAATGTCTGCGTGACGGGTAAAACGCTCTTGGGAAGGTAAGGAAAGTAGATACCGAACTTGTCAAGTGATTCAGAAACACCTGCAGGGTTGTCTGAGGTCCGTTGGACAAGGACAATTGTAGGTGGGCCTAATGACTTGGGAGGTTCCGTCACAATGGAGGTGAGTGCGGAAGTCATTCATCATCTCGCACGCTGGTCGGTAAGGCCTTCCGGCATGGTTTCTACTGGCCAACCGCTCTCCAGGACGCAGCTGACATGGTAAAGTCCTGCAAAGCGTGTCAGTTCCATGCAAAGTAGATACACACACTAGCTCAGGCTCTACAGATGATTCCACCCTCCTAGCCATTCGCCGTATGGGGGGTGGATATCCTAGGGCCATTCCCCAGGGCCATCGGTGGGTACCGTTTCCTCTTTGTCGCTATTGACAAGTTCACAAAGTGGTCAGAGGCCACCCCTGTGGTCAATATCACCCAAGGTGCTGCTGTTGCTTTCCTCAGGTCAATTGTCTGTAGATTTGGGGTCCCAAGCCGTATCATTACGGACAACGGGACCCAGTTTAGAAGTCAGCTCTTCCAGGAGTATTGCGAGGGCATCGGCACCCAGCTCTGCTTTGCGTCTGTGGCTCATCCCAAGAGCAACGACCAGGCTGAGAGGGCAAACATAGAAATCCTCAGGGGACTCAAGGCACGCACTTATGACTGCTTGAAAAAGCATGGTGCAAATTGGGTGAACGAGCTTCCGTCCGTACTATGGGGAAATCGGACCACACCCAATCGAGCTACCAGGGAGACCTCGTTCTTCCTGGTCTACGGGGCCGAAGCCTGCCTTCCCCCGGAAATCATTATGGGCTCCCCACGGGTCCAGTATTTTGATGAGTCTATGTAGGAACAGCTACGGCGTGAGGACATGGACTTCATCGACGAGCGTAGATGGCAAGTGGCGATCCGAAATGCACGGTACAACCAGGCGCTCAGGCGCTACCACCAACGGTTCGTGCATAGTAGGGAGCTCAGGGTCGGGGACCAAGTCCTAAGGCGAGTACTGAACCGAGAAGGGATCCACAAACTCTCCCCCAGCTGGGAGGGACCCTTCAAGGTGACAGAAATATGCCGACCTGGTTGTGTTCGCCTCGCCACAACTGAAGGTGTGTCTCTCCCTAATCCCTGGAATATAGAGCATCTCCATAAGTTCTACCCATAGAAGCAAAACTAGGGGGTCGAGTTTTCTTCCTTTGTAAATGGGTTGTAAATATGTGTACATCACTCCGGTGAGGTCCGCCCTCGTAAGCCCGACCTATTGGTCTGCACCCATGTATATCAAGTTATAAGGAAAGAATTTACCCCAGAGGAGCCTTTGTGATGGTTCATTCTACTCTAGTTTACGAGCATTATTTTATATCTAACCCACCCATACAGTTCCCACCCTTGCTGGTGTGATGACATTCGAATTGAGTAATCCAGGCTTGCAGTTCAGGACCCCTCTACTGCTACAGGGGTCTGGCAACCTGCGGGTCCAGTTCTAGAGAATGGGTGCTCGTTTCCTAGAGTGGTTCGGAGCTGTGTAGCCGCTTAGCCTGGTTCCGTACCCTAAGCCTGCACCTCCATCACTCTGCAACGGGTACCCTAGTATTTGGAGCTATGATCCTGTGGGTCCGGACATACGGCTTGGCTTCCTAGGCTAAATCTTGCAGGTCCTGTTGCATGAATCAAAGGATGGCAGATACCAGACGATGGGTCCTATGGGTGTGCTCCTAACACTTCAAAACCAAAGCTGTGTGCAGGTCCAGGTCCTGATCCAGACGCAGGTAGTCTCAAACCGCAAAGACTACCTCCTAGGGACCAGGCAACTAATTTTCCCTGAGGTATACTGGTATCCAGCCTTGACACATCGAGCCTACATCCCAGGGGGGGCAAGTACCAGGGAGAAGTTGGTAACGCTACACACAGCGAGGACAAATAGCATACAGATAAGTGCTAATACTACTTGATTAATAGTTCTCAAAAGTATGTTACATCACCAAAAAATATTACAAGCTGCTCTCCAGCGGGACCCTTGCCTTTCTCTATAGGTACAACTACTCGTCGTCAACAGGATCGCGCTGGAAGCGCTCGGCCACCAGCTCCACGGCATCTTGTACGCTCTCCCGGGCGGCGTCTTCTGTGGTAGCCACCAGACCCGTGATCACCAGTGCAAAGGATATGGTGGGGTCGTGGCTCTGGAAGCATGTCAAGACGTACTCAATCACCGCTCGGCAGAGCTTGCTGCCCTCTACCTCCAGGCGGGCACCAAGGATCTGGTCCAGGCGTCGGAGGCGATCAGTGGCAGAGTCCAGCACTAGGAGTGCATCGAAGATCGACGCTGGCAACTCTGACACTGGGATGGGGCTCATCCCTAGCGGCACCAGTGCCGTGCTTGCCTCGCCGGCCCACGTGGCAATGCGCTGGACCCCGATGCGGTGCTCCGCCTGGAGATCTTCAAGGGCCTTCTTGTTGGCCTCCACCGCCTGGGAACCCTGCGTCGCCTGTGCCGCGTTGAACTGGCGGATCTGCTCCTCCAGCTCCCTTTCCTTCTTCTCCGCCTCGAGCTCGTGCTCGGCCAGCAACTCGCCCCGCCGGGTGAGCATTTCCTCCCTAAAGGCGAGATCCATCTCCTGCCTGGTGAGGTCCGTCTCCCGCCTGTCCAAGGACTCTCCCTTCACTTTGAGGTTCTCCTCGGCGAGGGCGGTGTCGCTGGCCTTGCCCTCGAGCTCTTGCTGCCACTATTGCAGCCTCTCCATAGCCTTGACCTGCTAGACCCGCCGTGCTTCCAGGGTCTGGTCCAGGGCATTCAGCTTGGCCAGGAGCTCTGTTGTGAGGGCCTCCCTCTGGCTCAAGGCCTCCTCCCTCTTGGCCACCTTCTTCTCCCTCCGGTGCGCCTCCAGCTCCCTGGAACACACCTTCTGGAGGTCCTTCTTGTACTCCTTGCGGCCCTGCTCGAGTTGGGATCGCTCGGAGATGAACTGGCGAGAGGTCGTCCTGGTGCGCTCCTCCAATTGGGTGCGCCAGTCGTTGAGGTGCTGGTGCTCAGCCTCAAGCGCCTACCACTCCCGCAAAATTGCTGCCCCAGTGTCACTAAGGACCTGGTGGGCGCGAGACAGCATGCGGGGGAGGGGGATTGGCGCAGCTTCTTCCTCGGCACCTGACCGGAGCTGTCACCCGAACACCACCTCCATCTCCTCCGGTGCAGGCGGGGGGTTGGAGCTGGACACGCCTCCGGTGTCACCCCCAGCATCAGGAGTGGGCGCGATGTCGGAGGCGGGCGCGGATCCCCCAGCTGGGGCCTCCTCTACCGCTGCTATGCCGCCTGATGCTGGCGCCACTACCGCCGGACCCCCAGCTAGGGCATGAGAAGCCATTGGCGCTGTCTGGGAAACGGTTGGAGGCGGACTGCCGGCACCACTCCCAGCAGATTCCTGCTGCTGAGAGCTGGACCCATCGGTGGGCCTAGTGCCTGGCGGAGGAGGCATGGCCTTGGGAGCGGTGGAGGAGGAATCCCTGGCGATTAGACGATGGGTTAAGACCTGTCAGCATGATAATTAGACTCATGGAAAAAGGGGCTACACTTACTTGGGGCCCTGGACTTTCCAGCGACCCTGGAAGGGGGCAACCGCTGCTGTTGCTGTGGCTGCTGCTTGTTGTTGCTGCTGCTGCTGATGCTGATGCTGTTGTTGCTGTTACTGCTGCTAGTGCCCCTGGGGGTGATCACCCCTAGAGGGCGGTGGTGGCGGTGGCACCGGAGGACTGACGTGCCTCTATGTGTCGTGGGTCTCAGAGCTGACCTCCTCGGCCTCGCCAGTAGTCCTCTAGCGCTTCTGGGGGGTCCGAGACAAGCGACCCATCAGCCCGACGCAGCCTGCGTCGCCTCTCCTCCTCCGACCCCCCGGAGCTACCCAGGGTGGAGGCACCGCTTGCAGCCCCTTTGCCCTTGTCCAAGGGGCTGGGGGCCGCGGCGGGGTTGGCACTAGGGGCCGCACCGGCGGGCTGGGGACCTCCAGCCGGTGCATCGGAGATCCGAATCCCATGAAGGGGGTCCTGGCCACCGGTCTGGCGAACTGCCACGCCGCTCTCGTCGAGGGTCGGCAGCGTGGCCAAAATCGCCGTCCTCAAGCCTGGGTCGTCGCAGAGCGTTGGGGTGGCCTGGGGGAGGATAAGGGACTCAGGGACAAAGGTCTCCCCAGTAATCCCTCCCACCAGGACAGCCAGCTCGTCCTAGGACAAATCGGTCCCCGGCTCGCACTGGATCCTACCGCTGTCGTTTGGGCCAATGAACCAGCAGCACAGGCGCGGCCTCCTCTGCAGCGGCATGATCTGGCGCTTCAGGAGGTCGCCGACCACATGCATTGATGTTAGGTCGTCCGTGGCCAAGGCCTTGATCCTGTCCAATATGGGCAGGAGCTCTAGCGATAGGGACGGCTTGGCCCTCCATTGCTTACGGTCGAGAGCTGGCCCATCGGACAGCAGGATGAGGCGGTCGTTGGCCTCGGCGCTGGGGATCACCCAGTCGCTTCGCCAGTTCTCCCACCTCGCTCCACCAAGGGTGGGGATGTAGATGACGGCCGGATCTGGCCTCGACTGGAAGTAGTAGGCCCAGATGTGGTCCCTGGTCTTCCCAGACTTGACCAACACAAAGAAGTAGCGGAAGAGAGAAGCGCAGGGGGCCACACCTACGGACATCTCGCAGAGGTGGACGAAGATGGCTGCCTAGCGGATGGAGTGGGGCGTGAGGTGCTGAAGCTGAAGTCCGAACTCCTCCAGCAGAAGCAGAAAGAAGGGCGAGATCGGCAGTGCCAACCCGCAGGAGATGTAGGAGGTGAACAAAATGAACTCCTCGGCAGCGAGATTGCCGAGGGCGACGGTGCCGGCGTGGATTCTTCTAGCAAGGCCTGGCGTGCTCCACCCAAGTAGGCCGCACACTAGAATGAGCGCCTCCTCAGACTGGAAGCGGTCGGGATGGCCAAGCGAAGTCATGGCTTGTGCGGCGGTGCGAGCGCAGAGCAGAGGAGCATGAAGGCAAAGGGGCGCAGAGGAGCACGAAGGCAAAGAGGCGCAGTCGATTGGAAGAGAATGCGAAAGGGTAACTGCTGCACGCGGGGTGAATCCTTTTTCAAGGAAACCTGAGTCCTCGTTCAGGGAAACCCTTCCGTGCACCCCTCAATCGCCACAGGAGATCACGCGTGACGGGCACCTAGGATCCAGGCAGCCCAGTCTATGACATGGGGGCTTGGGTCCATGAGTCATGCAGCGTGGGTGCCAGATTTCGGATGCGAGAACCGCTGCACATGGTAGCGCGCCTCCTCATTGCCGCCGCAAGAGACAATAGCCCAGTCTATGACACGAGGGCCTAGGCCCACGAGTCATACACCTTGGGTGCTGGATCTCGGGTGCAGAAAGAGCGAACCGCCGCACGTGCCGGTAGTGCGCCTCCTTGGGGCCGCTGCAGAAGACAGAAGGTAATATTTTAAACCATTGCAGCGGCAACGAGGCGCCCCGCGCATGGCCCGACAAAACCACCAGGCGTGGGGGCCGTGGGTCAGTCAGCCGCGGGGATAGATATGGCAATTGGTGTGACCGAAGGAGATTGACAGAGGGTACATCAGCAGATGCGCTGAAACGGCGCGCCAATCACCAATCAAGCCATGCCGAAGCAAGGTACAAGTATTGGCCCCACCTGCAGGCTCGCATCCTCCCCTGAGGTGGGCCCAGGGGCCACTGTCGGTACCCTGAAACTAGGGTACCCCTTGCTACTGTATAAAGACGCAGTACCCACACGGCTACCTTTTAGTCGCGTGGTAAAGGTGTTGTGTGTGGGACCAAGCAATGACTCGCCCCAGCCTCGGGCGATTACTGTGGGTCCACAACAGCGCCTAACCCCACCATATGGGCAGGTCCGAAGCTGCCACGTGTCCAGAGAAAGTGATATACTCCAAGGCATCAACAGTGAGTCCGGACCCCCATGGGAGAGTGCTAGACCCCTGGATATACAGTCCGGACCTCCAAGGTTGGTCCAGGACCCCCACGTGTGCAAGCCGGACCCCTGGAATGAGAGTAGGACCCCCCAGTATGGGGTCCGAGCCGCCCACAATGGGTCCCAAGGTTCCAGGACAGAACATGCTTAGGCCTTGAACATGACCCAGGCGGGGGTCCGGTGCCGACACGTGTCCAAACCCGATCTGGTTATCACGTACACTCCTGCTCCCCGCTCAAGCAGAGACCCGATGCTGCCATGGGGCATACTGCATGCGGCATAAGCCAAGGGTGGAACCTAGCATGATGCCTCTAGGCTACGCGTGCCTCCGCATTCATTGCGGATAAGATGTGCGCCTGTCTATTCCACTAACAGGCGGCGTGCTTAGTCCACGATACATGGGCCGAGCTGTTATTCACCATTACTCGCACGTTTCGGCTATCAAGGCTGCATGGATTGCTGTCATCAAGACTCCCAGTGATTACTCAAGCGTTACTAGCATTAGTTACTCACATAATGTATTCCTTCCATTATGCTCCTGGGCCCACATGTCAGGGCTCTGCATCCTTGTATGTGCCTCCCATAAACTATAAAAGGGAAGGCACACAACGTTACAAGGGACAGGCTCACAAGCTCACAAGCTCTCAGACACAAGCTCAGACTCTTTGACACACTCAATACAACATACACACACTGGAGGTTGGGTATTACGCTACGGTGGCCTGAACCACTAAAATCCCTCGTGTGCTCTTGTGTTCATCCCAAATCCACCTAACAGGCAAACCGCTAAGGCCCCCTCCTCATCTTAGGATTAGGGCGGGTGCTTTCCGCCACCCGACAGGAGGATTTTCTCTCCGACAGGTCTCATGGCGCCCAGGAAGAAGAAGCAGGGGGCACAGCGGTCGTCATCCCCATATCGATCCCAACAGCCAGTTCCCCTTCTGCGGTAACTATGCTTCCGTTGTCTTTGAATCTGATTTGCTCCACCTTGTCCAAATTGGTGTTCTTCCCTCGGAGGAGTTGTGTTTATGGCATATTTAGCAAGGGACTACCGTGCCCATGGAGGATACCCATGAGTCCGTGGTTTTCGTCCCTTTCTTTATCCAAGGCCTAGGTTTGCCCATTTCCCCCTTATTCGTGGCCTCCTTGATTTCTACTCCCTCAATCTAACTCACTTGAACCCCAATTACGTTCTTCAAATTTCCATCTTCATGCATCTCTATGAAGCCTATATTTGAATTAGCCCACACTTTGGACTATGGAAATATCTCTACCACTGCAAGGCGGGGATGGCGGGTCGATAGCATCAAGTAGTTGGTGGGGCCAGCCTTGAACATTGATGGTTAGGAAGGTTGAATACCAAGATATCCCTCTAAAGGATAGCATCAAAAGATGGCACTTTGAGTGGTTCACTATGGAGAATCACAACAATTATTTGCCTGCTTGCTCTGGAAGACAACCGGATGTTCGCGTGCCTAGTTGGATAGAGGCCCCAACTGACTCCGAAGTTGCCGAGGCAAAGGTCTTGTTGGCTTAGATTGCTGGTTTAAAAGACAGAGGTCTGACTGCTGAAGCTATGGTGATCAACTTTGTTTACAAGAATATTCAGCCTCTAAAAGATAGAGTTCACCCTGCATATGTGTATACCCGAGTCAAAGATCCTTCCCAAGTCACAAACAAGTGAATTTAGGAGGAGGACGTCTTGAGCCAGGTCAAGATGATGCTGAGGGGTGCCATTGTAAATATCGGTGCTCCTTGATCTTACTATGTCTGGATCCTTCTAGCCATGGTCTAAGCCCCTTGACCATGGCTTCGATGACAATGTTGTCCTAGACTGATGGTGTCTGGGCTCGAAGATAGAGAAATCTTCGGATGAATGATTAGAGGTATTCATCTGGATCCTGAGTACACTAAAATAGAGCTTGTGCAGTGACTGGATTTGACTGGAAGCCTTCAAAGCTGGTGAGGAGCATTTCCTTCAACTTCTTTCATAAAGTAATAGTTGTTGGTCAAAGTGATGAGTACCAGGTCTGGGCCACATTCCTGACCGCCATGATGAAAGACTTTGCCATGGCTATTGAATTACCACCAAACGAAGACATGGTAGCTTCATAACTCATAAGTAATTGCTTTGGATCAGTTAGGCCATCATACATTGGCAATGTGGGGGCCTATATAGCAGTGGTTAGGGTGTCGCCTACATCTCTGGTGTAAGTGTGGAAGCTTTGTCAAAGAGGAAGTCTTGGAACTTGACTAGTTCATGACGAAGATTGTCATGGTTGAAGCCCTCGTAATTCTGGTCCCTATAGTTGTTGTGGTCCTATGCTTCAATGTTACGCATTGCTTTAGTTGCTTCGTCAATCTTCTTCTGATGTTGAAAAAGATGAAGCACCTTCTCTCTGCACTTCTCCAATTGCTGGTGGATTGCTTTGAGGTTGTTGATCTCTTGATCCAGCTCTTGGTCTTGTGGTTCTGGGCTGATAGCCTTCCTCTTTTGGTTTCTTGCCTCCCTGAGGAGAGCTTCTTCCCCTAGGTTGGTGTCCTAAGTCATAAGGATAGAGGCAGTTGTTGTTGCCTTCTTCGGCGGCATGATGTGAGTTGTGGTCGTGAGATCACCGGAGATGGGCGCCAATGTTGGTACTTGATTTCAATTCTCTAAAGGTATCGAAAATCAAGGCAACACAAGTTAAATATAAAGACCTTCATCCTGTGTTATAACACTTCTTCGGAGTGTTAAAATAAAGGACAAAGGTTCTTAAAGAGAAGCAAAATGAAATAATATGAAAAAAAGACAAAGTGAGGCTCTTTATGAAACTTATCTCATATGCCTTAGCATTTTATTTCAACTCCACTAATGTTAAACAAGTTTACAAGCATACCTTTGGCTCCTTAATACAAGATGGCATGAAGGACCTTCGAAGGCTAAGCAGCACAAAGTTATGGCCCTTTAAAAAGGTACTTTATGCATGGCACTATTCACCTATTTATAGGAAAGATGAACCGCCTTTGTACAAAATTACAATCATGCCCCTCAAGGTTTTACACGCATTGTTTACAAATGACATCAGGGTAGTATTGTATTTTCTCCTTCCTTTGCTACGCAGGTCTTGGCCTTCGTCGTATGAGACCTTCTCCACTAGCAAGCATTCGAAGCCTTTCTTATTTTCCGAAGGTACCGACTTCGGTTCACACCTTTGCTACTTGCGCGTATAGGCGAAGCTTCTTTATATGTTGCTTCGGTTGAAGGTCAGCTTCGTCCATCAATAGAAGAGCACTTGAAACACACTTGCTTGTGCCAAAATGAAGGTTAAATGGGGACCTTCGACATAATAAGCCCTCACACTACCTATACTCATATCAAGTACAACCACTTAAGACTATATGGGCATCGCTTGATCCAAACTTACACGGTTTGCACCCTAGATTTATCGATGGATGGGGAGCACCAGAAGGGCAAGGAGAGGGAACGTTGCCATCCCGGTTTGGGCGAGGGGGTGACCTTGTTCCTTTCGGCATAACCGTTAAGGTAAAGACGTGCAAGGGAGGAGAGAGTTTCGGTGTCGGGTCTCATGGTAGTGAGACCGCATAGCCGGACTAGTGGATAATGTGTACACCTTTATGTAGAGTTAAAAATCTATTCAAATAGTCTGTGTCCATTGGTATGGACGAGTTTGGTATGATACAATAATTAACACTTTGTATTCAAAAGAAAGGGGATGGGTAAACATGTGTGTTTTGGAAATAAAAGTGTGCCACAGGAGTGAGAAGCTCAGTGGTGGTTGAGTAAAGGAATATGCCTTTTCTCTTTTATTCTGGGGATGTTGAAACCATGTCTTTCTAAAAATAAAAAGAGTGACTTATAACTCCACCAAATAAGAGCATGTACAAAATAGGTCTCTCTCTCCTCTCTACGGGTTAGAATAGTCTTGTGGAATATGAAAGTATTCACACGTTGCTTTACATGTTTTTCAGTGGCTGAAGACTTCATTACTGTTGTTCGACTAGAAGAGGGCTACGTCTGCACCCGGTCTGCTAGTGACTAGGGCTGGATCTCGCTCTGATTTTCCTTACCTCTTATGAGCCTGTAATAATTATTGTAAAAAGGTTTAGTTCCATCTATTGAAATAAATCTGGTTACTAGCCTCCTAGGACTAGTAATTGTATCACATTTGGGTCCCAAAGGATGGGGACACTTCATGGTCGGGTCGTCCGGTAAGCCCGTAACCCGGCATATGGTTTTGACCCGGCCCGAACATAACCCAACAAGGTGGCTACCGGCCCCGTGCTTGAGTCTAAGGTGTGGCACTGTGGGCTCGGCCCAACACGACCCAATTTTATGTTTTCCCATTTTTATTAGAAATATCTATATTACACATGATTATAAGGTATAAAACTTAAAAATACATGTGTCTTATTGGTTAAGTTGATGTAGATAGGCTTTTAAAGCGAACAACATTGGTTGAAATCCCCGTCTTTTTTGTAATTAGTCCTTTTTAGGTTTTATTTTCACAAATACGCCCCTTCTTTTCATTTCAAAATCTAGACCCTCAGCTCGGTGCCATCGACATTGGCGCCGAGCTAGTACGTCCTGGCGCCAATTACTTTGTGTGCACAATGTCCTGCGTGGCTCCAGCGTGGCCATGACGTGGCAACATTTCGGCGCCGTGGATATTGGCACCGAGCGCCTTCAAACCGGTTCAGTCATCGTATCCATCTCACTCTCCCGCGCTGCCTCCCTCTCTACTCCATCGTCACACAGCTCGCCTCCGCCACTCCGCCGTCAAGCCGCGCGCCGCCCTCCTCCACCACAAGCCACGCACCGCCATCTCCTCCACCCATGCATGTCACGCCCCCTCCTCCCCCGCTGTGCCGCCTCTCCTCCTCCCCCACCGTGCCGCCCTCCTCCTCCTGCGTCGTGCTGCCCTCTCCTCCTACACCGCCGCCGCCGCGTCGCCCTCCTCTACCCCGGCCGCGCCGCCCCCTCCTCCTCCACCGCCGGCGCTCCGTCCCCTCCTCCTCCACCCCCATCGTGTCGCTCCCTCCTCCTCCACCGCCGGCCATGCCATCCCCCTCCTCCTCCACCCCCGTCACACCGCCCACTCCTCCTCCACCTCCGGCCACGCCGCCCCTCCTCCTCCACCCCCGTCGTGCCGCCCCCTGCTCCTCCACCGCCGGCCGCGCCATCCCCCTCCTCCTCCACCACCGTCATGCCGCCCCCTCCTCCTCCACCGCCAGCGCGCCACCCTCCTCCTCCACCGCCGGAGCGCCATCCACCGCCGACCGCGCCGCCCTCCGCCCCCCACTGTGCCGTCCTCCTCCTCCCCCGCCCATTCGGTATGCAAATATGGCAATAATTTTTTTAGTTATTACATTAGTAGTGAGTATTATAGTTAGTAAGATTATTAGTGAGTAATGTAGTTGGTAATATTACTATTGATTTTGTTAATGTGAGATGACGACGTTCAATCATAATGTGACGGGGATGTGAATTTGTTGGTTTTAGTAACCTCCCTGTACAGGGGAGGTGCTGCCAAATTTATTTTACATAATATTATGTTGAATTATTTGACATAGTATTTGTTCGTTTGGAGTTATTACTTAGTCAGTTTGTAGATAGGTATTACTTAGTCATAGTGGATGGGGTTAGGCATTAACCATCACAGTTGGTTATTGAACGTTGAATTCATGTTTGAAATAGATGGACAATTTTTGGGCATATACCATGAAGGCATCGGTGAACAAGATCGTTATGGAAATGCTGAGTTCGTTGACATGCAACGTGTGGCTGTGATATTCGATGATAGACCTTCCTTTAGTGAGGTTGTTGCTACGGCTAAGGAGAAGATTGGTTGGCATGATGTTGACGACATTGACGTTGATGGGGTGCTAAACGTAGGTCCTCCACCCAACGTGCAAAGACTTATCATCCCAATAAAGTGTCAGCGAGAGTGGGATAATTATGTTAAATCAGCTATGAAGACACAAAAGCAAGTCATGGAGGTAGTGGTATGCCGTTTGTTAGTTGCCTCTCGCCCTGGAGATGAAAACTACGATCGTCGTGCCGAGGTCGTGCCAACTGTGCCTGATGCTCAATCTATCCCCAATATGATCCGATTAAGTGATCCTACAAATGATTGTGGCACTCATGACCTCTACCTAGATTCTACTAAGGGTATCCCTTTGGCAGGCACCCCCTGCAGTAAGTCTCTTTGCACCTGATAATCATTTTCAAGAATCCCTACTTTGTTCTTTTCATTGCCTCCATTTTATTCTTTCCTCGGTCCTTGTTGCAGGAGACAATCATGATGTTCTTGTTGATCATACGATCAGAACACATCTCCATTGTGGAGATGGAGTTATTGCATCCAATAGTCATGAGTTTAGGAATGAAGAGGAGCCTTATGGCTTTGCTATGGCCGCTGATTCAGATGATGACCGTCCGGTTGGTGAGCTTACAGAGAGTGATATTGAGATGTTGAAGCGTATTATTCTAGAGCACCGGGATCCAAGTGTTCATGAGTTCAGCAATCTGAGTTTATCTCATGAAGCCTTTGTAGAATGGAGGGATGATGAGTTGCTAGATGCTCCCGAGGTGGGTCCTACCATGATGATCAAAAAGGGTCGGATTTTCAAGGACCTAAATGCCTTGAAGAGGTGGTTGCAGCATTATGATGTCTTACGTAAGAGGCAGTATAGGGTTCTTCATTCATACGAGAAGCGTCGTTACACTGTTGTATGCGACAAGGAACAGTGTCCATGGAGGGTCTGTGCAAGGCTACAGAAGATCAACGGGAAGTGGAAGATAACAAAAGTTGTGGGCCCGCACAACTGTGCTGAACATGAGCTAACGACGAAGCATCGTCAGTTGACTTCTACCCTCATTGTGAAGCGACTTATGGGAATATTGCAGTCAGAACCAAATATGAAGGTGAGGACAATCATGAGAATTGTGGAGAATGTGTATGATGGATACAAGATTACACATGGCAAGGCGTGGAGGGCTAAGCAGTGTGCTTGGAAGATGATATATGGGGACTGGGAGTCTGGGTACGAGCAGCTGCCTGTTCTTCTCAATGCAATGAAGGCGGCAAATCCAGGCATGCATTATGAGTACATCCCTAAACCAAATACATTGATTAATGGGAGGCCAATATTCTTTCGCGCTTTCTGGTGCTTTCCTTAGTGTGTCGAGTCCTTTAGGCATTATCGTCCTGTATTTTCCATCGATGGCACGTTTCTTCTAGGCAAATACCAGGGCACCCTACTTACTGCCATATCCGTTGATGCAAACAACAAGTTGGTTCCCTTGGCATTTGCACTTGTTGAGAAGGCGAACAAAGACAGTTGGGGATGGTTTTTGCGACTGGTCCGGGTACATGTGGTTGGCCCTGGACGGGAGGTTGGTGTAATATCAGATCGGCACCAGGGAATACTCCATGCGGTCCGTGAGCAGATCGATGGGTACCCCTCTTTGCACCACAGATGGTGTACGTGGCACCTCGCTGAGAATCTTCTCCGCAAAGATGGTGTGAAGGATAACTTTGAGCTTTTCTAGGAGACATGTTGCCAGCTAGAAGACAAGTTTTTTAGGGAAAAGCTAGAGAAGCTCAGAGTTGCAACAAATGTTGAAGGCAGAGATTGGTTGACCGGATTGATTCCAGAGTTGGAGAAATGGACGAGAGCTCATGACTTAGGTGGATGGAGGTATGAGTTCTAGTGTAGTAACATGGCTGAGTCATTCAACAAATTGTTGTTGGGGATTCGTGGTATGCCAGTGACTGCTATAGTGTCCTTTACCTTCTACAAGCTTGTTGCTTGGTTTAATGATAGACACGCCCATGCAGTGGGACTGTGTAGTGATGGAGAGATATGGGCTCCGAAACCAAAGGCTTTTCTTGAGAAGGCAAAGGAAAGGGCCACAACACATACAGTTGATTGTTTTGACTTCTAATCAGGGACTTATGAGGTGTACCTCCAAGCCGGTACAACGTCAGACGGTGAATCACAAGAATCGAGGAAACATGTGGTCGTCCTTAATGAATTGTCATGCACCTGTGGGGCACCTAGGCAGTACCACTTTCCATGTTCTCATGTCATTGCAACATCCCGTGCTCGCAACTTTAACATAGAGAGGAGGATACCCCCTGAGTTTAATATTGACAAGCTTGTACTGACTTGGAGTCCCCGGTTTATTCCTTACCGTGACAAGGGAGAGTGGCCTCCATACGATGGTCCAAAGTATGTAGCTGATCCAGGCAGTCATTGGAACAAGCGTGGATCCAGAAAGAGAAAGAGGCACAAGATGGTTATGGATCAGATACCTGGTAGTAGTAGGCGGGGAAGAAGAACACCATTTCTTACCGACCCTGAACAGTACGAGTGTGGCAAGTGCAGTAGACTTGGTCACAATTCACGCACCTGCCGTTGGCAGATTAGTGGGGTGTGTATTATTCATTACTAGTATGTATTTTTATTCTATTCTATGAAGTATTTATTGTATCCGTGCTAACCCAAACTCGATTTTTTGTAGGATGGCGCAGTTCCACCTCCTCAACCTGTTCTACGATGAGACGCACCGGGCAAGTTTTCTGGCGGGGGGACAGGTACAAATACTTCACTACTATTGGGACCAGCTTTATATACATATTGATAGTAGAATATTGTTGGAACTAAGAAATTATCTAATACTTGCAGGACCTACCCACGCTACGTTCTAGAACCCATCATGGTTTCTTGGACATGACGTACGATGAGAGGTACACTCCGTACCTCGAGAGAGCTCAACTTGACGTCATCTCGTACCAGGTTCGCAAAGGATTGCCCACCTTCGACTCCTCCTCTATCAGCGCACTCGTTGACAGGTACTTTGTTGACACGTACATTATTTTTCCGTTGCTTCACCAATGCCCCCCTTCTGACAAGGTTATTTGTTTAATTTAGGTGGAGGCAATAGACGCACACCTTCCACCTTCCTTTCGGAGAGATGACAATTACCCTGGAGGATGTACAGAAAATACTGGGATTGCGTGTCTCCGGCCGCCCAGTCACTGGCTCTTGTGAGTCGGTTGGTTGGAGGGACAGAGTTCAGGCATTTCTTGGTAGGGACCTACCAGCTGATGAAGGTGCAGACCGTACTACCGGGGTACGAATTAGTTGGTTGAGACAGTCATTCGGAGTGTGTCCACAAAATGCTGATGAGGACACCGTTCAGCACTACTGTCGAGCATGGATCCTCCACTTGTTTGGCTGTGTTCTATTCCTAGATGCAATAGGGGGCTGCGTGTCGTGGATGCACATTCCGTGTCTCACCGACTGGGACACAACAGGTCTGTTTAGTTGGGGCTCCACGGTGCTTTCTTTTCTCTACCGCTAGCTTTGTGAGGCGTGTCGACGGACCTCCTCCTCGTCCTCTATTGGAGGTTGTGTGTACCTACTCCAACTCTGGATGTGGTTTCGGATACCAGTCGGACGTCCACAGGTGTTCCCTCCTCGGCCCTGGTTCCATGGTGTTCCTCCTCATCGACGCCCTACGTACGCATACATTTGGGACCAGGTAGCCATCCCATATGGCAGGGCAAAACGGGCGTACTTGGAGTACGTCAACGAGCTGGACACACTCTCGGCAACCAGCGTAAGTGTTCAACAATTATAAAGTTTACTAACATTTTCGTAGCATCCAACGTCTTATGTTCATTTATGCAGGTAATATGGGAGCCATACAACGCACAAGGCCTAAATGATTGGGAATTTAGTGATATGTGCAGAAATGATGACGATTTATACAGGATGAGGTGTTCTCTTATTTGCTTCTGGTGCGTTGAGTGGCACCTTCCATATCGGGTTGCGAAGCAATTTGGAAAGAACCAACATTGGCCTTAGACTTGTCAACCTTGCAAGGATCACCACAAAAACACATAGACACTGGAACACCAGTTGGCAAAGGAAGCGGGTCGAAGGCAGTTCTGGTCAATGGACCCTTCCTAAATTTCAATAAGTATTATAAGACTTATAAAAATTAGTTATTACATTTAATACATCGCTTACCTTTGTTTAGCACTTTTAGCACGTCTAGACATCCTACAAATCAATAATATGACGATCAAAATTGATCATAACCCTAATAATCAGACATAGCAAAAGATCATAAAAGGGAGAAAATTACCTTGATAAACAGGTGATATTGGTCGTTTGGTAGAAGAGGAACTGACGGCCGAAGCTCGCTATTTATAGGCGACTGGGTCGGCGCCAAGATCCACGGCGCCTACCTAGGCGCCAAGATCCACGGCGCCGACCTGTTGCCACGTCACGACCACGTTGGAGCCGCGCAGAACATTGTGCACGCCAAAGTAATTGACGCCAAGACGTACTAGCTCGGCGCCAATGTTGATGGCGCCGAGCTGAGGGTCTAGATTTTGAAATGAAATCAGAAGAGACGTATTTGTGAAAATAAAACCTAAAAATGACTAAATTATAAAAAAGACGGTTGAAATCCTATTTTTGCGCATATTTAGCCATTTTTAATATTTAACGTGATAAACTTGTACAAGCACGTTAAGCTCGTTAGGCCACCAACCGGGCCAGCGCTATAAACAATCTAATAGATCGTGTCTAATCTTTGTTCGTGGCCCGTAGGCCGGCACAACACGGCTTGTAGACCAAACAAAGTTAGACCGGGCCTCAGCGGGCTTGGGCTGGGCCGGGGCCGCCGGTCCATACAATGTTTTTGCTGTGGAAAAGCGGTACGATACAGCTGCAACAAAAAAAACTTCGAGCAAAAAAACTCTCGACCACAACACTACCCAAAGATGACATAGCCTCCCTAACCGCACGCCACGTGTGGATCCCTCCTGCGTGGCTCCAAAACTCCCGTCCCAAATACGGAGCTACGACCACCGAGCTGGCCATGAACACGGGCATACCCTGCATGACATGTGGGCCAGTGAACCGCCGTCCGTTTACCGGTGTACGCGACCGTGTGCGGCAGGCAAATTTGCGACATGGGACTATCGGAGAGGCGAGGCCAGAGGTGTCCCTTTCCTGTGTGCGGTGTGCCCCCACAATATTCCACCAGCCGGAAGTCGGAATCATCGAGATCAGTCTTGGCCCACGGTACCGATTCCGTTGGAGCACTTTATTACGTTCATTCAGGTTTTATGTTGTGGTGTGATTAGATTTGAGCTATGGTATAAGCATGGTCAAAAACTTAATACTTCACATTTGTTTGGTTAACGGTACGGGTCAGTGTTTCGTATCTCCCTCCGACAAGTAAATTTATTATACATGTTTGGGACTTCACAGTATGTGTGTGGAGAGCATAAGGTTTATACTGGTTCGAACACACGTCCCTACATCTAGCTACCGGTATCATTGATGATCAAACTCGTAGTAGGGGTTACAAATAGTCGAGAGAGGAGGAGAGGCTCTCATATCTTTTATTGAGGGTGGAACTAGAGCTTAGAAGCTGTAAGGTGAGTCCTAGCTAAATCTTGACTTGGCGGGGCTTCGGCCTCCTGGTTCTCGTTGGTGCTCCTCCTCCTGTTGGTCCTTGTGAGCTCGTCTCCGTCTAAAGGCGTCTGATTGTCCCTTCGTCCATCCTTATGTTTCTCGATCCATCGACCCCCTTGCATAGAGACCAGCCTCTCCCTTTTATAGGCCAGGACAGGGGTCGGTCTGCGGTGGCTTCCCTAGGAAGGAGCCGTAAGGCAAGGGTAAAACCAGTGTTTTACCTCGGGTGAATCCATACGTACTCGTGGGGCCCGAAGCTGTCTGGTTCTCGCGTATTTATCGTGGTGGATGATGTGGAGCGGCGATAGTCCTAGGCGCCATCATTTGGGCGACGCCGACCCCTGGCTTCCAAAGCCTAGGGCTCGACGCGGCCTGTCGTGTAGTTCTCAACGAGAGGTCTACATACTCAGACCTACTCTGATAGGCATAAGTGCGTCGTAGACCGAGGAGCGTGCGATCCATTAATGTGTCATAGTCCGGGGGTTCGTAGATCACGAGTTTTATGTAGCCCGAGGGGTCCGTAGGTCATGAGTGGGAAGCGGACCAGCGCCCACGCTGTGGCTCGGTGCCAATCATGGTTAATGGGCTAGTAATTTATAGCGGGCCAGTCCGGGGCCAAGTTCGGGATCCGCTCGAGTGGTTCCCTTCCGACACACCCGACCTCCCTTGTCAGGCTCTGCCACGCCTGGCCCCAGGCTTGGTGTCATGGGGTTCGACCGGGGGTAGGTCCATCCAGGGTTGGCACACCTGCCGCTTCCAACTGACTAAGGGGCTCTAGCGATGAGGGGCTCTTTCTTTAGCGCACTCATTGACCGGTGGGTCCAGGGACCGAGGATCATTTCCCCGACAATACGTTCCTAAGAGATTTAAGGAAGATGCTACTCCACTATACTCCCTCGGTCTAAACAAAGTACATCACAGATAACCATCATTACTAGAAAAATGGTCTTTATAAGTATCCAAAAAAATCAAGCGGCCTTACAAGACAACCAATTACTTCCTCCATCCCAAAATATTAATCGTTGTAGCTCTTCATTTTTATGTTTATATTCAAATGGATGATGATGAATCTAAACACATATATGGAACACATAGATTAATTACTGTATGAATCCATTAAAAAGATAAAACAATTTTTAATTTGGGACAGAGGGATACATTATTTTGGACAGCGGGTAACCGTTTACAGAAAAAGTTATTGAAAGTGGGTGATATAAGACAATTGTGATGAGGACATCCACACCACTGATACATCCATGCCAATACAAGTACCAATTTACTCGTTCTCGTGCTCGTCAACTCAACCATCAGGTGAGTACAATCTTGAGTTCATGTACATCATATTTAGACCATGGAGACTTGTGCATTCTTATTTTGCTTAGGAACCAGTGAGAAGACCGAAAGCGAAAATGATTTGAGCATGCTGGATTCGTACTGCAGAAGAACACCAACTTGTGATGGTCACCACGGTCAAATGCAAACTCGGTTTGGAGTGTTCAAGTACTACATGGAAAGCTTATCAAGTCTACTTTCATATGGATCCAAAATTATAGTCATATATGTTCTAAGGCCACCGCAATCATCATTTCCTTACTGAAACCCTTCCTGCCTTTTCTGCCCATGGTGTTGTGTCACCCTATTTTGGTCCAATGGGTTGTGTGTCAAGTTTGGTCCATTAGGGACACATCCTAGGGTTGCAGCATGATCTCATCACCCTTGTGGTCGTCCTCCCATGTTTATAAACCACCTAGCCACCACCAAGAACAACTGGGTTTTGTTTAGATCAAGTTTAGCTCTTGCTACTTGCTTGTAAGCGCGCATGCTAGATCATTCGCACGTCTTCATGTCTTCGGAACCCCACCTTATTAGAGAATGAATTTGAAACCTACATTTACATCTAATAACTCAGTACTTATTCTTGCTAATTCTTTGATTGCTTGTAGGACGATTGCCCTAGTGCCCGGGGAGTCGCGCTCCACAAGATCGCGACAGGCATAGGAGGTGGTGTATCGGTTGCTAAGGCGCAGCATCCTTGGAAGGTTGTAGTCGAGCCATGAAAGTTGTCTCCTCCAATAATCGAGTTGTTCCACACCCTCCCATCGAAAGATCAGGAATTCACCCAACGGGTGCACATCAGTTGGTAATCAAAGCAAGGTTTTTTCTATGAGAGATTTACTATTGTTGGGGGCCTTCCTCTTCCGAAGGTCCTCAAAATGTGACTAACCATATGTTTTCAGCATGATTATGAAAAGTTACAGGAAGCTTCGGCTTTGGGATGAAGAACTTCTCTTATGACAAAATGAAGGGAAATAAAGAGTAGGCGACGAAGCTAAAAGCCAAGGACCTTCGACTTAACATATTGACGAAGCTGAAGCATGAAGATGACTGAAAGGGGCTAAAGACCTTATAGTCCTCAATAATTCATGTTAGGATTATAGGCAGTTACCAGGGATATAAATGTACTTTTATCCAAGAACAAGTGACCAACAACTATCATTCGTTGTTTTCTTATCTCCTATAGTCTAGAAAAGCCAAAAAATAGTAGATTAGTTTTCCCACAATCCTATAAAACCCTTGAGCCTTTACTAGTACCGATTAGTTAGGGCTTGTTGAGTTTTCAGTTGCATCGGTTGTGTTGAGTTGCTGGCCTTAGTTTAATCCTTTAGAGCTTTGAGTTCTATCACGTTTTGGTCACCACGAGATCCACCATCAGCATAAACATCTCTGCTTTGTTTTTGCCACCACGGATGCATCTAATGTCCGATTTGGAAGTTTAAATACAATCTGGAAAGCTTATCTTGTCATATTTCCAACAGATCCATCCTTGTCTCAAAATTCATTCTAAGTGCTCCACAATAATCATAGAGATTTCTGCATCTGCTGTATTAACAAGAGTTGTAAAATCTGATTTCAAAAGGCGTTGTTGGTCACTTACTTTTGACCCCTTCAAAGAGGCAAAAGCAAGGCAACACATGTGTTGGGGACTTGCTCTCAAGTGCTATGAATTAAGAACAAGGCAACACAAAAATGTTAAGAATTAATACCCTTCGTCCTTTAGAGCATTATTTCCCATAGGATATAATGATCTTCAGACGAAGGTGATGAAGAACATACCTTCATCATCACCGAGTATGTTAATGAAAGAAGAAACATATGAAATATAAAAAATAACAGGGATAATCATATGACATTGTTAATATATATATATATATATTAATATCATGGATAAACAGAAATAATATTGAATTATATTTGTACCTTCGGATTAACAGAAAGCGAAAGTCTAAGCGTGACGCACGAGCTAGTACCAGTTAGTGTCTATAGTACGGGGGTACTGTTCATCTATTTATAGGCACAGGGCGCAGCCTGTGTGGATTTACATTTATGTCCTTCGTATCTGGTTACAATCATAACACAAATTATCATGGGTCGATTGGTCTTTTCATCTTTAGGTCGGTGCATCCCTTCGTCTGAAGGCGTGCTACGAAGCTCCCTGGATGGTAGCTTCGGTGCTGCTTCTGTTTTGGTCTTTCGAAGATACTTCTTCTTATAGGACCTTCGGCAAAGAAGCAGACCCCCAACAGTAGCCCCTTCACGGTGCTAGATCGTTTTTCGTAATGAGCTTGATCCGTGAAAAAATTATCTTAGGCTTCGGAATGCCGAAGGTCCGAAAAACACCTTCCCTGAGCTCGTTGCCGAGAAACAATTAAAATATTCCGAGCGCGAGGTGGTCCCAGCATGCGGCGGGTACACGCGATCTGGCGCACTATGGTCCACCGTTCAGTGGGTGCGGGCGACTGTTCAACGGGTGCGGGCGGCTTGGCGATTCTCCTTCCTACCTACAGCACTATATAAACAGACGGGTAGGCGTAAAGTTACCACAGCATTCATTATTACTGCACTGTTATGCTGCTGAAAAATTTGACCATAGCCGAAGCTTATTCATCGTATTCTCAGTCAAAGCATCATCTTAGCCTAGCTTCGTCATAATAGGGAGCTTCGGCAAATTTGTAAAAGTCATAACTTTGTCAGAACCGTAAGAAATTCAGCATCAGATGGCCAGAGTACGTTCAACTGCTAGAGTTACACGCGACGGAGAGGAGGCCGAAGCTGTCGAGACTGCCCCAATCTCCAAAGTAATGAGGTAAGGGACTGGTTGCGACAGAAGTTACTAACGAAGGTGCATTTGCTGCCGAAGCTGAACAAGCTGATATTGAAGAGGACGGCGCTGATGAAGAAGAGATCGATTATAACACCGTCATGCCTTCCAAACCCAGCCACTTGGACTTTGGAGAGTCTACTGTTTCTGAGGATGATATGCCCATGATGATGAAGCTAGGGTACTTTGGAGAAGCCGAGAGGAAGCTGATTCGTTTTGGCGAGGCAAAAACCACTCCGAAACCAGAAAATGATGAGGTGGTGGTTTTCAAGAATTTCTTCAAAGCAGGATTAAGGTTTCCTTTGCACGAAATGATTGGAGAGGTTTTGGAAAATTTCGAAATTTATCTTCATCAGCTGAATCCTAACGCTATCGTTAGGCTCAGCGTCTTCATCTGGGCTCTCCGAAGCCAAGGAATGGACCCAAATGCTGAAGCTTTTTGCCGAGTGCATGAGCTTCATTATCAGACGAAGGCTAGAGAAGATGGGCTACACGAGAATTTTGGCTGTTACAACTTTGCTTACCGCAATGATATGAAAACTCTGGTGGTTAGCTATCGCACCAGATGGCCAACCGGTTGGAAAAATGAGTGGTTCTATGTTAAGGTCGATGAGAAGAAGGAGAAGCTAGTTCAGAGCCCACTGAGACTAACCTTCGGGTTAACTAGGACCTTGTGCGACATGCTGCCAGGGTCACCATGCCGACAGGCTGTGGCAGAGTTCCGAGTTGTGTCTGAGCAGATCGGTACTAAAGATTTGGTACAGGAATACTTAGCCAATAGAGTAATTCTGACACTAAATAAATGGAATATGTCGAAGCTTAAGGGGGAAAAGAAGAAGAATGAACTTGTTCGATTGCCCTATCATTTCAAGTTCAAGAAACATTTCAAAGAGCCTTGCAAAGAATGGTTGGAGATGATTGAGGCTATGTGTAATGAAATTTTGGGCAACTATACTAAGAAAGAAGATCAATTGATGACCGCAGCCTTTGGCACCTAGCCAAAATGAAGGCTGAACCGAGTAATGGATGCCTTGAAATTTGACTACCCTGACTATGAACAATTAAACAAGGGTGCCGAAGGACCAAAGCGAAAAAGAGTTATCAGTGTTATGAACAGACAAGCTGCTAGAATGATAAAAGAAGATGAGAAATTATTTAAAAAGAAAAAATCCAGCCCTGAGTCGAAGGTGGTTGTTCTGAAGAAAAGAAAAGCTACATCTCCGAGGCTAGAGACTAGTATAGAAGGAGAAGCTCCTTCAACACCTTCTGCCACTGACGTAGAAGAAATTTTAAAGGTAATAACTGAATCTTTGCCTATCAAGCTAAGTCCACTGGGGCCACAATTGATGAAGCTTTCACAGAAGAAGAAGGAGCATGCGGCAGCCAAGATGCCTGCTGAACAAAAAAAGGCAAAGAATTATTACTGTAATTGAAGCCATTGAAGAAACGCCACCATCGGTGCCATCGTCAAAAACACCAGCCGTCGAAGAAGCTACAGTTACCGAAGCTGCTGCCACCGAAGCTACAACTTCTGAAGCTGCAGCGGCCGAAGCTACAACTTCCGAAGCTACAGCGGCCGAAGCTACAAATCTAGAAAGCACATTTTTTGACATTGATAAAATGATTTTGAACATGACCGTAAAAGAAACTGCTGTAGCTGCTGAGGAAACCCTGACCACAGCGCTTGGAAAAGAGAAGGAGCTTGTCGAAGATGCTTCGGTGGAAAGGGACTTTAACTTTCAAAACATAATCGGGCAAGAGTTATCTAAGGCTGAAAAAGAAGAGCTAAGAGATTATGCTATATCTTGCGGCTACCAGCCAGGAGCGCTACTCTTCGGTGGCATTGACGAAGAAAGCTTAGGTTGCCTCCGAGACCGAACTGGAGCGAAGGTTATCAACACTCTATCAAAGAGTGTTGGTTTTCCGAAGCTTAGAGTCGACCTCAGCAGGTACCGGCGGCAGCACATCGCCGGTAGCTTGTTTTATTCTAATTTTAAGGTAAAGTTCTTTCCCCAACTTTTTATTGTTTTGAGATTAAGGTGTTTTCTGACGAAGGCTATTTTTTCCAGAGCCTACTACTAAGTAAAACCTTGAGGATGCAACAAGACCTCGAGGACAAGAAAAATGAAGCTATAATGGAGGGCTTAGAGAGCAAAATTAAAGATCATGAATCTGCTCTGGAAAAGAAAGATTTTATGCTTCAAACATTGGAAGGTTCACTGGCGGAAGCCCAAGCCGAGATTGCTAGATTGAACAATGAACTCTCCACAAAGTCAAAAAGCTTCGAACAGGAGAAGAAAAATTTCGAAACAAAACTTGAAGCTGAAGCTGAAAAAAGTTCAAATTTGCAGAAATCTCGGAAGGAGCTTCAAGATAAATGTTTAGACTTCGGCACCCGGTGCGTCCAACGGCTGAAGTAGGTTTTCAACTCAGTTGGAGCCAGCTCTGAAAAGTTTAAACCTTTGGTTGAGAACCTGCCAGGCACTTTTGATCATATTGAAGGTGAAGTAGATACTCTTGACGAAGTCATAGCTGGACACGGTGACTTCTGTGCTCTGCTAGCTTCTCGCGGCACAGCTGTTGCTTTCATGAAGGCTGGTTGCACACATGGAAATATTGTAAACAGACCAAACTTCAGCCTGTCACCAGCGAACTTGAATGATATCCCCGGCCTGGCCCGAAGCATTGGGAACAGATTCATAACTCAAATTTGGGCAAAGGGTGGGCGAAACTTAGCTGGTGATGAAGCTCGAAGCCACCTCAAGCCGGTAATAATGTTGTACCTGCTGCTTTACCTTCTTAAAATTTGCACTTTCCTTATACTGTTGTTGTGTGCAGGATGACGGTGCCAAAGAACAATGAACCGAAGCTTAATGGACAATGACGAAGTGATGAAGCTGCTGCAAAAGAACTATAGAGAAATTTTCTGAATTATCTTTGTAAAAAAATACTGTTATTTAGGAATCAAACATTACTCTGTAAATTTTTCGATACCTTGTAACATATTTTACCTTTCTCTCCATGTATGAACTGCTTTGATGTGGACGAAACTTGTTCTTTTTGAGCCGAAGGCGAAAAACACCTTCCCTTCTTTTCGTACACAACGAAGCATAAGACTGCTTCTTTTGTTTTTGCCGAAGCCTTGTCATTAAAGCCGAAGCAATTGTCTGTAAATGATATGATCATGATGATCCTATGAATGTCTAAATGAATGTATATGAATGCAATGTATGATGTGATGTAATGTGCAAATGAATGCCCAAACACACGCATGCAAAGCTACATCCATACCCCACATTCCCTTGGGAATGACTGAAAGTTCTTTGCCGTTTATTTTTCAGCTTCACCACTGACTATTCGGTGTAAGTTCTGCATTTCCTTAGGAACGTCTTTTGAACTTTTTCGCCTTCTATTTCGGCAGTATCACCGTTGACTTTTCGGTGTAAGTTCTGCATCCCTTTAGGAACATCTTTTGAACTTCTTCGCCTTATATTTCGGCGGTATTTGGCTCTGCATTCCCTTAGGAACGACTTTTGAGCAAAAAACTTATGCTACACTCCCTTGGGAACGGCTTTTTTGTAGCTTCGTCGTGCTCTGCATCCCCCTAGGGATGACTTTCGAGCTTCTCCCTATTTTTTTCTTTTTGCACTCGATGGTGCATGCTCATATTTTACATTTTACATGTTTTGGGGGATTTTGCTCTCGTAGAGCTGAATGATGAAAGAAAAAATTACAAGCTATGACCCCATTAAAAACCTTTCTCCCCCTTTGGAAAGGAAAAGGGTACCATAGGAAAAAATGAAAAAGATTATATCAAGCTACACATAATATCGTCGAAGCTCATCCGCATTCCAAGATCTAGGAATGTCGCTGCCGTCCATATCCTTCAGTCTGTAAGAACCAGGTCTTGACGAAGATACCACAAGAAAGGGTCCTTCCCACTTCAGCTGTAGCTCGCCTACTGTGTCTGGATTGGCCACCCTACGAAGCACCAAATGCCCTGGCTTAATATTTTTCAGGCGAACTTTTCTGTCACGCCATTTTATTGTTTCGGCTTGATATTTATTGATATTCTCCACAACCTGAAGTCTGGTCCCTTCTATAGTATATTTTGCCACAGAATAATCAGCTTCGTCCTCTGCCGAAGCTACTGTTCTGACTGACCCCGCTTTAGCTTCTTCTAGGGTTATAGCCTCGTCACCAAACAATAACTTGAACGGTGTAAAACCTGTTGACGTTGATATAGTTGTATTGTGGCTCCACACCACTTTAATCAACTCATCTGGCCACTTTCCTCTGGGTTGATTGAAGATTGACTTCATTATTCCCGTCATTATAATACCATTTGCTCTTTCGACAAGCCCGTTTGACTCCGGGTGCCTGACTGATGCAAAATGAATCTTTGTACCAATCTGGTGGCAGAAATCTTTGAAAGTTTCGGCATCAAACTGTGTTCCATTGTCCACAGTTATGGCCTTCGGCACGCCGAAGCGACAAACAATAATTTGCTAGAAGAATTTCTGGACTGTAACCAAAGTTATTGTAGCCAAAGGCTTTGCTTCAATCCACTTAGAAAAATATTCTACATTCACCATGACATATTTCAAATTGCCTTGCACTGGTGGAAGTGGACCTAACAAATCCAGGCCCCATCTTTGCAATGGCTAGGTTGGTTGTATTAATTGAGTTATCGACGAAGGTTGTTTTTGATCTCTTGCACATCATTGACAATTTTCGCACCTTTGGACCAGATCTGCTGCATCCGAAGCTGCCTTCACCCTATAAAATCCTTGTCTAAAAACTTTTCCCAGCAACAGCCTAGACCCAATATGAGATCCGCACAATCCTGCATGTATCTCCTTCATTAGCTCTATACCTTCGGTTCTGGATAAACACTTGAGAAGGGGAGAGCAAACTCCATGTTTGTATAATTCCCCTTCTATTATGACATACGGTCTTGTTCTTGCTTCCATTCTTTTATTATAAACTTTGTCATCCGAGAGGCAATTACCCTGGAGGAAAGATATGATTTCAGTCCTCCAATCTTCACAGTGTACTGGAGAAATGGCAAGAACCGCTCTCTCCATGAGTTCAATCGAAGGTGCCTTTATTGTTTCAAAAAATACTTCCGAAGGTAGAGGGAGCCCCTGAGCCACTGATTTGGCTAGCAGATTTGCATGCTCATTTTCGCCTCTTGGAATATTCTTGACAGAAAAACCTTCGAAAGAAGCTTCCAACCTTCGAACTGTATCCAGATATTTTTCAAGTTTCAGATCTCTTTCCTTGCTAATTTTATCCACATGACCAAAAATGACTTGAGAATCAGTTTTCAGAATGGCCCTTCTTATTCCCATTGCTCTTAACTTTCGAAGCCCCAACAGAAGTGCTTCGTATTTGGAAATATTATTTGTAAAACTAAAATCAAGTTTGGCTGCATAACATGTTCTGACTTTCGAAGGTGCTACTAGAACGACAGCTGCTCCTGAGCCGAAGGTTCCCCAAGAACCATCGCAGAACACTGTCCAAGCTTCGACATCTTTACTTATTTCTTCTTCCTGAGCCCCTGGCGTCCAATCAGCGATGAAGTCTGCTAACGCCTAGGACTGAATTGAAGATCTATGCACATAATCAATGGTGAATTCATTAAGCTCTGTAGCCCATTTTCTAATCCTTCCAGTAGCTTCTCTGTGCCTCATGATGTCCTTTAGAGGTTGTGACGAAGGAACAATTATGTGGTATGCTTGAAAATAATGCTGAAGCTTTCTAGAGGCCATTAACACAGCATATAATACCTTCTCCAATTTTGTGTAATTTTTCTTTGATGGACTTAAAACTTCAGAGACAAAGTATACTGGAACTTGCTTTTTAGCTTGGCCATCTAGCTTCTCCTGCACCAGCGCTGCACTCACTAAAGAATGCGAAGCTGCCACATATAAAAGCAATGGAGCCCCTGGCGCAGGTGGGGTTAACATTGTTAAATCAATCAAATATTGTTTTAACTCTTCAAAAGCTTTTTGTTGTGTCGAGCCCCACTGAAAGACTTCAGTTGACTTCAGTATTTCAAAAAATGGCAGATTTCATTCTGCTGATCTTGATATGAATCTGTTTAATGAAGCTAATCTTCCTGCTAGCCGTTGAGCTCCTTTCTTCGTACATGGTGGCTCCATCCGAAGGATAGCTTCGATCTTGCTTGTGTTAGCTTCAATTCCTTTCATTGATACCAAACAGCCAAGGAACTTGCCCTTTTTCACCATAAAAACACATTTTTCTGGCTTTAACTTCAGACCAGTTTGTCTGAAATTGGCAAATGTCTCTTGCAAGTCGGCAATGTGATTTTCTTGCTTCGTGCTTTTCACTATAATGTCGTCAACATAGGTCAATACATTTCTGCCTATTTGAGAATGAAGAACCTTGGCTGTCATTCTACTGAAACTTCCTCCAGCATTTTTAAGCCCCTCAGGCATTCAAAGATAGCAATATGTACCACTGGGGGTTATGAAGCTAGTTTTTGGCTCATCTTCCTTCTCCATCCAGATTTGGTGGTAGCCAGAGTAACAATCCAATAGACTCATAAGCTCTGAAGAAGCTGCTGCGTCTACTAGAGAATCTATTCTTGGCAATGGGACTTCATCCTTCGGACAAGCCTTGTTAAGATCTGTAAAATCAATACACATTCTCCATTTGCCATTGGCCTTTTTCACCATAACAGTATTGGCTAACCATTCTGGGTATTTTACCTCTTTGATGACACTAGCACTGAAAAGTCTTTTTACTTCATTTCGAGTGCCTTCGGCTTTGTCATCAGACATTTTCCGAAGCCTTTGCTTTCTTGGCCTGAAGGATGGGTCCACATTGAGTGAATGTTCAATGACATCTCTGTTGACACCACAGAGATCATTGGCTGACCAAGCAAAGACATCTTTGTTGTTGAATAAAAATCTTATAAAAGTTTTCTCTTGCTCTTCAGATAGCTGAGACCCTAGCAGTACCTTTTGCTCTGCTATGTCTTCACATAGAAGCATAGGCTTCGGCTGATCCGCCGAAGCAGCCTTCTCTCTTTTGTATTTGTATTGTTCACATGCTTCGGCTCCATCTATATTGTGAATTGCTTTTAAGTCTGTCCAATTTCCTTCGGCCTTTTTGGCAGCTTCTTGACTCCCATGAACAGGAATGGGCACTTGTTCCGAAGGTATCTTCATGCATAGATATGTTGGATGAAGTATTGCTTCAAATGCATTAAGTGTTCCACGACCAATGATTGCATTATAGGGGTACTCCATATCAACAATATCGAAGACAACCTGTTTTGTCCTTGTGTTATGAACAAAGCCGAAGGTAACTGGCATTGTAATTTTGCTAAGTGCTACAATCTGTCTTCCTCCAAAGCCACATAGAGGGTGTGTAGCATCATGAATGTTATCTTCTGGCTCTTGCATTTGTCTGAAGGCCTTAGCAAATATGATATCCGTTGCACTGCCTATATCAACTAGGACATTATGGACCAGAAAACCCTTGATGACACAAGATATGACCATAGCATCATTGTGAGGATAATCTATAAGTTGAAGGTCTTCCTGAGAAAAGGTAATTGGGATATGGGACCATTTTGATTTGATGAAGGGTCCCTGCACCCCAACATGTTGTACCCTTCTCTGTGCTTCCTTCTGCTTCTTGTTAACTGGTTCTGAACTTGAACCGCCCGTTATCGGAAGCACCAGCTTTGTAGCCAAAGGTACTTCAGCTTTATTGTTGAACGAAGCCATCAGCTCAACAGTGGAAGTGAGTTCACCGGAGGTGGGCGCCAATGTTGGGGACTTGCTCTCAAGTGCTATGAATTAAGAACAAGGCAACACAAAAAATGTTAAGAATTAATACCCTTCGTCCTTCAGAGCATTATTTCCCATAGGATATAATGATCTTCAGACGAAGGTGATGAAGAACATACCTTCATCATCACTGAGTATGTTAATGAAATAAGAAACATATGAAATATAAAAAATAACAGGGATAATCATATGACATTGTTAATATATATATATTTTATTATCATGGATAAACAGAAATAATATTGAATTACATTTGTACTTCGGATTAATAGAAAGTGAAAGTCCAAGCGTGACGCATGAGCTAGTACCAGTTAGTGTCTACTGTACGGGGGTAATGTTCATCTATTTATAGGCATAGGGCACAGCTTGTGTGGATTTACATTAAGGTCCTTCATATCTGGTTACAATCATAACACAAATTATCATGGGTCGATTGGTCTTTTCATCTTTAGGTCGGTGCATCCCTTCGTCTGAAAGCGTGCTACGAAGCTCCCCAGATGGTAGCTTCGGTGCTGCTTCTGTTTTGGTCTTCCGAAGATACTTCTTCTTATAGGACCTTCGGCAAAGAAGCAGACCCCCAACAACATGTTAGAGCGTGAACTCCTCCCTTCAGTTACCTTATGAAAAATGTAATTAAAGGAAGAAGGTGTAAGACAAGGACATGTAAATAGATCCAAAAATAAACGTTCAAGAATAAGACATGTTACTCTTTTACATTGCCTTAGCATTCGTAGCTTCTTCCTTTCTTATAAAAATATGATTGCAAATGTACCTCCGATCCAGCACAGAAAATGTCACATAGATTCTCCGAAGGTAGATACAGATGGGACTACATGGTTGCTGGAGAGAGGATTTATACATGGCACTATTCCTCTATTTATATGGGAAGGATACAAGTTCACGTGAAATTACATACATGTCCTTGAGATTTACAAATATGGTTTACAAACATCATAAGGGTGTAATCATATTTTCCTTCCGTCACTTTGATTAGAGCTTCGGCTTTAATATGCTTCATATCATGTCCATTCGCTTTTGATCCCATGTCTTTAACTGGTTCTTCTGAAAGTTCTTCGGGCGAGGGTACTTGTAATATTTAGATACATGCCAGAAAACAACTATTAACTTAGTGTTTCGAGGACCTTCGTGGGAAGAAGGCCCCCAACGGGGCTATTACCAATAGCCTTATTGTTTGGATTATCATAGTAAAAAAGGATTAGGCCCCTACAAAAAAAGAAGAAAAGAAGAAGAAACAAGGGGCTAAATCTCTGAATCTGTTGTTTCTCTTTGTGCTATGCTAATTGATCTTTCTTAGTGACTACCTTTGTTCCTAGGCTCACACCTCTAGAATTGTTTAGCCTAGGACCAACACAGTACCACCATTGAACGATTATTTAGCTTGCTTTTGTAACAAACGTGGTGCTAGGTATTCCTTGCTTGAGCCCACCTACAACTCCACATATTTCGACTACAGGTCGTGTTGCTGCGGCACCAATACACTTATTCCATGGTTGCAGACTTGTTGGTTGCCGACCCCTCCTATTGAGCAAGGTAAGAATTAGTAAGAGCTTGTGTGATAGGTTGAGAGTGAGCGCCTTGCAATAGCTACATCCTAATAGTTGTAGAGTTTTTATTTCTTCACTTGCTTTTTTCTCTTATTTCCTCTGTTTGTCTAACCATGACACAATTGGAGGATGATGATGCTTCTTGTAATATGCCACACTCTTCTCGCACTAAGGGCATCATACAACACTTTGAACGGGCGGTGAAGACACACACAGAAGGTCTTGATAATGACTTGTAGGTGACGAATGAAAAGATGGAGCAATTGGTGGCCACATAGATCGACACAAACACCAAATTTGCAAATGTGGAGGTGACAGTTCCTCGTATTGACAAGAGTCTTGCCGCACTCTTGAGGTGATTTGATGAGATGCATTCTAATACCAATGGTGAGTGTGATGAGGGCGCCGAAGATAACTGGGATGACTATGTCGATGATAGTAACCAAAATGACCAAGAAGCTCCTAATCGTCGGCAGCTATGTACTAACCATAGAGGTATGGGTGATTTTCGCTGACATGAGTCACATGGTAATGATGATGCTTTTAGTAAGGTTAAATTTAAGATACCTTCTTTTGATGGTAAATATGACCCTGATGATTACATTATTTGGGAGATTGCGGTTGATCAAAAGTTTGCATGTCATGAATTTATTATGAATGCACGAGTTAGGGCTGCTACTAATGAGTTTACTGAATTTGCTTCTGTTTGGTGGATAGAACATGGTAAGAAGAATCCTAATAACAAGCCACAAACTTGGGATGCGTTGAAACAGGTCATGTGGGCTAGATTAGTTCCTTCTTATTATGCACATGTTCTGTTAAACAAGTTGCAATAATTGAGACAGTGTGCTAAAAGTGTAGAAGAATATTATCAGGAATTACAAATGGGTATGTTGCATTGTAACATAGAGGAGGGTGAGGAACTTTCTATGGCTAGATTTTTGGGCGGGTTAAATAGGGAAATTCAGGACATCCTTGCTTATAAAGATTATGATAACATAACCTGTTTGTTTCATCTTGCTTGCAAAGCTGAAAGGGAAGTGCATGAATGACATGCTAGTGCAAGGTATAATGTTTCTATAGGAAAATCTGTACCATGGCAGAAGTGCACGACTATGTCTATGATCGGTCATACACCACCACCAACTCCCTCGCTGATTCGACCAACACCACCGCCTTTCTCCAGTGACAAACCACGTGCATCATCCACAAATTCAGCAACCTAATCTGCCTAGAAACCAATAGGTAGTGCCTCTTCAATAGCCTCTACGGGTAGAACAAGAGATGTTCAGTGTCATCAATGCAAGGACTATGGACACGTGCAGCGTGACTATCCTAATCTATGTGTTTTGGTGGTAAAAAACAATGGTGGGTATTCCTCTGCTAGTGTTTGGATGAAGCTACACTTGCTTTGCTTGCGGCTGACGATGCAGGCACTAAGGAACCATCCGAAGAACATATTGGTGTAGATGATGCTGAGCATTATGAGAGCCTCATTATGCACATGTGCTTAATGCACAAATAGAGAAGGCGGAGCAGAATGAACAACATATGTTGTTTCAAACAAAGTGTGTCATTAAGGAGCGTTCATGTCATTTGATCATTGATGGAGGTAGCTACGACAACTTGGCTAGCAGCAACATGGTGGAGAAGCTTGCACTTACGACCAAACCGCACCCACATCCATATCACATTCAATGGCTTAACAATAGTGGTAAGGTCAAGGTAACCAAGCTGGTACAAGTTGATTTTGATATTTGTTCATATCGTGATGTTGTTGACTGTCACGTTGTGCCTATGGATTCTTGTAATATTCTGCTAGGTAGACCATGGCAATTTGATACAGATTGTATGATTCATGGTAGATCAATTTAGTATTCTCTCATACACCATGATAAGAAAATTATTTTGCTTCCCATGTCCCCTAAGGCTATTGTGCGTGATGATGTTGCTAAAGCAACAAAAGCTAAAACTGAGAACAACAAGAATATTAAAGTTGTTGGTAATAACAAAGATGGGATAAAATTGAAAGGACATTGCTTGCTTGCGACTAATCTGATGTTAATGAATTATTTGCTTCCACTTCTGCTGCCTATGCTTTGGTATGCAAGGATGCTTTGATTTCAATTCAAGATATGCATCATACTTTGCCTCCTGTTGTTGCTAACATTTTGCAGGAGTATTCTGGTGTATTTCTAAGTGAGATACTAGCATTGTTGATTTTAAAGATGTGTTGCAGCATTGTAAATATGAGAAAGGATGGAAGAAATTCATCGCTAGTGATGTGTTTGTGTTTAGAGCTAACAAGCTATGCATTCCAGCTAGCTCCGTTTGTTTGTTGTTGTTAAAGGAAGCACATGGAGGTGGCTTGATGGGACATTTTGGAGCAAAGAAAATGGAGGACATACTTGATGGTCATTTCTTTTGGCCCAAGATGAGAAGAGATGTGGCAAGATTTGTTGCTCATTGCATGACATGTCAAAAGGCGAAGTCACGGTTAAATCCACACGGTTTCTATTTGCCTCTACCAGTTCCTAGTGCTCCTTAGGAAGATATTTCTATGGATTTTGTGTTGGGATTGCCTAGGACTAGGAAGGGACATGATAGTGTGTTTGTAGTTATTGATAGACTGTCTAAGATGGCACATTTCATACCATGTCATAAAACTGACGATGCTACTCATATTGATGATATGTTCTTTTGTGAAATTCTTCGCTTGCATGGTGTGCCCAACACAATCATTTCTTATCGTGATGCTAAGTTTCTTAGTCATTTTTGGAGGACTTTATGGGCAAAATTGGGGACTAAGCTTTTGTTTTCTACTACATGTCATCCCCAAACTGATGGTCAAAATGAATTTGTGAACTTTGTCTACTATGTTAAGGGATGTTCTAAAGAAGAGCATTAAGGTGTGGGAAGATTGTTTGCCTCATATTGAATTTGCTTATAATCGATCAATGCATTCTACTACAAAGATGTGCCCATTTCAGATTGTATATGATTTTCTGCCTCATGCTCCTATTGATTTAATGTCTTTACCATCTTTTGAAAAACTAAATTTTGATGCTACTAAATGTGATGAATTGATGTCAAAACTGCATGAAACTACTAAAGAAAACATAGAGCATATTGTTGGTCACTTGTTCTCAAATGCTATAGATCAAGAACAAGGCAACAAAATCGTTAATAGTTAAAGACCTTTGCCCTTCGAAGCATTATTTCCTTTCGGATATAATGATCATCGGACGAAGGTCATGAAGGACATACCTTCATCATTTTAACATAGGGACATGAATAATTACGAAGTAGAACATAGAGGAATAAAGATCATGATTATGAATCAGTAATATATTTATATCATTGTGAATATGAGTAAATATCAATAATATTCATATTACATTGTTACCTTCGGTTTGGCAGAAGGTAAGCGAGAATGGCGCAAGAGTGATCACAATCCAGTGTGAACAGTACGGGGGTACTGTTCATCTATTTATAGGCACAGGACGCAGCTCGGGTATAATTACATTCATGCCCTCGAACATTTGTTTATAAGTAATTAGAGCTAATAAGTTCTATCTAGTCCTTTTTCCTTCTTTGCTTGGTCTGGACCGAGGCAATTGACCTTCGGCATCTTGCGCTATCGCAAAAGCCTTGAGCTTTGTCTCGAAGAGTTAAACCGAGACTGAGGATGACTTCGGCAGGATTTTGTATCACCTTGTCGAAGGTGTTTTTGCCTTGAGGACCTTCGGCGAAGAAGAAGACCCCCAATAGTAGCTCCTTCACGGTGCTAGATCATTTTTTGTAATGAGCTCAATCCACGAAAAACATGAAGGCTTTGGAATGCCAAAGGTCCGAAAAACACCTTCCCTGAGCTCGTTGCCGAGAAACGATTAAAATATTCCGCGCCTCGGGCGGTCCACTGCTCAGCCAGTGTAGGCGGTATGGCGGTTTGCCTTCTTCCCCTGCAGCACTATATAAACAGACGGGTTGGTGAGTAGTTACCACAACATTCATTTCCATCGCACTGTTGTGCTGTTAAAAATTTTAACCACAACCGAAGCTTTCTGTATTGCATTTTCAAACGAGCGCTTCGTCACTTCAGATCAGCTTTGTCTTAAAAAGCATGAACACTGAAATGGCCAGAGTTTGATCCACTGTTAGGGTGTCTCGTGAGGGGGACGAGGCTGAAGCGACCGAAACAGCACCAATATCAGAAGTGATGAGACGATTGGGTCTTGTTGTGCTAGAGGAGGCTATGGCCGAAGGTACCTCCATTGCTGAAGCTGAAAAGATCATTGTTGAAGGAGGAAGTGAGAACGAAGGTGAAGAGGACAACACCATTCTGAGCCTAATGAAACCTAGCCATATTGAATTTGGTAAATCTACTGTGACGGTAGACGACATGGTTATGATGAAAAAATTGGGCTACTTTGGCGAAGCTGAGAGCAAGCTTGTCCGGTTTGCCGGGGAGGAGGTAGTTCCGCAGCCAAGGGAGGATGAAATTGTTGTTTTTAAGAGCTTCTTCAGGGCAGGGCTTCGATTCCCTCTTCATGAGATGATTGGAGAGGTTTTAAAGAATTTTGAGATATACTTTCATCAGTTGACATCCAATGCAATCGTTAGACTTAGTGTCTACATATGGGCTCTCCGAAGCCAGGGTATGAGTCCTAATGCCGAAGCTTTCTGCCAGGTGCACGAGCTGCACTATCAAACTAAGGCCAGAGCGGATGGTCTTCATAAATTTCAGCTACTACAACTGCGCATATCGGAAAGATACGAAGGCCCTGGTGACTGGCTATCGTACCAAGTGGCTGACTGGTTGGACAAGTGAATGGTTTTACATAAAAGCGGATGAGAAGAAAAGGGAGAAGCTAATGACTATGGTCATGAGTCCATTGAAACTAAGCTTCAGGATGACAAGGCCCTTGTGCCACATGCAACTTGGCTCCCCATGCCAGCTAGCCAAAGTAGAATTTAGAGTGGTAGCATCCGAAATTAGCACTAGAGATCTAGTACAAGAGTTCCTGGCAAATAGAATATTTCCAACCTCTAGTGGCTGGGGAATGCCTAAGAAAAAGGAGGGGGCAAAAAGTACAAACTTGTTCGGCTCCCTTACCGATCTAAATTTGAGAAGCAATTCAAGAAGCCATGCAAAGAGTGGCTAGAAATGATCGAAACAATGTGCAACGAAATCCTTGGCAACTACACCAAAAAGGAAGACCAACTAATGACTGCCGCCTTCGGCACCTGGCCGAAACGAAGGCTGAGTCGGGTAATGGACGCTTTAAACTTCGAATACCCGGATTACGAGAGGCTTGGCAAAGGGGCCAAAGCGGTAAAAAGGAAAAAGGATTGTCAGCATTCTGAGTAGGCAAGCTGCTCGGCTAATGAAGGAGGATGAAAAAGTTTAGAAGAAATCAAAAATAGCTCCTGAACCGAAGGTGACAATTTCTAAAAAGTGGAAGCTTGACACAACACCCTCTTCTGAGCCAAAGGTAGATGAGACAGGAGAAGAAGCTCCTCTGATGCCCTCTACTACCGAAACAGCCAAAATCCTGAAGGTAATGACTGAATCCCCACCCTTCAAGCTACTAAGTCCTCTAGGATCAGAACTGACAAAATTTTTACAGAGGAAGAAACAGCCTTCGGCTACAGAGGAGAAAGTTAAAGAACAAAAGAAGCAACGAATTGTAAATGTGATGGAAGCAATTAAACAAACACCACCCTCAGCTTCGGTGACCAAAGTAGCGATTCCTGCGGATGCCGAAGCTGAAGATGCTGATCAAGCTAGAATGACAACATTAGAAATTGATAAGCTTGTGGCAGATATATTTGAAGATATGATCGCGGAGACAAATGAAGCTCCAGAAGAAACCATGGCCACAGTGCCTGACAAAGGAAAAGAAATTGTTAAAACTCCTTCGGATGAAGGGGATTTTGACCTTCGGCACCTGGGCGGTCAGGAGATGTCCGAGGAAGACAAGGAAGAGCTGAAAGAATATGTAGTATCTTGTGGTTACTAGCCAGGATCTTTGCTCTTCGGCAGGGTTGATGAAGAAATTTTAGGATGTATACGCGACCGCGCCGGGGCGAAGATAATCGACACTCTATCTAAGAGTGTCGGATTTCCGAAGCTGGAGGCAAACATCAGCGGTTACCGACGGCTACACATTGTCGGTAGCCTATTTTATTCCAATTTTAAGGTGAGATCTTTGTCTATTTTTGTTACCTTCATGATAGATTGAGTGTTCTAACTTTAACTTGTTTGCAAAGCATGCTGCTAAGCAAAGCGCTGAGAATGCAGCAGGATAGTGAGGATAGGAAACACGAAGTTATAGTTAAAGGATTGGAGGAAAACATAAAGGAACTTGAAACTTCTCTAGAAGAGAAAACTATCCTGCTGCAAACAGTCAAAAATTCCCTCGCAGAATCACGATCCCAAAATACCAAGTTAAGCGAGGAACTGAACGAAGCTCGATCGATCTTGGATGAGAGTTCATGGCGCTTCGACCAAGAGATGAAGGAACTTAAAACAAGGGTCGAAGCCAAAACTGAGAAGAATACGAATCTGTACGAGTCTATTAAGGACCTTCGGAACAAGTGTGTAGATTTTGCGACTCGGTGTGCTGACCGTCTTAAGGGGATATTCAACTCAGTTGGAGCTGCTTCTGAAAAGTTTGCCCCTTTGGCCGAAGATATCCCAGAGCCTTTATTCATATTGAAAACGAAGTTGAAGCCCTCGACGAAGTTATAAGCGGGCACAGAGATTTCTGTGCCCTGTTAGCTTCTCGAGGCACAGCTGCTGCTTTTATGAAGGCTGGATGCACTCACGCCAAGACGGTCAACAAACCAACTTTCAATCTTTCGACGTCAGATATAGTTGATATCCCCGCCAAAGCCCGAAGTATAGGTAACAGATTTATTACACAAATTTGGGCTAAGGGCGGGCGTGAGTTGGCTGGGGATGAAGCTAGGAAACTACTCAATTCAATATGAATCTTTTACCTTGGTTTTCTTTTATTAAATTTCCGATTACCTTATACCTTCATCTATTTGCAGGAAGGTGGCGCCGAAGGTTGCTTAGCCAAAGCTTGTTCCGAAGGCCTAAAGACTCTTAGGACTTTCTTTTGTATCTGTCTATAGAAAACTTAGGGTCTCTTTGCATTACTTGGCAAGGAATTGTAAATGTTAGTTGAACAAAATATTGTACAAATTTGTGAATATCTTTTAATATAATTTTACCTTTTTGCTCCTGTATGAATTGCTTTGATATGGACGAAACCAACACTTGCAATTTTTGAGCCGAAGGCGAAAAACACCTTCCCTTATTTTCGTTCACATCGAAGCATTTTTTATCAAAGACGAATCACCTTCGTACGCCATGAAGTTCTATCTGAGATGAAGCATCTCCATTTTCAACGAAGCATTTTTTTAGCGAAGACAGACAACTTATGTCTTTTCCTATTAGTACTTTATGTCATGATGATGATGATGATCCTACGAATGGCTAATGAATGCTTGTATGAATGCAATAAATGATGTAATGAGCTATGCAAATGCATGCCAAAAACACACCCAGACTCTGCATCCTCTTAGGAACGACTTTGGAGTCCCTTCACCTTTTACTTAGGTGGTATTTCAGCTCTGCATCTCCTTAGGAACGACTTTTGAGCCAAGCTCTGCATCCCCTTAGGAACGGCTTTTGAGCTTCTTCACCTTTTACTTAGGTGGCATTCAAGCTCTGCATCCCCTTAGGAGCGACTTTTGAGCTTCCTCACCTTTTACTTAGGTGGCATCTTAGCTCTGCATTCCCTTAGGAATGACTTTTGAGCTTCGGAACTTACTCTGCATCCCTTAGGAACGACTTTGTAGCTTCTTCACCTTTAAGGTGATATTTTAGCTCTACATCCCCTTAGGGATGACTTTGAGCTTCTCCCTGTCCCTTTTTGCACTCGTAGGTGCGAATCTGGATGTTACAATTTACATATGGGGGAATTTTGCCTTTATATTGCATAGGCCTAAACAAAGAATGAAAATTACAACTTTTGGCCCCGTTAAAAACCTTTCTCCCCACTTGAAAGGAAAAGGGTGCCATAGGGAAATAATAAGAAAATTACATTGTTTACACATAATATCTTCGAAGCTCATATGCATTCCAAGATCTTGGAATGTCATTCCCATCCATGTCTTTCAACCTATAAGAGCCAGGACTTGACAAAGATACAACCAGAAAGGGTCCTTTCCATTTAAGCTGAAGCTTCCCCACTATATCAGGGTTGGCCACCCTTCGAAGCACCAAATGACCTAGCTTGATATTTTTCAATCTTACTTTTTTGTCATGCCATTTGACTATTTCAGCCAGATATTTATTAATGTGTTCTATGCCTTGAAGCCTGGTCCCTTCTATGGTATCCTTTGTTACTTGGCAGTCGCCTTCGTCCTCTATCGAAGCTAAAGTTCTTATTGAACCCGTTCTTGCTTCTTCCGGTGTAGTTGCTTCATCATCGAACAGAAGTTTGAACGGAGTAAATCCCGTCGACCTTGATACAACAGTGTTGTGGTTCCAGACTACTTTTATTAATTCATCTGGCCACTTTCCCTTAGGCTGATTGAAGATTGACTTCATTATTCCTATTATTATAATTCCATTTGCCCTTTCTACCAATCCATTTGACTCTGGATGCCTCACTGATGCAAAGTGTATTTTTGTACCAATTTGGTTACAAAAGGCTTTGAAAGTCTCGGCATCGAACTGAGTCCATTATCAACGGTGATAGCCTTCGGCACGCCGAAGCGACAAACGATGTTTTGCCAGAAGAATTTTTGTACTGTGGCCGAAGTTATTGTAGCCAAAGGCTTTGCTTCCATCCACTTAGAGAAATATTCCATCACCACCACAACATATTTTAAGCTACCCTGTGCCGGTGGGAGTGGTCCTAACAGATCCAAACCCCATCTTTGCAGTGACCAATTTGGTTGTATTAGTTGAGTCAAAGACGAAGGTTGCTTCTGATCTCTGGCGCATCTTTAGCAATTTTCACATTTCTATACTAATTCTGCTGCATCCGAAGCTACCTTCGGCCAGTAGAAACCTTGTCTAAAAGCCTTCCCCATCAGAGGCCTAGACCCAATGTGGGCCCCACATAGTCCTGCATGTATCTCCTTCATTAGTTCTTGTCCTTCGGTTCTGGATAAACACTTGAGCAATGGAGAGCAAACTCCATGCTTATATAACTCCCTTTCTATTATTACATATGGTCTTGTCCTTGCCTCCATTCTTTTATTATAACCTTCATCGTCCGAAAGACAGTTGCCCTGGAGGAAAGATACAATCTCAGTCCTCCAATCTTTACTATGTACCGGTGAAATTGTGAGCACCGCTCTTTCCATGAGCTCAACTGAAGGTGTTTATTGTTTCAAAAAACACCTCCGAAGGTAGCGGAAGCCCATGTGCCGTTGATTTGGCCAATAAGTCTGCATGCTCATTTTCTCCTCTTGGGATGTTCTTTACAGAGAAACCTTCAAAAGAGGTTTCCAACCTTCGGACTGCATCTAGATATTTTTCAAGCTTCAGATCTCTTGCCTTGTTACTTTTGTCCACATGACCCGATATGACTTGTGAATCAGTCTTGAGAACCGCCCTTCTTATTCCCATTGCCTTAAGTTTCCGAAGCCCCAAGAGGAGGGCTTCGTACTCAACAATATTATTTGTGCAACTGAAATCCAATTTTATTGCATAACAAGTTTTAACTTTGGATGGTGCTACTAGGATAGCAGCTGCCCCTGCACCGAAGGTTCCCTAGGACCCATCACAAAATACAGTCCAAGCTTCGACATCATTTATTCTTTCTTCATCCTGAGCCCCTGGCGTCCAATCGGCAATAAAGTCTGCTAAAGCCTGAGATTGAATCGAAGACCTGTGCACATAATCAATGGTGAATTCATTGAGTTCTGCGGCCCATTTTTTGTCCCTTCCTGTGGCTTCTCTATTCCTCATTATGTCCTTCAGGGGTTGTGATGAAGGCACTATTATATGATATGCTTGGAAGTAGTGTCGAAGCTTTCTAGAGGCCATCAATACAGCATACAGTACCTTCTTCAATTCTGTGTAATTCTTCTTTGATGGGCTGAGTACTTTGGAGACAAAGTATATCGATGCTTGTTTTTTATCTGGCCATCTTGTTTCTCTTGTACAAGTGCCGCACTGACCGCAGCATGAGAAGTAGCCACATATAGAAGCAATGGGGTTCCTAATGAAGGTGGAGTTAAAGTTGTTAGATCTATCAAATACTGCTCTCTTCGAATGCTTTTTGTTGGGCTGGACCCCATTAGAAGACTTTGGCTGATTTCAATATTTCAAAGGAAGGCAGATGTAACACCCCTGGTGTTACGATAACTAAAACCTTGTCATGTCATCATCTGCACTTGCATTAACTGCTTAATACACCTAGAATGCATTCACTAGGTCAAAAAATTTCACTGAATGTGGTGTTTTGTATTAGAGTATAGGGCCCAGATTAAGAACTTTGCTTAAGACATGGCAAGAGAAGTCATCTCTTGAGAAATTAGTAAGCTGGCTTAGAATTTAAAGTATTAAAGGCAAGTCCTAGAGTCTATAGCAACCTTGTTTTCAAAGTTAGATCAAGTGGAAGAAATACTTGGGCCGAAGGATTGACCTCAAAACCCTAAGTGAGATTTGAAAACCTTCCTTGTGATTTGTTGATAAGCAAAGCAACTCCTAAACCAAGGACACTTTGGACATGAGTTTCATGTACTAGAGTTGGATTGAGATTAAGGAGTCACTTGTCTTTTAGGAGTATGAATTGAGTTGGTAAATCACTAGATGAGAAGGAGTCACATTTGAAACCCTAAACTAGCCCAAAAGTGGAATTTAAAATCTAGAAAGGACTGGGTAAAAGTTCTATACTAAAGTTGTAGAGCTTGGAAAAGTGAATAACTTTCTTATTTGGAGATTCCCAAGTTGTGTGGAAGGATTTGGAGTTAAGTATAAAAATTCAGTTTTGAGTTTAGATTGGAATTTCTGAAATTTATATCATCTAGTCAACTTGGATCTTTATAGCTTTTGACCTATAAACATTTTGAAGGTGGTCATTGTAACAAAGTTATAGAGCTAAATGAGGAGTATAAGTTTGGTTCAGTCACGTAGCTCTAAAGCTATTTGGAACCTAGAGAAATGTTGGTCTAAAGTAGGGCTATCAGAAATTGTGGGTTTCAGACTTAGTGTTATATCTGAATCTGAAATCTTTATGTTTTGGAGCAACTTTGGAATCTGTTTGGGGCTAATCCATATAGTTATGGGCTAAGAGTGCTATATAAAGATGGAAGCCCATGTATCGGTGTGTAAGTTTGGTTAAAGATCACACCCCTAAAGTTGCATGGAACTTGGAGTAAAACTGGTCTAAAATAGAGCTGTCAGCGATTATCAAATTCAGACTTGGGAGTAAATTCAGATTCTGAATTTCTGTGTTTGATGCAAACTTTGGGCTATTGGAGTTTGGAATCCAAGAGGTTTTGGTTATTGATCACTATACCAAACTTGTAGAGGAACTATAGGAGTATAAACTTTATTAAGCAATTGTCTCCTAGAAACATTTGGAACCCAGGAAAAAGAGTGGTTTAAAGTGGTGCTGCTGTGTTTCTGAATTTTCAGATTGGAAACAGTAACTGAATTTCAGTGTGGATAGCAGTTTTGGAGCTGGTTTGTGGCTGCTCTGTAATGTTTTGTGCTGGGGTGTTTATAGAGAAGTTGAAGCCTATATGATAGTGAACAATCTACTAAAGTGTCTTTGACTTGATTCCACACAGAAAATGGAGAAAAACTTGTTCAAAGTTGGACTATTTGTGGCTAAAACTGAATTGAATTTAGTTACTGAAAACTGAATTTCAGTGAAAGTTGCTGTTTTTGGAGCCCATTTGTGCCTAATCCATGAGGTTTTAGGCTATAGAGTATATAGAGGAATTCAAGACCACCTAATGGTGAACAACTTTATTGAAGGATGATGGACATGATCCCACATAAAAAGTGAAGTAACAACTGCTCAAAGGTTGGATTGTCAGGTGGCTAGTGACTTAGTCTATTCAGAATTTAAAGTCTGAAATCAGCGCGTGATGCAATGTTTAGAGCCCTATTGCGACCAACTCTTTTGGTTTTGGACTATGAACTATGTGGAAGACTTGGAGTCCATAGTACAGAGAATAAGTTTTATCAAGAGGGTTGGCCTTGGTTCTACAAAAAAATGGGAGTAAAACACCTCAAAATTTCCTCTATCAAACTGAGTGGTGTGCTGTTTCAGACCTCTGAAACTGAATTTTTAGTGTTTTTACTAAATTTTGGATCACCACAACTTTTGTTCTATATGATTTCAGCCATGAGTTTCTATGCAAAACAGGTAGAGATATCCATGGAGAATAACTTTTGTGAAGGAATAGTGGTCCGTTACTAAAAGAAATTGGGTGATCAATGCAGTTAAACAAGTAAATGTGCAAGGGGGCACTGTTGGCTGATTCAGTCAATTCAGAGGACTAAAACTGTGTTTCAGTGATGTGTGGACAACTTTAGAGCCACATAACTTGTGATCTACATATTTTGGGTCCTGGATTTTTATAGTAAACCTGAAGAGCCATGGATGGGGAACAAATTTGTTCAGGAATGCTTGAGCTATCCTTGTTTGGAATAGAGAGAAAAAGGTGTTCGAACTATGTCTATCAGGCATGGAAATGCAAACATGAATCAGTCACTGTGGATTTGGTTCAGTATTTTTCTCCTGACTTTGGAGCTGTTTAGTTTCTGATTTAAGGATTATAAGGCTTAAGTCTGTATGGAAGACTGATAGTGGGTTAGCTGGTGAACAAGGTTCCTTAAGGTCGGTTCCGCTGTTGTTGCTTGGAGCTGGGAAAAATAAAGGGGTGAAGCTGTGAACTCAGTCAAACAGCAGCAGTTCAGTGTACTCCAAAAATATCTGAAGGAGTTCTTTTTATCCCTGCTGGCTGCACTAGCGTGTAGAAATGAAGATAAGGTTGTAGTGAATAATTAAAGGTCCTAGAGGTCTCACTCCCCACTAAAATATCCAATTTGGACTACATGGGGGGCAGTGGGCAGTAGAAATCTTATCTATTTTGTCTACTACCTATAGATTTGAACAAAGTGATATTTATGTGTGGGAGTTGAGCCAATGAGGTGTAGTGCTTGTATGCCATGTTTTTGAACCTTTTGTGTGCTTGCACTCTAGGAATCCTCCTTCATCAAGCATGGATGAGCTCCACTGCACCTGCCCCTATATATTCATTGCCTTGGGCTGTACTCAGTTTAGCTTCCCTCCCCTACCCTCATGCTCTAGCCAAAGTTGCAGCTGATATGTGGTAGTTCATGTATCCATGCTGATAGTAGCTCTTCTCCTCAGCCACCAGTGCAGTTTACCCTTGTTCATCACATCCAACACCCCAGAGTGGTGACCACAACAGCCGACCCTTCACCTCACCATGGCCAAGGATTTTTGAAGGTTTTCTCAATCATGTGGCGTTTGTTCCGTGCTCATCTAAGGTCAGTGGTGCTCACCAAGTTAGTTTTCTTAACTCTACTGCTTTGTATTGCTCTGAACGTGGTCATGCCAGGGCACCGTGGTCTGGCGCCGCGGACGGTCCTGTCGTCGACCTATCAGCTGGCGCTTTCCCTGAGCAACTTCGCGCAAGCACCGGGATGTAGGAAGATCCGCGGTGCTCTATGTGCTTCTAGTTGGAGCTCTACTGTGCTGTTGTCCTAGGATCGAGTTTATCGTGTCGGATCTCACTGGCGTCATGGTTAGAGCCTGTGGGTGCCTGACATGGGTGTTGAAGGGTTGTGCCCGGGTTGTGTTGGCCGCGGACATGTCTCAGTAGTAGTTGGGGGACACCGAAGAGCTGCGCCGACGTGGTCGTAGGTGCCAGGTCGCCGGAGTAGCGCGACAGGCATCTGGTTCGAGTTCTTCTGAAATTGGTTGTGAAGCCAGGTTGGATGTGTTAGACAAAGATCTCTCTAAGTGAAGTTGGTTGTAGGATTTTTAGAGCTGTCAGTAAATATTAAGTGAATTAAGGGTGCTCTTAAAGGACTATTAGAATTTTAGAAATAAGAATTGAGCACCAAAAATCATGGAAATTTTTGGAGAAACTTGTTATCAGAAGCTGATCACTTGGTAAAAGTTTGGGGCTGTTTGGAAGCTTTTTGCTCTAGAAACCTTGTAAGCCCCAAAATAGAGTGGTTAATCCCTAATCAAGTGTGGGTTAGTGCTTTGGAAAGGAGATAAGTTTACCTAGGGAAGAGATGAAGTTGCTTAAGAAGTTTTAAGCTTTTGGATAAGATATAAGTTGGATTAATTCCCTGTTTTACCTAAGTGAATTCAAATTGATCACTTTAATCGAGCGTTAAGAAATATGTCTATTCTTGTAATGTGCTTTAGTTGTTGTGTTTCTGTTCCCCACCTCTCTTTATGAGAGTTTGCATTTCATACCATTACATAAGCATTCATAAATTTGTAATTGACTTGTAGAACACCTAGAAGAAGTGGTGTTTGAAGGAGGAGTCTACTCCAGTATCTGCTGATCAAGTGGAGGAGCCATCTAACTAACTAGTTGATAGTGGGATCTGAAGCCTCTTCTCTGCAACAAAGGCAAGCCCCGGTGCATTTGCCCCTTTCCTTGTATTTTTAAAAGACTTTTACACACTTTAAGTCTAGTGAAATGTGCATTAAGTTTATAGGAATTGCTTGGAAACTACTTGGTGCATTGACTACCTTGATATCCATTCCTTTATAGATATTTCTGATGAAGTATCAAAATATGATTTACAAAAATGCTTAGCCCTGCTTAGATCTTGTGGATAGAGGTTGTCTTTTGCAATCATGCCTAGCTCAGGGGTTATCCTGAGGAAGGATGGCTTCTACCTGCAAAAATATTTTCATTGGGAGCATGGTGGGATCTTACTGCAAAATTCCCTATAATGCTCTGTTCATCCTTAGGAACACAAAATAATCCTGAGGGTGGAAGTACTTAACTCGAGACTTGGGCTAGGAACAGGTGATGCTCCACCCAGGTTAATTAAGGATTGGATGCGTATGTAGGCCTGTAAGATCAAGGACTATCTTAACTGGCCACATGCCCTAGATATGGGATAGGGTAAACTTGAACCCGGCTATTCCATACGTGAAAAGACAACCGCGCACTGGGCGTGCGAGATGGTGGGAGTAGCGTGTACCCTCCTGGCTAGAGGCTTGACAAAGGAGTATTGTGCTCCCGGGTAGCGCGGACCGGTTCACGTTGTGGAGGATCTGTGGGAACGGTTGACATATGTAAGGGTTAAGTGCTATATATGTCGTGTGGTTAGAGATCCTCAGCTGAGTAAATCGATTCGGATTGCTGTTATATCCTCGGACAGTGGAGACTTGATCTCTGACCTGCAACCTAAGTCAGGATGTAAACATTATGAATAAAAATGATATTGTATTGATGGGATGGTGAAATTAGACTAGATGCAACCAAAATCTATTAATATTTAAGATGGCGTTAAAATATTGAAAGTAAGGACTCACTTTAATAAGCTATTTCCGCAAAAGTATCTAAGTTGATTCTTGCTAAAGCCTTTTCCTTGATTCCTATTTAACCAACATATCCTTGAGAGTCGTTTTTCCTTAGTCGTGTAAGACTTGCGAAAGTACACTCCGTACTCAGGGTTTTCGAACCCATGTTGTTGTAGGTGATGAGGAGTACTCTATGTGTTCGTGAGGCTGGAGGGCGCTTCCAGTTTTGGAGGAGGATTAGTTAGGCTTGTGTATAAGCTTTGGAAGGTTTCTACCTTCCTGCTTTTGTAATAAGTTATGCACTTTGAGTATATCAGGACTTGTAATAAATGTAACTCTTCCTATGTAATAAACCTCAGTTTTAGAAATGAAAAGAATGTTTTATAAAGTCTTCCACTCTTATCTCCAAAGTGTGTGTGTATCGAATGTGATTACTGTAATATGCATGTATGGTGGGAGATCCTTGGGATGATGAGTTCAAGTTGTTGAACTCGTGATAGCCTTGTTAAGTTACCTAGTACACGTGCATAGTCATCTGAGACCATCAAGGCAAAGATTGGTGCTCGTGGGCCCAATAACTTGGGAGGGCTGCCACAGATTGGTATCGGAGCGATCCCCCATTATCATGGATATTAAAGTAATCCTTTGATAGACTTCAAAAGGATTTTGAGTCCAAATTATTTTGAAAAAAACTTAAGAATATGATCAAATCCTGATAGTCGAAGTGCAAATAGTATATAGTTAAGATAAGAACTATAAGGTGGCTTAGTTTAGGATGCTAACCACTAACCCACAACTATAATGCAGTTTTCTGCAGGTACACTAACTAAAACCCTAGGAAAGTGCGACTAGTATTCAATGACGGAGTGTAGGTATGTCACCGCCATAGAGCATGAAAGCCACTATATGTTGGCAAGAATTGTGAGGACGAATAGGTCGAGCATGCATCATGACATACAATTTTAAGTTAAACCCCCTGTGTAGCTATTATAGTATGTGTTTCATCGACCATATTCATGCTACCTATCTTTGCTTTTCTATACTACCTTTTCCTATTCGTGAAGCCTTGAAACTCAGTTCATTTGGTGGACCTGTAGTTGTAAGGTACACTTACCAAAGAGTTTGTCAACAGTGCACAACATGTTCCATGTGTCCCAGTTAAAGAAATGTCTTCGAGTCCCCGAGCATATCATTGAGATTTTAGGTGTTAACCTTGAACTAGATTTAACCCACTGGGAATGTTCCGTAAAGGTTTTGGATTAAAAGGAATGGGTCACTCGAAGATGAGTTATCGAGTTTTACAAAATATAGTGGAACCAACACACGGAAGAGGAAGCCATTTGTGTTTCGAAGAAACATTTCGAAAGACATTTCCCTGAGTTTCGAGTTCCTTGTAAGTCCTAAGTTTTGTGTAGTTGTTCCTGACATGAACCAATAGGGGTACACCCCTGTCTTATAGGTGTAATGGGGAAAGAAACTGGTGACGCATTTCCTTTTACATTACCTAGACTAGAGTTTTAAATCTCGGGACGAGATTTCTTTTTAGGGGGGAAGACTGTAACACCCCTGGTGTTACGATAACTAAAACCTTGTCATGTCATCATCTGCACTTGCATTAACAGCTTGATACCTAGAATGCATTCACTAGGTCATAAATTTTCACTGAATGTGGTGTTGTGTATTAGAGTACAGGGCCCAGATTAAGAACTTTGCTTAAGACATGGCAAGAGAAGTTGTCTCTTGAGCAAGTAGTAAGCTGGCTTAGAATTTAAAGTATTAAAGGCAAGTCCTAGAGTCTATAGCAACCTTGTTTTCAAAGTTAGATCAAGTGGAAGAAATACTTGGGCCGAAAGATTGACCTCAAAACCCTAAGTGAGATTTGAAAACCTTCCTTGTGATTTGTGGATAAGCAAAGCAACTCCTAAACCAAGGACACTTTGGACATGAGTTTCATGTACTAGAGTTGGATTGAGATTAAGGAGTCACTTGTCTTTTAGGAGTATGAATTGAGTTGGTAAATCACTAGATGAGAAGGAGTCACATTTGAAACCCTAAACTAGCCCAAAAGTGGAATTTAAAATCTAGAAAGGGCTGGGTAAAAGTTCATATACTAAAGTTGTAGAGCTTGGAAAAGTGAATAACTTTCTTATTTGGAGATTCTCAAGTTGTGTGGAAGGATTTGGAGTCAAGTATAAAAATTCAGTTTTGAGTTTAGATTGGAATTTCTGAAATTTATATCATCTAGTCAACTTGGATCTTTATAGCTTTTGACCTATAAACATTTTGAAGGTGGTCATTGTAACAAAGTTATAGAGCTAAATGAGGAGTATAAGTTTGGTTCAATCACGTAGCTCTAAAGCTATTTGGAACCTAGAGAAAAGTTGGTCTAAAGTAGGGCTATCAGAAATTGTGGGTTTCAGACTTAGTGTTATATCTGAATCTGAAATCTTTATGTTTTGGAGCAACTTTGGAATCTGTTTGGGGCTAATCCATATAGTTATGGGCTAAGAGTGCTATATAAAGATGGAAGCCCATGTATCGTTGTGTAAGTTTGGTTAAAGATCACACCCCTAAAGTTGCATGGAACTTGGAGTAAAACTGGTCTAAAATAGAGCTGTCAGCGATTGTCAAATTCAGACTTGGGAGTAAATTCAGATTCTGAATTTCTGTGTTTGATGCAAACTTTGGGCTATTGGAGTTTGGAATCCAAGAGGTTTTGGTTATTGATCACTATACCAAACTTGTAGAGGAACTATAGGAGTATAAACTTTATTAAGCAATTGTCTCCTAGAAACATTTGGAACCCAGGAAAAAGAGTGGTTTAAAGTGGTGCTGCTGTGTTTCTGAATTTTCAGATTGGAAACAGTAACTGAATTTCAGTGTGGATAGCAGTTTTGGAGCTGGTTTGTGGCTGCTCTGTAATGTTTTGTGCTGGGGTGTTTATAGAGAAGTTGAAGCCTATATGATAGTGAACAATCTACTAAAGTGTCTTTGACTTGATTCCACACAGAAAATGGAGAAAAACTTGTTCAAAGTTGGACTATTTGTGGCTAAAACTGAATTGAATTCAGTTACTGAAAACTGAATTTTAGTGAAAGTTGCAGTTTTTGGAGCCCATTTGTGCCTAATCCATGAGGTTTTAGGCTGTAGAGTATATAGAGGAATTCAAGAACACCTAATGGTGAACAACTTTATTGAAGGATGATGGACATGATCCCACATAAAAAGTGAAGTAACAGCTGCTCAAATGTTGGACTGTCAGGTGGCTAGTGACTTAGTCTATTCAGAATTTAAAGTCTGAAATCAGCGTGTGATGCAATGTTTAGAGCCCTATTGCGACCAACTGTCACACCCGGTTTTTAGAAGGCAAACCGAATGCGAACCATGTACGTGCCAGGATCAGTTATTCACGTACACAGCAGTTACATAACATGGACATCATCACACAGTGCTCAAATAGTATTAAAAAGGGGAAATAATAGTCGATTACATCATACGTCTGAGACGTCCATATAGTTCTTACAATAAATCAAAGTGCGGAAAAGAAACGTAGATAACGCGGCCTTCACAGGCAGCCGACTGGGGGTTGCCGCTAACCCACGCCTAGAACTCGTCGTAGTCTTGGAACTCCTGGAAGTCTCCTTCCACAGCTTCATCTTCTCCTGAGCAGTGGTTGCAATGCTGACAACCTGGGGGGGGTTTGGTGTGTAGAGCAAGGGTGAGTACACATCAACATACTCAGCAAGCATCCCGTTTGGCTGTAGTGGACTAGCTTTATGTGGGGATAAGTCAAGCAGTTGCTTTTAGTTGGTCAGGTTATTACTTACTAGTAGAAAGCCAGGTTTTAACATTAACCCAAGTTGTTAGCCCAGAGTATCCTTTCCAAACGGAAAGAATACCACTTACCAATACCATAATCAAAATCAGAACCATCAATCTCATTGCCACCTGTACCAAAGCATCACTGATCAAGTATCACTAATCTCTGGAGCTCCCTTGGCCGCTCATAACCGTGAGCATGGCTGATATATCAGTTTCATAACACTCTGCAGAGGTTGCGCACTTTACCCACAAGCCGTGATTCCCACTTGCCTCGGGCTGATCAAACCCTTAAACACTACCAAGGTGAATGGGCAGGGTCTCACTACGTAGCCTTTACAAAGATTCCCCGAGGCTGTAGCCGCCCGTTAGGTTTCCTAAATGTACCGCACTCCTCCCCAAGGGACAAATCAACCTTGGCAGAGCGAGCCGCATACACCGAGCCCCATTGACGGCACAACGGCTAAGCGGACTACACCCCAGTTCCTCTAATTATTCAGCTAAGGGCGTCCCATTCCACCCTCATGGTTGCACTGTTTTCCCGGGCGGTCATCCATTGAACAGGTCCTTACGGAGAGGCACTCGAGAAACCGCTCGAGTCCCCTTAAATGCCACAAGTATGATCATAAATAAAAGGGGAAAACAGCGTATCATAGATAATCACATCATGTTCATTGATTAGAGTTGAGCAATAGCATCAGACTAAGCAGTAATAATCCGACCCAAATAGGTAAACAAGGACATGGATAACAAAAGCTAGTCAATCCTTAGGTATAAATGTGTAATGCGGGAGGTGAATTAAAGAATGAATAGGACAGAGATAGGTCAAAGGACACTTGCCTCCACCAACCGACTGCTGCTCAGGGGCTTCTCCTGCGAATTCCTCGGGCTCTTCGACCGGATCGTTCTCTATGCGAGCGCAAACATACATACATCCACATATTTAATACAAAAGAACAGTACACCATACAAGGGAACAGGTAAAACGAATATGCATCAGGTATGACATTTGACATCGCATTTGTTATGGTTAGAAAGAAATGGGAAAGGTCTCGCAGGGGTTAAATCTTATGCACTAATAATCAACTACAGTTGGTTCTGAGCAAAAGAATTCTGTTATATACATATGTACAAATGGAAACCTAATCATTTTTAGTTGATCAACATCGCACGGGTTAAACAGTTAACTACGCGAATCAATAGCATAACAGAATTTTAAATTAAACTTCCTATTTTCCATAGCATGAACAATGATCAATCTACTTAAAATACAGTAATTATGATCACAGAAAGTAAATAAAATAAAATAAAAAAAATTAAAAAAAAAACAGAGGGGGGGCGGTTGAACCGGCCCTAGGGGCGGTTGAACCGGCCCGGGGGCAGGCGGCCGAGCTGGGGCGGCCGAGCGCGGGGGGCGGCCGAGCTGGGGCCGGGGGCGGCTGAGCCGGGGCCGAGGCCGGCTGAACCGGCCCGGGACAGGGGCACGGCCAGGGGCCAGGGCGGGCGGCCGGGCGCGGGCTGGGAGCGGCTGGCGGCCGGGCGGGGGCGGCCAGCGGCCGGGCGCGGGCGGCCAGAGGCCGGCCGGGGCGGGCCAGCGGCGGCCGGGGCGCGGCAGCGGGCGGCCGGGGCGCGGCTGCGGCCGGCCGGGGCGGGCCAGCGGCCACGGCGGGGCTGGGGGCGGCGGCGGGCGTGGCCAGGGGGCGCGCGGGGGTGGGGAGAGGAGAGGGGAGGGAGGAGAGGGAGGAGGGGGAGGGGGCTCACCGGCGAGGGGGTGGCCGACGGCGAGGGCGCGCGGCCGGGGTCGGGGCAGCGGCGGCGGCTAGGGCAGGGAGGTGGGGCGGCGGCGCTAGAGAGAGGAGGGAGAGAATGAGGGAGAGGGAGAGGGTTTTGGGGGAAAAAAAAGGGTGGGGGGGGGCGGTTGGGCCTGCTTTGGGCCCAAGAGGGGGGCGCCAGGGACTTGGGCCGGCCGGGGGTCGGCCCAGGGCGCGGGAGAGAGAGAAAGAGGAGAGAGAGAAAGAGAGAGAAAGAGAGAGAAAGATTATTTCCCGTTTTCGAAATCCGATCTTTCTAGATGAATGCAATTGCACTTTCAAAGCAATCAAAAATGCAAGGTTCGGCATGGTGCATCAAATCATAAAGTATTTTAGAGTTTTTCTTTACACGGGAAATCCGAACCGAATCCCGCTAAGACTTTGGAAAAGGTCAAGGTTTAGCGAGGGGAAAAAGAAAAAGAAAAGGTAACGCCCGAATTTTGGCGAGTAAAGAAAAGAAAAAAATTCAACTGCAAAATTCGGGGCGTTACAAACCTATCCCCCTTAAAAGAATCTCGCCCTCGAGATTCAGGGCTGGCTAGCAAAGAGCTCTGGGTACTTGGCCATCAAATCATCTTCACGCTCCCAGGTTGCTTCTTCCTCAGAGTGATGACTCCATCTGACTTTGCACATTCTGATGGTCTTCCTTCGGGTGACTCTATCTGCAACCTCAAGGATCTGAGCTGGCTTCTCAACATAGGTCAAGTCCTCCTGGACTTCCAGACCTTCCACTGGCAACTGCTCTTCTGGCACACGCAAGCACTTCTTCAACTGAGACACATGAAAGACATCATGCACAGCTGACAAATTCTCTGGCAAACTGAGCTGATAGGCCACTTCTCCACGCTTTGCAAGAATTTGATACGGACCAATGTAGCGGGGTGCTAGCTTGCCTTTGATTCCGAACCTTCTGACTCCTCTGATCGGTGACACTTTCAAATAGACAAAGTCTCCGACTTCAAAACTCAGCTCTCTTCTTCTTGTGTCTGCATAGCTTCGCTGCCTCGATTGCGCTATCTTCAGATTCTCTCGGACCATCTTGATGTTCTCTTCGGCTTCAAGCAAAATTTCTGGCCCAAACACTTGCTTCTCTCCAGGCTGATCCCATTGCAACGGAGTTCTGCAACTCCTTCCATAAAGCGCTTGAAATGGTGACATCTTCAAACTGGCCTGATAACTGTTGTTATAGGAAAACTCTGCATAAGGCAATCGCTTGTCCCATCCGGACTGATCTTGCAACGCACAGGCTCTCAACATATCTTCAAGAATTTGATTGGTTCTTTCAGTCTGACCATCTGTCTGCGGGTGATAAGCTGAACTGAAATTCAGATGCGTGCCCAAAGCTTCATGCAACTGCTGCCAGAAATGAGAGGTGAACTGCGTTCCTCTGTCTGACACTATCTTCTTCGGCACACCATGGAGACAAACGATCCGAGACATATACAGTTCTGCCAATACTGCACTGCTGTAGGTGGTCTTGACAGGTATGAAGTGGGCTGACTTGGTCAAGCGGTCCACTACTACCCAAATAGAATCGTAGCCGACTCGAGTGCGAGGCAATCCGACTATGAAATCCATACCGATCTCATCCCATTTCCACTGAGGAATTTGCAATGGTTGCAACAATCCAGCTGGTCTCTGATGCTCTGCCTTAATTCTTCGACAACTATCGCACTTAGCCACGTGCTCTGCGATTTCCCTCTTCATTCCGTACCACCAAAATTTCTTCTTCAGATCCTGATACATCTTCTCACTGCCAGGGTGAATCGAATAAGCTGTCTCATGAGCTTCCTTGAGAATCAACTCCCGAATAGACTGGACATTGGGAACACACAAGCGGTCTTTGAACCATACCACACCTTCTGCATCTTCTCGAAAATCTTTGCCTCTGCCATCTAGAATCAGTCGCCGAATCTCACTGATCTTCTCATCATTCTTCTGCGCTTCTTTGATTTCTCGCTCCAAGGTAGGTTCCAATTCAACTGTAACTCCTCGCGAATTGTTCAGAAATCCGAGACTCAACCTGTCGAACTCCTTGGCCAACTCATAAGGCATCGGACGAGCGACCATCAGATTGACTTGACTCTTCCTGCTCAAAGCATCTGCCACTACGTTTGCTTTGCCTGGATGGTAATGAATCTCCAACTCATAGTCTTTGATCAACTCTAACCATCTTCGTTGCCTCATATTCAACTCTGACTGAGTGAATATGTACTTCAGACTCTTGTGATCTGTGTAAACATCGCATTTCTGCCCATACAGATAGTGCCTCCATGTCTTCAGTGCGTGAACCACTGCTGCCAACTCTAGATCATGGATTGGGTAATTCTTCTCATGAACCTTCAGCTGTCGGGACGAGTAAGCCACAACTCTTCCCTCTTGCATCAACACGCATCCCAAACCTGTGTAACAAGCATCACAGTACACAGAGAAGGGCTTGTGCACATCAGGCAAGACTAAGACAGGCGCTGTTGTCAACTTCTCTTTCAGCGCTTCAAAAGCCTCTTGACATTTCTGGGTCCATTTGAACTCAACCTTGTTGCCTAGCAACGCTGTCATTGGTTTCGCAATCTTCGAAAACCCTTCAATGAATCGCCGATAATATCCGGCCATTCCAATGAAGCTCTTGATTCCTCGAGCATCTGTTGGCGCTTTCCAGTTCAGAATGTCTGCCACTTTCTTCGGATCCACAGCCAATCCTTCCTTGTTGATTATGTGACCCAAGAACAGGACTTCACTGATCCAGAACTCACACTTGCTCAACTTTGCATACAACTGGTGCTCTTGCAATCTCTGCAATACCATCCTCAAATGATCTGCATGCTCTTCTTCGCTTTGAGAATAAATCAGAATGTCATCAATGAATACCACCACAAACTTATCAAGATAATCCATGAATACACTGTTCATCAAGTTCATAAAGAACGCCGGTGCATTGGTCAAACCAAAAGACATCACTGTGAACTCATACAAACCATACTTGGTAATGAATGCCGTCTTCGGAATGTCCGAAGGTCGGATCCTGAGCTGATGATAACCTGACCTCAGATCGATCTTGGAGAACACACTGGCTCCTCTCAACTGGTCAAACAGATCTTCTATTCTGGGCAAGGGATACTTGTTCTTGATCGTGACTTCATTCAAAGCTCGATAATCGATACACATCCTCTTGGTACCATCTTTCTTCTCCACAAACAGGACAGGGGCGGCCCAAGGCGAGGTGCTTGGCCGGATGTAACCTTTCTCTGACAGCTCATCAATCTGCTTCTTAAGCTCAACCAACTCTGGTCCAGATATTCTGTAAGCTCTCTTAAAGATAGGGGCGGTTCCAGGAAGAAGCTCTATGGCAAACTCAACTTTCCGCTCTGGTGGCATACCCGGTAAATCCTTTGGAAACACATCTGGGAACTCGGACACAACCTTGATACTCTCAATTGGGTCTGCTTCACTGCTATCGACAGCCATCTGATAACAACTTCCTCTCTTCGGCTCAGGCGGGACTAACTCGGTCACCACTTCCTCTCCTAGTGGGGACACCAACTTGATCGTCCTTTTATCACAACTGATAACTGCCTGATACTTATCTAGCCAATTCATCCCTAGGATGACATCTATTCCCTGAGTACCCATTACTATAAGGTTAGCGGGAAACGCTATCCCCCTTATTTCCACACTTACACCCAAACATATGCTATCAGCTCGAATTCTACCACCAGCTGAGTCAATTTGAATGGGGGTTGACATGGCAGTAATTGGAAGATTATGTGCTTCTACCCATGATGCAGTAATAAAAGAATGCGTTGCTCCAGTATCAAATAACACTTCTGCAATATGGGAGTCGACTGGGAACATACCTACTATCATGCCGGGAGTCTCCTGAACTGCTTCAGCCTCCAAGTGATTCAATCTTCCATGATTATAGCGCTGCTGAGGGCGGTTGCCTGATCCAGGCTGAGACGCATTCTGCTTTGCTGGGGCATTGGGGCCTGACTGCTGCTGGGCTGCCTTCTTCGGACATTGCATCACCCAATGGCCTTGCTCTCCACAGTGGAAACATGCTCTGTTTCCAACCTGAGCTGGTGCTGCCTGATTGTTCTGCTGGTTTGCTGGGGCAGGAAGACGAGGTGTCTGCTGATTCTGCCTCTGAAACTGACCTCCTGACTGATTGCTCTGACGGTTCTGGTACTGATGCTGAGGATACTGCCTTTGGAACTGCTGATACTGCTGACGCTGCTGATGCTGCTGAGGTGGACGCTGGTTCTGCCTGAACTGCTGAGGTTGATTGCCTGAAAAACGAGGACGACTGCTGCTTCCAGACTGGGGTCCACTGATCTTGCGCTTACGATCCTCCATCTCCTTACGCTTCCTTTCTGTCATGATTGCTCTGTCAATCAGGTGCTGGAATGTCGGGAAGGTATGATTCATCAACTGATACTGCAGAGGGTCAACCAAGCCTCTCAAGAAACGGTACTGTCGCTTGGCATCAGTGTTGACATCTTCAGGAGCATAGCGAGACAACTGCAGAAACCTGTCTCGATACTCACTGACAGATGATGACCCTTGCTTAAGGGCCAGGAACTCCTCCTTCTTCACTGTCATCAGACCTGCAGGCACATGGTACTGACGAAAGCTACCTCTGAACTCTTCCCAGGTGATGGCATCGGGGTTGGCATGGGTGGCGAGGTAAGACTCCCACCGTGATTGGGCTGCTCCTCTCAATAGACGGGGACCATACAAGACTTTCTCCCTGTCATCACACTGAGCGGTATGCAACTCCCGCTCCACAGTGCGCAGCCAATCTTCAGCATCCATGGGGTCAGAAGAGTGAGCGAACGTTGGTGGATGGCCTCTCATGAATTCAGCACGCTTGTCTCTAGGCATCTGAGGCATCTGAGGCTGGGGTGGTGCTTGCTGCTGCTGCTGAATGGCGGCCAGAGTCTGACCGATGGCCTGAACTGCCTGAGTCTGCATCAGAAACATCTGCTCAATCGACATCGGGGGCGGGGGCGGCAGGTGCTGCTGCTGGGGCACCTCATCCTGCGGGGCGGCTTGCTCCTGCTGAGCACGCCTTCCTCCTCTGCGCCTGTTCTCTGACATCTGCAGAACGCAACCACACATCAGAACTGATCTGGCAAATCTTGCAGCATAAGAAAAGAGTATAGAATTCTCCAACAGCACTGAACAGATGAGCATCTTCACTGATCTCCAACACAGACCACACAGCTTCTCAGATAAAGAGGAAAGTAGAATAAAGGTTTCCCAACTATATAATTAACTCCATTAACATCATATGTAAACCAAAATGCAGGGGATACCCACACTCTGGTGACAATCATTACAAAGATCCAAACCAAACATAGTTCATCATGACAAACATAAATGCACAGGATATAGCAAACTACCCTGTCTAACTAAGACTAACTAAAACCGAGACTGACGCTAAGACTGAAGCTTCTATGTATATATATTTCGTATTAATTACAAGATCCAACTCTAACGATCTATGGTTCTAGATTTATCTTGGTCTTGCAGTCGGGATTGCCATAAGACTGGCGTCCACGCCGAGGTGAGCGGTACGGGTGCTGAGTCCCAACGGGAGCGGGGGAACCATCATCCAAGTGACGACGTTCCGCGCGCTCAGCCCGCAGCAGGGCGATCTCAGCACGAGCCCTACTCAGCTCGTCTAATGCATGGTCCAGCTCCGTGTTTAGCACGGCGGCTAGGTTGACTGTGCTGCTCAACCTAGGATTGTCCTCACCAGCAGGTGAAACAATCACGCCTCCTGTGCTGCCAGATGGACGGCGGGGGTAATACTTCAGGTCGAGGCCGTCAGCTACCCCACCGAGAACCGAGCAGTAGTGCGAAAGCGCACGCCGTGCAGCATCCTGCATGGCTGCCTCAGCTGAGTCCCGCTCAGAGATAGAATAGTGCTCTGAGCAAGCCTCCGCGCCCTAGAGACTGTTCTCCGGACGGCGCACCAAGCAGGTCGCCTCCCAGCGGTCCGGGTAGACCCCGCGACTATGCTGGTAGACCACACAGCGATACTCGATGGACCAAGTACGCCGGTCAAGTGCCCGATGTAGCAGGGTGTCGAGCGCGTCGTGGAAGTGACACCCGCGAGCAGCGTCGCGAGTGATGGGTCGAGCAACCCATCCTTCCGGCTCATGGCTAGAGAGGTCGAGGTCGGTGTCGTGGCTCGAGCTGTCGTCGCCACCTCCGTCGTCTGGGTCTCCTCCAACAGCTACTCCAGAAGCTGGGACGCCCAGTGGTGGTGCAGGGGGCGCCTCCAGGGGAAGCACAGGGGAGCAGCTCCTCACAGACTCTATCTCCTGCTGGAGCGAGAAGGAAGAGCCCTGCTGCTCCTGTCGTCGACGTTCCTGCTCCTCATGCAGGCGGTGGTGCAGCCTCTCCAAGTGGCTGGACTGTCCGGCCACGGGACGGCGAAGCGGACGCTCAGCAAGGCGGGAGGATAAGAAGGGGATGACGGACTTTCGTGCAGTGTGCCTAAGTCGAGCCATCTACAAAAGACATCGCAAGCAAAAGGGTGAGAACAGAATTAATATGACCAGCAAATAATGAATCATAAATAAATGAAGGATCAGAATAAACAAAATTTTCAGCAAGGTATAATATATAGTAGAACATAGGTTTGGTCAGTAGGACCAACTTTTGAAGGGGTACCAAAGTCAAGGCAGGGACAGAGGTCTATAATCCTTAGAACGACCATTCTACTCTAGGTTAGCGGTCCTACAGTCAGCACGGCTTTGATACCACTTATGTCACACCCGGTTTTTAGAAGGCAAACCGAATGCGAACCATGTACGTGCCAGGATCAGTTATTCACGTACACAGCAGTTACATAACATGGACATCATCACACAGTGCTCAAATAGTCTTAAAAAGGGGAAATAATAGTCGATTACATCATACGTCTGAGACGTCCATATAGTTCTTACAATAAATCAAAGTGCGGAAAAGAAACGTAGATAACGCGGCCTTCACAAGCAGCCGACTGGGGGTTGCCGCTAACCCACGCCTAGAACTCGTCGTAGTCTTGGAACTCCTGGAAGTCTCCTTCCACAGCTTCATCTTCTCCTGAGCAGTGGTTGCAATGCTGACAACCTGGGGGGGGTTTGGTGTGTAGAGCAAGGGTGAGTACACATCAACATACTCAGCAAGCATCCCGTTTGGCTGTAGTGGACTAGCTTTATGTGGGGATAAGTCAAGCAGTTGCTTTTAGTTGGTCAGGTTATTACTTACTAGTAGAAAGCCAGGTTTTAACATTAACCCAAGTTGTTAGCCCAGAGTATCCTTTCCAAACGGAAAGAATACCACTTACCAATACCATAATCAAAATCAGAACCATCAATCTCATTGCCACCTGTACCAAAGCATCATTGATCAAGTATCACTAATCTCTGGAGCTCCCTTGGCCGCTCATAACCGTGAGCACGGCTGATATATCAGTTTCATAACACTCTGCAGAGGTTGCGCACTTTACCCACAAGCCGTGATTCCCACTTGCCTCGGGCTGATCAAACCCTTAAACACTACCAAGGTGAATGGGCAGGGTCTCACTACGTAGCCTTTACAAAGATTCCCCGAGGCTGTAGCCGCCCGTTAGGTTTCCTAAATGTACCGCACTCCTCCCCAAGGGACAAATCAACCTTGGCAGAGCGAGCCGCATACACCGAGCCCCATTGACGGCACAACGGCTAAGCGGACTACACCCCAGTTCCTCTAATTATTCAGCTAAGGGCGTCCCATTCCACCCTCATGGTTGCACTGTTTTCCCGGGCGGTCATCCATTGAACAGGTCCTTACGGAGAGGCACTCGAGAAACCGCTCGAGTCCCCTTAAATACCACAAGTATGATCATAAATAAAAGGGGAAAACAGCGTATCATAGATAATCACATCATGTTCATTGATTAGAGTTGAGCAATAGCATCAGACTAAGCAGTAATAATCCGACCCAAATAGGTAAACAAGGACATGGATAACAAAAGCTAGTCAATCCTTAGGTATAAATGTGTAATGCGGGAGGTGAATTAAAGAATGAATAGGACAGAGATAGGTCAAAGGACACTTGCCTCCACCAACCGACTGCTGCTCAGGGGCTTCTCCTGCGAATTCCTCGGGCTCTTCGACCGGATCGTTCTCTATGCGAGCGCAAACATACATACATCCACATATTTAATACAAAAGAACAGTACACCATACAAGGGAACAGGTAAAACGAATATGCATCAGGTATGACATTTGACATCGCATTTGTTATGGTTAGAAAGAGATGGGAAAGGTCTCGCAGGGGTTAAATCTTATGCACTAATAATCAACTACAATTGGTTCTGAGCAAAAGAATTCTGTTATATACATATGTACAAATGGAAACCTAATCATTTTTAGTTGATCAACATCGCACGGGTTAAACAGTTAACTACGCGAATCAATAGCATAACAGAATTTTAAATTAAACTTCCTATTTTCCATAGCATGAACAATGATCAATCTACTTAAAATACAGTAATTATGATCACAGAAAGTAAATAAAATAAAATAAAAAAATTAAAAAAAAAACAGAGGGGGGGGGGGCGGTTGAACCGGCCCTAGGGGCGGTTGAACCGGCCCGGGGGCAGGCGGCCGAGCTGGGGCGGCCGAGCGCGGGGGGCGGCCGAGCTGGGGCCGGGGGCGGCTGAGCCGGGGCCGAGGCCGGCTGAACCGGCCCGGGACAGGGGCGCGGCCAGGGGCCAGGGCGGGCGGCCGGGCGCGGGCTGGGAGCGGCTGGCGGCCGGGCGGGGGCGGCCAGCGGCCGGGCGCGGGCGGCCAGAGGCCGGTCGGGGCGGGCCAGCGGCGGCCGGGGCGCGGCAGCGGGCGGCCGGGGCGCGGCTGCGGCCGGCCGGGGCGGGCCAGCGGCCACGGCGGGGCTGGGGGCGGCGGCGGGCGTGGCCAGGGGGCGCGCGGGGGTGGGGAGAGGAGAGGGGAGGGAGGAGAGGGAGGAGGGGGAGGGGGCTCACCGGCGAGGGGGTGGCCGACGGCGAGGGCGCGCGGCCGGGGTCGGGGCAGCGACGGCGGCTAGGGCAGGGAGGTGGGGCGGCGGCGCTAGAGAGAGGAGGGAGAGAATGAGGGAGAGGGAGAGGGTTTTGGGGGAAAAAAAGGGTGGGGGGGCGGTTGGGCCTGCTTTGGGCCCAAGAGGGGGGCGCCAGGGACTTGGGCCGGCCGGGGGTCGGCCCAGGGCGCGGGAGAGAGAGAAAGAGGAGAGAGAGAAAGAGAGAGAAAGAGAGAGAAAGATTATTTCCCGTTTTCGAAATCCGATCTTTCTAGATGAATGCAATTGCACTTTCAAAGCAATCAAAAATGCAAGGTTCGGCATGGTGCATCAAATCATAAAGTATTTTAGAGTTTTTCTTTACACGGGAAATCCGAACCGAATCCCGCTAAGACTTTGGAAAAGGTCAAGGTTTAGCGAGGGGAAAAAGAAAAAGAAAAGGTAACGCCCGAATTTTGGCGAGTAAAGAAAAGAAAAAAATTCAACTGCAAAATTCGGGGCGTTACACCAACTCTTGTGGTTTTGGACTATGAACTATGTGGAAAACTTGGAGTCCATAGTTCAGAGAATAAGTTTTATCAAGAGGGTTGGCCTTGGTTCTACAAAAAACTGGGAGTAAAACACCTCTAAACTTCCTCTCTTAAACTGAGTGGTGTGCTGTTTCAGACCTCTGAAACTGAATTTTCAGTGTTTTTACTAAATTTTGGATCACCACAACTTTTGTTCTATATGATTCCAGCCATGAGTTTCTATGCAAAACAGGTAGAGATATCCATGGAGAATAACTTTTGTGAAGGAATAGTGGTCCGTTACTAAAAGAAATTGGGTGATCAATGCAGCTAAACAAGTAAATGTGCAAGGGGGCAGTGTTGGCTGATTCAGTCAATTCAGAGGACTAAAACTGTGTTTCAGTGATGTGTGGCCAACTTTAGAGCCACATAACTTGTGATCTACATATTTTGGGTCCTGGATTTTTATAGTAAACCTGAAGAGCCATGGTTGGGGAACAAATTTGTTCAGGAATGCTTGAGCTATCCTTGTTTGGAATAGAGAGAAAAAGGTGTTCGAACTATGTCTATCAGGCATGGAAATGCAAACATGAATCAGTCACTGTGGATTTGGTTCAGTATTTTTCTCCTGACTTTGGAGCTGTTTAGTGTCTGATTTAAGGATTATAAGGCTTAAGTCTGTATGGAAGATTGATAGTGGGTTAGCTGGTGAACAAGGTTCCTTAAGGTCGGTTCCGCTGTTGTTGCTTGGAGCTGGGAAAAATAAATGGGTGAAGCTGTGAACTCAGTCAAACAGCAGCAGTTCAGTGTACTCCAAAAATATCTGAAGGAGTTCTTTTTATCCCTGCTGGCTGCACTAGCGTGTAGAAATGAAGATAAGGTTGTAGTGAATAATTAAAGGTCCTAGAGGTCTCACTCCCCACTAAAATATCCAATTTGGACTACATGGGGGGCAGTGGGCAGTAGAAATCTTATCTATTTTGTCTACTACCTATAGATTTGAACAAAGTGATATTTATGTGTGGGAGTTGAGCCAATGAGGTGTAGTGCTTGTATGCCATGTTTTTGAACCTTTTGTGTGCTTGCACTCTAGGAATCCTCCTTCATCAAGCGTGGATGAGCTCCACTGCACCTGCCCCTATATATTCATTGCCTTGGGCTGTACTCAGTTTAGCTTCCCTCCCCTACCCTCATGCTCTAGCCAAAGTTGCAGCTGATATGTGGTAGTTCATGTATCCATGCTGATAGTAGCTCTTCTCCTCAGCCACCAGTGCAGTTTACCCTTGTTCATCACATCCAACACCCCAGAGTGGTGACCACAACAGCCGACCCTTCACCTCACCATGGCCAAGGATTTTTGAAGGTTTTCTCAATCATGTGGCGTTTGTTCCGTGCTCATCTAAGGTCAGTGGTGCTCACCAAGTTAGTTTTCCTAACTCTACTGCTTTGTATTGCTCTGAACGTGGCCGTGCTAGGGCACCGTGGTCTGGCGCCGCGGACGGTCCTGTCGTCGACCTATCAGCTGGCGCTTTGCCTGAGCAACTTCGCGCAAGCACCGGGATGTAGGAAGATCTGCGGTGCTCTATGTGCTTCTAGTTGGAGCTCTACTGTGCTGTTGTCCTAGGATCGAGTTTATCGTGTCGGATCTCACTGGCGTCAGGGTTAGAGCCTGTGGGTGCCTGACATGGGTGTTGAAGGGTTGTGCCCGGGTTGTGTTGGCCGCGGACATGTCTCAGTAGTAGTTGGGGGACACCGAAGAGCAGCGCCGACGTGGTCGTAGGTGCCAGGTCGCCGGAGTAGCGCGACGGGCATCTGGTTCGAGTTCTTCTGAAATTGGTTGTGAAGCCGGGTTGGATGTGTTAAACAAAGATCTCTCTAAGTGAATTTGGTTGTAGGATTTTTAGAGTAGTTAGTAAATATTAAGTGAATTAAGGGTGCTCTTAAAGGACTATTAGAATTTTAGAAATAAGAATTGAGCACCAAAAATCATGGAAATTTTTGGAGAAACTTGTTATCAGAAGCTGATCACTTGGTAAAAGTTTGGGGATGTTTGGAAGCTTTTTGCTCTAGAAACCTTGTAAGCCCCAAAATAGAGTGGTTAATCCCTAATCAAGTGTGGGTTAGTGCTTTGGAAAGGAGATAAGTTTACCTAGGGAAGAGATGAAGTTGCTTAAGAAGTTTTAAGCTTTTGGATAAGATATAAGTTGGATTAATTCCCTGTTTTACCTAAGTGAATTCAAATTGATCACTTTAATCGAGCGTTAAGAAATATGTCTATTCTTGTCATGTGCTTTAGTTGTAGTGTTTCTGTTCCCCACCTCTCTTTATGAGAGTTTGCATTTCATACCATTACATAAGCATTCATAAATTTGTAATTGACTTGTAGAACACCCAGAAGAAGTGGTGTTTGAAGGAGGAGTCTACTCCAGTATCTGTTGATCAAGTGGAGGAGCCATCTAACTAAGTAGTTGATAGTGGGATCTGAAGCCTCTTCTCTGCAACAAAGGCAAGCCCCGGTGCATTTGCCCCTTTCCTTGTATTTTTAAAAGACTTTTACACACTTTAAGTCTAGTGAAATGTGCATTAAGTTTATAGGAATTGCTTGGAAACTACTTGGTGCATTGACTACCTTGATATCCATTCCTTTATAGATACTTCTGATGAAGTATCAAAATATGATTTACAAAAATGCTTAGCCCTGCTTAGATCTTGTGGATAGAGGTTGTCTTTTGCAATCATGCCTAGCTCAGGGGTTATCCTGAGGAAGGATGGCTTCTACCTACAAAAATATTTTCATTGGGAGCATGGTGGGATCTTACTGCAAAGTTCCCTATAATGCTCTGTTCATCCTTAGGAACACAAAATAATCCAGAGGGTGGAAGTACTTAACTCGAGACTTGGGCTAGGAACAGGTGATGCTCCACCCAGGTTAATTAAGGATTGGATGCGTATGTAGGCATGTAAGATCATGGACTATCTTAACTGGCCACATGCCCTAGATATGGACTGGGCATGGGAGATGGTGGGAGTAGCGTGTACCCTCCTGGCTAGAGGCTGGACAAAGGAGTACTGTGCTCCCGGGTAGCGCGGACCGGTTCACGTTGTGGAGGATCTGTGGGAATGGTTGACATATGCAAGGGTTAAGTGCTACATATGTCGTGTGGTTAGAGATCCTCAGCTGAGTAAATCGATTCGGATCGCCGTTATATCCCCGGACAATGGAGACTTGATCTCTGACCTGCAACCTAAGTCAGGATGTAAACATTATGAATAAAAATGATGTTGTATTGATGGGATGGTGAAATTAGACTAGATGCAACCAGAGTCTATTAATATTTAATCTGGCGTTAAAATATTGAAAGTAAGGACTCACTTTAATAAGCTATTTCCACAAAAGTATCTAAGTTGATTCTTCCTAAAGCCTTTTCCTTGATTCCTATTTAACCAGCATATCCTTGAGAGTTGTTTTTCCTTAGTCGGGTAAGACTTGCGAAAGTACACTCCATACTCAGGGTTTTCGAACCCATGTTGTTGTAGGTGATGAGGAGTACTCTATGTGTTCGTGAGGCTGGAGGGCGCTTCCAGTTTTGGAGGAGGATTAGTTAGGCTTGTGTATAAGCTTTGGAAGGTTTCTACCTTCCTGCTTTTGTTATAAGTTATGCACTTTGAGTATATCAGGACTTGTAATAAATGTAACTCTTCCTATGTAATAAACCTCGGTTTTAGAAATGAAAAGAATGTTTTATAAAGTCTTCCGCTCTTATCTCCAAAGTGTGTGTGTATCGAATGTGATTACTGTAATATGCATGTATGGTGGGAGATCCTTGGGATGATGAGTTCATGTTGTTGAACTCGTGATAGCCCTGTTAAGTTACCTGGTACACGTGCATAGTCATTTGAGACCATCAAGACAAAGATTGGTGCTCGTGGGCCCGATAACTTGGGAGGGCTGCCACAGCAGATTCTTCTCTGCTGATCTTAAAATGAATCCGATAAGTGATACCAGCCTTCCTACTAACCTTTGAGCCCCCTTTTTCGAATTTGGCAGCTCCATGCGAAGGATAGCTTCGATTTTGCTTGGGTTAGCTTCAGTACCCTTTGTCGACACCAAGCAGCCAAGAAACTTGCCCTTCTTTACTCCAAAGACACATTTCTCTAGATTTAACTTAAGACCAGCTTGTCTGAAGTTGGCAAATGCAAATCGGCAACATGGTTCTCTTGTTTTGTGATTTTTACTATGATGTCATCGACATATGTTAGCACATTTCTACCAATTTGAGAGTGAAGAACCTTGGCAGTCATTCTGCTGAAGCTTCCTCCAGCATTCTTGAGCCCCTTAGGCATCCAAAGATAACAATAAGTGCCACTAGGAGTTATGAAGCTTGTCTTCGGCTCATCGTCCTTTTTCATCCAAATCTGATGATAGCCTGAGTAGCAATCCAATAAGCTCATGAGTTCCAAAGTGGCTGCTGCATCCACTAAGGAATCTATTCTTGGTAATGGAAATTCATCCTTCGGACATGCCTTGTTGAGATCTGTAAAATCAATACACATTCTCCATTTTCCGTTAGCTTTCTTCACCATGACAGTGTTGGCCAACCACTCTGGATATGTTACTTCCCTAATAACGTCGGCACTTAGAAGTCTTTTTACTTCGTTTCGTGCACCTTAGGCTTTATCATCAGACATTTTTTGAAGCCTCTGCTTTCTTGGTCTGAAGGACGGGTCCACATTGAGTGAGTGTTCAATGATGTCTCTATTGACACCATAGAGATCATTGGCTGTCCAAGCAAAAACATCTTTATTGTTAAACAAAAATCTTAGCAAAGTCTTTTCTTGTTCATCAGATAGTTGAGATCCCAACAGTACTTTTTGCTCGGCTATGTCTTCACACAAGAGCATAGGCTTTGGTTGGTTTGCCGAAGCAGCCTTTTCCCTTTTGTGCTTATACTGTTGATAAGCTTTGGCTTCATCTATATTATGAATAGCCTTTGAACCTGTCCAACTTCCTTCGGCTCTCCTAGCAGCTTCTTAACTCCCATGAACAGCGATGGGCCCTTGTTCCGAAGGTATCTTCATGCAGAGGTATGATGGGTGGAGTATTGCTTCGAAGGCATTAAGCATCCCTCGACCAATGATTGCATTGTATGGATACTCCATATCAACAATAGCAAAGACAACTTGCTCTGTCCTTGTGTTGCTAATGTAGTCGAAGGTGACTGGCATTGCTATCTTGCCAAGTGCCACTATCTGTCTTCCTCCGAAACCACAAAGAGGATGTGTTGCATCATGTATCTTATCATCTGGCTCTTGCATTTGGCTAAAGGCCTTCGCAAAGATGATATCTGATGCACTGCCTATGTCCACTAAGATATTATGGACCAAAAACCCCTTGATGACACAAGATATGACCATTGCATCGATGTGAGGATAATCCTTAAGCTGAAGGTCTTCCTGAGAAAACGTGATTGGAATATGAGACCACTTGGACTTGATGAAGGGTCCTTGCACTCCAACATGATGTAACCTTCTCTATGCTTCCTTCTTCTATTTCTTGTTGGCTGGTTCAGAACTTGAGCCGCCTGTGATTGGAAGCACTAGCTTCGTGGCCGAAGATGCCACAACTTGATTGCTTTGCGAAGCCATCGTCACAATTGTGGAAGTGAGTTCACCGGAGGTGGGTGCCAATGTTGGTCACTTGTTCTCAAATGCTATAGATCAAGAACAAGGCAACGCAATCGTTAATAGTTAAAGACCTTTGCCCTTTGAAGCATTATTTCCTTTCGGATGTAATGATCTTTGGACGAAGGTCATGAATGACATACCTTCATCATTTTAACATAGGGACATGAATAATTAAGCAGTAGAACATAGAGGCATAAAGATCATGATTATGAATCAGTAATATATTTATATCATTGTGAATATGAGTAAATATCAATAATATTTGTATTGCATTGTTACCTTCAGTTTGGCAGAAGGTAAGGATGCGAGAATGGCGCAAGAGTGATTACAATCCAGCGTGAATAGTACGGGGGTACTGTTCATCTATTTATAGGCACGAGACGCAGCCCGGGCATAATTACAATCATGCCCTCGAACATTTGTTTATAAGTAATTGGAGCTAATAAGGTCTATCTAGTCCTTTTTCCTTCTTTGCTTGGTTTGGATCGAGGCTATTGACCTTCGGCATCTTGCGCTGTCGCAAAAGCCCTTGAGCTTCGTCTCGAAGAGTTGAACCGAGGCTAAAGATAACTTCGACAGGATTTTGTATCATCTTGTCGAAGGTGTTTTTGCCTTGAGGACCTTCGGCGGAGAAGAAGACCCCCAACACATATGAATGCTAAATATAAGTTTGCTGGTGATAAAGGTAGAAAGGAATTAAAGTTTGAACCTATATATTTAGTTTGGTTGCATTTAAGAAAGGAAAGGTTTCCTAAATTGCAAAAATTTAAATTGCTGCCTCGGGCTGATGGACCATTTAAAGTGCTAGAGAAAGTTAATGACAAAGCATATAGGCTAGATCTACCTGCAGAGTTTGGGGCCCCACCTTTAACATTGCAGATTTAAAGCCCTACTTGGGAGAGGAAGTTGAGCTTGAGTCGAGGACGACTCAAATGAAAGAATGGGAGGATGATGAGGACATCCACACCATTGATATATCCATGTCAATACAAGTACCAATTTTTGGTCCCATTACACGCGCTCGTGCTCATCAACTCAAACATTAAGTGAGTACACTCTTGAGTTCATGTCCATCATATTTAGACCATGGAGACCCTTGCACTCTTCTTTTGCTTAGGAACTAGGCAGAAGATCAAAAGGGAAAAGGATTTGAGCATGCTGGATTTGGATTGCAGAAGAACACCAACTTGTGACGATCACCACGGTCACATGCATACTCGGTTTGGGGTGTTCAAGTAGTACATGGAAAGCTTATCAAGTCTACTTTCATATGGATATGTTATTATATTCATATCTATTCTGAGGCCACCACAATCATTGTTTTCTTACTAGTACCCTTCCTGCCTTTTCTGTCCATGGTGTTGCGCCACCCTATTTTGGCCCAATAGGTCATGTATCAAGTTGGATTCATTAGGGATGCATCCTAGGGTTGCAACACGCCCCCAGCACCCTTGTGGTCATCCTCCTATATTTATAAACCCCCTAGCTGCCACCAAGAATAGCTAGGTTTTGTTTAGATAAAGTTTAGCTCTCGCTACTTGCTTGTAAGAGCGTGTGCGGTATCAGCCGCCCATCTTCTTGTCTTCGAAACCCATCTTATTGGAGATTGAGTTTGAAACCTATATTTACATATGGTAATTCAGTACTTGTTCTATTTGTTCTTACTAGTTCTTCGATTGCTTGCAGGACACCTAGTGGTCGAGGTGTTGCTCCACAAGATCGTGATAGCCATAGGAGGTGGTGTATCGGTTGCTAAGGCGCAGTGTCTTTGGAAGGCTGTAGTAGGGCCGTGAATATCGTATCCTCCACCAATCGAGTTGTTCCACACCCTCTCATCAAAAGATCGGGAATTCACCCAACGGATGCACATCAAATTGCCTCCAAAAATACATCCTATTTTGCAAGTGACTAACTTAAGACGTCCGCGTGCAAAAATATATGCTTTTTAAGTGGTCTTCTAAGCCTGGGCTTGCCCGACCTTTTGCCTACAAGCTTTGCGTCATCCGATCTCTGACCACGAAGAGGCTAAGGACCCGAGCATCTCGGTCTTAAGCTTCACCTCGCTGGACCCCAAGGGTGAGGAGCGGAAAACTTCGCTTGACCACCCAAGTGCGAGATTCCCAGGCCCATATTGCCTTAACCACTATGAATGTGGGTCACTTGGTTTTTACAAGCGGACATCTTAGCCCGACCACTTGCAAAAAAAAATATTGAAAACGACTGACGTAAAGCAATTCTCTAAAAATATGCCCTCATTTACAAGCGACTAACTTAAGATGACCGCATAAAAAAATCTATACATGGAAAGCACTCTTCTTAAGAAGCTGCATGGGCTCGCCCGACCTTCATTGAGAGGGTTTCAACTTGTCCAACCCTGACCATGAAGGGCCACGGACCCGGACATCTCCATCTTGAGCTTCGCCTCGCCCGATATCATGGGTGAGGGGCCAAAAACTTAGTTTTTGAAGCTATCATCTTAGTCTAATCGCTTGCAAAAAATGCCTTTAAGGTGATCGTTTGCAAAAACACGTTTTTACAAGCGGTCCCTTAGAACATCCACTTGTAAAGATGTTTGGCCGTCACGAACCCTAATGTAGAGGGTTTCTATTTGACTCTAGAAGGCTACCCAAATTTTCTACGCTTTTGTGCTTTCGCCGTCGTCAGCTAATTTGCCATTCCTATTCCCTGTCGTCGTCTTCTTCCTCCCTATGCTCTATCATCCTTTCCATTGATGCAATGGCTATCGTATCTTGACTGAGATCAAAACAGAGCATAGCATGATGCTCACTAGGAAGAAACTCCTAGAATAGGGATGGCGATGCAGCAAACATTGATAGAAGAACGTAGTCCATGTTACATTTTTCTTCTCTCTTTATTGATAATATAAAATTTTATATTTGTACCCCAAAGACTTAAAACTCCAAAGGAAAATTTTAATTACTATAACCATGTTTACATAATACTTCCTAACATACATGACATTGATCACAATTAGGGCTTGTTCGTTTCACCACTAAACCATGTGGATAGGGTTGTATTGAGTCAGTTTAAATCCATAACAAGTCAAAATCCATTCCAATCCATTCTAATACACTCCAATCCACGAAAAGGCCAATTAGGGCTTGCCCGACCTTTTGCCTATAAGCTTTGCCTCGTCCAATCTCTGACCACGAAAAGGCCAAGGACCTGAGCATCTCGTTCTTAAGCTTCACCTCGCTGGACCCCAAGGGTGAGGAGCGGAAAACTTCGCTTGACCACCCAAGTGTGAGATTCCCAGGTCCATATTGCCTTAACCACTATGAATGTGGGTCACTTGGTTTTTACATGTGGACATCTTAGCCCGACCACTTGCAAAAAAATTTATTGAAAACGACTGACGTAAAGCAATTGTCTCTAAAAATATGCCCTCATTTACAAGCGACTAACTTAAGATGACCACATGAAAAAATCTATACATGGAAAGCACTCTTCTTAAGAAGCTGCATGGGCTCGTCCGACCTTCGTTGAGTGGGTTTCAACTTGTCCAACCCCGACCATGAAGGGCCACAGACCCGGACATCTCCATCTTGAGCTTCGCCTCGCCCGATATCATGGGCGAGGGGCCAAAAACTTAGTTTTTGCAAGCTATCATCTTAGTCTGATCGCTTGCAAAAAATGCCTTTTGCATACTGTCTATTTAAGGTGATTGTTTGCAAAAACACGTTTTTACAAGCGGTCCCTTAGAACAGCCACTTGAAAAGATGTTTGGCCTTCACGAACCCTAATGTAGAGGGTTTCTATTTGACTCTAGAAGGCTAGCCAGATTTTCTACGCTTTTGTGCTTTCGCCATCGTCAGCTAATTTTCCATTCCTATTCCCCGCCGTCGTTATCTTCCTCCCTTTGCTCTATCATCCTTTCCATTGATGCAATGGCTATCGTATCTTGACTGAGATCAAATCAGAGTATAGCATGATGCTCACTTGGAATAAACTCCTAGAATAGGGATGGTGATGCACCAAACATTAATAGAAGAACGTAGTCCATGTTACATTTTTCTTCTCTCTTTATTGATAATATAAAATTTTATATTTATACCCCAAAGACTTAAAACTCCAAAGGAAAATTTAATAACTACAACCATGTTTACATAATACTTCCTAACATACATGACATTGATCACAATTAGGGCTTGTTCGTTTCACCACTAAACCATGTGGATTGGGTAGTATTGAGTCGGTTTAAATCCATAACAAGTCAAAATCCATTCCAATCCATTCTAATACACTCCAATCCACATGGAATTTGAATAACTGAACAAGGCCTTAGGTGGACTCTACACCGCACACAAGTCCTCAAACCTTTTGGTCCACTAATCTGACCCATCTAGGATTGGCGCTAACAATAACTTTGTCTGAGCTTTTAAAATATATATTAATGCTCATAAGTTTAAAAATAACTTTTGTACGATCCACCATAATTGTTGGGGGTCTGCTTCGAAGCTGAAGGTCTTGTAAGAAGAAACACCTGCGAAAGATCAGCACAGAAATAACGCCGAAGCTACCTTATAGGGAACTTTGGCATTGCAGCATACCTAAGACGAAGGGTTGCACTGACTTAAAGATGAAAAGACAGATTGACCCATGATAGTTTGTGTCATGAATGTAATCAATTGTAGAGAGTATAAATGTAATTTCACACAGGCTGTGCCCTGTGCCTATAAATAGATGAACAGTACCCCCGTACTGTTCACGCTGATTTGTACCCACTCGTGCATCACGCTTGTACTATCTCCTTCTATCAAGCCGAAGGTATAAATGTAATTTTATATTGTTTCTATTTATTCAAGATAGTATAATAGAAAATGAGTTAATAATGTTATATAATCATTCATGTTGTTTTTATGTTTCACATGCTTCTTCCTCCATTAATGTATACTGCGATGATGAAGGTATGTCCTTCATGACCTTCGTCCGAAGATCATTATATCTTAAGGGAAATAATGCTTCGAAGGACGAAGGGCCTTAACCTTTAACATTTTTTGTTGCCTTGTTCTTAATTCATAGCATTTGAGAACAAGTCTCCAACATTGGCGCCCACCTCCTGTGAACTCACTTCCACTCTTGAGCTAATGGCTTCGTTCAGCAACCAAGCCGAAGCATCTTTGGCTACGAAGCTGGTGCTGCCGATAATAGGCTGTAACACCCGGTTTTAAAGGACAAAGCCGGGTGCATCTCATACATGCGCCAAGAAGACAACATATATAATAACAGAGTGTATAGAGATAAATGTCATAAAACATCAGAGTACTTATTACATAGCGGAAGTCTTATTACAAAATAAAATAATGAAGATAAAACGAACTAAGGATCGTCGGCGCCAATGTCGACTGAGAAACGCCACCTAGATCAGATCGAACTCCTTAGTGTTAGGCGGCTCCTCTTCGACCACCTGCTCTTCTCCTGTGGGGGGGGTGTGAGACAGCAAGAGTGAGCTCACATACGCTCATAGCTCAACAAGTCGTGGGGAATAATGTGGCACGAACTCACCAAAGGTGGGAGTTCATGTAGTGTAAGGCTGATCAATGAAATAAAGGCTAAGGCTGAGCATTGCTTTTATAAGTTGGTCAAAATTTTATTAGCAATTACTAAGTGTAAGTAAATACCAAACCTTAATAATAATAAAGAACAGTAATAGTAAAATAATCCCAAATGCGATGCAAATGCCAAATTAAATTTAAGTTCCATAGTTAATCATGTGAGGGTCCGAGCCGCTCTTGATCGTGAGCACGGCTAGTATACTAGTTTTACACTCTGCAGAGGTTGCGCATCTTTACCCACAAGTCGTGTATCCCATGTCGCCAGGGTTTGCAAGGCCCTTAGACACTACCGAGGTGAATGGCTAGGGATCCACTATGAGGCCTTTACAAAGTTCCACTAGCTTCCGAAAACCGGCTACAGTTTATAGGAAGTTCCAATGTAGGGTTCCTGGCTGACCGCCATCGCAGCAAAATCAACCAGGGACCTCCCTACACTGACCACTCCCCTACTGCCCTTGCCCCTTTCGGGTAAGGTAGTCTTCCACTAGCTTTCCTAATTAGTCAGCCAAGGGCGTCCCATTAAACCCTTGTGGTAGCACTGTTTTCCCGGGTGGTCACTCCATGTTCCCATTAATTTAATGATCTTAACATGAACAGCAATAATAACAAGATAATAACAGAATAATCATGAATAGTGTATCTCCATACCCAATCCACATAAAGCAATAGCAAGTACTACCCAAAAATATTTCAGGGGTGAACAAGGTATAGAGGTAATCAAAACTGGGGTAACATAAAGGCTCCCATCAAAATTAACCTATGCAGATCATTAAAATTAATAAGAACATGGCTGGGAAAAGTAAGTGATCAAGGGCACAACTTGCCTGCAATGAGCTCCTGCTCAGCTATCTCTACTTGTTGAACCTCAGTTTCCACAGTGGTTTGCTCGTCTACTCGCATCAACACAATACATACATAGTATAACCAAAATCAACATCACACCAAACAGATGAATAAAATATACAGTAAAAATCTACACATTAAAATGAAACCATAGGAACTGGAATCACTGAATTTGGAGTTATAGAATTCAAGTTATGAATTTCCTAAGATTTAAGGTGATTATAATAGGATTAGATGATAAATTAATTTTCTAACAGAGTTCATGTCAAAACAGTGATTCTAAATGATAGAGAATATTATTACAAAATTTTAGGAATTGGAATGACTCAATTTGGAGCTAAAATGAATTTTCTATGCATTTTACAAGTTTCTAGATTTATTTTTGTATTAAACATGAATTTCTAATATTAATTTCTCTGTTTTTAATACTCTCTGGACTGGGCGTCATTTACCAGAAAGCGCAGGGACTAAACTACAAAGATCCCCGAGACTCAGAGGGCTGTAGCGAGGGACGGCGGGTTCTAAATCCTAAAAACTTAAGGTCTTTTATGCTAAAGTGCCCGACCGAAGGGGTACGGGGGAAATCTGGCCGCCCGATCGACGATCTACGGCTACGATTAGATTCACGCTTTACAAAAACCCGCTCAGATCTGGGCCACCCGATCCCAAACTGACCGCCCGGATTTTATGAAGGCCGCTATGAATCTCAAGCGTTCGCACAGAGATGGACAGACCAGATCAACCCGCCGATCTGGTACACGCGGACCAATTTCCACCGCTGGATCAGGATCCAACGACAGGGAATCGTCCCCAACTCGATATGACTTGACCAAATCCTAGCCGTTGCCAAACAGATCAACGGTCCACGCTGCATCCCCTACCTCGAGCCGAAGCACGACGGCGCTTCCCCGCACGGCGGCGAGCCCGCCGGGGCTTCGAATTCGGCCGGCCCGAGCACCAATCAGCAATTAACTCGCGCCACGCAAAGTTGATGCATCCCTAAACGTGATCCCCCAATCAATTTTGGCCGACCCCGAGTGCCCGACTCGGTACACGGCACACTGCGGCGGCGCCATGGCCGGATAGCGGACCGAGGGGTATATCTACACCATTTTACAATTCGATAGCGCATAGCCTAAAGGAAGGGAGGACGGATACGATGGCGACTCACCGACGGACGGCCGAGGCTTGACGACGCTCGCCCACGGGGAGGGGCGGAACTCGCCTGCAGTGATCACGGCGGCGAGCAATTCGCACACTACACCAACGCCAAACTCCACTTGAGCGCGCGACCGACTTCCTTGGACGATTGCGATCCCACTCGGCCCCACGCCGACGCGAAATCGCCCGCACCGAAGAAGTTCACCGGCGACGCCGTGCTTCTCTCTACTCTCTCGGTTCTTATGGTGGACAGGGCAAGCATTAATCGACCGATTCAAGGGAGCACTTGAACTATATGGACGCGGGATGGGGCGCCACGCAGTCCGCAGAGCATGCCGGGTCAGCTGGAGGTGGTTGAACGGAGTCCGTCATTGCCGGCGAAGGAAGCGGTCCGCACGGTCATGGCGAGGTGGAGGGAGAGAGACTGACACGGGGGTCCCACAAGGCAGTGTAACGCGATCGCGAGCGCCCACGGCCACTGACGACCGACCCCGCATCGCAGTCCCCACGCGCTCGCGGCATGAGACTGGCCAGTGGGCCCCACGGTTCGGCGCGCGCCTGTAAACGGAGATGGGTCGCACGGAGGGAAGTGGGAATTGGGCCAGAATGGTGTTGCAGCGGCCCAGGAGGCTTTTATTCTTTTTCTTTTTATCTCTCCTTCTGTTTCCTTCATTTTCTAAGGATTTTAGTTTGAATTCAAATTTAGCTTCAAACCTTGTACAAATTTGTTATCAAATCATATTATGAAATGAAAAGTACAAATTCTAGAAATAGATTTATATTATTTTTATTTTCATAACATTTCTCTTCTTCCTTTTAAACCCTAGTTTCCAATGTAGGGCTTAATCCAATTTCTAGTCATTTTATATTATTGTTATTTTTATTTAATGCACAAACATAAAAACTCCAACAGATGCACTTTTTTCTTTATTTTAGAATAATTGTTTTATTTAGTCACTCTCAATTACATAGGTGCTCTTTTTATGATGCAAATAAGACACACAAAATGAGGAGCTCTCTCTATTACTCTTGGTATACAACTTTGAGTATTACAAATCCTACCCCCCTTAAAAATAATCTCGTCCTCGAGATTTAAGAAGATCTAGGGAAAAGGTGGGGAAAATCTATACGAAGCTCTTCTTCTCTTTCCCAAGTTGCTTCATCTTCACCGTGGTGGCTCCATTGAACTTTGCACATCTTTATGACCTTATTCCTTGTAACTCGAGTCAAGGTATCCAAAATCTTGATGGGGTACTCAGCATAAGTCAAGTCCTCTTGAACACTAAGGTCCTCCATTGGTAACTGTTCTTCAGGCACCCTGAGACATTTCTTCAGCTGAGATACATGGAATACATCATGAACATCCGCAAGATGATCGGGTAACTCCAATTGATATGCAACCTCACCCACTCGCTTTAAGATTAAAAAGGGTCCGATAAAGCGAGGGGACAATTTTCCTTTGACTTTGAATCTTCTCATACCCCGGAGTGGTGACACCTTCAAATAGACATAATCACCCTCCTTAAACTCAAGTAGTCTTCTCCGGGTGTCAGCATAGCTTTTCTGCCTGGATTGTGCAGTTCTCAAATTCTCCCTGATCTGTTGGACTTGTTCCTCTGCTTCCTGTATAATCTCAGGTCCAAACAACTGCCTTTCACCAGTTTGATTCCAATACAAGGGGGTCCTGCACTTTCTGCCATACAAAGCCTCAAACGGTGACATCTTCAAACTGGCCTGATAGCTATTATTATAAGAGAACTCCGCATACGGTAGACTCTTATCCCAACTACCACCATGTTTAAGAGCACAAGCTCTTAACATATCTTCAAGCACTTGGTTAGTCCTCTCAGTCTGCCCATCAGTCTGAGGATGGTAAGCCGAACTAAAATTCAATCTTGTATCCAAAGACTCGTGCAACTTCTTCCAATATCGAGAGGTAAACTGTGATCCTCGATCAGACACGATCTTCTTTGGCACACCATGTAGGCAGACAATCCGTGCCATGTACAACTCTGCCAACTTGGCTCCTGAATACGTGGTCTTCACTGGAATAAAGTGGGCTACCTTGGTTAGCCTGTCCACAATCACCCATATAGAATCATATCCAGCAGACGTGCGGGGTAATCCAATAATGAAGTCCATGCCAATCTCTTCCCATTTCCACTCAGGTATCTTCAGTGGATGCAATAGTCCGGCTGGCCTCTGGTGTTCAGCTTTAACTCTTTGGCATACATCGCACATAGCCACATGTGCAGCCACATCTCTCTTTAGTCCATACCACCAATACTTTTGCTTCAAATCTTGATACATCTTAGTGCTCCCAGGGTGGATAGAGTAAACTGAATCATGTGCCTCCTTCAATATGGTTTCCCGAAGACTATCAATATCGGGAACACAGATCCAATTCTTGAACCATATCGTGCCTTGCTCATCCTCTGTGAACTCCGGGCCTCTACCCTCTGTTATCAGATCCTTGATCTCCTGGATCTTAGCATCACCAATCTGACCTTTACGAATTTCCTGTTCCAAGGTAGGTTCCAATTCAATAGTCACTCCCTCCGTATGTGTAACAATTCCCAGGTTGAGCCTCTCAAAGTCTTTTGCTAATTCATCAGGTAGCTGGACAACAAAAGCGGAGTGAACATGCTCCTTCCGACTCAAGGCATCTGCAACCAAATTCGCCTTGCCTGGGTGATAGTGAATCTCTAAGTCATAATCCTTAATGAGCTCCAACCAACGGCGTTGCCTCAGGTTGAGATCCTTCTGAGTGAATATATACTTCAAACTCTTGTGATCCGTGTATACTTGGCACTTAGTTCCCATGATGTAGTGTCTCCAAATTTTAAGTGCATGCACAACGGCAGCCAGCTCTAAGTCATGGGTGGGGTAGTTCAATTCATGCTTTCGCAACTGACGAGATGCATAGGCAATCACATGACCATCTTGCATAAGCACACATCCAAGTCCTTGGCCACATGCATCACAATAAATGTCAAATCCCTTCTGCAGATCTGGCATAATCAATACTGGAGGTGACATCAATCTCTCCTTCAACTGATCAAAGCTTTCTTGGCACTTCTCATCCCACTTAAATTCTCTTCCTTTCTCCAAAAGCGATGTCATGGGCTTAGCAATCTTAGAAAATCCTTCAATAAATCTCCGATAATATCCTGCGAGTTCCAAGAAACTCCGAATCTCCGTAACTGTAGTGGGCACTCTCCATTCCATAATCTCCTTCACCTTAGCAGGATCCACTGCTATTCCTCCATTAGAAATAATATGACCAAGGAATGGCACCTTGTCAATCCAAAACTCGCACTTGTTGAACTTAGCATAGAGTTGATTATCTCGTAACTTCTGTAGCACCAACCTTATATGTTGTTCATGATCACTTTCATTCTTAGAATAGATAAGAATATCGTCGATAAACACCACGACGAATCTGTCCAAATACTCCATAAACACTTTGTTCATCAAATTCATGAAATAAGCCGGTGCATTGGTTAGTCCAAATGACATAACAGTAAACTCATATAATCCATATCGAGTCGAGAAAGCCGTCTTAGGAATATCCGATGGTCTAATCCTCATCTGATGGTAACCGGATCGGAGATCAATCTTCGAGAATACTCTAGCACCTCTCATCTGATCAAATAAATCCTCAATACGGGGCAACGGATACTTGTTTTTCACCGTAACATCATTAAGAGATCTATAATCCACACACATCCGTTGCGATCCATCCTTCTTCTGCACAAATAACACCGGTGCTCCCCAAGGTGAGGAACTTGGACGAATGTAACCAGCCTCTTGTAACTCCGTCAACTGCTTCTTAAGTTCCTTCAACTCTTCTACGGACATTCTATATGGCCGTTTAGAAATAGGGGCGGTTCCAGGTAGGAGATCAATAACAAACTCAACTTCTCTATCAGGTGGCATCCCTGGTAACTCCTCTGGAAAGACATCCTGAAAATCTCTAACCACCTGGATGTTGTCGCCAACAAACTCCTCAGGCATAAAGAACATTGCACGCATGGATGAGGAGGTTACTGCAATATTAACTTGAAATCTTTCTCCTTTAGTGGTAGTGAGTTCTATGGTACCTCTACCACATGCTATAACGGCCTTTGCCTTTCTTAGCCATGACATTCCAAGGATCAGATCTATACTGCTTGACTCTAATATTATAGCAGTAGCTCCAAATTCTCTACCCATAATGGTTAATGTCAATCTACGTGTCATTTGATTCGCCTCAACAGGCCCTTTAGGTGTAATTACTATCAGGGGTTTTCTCATATTTAGCAGTGGTATTTCATTTGTGTTGGCATATCTAGCAGACATGAATGAATGTGTAGCACCAGAATCAAATAATATTGTTGCAGGAATTGTATTAACATAAAACATACCAATTACGAGGTCCCCACCATCAGGAGTATCGTCAACGCTGACTTGATTCACCCTGGCTATAGAATATCCCTTGCCAGGGGTCTGTTGCTTGTTCTGAACTGGAGTAGTAGCAATCCTCTGTGGGCAGACATTTGCATAATGACCAATCTTCCTACACTTGAAACATTGAGTGCCCGGACTCTGTCCTGCAAACTTCGTCGGGGTGCCCGTGGGAGTAGCCTGTCGAGGAGGTGGAGTCCTCAATGGTGATTGCTGAACTGGGCGTGGTCCTCCTGGTCGAGTCGGTGTACCCTGTGGTGAACTGTAGCGAGGACGAACACTGCTGCTACCCTGTCCCTGTGAGATAGCCTTCCTCTTCAAATCACCCAGTTGAACACGCTTGTGTTCAATAGCAAGAGCCTTATCCAACAGTCTCTGAAATGATGGAAATGTGTGTGCCACTAGAGCATACTGCAGTGGTCCATTAAGTCCTTCAATGAAATGCTCCTGCTTCCTTTCATCCTCAGCAACTTCCTCAGGGGCATATTTGGATAACTGAATAAACTTGTCACGGTACTCGCTGACTGACATACTTCCTTGCTTCAGCGACAGAAACTCCTTCTTCTTGATCTTTATCATCCCAGCTGGAATATGGTAGTTCCTGAACTGCGTACTGAACTCTGCCCAGGTAATAGTATCAGCAGCAACATGGGCAGCAGTATAAGAATCCCACCAGTCAGCAGCAGGACCAGTCAGACGTCCAGAAGCATATAAAACCTTCTCCCGGTTAGTGCATTGTGCAATGTTGAGCATCTTCTCAATCGACTTCAACCAATCGTCTGCATCAAGTGGATCTGGCGAGCTGGCGAAGGTTGGTGGCTTATGACTCATAAACTCCCGGTGCTTATCACGAGGTGGAACTGGTGGTGGTGGTGGAGGCAATGGCACTTGTTGCTGTTGCTGCTTTTGTTGAAGCTGTTGTTGTAGCTGCTGTTGTTGCGCCCTCCTTTCTTGGCGTATCTCATCTCTCTCCTGGCGCAACTCCTGGCGTATGTCTTCTCTTTCCTGACGCATCTCTTGGCGTTCTTGCTGCATCTGGGCACGCATATCAGCCATAGTGTCCGCCATTTGCTGCATCACCGCCATCTGAGCAGCAACCAGTGGGTCAACTCCGCCTGGTGGAGGATTAGGAGGATTCATCTCTGCAGGCTGTGGCTGAGGTTGTCTATATATCCTTCGAGTGTGCCGGTTAGGAGGCAAATCAATTCCACCACCCCTCCTGGTATTGACCATCTGAGTTAGATACATATGGTAAGAAAAAGCAGTAGACAAGGCAGTAATTACAATCATGTTACTTTGGGGGATTTATTAGCTAAGCAGTTTAATATTTCACCTACTATAGCTAATTCAATACCTTATGTTGGTACATGCTAAGATGTCCATCTATAATAATAATTCAATCAATCAAAGAAGCAAATCAGACATTTAGCATCAGCACAATCAACCAACATTTTTTTTAAGAAAATAGTTTTAACTTTTGTTTTGGGTTCCCTAACTCTTAAGAATGTCATAGGGGTAGGGATTCCAAGGTTTGAAATCCATCTTGTCTCAGAGTAGAAAAGGTAAGAATGATCAGAGTAGAACAGTAGAAGGTGAGACAGGATCAAGATAAGGTAAGTATGGAATGAATCAGAGTAAGATAAGTAGGTAAGGGTTGTCCATTTCTATCTAGGTTTCGTCCTACAGTCAACATTTCCTCTGATACCACTTCTGTAACACCCGGTTTTAAAGGACAAAGCCGGGTGCATCTCATACATGCGCCAAGAAGACAACATATATAATAACAGAGTGTATAGAGATAAATGTCATAAAACATCAGAGTACTTATTACATAGCGGAAGTCTTATTACAAAATAAAATAATGAAGATAAAACGAACTAAGGATCGTCGGCGCCAATGTCGACTGAGAAACGCCACCTAGATCAGATCGAACTCCTCAGTGTTAGGCGGCTCCTCTTCGACCACCTGCTCTTCTCCTGTGGGGGGGGGGTGTGAGACAGCAAGAGTGAGCTCACATATGCTCATAGCTCAACAAGTCGTGGGGAATAATGTGGCACGAACTCACCAAAGGTGGGAGTTCATGTAGTGTAAGGCTGATCAATGAAATAAAGGCTAAGGCTGAGCATTGCTTTTATAAGTTGGTCAAAATTTTATTAGCAATTACTAAGTGTAAGTAAATACCAAACCTTAATAATAATAAAGAACAGTAATAGTAAAATAATCCCAAATGCGATGCAAATGCCAAATTAAATTTAAGTTCCATAGTTAATCATGTGAGGGTCCGAGCCGCTCTTGACCGTGAGCACGGCTAGTATACTAGTTTTACACTCTGCAGAGGTTGCGCATCTTTACCCACAAGTCGTGTATCCCATGTCGCCAGGGTTTGCAAGGCCCTTAGACACTACCGAGGTGAATGGCTAGGGATCCACTACGAGGCCTTTACAAAGTTCCACTAGCTTCCGAAAACCCGCTACAGTTTATAGGAAGTTCCAATGCAGGGTTCCTGGCTGACCGCCATCGCAGCAAAATCAACCAGGGACCTCCCTACACTGACCACTCCCCTACTGCCCTTGCCCCTTTCGGGTAAGGTAGTCTTCCACTAGCTTTCCTAATTAGTCAGCCAAGGGCGTCCCATTAAACCCTTGTGGTAGCACTGTTTTCCCGGGTGGTCGCTCCATGTTCCCATTAATTTAATGATCTTAACATGAACAGCAATAATAACAAGATAATAACAGAATAATCATGAATAGTGTATCTCCATACCCAATCCACATAAAGCAATAGCAAGTACTACCCAAAAATATTTCAGGGGTGAACAAGGTATAGAGGTAATCAAAACTAGGGTAACATAAAGGCTCCCATCAAAATTAACCTATGCAGATCATTAAAATTAATAAGAACATGGCTGGGAAAAGTAAGTGATCAAGGGCACAACTTGCCTGCAATGAGCTCCTGCTCAGCTATCTCTACTTGTTGAACCTCAGTTTCCACAGTGGTTTGCTCGTCTACTCGCATCAACACAATACATACATAGTATAACCAAAATCAACATCACACCAAACAGATGAATAAAATATACAGTAAAAATCTACACATTAAAATGAAACCATAGGAACTGGAATCACTGAATTTGGAGTTATAGAATTCAAGTTATGAATTTCCTAAGATTTAAGGTGATTATAATAGGATTAGATGATAAATTAATTTTCTAACAGAGTTCATGTCAAAACAGTGATTCTAAATGATAGAGAATATTATTACAAAATTTTAGGAATTGGAATGACTCAATTTGGAGCTAAAATGAATTTTCTATGCATTTTACAAGTTTCTAGATTTGTTTTTGTATTAAACATGAATTTCTAATATTAATTTCTCTGTTTTTAATACTCCCTGGACTGGGCGTCATTTACCAGAAAGCGCAGGGACTAAACTACAAAGATCCCCGAGACTCAGAGGGCTGTAGCGAGGGACGGCGGGTTCTAAATCCTAAAAACTTAAGGTCTTTTATGCTAAAGTGCCCGACCGAAGGGGTACGGGGGAAATCTGGCCGCCCGATCGATGATCTACGGCTACGATTAGATTCGCGCTTTACAAAAACACGCTCAGATCTGGGCCACCCGATCCCAAACTGACCGCCCGGATTTTATGAAGGCCGCTATGAATCTCAAGCGTTCGCACAGAGATGGACAGACCAGATCAACCCGCCGATCTGGTACACGCGGACCAATTTCCACCGCTGGATCAGGATCCAACGACAGGGAATCGTCCCCAACTCGATATGACTTGACCAAATCCTAGCCGTTGCCAAACAGATCAACGGTCCACGCTGCATCCCCTACCTCGAGCCGAAGCACGACGGCGCTTCCCCGCACGGCGGCGAGCCCGCCGGGGCTTCGAATTCGGCCGGCCCGAGCACCAATCAGCAATTAACTCGCGCCACGCAAAGTTGATGCATCCCTAAACGCGATCCCCCAATCAATTTTGGCCGACCCCGAGCGCCCGACTCGGTACACGGCACACTGCGGCGGCGCCATGGCCGGATAGCGGACCGAGGGGTATATCTACACCATTTTACAATTCGATAGCGCATAGCCTAAAGGAAGGGAGGACGGATACGATGGCGACTCACCGACGGACGGCCGAGGCTTGACGACGCTCGCCCACGGGGAGGGGCGGAACTCGCCTGCAGTGATCACGGCGGCGAGCAATTCGCACACTACACCAATGCCAAACTCCACTTGAGCGCGCGACCGACTTCCTTGGACGATTGCGATCCCACTCGGCCCCACGCCGACGCGAAATCGCCCGCACCGAAGAAGTTCACCGGCGACGCCGTGCTTCTCTCTACTCTCTCAGTTCTTATGGTGGACAGGGCAAGCATTAATCGACCGATTCAAGGGAGCACTTGAACTATATGGACGCGGGATGGGGCGCCACGCAGTCCGCAGAGCATGCCGAGTCAGCTGGAGGTGGTTGAACGGAGTCCGTCATTGCCGGCGAAGGAAGCGGTCCGCACGGTCATGGCGAGGTGGAGGGAGAGAGACTGACACGGGGGTCCCACAAGGCAGTGTAACGCGATCGCGAGCGCCCACGGCCACTGACGACCGACCCCGCATCGCAGTCCCCACGCGCTCGCGGCATGAGACTGGCCAGTGGGCCCCACGGTTCGGCGCGCGCCTGTAAACGGAGATGGGCCGCACGGAGGGAAGTGGGAATTGGGCCAGAATGGTGTTGCAGCGGCCCAGGAGGCTTTTATTCTTTTTCTTTTTATCTCTCCTTCTATTTCCTTCATTTTCTAAGGATTTTAGTTTGAATTCAAATTTAGCTTCAAACCTTGTACAAATTTGTTATCAAATCATATTATGAAATGAAAAGTACAAATTCTAGAAATAGATTTATATTATTTTTATTTTCATAACATTTCTCTTCTTCCTTTTAAACCCTAGTTTCCAATGTAGGGCTTAATCCAATTTCTAGTCATTTTATATTATTGTTATTTTTATTTAATGCACAAACATAAAAACTCCAACAGATGCACTTTTTTCTTTATTTTAGAATAATTGTTTTATTTAGTCACTCTCAATTACATAGGTGCTCTTTTTATGATGCAAATAAGACACACAAAATGAGGAGCTCTCTCTATTACTCTTGGTATACAACTTTGAGTATTACATAGGCGGCTCAGGTTTAGAGCCGGCTAACAAGAAGCAGAAGAAGGAGGCACAGAGAAGGGTGTAGCATGTTGGGGTGCAGGGACCCTTCATCAAGTCAAAATGGTCCCACATCCCAATCACCTTCTCCTAGGAGGACCTTCAGCTCAAAGATTACCGTCATAATGATGATATGGTCATATCTTGTGTCATTAAGGGATTTCTGGTCCACAATGTTCTGGTTGATACAGGCAGTGCAGCGGATATCATATTTGCTAAGGCCTTCAGACAGATGCAAGAGCCAGAAGATAAGAATCATGATGCTACACATCCTTTATGTGGCTTTAGAGGAAGGCAAATTGTAGCACTTGGCAAAATCACAATGCCAATAACCTTCGGCTTTGTTCATAATACAAGGACTGAATAGGTTATGTTTGACATTGTTGACATGGAGTACCCCTACAATGCAATCATTGGTCATAGAACACTTAATGCTTTCAAAGCAATACTTCATCCAGCATATCTATGCATGAAGATACCTTCAGAACAAGGGCCCATTGCTGTTCATGGCAGTCAAGAAGCTGCTAGGAAGGCTGAAGGAAACTGGACAGATTCAAAGGCAATCCATAACATAGATGGAGCCGAAGCCTGTGAGCAGTATAGATACAAAAGAGAGAAGGCTGCTTCGGTGGATTAGCCGAAGCCTATGCTTCTATGTGAAGATATAGCAGAACAAAAGGTACTATTGGGGTCTCAGTTATCTGAAGAACAGGAAAAGAATTTGCTAAGATTTCTATTCAACAACAAAGATATCTTTGCTTTGTCAGCTAATGATCTTTGCGGTGTCAACAGAGATGTCATTGAGCATTCACTCAATGTGGATCCATCTTTCAGGCCAAGAAAACAAATGCTTCGGAAAATGTTTGATGACAAAGCTGAAGGTGCTCGGAACGAAGTAAAGAGGCTTCTTAGCGCTGGAGTTATTAGAGAGGTCAAATACCCAGAGTGGCTAGCTAATACTGTTATGGTGAAGAAGGCCAATGGTAAATGGAGAATGTGCATTGATTTTACAGATCTTAACAAAGATTGTCTAAAAGATGAGTTCCCATTGCCAAGGATAGATTCTCTAGTAGATGTAGCAGCTTCGTCAGAGCTCATGAGTCTACTAGATTGTTACTCAGGCTACCACCAAATCTGGATGAAGAAGGAAGATGAGCCGAAAACTAGCTTCATAACCCCAGTGGCACATATTGCTATCTTCGGATGCCTGAGGGGCTCAAAAATGTTGGAGGAAGCTTCAGCAGAATGACAGCCAGAGTCCTCCATTCTCAAATAGGCAGGAATGTGTTGACTTATGTTGATGATATCATAGTTAAAAGCACAAAGCAAGAAAATCACATTGCTAATTTGCAAGAGACATTTGCTAATTTCAGGCAAGCTGGTTTGAAATTAAATCTAGAAAAATGTGTTTTTGGGGTAAAGAAGGGCAAGTTCCTTGGCTGTCTAGTATCAACGAAGGGAATTGAAGCTAACCCAAGCAAGATTGAAGCCATCCTTCGTATGGAACCGCCGAGCACAAAGAAAGGAGCTCAACGGCTGGCAGGTAGATTAGCATCATTGAACAGATTTATATCCAGATCAGCAGAAAGAAATATGTCTTTCTTTGAAATACTAAAGTCAGCCGAAGTCTTCCAATGGGGTCCGGCTCAGCAAAAGGCCTTCGAAGAGTTGAAGCAATATTTGATTGTTTTAACAACGTTAACTCCACCTTCGCCAGGGGCTCCATTGCTCTTATATGTTGTAGCCTCACATTCTGCAGTAAGTGCGGCACTTGTACAGGAGAAGCTAGATGGTCAAGTCAAAAAGCAAGCTCTAGTGTACTTCGTCTCCGAAGTTTTGAGTCCGTCAAAGAAAAACTACATAGAATTGGAAAACGTGCTATATGCTGTGTTAATGGCCTCCAGAAAGCTTCGGCATTATTTTCAAGCATATCACATAATTGTTCCTTCGTCACAGCCTTTGAAGGATATTATAAGGAACAGAGAAGCTACTGGAAGGATTGGGAAATGGGCTACAGAACTTAATGAATTCACCATTGATTATGTGCATAGATCCTCAATCCAGTCCCAAGCGTTAGCAGACTTCATCGCTGACTGGACGCCAGGGGCTCACGAAGAAGAAGTAAACAAAGATGCTGAAGCTTGGACAGTGTTCTGCGATGGTTCTTGGGGAACCTTCGGTGCAGGAGCGGCTGCAGTCCTAGTGGCACCTTCAAAACTCAAAACATGTTATGCAACCAAGCTTGATTTCAGTTGCACAAATAATATTACTGAGTACGAAGCACTTCTGTTGGGGCTTTGGAAGTTAAGGGCAATGGGAATAAGAAGGGCCATTCTGAAAACTGGTTCTCAAGTTATTTCTGGCCATGTGGACAAAAGTAGCAAGGCAAGAGATCCGAAGCTTGAAAGATATCTAGATACAGTTCGAAGGTTGGAGGCTTCTTTCGAAGGTTTTTCTGTTAAGAATATCCCAAGAGGTGAAAATGAGCACGTAGATTTACTAGCCAAATCAGTGGCCCAGGGGCTCCCTCTACCTTCAGAAGTATTTTTTAAAACAATAAAGGCACCTTCAGTTGAACTAATGGAGAGAGTAGTGCTTACTATTTCTCCGGTACATAGTGAAGATTGGAGGACTGAAATTATATCTTTCCTCCAAGGTAATTGTCTTTCAGATGACGAAGCTTATAATAAGAGAATGGAGGCAAGAACAAGACCATATGTGATAATATAAGGGGAGTTATACAAACATGGAGTCTGCACTCCACTTCTTAAGTGTTTATCCAGAACTGAAGGTATAGAGCTGATGAAGGAAATACATGCAGGTTTGTGTGGATCTCACATTGGGTCTAGGCCTTTGCTGGGGAAGGTCTTCAGACAGGGATTTTATTGGCCGAAGGCAGCTTCGGATGCAGCAGATCTGGTTCAAAAGTGCGAAAATTGTCAAAAATGTGCAAGAGACCAGAAACAACCTTCGTCGCTAACCCAGTTAATACAGCCAACCTGGCCATTGCAAAGATGGGGCCTGGATTTGTTAGGTCCACTTCCACCAGCACAAGGCAATTTAAGATATATTGTGGTGGCTGTAGAATATTTTTTCCAAGTGGATTGAAGCGAAGCCTTTGGCCACAATAACTTCGATTACAGTCCAGAAATTCTTCTGGCAAAACATTGATTGTCGCTTCGGCGTGCCGAAGGCTATAACTGTGGACAACGGAACACAGTTTGATGCCGAAGCTTTCAAGGAATTCTGTGATCAAATTGGCACGAAGATTCATTTTGCGTCAGTTAGACATCCAGAGTCAAATGGGCTTGTCGAAAAAGCAAATGGTATTATAATGACAGGAATAATGAAGCTAATCTTTAATCAGCCTAGAGGAAAGTGGCCAGATGAGTTGATTAAAGTGGTATGGAGCCACAATACAACTGTATCAAGATCAACAGGTTTTACGCCATTCAAGTTATTATTTGGCGACGAAGCTATAACCCAGAAGAAGCTAAAGCGGGGTCAATAAGAACAACAGCTTCGGCAGAAGACGAAGTTGATTATCACGTGGCAAAAGACACTATAGAAGGGACCAGACTTCAGGCTATGGAAAATATCAATAAATATCAAGCCGAAACAATAAAATGGCGCGACAGAAAAGTTCGGCTGAAAAATATCAAGCCAGGGCATTTGGTGCTTCGGAGAGTGGCTAATCCGGACACAGTAGGCAAATTACAGCTGAAGTGGGAAGGACCTTTTCTAGTGGTATCTTCGTCAAGGCCGGGTTCTTACAGGTTGAAGGATATGGACGACAACGACATTCCTAGATCTTGGAATGCGGATGAGCTTCGACGATATTATATGTAATCTGATGTAATCTTTTTTCATTTTTTCCTATGGCACCTTTTTCCTTTCCAAAGGGGGAGAAAGGTTTTTAATGGGGCCATAGCTTGTAATTTTTCCTTTCTTATTTAGCTCTACGAGAGCAAAGTCCCCCAAAACATGTAAAATGTAAAATCTGAGCATGCACCATCGAGTGCAGAGAGAGAAAAAAACAGGGAGAAGCTCGAAAGTCATCCCTAAGGGGATGCAGAGCACGACGAAGCTACAAAAAGTAGTTCCCAAGGGAGCGCAGCGTAAGTTTTCTGCTCAAAAGTCATTCCTAAGGGAATGCAGAGCCAAATACCGCCGAAATATAAGGCGAAGAAGTTCAAAAGATGTTTCTAAGGGGATGCAGAACTTACACCGAAAAGTCAACGGTGATACCGCCGAAATAGAAGGCGAAGAAGTTCAAAAGACTTTCCTAAAGGGATGCAGAACTTACACCGAAAAATAAGCGGTGAAGCCGAAAAATAAACGGCAGAGATTTCAGTCATTCCTAAGGGAATGCAGGGTCTGGTTGTGGCTTCGTATGCGTGTGTTTGGACATTCATTTGCACATTACATCACATCATACATTGCATTCATATACATTCATTTAGACATTTGTAGGATCATCATCATCACATCATAGAGTACAGACAATTGCTTCGGCTCTAATGACAAGGCTTCGGCAAATGCAAAAGAAGCAGATTTATGCTTCGTTGTGTATGAAAAGAAGGGAAGGTATTTTTCGCCTTCGGCTCAAAAAGAACAAGTTTCGTCCACATCAAAGCAGTTCATACATGGATGGAAAGGTAAAATATATTACAAGGTATCGATAAATTTACAGAGTAATGTTTGATTCCTAAATTACAGTATTTTTTACAAGGATAATTCAAAAGATTCTCGAGTTCTTTTACAGCAACTTCATTACTTCATCATTGCCCATCAAGCTTCGGTTCATTATTCTTCAGCTTCGTCATCCTATACATAACAGCAGTATAAGGAAAGTGCAAATTTTAAGGAGAAGGAAAAGCAACAGGTACAAGTTTATTACCGGCTTGAGGTGGCTTCGAGCTTCGTCACCAGCTAAGTTTCGCCCACCCTTCGCCCAAATTTGAGTTACAAATCTATTCCCAATGCTTTGGGCCAGGCTGGGGACATCATTCAAGTCCGCTGGTGACAGGCTAAAGTTGGCATGTTTACAATATTTCCATGCGTGCAGCCAGCCTTCATAAAAGCAACAGCTGTGCCCGAGAAGCTAGCAAAGCACAAAAGTCACCGTGTCCAGCTATGAATTCGTCAAGAGCATCAACTTCACCTTCAATATGATCAAAAGTGCCTGGCAGGTCTTCAACCGAAGGTTTAAAATTTTCAGAACTGGCTCCAACTGACTTGAAGACCTGCTTCAGCCGCTGCACACATCGGTTGCCAAAGTCTAGACATTTATCTTGAAGCTCTTTAAATGATTTCTGTAAATTTGAACTTTTCAACTTCAGCCTCAAACTCCGCATCGAATTTCTACTTTTCTTGTTCGAAGCTTTCTGTTTTTGCGAGGAGTTCTCTATTCAGTCTGGCAATTTTAGCTTGGGCTTCTGCTAGTAAGCCTTCCATTGATTGAAGTTCAAAATCTTTCTTCTCAAGAGCAGCTTCGTGATCTTTTATTTTGCTCTCTAAGCCTTCAATTATAACCTCATGTTTTTTTATCTTCAAGGTCCTGTTGCATTCTCAAGGCTTTACTTAATAGCATGCTTGCGCAGAAACAACCTTCGTCAGAAAACACCTTCGTTGTTAAAAACAATGAAAAGTTGAAGTAAAGTTTTTACCTTGAAATTAGAATAGAATAAACTACTCACGATATGCTGTCGTCGGTAGCGGCTGATGTCGGCCTCAAGCTTCGGGAAACCAATACTCTTCGACAGAGTACTGATAACCTTCACTCTAGTTCGGTCTCGAAGACATCCTAAGCTTTCATCATCAATGCCGCCGAAGAGCAATGCTCCTGGTTGATAGCTGCATGATATTGCATAATCTCTTAGCTCTTCTTTCTCAGCCTTAGACAGCTTTTGACCAATTATGTTTAGAAAATTGAAATCCTTTTCCTCTGAAGTATCTTCGGCGATATCTTTTTCTTTCCCAGGCACTGTGGCTAGGGCCTCTTCGGTAGCTGTAGCAGTTTCTTCCGTGGCCATATTCAAAAGCATTTTATCAATATCAGAAAATGTGCCCTCCAGATTTGTATCTTCAGTCGTTGTAGCTTCGGCAGTTGTAGCTTCGGCGGGGGCAGCTTCGGTAGCTGTAGCGTCTTCAGCAGCTGGTGTTTTTGACGCCGAAGCCGGTGGTGGTGTTTCTTCAATAGCTTCGATTACAGTAATAATCCTCTGCTTTTTTGGCCCAGCAGACTTCTTCAGTGTCGAGGGCTCCTTCTCCTGCTTATGTAAAAGCTTCGTCAGATGTGGCCCTAGTGGACTTAGCTTGATAGGCAAGGATTTAGTCATTACCTTTAAAATTTCTTCCACGTCAGCAGCAGAAGGTGTTGAAGGAGTCTCTTCCTCTATCTCAGTCGTTTTTGACTTCGAAGCCACAACTTTCCTCTTCTTCGAAGCAGCTACCTTCGGCTCAGGGCTCGATTTTCTCCTCTTCAGAATCTCTTCATCTTCTTTCACCATTCTAGTAGCTTGTCTGCTCACAACACTAACAATCCTTTTTCTTTTTTGCCCTTCGGCACCCTTGTTCAATCGCTCATAATCAGGATATTCGAAGTTCAGGGCATCCATCACTCGATTCAACCTTCATTTTGGTCGGGTGCCGAAGGCTGCAGTCATCAACTGATCTTCTTTTTTAGTGTAATTCCCCAAAATTTCGTTGCACATGGTTTTTATCATTTCTAACCATTCTTGACATGGCCCTTTGAACTGCTTCTCAAATTTGAATTTATAAGGTAGTCGCATAAGTTCTTTCTTCTCCTTTGTCCCCTTTAGCTTCGGCATGCTCCATTCACTCAGCGTTGGGAATAGCCTATAGGCCAGATATTCTTGGACTAGATCTCTTGTGCCGATCTGCTCGGCTACTACTCGAAATTCTGCCACAACTTGTTGGCTTGGTGACCCCGGCTCCATACGGCATAGCGGCCTAGTCAGCCCGAAGCTTAAGCTCAGAGGGCTCAACACTAGCGTCTTGAGCTTCTCCCTCTTCTTCTCATCAGCCTTCACATAAAACCACTCATTCTTCTAACCAGTTGGCCACTTGGTGCGATAGGCGAAATTGTAACAACCAAAGTTCTCATGAAGACCATCTTCTCTGGCCTTCGTCTGATAATGAAGCTCGTGCACTCGGTAGAAGGCTTTGGCATTTGGGTCTGTTCCTTGGCTTCAGAGAGCCCAGATGAAGACGTTGAGCCTAATGATAGCGTTAGGAGTCAGCTGATGAAGATAGATCTCGTAGTTTTCCAAAACTTATCTAATCATTTCGTTCAAAGGAAACCTCAATCCCGCTCTGAAGAAGCTCCTGAAAACTACCACCTCATCTTTTTCCAGTGTCGGAGTGGTTTCTTCTCTGCCAAAACGAATCAGCTTCTTCTCAGCTTCTCCGAAGTAGCCTAGCTTTATCATAATAGGCACATCATCCTCAGAAACAGTAGATTTTCCAAAGTCCAAGTGACTGGATTTGGCTGGCATGAGAGTATTATAATCTTCCTCTTCTTCATCAACAACATCTTCTTCAATGTCAGCATATTCAGCTTCGGCAGCAGGTGCACCTTCCTTAGCAGCTACCTCTATCACAACCATTCCTGATTGTTCCATCACTTCAGAGATTGGAGCAGTCTCTGTAGATTTGGCCTCTTCTCTGTCGTGGGTCACTCTAGCGGTTGAACGTACTCTAGCCATCAGGTGTTGAATTCCTTGTAGTCCTTACGAATGTTAATGATTTTTATGGTTGTGATGAAGCTCTCTCTTATAATGAAGCTAGTTCAAAACGATGCTTTGCTTGAGAGTGCGATGGGAAAGCTTCGGCTATGGTTAAATTTTTCAGCAGCACAACAGTGTAATGGCAATGAATATTGTGATAACTTTACACCTACCCGTCTGTTTATATAGTGCTGCAGGTGTGAAGGTGAATCGCCAAGTCGCCCGTACCCGCTCAACAGTCACCCGCATTCACTGGACGGTGGACCACGGTGCATGCAAGATGAATCGGCAGATCGTGCATACCCGTTGTATGGTGGGACCCCTCCTACGCTCGGATTATTTTAATCGTTTCTCGGCAACGAGCTCAGGGAAGGTGTTTTTCGGACCTTCGGCATTCCGAAGCCTAGGTCAATTTTTGACGGATCAAGCTTGTTACGAAAAACGATCTAGCACCGCGAAGGGGCTACTGTTGGGGGTCTGCTTCGAAGCCGAAGGTCCTGTAAGAAGAAACACCTTCGGAAGATCAGCACGGAAATAACACCAAAGCTACTTTACAGGGAACTTCGGCATTGCAGCATACCTAAGACGAAGGGTTGCACCGACTTAAAGATGAAAAGACAGATTGACCCATGATAGTTTGTGTCATGAATGTAATCAATTGTAGATAGTATAAATGTAATTTCACACAGGCTACGCCCTGTGCCTATAAATAGATGAACAGTACCCCCGTACTGTTCACGCTGATTTGTACCCACTTGTGCATCACGCTTGTACTGTCTCCTTCTGTCAAGCCGAAGGTATAAATGTAATTCTATATTGTTTCTGTTTATTCAAGATAGTATAATAGAAAATGAGTTAATAATGTTATATAATTATTCATGTTGTTTTTATGTTTCACATGCTTCTTCTTCCATTAATGTATACTGCGATGATGAAGGTATGTCCTTCATGACCTTCGTCCGAAGATCATTATATCTTAAGGGAAATAATGCTTCGAAGGACGAAGGGCCTTAACCTTTAACATTTTGTGTTGCCTTGTTCTTAATTCATAGCATTTGAGAACAAGTCTCCAACAATAATGATATTGCCAATTATTCGCTATTACTGCTAATGACGACATAGTTCCACTAAACATTACCATTAGGCTTAACCACAAAATTTATTTACCATCAAAAGCATAACATTGTCCAAGGAAAATATTCATTCCTTGATCTTAATGACTAGAATATATGGAGCTTTGTTGTCATCTTTAATTAATTAATGATGTAATAAACTATTTACTAACTTTTAAACTGATTGATTTTAAGCATCAAAAGAATTTAATTTGATTATAGCGGTGAGTATGTTATTTGTTTTAATGACTATTCAGTAATTGACCTACAAATATGTTTCTTAGATCATTGTACATGTACTCTCTATGTTCTAAATTATAAGAAATTTTGTCATTTCTAGATATATTGTTTTAATATACCTCTAGATATGATGTATATCTAAGTGCGTAGAAAAAAATCTACGAGATGAGAACATTAGTCTTTCGGATGCACCCGATGATCCTCCAATCGTTATGCAAAGCTCAATGACCCAAGCACAAATATGAAAATTAAATTTGGATGTAAGCTCATTCTTAAGCGTTCATTTTCATAGTTTTGAAAATAGATTTCTATCTAATGTTGTTATCTTGCTTAGGAACACCAGAGTGGGTCATGAAGTACTAGAAAGGTGTGGAGGTGGGGAAGACCATCAAGGACATTCAAGACTAGCTAAAGGTCTAGTCCAACTCGACTTCTAGTCTGCATCGGTTTTTAGGACCATCCTATAGTAAAACAACCACTAATGACATATCTGGCTCTATTTTCGATGATCCACATATGGATCAAAAGCTAATTTTATAAGCTAATTAGTGGCTTTTGTTTGAGATCCAAAAAAAATTCGAAGTCAATGGAAATTTATGAAACAAATAAGAATTCAAAATCTATTAGGATGTCGTAATATCATCTTTTGTTCTATTGTGCCATGTGACGTGCTAGAGCTAGTTATAGGGTGCTATAGAAAGTGTTACGACCCTCAGAATATACAATTAGTAGTCATTGTTCATGTTAAAACTTGGGTTTTACTTTAGATCAATTGTCATTATCGATTTGTGAAAGTCCACTTTTGTGATGTTAATCATACACTGTAGTTGTCACATTAGTTGCATACTTTTGACTTCTTGCATGTGTTCTTTGTTTCGTAGGTAGAGATTAACCTTCTTGGCGAGTTCAACCAAATTAGTAACACAATTGATAATAAAGAGGAGTTGTGATGCTAGAGTTGCAGTGTTCAGGTCTTTATATTTGAAGTCGGATCGATGTGTCATGTTCCACCCAAGACGAGAGTTATTGTGAATCTGGCAAAAGATCACTATAGCTTACATATAGATGAAGGAAATCCGCACACTACCTTTAGTCATAGACTTATGAACTTTAGACCGGAAAGTATTGGCTGTGCTAGCTGGCTGACACTAATCATGCACAATGAAGCATAAAAAGGCAGAGAACATTGTAACTTTGTATGCAACAAAAATTCAATATATGTGATTTTACTTCAGAATTCATGAGATACACTTCAAAGTGTTTGTTCATTGAGCAATTTGCTTAGAAAAAAAAAGAAGTCGGGCTTTCTACTCACTCTGTTTGAAACTATAATTTACTATAATTTTAATTTAAATTAAACTTCGAAATAGATAGAAATTTTTTAAAAAATAAATAACATTTATAAGTTCGAATAAAATACACTATGAAACATATTCTAAGTAGAATTTAAAATAATATGATACCTTAGATGTTGATGCATTTCATATGAAGGACTAAAGTTTGATGATCTTTGGAGCAGTACTATAGGGAACGTCCAAAGTGAACGAAACACATGCTGCCCCACACCAGACGCTCCACAGAGAACCCCACGCGGCCACGCTATCAAGCAGGAGCCTGTTGTTATATGGCACCATTCCTTTTTCTCCAATTTTCTCTAAAGCTAAAACGCATTCTTTTCCTCCAGGAGACCTCCCAAGTCCCAATCGCGCATTGAAGCCAAGTTAACCCGAGCACAGTACCCAAATCAACGAGTGAACGTGAACATGACAGTTGATAATAAGAAAGAGGAAACCCGTGAAATGGACAGGAAATAATTCAGCAGCGGCGACAGCTCCTGGCCCGAGTGCCAGGAAAAGAACAAAACCGCAATGATCGAGCGAGCCCCCCCACTATAATACAAAATGACAAAAGCGACCCCAGGACCTAGGGAGCTGGAGGGCCAGCGCTGACGTGGATCCGACGGACCACCTGGCCGCATCCGACGGCCCGGATCGTCGCGTCCCTTCTTTTATCCCCGTCCCGGTCCTCTAGCTTCTTCCACTCCACCCCGCGCACCGCATACCCACCACTCGATCCACCACACGAGGGCAGGAGAGAAGAACCACTTCCATGGCCGGCGCCTCATCGTGAGCTCCTCGCAGCATCGCTACCGCGCCCTTGCGTTAGCTCTGTCTTCCTGTCGCACGTACGCGCGTGAGACAAGCGAGAAGGCACGTACGTTTAGTTTATTCCTTTTCTTGGAGCGGGATCGGAGGTTCCAACCGGCAAAAGAGAGATGATGGTAGGGAAGAGGGAGCGGGACTGCAAGAACCCGATGCGGCGGACGACGAGCATGACGGAGTTCGCGCCGCCCGACGCGCTCGCGGCGGTGATGGAGGACGAGGAGGGCCCCCAGCTGTCCGATGACAGCAGCCGTGACGGCGGGCAGCAGGACTGGCTGTCCGCGCTCGGCGGCGGCGGCGGCGGCGGTGGCGTCGGGGGCGCCGCGGCGCAGGAGGACTGGCTCGCGGCGTACCACGCCCGCGCGGCGCCGGCGCGGGCGGGGCTCCGCCGGAACTCGGCCGACTACTCCGCCGTCGAGACCGCCGCGTTCCTGCGCGCCTGCGGGCTCTGCCGGCGCCGCCTCGGGCCCGGCCGCGACACCTTCATGTACAAGTACGTGTCGTCCGCTAGCTCGCCACCTGCCCCGCAGCAAGACTCTTGTTTTTTGTCCCTCGTCACTTACCGTCTCGTTACGTGGTCTGTCTGCAGGGGCGAGGCGGCGTTCTGCAGCCTGGAGTGCAGGGAGCGGCACATGACGCAGGAGGAGTGGAAGGACAAGTGCGCGGTGACGTCGATCAAGGACGCTGCCGCGGGCTCGGCCAAGGTCAAGGGCCGCCGCGCCGGCTCCGGCAAGGCTGGGGGCACGGTGGCCGCGGCATGACGACGACGCTGAACCTACACCTAGCTACCTAGCTACCACCAGCTTCTCCTCAACTAGCCAGCTGCAAGCTCCGATCATTTACCCGTGCAACCATCTATATATACTAACCATATGCATGCATCATATATGATATATCCACAGCTAGCTCAATCGATTATTAATTAATTAGTTATCCGGATCCATCGCTCATCGCTGCATGCAAGCCGTACTGATAGGTATAATATACCATTAGCTTCGATCATCCGCGCACGCATGCTTGGTAAAAGAAATTCTTCAAGCTTTGTTGCTATATGCTACTGGAGTACTATAGATGTTGCTATATACTTCAGTATAGCGATTCAGCAGCATGAGTAGTCCTTGTGTACAAGTGGAAAAAAGAAAAGTGAAGGGAAAGGGAGGAAATTGAAGTGGCTTCGGCACTACTAGCTTGCTTGGCAGATGCACTGCGCTACGGACGATCCTGTCACTGCCACTAGCCCTGAGAACAAGACAGTGTGAATTTCAGTGTTTCATTATTACCTCAAATTGACTCTGGGCGTATCGTTGTCCCTCCGTGGGAGAGTTTTATTATTATTTTACTAATTTTCTGTTTGGAGTTTTATTATTCACCGATACAAATCATCATTTGTTCAATAAAACTCGAATCAGCTTATTATTTGCAAGAAACTGGCTATTTGCTACCTACAAGCACTAGTACAACTCTGAGCAGTACTGTATGGCCCGTTTGGTCTCTTTAGTCACCAGACAAAACTTTAGTGACTAAAGTCTAGTTACTAAAGTATTCTGTTTGGTTTCAATAACTAAATCTGATTAAAGAGCATTAATTAGTGTAAATAATGACTACATCACCTTTAATGCATACATGGCGTTAGGGGAGGCATGGTCAGCCCTTCAACGGTGATAGGGGAGGGCAGCAAGCGGTGAAAAAAAACTATTTTTAGTCCTTTTTAGTCACTCCTTTATTGGCTAGAGAACTAAAGTTTCGTCATCATGTTTACTTCTATAGAGACTAAAAGTGACTAAAGTTTAGTCACATATCAAATCAAACAGCGCCTAAGCTAGTAGGTTAACTACGAAGAGAGATTCAAATACTCAGGTTAAGTTTCATCTAGATAAATTTTATTGTTGTAGTTACTAACGTAAAAATTGGCGTGATTCAGTCTTGGTAACTTCACCGTGAAACTTCTAACTAAAATATTTTTTGGTGGCCTCTAAAGAGAGGCCATCGAAAAATAATTTATTTTCATTGAATAAAATAGACGACTAAAAATAAATCTATTATGTTTAGCAACCGCCAAAAATAAAATAACTTTGGGGGTCATTGGAGGATGCCAAATAAAGACTTATTTTTTGTGGGTGTAGGCTAGCTATTAAAAGTAAATCTATTATTTTTGACGACCGGGCAATAGCCATCGAAGATAAGTGGTGGCTCAATGGTCCAAATATGCTAAATTTTTGAAAATTCAGATTTCTTCATTCCACTCAGTTTTAACCTTGAATTTGCATCTTATGAATCTATATATGTTGAATAGTGAACTAGTTAGCAAGTTAAATTGGTTATATATGCTTTGGCTGTGTTGACATCAATCAACAAAAGGGGGAGATTAAAACTAAAATGTGCTATATGCCATTTGTAACTTAGTTTTGGTGACTAATGACCAACACAACCTTATGATCTAATTAGTTTGCTAATTGTGCACTCTTAGGTTCACAAGAGTCAAATTGTGATATCCAACTTGATATCTAGCTCAAACAGAGGCAAAACAGGGCAAATCATGAAAGAGATAAACCATGGTTAGTTCTAAGGTTTGGATAAGTTCTAATTGCTCTTAGGAATGTTTTTGAGCATCTTAGATTGTTTAATAATGCATATTCTAGAGAAAGTACTTTATGGTGTATGTTTTGAGCTAGAATAGGTTTCTGAGTTGAAGAATATGAATCTATGACTTAGATAAGTTGAACATACTCTAAATATGTTTGTCTATGTCATAGGAAAGCTCTTAAGTATAGCCAATTCTAATTGGACAAGAAAAGAGCAAAGCTACACTTCTCAGCTGTATTGTGGCTCACTTGATGTAACACCCAGTTTCTTCTCTAATGCCTACCAAATTCAGGTGTTACCTCTCGTTTCTCTCTCTAATTTTCTTCTCTCTTCCTTTTTATTAGAGCTATGTCTAGTTTTTCTGGGATTAATTATTTCTTTACTATATCAAAACATATGTGAGTCATGAAATGTTGCATCAAGCTGAGCCTAAATTATCCTTTTGTTTGATACACATGTTTGAATTATTTGAATTTGAATTGTGGTTGAATTTGAATTGAATTTCAAAGAGAAAATAAAATGGATGCCCAGGATGCATCCGGACTCCGATTGCGACAGACTTGATATGGTTGGAAAGATAAGGAGATTATCTAACCAACCCAACTGGTTCCACCCTAAAATTCATCCGGAGTCAACGGGAATCGTCGAAACAAGTCAGCGTTTAGATTCTGTTTTGGTGCTGCGACACCGTCTATTGGGCCGTTGGGACGTGTATCGCGTCGGAGCCCATTAGGGGCGAGACCAGAGGTCACGCACGCCCTAATACTCTATTTATTCAGCAGCCACCGCCAAATTTAGGTTTGGGTTTTGCTTAGATCAATTCTGTCATCGAACAGTGTCGCCGTCATCGGTTTGTGAGACCCCATCCCGTAATCAATACAATTTTGGTTGCGTTTCTTTCCTATTCTTGCTGGTATTCTTGATTGCGCTTGCCGGGATAAGCCTTCGTGGTGAGGTCATTCGTGTGTCACGGGTGATAACCAACGGAGCCGTGGTGTAGTGATTGCGAGGAACCGTTCGCTCGGAGCCTTGGATCATCAACGTCGAGATCTCCACTCAATCAAGTTATCGTATCTCACGGAAGATCGGGTCGCGTCTACTATCAATTGGTGTCAGATTTCTAGGTTGCCTGTGAGGTATAATCCTACCTTTAGATTAGTTTTGTTTCGTCCCATAGTCCACAAAAAGCCAAAAAATAATTACGATCAGTTTATTCCAACCTAAAAACCAGCGTCTTAGCCTTTGCACAATTCAGTTTTAGACTCCGCAGTTTTGAGTTCGTGTTCTAGGTTGAGTTTTGTTGCTGGTTTAGATTTGTTTTGGTTCAGTTTGATTCTGTCCATCCGTTTCCATCCTACAAAATCGACCCTATCTACAAAATAGATCCTATCTTTAAAACCGACCCTATTCATAAAACAGATCCTATCTCTAAAACCGACCCTATCCACAAAACAGACGCTGTATCTAAACTAACCATATCCACAAAACAAATACTATCTCTAAAACCGACCCTGTGCTCCATAGCCACCGCTTCGGTTCCTGCCGATTTGTGCCTTTGTGAAAGGGAAATGTGCCCTTGGGCCATTTCTAAGTATTTTGGTGATCAAGTGCCAACACAAATGGTTTAAGTGTGAAACTATGCCAAATGGTGGAAGAAGTGCAAAGTCAACACAAAGGTATGATTCTAGACTTAGTACATTGGTTTTTGTGTACTAACATATTTGTCTAAGTGTTCGAATCAGAGAAAATACAACTGGAAAAGACTTGGCTCGAGCAGCCAAGACTCTGCTCAGTCTGGGTGCACCGAACTGTCCGGTGGTGCACCGGACAGTGTCCGGTGCGCCAGGCTGGCGTCTGATCAACTGACTGCTCTCGGGTCTCGACGGCGGCGTACGGCTATAAATCACCGGACTATCCGGTGGTGCACCGGACTGTCCGGTGAGTCGTCTGCGGCGAAGTCGCTGCTCTCGGGAACCAAGTCAACAGCGTACGGCTATAATTCACCGGACTGTCCGGTGAGACACCGGACTGTCCGGTGAGACAACGGTCGGCCGCGCAATCCGCGCGTGACGCATGGCCGAGCCAACGGTCGGATGGGAGCACCGGACTGTCCGGTGTGCACCGGACAGTGTCCGGTGCGCCAACGGCTCCAAGTCTCCAACGGTCGGCTGCGCCAGAATAGGAAAGAAATCCGCACCGGACAGTGTCCAGTGGTGCACCGGACTGTCCGGTGCGCCAGTCGATAGAAGACAAGAATTGTCTTCCTGGATTGCTCTCAACGGCTCCTAGCTGCCTTGGGGCTATAAAAGGGACCCCTAGGCGCATGGAGGAGTACACCAAGCACACTTTGAGCATTCTTGATCATTCACACTCCATCTTTGCACACTCATTTGACATTCTTAGTGATTTGAGCTACGTTCTAGTGAGAACCTTGTGATATTCATTTGAGCTCAAGTCTTGGTCGTGTGTGTGCATATTGCTGTGGATTTGTGTGTGTTGCTTCCCTCCCTTACTCTAGTGCTTTCACTTTGATTCTCATTGTAAGGGCGAGAGACTCCAAGTTGTGGAGATTCCTCGCAAACAGGAAAGAGTAAAGAAAGAAGAACAACGTGGTATTCAAGTCGATCATCGGATCACTTGAGAGGGGTTGAGTGCAACCCTCGTCCGTTGGGACGCCACAACGTGGAGTAGGCAAGTGTTGTACTTGGCCAAACCACGGGATAAATCCTCGTGTCTCTTGTGCTTGTTCTCACTGTGTCTATTGTGCTTCACAAGAGCTCTCCTTAGCCACTTGATTTTATTGTGCTAACTCCTAATCAAGTTTTGTGGCTTTAAGTTTCAAGTTTTTACAGGATCACCTATTCACCCCCCTCTAGGTGCTCTCAATTGGTATTGGAGCCGTTCTCTTCAAGAAAGGGACTAATCGCCCGAAGGGATGGATCCTAAGGGAAAGGGGATTGTGATCAACGACAAGGAGAAGGAGTCCTTCATCAATGAGCCAAAAGACGACAAGCCCACTGACTCAGGCTCAAGTCATAAGAAGAAGGACGGGAAGAAGAAAAGGCGTATCAAGAAGATCGTCTACTACGACGACAGCGATGAGTCTTCTTCTTCCCAAAAGGGCGACGACGACAACGACTACGAGAAAAAGAAGACGGTTAACTCAAACTTTTCTTTTGACAACTCTCATATTCCGCAAAGTTCCAATGCTCATTTGCTTTCCATTCCTCTCGGTAAACCTCCTCACTTTGATGGAGAGGACTAGGGATTTTGGAGTCACAAAATGCGTAGCCACTTGTTCTCTCTCCATCCAAGTATATGGGAGATAGTAGAAAATGGAATGCAATTTGATAGTACGGATAGTCCCATGTTCATCAATGAACAAATTCATAAAAATGCACAAGCTACTACTGTTCTTTTAGCGTCATTGTGCAGGGATGAATACCATAAGGTGAGCGGCTTGGATAACGCCAAGCAGATTTGGGACACCCTCAGGATCTCTCATGAGGGAAATGACGTCACCATGCTCACCAAGATGGAGTTGGTGGAGGGCGAACTTGGGAGGTTCGCAATGATCAGGGGGAGGAGCCAACCCAAACATACAACAGGCTCAAGACCCTCGTCAACAAAATAAGGAGCTATGGAAGCACACGGTGGACGAACCATGACGTCGTCCGCCTAATGTTAAGGTCTTTCACTGTCCTTGATCTACATCTTGTAAATTCTATTCGTGAAAATCCTAGGTACACCAAGATGTCGCCCGAGGAAATACTTGGAAAGTTCGTAAGCGGGTGGATGATGATCAAGGAGGCAAGATACGTCGATGAGGCGTTGAATGGTCCAATCCACGAGCCTCAAACTGTTGCTCTCAAAGCAACAAGTAGCAAGGAGGCGCTACCTAGCAAGATGGCGCAAGTTGAGGCGGCGGGGCTCAACGAGGAAGAAATGGCCCTCATCATCAAGCGCTTCAAGACGGTGCTAAAGGGTCGCAAGGAGCATCCAAAAAGAACAAGACGAAGGGAAAGCGCTCCTGCTTCAAGTGCAGTAAGGTTGGTCACTTTATTGCAAATTGTCCCGATAATGATAGTGACCAGGATCAAGAAAAGAAGAGGGAAAAGAAGAAGACTTACAAGAAGGCTAAAGGCGAGGCACACCTTGGCAAAGAGTGGGACTCGGATTGTTCTTTGTCCGACTCCGACGACGAAGGACTTGCTGCCACTGCCTTCAACAAATCACCCCTCTTCCCCAACGAGCATCACACCTGTCTCATGGCAAGAGAGAAGAAGGTAAGCACTCGCAATACTAGTACTTACGCTTCTTCAAGTGATGATGAATCTAGTGATGATGAAGTAGACTATGCTAGTCTATTCAAAGGTTTAGATAGAACCAAAATTGATAAAATCAATGAATTAATTGATGCTTTGAATGAGAAGAATAGATTGTTAGAAAAGCAAGAGGACCTTTTATATGAAGAGCATGATAAATTTGTTAGTGTGCAAAATTCTCTTGCTCTAGAAGTTAAAAGAAATGAAATGCTTTCATGTGAATTATCTACGTGCCATGAATCTATTTCTAGCTTAAGGAGTATCAATGATGACTTGAAGGCTAAGTTAGAAATAGCTAATAAATCAACCTCTTGTGTAGAACATATAGTAATTTGCAATAGGTGTAAAGACTTCAATGTTGATGCATATGTTGAGCACCTTACTTCTATTGCAAAACTAAATGATGAAGTGGCTAGTCTTAATGCCCAACTTAAGACTAGAAAAAATGATTTTGATAAACTAAAATTTGCAAGGGATGCCTACACTATTGGTAGACACCCATCAATTAAGGATGGGCTTAGCTTTAAGAAGGAAGCCAAGCACTTAACAAGTCATAAGGCTCCCATCTCCGCCAAGGAGAAAGGGAAGGCTCCAATGACTAATAGTGCTAAAAAGAACCATGCTTTCATGTATCATGATAGGAGATATTCTAGGAATGTTCATTATGATAGAAGTTATAATGCTTTTGATTCACATACCATGATTGCTTCAAGTTCTTCTATTATGCGTGATAGAAATTTGGCTAGGAAAAATTTTATTCATCATATGCCTAGAAGAAATGTTGTTCATGTACCTAGGAATGTAAGTAATAAACACTCTACGATTTACCATGCTTGCAATGCTTCCTTTGCAATTTGTAGAAAGGATAAGAAAGTGATTGCTAGGAAATTAGGGGCAAAATGCAAGGGAGATAAGACTTGCATTTGGGTCCCTAAGGCTATTGTAACTAACCTTGTAGGACCCAACAAGAGTTGGGTACCTAAGACCCAAGCCTAATTTGCCTTGCAGGTTTATGCATCCGGGGGATCAAGCTGGATTATCGACAGTGGATGCACAAACCACATGACGGGGGAGAAGAAGATGTTCACCTCCTACGTCAAGAACAAAGATTCACAAGATTCAATCATATTCGGTGACGGGAATCAAGGCAAGGTTAAAGGCTTAGGCAAGATAGCCATATCAAATGAGCACTCTATATTCAATGTATTTTTAGTAGAGTCACTAGGTTATAATCTTCTATCGGTTAGTCAATTATGTAATATGGGATACAATTGCTTATTCACAAATGTAGATGTGTCTGTCTTTAGAAGGAGTGATGGTTCATTAGCTTTTAAGGGTGTACTAGACGGCGAACTCTATTTAGTTAATTTTGCAAAGGAGGAGGCCCGTCTAGATGCATGCTTAATTGCTAAGACTAGCATGGGCTGGCTGTGGCATCGCCGTCTAGCACATGTGGGGATGAAGAACCTTCACAAACTTCTAAAGGGAGAACATGTGTTAGGTCTAACAAATGTGTATTTCGAAAAAGATAGACCTTGTGCAGCTTGTCAAGCAGGTAAACAAGTGGGAAGTGCGCATCACAACAAGAATGTGATGACCACATCAAGACCCCTGGAGCTGCTGCATATGGACCTCTTCGGACCCGTCGCCTACCTTAGCATCGGGGGAAGTAAGTATGGTTTAGTAATTGTTGATGATTTTTCCCGCTTCACTTGGGTATTCTTTTTGCAGGATAAATCTGAAACTCAAGGGACCCTCAAGCGCTTCCTAAGGAGAGCTCAAAATGAGTTTGAGCTCAAGGTGAAGAAGATAAGGAGAGACAATGGGTCCGAGTTCAAGAACCTTCAAGTGGAGGGGTACCTTGAGGAGGAAGGAATCAAGCACGAGTTCTGCGCTCCCTACACACCACAGCAAAATGGTGTGGTAGAGAGGAAGAACAGGACGCTTATAGACATGGCGAGGACGATGCTTGGAGAATTCAAGACGCCCGAGCGGTTTTGGTCGGAAGCTGTGAACATGGCTTGCCACGCCATAAACCGGGTCTACCTTCATCGCCTCCTCAAGAAGACGTCATATGAGCTACTAACCGGTAACAAACCCAACGTTTCTTATTTTCGAGTTTTTGGGAGTAAATGCTACATTCTGGTGAAGAAAGGTAGAAATTCAAAATTTGCTCCCAAAGCTGTAGAAGGGTTTTTGTTAGGTTATGACTCAAATACAAAGGCATATAGAGTCTTCAACAAATCATCGGGTTTGGTTGAAGTCTCTAGCGACGTTGTATTTGATGAGACTAATGGCTCTCCAAGAGAGCAAGTTGAGCTTGATGATGTAGATGAGGATGATGTTCCAACGGACACGATTTGTACCATGGCGATTGGAGACGTGCGACCGCAGGAACACAAGGAACAAGATCAGCCTTCTACCTCAACAATGGTGCAACCCCCAACTCAAGATGATGAACAGGTTCCTCAAGAAGAGGCGTGTGATCAAGGGGGAGCACAAGATGTCCAAGTTGAAGAGGAAGAAGCACCACAGGCCCCTCCAACTCAAGTTCGAGCGATGATTCAAAGGAACCATCCCATCGACTAGATTTTGGGTGACATTAGCAAGGGAGTAACCACTCGCTCTAGATTAGCTAATTTTTGTGAGCATTACTCTTTTGTCTCTTCTATTGAGCCTTTCAGGGTAGAAGAGGCCTTGCTAGATCCGGACTGGGTGTTGGCCATGCAGGAAGAGCTTAACAACTTCAAGCGAAATGAAGTTTGGACACTGGTGTCGCGTCCCAAGCAAAATGTTGTGAGAACCAAGTGGGTGTTCCACAACAGACAGGACGAGCACGGGGTGGTGACAAGGAACAAGGCTCGACTTGTGGCAAAAGGTTATGCCCAAGACACAGGTTTGGACTTTGAGGAGACTTTCGCTCCTGTGGCTAGGCTAGAGTCGATTCATATTTTGTTAGCCTATGCCGCTCACCATTCTTTCAGGTTATTCCAAATGGACGTGAAGAGCGCTTTCCTCAATGGGCCAATCAAGGAGGAGGTGTACGTGGAGCAACCCCCTAGATTTGAGGATGAACGGTACCCCAACCACGTGTATAAGCTCTCTAAGGCGCTCTATGAACTCAAGCAAGCCCCAAGAGCATGGTATGAATGCCTTAGAGACTTTTTAATTGCTAATGCTTTCAAGGTTGGGAAAGCCGATCCAACTCTTTTCACTAAGACTTGTGACGGTGATCTATTTGTGTGCCAAATTTATGTCGATGACATAATATTTGGTTCTACTAACCAAAAGTCTTGTGAAGAGTTTAGCAGGGTGATGACTCAAAAATTTGAGATGTCAATGATGGGCGAGTTGAACTACTTCCTTGGATTCCAAGTGAAGCAACTCAAGGACGGCACCTTCATCTCTCAAACGAAGTACACGCAAGACTTGCTCAAGCGGTTTGGGATGAAGGACGCCAAGCCCGCAAAGACTCCAATGGGAACTGACGGACACGTCGACCTCAACAAAGGAGGTAAGTCCGTTGATCAAAAAGCATACCGGTCCATGATAGGTTCCTTGCTTTATTTATGTGCTAGTAGACCGGATATTATGCTTAATGTATGCATGTGTGCTAGATTTCAATCTGATCCAAGGGAGTGTCACTTAGTGGCCGTGAAGCGAATTCTTAGATGTTTAGTCGCTACGCCTTGCTTTGGGATCTGGTATCCAAAGGGGTCTACCTTTGACTTAATTGGATATTCAGACTCCGATTATGTCGGATGTAAGGTCGATAGGAAGAGTACATCAGGGACGTGCCAATTTCTAGGAAGGTCCCTGGTGTCGTGGAGTTCTAAGAAACAAACCACCGTTGCCCTATCCACCGCTGAGGCCGAGTACGTTGCCACAGGACAGTGTTGCGCACAACTACTTTGGATGAGGCAAACCCTCCGGGACTTTGGCTACAATCTGAGTAAAGTCCCACTCCTATGTGACAATGAGAGTGCTATCCGCATGGCGGACAATCCTGTTGAGCACAGCCACACAAAGCACATTGACATCCGGCATCACTTTTTGAGAGACCACTAGCAAAAGGGAGATATCGAAGTGTTTTATGTTAGCACCGAGAACCAGCTAGCTGATATCTTTACCAAGCCTTTAGATGAAAAGACGTTTTGCAGGCTGCGTAGTGAGATAAATGTCTTAGATTCGTGGAACTTGGATTGATGTGTAGCATACATGTCTCATATGCTTTGATCATGTTCCCTTATGCATTTTGTTGTTTATTGATGGTGCTCAAGTTGTACAAGCACTCCCCGGACCTCACAAGTCCATGTGCGAGTGATGCACATATTTAGGGGGAGATGTGCTACAACTTGACCCTTTTGAGACTAACCATGTGTTTGAGCTTGCTTGATTTAGTCTCAAAAGTGGATTGAAAGGGAAAGATGGACTTGGACCATGAAAGACTTCCACTGCACTCCGATGAGAGGGTAACTCACTCCAAGTTCATATTGCCTTTTTACTCTTATTTGAAGATTTTGGTGAGGCAATGGGGTTTAAGGGCCAAGATTGATCCCGTTTTGGTGCTTGATGCCAAAGGGGGAGAAAATAAGGCCAAAGTAAGAAATGGATCAGCTACCACTTGAGAATTTTGAAAATAGTAGAGTAGAGCTTTTGTTTGTCAAAATACTCTTATTGTCTCTTATTGTCAAATGTTGGTCTCTTGTTGGGATAATGGTTGATTATGGGAAAAAGGGGGAGTTTTTGAATTCTTGATCAATTTCTCTTGAAATATCTCTCTCTATGCCTCAACAAGTGTGTTTGACTTAGAGATAGGAAATTGAGTTTGATTTGCAAAAACAAACCAAGTGGTGGCAAAGAATGATCCAAATATGCCAGATTTGAATCAAAACAAATTTGTGTTCTCATTTGCATTGATATTGCACTTCTTTTAGTTGCTTTTTGTTGTGTTGGCATAAATCACCAAAAAGGGGGAGATTGAAAGGGAAATGTGCCCCACGGCCATTTCTAAGTATTTTGGTGATCAAGTGCCAACACAAATGGTTTAAGTGTGAAACTATGCCAAATGGTGGAAGAAGTGCAAAGTCAACACAAAGGTATGATTCTAGACTTAGTACATTGGTTTTTGTGTACTAACATATTTGTCTAAGTGTTAGAATCAGAGAAAATACAATTGGAAAAGACTTGGCTCGAGCAGCCAAGACTCTGCTCAATCTGGGTGCACCGGACTGTCCGGTGGTGCACCGGACAGTGTCCGGTGCGCCAGGCTGGCGTCTGATCAATTGGCTGCTCTCGGGTCTCGACGGCAGCCTACGGCTATAAATCACTGGACTGTCCGGTGGTGCACCGGACTGTCCGGTGGTGCACCGGACTGTCCGCTGAGTCGTCTACGGCGAAGTCGCTGCTCTCGGGAACCAAGTCAACAGCGTACGGCTATAATTCACCGGACTGTCCGGTGAGCCAACTTTCGGGCGCGCCAAACGTCGGCCGCGCAATCCGCGCATGTCGCGTGGCCGAGCCAACGGTCGGATGGGAGCACCGGACTGTCCGGTGTGCACCGGACAGTGTCCGGTGCGCCAACGGCTCCAAGTCTCCAACGGTCGGCTGCGCCAGAATAGGAAAGAAATCCGCAACGGACAGTGTCCGGTGGTGCACCGGACTGTCCGGTGCGCCAGTCGATAGAAGGCAAGAATTGCCTTCCTGGATTGCTCTCAACGGCTCCTAGCTGCCTTGGGGCTATAAAAGGGACCCCTAGGCGCATGGAGGAGTACACCAAGCACACTTTGAGCATTCTTGATCATTCACACTCCGTCTTTGCACACTCGTTTGACATTCTTAGTGATTTGAGCTCCGTTCTAGTGAGAACCTTGTGATATTCATTTGAGCTCAAGTCTTGGCCGTGTGTGTGCGTATTGCTGTGGATTTGTGTGTGTTGCTTCCCTCCCTTACTCTAGTGCTTTCACTTTGATTCTCATTGTAAGGGCGAGAGACTCCAAGTTGTGGAGATTCCTCGCAAACGGGAAAGAGTAAAGAAAGAAGAACAACGTGGTATTCAAGTCGATCATCGGATCACTTGAGAGGGGTTGAGTGCAACCCTCGTCCGTTGGGACGCCACAACGTGGAGTAGGCAAGTATTGTACTTGGCCGAACCACGGGATAAATCCTCGTGTCTCTTGTGCTTGTTCTCACTGTGTCTATTGTGCTTCACAAGAGCTCTCCTTAGCCACTTGATTTTATTGTGCTAACTCCTAATCAAGTTTTGTGGCTTTAAGTTTTAAGTTTTTACAGGATCACCTATTCCCCCCTAGGTGCTCTCACTTTGAAAACCATAACTTGAGGTACCTTCCATAAAACGGGCATAACTTTTCGCTCGGTGCTCCGTTTGAGCTCAAATTTTTACAGCAGATTCCTGACTCCATTCTGGGGTGACCCAAACTCACCTTCGGCCTATTTGGTTTGGTCAAAAAATTCAAAAAAAATTGGGAAGATAATTAAAAAATTGTTTAAGTGTTTTCAGGAATTTCAGAGATCCTTTGTGAATTTCTTTAAGTCACAATACAACTCTGTTTCAAGTGAAATTTTGTGTGCTTCCATCCTTTGTGTTTTTGGATCAGTTGTAAAAAATTTAGAATATTTCGAGCTCTTTTGCTGATACTCCTTTGCAAACGCGCCTTTGATTTCTACTAGTGCTGAAAAATCTGCTATATTTACAGAACTGCCATTTCTACTAGATACTTGTACCTCCTTTCTTGTGCTTTGGTCCAACTAGTCTATTACATTTTCTAGGCTAGCAACTAGGACGAGTGCTTGGAACACTTATTCAGCATTGCTATCTATTACTGACTTGTGTGCCACATATATATATTTAGTCAGCCTTCCCATAACTCCAGCTTTCTCTCGAGCAAAACAGGTACTCCTTTGCAATCACACCCACGCTCATTGTACAGTCACACTGGTCACCGTTTGCCACCTGCAGTGCTGGTAAGAACATTGTAAGAGCGGGGTAAGACGCTTCATAATTTGTATTCCACCACCACCCTGAGAGATAGTTGTAGGGTTCGCAGTGTTTGTTGCCTTTTTATCTTTGTTTTGTGCTAACAATGACAGGACCAAAGAATCAAATGGACAAGGACAAGGGGCCTAAGCTTAACGACGATGAGTGTGTCTCTCAGATGGAATTGAAGGAGATGATACGCGTGATGACTGAAGCTTTTAAAAATATCAGGACTCTACGGTGACATCCTATGAGCAACTTGATCGATGAGTTACTGAACTTGTTACATGCATGGACGTACTGGAGGCTCGTCGCCCACCACCAACTCCAGCCCCAGCTCACTCTCCTGTGGAAGACGATGACGACGATGTTTATGCACCGCTGCGACAACGCCTCACACGTAATTGACAAGGTATGGCAGGTAATGGTAGACGTCGTCATAATCCTAAACCAGACCATGATCCATTTGCTAAGATTAAGTTCTTTATTCCACCGTTCATGGGTTCTTATGATGCTGAAGCTTACTTAGACTGGGAGATGACGGTAGAACAAAAATTTAATTCCCATCTTGTTCCTGAGCAGCATAGGGTTAGACAGACCACTAGTGAATTTAGAGATTTTGCTATCATTTGGTGGAATGAACTTGTTAACACACGTGCTGCACCACAAACATGGAATGCGTTAAAAGAGGAGATGTGAGCTCGCTTTGTTCCCCTTCTTATAGACGTGATCTTCGAAAAATTGCAACGCTTAGATCAGGGAGACATGTCGGTACCGGAATACTACCATGAGCTTTAGAAAGGTATGCTACGATGTGGGGTAGTTGAGGATCCGGAGGATCAAATGGTTAGGTTTTATGGGGGATTGAGGCGGGAGATTCAGGATATTGTTGATTATAAAGAATATCATTCTATACAACGCTTGTTCCATCTTTCTATGTTGGCAGAAAAAGAATTGCAGGGTCGTCAACAGCGGAGGAGCAGCACTTTTGCGCCACACCAGCCACCGACGCTAGCCAAGGTGTCATCCTCTTCGGGCATACGGACGTCCACATCTTCCTCCACCAGCGGCACACGCAGCACCACACCTTCGGCATCACAGGGACACGACAACAGCAAGTCCTTGGTGCCTTCGGGTGTTGCAGCAAAACCTGCTACGACCACCTCTTCCACTGGCCGCTCCTCCGACATCAAGTGCCACCGCTGCCAGGGACTTGGCCATATTCAGCGAGATTGCCCTAGCAAACGGGCATACATGGTGGGTATGTTAGTGCTTCTAATGTTGAAGATGAAGATATTGTTGGAGCTAACATTGTAGAGACTTATGATGGTGATGAAAGAGGTTCTTGGTACAACAGCGACCAAGACCTATAAGGCCTTGATTGTGCAACGAGCTTTGAGTGCCATGGCTAGTGACGACGACAACAGACAGCGCCACAACCTCTTCAACATGTTCCTCATCGTCAAGGATTGCCGTGTACATACCATCATTGACGGTGGTAGCTGCAACAACTTGGTGAACGTTGAGTTGGTCAAGAAGCTTGGCTTGACCACACGAGAGCATCCCCAACCTTATCACATTCAATGGTTTAACAACTGCGGTAAGTTCAAGGTAACAAAAACAGCAAGGGTGCATTTTTCTATTGGCTCTTACCATGACTTTGCTGATTTCGATGTGGTGACTATGGATGCTTGCTCTCTTTTACTGGGACATCCTTGGGAGTTTGATACTGATGCTATTCATCATGGTAGATCTAATAAATATACTTTCATGCATAAGGGAAAGAAAATTGTGTTGCTTCCTATGACTCCCACTGAAATGGTCCACTTAGAACATGAGAAAAAGATTAATGCTAAGCAAAAAGGTGTTTTGAACTCTGAAAATCAGCAACCTATTAAGTTAAAAACTCCTACTTTGCTAGCCACTAAATCTGATCTTGATGAGTTACATGCCTCTGTTGGACTTTGCTATGCCTTAGTGTGCAAAAATGTTTTCTATTCCATTGATGATACATCTATTGCTTTGCCACCGGCTATTGCTAACCTTTTGCAAGAGTATATGGATGTGTTTCCCTCTGAGATACCCCCTGGATTACCACCTGAGTTGCCTCCAGATTTTCGGGTTAGTTCCACCTTTAACATTTCAGATTTGAAGCCATATATGGGTGACAAAGACGAGATCGAGTCAAGGACGACTCCAATTCAAGAGGAGGAGGATGATGAGGACATCACTTCTATACATACAATGAATGGACCGATAACAAGATCTCGTGCATGACAGCTAAATCTCCAGGTACGTTCTACCCTAGTCAATTATTTTTCAGAGCTTACGCTTGGGGCCATGGATGTTTTGATGATTAGGTACCTTGGAGAGGACCAACAAGGACTTGGGAAAGGCCAAGGTGTTGAGGAGGAGCAGCAAGGGCGGCCACAACATAAAGGAGATCAAGTCCGACTCAGTTGCGACCCCATCTCAGGTTTTAGGACCAGTCTGCACTAAAATGGACGCCCAGGATGCATCCGGACTCCGATTGCAACGGACTTGATATGGTTGGAAATATAAGGAGATTATCTAACCAACCCAACTAGTTCCACCCTAAAATTCATCCGGAGTCAACAGGAATCGTCAAAACAAGTCAGCATTCAGATTCTGTTTTGGTGCTGCGACACCGTCTGTTGGGCCGTTGGGCCGTGTATCGCATCGGAGCCCATTAGGGGCGAGTCCAGGGGTCACGCGTGCCCTAATACTCTATTTATTCAGCATCCACTGTCATATTTAGGTTTGGGTTTTTCTTAGATCAATTCTGTTATCGAACAGTGTTGCCGTCATCGGTTTGTGAGACCTCATCCCGTAATCAATACAATTTTGGTTGCATTTCTTTCCTGTTCTTGCTGGTGTTCTTGATTGCGCTTACCGGGATAAGCCTTCGTGGCGAGGTCATTCGTGTGTCACCGGTGATAACCAACGGAGCGTGGTGTAGTGATTGCGAGGAACCGTTCGCTCGGAGCCTTCGATCATCAACGTCGAGATCTCCACTCAATCAAGTTATCGTATCTCACGGAAGATTGGGCCGCGTCTACTATCACCCGCTCCCTCTCGCTGTCCGGTGGGTCCGCCCTGTCAGCTCTAACCGCCCGTTCGCGAGTTTGCTCTCGCTGGCCGCGGACCGCACCTGTCAGCCACCTCCCCTTCCCTAACCTCATGCCCGCGCACCGCCATGGACGCACCCACGTCGCGCGTTTCCCGGCCACCTCCCCACACACCCGACCTCCTTTTGAGCCCACACCCCACTAACTCACTCCCCTCGCCCAGTAGCGCTCCTATGCAGATCCCTCGCACCTCTACCTCGCACAACGCGCGCCCATGGAGCACCGTTGCCGTCCGTCGTGACCTTGGGTCCGTTCCACGGCCGCCGTCGAGCTCCTATCGTGTTCGATGTCCCAGTGAGCTCCGCCTCCTCGCCAGCAACTAAAGGCACCCTTTGGTTTGCCCCCATCCCCTCTATTTCACCTCTACTCGCGCTCACCGGACTCTCGCCGTGCAGCTGTGTCCCTGCCGTCATCGACTAGGGCCCCTGCTATGTTCTCGCCGTCGCTCAAGCGCCCTAGAGCCATCCCTCGAGGTAACGCATCTCCCAGGCCCCTAATTTCCTATTTCCTGCCTTGTTGCTCGCACAATCGCTCGCCGGAGTCAGCTAGCGTCGCCGCCGGGCCACTCCATCGCGGACCGGTGCCCTCTGGTGCCTCTGTGCTGGGTCGTGCCCACGATCGAGTCCGCCGTGTCACCCCGAACCCGCCTGAGCCCTTTCCCAGCACCCTAGACCCTCGCCATGGCCCCCCTTGCCTTCGGTGAAACTCCGCCGCGGGGTCAGGCGGCGTCGCCGTTGGCAGCCAGGGAAACCCTGCTTAGGCTTGCCGCGGGATCTCAACCGTCCGTCTGAGATCAGGTGGCCCAGATTCAATTAGCGCAGATCTAATCCTACCCGTTTGTTTTGGATCCAGGCGCTCGGATCTGCTTCCTCACTCGTGCCCTACAGTTGGGACCGGCTGGTCAAGTTGCCTCGTCCTCAAGCCGCTGACAACCCTGGCCCACCTGTCAGCGCTCGTTTGCGCATCCGCGCATGCGCTCATGCGCTCAGATCTGATCGTGACCGTCCGTCTGCGATCAGATGGATGAGACTACCCCGTACCCCTTCACATGGTAGTTTTGTTAAACAGACCCTCGGCTTTTTAGGAATCAACCCGCCGTCCGTGGTTTTCGCGCGCAGGCCCTTGAGTTTTTGTAGAAAAGCCCCTGACCTTTTAGTTTATACAGAAATAGGTCTAATTTTGTATTTTGAATTCCAAAACTTGTTTATTTCATATCTTTTGCATATGAACTCTAAATTGGATGGTTCAAATTGCAAAATGTTTATAAAATTATTCTCTATCTGTTAAAATTATTATCTTTCACTGTCTGCATGTCTTGATTTTATGTCTAGGCTATAGGTGCATTTAAAGTAATGGTTTATTATTTGAAAAGAAATAAAAAAGGGAAACACTAATGATGATTAAGTGATTAACTTGGTGAAGTTAATATCATGTAATGTATGAACCCATCCCTGGTATAATTTTAATAATTCAATTAAGTTGACTATAGTAAATTATGTAATCCACTTTGATAAGCAGTACTTAGAGAACCATAAACCCCTAAGTATATTTGTTTACCCTAGAATCTAGATTTCACTCTGGTGTTTGTACTTTTTCTATTGAACTTGTGTTCACTTGATTGCACATGTTTGGTGTACTTTTTCTTTATCATTTTCTAAATGTGTTGAATGAATTATATTATTGCTTTGCGTAGACAACGAATAGTCCGTGTTTTATTATTTTACTAATTTTCTGTTTGGAGTTTTATTATTCACCGATACAAATCATCATTTGTTCAATAAAACTCGAATCGGCTTATTATTTGCAAGATACTGGCTATTTGCTACCTACAAGCAGTAGTGCAACTGGAGCAGTATTGTATGACCCGGTTTGGTTTGTTTACTCACCTGACTAAGACCCTATTTGTTTTGAATTATAATCTCGCCAGATTATATAATCTAGTACAAATAATCCAGCAGGTAAACAATCTAGTACAAATAATCCAGCAGGTAAACAAACACCTAGATTATGGGTTCAGATTATATTCAGATTATATAATCTATAGCCTAGATTATGATAATCTCATAATGTCCCCAAGAGTAGCTTATTTGAGATTATTTTTGGCAAAAGTCCCACTACTCATGGTTATGTAAATAGAAATTACAGTATATGCCATCCTTCTTTTCTCACCTAATACACGATTAGATTCTTCATTGCGCCTCTCACTGCCAATCTCTTTTACCACAGCTAGCAGTTCATCGTGCCGCCTCTTGTTGTTCCAAGTGATAGAATGTCATAACTGTACTAAATATCAAATAAACAAACAAGAATATTGTTGTCTTTGCGAACAATCTATATTTGTATAATCTAGACTACCAAATAGGTACATGTAGATTATAATTTGAATTATATAATCTAGATTATAATCTAGATTATATAATTTATAAGCTGAAATAAACATACTCTAATTTTTAGTGATTAAAGCACACTGTTTGGTTATAGTGACTAAACCTAACTAAAGAGTTTTAATTAATATGAATAATGACTACATTATCCTTAATGAATGCATATGCACATGTGCATGTACGGACGTTAGGGAGGCATGCACGCTGAACGTGTGCCAGGGGAGAGCAAGTGGTGAGAAAAAACTACTTTTAGTCATTTTTAGTTACCTCTGAGTAACTAGAGAACTAAAATTTGCCCACCCTATTTTAGTTATAATGTCTACTTCTTTAAAAACTAAAAGTTACTAAAGTTTAGTCACACCTCAAACCAAACGCTCTGGTTAAGTTTTATCTAATCTAGATAAATCTTATTGGTATAGTTACTAATGTAAAAATTGGCGTGATTCAGTCTTTATACTGAAATTTGTAACTAAAAATAATTTTTGGTGGCCTCTAAAGAGAGGCCTTCGAAAAATAATTTATTTACAATGGATAAAATGGACCATTAAAAATAAATCTATTATGTTTAGGAGATCGCCAAAAATAAAATAACTTTGGGATCCTTCATGCCAAATAAAGACTTATTCTTGGTGACTGCAGGCTAGCTATTGAAAATAAATCTATTATTTTTCGGTGTCTGGGCAATAGCCATTGAAAATAAGTGAGGGCATAAACCTCATGCTCGTGTCTACACCTGTTTGTCTATATCCATTAGAGGTGTATATTTGGACCCGACCTAGTGGGCTAGCCCTGCACAGCCCAAGCACGGTACTGCCCGAAATAAATTTGGGCTAGGCTGGCCCGAAATTATGCATCGGGCCAGGCTTAGGCCGAGGTCATGGCTCACGGGCGGGCACGAGTACGACCCATTTACGGAGGCATGAAATAGCTTATTTACGGGCACAGAAAGACTCATATTTGTTTGGTCATCCGCGTCTAATCATGGAAATCATTCACTCCAGTTTAGCTAGCCGCATGTTTAATCATGAAGATGAGGTGTCAACCACTCATTGGTTTCGTATTCTTTGGTTTTTTTAATTATAGAGCTTGAAATATTAATATCTCCTAAATGATATATGTGTTTTGAATTTCGGGTTTTGTTGTGAATATCGGGCTTTGATATGAATTTTGGGTGATGTGCAAATTTTGGACTTTTTATAATTTTGGGCTGCTCAAAAAAATTTTGGTATATTTAACCAATAATGTATCGAGCCACGAGACGAGGCTAAACCCTTAGGTCTGGTCGGTATGACCCGTAATAATTACAGACCGAGTCGGTCTGAAATTTAATCATATCAGGTCTTTTCAGTCTTAGGCTAAGCCGTGTAGCTCGAATGTATACCTATTATTATCTGTCCTCACCGCTTGCCCAAACTGTCCATTCTCACTGCCTGCCCACGTGGCCCGTCCTCATCGCTTACCCACACTCACGCTGCTGGCTGCTGCCCACGTGGCCCGTCCTCATCGCGTACCCACACTCACGCTGCTTGCATTTGCCGGCTCACGTCTTCATGCCCCCGACGCTCATGAAGGAGATAGGAGAACCAGGGTCGTCTAGTGCCCAGTGCAAATTTTTAGGACCCTAATTTTTTAAGTTTTTAAATATAAATAGTATAAAAAGGCAAATGTTATTTATTATTTTATGAAATCTGAAATTTAAAATAGATAATATGAGAGAACAAGAATATGAGAATAGATCAAATATCAAAGGTACATTTTAGATTGTTTTTATCTCTATATATTATAGATCTTAATGCCTATTTTTATGTTTTATACCGGGGCCCAAAAACCTCAGAGACGGCCCTGGGAAGAACTATGAGTTAGTAATTTTCACGAGTACTTAGATACATACTTAACCGTGGAGTAGTATCTACAGATAAAGAATATTTAGGATCAAGTTTACTGATTTAAGATATTAATATTTGTTGGGAGCCTTCTATGACGAAGATCATTTATTTAACCTTTTTTACTTCAACACAAGCTAGTGTATTTGAGAAGTACATCTATTGATGTTCGAAGCGAACATTCGACCGCGAAGGCGTGCAAAAGAAGCTTCGTGCATGCGTGCAAATGAAAGGTATTAGCCAAAGTCGATAGATTCGGCGACAAAAGAGGAGCTTCGGGTACAAGCCAAAGGAGAAGGCGACGAAGGCCTGAAACCACGCAACCGAAGATGGAGAAAATACGCTACTGCCCCAATGGCATTGTTAACAGTGAAGGGTACGATTGTAATCCTATATTAAGTCGGTTTGTCTCCCCTATAAATAGATAAACAGTACCCTGCATAAAATACCTTTAGGTAGGTGCTACAACTTCATATAGTTCAGCCTTCGAAACACCTTCGCGCTATCTTGCATCAAGAAGCCAAAGGTATGACAGTAAACTTGTCTTGTATGAGAAGAGAAATTAAATGCTGAGCCACATGAGATGAGTTCTTATATCTTCATCATACTATGTGTATTCCATTTAATTATATTTTATCTTCGTCCTTGAATTGTTATCCTAAAGAGATAACATTTCAAGGATAAAGATTTCTTCTTTTTAACTTTTTGTTGCCTTGTTTTTGATTCCATACAATAATTAAAAACAAGTGACCAACATTGGCAGCCACCTCCGGAGATCTCACGACCACGATGAGTTTCATCACGATGAGATATCATGACCACAACTAAAGACTTTGTGATTCCTAGCAAAATTATTCTGTTTGCTCTTTCAACCAACCCATTAGACTTCGGGTACCTAACTAACGCAAAGTGTATATTTTTCCCACTTGGTTGCAGAATTCTTTGAATGCTTCAGAGTCGAACTGAGTACCATTATCAACGGTAATAGACTTCGGGACTCCGAAGCGGCAAATACTGTTTTGCCAGAAGAACTTCTACATGGTTGTCGAAGTATTGTTGTTAGAGATTTTGCTTCGATCAACCTAGAAAAGTACTCCACTGCCACTACTTCATATCTCAAGTTTCTTTGTGTTGTTGGTATCGGGCCTATTATGTCAATTCCCCATCTCTATAAGGGCCATGTAGGTTGTATGAGATGAGTTAAGGACGAAGGTTGCTTCTGGTCCCTTGCGTATCTCTAGCAATTCTCACATTTTTGCACAAACTTTGTTGTGTCCAAAGCTGCCTTTAGCCAGTAAAAAACCTTAACGAAAGACTTTTCCTAGTAAAGCCTTGGGGCCAATATGCAATCCACATAGTCCATAATGAATTTCTCTTATTAAATCTTGACCTTTGTCTCTAGAGATGCACTGTAGCAAAGGTGAGCAGACACCCTCTTTGTACAATTCCCCTTCTATGATTTTATATGGCCTTGCTCTTGCTTGCTTTCTCTTGATGTATGCTTCATCATCAACTGGATGATTTCCTCGAAGGAAGGTTATGATTTCTATTCGATCTCCAATCTTTACTATGTGTAGGGGAGACAGTTAGGATAGCTCTTCCCATCAAGTCAACTAAGGGTGCCTTTAACACTTCGAAGAACACTTCAGGGGGTAGGGGGAGCCCTTGAGTGACAGACTTGGCTAGCATATCAGCATGTTCGTTGTCTAGCCTCAAAATATTTTTTACTGAAAACAACTCGAAGGAAGATTTCATCCTTCGGACCATATCAAAATACTTCTCCAATCCTAGGCTCTTCACTTTGCTTGATTTGTCCACTTGACCTGTGATGACTTGAGAGTCTGATTTCAAAACTGCCCTTCTGACGCCCATTGCCTTTAGCTTTCTTAATCCTAGAAGCAGAGCATCATACTCTGCTATATTGTTTATGCACTGGAACTACAACTTGGCAGCATACGAAGTTCTTACTTTAGATGGTGAAACAATGACAGTCGTAGCACCAGCCCTGAAGGATCCCCATGAACCATCATAGAAGAATGTCTAGGCGGCTTCACCTAGTTGTGTTGCTTCGTCCTATGAGCCTGGAGTCCAATCAGTAACAAAATCTGCTAATACTTGAGATTGAATGGAAGATCTGTGAACGAAGTCTATGATAAACTCATTGAGTTCTGCTTCCCACTTTCCAATTCAACTTGAAGCTTCTCTTTTTCTTATGATATCCTTGAGTGGTTGATATGATGGCACAATAATGTTGTGGGATTGGAAGTAGTGCTAAAGCTTTCTTGAAGCCATTAGGATTACATAGAGGACCTTCTCCATCTCTGTATAATTCTTTTTAGATGGGCTTAACACTTCGGATATGAAGTAGTCAGACATTTGCCTTTTCACACCTTCATTCACTACTTCATGAACCAAGGCAGCACTTACAGTTGATTGCGAAGCTGATACATAAAGTAACAGAGGAGCCCCTGGCAAAGGTGGAGAAAGTGTTGTTAGCATTATCAGGTAGTCATTCAATTCTTCGAAGGCTTGTTGCTGGGAGGGTCCCCACTAAAAAACCTCTACTGATTTCAAGACCTCAAAGAATGACAAGATTCATTCAGGAGATCTTGATATGAATCTATTTAGAGAAGCTAGTCTCGTTGCTAACCTCTGAGCCCCATTTCTTGACTTTGGTGACTCCATACGAAGTATTGCTTCGATTTTGTTCGAGTTTGTTCCTATTCCCTTTGTTGACACAACACAACCCAAGAACTTGCCCTTTTTTACTCCGAAGACGCATTTCTCAGGGTTCAACTTCAGGCATGCCCTTCGAAAATTGGCGAAGGTTTCTTGAAGATCTAAAATGTAATCTTGTTGTTTCGTACTTCCTATAGTGATGTCATCAACATAAGTCCAAATATTCCTACCTAATTGTGAACTTAGAACTTTGGATGTCATTCTACTAAAGATTCCTCCGACATTCTTGAGCCCCTCAAGCATCAGAGATAGCTGTAAGTGTCGTTGGGGGTTATGATACTAGTCTTCGTCTCATCTTCTTTCTTCATCCAGATTTGATGGTACCCTGAGTAACAATCCAACAAACTCATGAGCTCTGAAGTGGCAGCTGCATCTACCAGAGAATCCATTCTTGGTAATGGGAATTCGTCCTTCGGACATGCTTTATTAAAATCTATGAAGTCAATACACATCCTCCACTTGCCATTGGATTTCTTAACCATAACTATGTTGGATAACCATTCTAGGTATGCAACTTCCCTTATGACCTTGGCAGTAAGCAATCTCTTAACTTCGGCCTTGTCTTTAGACATCTTGCGAAGCTTTGCTTACATGGTCTGATACTTGGATCCATGTTTAGAGCATGCTCTATTATGCTTCTGTCCACTCCACACAGGTCATTTGCTGACCAGGCAAAGACATCCTTGTTATGAAACAAAAACCTTCAGAGATTAGATTCTTGCTCCGAGGTTAGCTGACTGCTCTGCAAATAGATAAGTATTGGCTTTGGCTAATCCGCCGAAGATGCCTTTTCTTTTACTGGCTTTTCAGATTCCTAGATTTGCACTTCCACTTCGTCTATGTTGTAGACAATCTTTGGTTCTTATAGGGTCCCTTTTGCCCTTCTTGCTGCCTCTTGACTAACATAAACTGATATGAGCCCTTGATTGCTGGGTATCTTTATGCAAAGATAAGCTAAATGCAAAACTGCTTCGAATACATTGAGAGTTCCTCTTCCAATGATGGCATTGTATGGGAATTCCATATCAACAATCTCAAACATGACTTCCTCTATTCTTGTATTGTTGACATAACTAAAGTTAATTGGCAAAGCCAGCTTTCCTAATGCCATCACCTACTGTGCTCCGAAGCCACAGAGAGGAAAGCTGAATCCTGATCTTATATTCGGGTTCTTGTATTTGCTTGAAAGCCTTGGCAAATATGATGTCTGTAGCACTACATGTGTCGATCAGGGCATTGTGTACCACGAAGCCTTTGATAACACAAGAGACATACATAATTTGTGTGAAGAATTGTGTTTTGGAAAACTTTATATGTGCTTGTATTATTGTATGACACGATTGTAACCTTCTATTGCTTTGTGTTGCACTCAAATTGCGGTTTTCTATTTGTGTAAGTATGGTTTATGTGATTTTGGGCATCAAATTATTTGTGAATACATTGTTATTCATTGTGCAACATGATTGTAATAAAATACAGACAAACGTTACCAAAATTGTTACTTTTTTCTAACCAAAATACGTTTCCGGTCAAAAAACATTGAAATTCGGTCGGGAAACGGCGAAATTCGGTTGGAAATGTGAAACTCAAATTTTTGAATTTGAAAATCTAAACCATTCGAGAAATGTGAAATTCGGTTATTTCCCTTTATCGGAAACATGCGGAATTCGGTTCAAACCGGTTACCCTGACTCTATGTCGCCAATAGGAAGGACCCGAAGGCACCTAGGTGTAGAAGTCCTAGGTTGAACAGTGTACTTTGTACCATATACCCTCCTCGATATATAAGGAGGTATGGGCTCAAAAACTGACATGATTCCTAAAATCTGACATACAACATAGACCCATCGATTAAACCTGAACCGAATTCCACATAATCTAGATCAAGCTCTCGATCGCCGAGACCAGGATCTCTTAGGATGGCATCATGAGATATATCCTCAGTCGAACTCTTCTTCCACCTATGATTGTTGTAAAAAACCTTCGATTTGGCATTTATAACATGACCGCTAGATATATATAGAGCTATGAAGTCCAAACCAGAATAAATCACTTGTATTCCTTAATGCTTTGAGTATCCGGGTCACTGATGATGCGAACCAAAGGCGAATCCACAATAATATGTACATTAGCATCTATCAATCAATACAAACTGAAGAAAAAAAACTAATCCCAAAAGAAATGCAAAGCCGCAACCAAGCAATAGGAGACGGTGCAAGTGCAGTGCAGGTGCGTGCGTCACATCGGGAAGGTTTTTTTTTTTGCACTAGTTGTCACTGCCACGGCACACGGCCAATTAGCTAGCGTGCCAATTGGCAGTGGCACAGCCCATGTCACTCAAGGTCACGGGTGGTCCATTGCGTTGGACGCACCTGCACCCAGCCACAGCCATACCCACACACGTCTCCCCTTTTCCGGGGCGGCAGAAAGGGAGAGAGAGAGAGAGGGAACTAACCCATCATGCGCTTTGATCGCCGATTCACGTACGACGGAGACGATGGAAAGGCACGCACGCCGTCGCTTTGTTCTTGTTTCCGCGCCTTGCAACGCATTGTTCCAGTTCTGTGGCTGCCAGGAAACGACCCAGCGCGCAAGTGGGCCGGCCGGCTCTGGATTCGTGTCTTTTGTGATGTGTGAAGCAGACTTCGAATACAAAATACTGGCTGCATCCATGCATGCTCCAAAGGCAAATTAAAAGGAGGGAGAAGAGTTCGATCCGTGTTCTTGGAGACCACACATGTCACAGGAGATAGACCACACATGTGAAGTTTTTATTAGTAACAAGTAAGAACATCACCTGCCATGGAAGCTTGCCATGGTTCAAAAGCCCAGTGGTGCCGGTGGTGGACAAAATCTCATTGAAAAATTGCAAGCAGCTCAACTGGAAGCAGGATATTCATTGTTTATAGTGTGGTTAGAGCATCTCTAACAGACTACCCATCTAACCTGCTAAGATATCCGACTCTCCAAATTGACTCGCTCTCTAGCTAAACTTGGTTAGCCACTCTGACTAGCCACTCTAGATAGATAGTCTGTTGGAATGAGATAGTGCATATAACGTGTAATATTTATAGAAAGAGAAATAAAGAGTAAAAAAACGAAGAGTCATTTTGTTTTGGTGCCGTTCAATAGTAATAGTAGCTTTTAAATATTCCAATTTACTTGGACTTATGAGGATTAGAACATAAGACAGTAACGCAAAGAATTGAACAAGACAGTGCACCCGTTTTCAGACCAGAGGTGCACTGAACACCCGGGCGAAATATTCTTGTCGTGTACATGATCAAGTTAATGCCTTCATTTAAAACCGAGAGCTCTGCTTATTGGTTAACCTCAGGGGGACTGAAGTGTATCAAGCCTATGGCGGATTGAAAATTAGATGGTTAAAATAAAAAAATTAACTAATATACTAACCCAGCCTCGCTCGGCCTGTTCTGCATAATCTCTAGCTTGCACAAAGTTGCTAATTACCGCGAAACAGTTGCATGGGGGCATTGCTCGGCCAAAATCTATCGTGTGTAGACCAAAATCTTCTTTCTAGCTATCCAACAAATTAAATGACGGGGGCCATTATGTTGCACGGCCAAAAGTTATTTCAGGTCAGATAGCAGAGGCACTGATACAGAGCAACTAATCTACATGCATTACCGAAACGCAACACCCATTTCTCAGGGGTCAGCAGGGTTATTGACTTACTGCAAGTTGCATTCTTTATTACAGCAGGTAGAACTATGACGCTGGCATCCATAAGTGAATTCGAGACCTGTTTGTCCGGTAAACCCTTTATTCTGATCGGTCACTGTTCCTTCGAGGGCCAAATGAATGAATAAATTGATAAAGGTGGTCAAGTTGGGGAAGCTTGCATTGCATGTTAATTAGGTCAAGAAAATTCACTTTACTTTGCTAGTCACCGGTCGCTTTCTAAATTCCTATAGCCACCTTCTGATGCCGAGTTGCTAGCTAGCTCCTAGTAGGCTTTTCAAGTGTCACTTGCAAGTGTCACATATAGATGAAGCTACAATGCTACATATAATATTGTTATTGTCCCCAACAACGCCCTCCGAGGACTGTGCGTGGTTGCTGACGAGGATGCAACTGAAACACCTGCATGGAAACAACGCCGGGAACAACACCACCTCTGTGGATGGACGGGGCATAAGAATGAACAGGAAGATGACTGCACCGGATTGGATGAGTTAGGTTCAAGAAGGACCTTCTGTGCGGCCCAATTCGGAGGACAAGCCCATATTGCCTTCCTCTTGTACCGTTAAGAGTAGAGGACCGACCTCGTATTTGGCCTTTGTGTTTAGACCATGTACGAGGCCCACGAGCTCGACGATTGTCGGTATTCCAAACCTTGTTCCACAATACACTATCAAAATTATCGTATAGAGAGCTAGAGTCTGATAACATCTGGTATCGCAATCGTGATCCTAGTGCCCTCATGTGGCAGCATTAGTTAGTCATGACATAAAAGGAATAATTTGGACAGATCCTCACTCTTCTAAGTGAGAACCCGAAATGGGGATCTTTGAATTGAACATGACGACGATGAATATGAAGGCGACGAAGGATCGAAGTCGATGGTCATCAATCAAGTGGTGGACCTGGAGCATGTTGGTAACAATCTCAGCACACACGTCGAGTAGCTCATCGGCGACCACATCTCTTCAAAGGACGTATTGATCAAGAGCTAGTTCCATCGAAGGCCAGGAGCATTTTGATGCCAGATCTACCTTATTTGGTATCAACTATGTCTACGGTAGCATCAAGGCAATTTGACTACCGTGACGAACATCGGCACCGAGGTTCTAGATTTAGGGTGGTTTTCACCACATTGACTCCGTCCTCGATCACAGGTGCGAGAAATCACCCAAACCCCACCCCTGTACCTTTCACGTTAGATGATTCTACACTTCATGAATGTCGAGCTCATGCTATTGTTACTACTGTATGCCAAATCTTGTTTTCTCTCAATTCGATGGGTTGAATCCTATATAATGGGTTAAGAGATGTGAAACCTTCTTTGATGTTTATAATATTGATCCATGTCTCTAGGCGCGTTTGTTATGTATGCACTTTGTTAGTTTGGTCTATCTATGGTTGCAACCCATGCATAGTACCATGAATGAGTTGTGTTGGGATGGCTTTGTCCTAGCCACCACAAAAAAAATTGATAGAGATGAACACAATCACCTACTTAGACAGTTCTTCCATATTAGGCAACAAACTTCTAAGTCTGAGTATGTTGATCAGTTTAATGACATAGTTCAGCAGTTGCTTGCTCATGACACATCTTTTGCTCCCTCTGTGTCACGAATCGATTTGTTGATAGTCTTAGTAAGAATATTTTTGTTGTTGTTATGGTTCGTAACCTCAAGACATGGATGTAGCAATCTCTTTGGCCTTTTGCAAGACAAGACAGTTCAAGATCAACTAACCAACAAATCTAAATCAAGCACTCATTCTAGGCGAGTCTTGACAGAAGCTATCAAACCCACTTTTTTGTCTGTTATAAGTCATAGAAGAACTTTTGAAGAAAAAATAGTGTTGATTCTATTAGACCAAATACTAGGGATGACAAGTTATCAGCTCTAAAATCTTGCGGTCAAGCAAAAGGGCTTTATTTCAACTGGGGGAAAATGGGGGTCTTATCACAAGTGTCGTCCCTCAGTTTCATTACATGCCATGGAAGAACTATGGAAGTGTATCGTAGTGGAGAAGAGCTAGAAATCGCTTCTACTAAAGATGATACATATTCAGGAGAGGATCTTAATTTAGGCTTTGAGTGGTACAAAAGGCTCAAAGACATCTCAATTGCAAAGAAGTATTTATTCTCGTGGATATAGAAAGATCACATATCTTCATCAATGATCAGATAGACTCACACATACAGTCTTGGCAACTCTTACCACATTCAGTTTAGGTTGAGGCGGCAATAGAGAAGTGTTAAACTATACTCATGAACTTCCACACTAGATTTGGGTAGCCAAGGACACTCTTTTGGTACTAATCTTAAGATCATTCTTCTTAGAGGTTATAACGTGGTTGTAAGCATGGATTTGCTAGAGGTGCATAGTATTATGCAAATTCATTTGAGTGGAAAGATGGTTACAATTTGGCCATCATTAGAAGGTCATCAAGTTGCAAGGAATCATTCCCATAGTTAACCTAGCTCCACATTTTTCTCAACATCAACTTTAGATCTTGGATAAAGTAGACTCTATTCATTATGTGGTTTAGTAACAAGTAGTAGAGACAGTTAACAACTCTCAGCCTCCTTTACCTTCTAAACTACAATCTCATCTCAAATAATTTGAAGTTGTCTATGCCCTTCCAACTAGATTACATCCTGCAAGCCTGGTGATAGGACCGAGATGGATAGAGGAGGTGAATCACCTATACAAATATTCTAACAAAACGTATCACAAGAACTAAAGACTAGATAAAACTTATATGTGGAATCATATGTGTTGATATAGTTCTAGTTAATTATCACTTAGTAGCATGTAAAGGATTTGAACAAAGATAATAAAGCTAATAACAAGAAATACAGTACTTAGCCCAAGATTATGTAGACTACAAAATACAATATGTAAATAAAATAACAAGTGTAACTAAGAATGCAAACCACATAGAGAAAGTGATGGACATAAATTTGTCCCTAAGGTTTGGTTGCTTGCTAGTAACATACTTTCTCATTGTGGTGAGTCCAAACTAGACGATTCACACACTTATTAGCGCAATAGGTCAAGACCATAAAGGGCACTATAGAATCACTCTAGAAGGTCACTCTAAAACCACTATTTAACTAGAGTTGCTCTTCACGAATCTCCTATAGGGAATGAGCACAAGAGCCCCTTACAAGATGATGATTGGAGTCAACAACAATTACCAAAGCTACTCAACAATTCTCTGCTACCTCCAAGATGCCTAGGTGGTGACAACCTCTAGGAGTAACAAGAATCTTGTTGCTCAATATGATCTCTAGTATCACTAGATGCAACCACTCAATGCAAACTACTAGAGATCACTCCCAATCTCACTTTGGATGAATTACTATCACTAGATGTGAGTAGGAGAAGTTTTTCTTGGGTTTAATAGGGTATATATTAAGTTGGAATACCATGCCCCCATAGTCGCACAACCTCTATTTATAAGGTCCTAAGGGCCAACTAGTCGTTGGAACCAAAATAGTGCACTCAACGGGTCGTTGTACTATCTAATGCCCTCGTGTTGGGCCATATCACTGGGTCTTATGCTCTTAGATGTTTCCATGTGTACTAGCGATTTAAATGTTATCATTATCGAACAACTATGTGATAGTATAGTTTGATGCTCATAGTCGGACAACCGATGGACCATAAACCATAGGTTCCAATGACCTCTAAAAATTGAATAGAGATCGACCACTGGCATCAAACTGCCTTGACACCCTTCGTTAGACCAAAACACATGGTCTGATGCTCCTTCTCTTAGTCACACAGGTTGTCTGACAGTCTGATCGCCCTGGTGAACGGTGCGCCTGTCCAGTTCAATGCCCCCTTTTATCAATCATTGGACTATAACACCACCATATAACACTTTCCTCAAAACCATCTAGAGAGCACCACTACCGGAAACAACCTCTTTGTCGAGTGTCTGAAGCACTCGACAAAGCCCGGAAAACACTTGGCGGAGGCTTTACCGAGTGTGACACTCGACAAAGAGAGCTCGGCGAACTGTACATCGGCAATGGCTTCTTTGCTAAGTATTTTTATCAGCACTCGGCAAAGGCTTTGCCGAGTGTCAGAAGGTACTCGGCAAAGAAAAGTCATCATCATGTCGACTGGTAACGGAGACAGTGCCTTTGCCGAGTGTACTAGGTGACACTCGGCAAAGAGTATACCTTTGCCGAGCGTATTAGGTGAAACTCGGCAAAGGGTTTCCATCTTTGCCGAGTGTCTGCCATACTACTGCTCGGCAAAGAGGTCGGCAGCGGGCCCATTTGTCAGTACCTTTGCCGAGTGCACTAGGAGGCACTTAGCAAAGGTTTCTTCTTTGCCGAGCGACGTGGCCATAGCACTCGACAAAGAAGCTTTTATCGGTGCCCAGGTGTGCCTTCTTTGCCAAGTGCTATTACCGGAACACTCGGCAAAATACCTCTTTGCCGAGTGTTACACTCGGCAAAGTAACCAGTATACCCCTTTTTTGTTTTTTCTATTCCATCCAAACAAACAAAAGATATATCACATATACATCACCGATATCACATAATCATCACATATACATCACAAATATCACATAAACATCACATACATAATATAGACCACATATTTCACAAATCTAACAAGTTTTTCACAAACATGTCTATGTTCATACCAAGTTTCACCAACATAAGTGTTACCAACTCTCAAACATAAGTTCAGGACAAGTTTATCACACAAGTCTCACAATCACAACTAAGCTAAGAGATCATCAGAGAGGTAGGCGGCTAGACTGGTGCGGCGAAGGGCTGGGCGATCCATGAGGGTTGTTGGATGCTACCCTAGATTCTCCCTGCATAGAGAAGAGATTGCATGTGTTATACTAGATAAATATATATCATGCAAGACTAGAATTTTGATACTCACAGGAGTATGGAACTGAGCAGGGTCAACTATAGGGAACAATGAAGGTGGTGGAGATAAACTCTGTGCGGCGCCAAGGCTCAACATGCACTGGAACATCTCCGCCATCCTCGCCTCCATCTCCTGACGTTCCCTCCTCTCTTCTTCTAGCTGGGTTTGTAATATTCCAAGCCAATGTTATAATAACTCAAAGAGAAGGTATAAAACTCAATGAATGATGAGTTACAGAAGCATTAACCTCGAGTTGTTGTATGCGATGATGCGAGCTGTCCTGCCGAGGTCATATGGCTAGACTCTAGCTCGTGCTCCTTGCTCGCACCTGAGATAGGGGGAGTGGACGACGAGTCAATTGCCCCATCACCAATCCAGTACCTCCCATGCCTCTTGCCTCCTTTGACCCTCATGAGGACATCTCCGTCGATGTCCTCAGTCCTCGGATCGTAATCTGGCCCATGGACCTCCTGAGCCATGACAGTGTACTCACTTAGGCGGTTGTGGATGGTAGGGTTGCTATACACCTTGGGCCCATCATCTAGGTTGTAGGTGACGTCGGACGTCGCCTTGCCCTTGTGGGCCATAGGATAAGTTGAGAAGATGGAGCAAGGCTGGCCACCATGTGACACCGACTGCAAGAAAACTAACGAAATAGTTAGAAATAATATCTAATCCAGTGTTATATACCTAAATAAAAAGGAGGGAGTACCCATGCTTCTACATATTTGCCGAGGTTGCGGCTGCCTTGGTGGTGGGAGGGACCTTGCATTATCAGACGCCGTTCTCGGCTAGCGTTGTGTGCCTCGTCCCACCCAGGCAAGCACCACATATCCACCATCTGCTCCCAGCACTGAGGATGCACAGCGCACCAATAAGGAATCATCTACAAAGTAAAACAGGTACATTGCATATTAGAAGATAAAATTAAGGAAAATTTTTATCATGGATATTCAAGTGTTGTATTTATCTGCAAGTATTGGTCCCTGGTCAACGACACGGTTCGGGCTTCCTGCTTGGTCAGCTTCTCCCCAAGGATGGAGCCGTGGTAGCTGACGATGGACTGGATTCGTGCCTCGTTGTGCATGTCCATGATGATCTTCTTACAGCTCGTGGTGGCCACCACATCCACCCTGGCCTCATATCCATCCTCGCATCTGAAGAAATCCTGCATACAAAGACAATGTATCCATACATTATTTCAAGAATGTGCAACGAATGCGACATATTTTATATTATAGTAAGACTTACCCACATCTCTTGCTTCACCCGCTCTGCCTTGATGTTGAATTCCCTGTCATCCCGGTCTACTGCATCGGGGGCTACGGTGTAGTGGTTGAAGGTGTAGGCTAGGCCTATCACTCTGGTGTACTCAACCAGTGCAGGGAAGTGTTCCCTGCATTGAAGGCCGAGGATGCTATTGGGGTTGCGGCCGTGACCCCCTGCATTCTTCACATCCTTCCAAGACCTATCCAAGTGATAAATAAAAAGTATTAGTTTATATTATGAATTTGAACACATAATATGAACAAGTAGGGAGAATATAAAGTTACATGCCTCTCCCCATCCGGTTGAATCAGCGGTCGCCTATCTCAAAGTATGGGACACTGAGGGAGACTCACAGGACCTCGCAGGTAGACGTTCCTCGAACCTGAGGCGCCAAAACCTGAGGCGTCCTGCTAAGCATCGTTGTCACCCTGCTATGCCGCATCGACAGCGGTCTGTTGCTCCACCTGCTGCTGGATGTCGTCGTCCTGCTGTGCCTCCTCCACCGTCCTTGGGGTGCTCCTCCTCCCCCTCCTCGTCCTCATCCCACTGCCCATCATCTTTGTCCAACAACCTGCAATTAAGAGTAAACAAATAAGCACATATAAAAAGATGTATTTAGAAACATGTGTGAAATAAATAATATAGCATTACATTGATTAAAAATAATCTTCATATGTGTCGGGCTTAGCCGGATCATAACTCTCATCATCACTATCAACCATTTCATAGTCATCACTATCAACCATTTCATAGTCAACACCATCTGAAGGTGCAAGTTCGTCATTAATGTCATTGCCTTCAAGTATTACTAAGTCATTCTCATTTTGCACCTCATCATCCTCCTCATCAACAAACATTTTAATATATACTTCTATTCTGATAGCTTTGGTTAAGTCTATCTCAAATCGCCCTTCTAGGCCATCTTCTTGGAAGAACTCTCCGTCATATGTGTCCGGGTCTAAGTTATAATCTTCATCGTTTGGAACAGGTAATTTATCATGCGACGATACCTTATACACAACATCCCAACCCTTAAGATGTTCTTTCGTTCGGCACGCATATGAGAGATAATACACTTGTGTGGCCTGTTTGACCACGATATAGACATCGTCTCCTAGTAAGGTGGAATCTTATCGAATTTTGACTATCCCAAGATTAGATTGTGTCCGTCTCATCACTTGAGGGTCAAACCAATGAAATTTGAATATCACTAGACTAAGAGGTTTGGAACCATGAAAATTGAGTTCGTATATTTCTTCGATTCGTCCAAAATAATCAACCTCATCAAAGCCGGGCGTAAAGACTCTAGAACACGTTGTTTTCCGATTGGGCCGACTTTGGTCGTAGCTTGTTGTGCGAAAATGGTATCCTTTGACGTCTACCCAGAATATTTCTTGACCCTATAAGCAAAGTCATTGGCTACTTGTCTCAATTCGGCATTCATAGACAGATCTCTTTGGCCCTGCAAGTGTTCGCAAGTTAAAAGACGCTAAATTGAGTTCATAGATAGATCTCTTTGACAAACTAAGCACATACCTTATGTTTGAACCAGGAAATGAAATCGGGCAATCCATTTCCCGCACCCTTTCTAATAAGGGTATCATATTCCTGTGGAGTTGGGTCCCTTGATCGACGCCAGAATTCATGTAGAAATTGTTCCATGGATGGCGTCACCTCTTCAAGGTTGGTCAATACATATAGCATGATATGGCGCCACTCCTCATGTGTTAGGGTCTTGGTGGTCGAACCACTTGCACTTCTGGGTTGGCCTCGAAATATGCTGAGGTTCAATTTATTGCCGCCATTATTGTAACGAGGGGTGGATTATGCACGCTCGGCAGTTTGTCACCATAGTAAGTTGTTGTGAAGTTTGACACCTCCTCTAGAATGTATGCCTCTATAATGGATACCTCGATTTTGCATTTATTTCTACATTTCTTTCGGATAGTCTTTAGACATCTCTCGATTGGATAGCACCAACGTCCCTGCACGGGTCCCCTCATTCGTGTCTCATAGGGGAGATGAAGAATCAAATGTTGCATTGGATTGAAGAAGCCAGGCGTAAATACCTTCTCAAGCTTACACAGTAACACGAGTGTCAATCTTTCCAAGTCTGCAATCACGGTCCGAGATAACTCTTTTGCACAAAGCTGGCGGAAGAAATAGCTCGACTCTGTAAGCGCTAGCCAGACATGCTCAGGGACATAACCTCAAACCATCGCATAAAGAATCCGTTCAATCCATATGTGGAAGTCATGACTCTTCATCCCTAAGACTCGCAGAGTAGATAAGTTCACCCCCTACTCAGGTTAGCTACATGCCCATCAGGGAACATCAACAACTTGATCCATTGAAGTACTTCCTTCCTCTGGGCCCTGCTTAGTACGAAATCGGTTGTAGGCCTTCTCTATGTCTTTCCACCACTAGGTGGCTTCATCTCTTGGTTTGGTCTGTCACATAATGCTGTCAGATCCACTCTTGCCTTTATGTTATCCTTTGACTTATTAGGAATATCCATAATTGTTGCCCAAAGTGCCTCGACAACATTCTTTTCAGTGTGCATCACGTCAATGTTGTGTGGAAGGAGCAGGTCGTCATAATAGGGGAGTCGGCTCAAGCCCGTCTTATGTGTCCACATATGCTGCTCACCATATCCCACAAAACCACCTTCTGTATTGGCCACGAGCCCATCTATCTGTTGACGAATTTTGGCACCAGTCATCGTTGCAGGTGGGCAGTCTGTCACTATGACACCTTTCATAAAGTTCTTGATGTCTCCTCGGAATGGATGGTCAGGAGGGAGAAATTTTCCATGTTTATCGAATGATGAATATTTGCCACCCTTCTTCAACCAAATGAACCTAAGAGCTTCCTTGCAAACTAGGCATGGGAACTTACCGTGAACACACCAGGCGCAGAATAGCCCATACGTCGGTAAGTCATGCATGGAGTACTAGTCCCAAACATGCATTTTGAAGTTTGTCTTCGTAGCTCGGTCATACGTCCATACCCCTTCCTCCCAAGCACGTACCAATTCATCAATCAAAGGCTCCATGTACACATCCATTTTATTCCCCGGGTGTCTGGGAATTATCAACGACACGAATATGTTCTGCCTTTGAAAGCATACACCGGGGGGAGATTGATTGGGATAACAAACACAGGCCAACATATGTATGGTGCAGTCTCATTCATAGGGATTGAACCCATCTGTGGCTAGCGCAACACATACATTACGAGCCTCTTCGGCTTTCTCACGGTGAATGGCATAAAAGTGTTTCCATGCTTCACCATCGGATGCGTGCACCATCTTGTCAGGATTGTATCATTTGCCATTTTTGTGCCATGTCATCTATTTCATGGATTCCTCGGTCATGTTTAGATGCTGGATCCTCAGTCTGAATGGAAGGTGGTGTAGGATTGTCATGGGGATGTCAAGTTGCTCTTCTGTCCATCACCAGAGTCTATCTCCATGAACCTAGACGATGTACACTTCGGATAGTACTTTGCCTCCACGTATTCTTTCCTAAATAGCACGCAGCCCTTCGGACAAGCATATATCTGCTCATACGTTATCTTGAGTGCACAAAGGAGTTTCTGTGCCTTGTTCATGCTCTGTGGTAGAACGTGATCCTCCGGAAGCAGGCTGCCAATAACCGTTAACAAGCCATCGAATGCGTCTTGACTCATGATGTACTGTTACTTGAACACCATTACACTCCCAATGGCATGTAGTTGAGAAACCTTTGTCTAGCCATGAAGGGGTTTATGTGACGCGTCAAACATGTCATAGAACACCTTTGCGGTCGGCTCTGGCTCGTCCTCCGTACATCCTCCAGTGAACTATGCCTCGTGATAGTCGTTCAACATATCCGCTACCCCCGCCTTAGCATCATAATGCTCGATGCGTTGTCTCAACACCTCCATTCTCGTACGATGCGCTTCACCAGGGAAGATCCACCGATTATAGTCTGGTGTAAATCCATTCTTCTAAATATGTTCTACCATGGCCTTCTTTGATTTTGTTTTCTAGTTGGCACATTTGCTGCATGGGCATGGGACTAGACTCGTTCCTTTAGCAGCTACGTCATATGTCCGTTTCACGAAATCATCGGTCTTTCTAATCCATTCAGGGGTGACATCAATCCTTCCTACGTGTCCCGTGTACATCCACTCATGGTCCTCCATCCTCTAAAAAATTAATAGAAGCCTATCAACAAAAAGTTTCGGCAGCACCTCCCCTGCATGGGGAGCTGTCCAAAACCTGCAAATAAACGTAGTAGCAAGATGGCTGACATCCACGCGTATTTCAATGACACGATGGCCAACAATCATATCTATATATATTTCACATCTCTAGCTAGCTCTATCAAACAACATAATCATTTCATATAAATCATGTATGTAATATACCTATCTAAACCCTAAACTAAATCAAGGCCTACACAACTTCACAAGTCACACGAGCATTACTAGTTTCTATATGTCATCAAGCAAAAATGACACTAAATAGAGTCTTTACCTTTGCCGGAGCGGGGGACCGGTGCACACGGATGACCGGAGCGCAGGAGCAGGGAGGTGCGGGGAGACGGTAAGCGGCGGCGTGAGAGCAGGGAGGCGCTCGCGCGGGTGGCTGGGCGCGGGAGTAGGGAGGCAGGTGAGCGGTGGCTAGGCGCGGACGCAGGGAGGAGCTAGCGCGGGCGGGCTAGCGCGGTGTGGCACTGGCATGCGAAACAATGGGTCGCGGGCCCGGCCAGTGCTAAGTAAATGTACTTTGCCGAGTGCCCATGATCTGGCACTCAGCAAAGATTTATTTATAAATATAATTTGTCGAGTGCCGACGATCTGGCACTCAACAAAGATGTCTTTGTCGAGTGCCCCCTGACACAGACTCGATAAAGATTTTTTTTAATATTTTTAAAATATACTTTACCGAGTGTCGGTCCAGGCGACACTCGACAAAGCAGTTTTTTCCGAGTGTCATACTTGGACACTCGGCAAAGTATATTTCCATTTTTTTTCCAGCCAAACTTTTAGTGGTATGTTCTACACTATGTAGACTTACATGTTTCATTTTGGCACAATTATAAAAGTGTTTTCTATAACTATTAGACTTTGTTCTTTTAATTGAATTTACTTGGATAATTCAGATTTGAACTGTATGTCACTCGAAAAATGCAAAATCGTGAATGCAAAAATGATATACCATGTTAGGTAACACAAGTTACAACCGATTTCAGGAGAAGATCAGAATTTTCGAGCACCATGCTCACTAAACATGACCATGAACTTGCCATCAAGTTGTTTAAAAATTGTATAAAACACAAACAAAAGTTAGCAAATTATGAAACTTGTCCACATGTCATGATATCATATGCAGAGGTTGTGTTAAAAATTTGAGAATGTTTCGATAAAGTTGTGATGCACTATGTGTAGAATCCTAAGTGGCCTACACATGAAATCATAGAGTTTCAATGTAGACCGGCTAGGTTTCTACATATAGTGCATCACAACTTTCTCAAAACATTCTCAAATTTTTATCACATCATCTACATATGATATCATGACATGTGGACAAGTTTCATGATTTTCTTATTTTGTTTGTGTTTTACACAATTTTTAAACAATTTGATGGCAAGTTCACGGTCATGTTTAGTGAGCATGGTGCTCGAAAATTCTGGTCTGCTCCTAAAATTGGTCGTAACCTGTGTTACCTAACATGAATATCATTTTTGCATTCACGGTTTTCCAATTTTTGAGTGACTTGTAGTTCAAATCTGAATTATCCGAGTAAATTCAATTAAAAGAACAAAATCTAATAGTTATTCCAAACACTTTGATAATTATGCCAAAATGGATTTAAGTCTACATAGTGTAGGAACATCCCACAAAAAGTTTGGTTAGAAAAAGAAAAAATAAAATATATTTTGTCGAGTGTCCAAGGATGGCACTCGGCAGTGTCGGCCTTGCAACACTCGGCAAAGAAGCTACTTCGCCGAGTGCTAAAGCCTGGCACTCGGCAAAGGTAACGGATGTCAGCTATAGATGGCTGCTGATGGACCTTTGCCTAGCATCTAGATTCGCCGAGCGTTTGACACTCAACGAAGTGTTCTTTGCCGAGTGTTTCCCTGTGCCGAGTGTCCTGCTCTCGGTAAACGTGGTCGTTACCGAGAGTAGGACTTTGTTGAGTACGGCCCTAAGCAAAGACTGCTTTGCCAAGTGCCCGATAAAAAGCACTTGGTAGGGCGCCTAGCACTCGGCAAAGAGCCGGATTCCGGTATGCACATAGTGCCGGTAATACTGATCTAATGTGACATTATACCAAGTCACAAGGTCTGACACCCTCCATAAACTTACTAGAGAGCAACTAGTGCTATCAGATTGGTTTGATACCCTCCGTCAGACCATAACATAGGTTCCTACAACCACTTTGATCACTAGCTATGGTTAGTCATCAGACTGATACTATTCTGGTCCAATGCCCATGTCAGTCATGAACTCCTATAAGCCATGAACTCCCTAAAATAATTAATGAATTGTATATTCCTATTGCTATTTTGGATCACCAACTTAACTAACACAATGGCACGATCATCCCTCAAGTGTTAGTCTGTTGTGTTAAAGATAGAATGTTATATATGTAAAGATAGAAGGTTATATATAGTAGGAAAGGGCCTTGTCCCCTAATCTTGGCAGTGATGTTACCTGTCATGTAAAGGCTTAGGAATGCATCCCCTAATCTCGATAGTGTTGTTATCTGCCATATAAATCACAGTAGTAGAAAAAAAGCTCTATGCTTGCGGTAGGGTATAATTTTTACAGACGGTTTTGGTTATCGGATGTCAGTGAAATAAAATGGTTCATTCAACATAAGGAACAGTAAGTGAAACACATTTTACTGGCGGTTTTCTTTACAAAACTGCCAATAGAAATCATATATTTACTTGTGGTTTCTTAAGAAAATCGCCAATAAAAATACACAATTTCTACTCACAGTTTTAAAAACTGCCATTAGAAATAATTTTAAAATGATTTTTTAGTTTTTCAAATGACCTCGTATGGAAAAACCATCCAAATAGAAGTTGTAGTTCTCTAAACGTTATAAAACTTTGTAGTTGATGACTTTTTCATTTGAAATCATTGGCACTCTCAAAATTGCATTTGAACCTGTCAAATTTAAAATGTAATTTTTTGTAAATGACCTCAGATAGAAATAGTACCAAATAAAAGTTGTAGAACTTGAAAAGTTATTTAACTTTGTATTTGATAACTTTTTTGTTTGAATTCGTTTGCAGTCTCAAACAATCAATTTGTGTTCGGTTGTTGTAATATGTGTGCAACAAACCTCATATCTAGACGTAAGGCACATTATAGATGCAGTGGTAGAGGAGCCTTTGCGCGAGGGTGAGATCGGGAGGGTGAGGAAAAAGTCGTGACTTGATATTTTTGTCGGTGTTTCGACCCCGGGGGGGTCCCTGGACCGACGAGTAAATTGTCGTTGCGTGTCCCTGCCCAGATGGGTTGGCGCGGGATGGAACACAAGATGTGGGACAAGCCTTGTATTATCCTGCACCAGGGGTGCCGCTCGCAGTAGGGGTTACAAGCGCGTCGCGTGAGGGAGAGAGGGAGAGAGAGGGCTCGTACGCCGCTTCCCCCGCGCGAACCCCCCGAACCTCCTTTCAGGGTGGTCCTGGACTCCTCTTTTATAGAGGCAAGGAGAGAGTCCAGGTGTACAACGGGGGCATAGCTATGTGCTAACGTGTCTGGCAGTGGAGTGCCTAAGCCCTATGTATATGCCAACGTGGCTGTCGGGGGAGAGCTGGCCAACGGGGGCGTAGCTATGATGCATCCCCTATCAGCATGGTCAGTCCGAGCCTAGGGTCGGTCGAGGCGGAGACTTCTCTTGTGGCCAAGGCCGGGGTCGGGCGAGGATGCGATTCCTCCCGAGAACAGAGTCGAGGCCGAGCCCGGGGGTCGGGCGAGGCGGAGACCTCCTCCCGAGGCCGGAGCCTGAGGTCGGGCGAGGCGGAGCTTCCTGTTGCGCCCGGGGCTTGAGCTCGGTAGTTGATCGTGACCTGTTGTCAGTCGTTGCCGGGGTGGCTGACACGGCAGTCGGAGTGGAGCAGGCGGCGCTATTTTCCTATCATATCGGACAGTAAAGATGGGGGGGGGGAGAAGTGACTGCGGTCACTTCGGCCTGGCCGACTGAGGCGCGTGTGTCAGAATACGGCGTCAGGCATCCCCGCATTTAATGTGCCTGCGAAGCAGTCGGTTGGTGAGGCGGTATGGCCAAGGTTGCTTCACGACGAAGCCTGCCCGAGCGGGGCCTCGAGAGAGCTGAGGGGGCGCCCGCCGTCTGAGGAGGCCCTCGGGCAAGGCGTGAATTCGTCTGGGACCACTGTTCCGACCCGAGGCTGGGCTCGGGTAAGATCGCGCCCTTCAGGTAGACGAGGTCTTGGCTTGAACCGCACCCGTCAGTTGGTCTGAGGGTGTTAACCAGCCGTGACTTGGAGCGTTCGGGGTACCCCTAATTATGGTACCCGACAGTAGCCCCCGAGCCTCGAAGGGAGTGATGGTACTCGCTTGGAGGCTTTTGCCGCGTTTTCGGTGAGGGGACCGGCCTTTCTTGGTTTTTTGCCTTGTTCTGGTGGGTGCGCGCGAGCGCACCCGCCGGGTGTAGCCCCCGAGGCCTCGGAGGAGTGGTTTGACTCCTCTGAGGTCTAAATGCTTTTCGTGGTGCTTCGGCCGGTCTGGTCGTTCCCTCTTGCGGCCCGGAAGTAGCCCGGGTGCGTGGTCGGGTTCCAAGTTATCAGGCTGGTTTGTTGACGCTGTCAATAGTTTTGGTCGTAGTTGGGTGCGAGAGCAGCCCTCGAGCCTCTACACGGAGCGAGAGGACGATCAAGGACTTTCCCGACTTTTATTATACGCCCGTGCGTCGCCTTTCGGCAAGGAGGAGGGGGAAAGCGCCATGTTGCCCTCGGATGGCGCCGAACATGGTGTTTCCAGTGAGAGGCTAATGGGTGATCCGAGTGGACGCCTGTGCCCCATTCGTTAGGGGTCGGCTGTAGCCCGGAGGCACGCTCCAAAAGTACGTGCGGGTGATTCGCCAGACCCAGACCCCTTCGACAGGGTTCGAGGGCTCGATGCCTCCCTCCGGTGGGATTCCGTTACAAATCGTTCCCGCCGGTCTCGAAAATGTCCTAGGGTACCTCGGGAGCGTAGCCCGAGCCTTGGTTATGTATCGAACGTACCCAGAGTCATCCCTCACTCTGCATGCTCTGGGGCGACTGTCGAACCATTCCGAGGGGCCAGCCTACGAACCCCTGATCAGTAGTGGGCACGGAGCCTGGGTGCTCTGGGGCGGCTGTCGAACCCTTCCGAGGGGCCAGCCTTCGAACCCCTGATCAATAGGAGGGCTTGGGGCCCGCTTCCTTCGCCGGGAAGGATCCTTTCCACAACGTCCCCTTTCCTAGTCCCTGTGGCAAGAGAGAGAGATGAGGAGGGGAAGGATATGAATTTTAAATAAAGTGGCGCACCTTTTTTGACGCGGTTATTATGGCGAAGGCGAAGCGACGCCCGCCTCGCCTGCCAGAGGTGTTGCCTGCTCCGTCGGGGAGTTGATGTGACGGGACGGGTGATTCGCGTGGCGCCCGTTGCGCGTGCGAGCTGTTCGAAGAACGGGGCACGGGCGCGTCGTCTTCACGCCGTGAGGGAGGGCTCTCCCGTCACTTCAGGAGGGGACGCGAGCCTGCAGGCGACTTGACTGCTGCCTCCGTTCGTCTGCCGCTGCAGTTACTGCCGGCCCACTTTTGACCATGCCAACCGTCGTGCCTGCCCCGCGGCTGATCGACCCGTGGCCGTCGCCTTTAATTGGCACTGCTGGGTCATGCGCAGGGGTACCTCGAGTCGCGGTACTGGTCCCGCAGTCGAGGAGGCGCAGCATTGGCGTGAGTGGCGGTGGAGCTTCTTGCACGTCGTAACCGGCGTGCCGGTTACATGACATGCGGGCCCGCTTCCTTTGCGCTGGTCCACCGAATGTGTTCGGAGCCGAAGGGGCGCACAGTTGTGGTGCAGTTGGACGCTTGTCGTGTAGCAGTCCACCCTTTTGACCACCAGTTTCTGCGAAGATGGGAGAGTGCTTGTAACCACGGGATGGTTACACGCCTTGCGTGCGGCGGTTCGCCTTCTTCGTGCTTCGGTTCAGCTCGTATGACACGTGGGTCACAACCCCCGTGTCGTAGGGGGAGAACCCTAGAGGTTTTCAGTGGGGACTTCGCCCGTGACGCTAAGGGGTGCAAGCGAGGAGGTCTGCCTATAAAAGGGGGAAACGATCCCCTGGGCAGTGGCCATGCCTTCGTCCTCCCCTCATGCCTTGCGCCCTTCCGCCTTTTGAGCCCCCGGATGGGGTGCCCTAGCGTCGCCTTGCTCTTGCTGTCGTTGGAGGAGCGCGGCCTCATGGAGATCGGTACCTTTCAGCCATCGTTCGGCTTCAAGTATTTTTTGTCGTGGAGCCCGGCTGCATTCCCTCACCAATGGTCAGTCTGGTGGGGAGAAGCGAGCCGGGCTACGGCCTTTGCCCCGCCCTCAGCTTCAAGGATCTTCGTCATCCTTGCTGAGGCGGAGGGAGAGCTGAGCCGGGGTTCTACCTCCCACATGGGCCGGCAGGCCGTCTCCTCCTTCAGCATTCAGGAGAGAAGGCACTCACCGGCCTTGCGGAGGGGCGAACTTCGGCAACGTGGGACCGATCGGCCGCAAGCGCCGTCAGCTCCAGCGTGCCTAGCTCGCTGGCTCAGCTGGCTCTATCGCGGCCTCCGACGCCGCCTCCTGCCGCTTGATCTGGGCTCGGGCGTCTGTTGCGCCGCGCGCACCGGTGGGTCGTCCAAGACATCGTACGCCGCATAGGCGACGTTCGTGTTCTTGGATTGTATTGTCCTCACTCCGGCACGACGCCTCTGTGTGGAGATCGAGGCCTGTCTGTCCGCGAGGACCTGAGTGGGGATCTACCGGTGCAGGCTGGGGCGTCTGCCATTCGCCGGCGCGGCGCTGGCGCGCAGGTGGCCGCTGTCGTCAGTGCTGAGGTGGTGGCAGCCAGAGGAGGTTGTCTCTGCCGACGAGACCGTCGGCGCCAGCTGCGGCCAGACCCCCGACTCTTTGGCTTTGATGGCTTGTCCTCGCCCCTCGAGCGGAGACATGGGCGAGGGCCTCGTCACAGCAGTGTCGGCTCTGAGGTCATCGCTGCTGCTGTTTCGCCGCCCGAAGCGGGGGTCGTTGTCGCTGCCGCAGAGGTCGCCGGCGAGCCACCCGGAGCTCGTCATCCCGCAGGCCCTCCGATGTGGGGGGTTGTTCGTACCCGCGGGAACGGAACCGAAGTCCCGTTTGTAATGGCAGCTTGAGCGCCAGTGCATGTTCATTGTGGCTATCAAGGCCTGAACATTTGGGTATTCGAGAGTGAAGCTATGCGTCTTCCTCATTCCGAGCGCTGGGACTTGTCTGTTGGCTAGCCGAACCACTTAACCGAGCGTCGGATGCCTTTCGCGGAAGGTGACGAGTGAGGTGTCCGTATCCCGGAGGCGTAGGAGTCCCTCGGCTCTGTCGGCCTTGCCACTCTAGGCTTCCCTTGCTCAGTTTTCGGAAACCTCGGCTGCTCTGCGATGAGCCGAAGCTGGAGGCAGCAGTGCTAGCATAGGCAGACGCGGAGTCGGCTCGGAAGGAGACTTCGTCAGCCCGGGAGATGGTGGCTTCCCAGGCCGAGGAAGATGTGGCAGCAGCTGCTGGAGCTTGGCCAAAACATCTGCTAGCGCGGTGCTGGCGTCCTCCCTTAGGTGGAGGTCCTTTTGCTCGGGTCGTCGTCCGAGGTCGGGGCTGGTTCCGCCGAGGGTGGAATCAACGTCGAGGGTGCTGCTGCTCCCCCTGCCGACGCCAGAACCTATAGGAACAGTTTGTCTGTAGCATGCACATGCCTTTTTGCGGCCGCCGAGGCATAAACACTTTATCGTCTTGTTTAAGAAGCTGCGTCTTCTCTCCTCTTGTTTCGAGCATCACGACTTGTCTATCAATAGCAGAATCGTTTATCCGAACGAGAGTTACTTTTCGCGGAAGGTGATGAGTGAGGTATCCGTATCCCGGAGGCGTAGGAGTCCCTCGGCTCGGTCGGCCTTGCCGCTTACGTGCGCTCTCATTCAGTCGAAGGATTCCATTGTTGGGACAGTCGAGAAGGCGCGAAAGTCGTTTTCTACCCGAGTGTTAGGACTTGTTTGGTAGCAGGATCACTTATCCGAGCGTGAGTTACTTCTCGCGGAAGGTGATGAGTGAGGTATCCGTATCTCGGAGGCGTAGGAGTTCCTTGGCTCGGTCGGCCTTGCCGCTTACGTGCACTCTCGTCATTCTCAGGATCCCGCTATCAATACGGAAGTCGAAAGCACAAAGGTTGTTTTGGTAGAAAATTTTTCCGAGGAAAATTTTGACGCAGAGGGGGTTCCCCCCTTCTAGCCCTCGAGGGAGGGTCGGGCTTTGCTGAGGCAAGGCTGACCCTTCCTTGACGGTTAGACTTTGTGTACGTAAATGAGGTACATGAACGACTTAAAACATCTTAAGGGTAGAAGCGACGTAGCTGTTGGATGTTCCAAGCGTTGCTGTAGACCTCGCCTTGGTCGTTGGCAAGCTTGTATGTTCCGGGCTTCAAGATCTTGGCGATGATGAAGGGCCCTTCCCAGGGAGGAGTGAGCTTGTGGCGCCCTCGGGCGTCCTGTCGCAGGCGAAGCACCAAGTCTCCCACTTGGAAGCCTCGGGCCCGAACGCTTCGGGCATGGTAGCGCCGCAGCGACTGCTGGTATCGTGCCGAATGTAGTAAGGCGACGTCCCGAGCCTCCTCGAGTTGGTCCAGCGCGTCTTCTCGGCTGGTCTGGTTGCTTCGGTCGTCGTACGCCTTGGTCCTCGGGGAGCCATATTCTAAGTCCATGGGGAGGACGGCCTCGGCCCCATAGACTAGAAAGAACGGCGTAAAACCCGTGGCGCGGCTCGGCGTCGTCCTCAGACTCCAGACTACCGAGGGTAGCTCTTTCATCCATCTCTTGCCGAACTTGTGGATGTCGTTGTAGATCCTTGGTTTGAGCCCCTGCAGAATCATACCGTTGGCACGCTCCACCTGCCCATTTGTCATGGGATGAGCTACGACGGCCCAGTCCACACGGATGTGGTGGTCGTCGCAGAAGTCCAGGAACTTTTTCCGGTGAACTGCGTGCCATTGTCGGTGATGATTGAGTTTGGGACCCCGAACCGATGAATAATGTTGGTGAAGAATGCCACCGCCTGCTCGGACCTGATGCTGTTTAGGGGTCAGACCTCGATCCACTTGGAGAATTTATCGATAGCGACCAGCAGGTGCGTGAAGCCCCCGGGTGCCTTCTGCAAGGGTCCGACGAGGTCCAGACCCCATACAGCAAATGGCCAGGTGATGGGTATCGTCTGCAAGGCCTGAGCGGGCAGATGCATCTGCTTTGCGTAGAATTGACACCCCCGGCAGGAGCGCACAATCCTAGTGGCGTCGGCCACCGCGGTTGGTGTGACGGAACCTCCCAAGTCATTAGGCCCACCTACAGTTGTCCTTGTCCAACAGACATCAGACAACCCTGTAGATGTTCCTGAATCACTTGACAAGTCCGGTATCTTCTTTCTTACCTTTCCAGGAACGTTTCACCCGTCTTGCAGACATTACAGAACATCGGAGATATAGAAATGCGGAAGTGATTACATAAACTTACATTTATTTAGAAAGTAAGATCAAGTTACTTATTATAGACCAGAGTTATAAAACGAGTGTTGAGTAGTATTATTACAACACCAAGGGAGGCAAAAACTCCTCCCAATAGTTTTTACATAAAAGTTTTTATGGAGGACCAGGTCCTCCCGCAGCTTCACTCTTGTTTTTCTTCATTTGGAACCACCTTGGAGCAAAAACAACAAAAATTTGTTGCTTCCTCACCTAAAAACAACGGGGAAATAAACCCTGAGTATGGAATTACTCAGCAAGTCTTACCCGACTAAAGAAAAGACTCTGAAGGGTATGCTGGTTATAAGGGAATTACTCAGTAAGGTGTCTCAAGATCAAAGACTCTGTTTTGCATAAATGCTTACTAAAACTGGATCCTTACAAATCCAGTTTTATTTTCAGGTTAGGTAAACTTATCTGCATCTAGAGTTCTTTCTACCCTAGTTCAAACACTTGTCCTGCACTAGCTAGTTTCTTAACAAGTCCTTCATCTTTACTGGAGTTCTACGTATAGGTAAGTGACCAAGTCTTCATAACCGCGAAGGTACGGCGATCCGAATCGATTATACTCAGCTGAGGATCTCCAATCACATGACACATGTAGCACTTAACCCTTGCATATGTCAACCCGCCACCGGGGTTCTTAAGACCAGATCAGGTTCACGCAAACCGAGAGCACAGATACACCACCGTCCAGCCTCTTGCTACAGAGGGTACACGCTACTCTCGCCACCGCTCCACGCCCATTTCGTGTTATCTTATTCTGGCCTTAGTCTGCCCGAGGCAAGGCTTACCCATGACGAGGCATGTGACCAGTTAAAGGGTCCTCGGTCATCAAGCCTACATCGACACGGTCCTTAATCGACTCAGACGAAGACACTACACCGAGACTCTCTTCTCGTGCAAGTCACCCGCCCGGTCTCAGCTTAATTATTTAAACCCAAAAACTTGGAACCTGGCAGAGGTACATCTTTTCTGATGTTGAATCCATCACGGCCGTGATGGATCCACCATCAAGTTTTATTTTTAAAAACATACCACCCACTTTGCCAATCATCTTTTGTAAAACAAAACCTTTTGTTTTGCTAGAGCATTACTCAGAATAGTAAAAAAAACTTTTGTAAAATAGGGTATCAAGGAAGGTAATCAAAGATCAAGGAAGGTAATGCAGGAATTGTTTAAGCATTCAACTCCTATTACCTAATGCATCAATCAAGTGAGAAAGGTTTTAAAAACATCAAGGAAGGTGGCAAATGCACCGAGGCTTTGCCTTTGTTGATAGGTGAGTCAGGCTCGGACCCACAGATATCAAGGTAGAAACAGTTCCCTGCCTGAGATTCCGAAGGTGGTGGTGTCTTCTCTTCAGTCACTTCGATCTCTTCTTCGTTTTCTAAAGATAACCATATATATGTATGAATGTCATGTAATGCTCATGAGAGTGCAAAGATAATAAGAATTTATTATCTAAGGTCTTGAATACAACTTTCCTTCACGGAACTCCGAGAACTTAGGGTGTCCGGAGTCAGTAAAGGAGTTCAAAGGGCAGGGGTGGGGGTTTTGGGTTCTAGTTATCAAACAAGGTCCAAGTCAAACCAAACTCTACCAAAGGCTTCTAAATAATGTGTAGAGCTTACATAAAAAAGTTTGATTATTTTTGGACTTATTATCTATTTTCTAAAAATCCAGAATCAATGCTTTAGGCTATTTTAAATACCCCAAAATTCCTTATTTAATATAAAAATCATGAAATTATTTTTATTAAATACTATGGAAAATGAGAGGTCTGGGAAAATTGGTTTGACAATTTTAGGATTTTTCTACAATTTATAACAGATTTCCAAAGCTCTACTGAAAAAGAAAAAGAAAAGGTTTAAACAGTGATGGGCCGGTTTCAGCCCAAGACAGCCCAACTACACAGGAAACAGGGTCGCGCGCTCGCACCCGCGATGGCAATCTTGCAGAAGGGCCCTCGACGTTTTGACTAATGGGAGTTGGGTTCGGTTACTATGCTTATGAGTCACTAACAACTTGCACCGAGGTCCTAGAAATTCTATTTCTTTACGTCGACCGGTCCCCGACGGCGCTCCGCAAGGGAAGCCCAACTCCGGCGAGCTAGACCGGCCGGAGAAGGCCAAGACCGGTGCTCAGCTTCGGACTAAACCAACTCCATGACCTAGAGAATGTTTCCCCTAACTTAATTGCACGAATGGTGACCTATTCTATTCTGCCCATGAGAACAGTGAAGGTTATGAGCATTTGATCGTGCTCCCAGTGATTGGTGATCTCCCATTCCAAATTGGTGGTTCGGCAAGCATCATAGACATATGAGAAGGCTTAAACGAGGGAGAGGGGAGGATGAACTGACCGGAATGGGGCTGGCCACGGTGAGGTTGGTTTCGGGGTGGCGGAAACTTGATTTGGGGGAAAACCGAAATTCAAGCTCACTGGTGCACGATTGCTAGCGATTCTCGGTGGCTGGGTGGGTGATGATGTTGCGAAGCTAGCCGCGGGCTCAATTTATAGTGCTCGCAAGCGGTGGCTGGGAATTTCAATAGGGAATGTGCGATGGTCGGAAAGGCAGGGAGTTACTGGCGCGCATGAATTCGTGTCCACCGTCGTGGCGACCTCACCGGTGATGATTGGACGGCCATAGCGAGTCACGGCGACGCGGTGGAAAGACAAAGCCACGCGGCACAAGGCCGAGAGGCGGCGGTTCACCGGCGAAGCTATCCGCAGTGACCGTGGCAACTTGGTACGGTGGTCGGACTTGTTTAGTGACCGGAGTTATCCACGGCGGTGATATTTCTGGGAACCTGAGCGCTATCCACACACCCCAAGCAAAAATTGGACCGGCGGCGGCACGAATCACGGCGGAAATCGGACGTCGGCGGCGAACAAGCTACGCTGGCAGCCTGATCCATATCGGCTACTATACCATTAGAATCCCCATTCAGTCGCTTGACAGAGCATCTTGGAGCTCCGTTTTCCCCTAGATTCATATGGCAACATGATCAACACTCTATGGCAAAATTGTAGAGCAATATACCATCTACAACATTGCTAAATGGTGTTGCCACAAAAAGCCAATGGATCATGCTTGAAATTGGGCTTGAAGTTGATGTCAGTCCACTGTCAGTCTGATTTCAGACTTTAAGTAGTCTGACAGTCCAACTTTGGGCTTAATTATCTCTAGATTTTTCTCAACAACTGAGCTCACACTCTTAAGAAAAGTTGTTCTCCTATGATTGGTCTACAACTTTGATGTGGTGACATAGGGCAAAGACCCTAGAGTTTGAAAGTTACAGAGCTCAAAAGTTGAGCCCTCAACTCTGAAATTCAGACTTAGAGTGAAATCTCAATTGGGGTCCTTTTTGCAAATGAATCCAAAACTTAGGGTTTGGCTTGTAAATCTTCCTAAATGTGAACCATGTGACTTTATATGCTTTAACATAGTAGTTTTTACACTTTAGTCCAAATGTGCACTGTTTTTGCACATAGGCCCCTAGGGTTTGGACTTATGGTTTTCCAGGGTTCAAATGGGGGTTTTTGGTATCTCAGGGGGTGTAAATTTGATTCAAGTTCATTCTTGGGAATATTTTATGACTATTCCCCTAAAGCTTTTAGGTTTTCTCAATTTGGGTTAGGTTTTACCCCCTTTAATTCCTATTTAGGGTTAAGTTCCCTATCCAGGGTTCTATTTGCAAAATGCTATAACAATACAACTTGTTTGAAATTTTTACCTAGTGAATGCACTCTAGGTGTGTCAAACATATGCAATGCCAATGTTTATGATGCCATGCTTAAGTTTTAGTTGCAGTAACACTAGGGGTGTTACATCCTTCCCCCCATAAAAGAATCTCGTCCCGAGATTAAGAGTTCTAGGGTAAGTAATGGAAAAGGAAATGTGTCACATTCTTATTTCCTTATTTCTGGTACAAGGCAGGGGTGGTGTGGGGCTTACTCTTTTATTACAACAACTATACACACTTTACAAATTACATGAGGCTAAAAAGCCTGGGAAATTCTTATCTAAGAAGTCTTGAGTTTCCCATGTAGCCTCCTCTTCAGAATGTTGGTTCCACTGTATCTTATAAAACTTGAGAGTTTTTCTTCGGGTAACCATGTCCTTTTGATCCAAGACTCGAATAGGGTGCTCAAAATATGTCAAGTCCGGTTCAAGGACAACATCTGTTACTTCAATGGTTCGATCAGGAACCCGAAGACATTTCTTCAATTGGGACACGTGGAACACATTATGTACAGCAGACAAATTTTTGGGGAGCTGAAGTCGATACGCCACTGGTCCACATTGCTCAAGTATAGGGAATGGACCAATGTACCTGGGTGCAAGCTTCCCTTTAACCCCGAAACGCGATACGCCCTTCATTGGTGAAACTTTCAGGTAGACATAATCTCCCACGAGAAAGTATAAGGGTTGTCGTCGTTGGTCTGCATAACTCTTTTGACGAGCTTGGGCTTTCTTCATATTATGAATTATTTTCTGAACTTTTTCTTCGGTTTCTTTCACCATATCAGGCCTAAAGAAGTACCTTTCTCCAGGTTCAGACCAATTTAGCGGAGTATGACATCGTCTTCCATATAAAGCTTCGAAGGGTGCCATCTTGATACTTTCTTGATAGCTATTATTATATGAAAACTCCGCTAAGGGCAAACATTCATCCCATTTTTGTGAGAAGTCCAGAACAGATGCCCGCAGCATATCTTCAAGTATTTGATTGACCCTCTCAGTCTGCCCACTTGTTTGAGGATGATAGGCCGAACTGTGGAGCAATTTAGTACCCAGGGATTTATGAAGTTCTTCCCAGAATTTGGATACGAATTGAGGTCCACGATCTGACACTATAGTCTTTGGAACACCGTGCAAACTGAGAATGCGAGCAATGTATAATTCCGCATAGGTAAGAACCGGGTAATATGTCTTGACTGGCAGAAAGTGAGCAATTTTCGTGAGCCGATCAACAATAACCCAGATAGAGTCATACCCCTTTGCGGTTCTGGGCAATCCCACAATAAAGTCCATACTAATGTCTTCCCATTTCCATGTTGGTATTGGTAGAGGCTGTAATGGACCAGCAGCTTTTAGGTGTATGGCCTTGACACGTCTGCAGGTGTCACATCTAGCCACATAGCGTGCAATCTCGATCTTCATTTTCATCCACCAATAAGGTGGTTTCAGATCTTGGTACATCTTAGTGCTTCCGGGATGAATAGAATAGCATCTAAGATGTGCTTCATCAAGAATTTGCTGGCGGACCTCTTCATTCTTCAGCACCACTATGTGGCAGAACCACCCGAATGATTCCAGCTTAAGTGCCTAAGTCATGCCTCACGGGCCGTGACACACTTAAATCGGAATAACCCGTTGGTCCTTCAGATCTAGTCTGATAGAGCCACTTAACCAGGATCAAATTCCACAATCTCACTCGAAGGTGAGTCACAGAAGAAATACAATGAAACAGGAATCCTCAAATTAAGTACTGAATTATTACATAAATCGGAGTTCTGGAGTAGCAAATAAAGTTCATTAAGTAAAGTGCAGCGGATAATCGATATCGTCGGTAATGAGGAAATGGGCAAGGCCTAGCCCACTACTCCTCATGCTCCTCTCCTGCCGGAGCAACATCCCACTCGACCGTCCAACCCGGTGGCAGGGTGGTAGGCCAAGTCACACCATCAACCAGATCCTGCATGGTACCTGCAAAAATGGTGCCACAAGCAAGGCTGAGTATACTAATACTCAGCTAGACTTACCCGGTGTGAGGAGTCTACTCCTCTACCTCTAGACTATGCAGCTGTTTGGCTGAGGGGTTTGGTTTGCCAAAAGCACTAGCTGTTTCTAAAATCATCTTTTAGCTTTTCACTTTCTACCATCATTACTTAACTAGATTTGCTCCTTCTAAGCATACATGGTAACAATCAATTAATTCAATCAACAAGTTATCTCATGTAACCATGTTTCACTTCTTACTCGATGCAGTACAAGGAATCAAGCAGTCTCATTAGCTGCGAGAAGCAGACGATTCGAATCGAGTTTTAAAACCTTGCAAGGTAAACCTAAACACACGGCATGTCAGGGCACTCCGACCCTACACATGACAACCGTCCCCATCGATTCCCCGTTCGCGTCCAGGCCTCACCGCCTTGGCATACAATGCTCCACTGACCCCGGCTGCCGCCGTGCAGTGACCGCACTTGTACCCACCATAGCTAGCATGGGAGACCCAGTCTCAGGTCGCATGAGGGATAAAGTCCGTGCCCGGCTTCACTCAGGTACTAGGTTTACCGGTTACCATTTTTCCCGGCATGTGTTTAGTACGTTCAAAAGCTTGACTCAGGTATCCACACATTAATCCTTAATTCATTTTCCCGTCTCATGGACAAGGCATCCTCCCTGGATCCAAGTCCATAGACCAACATCTATCCCGTTATCAAGATGAATACAATCAATTCCTGACCTCGCGCGAGTGCTAGAAAAATCACTCGACTTCTACCGAGATCCTGATTAGCAAGCAGCTACTCGACCTAGCATACTAGTATTCATCTCAAAAAGGAGTCCTAAGTTCATGCATCTAGAGGTTTCAAGCAATTCCTACACTTAAGTGCACATTACAAACCTACAAGCATTAAGTGTAGTAAAGTAGCATATAATAATAGGTTATGCATAAAACCGGGGCTTGCCTTCAATTGCTGGGGCTGCGGGGAGATCCTCAATAGCAGCCTCTGAAGCCTGCTCCTGGTCCTCCTCTTGGACAGGTCCTTGGTCGGGGATGAGCACGTACTCTCCGTCGGCTAGATTACAATCTAATGAATGCAGTGCGTAAGATATATGCATGATATGATATGTGCTTTTAGAAATCATAACTTAAAAGGTGTATAATTTTTCTTGAGTTAAACCAAGTTAACTTTACTTAGGCAAGACCCTTGGGTGGTATACTTGGTAATTTAAGTTAAACTTTTAGCTAAGGCAAGTGGTAGGTTTTACTTTTAGGGGTTCCACTGGATTCTTTTAAGTCTTAGGGATAATGATAAGTACTCAAGTTAGACTTATTGAGGTGGGGTTTATTTCATCTTTCCTTTTTCTTTATTCTCTTTAATGTTTTGGAGTAGGTTTGAACTACAAGTTGCCTTTATAAAATTCTAAAAATTCTGTAAAAATTACAGTGGTTTGCTACTGGTGTGTGTTTCTCTGCCTTAAAATTTGGGGATCAGAAAGTGAATAGTTTTCTCTGCACAAAATTATTAAGCTCTAGGGTAGAAAAGGTGCTTTGAACTACAACTAATATTTAACAGTGGGTAATTCTTTAGAACTTATTTTTGCTGGCTTTTAGGTGTTATAATATGACTTGATACAAACTTCTAGCCATTAATACCTTTGAATTATTTTTCTATGGTTTTCTCAAGTTTCTAGCCAAATGGGTGCTTTCTACTACCACTATATTTGAAAAATATCAAACAACAGAATTCTTATTTTTCTTAGTCATTGTTTTGTGCAAGAGCAATCATTCTGAAGTTTGGCATCTTTTTGCTTAAGGGAAGGGGGTGGGGTGCATTATTTGAATTAAATGGCCTTTCCCTTAAATCATTAGCAAATGGTATGAGTTTGCTTCTTTTTCATGGGTTTGCATTTTTCTTTGGTAGTTTACCTTATCATGGACTTAGCTAATTTTTGGTTGCCCATTATCACATTATTTGAGGTTGTTCATGATTTAGTTGGAAAATGCCTTATTATCACTTTGTATTTATTTCCCTTACTTAGAAAGTTGGGCTGAGGTGCTCTATATTTTTGCAGTGGGGCTCTGGTGGTTATAAGTTCACTGGATTTTTGTTAAGCATTTTGTTTATAGTTTTGCCTCTTTATTAACTGATTTTCAGTCTTATTTAGGCTAAACAAATCATTCAATTTAAAACTGGTCCAATTTAATGGTCTCTGTATTTTTCCTAAGTTCTCTGTTACATAAGTAAACTAGGAAAAATAATATTAATCACTGTTCATTAATTTCTAATACCCTTCTGATTTTCTCTAAGTTTTGGATAAAACATCATTAAATGAGGAACTACATCATAATTTCTAATGCTGGGGTTCCTACTATTTTTAAACAGTGTCTAAAGAAGGTTTGAATACCCACAAATTTTCTTAAGTCTAGTACAGAAGAAAAACTAATTTTCCCTGATTAAATAAGGTTTAGGGGGTTTCTGTTTTTAATTTTAAACTCTAAAATTGTGAACAGAAAGCATAGGGTTTACTATTTTTAAATGATAGATTGTAATATTCAGAGGCTAGCAAAATTGGTTTGACATTTTTTGAGTAAGAATTCATCAAGTTATGAATTTTACAAGTTCTCTGGTTATTTAAAAGAATTTCAGAATCGATTTAAATGAAAATCTGCTTTGCACTGGGGTCCCTGGATGTTTTCTAAGTTTTTCCTCGCGAATCAGTCCTCAGGTTACTATTCACCAGGGTCTCTGACATTGCAGAAAACCCCTCGGGTTCTTCATCTCCTAACCCGAGGTCCTTAGTCTAACTTAAACAGTAGCCGCGGCGGGGAAAAGGGCGGAGGGGCTTACCGGCGGCGAGACTGTTCCGGTGAAGTGGTCGAGGATGAAGGGGAGGTCCTGGGGATCACAACGGTGTGCGGAACGCCGTCGGAGATGGCCGGAGTCGGTCGGTTCACGCGCGCAGGCGGGGATGCTCGTCGGCGGCGAGGAGACCGGCCTGGCCACGGCGAGATAGTTCAATCAAATGGGTCAGGGAGGTCCACGGGATGCCAGAGAAGACATGAGCGAGAGGAATTGGGCGGAGACTCACCGGATAACTCGGTCCACGCGCGGCGGCGGAAGACCGAAGTCCGGCGAAGTTGATCACGGGCCTCCGGTGACGTCCGGCTGGGTCCGAGGGCTTGGCGAGCTTCACGGACTACTGGTGGAGCTGGCCGAAGCACTGGCTTGGCTTGAGGATGGCTGGAGGGAGCTGGCCACGGTGGCCGAAGCTTGGGCGGCAATGGCGGGCGGAAATCAAGCTCGCCGGAGCTAAGGGAAGCGGCTGGCCGAAGAGGGTGAGTGCGGGGTGAAGTGAGGCGCGCCTGGGGAGGCTTTATAGGCGCGGGTGGGCACGGCCGAGGGCGAGGATGCGCGGCGGACTTGACCGAACGCCGGGGAGCGCGCGCGCGCGGGTTGGGCGAGCTCTGGCACGCCGGCCAGGGTCGAACACGTGGGAGCACGCGTTCTGCCCAAGTTCTGGCGCGTGTAGTCGCTTATCCGAGCCTGCTCTCGCCTTGGTCAATGCACAAAACCTCTTCCCCTCCCTACAAGCTACCATTCTTGTGTGGAGGTCATAGGATTTTGCCTACTGGTTGCAGAGATATGGAGCCAGGAAATCTGGTCTGTCTCCCTGCGCAAATCCGAGGCAAATCCAAGGTTTAGTCGTGTCTAGGGCTCGCGTCCCAATGCCATCTTCTGGCACACGACAGAGGGGTTAGTTAGGCACATTTTTGTCAATGGGGCCATTAGGATTCGAGTTAGGGATCAAGGTGAACATCCCTGATCTTTGGATCAAGGTCTGAATTTCAGAAATCTGAAATTCAGAATTCTCATCAAGTCCACACATGGAAAGCTTGATTTGGGGTTTTATTTGAGCTATTTTGGTTAAGCTTTCTCAACCTTTCTTGTTGCCCATTAAATATACTTCAATTTTTATAATTGGCTCAACTCAAAATTTTAAACTTTTCACTCCCTTTTCCTCTCTTTTTGAATTTTGCCCATGGGGCTCATTTAGGGCTTTTTAAACTAGGGTTGCACAATCTGATCTTTTAAGGGACTTATTTGCTTTGATCATGGCACTTTTAGGTATACACTTGGTGACTTCATTGTTACTTAAGTTATTTTGATGCTCATGCTTACTTTGGTTCACATAAAATAATGGTTCTTGGTTGGGCTTTTGAAAGAAAAACCCTGAGTGACACTGGGGTGTCACAGCCTTCCCCCCTTAAAGGAATCTCGTCCCGAGATTCGGGCCAGAGTCCTCCCGGGGTAAAGCGAAGGGTGAGACTGATAGGAAAAGGGTGATGATTGCCATTATTAGGATAAACTGCTCTTCGAATGTCATTCTCTTTGCAACTTCAGAAGGAAGTCCTTTTAAGTTTTACTTTATAGTTACTTCATTCTGAATTAAGATCACATTTTTGGAAATTAGATTCGAAAGGCAGGAGGAGGGGTTGGGGGTGATTACGTACCAGCTTCCTTAGGTAGGCAATCGGGAAAGTTGGATCTCAGGAATTCCTCGGTTTCCCAAGTAGCTTCCTCCTCTGAGTGATTACTCCACTGGACCTTGAACATCTTGATCGATTTAGCCCGAGTGGATCTTTCCTTGCAATCCAGAATCTTGGAGGGGTACTCTTGGTACGAGAGATCTGGCTCTATCTCCAATTCTGGCTCTGCTAAGATTTCAGTCGGCAATCGAACACACTTCTTCAGCTGAGATACATGGAAAACATTGTGAATGGCAGACATCTTTGAAGGTAGCTTCAGCTTGTATGCCACGGGTCCACATGCTTCTATGATCTCATAAGGTCCAATGTAGCGAGGGGCTAGCTTGCCTTTGATCCCAAACCTCTGCATTCCCTTGGTGGGTGATACCTTGAGGTATACAAAACTTCCCACCTCGAACTGGAGAGGTTTCCTTCTTCTATCATGATAACTCTTCTGCCTGGCCTGAGCAGCTTCTAGATTCTTCCTGATTAGCTTGACCTTCCTTTCGGCTTCAGTCACTAAATCAGGTCCAAAAACTTCTCTTTCACCAGATTGAGACCAATTGAGTGGTGTCCTGCACCTTCTTCCGTAGAGAGCTTCAAAAGGTGCCATCTTTAGGCTGGACTGATAACTATTGTTATAAGCAAACTCTGCCAAGGAGAGGTGCTTATCCCAGTTCTTGCCACAATCGATCGCACAAGCTCTCAGCATATCTTCTAGAATCTGATTTACCCTTTCCGTCTGACCATCAGTCTGTGGGTGGTAAGCTGAACTCCTGATTAGCTTGGTTCCCAAAGACTTTTGCAATTGTTCCCAAAATCTGGCAACAAATTGGGCTCCTCGGTCAGAAACAATGGTCCGAGGTAATCCGTGCAAACACACGATCCGGTCAATATACAATTCTGCATATCTCTGAGCCTTATCAGTGGTGTGCACAGGAAGAAAATGTGCCACTTTCGTCAATCGGTCTACAATAACCCAAATTGAATCATGATGACGAGAGGTGTTGGGTAGACCCACAATGAAATCCATGCTGATGTCGTCCCACTTCCACGAAGGTACGGGTAGTGGTTGCAAAGCTCCAGCGGACTTCAAGTGGCTTGCCTTTACCCTCTGACAGGTGTCACATTCTGATACATACTGGGCTATTTCCCTCTTCATTCTGGTCCACCAGTACAAAGGCTTCAAATCATGGTACATCTTGGTGCTTCCCGGATGCATAGAGAATTTGGAGAGATGAGCTTCATCCAAAATTCTCCTCTTGAGATCCTGGTCTTTAGGAATTACCAATCTGTTTTTGAACCATAACACACCCTTCTCATCCTGGCGGAAACAATTATACTTCTCAACCTTCTGATGGAGATTCTTCTTGATAATCTGCACTCCCTTGTTACTGAGCTGGGCCATAATGATTTGGTCTTGCAAAGCTGGCTCAACAGAAATGTGAGACAAAGAACCAGAGGAAATCACTTCAATTTGCATCTTGCTCAACTCATCACACAAGGTGTTAATGCGAGAATCCATCAGAACACAGTTGCACTGCAACTTCCGACTCAAGGCATCAGCTACCACATTAGCCTTTCCTGGGTGATAATGTACCTCCAGGTCATAATCCTTGATCAGCTCTAGCCATCTTCTCTGCCTCATGTTAAGATCAGCCTGAGTAAAAATGTACTTAAGGCTCTTATGATCAGTGAAGATGTTGCAGTGGGTTCCCATTAGATAGTGCCTCCACATCTTTAATGCATGAACCACTGCTGCTAACTCAAGGTCATGAGTGGGATAATTTTGCTCATGAGGCCTGAGTGCTCTCGAAGCATAAGCAATGACTCGGTTGTCTTGCATCAAGACACAACCTAGCCCGGTGCCCGAGGCATCACAATATACATCAAAAGGCTTGCTGCTGTCGGGTTGCGCCAATACTGGTGCTGTGGTCAGATGCTGCCTTAATGCATGGAAGGCATCTTCGCACTTCTGACTCCACACAAATTTGACTTCTTTCTTTAGCAACTCAGTAATAGGCTTCGCAATTCGAGAGAAGTCCGGAATAAATCTTCGGTAATAACCAGCTAATCCCAGAAAACTCCGAATCTGGCGAACAGTTGTTGGCGGCTTCCAGTTCATCACCTCTTGCACTTTATCAGGATCAACAGCTATTCCAGCCTGAGAGATAGTGTGACCCAAGAATTTGATTTCCTTTAGCCAAAAATCACACTTGGATAACTTGGCATAAAGGTGGTGCTCTCGCAGACGTTGAAGCACTACATGCAAATGCCCGGCATGTTCTTCTTCGTTCTTTGAGTACACCAGAATGTCATCGATGAAAACCACCACGAACTTATCCAATTCCAGCATAAAAACAGAATTCATTAGATACATGAAATATGCTGGTGCATTTGTCAGCCCGAATGACATCACCAAGAATTCATATAGCCCATATCTGGTGGAGAATGCCGTCTTCGGAATATCACTTGCTCGTATTTTGATCTGATGGTAGCCAGAGCGAAGGTCTATCTTGGAAAACACCTTGGCCCCGACCAACTGGTCAAAGAGAACATCAATACGAGGCAAAGGATACTTGTTCTTGATAGTTACCGCATTAAGAGGGCGGTAATCTATACACAGCCTCAAGCTTTCATCTTTCTTCTTCACGAACAGTGCTGGACATCCCCAAGGCGAAGTGCTCGGGCGGATGAAACCCTTATCCAGCAACTCTTGCAATTGCTTCTTCAATTCTGCCAACTCAGCGGGTGGCATTCGGTAGGGCCTCTTGGAAATTGGAGCCGTTCCCGGTTGCAACTCGATGGCGAATTCAATATCCCGGTCCGGCGGCATTCCTGGCAATTCATCAGGAAAGACATCTGCATACTCACAGACCACTGGGATCTTCTTTAAAGGTAGCTCCGTCATAGAGAAAGCACATGACTAAGAAGAACCCTGACTAGGCAAAATCAAGGTGAAATTCCCGCAGAAAGGAGAATTAACTTCCACGGTACGACTGGCTACATCAAGCACAACTTGGTGCAAGGTCATCCAATTTGCCCCTAGAATAATGTCCACATTCTCCAATCCCAACACAAGAAGAGTGGTTTTGATAATGTGGCTTCCTAGTTGAATAGGCACACTTTGGTTTAATTGATTAGTTGCAATTTTACCCCCAGGTGTGACTATCATGAATGACCCCTTTGAGTGAGAGAATGGCAGTTTGCAATTAGCACTGAACCTTTGGCTAATGAAACTATGAGATGCACCTGAATCAAACAGAATTAAAGCAGGTTGATTATAAACTGAAAAGATACCCGTCATGATAGGAGCTCCTTCTGGCACTTCCTCAAGAGCAGTGAAGTTGAGCTTCCCTTGCCTGACTTGCACCTTCTGCTTTCTTCCCTTGTCTTGATTTGGTGCTGGCATCTGCCTCTGCTGGTTCCTGGGACAATTCTTGGCATAGTGGCCCACATTGCCACAAGTGAAACACTTGTTCCCATTGCCCTGGCGGAACTGCTGCTGCGGAGGCTGATTGTTCCTTGGGGCGGGAGCTGGGTAGCGGTTGGGCGTCGGCTGCTGCTGCTGCTGAGGTGGCCTGATCACCCATCTGCCTGCCTGCTGCTGGAAACCCCTGCTCTGATTGTGAGAAACAATCCGGAACCTCTGAGCTTGAGCGGATGGTGCTGCCATTGGTGCCTTTCTCTTCTTCTCTGCCCGGTGAGCAACAATGCAATCCTCCTGGGAGATGGCCAGGTTGACCAACTCATTGAAGCTATCAGCCCGGACAGTGTTGAGTCGTTCCCGCAGCTTGGTATTGAGACCCCTGCGGAAGCGATCCCTCTTTTTCTCATCAGAATCAGCATGATACCCTGCATACTGGCATAAGTCATTGAAGGCTTGCGCATACTGCAGTACCGTGCGGGTTCCTTGATCGAGGGCCAGAAACTCATTCAACTTCCGATCAAGAATGCCAGCTGGAATGTGGTGTCCTCTGAAGGCAGTCTTGAATTCCTCCCAAGATACCTCACGATCATCAGGGAGCATAGCACGGAAGTGATCCCACCAAGTCCGAGCAGATCCGCGAAGCTGCTGCGCGGCGAAGCGGGTCTTGGTAGCATCAGGGCAGTCTCCCGTGAGGAGGGGAAACTTGGACTCGACGACGCGAAGCCATACGTCGGCGTCCAACGGATCCTCTGCCTTGGCGAACAAGGGTGGCTGCGTGCTCAGAAACTCCTGGTATGTTGCCATAGCCGGAGGTCGCTGGGGCTGGCCTCCACCATGCTGCTGGGGGTGGGGCTGCCGCTGCAAGAGCTGTCGCAGAATCTCATTCTGCTGGGCCATCAGCTCCTGCACTGTGGGAGCTGGAGGAGGTGGCGGGGGAACCTGCTCGTTCTGCCCGCGACGCTGCCTAGCTGCCATCTGAAAACAGAGATTGTCGCCATTGTTATCCCAACTCACAATTTCGAACGGCAAGATATCATTTCATATAGAAAAAGAATGCCATAATCATAATATCAGGTTCGAAATGAAGATAACATGGTGACAAGGATCCCACAGATTCCAAAAGTTCACAGGGTTACATTAATCAGGGGAAAGTACCCACAAGCCTAGTCCAAAATATGATGCTACTAAGCTCGCATAGGTTTCTATCCACCTAAAAATGTCGAAGCGACTGCTTAACCCTGAGCGGTGGAAGCGACACTGGATGCGGGTGAAGGGGGCATCGCGGAGGTAGTCCCATTGGCACCAGGGGCTGGTCCTAGCTCCTCGGGAGCCTCTTCTCCCTCGCTTCCTGCTTCATTGGCCTCCATCTCCAGGTGGTGCATGTCCAAGTGGTCATTTGCTTCCTCGAGTTCCCTCTGCACATCGTGAAGCTGGTTCTCCAAGACACCAGCTGTGGCAGAACCACCCGAATGATTCCAGCTTAAGTGCCTAAGTCATGCCTCACGGGCCGTGACACACTTAAATCGGAATAACCCGTTGGTCCTTCAGATCTAGTCTGATAGAGCCACTTAACCAGGATCAAATTCCACAATCTCACTCGAAGGTGAGTCACAGAAGAAATACAATAAAACAGGAATCCTCAAATTAAGTACTGAATTATTACATAAATCGGAGTTCTGGAGTAGCAAGTAAAGTTCATTAAGTAAAGTGCAGCGGATAATCGATATCGTCGGTAATGAGGAAATGGGCAAGGCCTAGCCCACTACTCCTCATGCTCCTCTCCTGCCGGAGCAACATCCCACTCGACCGTCCAACCCGGTGGCAGGGTGGTAGGCCAAGTCACACCATCAACCAGATCCTGCATGGTACCTGCAAAAATGGTGCCACAAGCAAGGCTGAGTATACTAATACTCAGCTAGACTTACCCGGTGTGAGGAGTCTACTCCTCTACCTCTAGACTATGCAGCTGTTTGGCTGAGGGGTTTGGTTTGCCAAAAGCACTAGCTGTTTCTAAAATCATCTTTTAGCTTTTCACTTTCTACCATCATTACTTAACTAGATTTGCTCCTTCTAAGCATACATGGTAACAATCAATTAATTCAATCAACAAGTTATCTCATGTAACCATGTTTCACTTCTTACTCGATGCAGTACAAGGAATCAAGCAGTCTCATTAGCTGCGAGAAGCAGACGATTCGAATCGAGTTTTAAAACCTTGCAAGGTAAACCTAAACACACGGCATGTCAGGGCACTCCGACCCTACACATGACAACCGTCCCCATCGATTCCCTGTTCGCGTCCAGGCCTCACCGCCTTGGCATACAATGCTCCACTGACCCCGGCTGCCGCCGTGCAGTGACCGCACTTGTACCCACCATAGCTAGCATGGGAGACCCAGTCTCAGGTCGCATGAGGGATAAAGTCCGCGCCCGGCTTCACTCAGGTACTAGGTTTACCGGTTACCATTTTTCCCGGCATGTGTTTAGTACGTTCAAAAGCTTGACTCAGGTATCCACACATTAATCCTTAATTCATTTTCCCGTCTCATGGACAAGGCATCCTCCCTGGATCCAAGTCCATAGACCAACATCTATCCCGTTATCAAGATGAATACAATCAATTCCTGACCTCGCGCGAGTGCTAGAAAAATCACTCGACTTCTACCGAGATCCTGATTAGCAAGCAGCTACTCGACCTAGCATACTAGTATTCATCTCAAAAAGGAGTCCTAAGTTCATGCATCTAGAGGTTTCAAGCAATTCCTACACTTAAGTGCACATTACAAACCTACAAGCATTAAGTGTAGTAAAGTAGCATATAATAATAGGTTATGCATAAAACCGGGGCTTGCCTTCAATTGCTGGGGCTGCGGGGAGATCCTCAATAGCAGCCTCTGAAGCCTGCTCCTGGTCCTCCTCTTGGACAGGTCCTTGGTCGGGGATGAGCACGTACTCTCCGTCGGCTAGATTACAATCTAATGAATGCAGTGCGTAAGATATATGCATGATATGATATGTGCTTTTAGAAATCATAACTTAAAAGGTGTATAATTTTTCTTGAGTTAAACCAAATTAACTTTACTTAGGCAAGACCCTTGGGTGGTATACTTGGTAATTTAAGTTAAACTTTTAGCTAAGGCAAGTGGTAGGTTTTACTTTTAGGGGTTCCACTGGATTCTTTTAAGTCTTAGGGATAATGATAAGTACTCAAGTTAGACTTATTGAGGTGGGGTTTATTTCATCTTTCCTTTTTCTTTATTCTCTTTAATGTTTTGGAGTAGGTTTGAACTACAAGTTGCCTTTATAAAATTCTAAAAATTCTGTAAAAATTACAGTGGTTTGCTACTGGTGTGTGTTTCTCTGCCTTAAAATTTGGGGATCAGAAAGTGAATAGTTTTCTCTGCACAAAATTATTAAGCTCTAGGGTAGAAAAGGTGCTTTGAACTACAACTAATATTTAACAGTGGGTAATTCTTTAGAACTTATTTTTGCTGGCTTTTAGGTGTTATAATATGACTTGATACAAACTTCTAGCCATTAATACCTTTGAATTATTTTTCTATGGTTTTCTCAAGTTTCTAGCCAAATGGGTGCTTTCTACTACCACTATATTTGAAAAATATCAAACAACAGAATTCTTATTTTTCTTAGTCATTGTTTTGTGCAAGAGCAATCATTCTGAAGTTTGGCATCTTTTTGCTTAAGGGAAGGGGGTGGGGTGCATTATTTGAATTAAATGGCCTTTCCCTTAAATCATTAGCAAATGGTATGAGTTTGCTTCTTTTTCATGGGTTTGCATTTTTCTTTGGTAGTTTACCTTATCATGGACTTAGCTAATTTTTGGTTGCCCATTATCACATTATTTGAGGTTGTTCATGATTTAGTTGGAAAATGCCTTATTATCACTTTGTATTTATTTCCCTTACTTAGAAAGTTGGGCTGAGGTGCTCTATATTTTTGCAGTGGGGCTCTGGTGGTTATAAGTTCACTGGATTTTTGTTAAGCATTTTGTTTATAGTTTTGCCTCTTTATTAACTAATTTTCAGTCTTATTTAGGCTAAACAAATCATTCAATTTAAAACTGGTCCAATTTAATGGTCTCTGTATTTTTCCTAAGTTCTCTGTTACATAAGTAAACTAGGAAAAATAATATTAATCACTGTTCATTAATTTCTAATACCCTTCTGATTTTCTCTAAGTTTTGGATAAAACATCATTAAATGAGGAACTACATCATAATTTCTAATGCTGGGGTTCCTACTATTTTTAAACAGTGTCTAAAGGAGGTTTGAATACCCACAAATTTTCTTAAGTCTAGTACAGAAGAAAAACTAATTTTCCCTGATTAAATAAGGTTTAGGGGGTTTCTGTTTTTAATTTTAAACTCTAAAATTGTGAACAGAAAGCATAGGGTTTACTATTTTTAAATGATAGATTGTAATATTCAGAGGCTAGCAAAATTGGTTTGACATTTTTTGAGTAAGAATTCATCAAGTTATGAATTTTACAAGTTCTCTGGTTATTTAAAAGAATTTCAGAATCGATTTAAATGAAAATCTGCTTTGCACTGGGGTCCCTGGATGTTTTCTAAGTTTTTCCTCGCGAATCAGTCCTCAGGTTACTATTCACCAGGGTCTCTGACATTGCAGAAAACCCCTCGGGTTCTTCATCTCCTAACCCGAGGTCCTTAGTCTAACTTAAACAGTAGCCGCGGCGGGGAAAAGGGCGGAGGGGCTTACCGGCGGCGAGACTGTTCCGGTGAAGTGGTCGAGGATGAAGGGGAGGTCCTGGGGATCACAACGGTGTGCGGAACGCCGTCGGAGATGGCCGGAGTCGGTCGGTTCACGCGCGCAGGCGGGGATGCTCGTCGGCGGCGAGGAGACCGGCCTGGCCACGGCGAGATAGTTCAATCAAATGGGTCAGGGAGGTCCACGGGATGCCAGAGAAGACATGAGCGAGAGGAATTGGGCGGAGACTCACCGGATAACTCGGTCCACGCGCGGCGGCGGAAGACCGAAGTCCGGCGAAGTTGATCACGGACCTCCGGTGACGTCCGGCTGGGTCCGAGGGCTTGGCGAGCTTCACGGACTACTGGTGGAGCTGGCCGAAGCACTAGCTTGGCTTGAGGATGGCTGGAGGGAGCTGGCCACGGTGGCCGAAGCTTGGGCGGCAATGGCGGGCGGAAATCAAGCTCGCCGGAGCTAAGGGAAGCGGCTGGCCGAAGAGGGTGAGTGCGGGGTGAAGTGAGGCGCGCCTGGGGAGGCTTTATAGGCGCGGGTGGGCACGGCCGAGGGCGAGGACGCGCGGCGGACTTGACCGAACGCCGGGGAGCGCGCGCGCGCGGGTTGGGCGAGCTCTGGCACGCCGGCCAGGGTCGAACACGTGGGAGCACGCGTTCTGCCCAAGTTCTGGCGCGTGTAGTCGCTTATCCGAGCCTGCTCTCGCCTTGGTCAATGCACAAAACCTCTTCCCCTCCCTACAAGCTACCATTCTTGTGTGGAGGTCATAGGATTTTGCCTACTGGTTGCAGAGATATGGAGCCAGGAAATCTGGTCTGTCTCCCTGCGCAAATCCGAGGCAAATCCAAGGTTTAGTCGTGTCTAGGGCTCACGTCCCAATGCCATCTTCTGGCACACGACAGAGGGGTTAGTTAGGCACATTTTTGTCAATGGGGCCATTAGGATTCGAGTTAGGGATCAAGGTGAACATCCCTGATCTTTGGATCAAGGTCTGAATTTCAGAAATCTGAAATTCAGAATTCTCATCAAGTCCACACATGGAAAGCTTGATTTGGGGTTTTATTTGAGCTATTTTGGTTAAGCTTTCTCAACCTTTCTTGTTGCCCATTAAATATACTTCAATTTTTATAATTGGCTCAACTCAAAATTTTAAACTTTTCACTCCCTTTTCCTCTCTTTTTGAATTTTGCCCATGGGGCTCATTTAGGGCTTTTTAAACTAGGGTTGCACAATCTGATCTTTTAAGGGACTTATTTGCTTTGATCATGGCACTTTTAGGTATACACTTGGTGACTTCATTGTTACTTAAGTTATTTTTATGCTCATGCTTACTTTGGTTCACATAAAATAATGGTTCTTGGTTGGGCTTTTGAAAGAAAAACCCTGAGTGACACTGGGGTGTCACACACTATGCGGTTATTAAACCATACAATGCCTTGATCATCTTCTTTGAAACATTTGGCTTTTCCAGCCCTTATCTTCTTACGAATGTGTTTCATACCCTCATTATCCCTTTGAGCATCAATTATCCTTTGCAAGAGGACTGACTCAAGCCTTAGCTGACTTAGGGTTCCTTGTTGGACCATTCCCAGGTTTAGCTTCTCCATCTCCTGACATAATGTATTGTCAGAGGTCTTCACCGTAAGATAGTGACAGGAAACCTTACAGCTAAGTGCATGTGCCACTACATTGGCCTTGTCTGGGTGATAATGGATTTCTAATTCATAATCCTTGATGAGCTCGAGCCATCGCCTTTGTCTCATGTTCAACTCTGACTGGGTGAAGATATACTTCAAGCTTTTATGATCTGTATAAATGTGACAGATATTACCCAGCAGATAATGACGCCAAATTTTTAGGGCATGAACCACTGCAGGTAGCTCCAAATCATGAGTTGGATAATGCTCCTCATGTCGGTGCAACTGCCTTGAAGCATACGCGATTACTCGGCCTTCTTGCATTAACACACAGCTGAGTCCACTGCCTGATGTGTCGCAATACACATCAAATGGCTTGTTAATATCCGGTTGAGCCAATACCGGAGCAGTGGTTAATAATGTCTTCAATTGTTCAAAAGCTTCATTACACTTGGAAGACCAATTGAATTTAATATCTTTCTTCAATAAACTTGTGATTGGCTTCACAAGCTTAGAAAAATATGGTATAAATCGGCGGTAATATCCAGCCAGTCCAAGGAAACTTCGGACTTGATGAACAGTGGTCGGGGGTTTCCACTCCAAAATGTCTTTGACTTTGCTGGGATCTACCGCAATCCCCCTAGCAGATAGAATGTGTCCCAGAAATTGAATTTCTTCCAGCCAAAATGCGCACTTACTGAACTTGGCATATAATTGATGTTCTCTCAAGCACGTTAACACGATTCGTAAATGTTGGGCATGCTCCTCTTCATTTTTGGAATATATTAAAATATCATCTATGAAGACCACCACAAACTTGTCCAACTCGGGCATGAACACCGAGTTCATCAAATACGTGAAGTGGGCAGTAGCATTTGTCAATCCGAAAGACATTACCAGGTATTCAAATAATCCATACCGCATAGTGAATGCGGTTTTTAGTATATCCTCGGGCCGGATACGGATCTGATGATAGCCCGATCTGAGATCAATCTTGGAGAATACCCTCGCTCCAGTCAGTTGATCAAATAGAATGTCAATACGTGGAAGAGGGTACTTGTTTTTGATAGTGACCTCATTCAGGGGTCGATGATCTACACACATCCGTAAAGTTTGATCCTTCTTCTTAACGAATATGGCTGGACAACCCCATGGTGATGAGCTTGGCCGGATGAATCCTTTCTCAAGTAGATCTTGTAATTGAATTTTCAATTCTGCCAACTCATTTGGAGGCATTTGGTACGATCTTCTAGATACGGGAGCTGTACCGGGCTTCAACTCAATTACAAACTCTACATCCCTTTCAGGTGGCAATCCAGGCAAATCCTCTGGAAAGACATCGGGAAACTCGCATACTACCGGAATATCCTTGATTTCTGGTATAATAGCTTCATAAACTCTGCTAGTAGCTTTGGTTGGAACGGGGATAGGTAATAGAATTTCCTCTTGATTATGACTCAACCTGATAGTTCTTTGATCAGTGTTGAGGGTTGCTTTATGTTTGGCCAACCAATTCATGCCCAAAATGACATCTATGTCTTGGCCTTTCAGAACGATCATATTAGTAGGAAAGTCCCGTCCGGCCAATGTTACGGGCACATGATAGGCCACTTCTCTAGTAAAGATTTGTCCCCCAGGTGAGTGAATTTTGAACCCTTCTTTTGATTCATGGCATGAAATGCAATGTTGCTCCACAAATTTCTTGCTGATAAATGTATGCGAAGCACCCGAATCAAAGAGAATAACTGCGGGATGATTGGCCACAAGGAACGTACCCATCATTACCGGCTCACCGTCCGGTGTAGTGGCCACTCGCGTATAATATATGCGTCCCGTCTTCTTAGTATTTTTGCCCATAGTATTTCCCTTGACTTGAGATGAATTCCCAGATCCCTGCTGATTATTTGACTGGTTCTGCTTTGGATAAGGGCAATCCTTGATAAAATGCCTAGACTTCCCACAATTAAAGCATCCCGTTGATGAACTGGGAAGGGCAGGGAATCGAGTGCCTGGGGCACCCGGCTGACTTGATGCAGTGGGGGCATTATTGGGACGAATAAATATTGGTTGCTTAAAAGGGAAGGAGGGTGGACGAGAGAAAGAGCGATTCTGGTTGGAAGGCCGAATAACAAACCGTTGCCTTTTCACCGGGCCCTGGCTAGGCCTGTCACCTCCAAATCCCTTAGATTTTCCGGCGTCTGCATACTTTGCTTCTACTGCCAATGCTGTACTGACAGCTCTTCCATAAGTAAGATCTATGCAGGTTGCCATCTTTCTTTGCAGTCGATCATTTAAACCTCTCATAAAACAATTCTTCTTCTTCAGATTGGTGTTCACTTGATCGATTGCATATTGCGACAAATGATTGAACTTATTGAGATACTGATTAACAGTATCCCCTCCTTGCTTCAGCTTCATAAATTCTTCTTGCTTCATGTGAAGGACACCTTCTGGTATATAATGTTCGCGGAAGGCCAACTTGAATTCTTCCCATGTTATCTGATGATTGGCCGGTTGAACAGCCACAAAATTTCCCCAACAAGTGCTGGCAGGGTCGCGCAGTTGCTGGGCTGCGAATAAGGGCTTTTGGGTTTCCGAACATCGCAGAAGTCCGAACTTTTTCTCGATGACACGAATCCATTCGTCTGCCTCTAATGGGTCTTCGGCTTTGACAAACAGGGGTGGACGTGTCTCTGAGAAGTCCAAGTAAGAGGTTTCACGGGGGCCCTGTTGATAACCCTGCCCGCCTTGTTGATGAAACTGTTGACCCGCCATCTCTCTCAGAAAACGGGTATTATCCGCGGTTCCATTTACCAAGGCGGCAATCGCCTCGGCAAGCGTGGGAGGGACAGGAGGTGGATTTGGGGTAGACTCCCTCCCACTAGAGGTTCCAGCTGCATCCTGTGATCGGGTCTTGGACGGCATCTGTGGCAACAAACATTTGGAAACAAATATAATATGCCAAAGAAAAACCATCCGATTTACATTACTAACAAGAGTAATGATATAGACTCGATTTTATACAACAGGAGTACAGTACCCATTATACAATAGTACAACCTATTATACAGTGCACTATTTCTATTTCTACTACTACACCACTATTCCTGCTTTCGGTTGCTTCTGGCAGCCTCGTCGTCAGGTGTGGGAGACCATTCATCGACCAGCCTCATAGAAGGAGGGGGCCTAAAAAGGTCCAACTTACCACCAAGCGCTTCTCCCGCAACATGCGAGGGTCCGGCTTCTGACCCGACAGGATCCGCAGGTGCACTGGGGTGTAGTTGCGAATACAGTACATGGACTTCCTCATGTAGGGTATTGCAATACGCCTGCAGGTTGTCAATGGCAGAGCTAAGTTCTTCGACTCGGGCTCGAGGCTTTGCTTCCTTAGCCCAGGCCACTGAACGAGACTGAACCGCCCAATCGAGCGTTAAATCCCGATCAGCAAGCTGATCTTGCAGGCGGCGGATGTAACTTCTCAATTCATTTATTCTGTCGCCATCCACGACCCATATGTTGGTCCTGCGTTGCAGTTCCGTTTGAAGCTGATTCACTCGGGCTTCAAGATCCCCGATTGGATCATTGCTCCTGCTGCTGCTATCCTCATGCCGTGGGGCAAGTTGATGACGAGGTACACCGATTGGTCCAGTATGCTTACGCGCAGTCTTCCTTGTGCGCGGCGGCATTTTTCTAAGGGGGAAATTTTATTAGTATGGTTCTTAGCATGATGCATGTATAATTACAGAACCAACCTTAGTTGATTCATACCTTCTATACATTGCACTCCTCCTATCTGGTCTTTCACATAGATTCTTCAGATATAAGGGGTAAGAATGGAAGAAATCTTTCTAGGTAAGTTTTTAGAAAATCCTTTTGAAGATGCCTCATAATATCTGCAGAGAAGGGCTTCGCTCCGATACCAGCCGTGACGGAACCTCCCAAGTCATTAGGCCCACCTACAGTTGTCCTTGTCCAACAGACATCAGACAACCCTGTAGATGTTCCTGAATCACTTAACAAGTCAGGTATCTTCTTTCTTACCTTTCTAGGAACGTTTCACCCGTCTTAGAGACATTACAGAACATCAGAGATATAGAAATGCGGAAGCGATTACATAAACTTACATTTATTTAGAAAGTAAGATCAAGTTACTTATTACAGACCAGAGTTATAAAACGAGTGCTGAGTAGTATTATTACAACACCAAGGGAGGCAAAACTCCTCCCGATAGTTTTTACATAAAAGTTTTTATGGAGGACTAGGTCTTCCCGCAGCTTCACTCTTGTTTTTCTTCATTTGGAACCACCTTGGAGCAAAAACAACAAAAATTTGTTGCTTCCTCACCTAAAAACAACGGGGAAATAAACCCTGAGTATGGAATTACTCAGCAAGTCTTACCTGACTAAGAAAAGGCTCTCAAGGGTATGCTGGTTATAAGGGAGTCAAGGTAAGGTGTCTCAAGATCAAAGACTCTGATTTGCATAAATGCTTACTAAAAGTGGATCCTTACAAATCCAGTTTTATTTTCAGGTTAGGTAAACTTATCTCCATCTAGAGTTCTTTCTACCCTAGTTCAAACACTTGTCCTGCACTAGCCAGTTTCTTAACAAGTCCTTCATCTTTACTGGAGTTCTACGTATAGGTCGGTGACCAAGTCTTCATAACCGCGAAGGTACGGCGATCCGAATCGATTATACTCAGCTGAGGATCTCCGATCACACGACATATGTAGAACTTAACCCTTGCATATGTCAACCCGCCACCGGGGTTCTTAAGACCAAATCAGGTTCACGCAAACCGAGAGCACATATACACCACCGTCAAGCCTCTTGCTACGGAGGGTACATGCTACTCTGGCCACCGCTCCACGCCCATTTCGTGTTATCTTATTCTGGCCTTAGTCTGCCCGAGGCAAGGCTTACCCATGACGAGGCATGTGACCAGTTAAAGGGTCCTCGGTCATCAAGCCTACATCGACACGGTCCTTAATCGACTCAGACGGAGACACTACACCGAGACTCTCTTCTCGTGCAAGTCACCCGCCCGGTCTCAGCTTAATTATTTAAACCCAAAAACTTGGTACCTGGCAGAGGTACATCTTTTCCGATGTTGAATCCATCACGGCCGTGATGGATCCACCATCAAGTTTTATTTTTAAAAACATACCACCCACTTTGCCAATCATCTTTTGTAAAACAAAACCTTTTGTTTTGCTAGAGCATTACTCAGAATAGTAAAAAAAACTTTTGTAAAATAGGGTATCAAGGAAGGTAATCAAAGATCAAGGAAGGTAATGCAGGAATTGTTTAAGCATTCAACTCCTATTACCTAATGCATCAATCAAGTGAGAAAGGTTTTAAAAACATCAAGGAAGGTGGCAAATGCACCGAGGCTTGCCTTTGTTGATAGGTGAGTCAGGCTCGGACCCACAGATATCAAGGTAGAAACAGTTCCCTGCCTGAGATTCCGAAGGTGGTGGTGTCTTCTCTTCAGTCACTTCGATCTCTTCTTCGTTTTCTAAAGATAACCATATATATGTATGAATGCCATGTAATGCTCATGAGAGTGCAAAGATAATAAGAATTTATTATCTAAGGTCTTGAATACAACTTTCCTTCATGGAACTCCGAGAACTTAGGGTGTCCGGAGTCAGTAAAGGAGTTCAAAGGGCAGGGGTGGGGGTTTTGGGTTCTAGTTATCAAACAAGGTCCAAGTCAAACCAAACTCTACCAAAGGCTTCTAAATAATGTGTAGAGCTTATATAAAAAAGTTTGATTATTTTTGGACTTATTATCTATTTTCTAAAAATCCAGAATCAATGCTTTAGGCTATTTTAAATACCCCAAAATTCCTTATTTAATATAAAAATCATGAAATTATTTTTATTAAATACTATGGAAAATGAGAGGTCTGGGAAAATTGGTTTAACAATTTTAGGATTTTTCTACAATTTATAACAGATTTCCAAAGCTCTACTGAAAAAGAAAAAGAAAAGGTTTAAACAGTGATGGGCCGGTTTCAGCCCAAGACAGCCCAACTACACAGGAAACAGGGTCGCGCGCTCGCACCCGCGATGGCAATCTTGCAGAAGGGCCCTCGAGGTTTTGACTAATGGGAGTTGGGTTCGGTTACTATGCTTATGAGTCACTGACAACTTGCACCGAGGCCCTAGAAATTCTATTTCTTTACGTCGACCGGTCCCCGACGGCGCTCCGCAAGGGAAGCCCAACTCCGGCGAGCTAGACCGGCCGGAGAAGGCCAAGACCGGTGCTCAGCTTCGGACTAAACCAACTCCATGACCTAGAGAATGTTTCCCCTAACTTAATTGCACGAATGGTGACCTATTCTATTCTGCCCATGAGAACAGTGAAGGTTATGAGCATTTGATCGTGCTCCCGGTGATTGGTGATCTCCCATTCCAAATTGGTGGTTCGGCAAGCATCATAGACATATGAGAAGGCTTAAACGAGGGAGAGGGGAGGATGAACTGACCGGAATGGGGCTGGCCACGGTGAGGTTGGTTTCGGGGTGGTGGAAACTTGATTTGGGGGAAAACCGAAATTCAAGCTCACTGGTGCACGATTGCTAGCGATTCTCGGTGGCTGGGTGGGTGATGATGTTGCGAAGCTAGCCGCGGGCTCAATTTATAGTGCTCGCAAGTGGTGGCCGGGAATTTCAATAGGGAATGCGTGATGGTCGGAAAGGCAGGGAGTTACTGGCGCGCATGAATTCGTGTCCACCGTCGTGGCGACCTCACCGGCGATGATTGGACGGCCATAGCGAGTCACGGCGACGCGGTGGAAAGACAAAGCCACGCGGCACAAGGCCGAGAGGCGGCGGTTCACCGACGAAGCTATCCGCAGTGACCGTGGCAACTTGGTACGGTGGTCAGACTTGTTTAGTGACCGGAGTTATCCACGGCGGTGATATTTCTGGGAACCTGAGCGCTATCCACACACCCCGAGCACAAATTGGACCGGCGGCGGCACGAATCACGGCGGAAATCGGACGTCAGCGGCGAGCAAGCTACGCTGGCCGCCTGATCCATATCGGCTACTGTACCATCAGAATCCCCATTCAGTCGCCTGATAGAGCATCTTGGAGCTCCGTTTTCCCCCAGATTCATATGGCAACATGATCAACACTCTGTAGCAAAATTGTAGAGCAATATACCATCTACAACATTGCTAAATGGTGTTGCCACAAAAAGCCAATGGATCATGCTTGAAATTGGGCTTGAAGTTGATGTCAGTCCACTGTCAGTCTGATTTCAGAATTTAAGTAGTCTGACAGTCCAACTTTGGGCTTAATTATCTCTAGATTTTTCTCAACAACTGAGCTCACACTATTAAGCAAAGTTGTTCTCCTATGATTGGTCTACAACTTTGATGTGGTGACATAGGGCAAAGATCCTAGAGTTTGAAAGTTACAGAGCTCAAAAGTTGAGCCCTCAACTCTGAAATTCAGACTTAGAGTGAAATCTCAATTGGGGTCCTTTTTGCAAATGAATCCAAAACTTAGGGTTTGGCTTGTAAATCTTCCTAAATGTGAACCATGTGACTTTATATGCTTTAACATAGTAGTTTTTACACTTTAGTCCAAATGTGCACTGTTTTTGCACATAGGCCCCTAGGGTTTGGACTTAGGGTTTTCAAGGGTTCAAATGGAGGTTTTTGGTATCTCAGGGGTGTAAATGTGATTCAAGTTCATTCTGTGGAATATTTTATGACTATTCCCCTAAATCTTTTAGGTTTTCTCAATTTGGGTTAGGTTTTACCCCCCTTTAATCCCTATTTAAGGTTAAGTTCCCTATCCAGGGTTCTATTTGCAAAATGTTATAACAATACAACTTGTTTGAAATTTTTACCTAGTGAATGCACTCTAGGTGTGTCAAACATATGCAATGCCAATGTTTATCATGCCATGCTCAAGTTTTAGTTGCAGTAACACTAGGGGTGTTACAGTTGGCTAGTAGAAACCTTGTCGAAAGGCATTCCCCACGAGGGCTCGAGGCGCTGCATGGTGGCCGCAAGCCCCTGAGTGTATTTCTTGCAACAGCTCTTGTCCTTGGACGATGGATATGCATCGCTGAAGGATGCCCGAGGGGCTGCGGTGGTAGAGCTCTTTTTCATCACCCAGCAGGACAAATGACTTGGCGTGCCGAGCCAGCCGTCGAGCTTTGGTCTTGTCGATGGGAAGCTCTCCTCAGTGGAGATATTCCAGGTACGGGGCCTCCCAGTTCAGATCTGGCGTGACCCCATTCTGTTCCTCTTCGACGGGCAAGGCCTCTTCCTCGATGGCCGAGGGTGCCTCGGGCTGGGCCGAGGCTTCCTCAGGCTTGGGCGTGTTGTCGATCTTGACGGATGGTTGATGCAGGTATCTGGAGAAGACGTCGGGGGGAACTGTCGTTCGCCCCGAGGCTATTTTTGCCAGCTCGTCTGCAGTCTCGTTGTACCGTCGGGCGATGTGGTTGAGCTCCAGCCCGTAGAACTTGTTCTCCAGGCGCCGGACTTCGTCGCAGTAGGCTTCCATCCTCCGTTCATGGCAGTGGGAGTTCTTCATGACTTGGTCAATGACAAGCTACAAGTCACCTCGAGCGTTGAGGCGTCGGACCCCTAGCTCGACGGCGGTGCGTAGCCCATTAACCAGTGCTTCGTACTCGGCCACATTGTTTGACACCGGAAAATGGAGGCGAATGACGTAGCGGAGATGCTTTCTGAGGGGTGAAACGAAGAGCAGGCCAGCACCCGCTCCTGTTTTCGTGAGTGACCCATCGAAGTACATGGTCCAGAGCTCGGGCTGGATCGGAGTTGTCAGTAACTGGGTATCGGTCCACTCAGCCAGGAAGTCTGCCAAGACCTGGGATTTTATGGCCATCCGAGGAGCGAATGATAGTGTTTTGCCCATACGCTCCACCGCCCACTTTGCTATCCTTCCCGAGGCCTCACGGCACTGGATGATCTCCCCCAGGGGGAAGGATGACACCACAGTTACCGGGTGAGACTCGAAGTAGTGTCGCAACTTTCGTCGTGTCAGGACCATTGCGTAGAGCAGCTTCTGGATCTGTGGGTAGCGAGCTTGGGTCTCGAAAAGTACTTCACTGATGAAGTAGACTGGCCTCTAGACGGGTAGTGCATGCCCTTCTTCTCGTCTCTCGACTACGATCGTGGCGCTGACCACATGAGTAGTCGCGGCTACGTAGATCAAGAGGGCTTCTCCTGCGGCGGGGGGCACCAGGATGGGTGTTTTCGTAAGGAGTGCCTTAAGGTTTTCAAGAGCTTCCTCGGTCTCGGGGGTCCAAGTGAAGCACTCGGTCTTCCTTAAGAGGTGGTATAGAGGCAAGCCTTTCTCGCCAAGGCGTGAGATGAAGCGGCTTAGAGCCGCAAGGCATCCCATGACCCTCTGTACTCCTTTCAAATCTCTGATCGGTCCCATGCTGGTGATGGCCGCGATTTTCTCCGGGTTGGCCTCGATGCCCCGCTCGGAGACGATGAACCCAAGGAGCATGCCTCAGGGGACTCCGAAGACACACTTCTCAGGATTGAGTTTCACGCCTTTCGCTCTCAGACACTTGAATGTCATTTCAAGGTCAGAGAGGAGGTCGGAGGCTCTTTTCGTCTTGACAACGATGTCGTCGACGTAAGCCTCGACTATTCTGCCGATGTGTTCTCCGAACACGTGGTTCATGCACCTCTGGTAAGTGGCGCCTACATTCCTCAACCCGAATGGCATTGTGGTGTAACAGTACATGCCAAAAGGTGTGATGAAAGAAGTCGCGAGCTGATCGGACTCTTTCATCTTGATTTGGTGATAGCCTGAGTAGGCATCGAGGAATGACAGGGTTTCGCACCTAGCTGTGGAGTCCACGATTTGATCGATGCGAGGTAGAGGGTAGGGAACTTTCGGACATGCTTTGTTTAGACCAGTGTAGTCTACACACATCCTCCATTTCCCATCCTTCTTCCTTACAAGAACAGGGTTAGGTAACCATTCGGGATGGAATACCTCTTTGATGAACCCTGCCGCGAGTAGCTTGTGGATCTCCTCGCCTATGGCCCTGCGCTTCTCCTCGTCGAAGCGGCGCAGGGTTTGCTTCACGGGTCGGGCTCCAGCTCTGATATCCAGTGAGTGCTCGGCGACATCCCTCGGTATGCCGGGCATGTCCGAGGGACTCCACGCAAAGACTTCGGCGTTTGCGTGGAGAAAGTTGACGAGCACTGCTTCCTATTTGGGGTCGAGCTCGGAGCTGATCCGAACTTGCCTGCTGGCGTCGTTGCTGGGGTCGAGAGAGACGGACTTGACCGCCTCAATCGGTTCGAAGTTGCCGGCGTGCCGCTTCGCGTCGGGCGCCTCCTTGGAGAGACGTTCAAGGTCGGCGATGAGGGCCTTGGACTCGGCGAGAGCCTCGGCGTACTCCACGCACTCCACGTCGCATTCGTACACTTGGCGGTACGTGGACCCGACAGTGATGATCCCATTCGGGCTCAGCATCTTGAGCTTGAGGTAGGTGTAGTTGGGGAAGACCATAAACTTGGCGTAGCATGGTCTTCCCAACACCGCATGGTAGGTTCCTCGGAACCCGACGACCTCAAAGGTGAGAGCTTCCTTTCGGAAGTTTGAGGGAGTTCCGAAGCAGATGGGTAAGTCGATCCGTCCGAGGGGTTGGATTTGCTTTTCGGGCGCGATCCCGTGGAAGGGTGTCGCACCGGCCCGGACTTCGGATCGATCAACCCCTAAGAGTTCTAGGGTCTCGGCGTAGATGATGTTAAGGCTGCTGCCTCTGTCCATGAGGACCTTGGAGAGCCTAACGTTGCCGATGATCGGATCGACGACAAGCGGGTACCTTCCCGGGCTCGGCACGAAGTCGGGGTGGTCGCCTTGGTCGAAGGTGATTGGCTTGTCGGACCAGTCTAGGTAGACTGGCGCCACCACCTTCACCAACCAGACTTCCCGGCGTTCCTGCTTACGGTGTCGAGCCGAGGCGTTCGCCGCCTGCCTGTCGTAGATCATGAAGCAGTTATGGACTTCCAGGAATCCCTCTTCCTTGCCGCCCTCTTTCTTGTCGTTGTCATGGCCCTTGCCATCCTCTGCCGGGGGCCCGGTCTTATGGAAGTGGCGTCGGAGCATGATACATTCTTTGAGGGTGTGCTTGACGGGCCCCTGGTGATAGGGGCACGGCTCCTTGAGCATCTTGTCGAACGCGTCGGCCCCTCCAGGTGGTTTCTGAGGGTTCCTGTGCTCGGCTGCAGCGACGAGATTTGCGTCTGCGGCATCGCGCTTCGCTCGCGACTTGTTTTTGGCCTTCTTCTTCGTGCCCCGCTGGGCGAACACCTCAGGGGCGTCTGTCTTTAGCTCGACCTGATGCTGCTTGTCCTTCCGAAAGATGGCTTCGACCGCCTCTTGACCCGAGGCGAACTTGGTGGCGACGTCCATCGGTTCGCTCGCGCGGGTGGGAGTCTTGTGCCCCAGTTTGCTCACCAGGTCCCGGTAAGTGGTGCCAGCAAGGAAAGCCCCAATGACATCCGAGTCGGTAACGTTGGGCAGCTCGGTGCGCTGCTTCGAAAACCGCCGGATGTACTCTCGGAGGGACTCCCCTGGCTGCTGGCGGCAGCTTCGGAGGTCCCACGAGTTCCCAGGGCACACATACGTGCCTTGGAAGTTCCTCGCGAAAGCTTTGACAAGATCGTCCTAGTCGGAGATCTGCGCCGGAGGCAGATGCTCCAGCCAGGCTCGGGCGGCGTCGGAGAGGAAAAGGGGTAGACTACGGATGATGAGGTTGTCATCATCCGCCCCTCCCAACTGGCAGGCCAGTCGGTAGTCCGGGAGCCACAGCTCCGGCCTCGTCTCCCCCGAGTACTTGGTGATAGTAGTCGAGGCTCGGAAACGGGCAGGGAACGGTGCTTGTCATATAGCCTGACTGAAGACTCGCGGGTCGGGTGGTTCGGGTGAAGGACTGCGGTCCTCCTCGCTGTTGCAGCGTCCCCCGCGCCTAGGATGGTAGCCTTGGCGCACCTTCTCGTCGAGGTGGGCTCAATGGTCGAGATGGTGGTGCTCGTTGCCGAGGCGTTCCCGGGCGGTGGGCGCCTCGTCCCGTGTACGCTCGGGATGGACCGAGGCTTCCCGAATGCGCCAAGAGGACACCGCACGATGCTCCGAGGGGTCGGCTCGCCTACGGGAGGTGGAGCTTTCGGCTCGTCGAATCGCGGCGCCCTCTAGAAGATTCTTGAGTTCGCCCTGGATGCGTCGTCCCTCGGTGGTGGATAGCTCCGGCTTGGCCCGAAGCAGCATCGCCGCTGCAGCTAGGTCCTGGCCGGACCCGCTGACGGCTGGAGGCAGCGCTGCCCTGGCATTGTCGACGATGCGGTGCCGGATGTCTTGGGCCCGGTGACAGGCTTCTCCGGCGAGTGATCGGCCTGCCCACTCCTGTTCGATGTTCTGTCGGAGCTGTACAAGCCGGCCTGCTTCCCCGTCGACCCAAGCCTGCATCTCACGGATTTGCTCGAGCTGTATGTCCTGACCCCCCGTAGGGACTGGGACGACAGCTAGCTCCCGCAGGATGTCAACGCGAGATGAGGGCCCAGGGGGATCGTCAACCTCTGGCATACCGAGGTGGTTGCCTTCGTTGTGATCTCCCAGATCGACGTGGAAGCATTCACGACTCGGGCTGTAACCCTCGTCGTCAAGGTCATGGCCATCGTCAGAACAACCGGAGAGGCAGTGGTCGCATGCGGACATGAAGCTCCGCATGGCACCGGGGTCACTGAGGGCAGAGAAATCCCAACCGGAGTCGGGGATGTCCTCTTCCTCAGAACCCACCGGTCCGAAGGTCGAGACGGCTGTCAGTCGGTCCCAAGTTGACCACATGTGGTACCCCGGAAGGTTTGGATACGCCTTTACGAAGGCGCTCACCATTGCGGGGTCACTAGGTGGATCGAAGCTGAACCAAAAAGGTATGGGATGGAAAACGGATGGTACCTCTTGGTCGTTGGACGGTGGTGAAGTCGCGTCGGGGGCGGTGCACACCGTCATCTCAGGTACAAAGGTAACGCCCAGCAGGTCCTTCACGAGGGTGCTGGCGTCATCGGTCCGCTTGAGGCTAACACGTCGCGGGGAAGTGACACCCGCCGTCGCCTCAGGTGCGAGGGCAATGTCCGACATGTCCCGCGGGGGAATGCCGGCATCGTCGACTCGCTCTGGTGCGACAGCCGACAAGGTGCCGCCTCCTGCGTGGGCATGGTTGCCCCGTCTCCGCCTCCTCCGACGAGGAGGGTGGCGGGGACGACCGGAGTGCTCCTCTTCTGCCGCGGGGAGATGCTGTCGTAGGGCTCGTCGTCGCTGTGCGAGTCGAAGACCGTCGTTGTCGTCGCGCCGCGAGGGGAGGAGTACCATGTCGTAGCTGCCGTCGAGGGACATGAACTCAAGACTCCCGAAGCGGAGCACCGTCCTGGGCTGGAGAGGATGCTGAAGACTCCCCATCTGGATCTCAATGGGAAGGTGTTCGTTAACACGCAGCAGGCCCCTACCTGGCGCGCCAACTGTCGGCGTTTCGACCCCGGGGGGTCCCTGGACCGACGAGTAAATTGTCGCTGCGTGTCCCTGCCCAGATGGGTTGGCGCGGGATGGAACACAAGATGTGGGACAAGCCTTGTATTATCCTGCACCAGGGGTGCCGCTCGCAGTAGGGGTTACAAGCGCGTCGCGTGAGGGAGAGAGGGAGAGAGAGGGCTCGTACGCCGCTTCCCCCGCGCGAACCCCCCAAACCACCTTTCAGGGTGGTCCTGGACTCCCCTTTTATAAAGGCAAGGAGAGAGTCCAGGTGTACAACGGGGGCGTAGCTATGTGTTAACGTGTCCGGTAGTGGAGTGCCTAAGCCCTGTGTACATGCCAACGTGGCTGTCGGGGGAGAGCTAGGGCGCTGTACATGTGATGGCGTGGCCGCCGGAGGAGCGCCTGAGTCGTGTAGGAGCACAGCTGGCAGCGCGGCGAGGACCCTGCTGACGTCTCCTTGCTGTCGTAAGGGGCGGAGAGCCACCGGTCGTCATGGCGCACGCGGGGCACCATAATTACCAGTCACTGGGGTAAGTCAGATGGGACGCCGGTCTTGTTCCTTATAGCCTGAGCAGGCTAGGAGTAGGGGAATGACGCATCCCCTATCAGCACGGTTAGTCCGAGCCCAGGGTCGGTCGAGGCGGAGACTTCTCTTGTGGCCGAGGCCGGGGTCGGGCGAGGACGCGATTCCTCCCGAGACCAGAGTCGAGGCCGAGCCCGGGGGTCGAGCGAGGCGGAGACCTCCTCCCGAGGCCGAAGCCTGAGGTCGGGCGAGGCGGAGCTTCCTGTTGCGCCCGGGGCTTGAGCTCGGTAGTTGATTGTGACCTGTTGTCAGTCGTTGCCGGGGTGGCTTAAACGGCAGTCGGAGCAGAGCGGGCGACGCTGTTTTCCTGTCATATCGGATAGTAAAGAGGGGGGGGGGGCGAAGTGACTGCGGTCACTTCGGCCTGGCCGACTGAGGCGCGTGTGTCAGGATACGGCGTCAGGCATCCCCCGCATTTAATGCGCCTGTGAAGCGGTTGGTTGGTGAGCCGGTATGGCCAAGGTTGCTTCACGACGAAGCCTGCCCGAGCGGGGCCTCGGGAGAGCCAAGGGGGTGCCCGCCGTCTGAGGAGGCCCTCGGGTGAGGAGGCCCTCGGGCGAGGCGTGAATTCGTCTGGGACCACTGTTCCGACCCGAGGCTGGGCTCGGGTAAGATCGCGCCCTTCGGGTAGACGAGGTCTTGGCTTGAACCGCACCCGTTAGTTGGTGTGAGGGTGTTAACCAGCCGTGACTAGGAGCGTTGGGGGTACCCCTAATTATGGTACCCGACAATTTTTGAAACCCATTTTTATTTCTAAAAATGCCACGAGGCCACCACAATTAAAATATTTTTACTACTTTTAAAACCCATTTTTGTTTCCAAGAAAATATTTTTCACTAGCGCTTTTATTACCTCGACCGCAAGAGGAAATCAATTTTCACTACAGTTTTGATTTAACTACATGTGCATTGTAACCATTTCAGCAGGCTCCCAACTTTGGCGGTTCTGAAAAACGCCTATAAAAATGGGTTTTAAACCGCCTCTACAGAGGTTCTATGTACTAGTGTCATTTTTCTGTACATCTCTATATATACATGAGTACAACCCCATGAGGACATCATCTCGCACCACTTTAACATGGTACGAGAGCCAAAAAAATTATAATTCCCCACCACACATCCTTCTTTCCGCTCCTCCTCCTCTTCCACCTCCCATGTCAGATGCCACTGCTTCTACCACCATGGCACTGATCAGCATACACCAAGTCATCATGATGTGACTAACTAAGGGGCCGTTAGGTTCCTATGTGCTAGATTTTTGTCCCGTCCCATCGAATGTTGGATACCGTTAAAAGTATTAAATATAATCTAATTATAAAACTAATTGCATAGATAAGGACTAAACAGCGAGACGAGTTTATTAATCCTAATTATTCTATAATTCGTTCATGTGATGCTACATAAAACATTTATTAGTTATGGATTAAGTAAGCTTACTATATTTGTCTTGCCATTTAGTCTTCATCTATATAATTAGTTTTATAATTAGACTATATTTATTACTTATAATTGACATTCAAACATTTGATGTGGCATAGACTGAACTTCGGTCAGGAGAGCCAAACACCACTAAATCCAATTTCCTTTTATGGTGTGCTTAGCTCCTTTTTATCCATGGAGCTCAAAGCTTCTAGGATACTGAAAGGGAAATGGACCTAATCATTTCCTATAATCGATTTTGGTGGTTGACGTCCAACACAAACCATGTGGACTAACTAGTTTGTTTAGATATCTTTTATCTCAGGTGCATAAGGTTCAACACAAACCAAGAAAGAAATTCAGTTAGGGACAATCAAATTTGGAGCAAAGGACTTAGAGCATGCTGAAATTTGGAGCACCGGATAGTGTCCCGTGCACCAGGCCCGTACAAACTCAAACCAGCCACTCCTAGAAATTCAGCGGGCGCGCTCCGCTATAATTCACCGGACTGTCCAGTGAGCCAGCGGAGCAACGGCTCCCTGCGCGCCAACAGTCGACTGCAAAAGTCTACAGTGGCAAACAGTGCCGCGCAGAAGTCAGAAGTCACCGAACTGTCTGGTGTGGAACCAGACTGTCCAGTGTCGCTTGAAGACAGAAGACGCCAACGATCAATTGCTCCAAACCGTAACGAACGTGCTAACGTGGCGCGCACCAGACTGTGAACAGTGACTGTCCGGTGTGCCCATCGCCAGCAGACTTTGCCAACTGTTAGGAAGTGGTTGGGGGCTATAAATACCCCTAACCACCTCATTCATTGGCATCTAAGCATTCTGAAGTTTTCATTCATTGCAAGAGCAAAGTCCAACACTCCAAAACACAATCAAAGAATTCAATCCACTCCAAGTTCCCAAAATCAACTCTAGTGCTTAAGGGCTTGTGAGAGGATCATTTGTGTTCTTTTGTTGCTCTTGTCTTGGATTGCCTTCTTCCTTTCTCTTTCTAATTCCTAAGTGCTTTGTAAAGCTAGCAAGGGACACCTAAGTGTGTGGTGGTCCTTGTGGGGTCTTAGTGACCCGTGTGATTAAGGAAAAGGCTCACTCGGTCTAAGTGACCGTCTGAGAGAGGGAAAGGGTTGAAATAGACCTAGCCTTTTTGGCCTCCTCAACGAGGAATAGGTTCTTTGGAACCGAACCTCGATAAAACAAATCACCGTGTTCACTCGCTTTGCTTCTCGCTTGATTTGTTTGCTCCCTTTCCTCTCTCTAAAGTTTCCTTGCCAATATTGAATTGAGTTTGCTCCCAAACGTCATCCACATCATTTGAGCAACTCGTGGCAAGAGAAACAATCTTTCGCCTTGAATTTAATTCTAACGCTAACCCCGGCCTTAGTGTGTGTTTAAGTTTATAAATTTCAGGTCTCGCCTATTCACCCCCTCTAGGCGACTTCCAATTGGTATCAGAGCTAGTGCTTCATTAAGAGTCTAACCAACTCAAAGTGATGTCTAAAAAATCATGCCAAAAGGGAGATTGTGACCAGCGACAAACCCACGGGCTCGGGGAGGACTCTATCAAAGGAGTCCAGCAACAAGTACAAGGAGGAATCCTCTTCCTCCATCAAGTCACATAGGAGGGGTGACAAGAAAAAGAAGAAGATGAAGAAGGTGGTCTACTACGAGACCGACTCTTCAACACCCTCCACATCCGGCACCGAGTGGTCCACTACCTCTAAGCGCCATGAGCGCAAGAAGTATAGTAAGACGCCCCTATGCTATCCTCGTATTTCCAAGCATGCTCCTTTACTTTCCGTTCCCTTAGGCAAACCACCATATTTTGATAGTGAGGATTATTGTATGTGGAGTGATAAAATGAGGCATCATCTAACCTCACTCCACGAGAGCATATGGGACATTGTTGAATTTGGAGCACAGGCACCACAGGTGGGGGACGAGGACTATGACTCGGACGAGGCCACCCAAATTAGGCACTTCAACTCACAAGCAACTTCTATACTCCTCACCTCCTTGTGTCGAGAGGAGTATAATAAGGTGCAAGGGTTGAAGAATGCCAAAGAAATTTGGGACATCCTCAAAACGGCGCACAAAGGGGACAAGGTGACCAAGATCACCAAGCAGGAGACGATCGAGGGAGAGCTCGGTCGATTCATCCTCAACAAAGGAGAAGAGCCGCAAGCCATGTACAACTGGCTCAAGACCATGGTCAATCAAGTGCGCAACCTCGGGAGCACAAAATGGGATGACCATGAAATGGTCAAGGTTATTCTTAGATCCCTTGTTTCTCTTAATCCTACTCAAGTTCAATTAATATGTGGGGATCCTAGATACAAGAAGATGTCTCATGAGGAAGTGATTGGCAAGTTTGTGAGCTTTCAACTTATGATCAAAGACTCCAAACACATTATCAACTTGGAGCAAGGTGCCACCTCTACACCCGAGGTGCAACCCGTTGCATTTAAGGCAACGGAAGAAAAGAAGGAGTAGTCTACATCAAGTAGGCTTCCAATCGAAGCCTCCAAGCTCGACAACGAGGAGATGGCTCTCATCATTAAGAGCTTTCGCCAAATCCTCAAGCAAAGGAGGGGGAAGGATTACAAACCCCGCTCCAAAAGGGTGTGCTACAAATGTGGTAAGTCTGGCCACTTTATAGCTAAATGTCTATATTCTAGTGAAAGTGACAGGGATGACGACAAGAAGGGGAAGAAGAAAATGGAGAAGAAGAAGTACTAAAAGAAGAAGGGCGGCGAGACGCACATGGGGTGGGAATGGGACTCCGACGAGAGCTCCATCGACTCCTCCTCTGACGAGGACGTTGCCAACATCACCGTCAACAAAGGCCTCCTCTTTCCCAACGTCGGCCACAAGTGTCTCATGGCAAAGGATGGCAAAAAGAAGAAGGTACATTCTAGAAGTACCCCCAAATATACTACATCCAGTCATGATGGTAGTTCTAGTGACAATGAGGATGATTTAGTTTCTCTTTTGCCAACCTTAGCATGGACCAAAAGAAAAAATTGAATGAATTGATAGAAACCATTAATGAGAAGGATGATCTCTTGGAATGCCAAGAAGACTTGCTCGTTAAGGAAAACAAAAAAATTGTTAAATTGAAAAATGCTTATGCTCTAGAAGTAGAAAAATGTGGAAATTTGTCAAAGGAGCTTAGCATTTGCAATGATTCAATTTCATGTCTTAGAGATGAGAATGCTAGTCTAAATGCTAAGATTGATGAATTGAATGTTTGCAAACCATCTACATCTACTGTCGAGCATGTTACCATTTGCACTAGATGTAGAGATGTAAATGTTGAAGCTATTGATGATCACATTGCCGTGATTAAAAAACAAAATGATCACATAGCTACATTGAATGCTAAAATTGCCGAGCATGAGCTCGAAAATGAAAATTTTAAATTTGCTAGAAGCATGGTCTATAATGGAAGACGCCCTGGCATTAAGGATGGCATTGGGTTCCAACAAGGGAACCAAAGCAATGTCAAGCTTAATGTCCCCAAGAAATTGTCTAATTTTGTTAAGGGTAAGGCTCCCATGGTTCAGGATAGAGAAGGTTACATTTTATATCTTGCAAACTATCCTGAGCATAAGATTAGAAAAATCCATGCTAGAAAACCTCACAATGTTTCTCGTCATGCATTTATGTATAAAAATGAGGCTTCTAGTTCTAGGCATACAACTCATATCAAAATGCCTAAGAAGAAAATTCCTAATGCATCAAATGAGCATAATATTTCATTTAAGACTTTTGATGCTTCTTATGTTTTAACTAACAAATCAGGCAAGGTAGTTGCCAAATATGTTGGGGGCAAACACAAGAATCCTAAGACTTGTGTTTGGGTACCCAAGGTGCTTGTTTCTAATGTCAAAGGACCCAAGAGCGTTTGGGTACCTAAGAACAAGGCATAAATTTGATTTGTAGGTTTATGCATCCGGTGGATCAAGTTGGATAATCGGTTAGCGAGTGCACAAACCACATGACAGGGGAGAAAAGGATGTTCTCCTCATACGAGAAAATTGAAGATCCCCAACGAGCTATCACATTCGAGGATGGAAATCAAGGTTTGGTCAAAGGTTTGGGTAAAATTGCTATATCACCTGACCATTCCATTTCTAATATTTTTCTTATAGATTCTTTAGATTACAATTTGCTTTCTATTTCTCAATTATGCAAAATGGGCTACAACTGTCTTTTTACTGATATAGGTGTTACTATCTTTAGAAGAAGTGATGATTCAATAGCATTTAAGGGAGTGTTAGATGGTCAACTATATTTAGTTGATTTTAATGATAACCAAGCTGAACTAGACACTTGCTTAATTTCTAAGACTAACATGGGCTTGCTCTGGCATTGCCGACTTGCCCACGTTGGGATGAAGAACCTTCACAAGCTTCTAAAGGGAGAGCACATTTTAGGACTAACAAATGTTCATTTTGAGAAAGACAAGATTTGTAGCGCATGTCAAGCAGGAAAGCAAGTTGGATCTCATCATCCACACAAGAACATCATGACGACTGATAGGCCGCTTGAGCTACTCCACATGGACATATTCGGCCCGATCGCTTACATAAGCATCGGCGGGAGTAAGTGTTGTCTAGTTATCGTGGATGATTATTCTCGCTTCACTTGGGTGTTCTTTTTGCAGGAAAAATCTCAAACCTAAGAGACTTTAAAGAGATTCTTGAGACGAGCTCAAAATGAGGTCGAATTGAGAATCAAAAAGATTAGAAGCGATAATGGGACAGAGTTCAAGAATTCACAAATTGAAGGATTTCTTGAGGAGGAGGGCATCAAGCATGAGTTCTCTTCTCCGTACACACCTCAACAGAATGGTGTAGTGGAGAGGAAGAATAGAACTCTACTGGATATGGAAAGAACCATGCTTGATGAGTACAAGACACCGAACCGATTTTAGGCTGAGGGAATTAACACCGCCTGCTACTCCATCAACCGGTTATATCTTCACCGAATCCTCAAGAAGACATCATATGAACTCCTCACCGGTAAAAAGCATAATGTTTCGTATTTTAGAGTCTTTGGGAGCAAATGCTTAATTCTTATCAAGAGAGGTAGAAATTCTAAATTTGCTCCTAAAGTTGTAGAAGGCTTTTTACTTGGTTATGACTCAAACACAAGGGCATATAGAGTCTTCAACAAATCCACTGGATTGGTTGAGGTTTCTTGTGACATTGTGTTTGATGAGACTAATGGCTCCCAAGTGGAGCAAGTTGATCTTGATGAATTACATGATGAAGAGGCTCCGTGTATCGCGCTAAGGAACATGTCCATTGATGATGTATGTCCAAAAGAACACAAAGAGTCTCCATAAGCACTAGATCAACCATCATTTTCCATGCAAGCATCTCCACCAACTCAAGGTGAGGATCAAGCTCAAGAAGAAGAGGGTGAAGATCAAGACGATGAGCCACCTCAAGAGGAGGACATTGATCAAGGGGGAGATGAAGATAATAATGACAAGGAAGATGATCAAGAAATAAGAGATCAAAGACCGCCACACCCAAGAGTCCACCAAGCAATTCAAATAGATCACCCCGTCAACTCCATTTTTGGTGACATTCATACGGGGGTAACCACTAGATCTCGAGTTGCACATTTTTATGAACATTACTCTTTTGTTTCCTCTATTGAGCCATACAGAATAGAGGATGCACTAAGAGATCCGGATTGGGTGGTGGCTATACAAGAGGAGCTCAACAACTTCACGAGGATTGAGGTATGGCACTTAGTTCCATGTTCTAATCAAAATGTTGTAGGTACCAAGTGGGTATTCTGCAACAAGCAAGACGAACATGGTGTGGTGACAAGGAACAAAGCTCGACTTGTGGCCAAAGGTTACTCATAAGTCAAAGGTTTGGATTTTGATGAAACCTATGCACCCGTAGCTAGGCTTGAGTCAATTTGTATATTACTTGCCTATGCTATTTACCATGGCTTTAAGCTCTATCAATTCGACGTGAAGAGTGCCTTTCTCCATGGCCCTATCAAGGAAGAGGTCTATGTTGAGCAACCTCCCAGCTTTGAAGATAGTGAGTACCCTAACCATGTCTATAAGCTCTCAAAGGTGCTTTATGGGCTCAAGCAAGCCCCAAGAGCATGGTATGAATGCCTGCGAGACTTTCTTATCACTAATGGCTTCAAAGTTGGTAAAGCCGATCCTTCCCTCTTCACTAAAACTATTGCAAAAGACTTGTTTATATGCCAAATTTACATTGATGATATTATATTTGGGTCTACTAACAAGTCGTCTTGTGAAGAGTTTAGTAGGATAATGATACAGAAATTCAAGATGTCTATTATGGGGGAGTTGAAGTATTTCCTTGGATTTCAAATCAAGCAACTCCAAGAAGGCACCTTCATCAACCAAACTAAGTACATTCAACACATACTTAAGAAGTTTGGAATGAAGAATGGCAAACCCATCAAGACACCCATGGGAACAAATGGGCATCTCGACCTCGACACGGGAGGTAAATCCGTAGATTAAAAGGTATATCGGTCGATGATAGGTTCTTTACCCTACTTATGTGCATCTCGACCAGACATTATGCTTTCTGTATGCATGTGTGCAAGGTTCTAGGCAAATCCTAAGGAAGTTCACCTTAGGGCCATAAAAAGAATCATGAGATATTTAGTTTACACTACTAGGTTTGGGCTTTGGTACCCTAAGGGATCTACCTTTGATTTAATAGGATATTCCGATGCCGATTATGCAGGGTGTAAAATTGATAGAAAGAGCACATCAGGGACTTGTCAGTTTCTAGGAAGATCCCTGGTGTCTTGGGCTTCAAAGAAACAAAACTCAGTAGCTCTTTCCACCGCCGAAGCCGAGTACATTGCCGCAGGTCATTGTTGTGCGCAATTACTTTGGATGAGGCAAACCCATAGGGACTATGGCTACAAATTGAGCAAAGTCCCTCTCCTATGTGAAAATGAGAGTGCAATCCACATGGCGGATAATCCCGTTGAGCACAACCGCACTAAGCACATAGATATTCTGTATCACTTTCTGAGAGATCATCAACAAAAGGGGGATATTGAAATTACTTATGTTAATACCCATAACCAATTAGCCGATATCTTCACCAAGCCATTAGATGAAAAGACCTTTAGCAAACTTAGGAATGAGCTTAATATACTTGATTCTCAGAACTTTCATTGAAACATTGCACACATAGCTCATGTATATACCTTTGATCATGTCTCTTTCATTTGGTACAAATGCATATTTCTTATTCCTCTTGTGCTAAGATTAAGACTAATGTGTTTTCAAGTAAATTTTCATGTTTAGTCTTAAAATTGAAAGGGAAATGGAGTATTCGGCAAAGACAAGGCTTCCACTCCGAATCTAACGGTATCATTTATCCTTTGCCGATACTCATGTAACTCTCAATTGGTATGACTCTTCACTCATATTTACTTTACCATTTGGGAAAAAGCATTAGGCCCCAAAAGGGGAGTAAGTGTAAAAGGGCTCTCAAGTTCTCTGTTTTTGGCGATTAATGGCAAAGGGGGAGAAAGTATTAAGCCCAAAACAAAAGGACCGCACCACCATTTCAAAAAAAATTCACAAATGTTTATTTCAATTGGTATTTGAGTTAGCCTCAAAATGGATTTTTAAATTGGTATCTCATTTGGCTTCAAATTTTCAATAAGTGGAGAGATTTCAATTGGTATAATCTCATTGTGGCATCTATTTCAAAAAGGGAAAATCATTTCAAAAACACTCTTGAAAGCTAAGGGGAGAATTCATTGAGGGGGAGCTTTTATTTAGTCAAAGGAAAAGCATTTGAAACAGGGAGAGAAATTTCAAATCTTGAGAATGCTTCTTGAAATCATATTCTTATACCTTTTGCTATTTGCAAAAGAATTTGAAAAGGTTTTTCCAAAATATTTGCAAAAAAACAAGCAAGTGGTGCAAATGTGGTCCAAAATGTTAAATAAGAGAAAAGCAATCCATTCATATATATAAAGTCTTTCATTGGTTTAATTCTAAGTAACCTATGCACATCCATCTCAATTGCAAACTAGTTACATTTCTACACTTCATATTTGCTTTGGTTAGTGTTGGCATCAATCACCAAAAAGGGGGAGATTGAAAGGGAAATGGACCTAATCATTTCCTATAATCGATTTTGGTGGTTGACGTCCAACCCAAACCATGTGGACTAACTAGTTTATCTAGATATCTTTTATCTCAGGTGCATAAAGTTCAACACAAACCAAGAAAGAAATTCAGTTAGGGACACAATCAAATTTGGAGCAAAGGACTTAGAGTGTGCTGAAATTTGGCGCACTGGACAGTGTCCGGTGTACACCAGGTCCGTATAGACACAAACCAGCCACTCTCGGGAATTCAGCAGGCGCGCTCCGCTATAATTCACCGGACTGTCCGATGTGCACCGGACTGTCCGGTGAGTCAGCGGAGCAACGACTCCCTGTGCGCTAACGGTCGACTACAAAAGTCTACAGTGGCAAACAGTGCCGCGCAGAAGTCAGAAGTCACCGGACTGTCCAATGCCGCTTGAAGACAGAAGACATGTAAAGCCCAATATTTGTATAAAAAATATTAATAATGGTATAAATGAATAAATACTATTTTGTAGGGTTTTAGGATTATGGAATCGTTAGAGATTACTTGGTTTTCTTTTATTTGTGCATATTCATTCAATAGAATTATATTGGTTAAACAACAAATAAATAAATATAAAAAATGCATCATGCTGAGTGTTTCTTTGATTGTGTATTTACCTAGATTCTAGATCTCCGCTCAAATATAATTTATGATTCGAAATTTGAATTCGAAGTTGAAAATTTGGAAAGGAGAGAATTACCATAGAATACAAAATAAAAACCTATAAAGTTCATATCATGTTCAAATTGAACATTTGATGAGAAGATAGATTTGCCACAAAAATCTGGAATTTTAAACTTGGGATTGATTTAAATTTGGAATAAAAGGAAAACAAAAAATAGAAAATAAAAAGAAAAAGAAAAAACTTCATCTGGGCCAAATCCCAATTGCCCATGGCCCATTTTGCCCCCTCGAACGGCCCAGTTTTCCCCTCCCTCTCACCTGCGTGGTCGTGCGCCCCATTCTCATTGACAGATGGGGCCGCTACTCTGGTTGTCCCCGCGCGCCTGTGGGAAAATCACCGCCAACCCCTAGGTCCCGTCTAGCAGTGGCCGAATCTCTGTGCATTGCGCGGGACGGTGACGGATGGGTCCCGAAGACAGTTTCGTCCATAATCCGGCTGCTCAAAACGGAATCGTGCACCAGCCATCGAGATTCGCTCTGATAACGGCCGCTTTGACCTCCATGGACGAACCCCGAACGATAGCTGGCCCGGCTATTGTTGATTCGCGGGGATATGCTTGAAGCTCCAGGATAAATGCCGCTAGATACGCGGTCCTCTTCCTTCCCATCATGTGACCGGCATCACGTACGGGGTACGCAAGCTTCGAGTGAGTCATCGCACAGAGAACCAGGGGAGAAGGTGGCGACTATCTTGGGCATCGGCATTCATGGGGATCCTCAGGTCGATGTCGATTGCTCATCGAAGATCAACTTTGCTGCGGATCCACTGTGCGCCATAGGGCCCCTATCTTCCGCGATGAACCGAAAGCGGGAGAGAGAAGAGGAAATCGCCATCGTCGGTTATGGGGCGGGTGCCGCAAACACCGTCCCTCGCGTGGGCCATCGTCAATCCCTTGGGGACTGCTCTGGGTGGTTCGCCAGGGTGCATCGGTGATGTATGTAGCCTCGCTGTGCTCGGGGTTGGTGTAAGCGCTGGGCAATTTCTCGTTGGTGCTTAGATGCCGCCATGGAGCTCCTGCGCACCGTGAATAGAAGCTATCGCGACGCAATTCAAGGTAAAGTATTTGCCCTATTGTTCATCGTACTCCCTTGTGTGTTCTGTGCTTTTTTGGAGCGAGTCAGGGTGTTGGTGAGGTGATGGTGCCTTGCCATGGTTGTGCGCCACCGTGACATCACGCGGTGTCGTAATTGGGAGTTTGAGCTCGAGGTAGGATTTATGCGGTAGGCCATGTGATTCGGGGTGGTCATGGCGTCGTTCACCTAAGATCTGGAGAGAGATTAGGACCCGGAGTCGCCTATCCGTGTGCCTCGTCTGGGTTGCGGCGATGCTCTAGCTCACTGTCGCGATGGACGGAGGAAGGAAGAAGACGTGACTCGGATTGTTGATCCGATGATGGGCGGACCAGATTAGTGGAACGCAACACTTTGGTCAGGGGCCATGGAGTCCGTATATCATCTAGCGAACGGATGAGATGGGGTTCTAGTGTATCTGTTTGCCCATTTTGATCGAGCCGTAGATTCTGGGCTCGATGGTCCGGATCGGGTGGGTGCGCACCGTTGGATGACGATCTGATAGCCAGGATACAATACCGGTTCGCGTACTGCGTCGATCTAACTTGAGCCCTAGATTCCTGATCGGACGGCCATGGATCCCCGATACCCCTTCGCCCACACTAGTTTGCTAAAGAGCCCCTGCATTTTATTCATATTAACCCGCAGTCCTTGCGCCAGGAATCAGAGTCTTAGGAAATCTTTTGTGTTCACCCCTGTGCTTTTGTTTATTTAGAGCGTAGTCCAGAGACTTATAAATTGAATAAATAAATATAGAAATGAATTTTTAGTGTAAAAATAAATACTAGAATGTGTTTAATTCATAGAAAATGCATACTTAGTCCAAATTTATTCATTCCAATTTCTATAATTTTGTAATATTATTGTCTATCACTTAGTACCACTATTTGACATGAAACCTATGTTAAATTGGATCACCTAATTAATTTTGTATCTAGCACATACAGACTTCGGAAATTCATAACTCCTCTGTTTTAATTCTGATTTGGCTCGTTCTAGTTGCGTTAGCTTCGTATAAATATTTACTACGCAGTAGCAACATTTGTTATATGATATCCCCTACTTTTATAGTTTGGTAACTAATTAGATTAATCTGTGTCTATTGGATTAACTTCTTTAATATTAAATATAGTATTATGATCTTATGATTATAATTTGACTAGATGATCTTTAATCAAATAATTACTTAGATTAAAGTTGAGATAATTATTTACAGAATAATCACTCATATGATTTATATTAACCAATTTATAATATAGATTAATATTTTAATCACATAAATCCTCTATAAAATCATAACTCCTTAATCGTAACTCCGATCTTAGTAATTCAAGAATCCCACGATCTCGTAGCGACGCGTAGATTATCATTTTACAGTTTGTTCCTATGTTTGGTGTAATGTTAATTTTGTCTATACCATTTTGTTTGTATTGCTACGACTAGCAGTGCGGTCACGAGGATCTGAAGTATCACCCTGGTAACTGGAATCTCAAGTGCCAGGCAAGTTGTGCCCTTGATCACATTTGTTACCCAATAATGTTCTTTATTATCACTTATCAATGCATAGGTTTAGTTTTGATGGGACCCAACAGGTCACCCTATACTGGTTATTCTTTTTACCTTGTTTATCCCTGAATCATTTGGGTAGTTATGCTATTGTTTTATATGGTTTTGGATTAATATTTCACTATATTCATGTTCCAATTATTCTGTTATGTTATTTATGTTCATGTCAAGATCATTATATTTTGATTGGAACATGGAGCTTAACTTGAGAAACACGTGCCACCACAAGGGAGGAATGGGACCCCTTGGCTAACTAAGGAAAGCTAGTGGAAGACTACCTTACCCGAAAGGGGCAAGGGCAGTATGGGAGTTGCATGCAAGGAGGTTCTCAGGTTGATTTTGCTGCGATGGCGGTCAGACGGGGGATTCTTGCAAGTGCTCTTCTCATAAACTGTAGCGGGTTTTCGAAAGCTAGTGGAAGTTTGTAAAGGCCTCGTAGCGGATCCCTAGCCATTCACCTCGGTAGTGTCTAAGGGCCTTGCAAACCCTGGCGACATGGGAAACACGACTTGTGGGTAAAGGGTACAACCTCTGCAGAGTGTAAAACTGGTATACTAGCCGAGCTCATGGTCATGAGTAGCTCAGGACTCTCGCATGATTAAATTATGGAACTTAAATTCAATTTGTCATTTGCATTGCATGGGATTATGTATAAATTTTGTTCAATTATTTTTGTTATGGTTGGTATTCACTTAAATTTATTAATTGCTAAGAAAATTTGACCAACTTATTAAAAGCAATGCTCAGGTTTAACCCCTATTGTTGATCAGCCTTACGCATCACATGAACTCCCACCTTGGGTGAATTCATGCCACATTATTCCCCACAACTTGTTGAGTGATGAACATGTGTGAGCTCACCCTTGCTGTCTCACACCCTGCCACAGGAGAAGAATAGGTGGATCAAGAGGAGCCACATAGCGAGGAGTTCGATTCGATCTAGGTGACGTCTCCCAGTTGACTTTCTGGCGCCAAGGATAGATTGTAGATCCTTGTATATTTATCTTTTATTTTGTAAGACTTCCGCTATGTAATAAATACTCTAATTATATTGTGACATTTATCTCTATACACTCTGTTATTATATATGTTGTCTTCTTTGGCGCATGTATGAGATGCACCCGGCTTTGTCCCTTAAAACCGGGTGTGACAAGACACCAACGGTCAACTGCTCCAAACCCTAACAGACGCGCTGACGTGGCGCACACCGGACAGTGAACAGTGATTGTTCGATGCGCCACCGGACTGTCCGGTGTGCCCATCGCCAGTAGACTTTGCCAACGGCTAGGAAGTGGTTGGGGGCTATAAATACCCCCAAACCACCTCATTCATTGGCATCCAAGCATTCTAAAGTTTTCATTCATTGCAAGAGCAAAGTCCAACACTCCAAGACACAATCAAAGAAATCAATCCACTCCAAGTTCCCAAAATCAACTCTAGTGCTTAAGGGCTTGTGAGAGGATCAATTGTGTTCTTTTGTTGCTCTTGTTGCTTGGATTGCCTTCTTCCTTTCTCTTTCTAATTCCTAAGTGCTTTGTAAAGCTAGCAAGAGACACCTAAGTGTGTGGTGGTCCTTGCGGGGTCTTAGTGACCCGTGTGATTAAGGAAAAGGCTCACTCGGTCTAAGTGACTGTCTGAGAGAGGGAAAGGGTTGAAATAGACCCAGCCTTTGTGGCCTCCTCAATGGGGACTGGGTTCTTTGGAACTGAACCTCGGTAAAACAAATCACCATGTTCACTCGCTTTGATTCTCGCTTGAATTGTTTGCTCCCTTTCCTCTCTCTAAAGTTTCCTTGCCAATATTGAATTGAGTTTGCTCCCAAACATCATCCGCATCATTTGAGCAACTCATGGCAAGAGAAACAATCTTTTGCCTTGAATTTAATTCTAACGCTAACCCTGACCTCAGTGTGTGTTTAAGTTTATAAATTTCAGGTCTCGCCTATTCGCCCCCCTCTAGGCGACTTTTAGATACCTTGATGTATCTAATGTCACCCTTGATAAGAAGATCGTTGCATCGACGATCGTAGGTGCTGCTGAAGTACCAAATCTAGCATATGCAAACTGGTATGATCAAGATCTATAAATTTGCTAATGTCCGAAGAAGACCTTCAAGACGTTGCTAGTGTCAAGTCTTGCAAGGATTCCGAGACTCCCTCTATAAAAAATTTGGGTCATCCATGAAGTAAAAAATGATGCAAATCCATGTGGATCTTGCTACATCAAAGACACATGATCTCTCAGTCATTGACTTTTTTTGCAAGATCATAGGGCTCGCCACCAAGTTGTCATAGCTGCTACCTGTCATGGTTTTAGAAACTAGGGGACAATAAGATTTTTGTTCGATAGGGATGCTAGCGCGAACTCACTCCAAATGGTGAATCTCAGGGGACTCGAACAATGAGCTTCTAACACATGGGTTATACTGGTTCAAGCCAGAGCCCTAGTCCAGTGTAGTGCTGATCGTAGTATTACAATGTAAGGTGTTACAACTTGTGTGCTTGTGTGTCTCTCCATCTTAGAGGAAGAGGGTCCTTCCCTTTTAGATCCTAAGAGTCAGACCTTACATTTCTCTCTCTTCTGATATAGAGATAGAGAGTGGGAGAAAGAGAGCGAGACATAATAAAGAGAGAAGAAGTTCTTTTTTCTTTTGCGATAGGCCCCCTTCTCCTGATCATATGAAGTAAAGCTCCTAGATATGGTGCTACCTGTTACTCACGTCTGTTCATGGCTGACGTCCCTGTGGTGATGCGCAGTGGGTCCCATGGTGTAGGCCTGGGACTCGACTAACATGACATGGTTCCCCTCCACCATTATGGGCCTCCTGTTGTCCTTCCGTGCATGTGGATTTGTCCATTCAACATGGTGCCCTGCCTTGTCATTTCTGCCATACCGGCTACTGTAGAGGCTTTGATGCTGGCCCTTGGCAAGAGAGTTGTGTCATTGTCTTATCGCCTTGGCTCCTAGTGTCATGCACTGTCATGGTTGACGTATGCTTGTAGCTCTGACTCAATGCTTAGACTTGCTCGGTGGGGGACTTGGTCGTCCGCTCCATCTCGCAGACTTGCTCGACGGGGGGCTTGATCGTCTGCTTCGTGTTGTAGACTTGCTCGACAAGGGATTTGGTTGCCCACTCTGCCTTGCGGAATTGCTCGACGGGGGGCTTGGTCGTTCGCTCCGCCTTGCAGACTTGCTTGGCGGGGGACTTGGTCACCAGCTTCGCCTTGCAGACTTGCTTGGTCAGGGACTTGGTCGCCTACTATGCCTCACAGACTTGCTCGACGGGGGACTTGGTTGCCCACTCTGCCTCGCGGACTTTCTCGTCGGGGGGTTGATCGAATGGGCTGCTCTTGACGAGTTTCCCAAGCTTTCTTTGGGCACCCCTTTCCTAGGTGCCCACACTACCCCTCTACATGATGAGGAGATCCTCACCTATTGCTTGTGGGGCTCCTGACCGACTATGACCCATTCATCACCTCCAAGATGACCAAGACCAAGCCACTCACTTGACAGACTTGTTTGAGGCTTGCTAACTCCAACGTGTGGCTGAATTACAGCTCCAACACAATGACTGTACCAGCTACATGTGCCACGATAGTCCCTCCCATGGTCGTGGGTGTGGTGACTATGGACACAGTGGTCACTCCCATGGCGGCGCTCCCTCCCATGGTGATCGTCGTGGCAACATACCTTGTCCTTAATATCAGATCGGAGGCAAGCTCGATGACATTACCATAAAGTGCTAGTGCCAAATGGACAATTTAAACTAGAATGAATCTTCAATGGCCTTGGCATCTACATGCTTCTACAAGGTCGACCCCAACTGATGCAATGATATTGGCACCACAAATCACATCACGAGTGACCATGATTTCCTAGCTATGAGAGATTAGCAACATGGATGTGATATGGTGTAAGTGGCCTGTGGAATAGGTTTGCAAATTAAACCCATTGGCTCTTGTTTATCAATAGTAATACATGCCCTCTTGATCTTAATAGTTCTTCATGGTCCTAAAATTTCTAAACACCTTCTTTCAGTACATAAATTTCATTGTGATAACAATGTCTTTTTTTGATTTTCACCCTTGATATTACCTCACTTTCTACGCATCAGAATCAATGGAATGCTTGGTTCAGTCATTCATCTCCTCAATTTGTTTAGTCCCTTTAATGTATTCATGATCTATTGTGTCTCAAAGAGTCTACTATGTCCTAAGTTTATAATGCATGTCCATTAGCAAAGAGTCATCAATTATCCTACCATAATTCGTATCATAGATCCATGATACCACTTGAACTTATTTATTCTGATGTTTGGGTCTGACCCCCATGTCGATCGGTGATTCCAAATATCATATAATGATTTTAGAAAAATCATGTGGGTGTTCTCATGAATTATATTACTGATGTTCACCGCATTTTCTTAAATTTTCAAGCTCATGTTGAATGCCTTCTTGACACCAATATTAAATATATATATATATATATATGTGTGTGATTCGACTGTATGGGGAATATAGATAAAAACTCCATAAGTAATTCTTCACTAATACGATGATCTCTCATCAGGTGTTGTGTCACATATCCATCAACAAAATGGTTTGGGTGTAACACCCCAAAATCTTATTTTGGGAACTTAGCAAAACTCTACAAAGGTTTTTGATTTAAAAATATAATCTTAAACTAAAAATGTTTCCTTTGTTGAATTATATATTTTGATCTCTTCTATAAAAGAATTAAGTTAAACTATCCCTTAGTTTAAATTTTACAATAAAAGTATTACCTTAAAACAACTATGTGAGGGATATTAAGGATTTATTTTAGTGGGTAAATTTCTTTTAGAAATATATTCATTTAATAAAGAAATAAATAAATTAGTTGGTGCATTTCATACTGGTACTTTGGTTGTGCATTTGATTTTGCAGACAAATTCATATTTGAAATTGAAACCGAAATTTAAAAGTAAAATATAAAACTAAAACAAATAGAAAAAAAAGAGGAAATAACTACTGCGCATTTGGGCTGAAACCCTTCAGCCGGCCCAAATTCCCTACCTCGCACGGCCCAATCAATTTTCCTTGCGCGCGCTCGCCCTCCTGCTCCTTCTCTACCCGTGGGGCCCACTGGCCAGCCGCTTTCCCCGCTCCCCACGACGCGTGATTCCTGGGAGCTGGGCGCCGCGCCGCTCGTCAGTATGTCACGTGGGACCCCCTGGTCAAACCGCGCAACAGAACCAGTTTTCCTCGTGGCGACTGAATGGTGGTCCCGCTCCGACAGGATCTTCTTCTCCCCCAACCATCCCGCGAGACCGACGGAAGCACAACAAATCCAGCCGAAGTCACCGGAGAACCCCCTCGGTCGCCCCCCTTTCTTCCGGATCTGGACTCTCCTACCCTCCTATAAAGCTTGGCGGTGCCACCCTTTGTCGAACAACCATGGAGCCAGAGCGGATACCTCGTGGAGCAGAGAGCCCCATCGCATGAGAGAGATAGAGTGAGAAGGAGAGAGAATGATGGCTCGGGCCGCCGCCGTAGATCGCCGCTGCGCCTTGCTACCTATCACGCCAAGACAAGCCTGTGACAGTGATCGGGGAGAATCTTCGTGGCGTGCGGTGGGTCGCCATGATCTCTCAGTCATTGACTTTTTTTGCAAGATCATAGGGCTCGCCACCAAGTTGTCATAGCTGCTACCTGTCATGGTTTTAGAAACTGGGGGACAATAAGATTTTTGTTCGATAGGGATGCTAGCGCGAACTCACTCCAAATGGTGAATCTCAGGGGACTCGAACAATGAGCTTCTAACACATGGGTTATACTGGTTCAAGCCAGAGCCCTACTCCAGTGTAGTGCTGATCGTAGTATTACAATGTAAGGTGTTACAACTTGTGTGCTTGTGTGTCTCTCCATCTTAGAGGAAGAGGGTCCTTCCCTTTTAGATCCTAAGAGTCAGACCTTACATTTCTCTCTCTTCTGATATAGAGATAGAGAGTGGGAGAAAGAGAGCGAGACATAATAAAGAGAGAAGAAGTTCTTTTTCTTTTGCGATAGGCCCCCTTCTCCTGATCATATGAAGTAAAGCTCCTAGATATGGTGCTACCTGTTACTCACGTCTGTTCGTGGCTGACGTCCCTGTGGTGATGCGCAGTGGGTCCCATGGTGTAGGCCTGGGACTCGACTAACACGACATGGTTCCCCTCCACCATTATGGGCCTCCTGTTGTCCTTCCGTGCATGTGGATTTGTCCATTCAACATGGTGCCCTGCCTTGTCATTTCTGCCATACCGGCTACTGTAGAGGCTTTGATGCTGGCCCTTGGCAAGAGAGTTGTGTCATTGTCTTATCGCCTTGGCTCCTAGTGTCATGCACTGTCATGGTTGACGTATGCTTGTAGCTCTGACTCAATGCTTAGACTTGCTCGGTGGGGGACTTGGTCGTCCGCTCCATCTCGCAGACTTGCTCGACGGGGGGCTTGATCGTCTGCTTCGTGTTGTAGACTTGCTCGACAAGGGATTTGGTTGCCCACTCTGCCTTGCGGAATTGCTCGACGGGGGGCTTGGTCGTTCGCTCCGCCTTGCAGACTTGCTTGGCGGGGGACTTGGTCACCAGCTTCGCCTTGCAGACTTGCTTGGTCGGGGACTTGGTCGCCTACTATGCCTCACAGACTTGCTCGACGGGGGACTTGGTTGCCCACTCTGCCTCGCGGACTTTCTCGTCGGGGGGTTGATCGAATGGGCTGCTCTTGACGAGTTTCCCAAGCTTTCTTTGGGCACCCCTTTCCTAGGTGCCCACACTACCCCTCTACATGATGAGGAGATCCTCACCTATTGCTTGTGGGGCTCCTGACCGACTATGACCCATTCATCACCTCCAAGATGACCAAGACCAAGCCACTCACTTGACAGACTTGTTTGAGGCTTGCTAACTCCAACGTGTGGCTGAATTACAGCTCCAACACAATGACTGTACCAGCTACATGTGCCAAGATAGTCCCTCCCATGGTCGTGGGTGTGGTGACTATGGACACAGTGGTCACTCCCATGGCGGCGCTCCCTCCCATGGTGATCGTCGTGGCAACATACCTTGTCCTTAATATCAGATCGGAGGCAAGCTCGATGACATTACCATAAAGTGCTAGTGCCAAATGGACAATTTAAACTAGAATGAATCTTCAATGGCCTTGGCATCTACATGCTTCTACAAGGTCGACCCCAACTGATGCAATGATATTGGCACCACAAATCACATCACGAGTGACCATGATTTCCTAGCTATGAGAGATTAGCAACATGGATGTGATATGGTGTAAGTGGCCTGTGGAATAGGTTTGCAAATTAAACCCATTGGCTCTTGTTTATCAATAGTAATACATGCCCTCTTGATCTTAATAGTTCTTCATGGTCCTAAAATTTCTAAACACCTTCTTTCAGTACATAAATTTCATTGTGATAACAATGTCTTTTTTTGATTTTCACCCTTGATATTACCTCACTTTCTACGCATCAGAATCAATGGAATGCTTGGTTCAGTCATTCATCTCCTCAATTTGTTTAGTCCCTTTAATGTATTCATGATCTATTGTGTCTCAAAGAGTCTACTATGTCCTAAGTTTATAATGCATGTCCATTAGCAAAGAGTCATCAATTATCCTACCATAATTCGTATCATAGATCCATGATACCACTTGAACTTATTTATTCTGATGTTTGGGTCTGACCCCCATGTCGATCGGTGATTCCAAATATCATATAATGATTTTAGAAAAATCATGTGGGTGTTCTCATGAATTATATTACTGATGTTCACCGCATTTTCTTAAATTTTCAAGCTCATGTTGAATGCCTTCTTGACACCAATATTAAATATATATATATATATATATGTGTGTGATTCGACTGTATGGGGAATATAGATAAAAACTCCATAAGTAATTCTTCACTAATACAATGATCTCTCATCAGGTGTTGTGTCACATATCCATCAACAAAATGGTTTGGGTGTAACACCCCAAAATCTTATTTTGGGAACTTAGCAAAACTCTACAAAGGTTTTTGATTTAAAAATATAATCTTAAACTAAAAATGTTTCCTTTGTTGAATTATATATTTTGATCTCTTCTATAAAAGAATTAAGTTAAACTATCCCTTAGTTTAAATTTTACAATAAAAGTATTACCTTAAAACAACTATGTGAGGGATATTAAGGATTTATTTTAGTGGGTAAATTTCTTTTAGAAATATATTCATTTAATAAAGAAATAAATAAATTAGTTGGTGCATTTCATACTGGTACTTTGGTTGTGCATTTGATTTTGCAGACAAATTCATATTTGAAATTGAAACCGAAATTTAAAAGTAAAATATAAAACTAAAACAAATAGAAAAAAAAGAGGAAATAACTACTGCGCATTTGGGCTGAAACCCTTCAGCCGGCCCAAATTCCCTACCTCGCACGGCCCAATCAATTTTCCTTGCGCGCGCTCGCCCTCCTGCTCCTTCTCTACCCATGGGGCCCACTGGCCAGCCGCTTTCCCCGCTCCCCACGACGCGTGATTCCTGGGAGCTGGGCGCCGCGCCGCTCGTCAGTATGTCACGTGGGACCCCCTGGTCAAACCGCGCAACAGAACCAGTTTTCCTCGTGGCGACTGAATGGTGGTCCCGCTCCGACAGGATCTTCTTCTCCCCCAACCATCCCGCGAGACCGACGGAAGCACAACAAATCCAGCCGAAGTCACCGGAGAACCCCCTCGGTCGCCCCCCTTTCTTCCGGATCTGGACTCTCCTACCCTCCTATAAAGCTTGGCGGTGCCACCCTTTGTCGAACAACCATGGAGCCAGAGCGGATACCTCGTGGAGCAGAGAGCCCCATCGCATGAGAGAGATAGAGTGAGAAGGAGAGAGAATGATGGCTCGGGCCGCCGCCGTAGATCGCCGCTGCGCCTTGCTACCTATCACGCCAAGACAAGCCTGTGACAGTGATCGGGGAGAATCTTCGTGGCGTGCGGTGGGTCGCCATGATCTCTCAGTCATTGACTTTTTTTGCAAGATCATAGGGCTCGCCACCAAGTTGTCATAGCTGCTACCTGTCATGGTTTTAGAAACTGGGGGACAATAAGATTTTTGTTCGATAGGGATGCTAGCGCGAACTCACTCCAAATGGTGAATCTCAGGGGACTCGAACAATGAGCTTCTAACACATGGGTTATACTGGTTCAAGCCAGAGCCCTACTCCAGTGTAGTGCTGATCGTAGTATTACAATGTAAGGTGTTACAACTTGTGTGCTTGTGTGTCTCTCCATCTTAGAGGAAGAGGGTCCTTCCCTTTTAGATCCTAAGAGTCAGACCTTACATTTCTCTCTCTTCTGATATAGAGATAGAGAGTGGGAGAAAGAGAGCGAGACATAATAAAGAGAGAAGAAGTTCTTTTTCTTTTGCGATAGGCCCCCTTCTCCTGATCATATGAAGTAAAGCTCCTAGATATGGTGCTACCTGTTACTCACGTCTGTTCGTGGCTGACGTCCCTGTGGTGATGCGCAGTGGGTCCCATGGTGTAGGCCTGGGACTCGACTAACACGACATGGTTCCCCTCCACCATTATGGGCCTCCTGTTGTCCTTCCGTGCATGTGGATTTGTCCATTCAACATGGTGCCCTGCCTTGTCATTTCTGCCATACCGGCTACTGTAGAGGCTTTGATGCTGGCCCTTGGCAAGAGAGTTGTGTCATTGTCTTATCGCCTTGGCTCCTAGTGTCATGCACTGTCATGGTTGACGTATGCTTGTAGCTCTGACTCAATGCTTAGACTTGCTCGGTGGGGGACTTGGTCGTCCGCTCCATCTCGCAGACTTGCTCGACGGGGGGCTTGATCGTCTGCTTCGTGTTGTAGACTTGCTCGACAAGGGATTTGGTTGCCCACTCTGCCTTGCGGAATTGCTCGACGGGGGGCTTGGTCGTTCGCTCCGCCTTGCAGACTTGCTTGGCGGGGGACTTGGTCACCAGCTTCGCCTTGCAGACTTGCTTGGTCGGGGACTTGGTCGCCTACTATGCCTCACAGACTTGCTCGACGGGGGACTTGGTTGCCCACTCTGCCTCGCGGACTTTCTCGTCGGGGGGTTGATCGAATGGGCTGCTCTTGACGAGTTTCCCAAGCTTTCTTTGGGCACCCCTTTCCTAGGTGCCCACACTACCCCTCTACATGATGAGGAGATCCTCACCTATTGCTTGTGGGGCTCCTGACCGACTATGACCCATTCATCACCTCCAAGATGACCAAGACCAAGCCACTCACTTGACAGACTTGTTTGAGGCTTGCTAACTCCAACGTGTGGCTGAATTACAGCTCCAACACAATGACTGTACCAGCTACATGTGCCACGATAGTCCCTCCCATGGTCGTGGGTGTGGTGACTATGGACACAGTGGTCACTCCCATGGCGGCGCTCCCTCCCATGGTGATCGTCGTGGCAACATACCTTGTCCTTAATATCAGATCGGAGGCAAGCTCGATGACATTACCATAAAGTGCTAGTGCCAAATGGACAATTTAAACTAGAATGAATCTTCAATGGCCTTGTCATCTACATGCTTCTACAAGGTCGACCCCAACTGATGCAATGATATTGGCACCACAAATCACATCACGAGTGACCATGATTTCCTAGCTATGAGAGATTAGCAACATGGATGTGATATGGTGTAAGTGGCCTGTGGAATAGGTTTGCAAATTAAACCCATTGGCTCTTGTTTATCAATAGTAATACATGCCCTCTTGATCTTAATAGTTCTTCATGGTCCTAAAATTTCTAAACACCTTCTTTCAGTACATAAATTTCATTGTGATAACAATGTCTTTTTTTGATTTTCACCCTTGATATTACCTCACTTTCTACGCATCAGAATCAATGGAATGCTTGGTTCAGTCATTCATCTCCTCAATTTGTTTAGTCCCTTTAATGTATTCATGATCTATTGTGTCTCAAAGAGTCTACTATGTCCTAAGTTTATAATGCATGTCCATTAGCAAAGAGTCATCAATTATCCTACCATAATTCGTATCATAGATCCATGATACCACTTGAACTTATTTATTCTGATGTTTGGGTCTGACCCCCATGTCGATCGGTGATTCCAAATATCATATAATGATTTTAGAAAAATCATGTGGGTGTTCTCATGAATTATATTACTGATGTTCACCGCATTTTCTTAAATTTTCAAGCTCATGTTGAATGCCTTCTTGACACCAATATTAAATATATATATATATATATATATATATGTGTGTGTGTGTGTGTGTGTGTGTGTGTGATTCGACTGTATGGGGAATATAGATAAAAACTCCATAAGTAATTCTTCACTAATACGATGATCTCTCATCAGGTGTTGTGTCACATATCCATCAACAAAATGGTTTGGGTGTAACACCCCAAAATCTTATTTTGGGAACTTAGCAAAACTCTACAAAGGTTTTTGATTTAAAAATATAATCTTAAACTAAAAATGTTTCCTTTGTTGAATTATATATTTTGATCTCTTCTATAAAAGAATTAAGTTAAACTATCCCTTAGTTTAAATTTTACAATAAAAGTATTACCTTAAAACAACTATGTGAGGGATATTAAGGATTTATTTTAGTGGGTAAATTTCTTTTAGAAATATATTCATTTAATAAAGAAATAAATAAATTAGTTGGTGCATTTCATACTGGTACTTTGGTTGTGCATTTGATTTTGCAGACAAATTCATATTTGAAATTGAAACCGAAATTTAAAAGTAAAATATAAAACTAAAACAAATAGAAAAAAAAAGAGGAAATAACTACTGCGCATTTGGGCTGAAACCCTTCAGCCGGCCCAAATTCCCTACCTCGCACGGCCCAATCAATTTTCCTTGCGCGCGCTCGCCCTCCTGCTCCTTCTCTACCCGTGGGGCCCACTGGCCAGCCGCTTTCCCCGCTCCCCACGACGCGTGATTCCTGGGAGCTGGGCGCCGCGCCGCTCGTCAGTATGTCACGTGGGACCCCCTGGTCAAACCGCGCAACAGAACCAGTTTTCCTCGTGGCGACTGAATGGTGGTCCCGCTCCGACAGGATCTTCTTCTCCCCCAACCATCCCGCGAGACCGACGGAAGCACAACAAATCCAGCCGAAGTCACCGGAGAACCCCCTCGGTCGCCCCCCTTTCTTCCGGATCTGGACTCTCCTACCCTCCTATAAAGCTTGGCGGTGCCACCCTTTGTCGAACAACCATGGAGCCAGAGCGGATACCTCGTGGAGCAGAGAGCCCCATCGCATGAGAGAGATAGAGTGAGAAGGAGAGAGAATGATGGCTCGAGCCGCCGCCGTAGATCGCCGCTGCGCCTTGCTACCTATCACGCCAAGACAAGCCTGTGACGGTGATCGGGGAGAATCTTCGTGGCATGCGGTGGGTCGCCAGGGCATCGCGCATGGGTACGGCTCTCGTGAAATCGCTGGGTTGCGTGCCCGGGGCCGCTCCTCCTCCGTTGAGCCGCACCGCATCGTGGGCAGAACTCTGCGCGTCTCCAACTCTGGTATGAACCTGCCCCGCAGACTCACCTCAACCTCCTCTTTGTGTTGCTTCATTCAATTTGTCTATGATGCTCTGGGGATGCCGATTGGTGCCTCGTTGTGCTCTCCACTGTGTGAGCATGGCGGCGGCGTCGCTGCTTGGTCAGTGGGGAAGACAAGGTCGTGGCCGTTGGATGAGAGGCTCACGGCCTAGATTAGATGGGAAGGTGATGAAGGGATAACCCTAGATCCGTAAACGGGCGGTGCTGATTAAATGTAGGATACCGGTTTGGGTGAAGCAATCTAGCGCGTCCGATCGCCATCGGGCGGACCAGAACCGTCCCACCTTTTTAATGGCCGTCACCGTTGGATTTGGATCCGATGGCTACGAGTTCGTACCGGTTCATCCGCGGCGGGTTCTAATCCTGGCCTCTGGATTTAGATCTGACGGCCAGAATGGCACCATACCTCTTCGGCCTGGTATTCTTACTAAAGAGACCTTACTATTTTTAGAAATGAACCCGCGACCCATTCTGACTATTCGCTGTGTCTAGGGATTCTTCTGCGCTAGCCCCTGATCTTTCTGAAAATAGTGCGCCCAGTCCAGTAATTAAAGAAAATAGGAAAAGAGATTTAGAAATCGATTTTTAATATAAAAATAATTGCAGAAACCCATTTAATTCATAGAAAATTCATCTTAGCTCCTTTTTAGTCCATTCCAGTTGCAAAAATTTTATATTGATATTGTTTATCATCTTGTAACCCTGTTTTGTCATGACACCTAGATAAAAATTATCCACTTGATTTATTCTATTCTAAGTGCTTAATAATTTCAGAAATTCATAACTTAACAACCGTAACTCCGAATTTAGCGGTTCTCGATCCCACGATCTCGTAGCTTCGCGTAGATTATTATTATGCAGTATATTCTTATGTTTGGTGTGATGTTAATTTTATCTATACAATGTTTGTTTGTATTGCTACGACTAGAGCGAGGTCACGTGTCATCTGAAGAGCAAGTTGGTACCTGGAACCTCAAGTCCCAGGCAAGTTGTGCCCTTGATCACTTCTTTTACCCACTCATGTTCTAATTAATCATAATGATCTGCATAGGTTAATTTGATGGGACCCAACAGGTTACCTAGTTTGATTATCTTTATACCTTGTTCACCACTAAATTTCTGGGTAGTACTTGCTAGTGCTTTATGTGGTTTTGGGTATGAAGATACATTATTCATGATCATATTTTTATTATCTGTTTATTATTACTGTTCATGATAAGATCATTATGTTAATTGGAACATGGAGCGACCACCCGGGAAAACAGTGCTACCACAAGGGAGGAATGGGACCCCTTGGCTGATTAATTAGGAAAGCTAGTGGAAGACTACCTTACCCGAAAGGGGCAAGGGCATTAGGGGAGTGGTCAGTGTAGGGAGGCCCTCGGGAGGATTTTGCTGCGATGGCGGTCCTGCAAGGGATTCCTGCATTGGAGCTTCCTATAAACTGTAGCGGGTTTTCTGAAGCTAGTGGAACTTTGTAAAGGCCTCGTAGTGTTACCCTGCCTCGCCTCCTCGGTAGAGGTGTATGGGAAGTCGCGATCCCTTGGCAGATGGGTAACATGACTTGTGGGTAAAGATGCGCAACCTCTGCAGAGTGTAAAACTGGTATACTAGCCGTGCTCACGGTCATGAGCAGCTCGGACCCTCACATGATTAAATTATGGAACTTAAACTCAATTTGTCATATGCATTGCATCGCAGGTGAAGTTGTTACTTTTGTTCTACTATTTAACTGGGTTGGTATTTACTTATACTTAGTAACTGCTAATAAAATTTTGACCAACTTTAAAAGCAATGCTCAGCTCTAACCATCTTCTTTGGTAAGCCTTACACTTCACGTGAGCTCCCACCTTTGGCGAGTTCATGCACATTATTCCCCACAACTTGTTGAGCGATGAACGTATGTGAGCTCACTCTTGCTGTCTCACACACCCCATAGGTCAAGAACAGGTACCGCAGGATGAGGCGCTTGGAGGATGTTGTGACGAGTTCGTGAGAGGTCTAGGTCGTCGTCTCCCAGTCAACTTTGGGTTGCTGGACCATTGTCTCCTTATAATGTAATTATTTATTTTGTATAGAACTCCTGTTATATATAAAGATGTGACATTCGATCCTGTGCCACTATACATCATATGTGTGAGACTTGGTCCCAGCATACCTGGTGTTTATGTTCGCGCCCGGGTCTTGGTGCCCCCGAAATCCGGGTGTGACAGAAGTGGTATCAGAGGAATGTTGACTGTAGGACGAAACCTAGATAGAACTGGACAACCATTGTCTACTTACCTTTGCTACTCTGATTCTTTTCTATACTTTTCTTAATCTATTCTTATCTATTTCCGCTATACTCTGATTATTCTTACCTTTTCCTTCTAAAGACAAATGTGGATTTCACACTTTGAAGTCTTGTGCCTAAAGTGACCTTTAGGAATAGGAGACTTACTCTTAGGAACAAAATCAAAACTATTTTCGTAAATATTTGTTTGCTTGAATGTTTGTTCTTATGATATTTGTCTGATTGGATCTTTGATTGAGTGTGATGGGTTGTGGAGTAATGTCCACAATTGCATCTACATATACACCTAGACATAAGGGAAAAATATTTACAAAATAGACAACACAAAATATTCCCTATTAAAAATGGATCTATTAAACTAGATATATTATTAAGATAAACTAGATCCACTAAGAATATCCTCCACTAGAATATATCAAATAGATCCACTAAGAATATCCTCTACCCATCTTGTCACAAACCCGGATGAAGACACCAAAGCTCGAGGAAGAAAGGATCAACTGCGTTAACGAAGGATAAGAGTCAAGCCAAATATGGCCTTCAAAGATCAAGCTAGATCACCAAGATGAGTCAAGATCCACAGTTCAGGATGAAGTCTTTCCTTATTATACTCTTTCTTGCCACAACCTATACTTGCCATAATCATACCTCATCTGACATAATAGATGGCTAGACATATATATCCATATTTTCCAAATCATCTACTAGCGAGTATAAAAAAAAACTTGAAACGAAACTTTTGATTCCTAAACCAAATGAGAAACTAATTTCGAACCAAACTGGTTGCATCCCTTTTCTAATAATCTCGGGGACGAGATTTCTGTTAAGGGGGGTAGAATTTGTAACACCCCAAAATCTTATTTTGGGAACTTAGCAAAACTCTACAAAGGTTTTTGATTTAAAAATATAATCTTAAACTAAAAATGTTTCCTTTGTTGAATTATATATTTTGATCTCTTCTATAAAAGAATTAAGTTAAACTATCCCTTAGTTTAAATTTTACAATAAAAGTATTACCTTAAAACAACTATGTGAGGGATATTAAGGATTTATTTTAGTGGGTAAATTTCTTTTAGAAATATATTCATTTAATAAAGAAATAAATAAATTAGTTGGTGCATTTCATACTGGTACTTTGGTTGTGCATTTGATTTTGCAGACAAATTCATATTTGAAATTGAAACCAAAATTTAAAAGTAAAATATAAAACTAAAACAAATAGAAAAAAAAAAGAGGAAATAACTACTGCGCATTTGGGCTGAAACCCTTCAGCCGGCCCAAATTCCCTACCTCGCACGGCCCAATCAATTTTCCTTGCGCGCGCTCGCCCTCCTGCTCCTTCTCTACCCGTGGGGCCCACTGGCCAGCCGCTTTCCCCGCTCCCCACGACGCGTGATTCCTGGGAGCTGGGCGCCGCGCCGCTCGTCAGTATGTCACGTGGGACCCCCTGGTCAAACCGCGCAACAGAACCAGTTTTCCTCGTGGCGACTGAATGGTGGTCCCGCTCCGACAGGATCTTCTTCTCCCCCAACCATCCCGCGAGACCGACGGAAGCACAACAAATCCAGCCGAAGTCACCGGAGAACCCCCTCGGTCGCCCCCCTTTCTTCCGGATCTGGACTCTCCTACCCTCCTATAAAGCTTGGCGGTGCCACCCTTTGTCGAACAACCATGGAGCCAGAGCGGATACCTCGTGGAGCAGAGAGCCCCATCGCATGAGAGAGATAGAGTGAGAAGGAGAGAGAATGATGGCTCGGGCCGCCGCCGTAGATCGCCGCTGCGCCTTGCTACCTATCACGCCAAGACAAGCCTGTGACGGTGATCGGGGAGAATCTTCGTGGCGTGCGGTGGGTCGCCAGGGCATCGCGCATGGGTACGGCTCTCGTGAAATCGCTGGGTTGCGTGCCCGGGGCCGCTCCTCCTCCGTTGAGCCGCACCGCATCGTGGGCGGAACTCTGCGCGTCTCCAACTCTGGTATGAACCTGCCCCGCAGACTCACCTCAACCTCCTCTTTGTGTTGCTTCATTCAATTTGTCTGTGATGCTCTGGGGATGCCGATTGGTGCCTCGTTGTGCTCTCCACTGTGTGAGCATGGCGGCGGCGTCGCTGCTTGGTCAGTGAGGAAGACAAGGTCGTGGCCGTTGGATGAGAGGCTCACGGCCTAGATTAGATGGGAAGGTGATGAAGGGATAACCCTAGATCCGTAAACGGGCGGTGCTGATTAAATGTAGGATACCGGTTTGGGTGAAGCAATCTAGCGCGTCCGATCGCCATCGGGCGGACCAGAACCGTCCCACCTTTTTAATGGCCGTCACCGTTGGATTTGGATCCGATGGCTACGAGTTCGTACCGGTTCATCCGCGGCGGGTTCTAATCCTGGCCTCTGGATTTAGATCTGACGGCCAGAATGGCACCATACCTCTTCGGCCTGGTATTCTTACTAAAGAGACCTTACTATTTTTAGAAATGAACCTGTGGCCCATTCTGACTATTCGCTGTGTCTAGGGATTCTTCTGCGCTAGCCCCTGATCTTTCTGAAAATAGTGCGCCCAGTCCAGTAATTAAAGAAAATAGGAAAAGAGATTTAGAAATCGATTTTTAATATAAAAATAATTGCAGAAACCCATTTAATTCATAGAAAATTCATCTTAGCTCCTTTTTAGTCCATTCCAGTTGCAAAAATTTTATATTGATATTGTTTATCATCTTGTAACCCTGTTTTGTCATGACACCTAGATAAAAATTATCCACTTGATTTATTCTATTCTAAGTGCTTAATAATTTCAGAAATTCATAACTTAACAACCGTAACTCCGAATTTAGTGGTTCTCGATCCCACGATCTCGTAGCTTCGCGTAGATTATTATTATGCAGTATATTCTTATGTTTGGTGTGATGTTAATTTTATCTATACAATGTTTGTTTGTATTGCTATGACTAGAGCGAGGTCACGTGTCATCTGAAGAGCAAGTTGGTACCTGGAACCTCAAGTCCCAGGCAAGTTGTGCCCTTGATCACTTCTTTTACCCACTCATGTTCTAATTAATCATAATGATCTGCATAGGTTAATTTGATGGGACCCAATAGGTTACCTAGTTTGATTATCTTTATACCTTGTTCACCACTAAATTTCTGGGTAGTACTTGCTAGTGCTTTATGTGGTTTTGGGTATGAAGATACATTATTCATGATCATATTTTTATTATCTGTTTATTATTACTGTTCATGATAAGATCATTATGTTAATTGGAACATGGAGCGACCACCCGGGAAAACAGTGCTACCACAAGGGAGGAATGGGACCCCTTGGCTGATTAATTAGGAAAGCTAGTGGAAGACTACCTTAGCCGAAAGGGGCAAGGGCAGTAGGGGAGTGGTCAGTGTAGGGAGGCCCTCGGGAGGATTTTGCTGCGATGGCGGTCCTGCAAGGGATTCCTGCATTGGAGCTTCCTATAAACTGTAGCGGGTTTTCTGAAGCTAGTGGAACTTTGTAAAGGCCTCGTAGTGTTACCCTGCCTCGCCTCCTCGGTAGAGGTGTATGGGAAGTCGCGATCCCTTGGCAGATGGGTAACATGACTTGTGGGTAAAGATGCGCAACCTCTGCAGAGTGTAAAACTGGTATACTAGCCGTGCTCACGGTCATGAGCAGCTCGGACCCTCACATGATTAAATTATGGAACTTAAACTCAATTTGTCATATGCATTGCATCGCAGGTGAAGTTGTTACTTTTGTTCTACTATTTAACTGGGTTGGTATTTACTTATACTTAGTAACTGCTAATAAAATTTTGACCAACTTTAAAAGCAATGCTCAGCTCTAACCATCTTCTTTGGTAAGCCTTACACTTCACGTGAGCTCCCACCTTTGGCGAGTTCATGCACATTATTCCCCACAACTTGTTGAGCGATGAACGTATGTGAGCTCACTCTTGCTGTCTCACACACCCCATAGGTCAAGAACAGGTACCGCAGGATGAGGCGCTTGGAGGATGCTGTGACGAGTTCGTGAGAGGTCTAGGTCGTCGTCTCCCAGTCAACTTTGGGTTGCTGGACCGTTGTCTCCTTATAATGTAATTATTTATTTTGTATAGAACTCCTGTTATATATAAAGATGTGACATTCGATCCTGTGCCACTATACATCATATGTGTGAGACTTGGTCCCAGCATACCTGGTGTTTATGTTCGCGCCCGGGTCTTGGTGCCCCCGAAATCCGGGTGTGACATTGGGTGAACGCAAACACCCTAATATTATTGAAATCGGTCTCACTCTCCTAGCTCATGTTGATCTGGCACTAAAATTTTAGGATGAAGCCTTCATCACAACCATGTATCTCATAAATTGCCCCATTACTTGTTTCATAAATAATTTGTGCCCTCTAGAGGGACTATTTAACACACCATCTAATTATTTTATGCTACACATCTTTGGTTGTGTATGCTAGCCCTATCTTCATCCATGCAACCAACACAAATTGTCTTTTCATTCTAACCATGTGTTTTTATTGGTTACAATGCTATTGATAAAGGGTATAAATGCCTTCGCATTGATACTAGGAGTGTCTATATTTGTAAGGATGTCATCTTTGATAAGAAAATCTTTACATTCAAAAAAACCTTCATCCAACCTTGATTCATCCTCCTAGGATGGTAGTGGTATTGATTGGAATAATAAACGATTGTTTGATTTATTTTCTAATTAAATGCTTGTAACACTACCGAAGGCATAAAATCTTGCTGACATGTCTTCCTAGGAGTACGCACTACCGAAGGCATAAAACCTACTACGACACCATGAGCCACTCTAGGATCTGTGCATGATGCCTTGTGCGCAATAGAAGTAGTGTCATCTGATGCATGTTCCCTAGTCTTAGAACATTTGCATGCATGTGCTTCCTTGGGAGCTCCATACATAAGGTATGATCTTCCAAGCTTTGCACTCACGATGTCTTCTCGAGCTGCCCATCTATTGTTGGCTCTCCATCAAGGAACAACATTAGCCTCCACAGAATTGGGTGTATTAGCGACACAATTTGATGGTACTCCATGATATTGATGGGCCCACTAATCCAATAATTGTTCCTACTAATTTCACAAACATCCACATGGTAGATGTCTGATATGTAATATCTAGCAACCAAAACAACATACTGATGGAACTATGACATATAATGTTACTCAGACTTCTATTGAAGAGCCATCATCACATGTCACTACTATGAAGCATCCTTTATGGCATCATGCAATAAATTTAAGTCCCTCAATAAAAACAATATTTGGCATCTTCTCCCTCCTCATATTGGCCTAAATATCATGGACTCCAAATGGATTTTCAAATTCAAATACAAGTCAAATGGATCAATTGATCGCTATAATGCCCATTTGGCCGTCAAAAGTTTAAAGACATAGTATGTGATTGAATATGATGGCAACTTCAGTCAAGTTGTGAAGCTGACCATCATCTGCCTTTTATTATCCTTAGTGATTTCTTAATGATGGTCACTTTGATAGATTGACATTCAATTTGCTTTTCTTCATCGATTTCTTGATGAAGACGTTTATATGAAACAACCATCGGGTTTTGAAGACTTCATTCATCCCAAGTATATATGCAAGCTTGATAAATCTTTATATGGTCTTAAATAGGCTTTGCAGGTTTAGTTTTCTTGGTTGAGTGGCACCTTGCTTTGGTTGTGATTTTAGGTGTCCAAGGAGGATGTATCTCTATTTATTTTCAGTCAATTTAGTATTTACATGTATATCCACATCTATATGGATAGCATTATCATTGTTAGCACCTCATCTTCGGCTATCGATTGCCTCCTCCAACAACTTCAAGTTGAGTTGCGATGAAGGATCTTGGCCGACTTAGTTATTTTCTGGGTATTAAAGTTCATCATGCATTAGAGGATTGATCCTCACACAATGCAAATATATTAAGGATCTTCTATTGCGCCCCAACATGGAGAATTCTAAAGGTATCACTACCTTGATGCCGCTTGCTAATAAGCTATTTCCAGGCAATGGTACACCTCTCACCGAAAGTTGCTCCACACTATCGCAGTGAGGTTGGTGCTCTTCAGCACTTGTCATTCACATGTCCTAACATATCGTTCTTGGTTAATCGAGTTTATCTATATATATGTCGGCATCAACTATTACTTATTGGGTAGTGGTGAAGCGCATCTTACGATATGTTCATTTCACCTCTGATCTTGGACTCTCCATAACGAAGACTAGTTCCATAGTATTGAGTGCTTTGTCTAATGTGAATTGGGCTGGCAACTTAGATGATTAGCGTAGCACTATTGGTTAAAATGTCTTCTTTGGTAGTAATCTCATTTCTTGGAGTTCTAGAAAACACCCAACTGTCTCACATCCCAATATGAAGGCTAAATATAAAGAGGTCACTAATGTTACTCCATAACATATGTGGGTCCAAGTACTGCTTTGAGAACTTGTCATAGCATAACCACAACTACCAACTCTCTAGTCTTACAATATTAGGGCTACTTACCTCATGATGAATACATATTCTCATTGTCACATTAAGCATGTGGAAGTTGACTATCATTTTGTTCATGAACGAGTGTCATTTCACAACTTAGATGTACATACCATATCCTCCAAAGATCAAGTGGCCGATATCATAATTAAGCCTTTATCTGATCCACCATTTGGTAAGATTTGTAGCAATTTGAACTTAATTTCATAATGTCCAAATTAAGTAGTGGTAAAAATAGAATATTATATATGTTAAAGTTAGAAAATTATATATAGTAGAAAAGAGCTATGCCCCCTAATCTTGGTTGTGATGTTACCTACCATCCCATAATCTCGGCAGTGTTAATATATTATGTAAATCATGCTTACAACATCTCTTTGTGTGACAGATGGGGTGCTGAAGGCAACAGGTTCCCTTTCACTAGTTCACGGGTTCAAACTCTGGCCCTACACAAAAAAAAGTTCTCTCGTTGTTCCCCATCCGCTCTCAGGCTACAACTCGATTGTGCGCCACCCTCGGGCCTAGCCGCCTAGGTGGGCTTTTACAGAGTGGGCAGTTTGAATCGGCCCGTAGTGATGTGGGGACAGGGTTCAAGGATTTCTTGGTTGGGACCATTGCCACGGGCTTCTATTAATGAAATACCGCGATGGTGGACTTACCCTTCCGACCGAATTTTTTTAACATCTATATATATATATATATATATATATATAGGGACGAACTAATGGAAGCCCAGGGCTTCCATTAGTATCGGGAAGCCCCAGCCAATTAGACGGAACCGGGAAGAACGCAGGTTTGTTCGGCGGTTTACTGGTCTGGTCGAACCACAGCGTAAATCATAAGCCAACGGAACGTAAACCCGTGTGTATTTTAGCGTAAACAGGTATACGCGATAAAATCGCGAACCATAACTGAAGCCTCCCGAAAATATCGCCCAGCATGCACGTAAGCAGAAAAGTGAGGCATAAATATGTTCATACAATTGCGTAACTGGATACATATACTTGAGTAAATATAAATCTGTTTCAACAAACCGAGATAAATTCTCTCGAGTTGTTATCACCAGTCCGACAATATCTCCTGGCATGCAGGAACAAACTTTTTACATCGTAATTGACCGAACAAAATAGCGTAAACATTGTACTCGGGATTGGTTAGCTCATGGCATATAAAAAGGAACTGGCGGCTGATTGAATTGCATTGTTTACAATGGCTGACGACAGAGAAGAAGAAGCAGGCGATGATAGTTCTGCGTCATTGCACAGAGTTGCACCAGGTACATTTGCAATTGTATAATTACTTCAGTTCATAAAATAATTAGACAAATATGATGGCCGGCTTGCAGACACATGCAGTGTTCTACCAGCAGCGCCCACATCAAGAATTATATCTCCAAACTGTGGTGCGAGTCCACGGATAAATATAGTAACACCACCTGCAGAATTACGAGCGCCAGGGGTCAATGATGGCAATACAACAGAAACAATGGTAGCAGCAAATCAAATGGTGCCTATGAGGACCATTAGTGATCATGAACAAGATACACCTAATATCTTCCGAAGTCATGTAAGTTATTTATCTTTGGTTATGTATATTATACAATTTAAATAACATTAAGAGTGTAACTAATATAAAATTAATTGTATTTATGATTATGTTAATTCACAGCCTGAAAGTATTGATCCAACCATGGTGCCTAGGATCGGTATGACATTTGGAAATGTCGATGAGGCATATAATTTTTACAGTCGTTACGCATATGAGGTTGGTTTTCCACTTAAAAAGTATAGGGAGAGAAAGAACTGTAAGTGGTTAAATTGTTCAATGGAGGGTAGAAATACAGAAAGGTTAGCTAGTAATCCTAGAATCCGTAATACATCATCGAGGAGAACACAATGCAAGGCTGGTTTGAAACTAAAAAAAATCTATGATGACTCGAAAGAAAATATTGTAGCCGTAAGAATCGATCTGGTGCACTTAGAACATAATCATGAATTCATTAAGAAGGATACTGTAAAGAAACACCTACAATGCAACAAGACTCATGATCCTGAGTACATGGAGTTTCTCAGTTCAATGCAGCAAAGCAGAATCCCGCAACACTGTATCATGGACTTCGTGTCTGAGATGCATGGTGGTCCAGAAAACGTACCAATTACAGCAAAGGACATTGCTAATTTGTAAGAATCATTTTCTTTATGTATCTATTATATAAATTTTAAAATCCATTTCAAGTTAATGAGTAATAATTATAAATTTTTGTTGAAATATACAGGAAACAGGCAAAGCAACGAGAAAAGAATGCCAATGATGTGTCTAAGCTTTTGGCTTTTTTTCATTATGCAAAAGGGATAATCCACAATTTTTCTCTGATTTCCAGTTAGACAGCGAAGGAAAAATATTGAGTATTTTTTGGTCTCATGCTAGTCAGCAAGGAGAGTATGTTGATTTTGGGGATGCAGTTACCTTTGATACAACTCATAAGACTAATTTGTATGGAAAACCCCTAGGAATGTTTGTTGGTGCAAACCAACACCTACAATGCACAGTGTTTGGGTTCTCATTATTGGGAGATGAAACTGTTGAAACATTCGAGTGGGTATTTAATGCATTCAAGACATGCATGGGGACTGAAGGACCAAGAGTCATGTTGACAGGTATGATTTATGTAGATATAATGACTATAAACTCGAAGTACATGCAATATAAATTCAATATCCTGTGCGTATTTACAATGCATGTTAGTCTTGTTTTGTTATGTAACATACAATGTTTGCATAAAAATATGCATATAATAATGTCAGACAATGAATATTTACAGATCAAGACCCTGCAGTGCCAGTGGCATTACGTCGGGTCTTCCCAAACACAGTCCACAGGTTGTGTCTATGGCATGTGCAAAATAGGTACATGCCATTTCTAAATGAGTTGTATGCACGATATGCTGAAGCGGATTTTAAGACAAAATTCCAGTCTATAGTACATCATCCATTGACTGAAATAGAGTTTGAGGCTGCATGGAAATTGTTGATTGATGAATTCAACCTGCATGAAGATGGAACACTTAGAAAATTATATGCAATGCGTAAGGAGTGGATACCTGTTTTTTTCAAACATGTCTATTGTGGGCTTATGGTGTCTACGCAACGTAGCGAGAGCATGAACAAACTCGTGAAGAGCGCTCATGTAGATTCAAACACCCCACTTCATGAGTTTGCTAAGCAAATGTTGAAACTACTGCATAGCAGGAAGATGCAAGAAGGAAAGGAAACACTAGGATGTATGGTATGTAATATTATTTATGCATTATACTATTTAGTAGGCTCGCACGACGTAACTAATTATTTTATATGCAGGGTCAAAAAGAAACCACAACTCTATATATGTTCGAAATTAGGGTTGCAAGGGCATACACCAGGGCTGTGATGAATAGATTCGAGGAGTCAATAAAATACGCTACTGCATATAGGATAACACTTGATCCAGATGGAGGCGCAAATGATTGGTTGGTGCAGCATACATCAAGATCGAAAAGAATCATGTGGGGGCAACACCAATTCAAAGTGAATGCAGATGTAGAGGCAGGAAAGTTTAAATGTGAATGCAAACAGTGGGAACACACAGGTAAGCAAGAGTTAAGAAATAACATCATATTATTTATACGATAATAATTAAAGCTGAATGTGAAATGTTGCACCCTTGTTTAAATGTAGGACTATTTTGTGTGCATCTAATCCGAACATTCATGCACATTCAACTAGAGAGGATACCTAAGGAATACATTCTACAGCGTTACACATACTCAGCTAAGCAAGATGTGGAATTTTCAAGAGATGACAGGAAAATGAGTGGAAAAGATGGAGAAACAAAATCATATAGGCAAAAAATGTTGCTTAAAAAGGCAATGAAGGTAGTAAACCAAGCTAGTATGTCAAAGGCAGGGAGTGATAAGGCTTTGGACACAATGGATGAACTGTTGAAGATGCTTGGGCGTTTAGAGCCAGATATAGGATGTGAAGATGCTGGTGGTGCAACTACTGGAGAGGGCAACCATGTGGGTGTTCTTTTATATAAAATTGTTGAAAATTTTATTCAAAACTTAATTATTGCTAATTGTAAAAATTAAACGTTGCAGGGCGAAGAGGATGATGTTGGAAACGCTGAAGATGAACATGTATCGCAATGTGATAACGAGGAGCATGTGGCAGTACATTCACGACAACAGGTAATATTATGGCAAAAAAACAATGTAATTTATGTATAGTGCAAAAAAATGTGATGATTTATATATTATTTGTAATATTGACTATAATGCACTAATGAGTAGGATGGAGGCTTAAATATTGATGCACATCATCAATCTGAACTGCAAATGACACTTGTTGGAAATGATGATTGTGAAGGAACACAATATGGGGATGTTAGAAAGGTATGAAATCTAAATTTATTAAATTGCAGATATTATGTATATTTAATGGTAGTAACTATTTATATTTTGGCATCATAACATATGTACCTATAAATACTTCTTTGTATGGCATGTAGAGACTGGAATATGATGTAGATGGCATAAGCTTATTGCGTCCAATTAATGCAAGGCCAAAGGGAAGGACAATAAAAACTAGTGAACAAAGAGTTCTAAAACTGGGTGCGAAAGGAGAAAAGAAGAAGACTCGAAAGTGCCAAAAATGTGGCATTGCTGATGGACACAACAGTCGAACCTGCTTGTCTGTAGAGGAAAATAGGGTTAAATTGGCTAGCCTTGCCGATAGAAAAAGAGGACGACCACCTGGGTCTAGAAACAAAAATTCAACAATGGCCCCACAGTGGAATGAGACATCCACATCAAAAAAACATAAACATACTGATTCTGAAGAACAAGGTTCGGATGACGATAATTTGGCAGAATTGTAAAACATTTATACATAAATAATGGATGATATTGAAATGTTATGATCATGATACTATTTGATGATTATGCATATTTACGTTAAAAGCTCACTGTATGGATTATATCTATTAATGCGACGTAATTATTTGTTATGAGCTATGCTACTGATGGGTTTGTTTGGCTATATAATCATATATTCACTGCATCTCGTACAGTATTAATGTTGAAAGAATCAAATATCCGGCGAAATGAAATCAATATGTAGGGGCTGGCGCCAAACAAAAATACTAACTGAATAATCGTAAACATGTTCAGTTATATGCATAAACAGCATCAGATTTATGCATAACTGAACAAATATAGGCATCACATTAACACTGGATAAACAAAGATAGGCGCATTCAGTAAATAAGTACATATTCAGTAATATGCATAAACAGTATCAGGAATTATACGTAAACATTGTCGGATTTTTTGCATAGTCAATACAAGGAATTATTGAAAATATTGAACAGAACTGATGAAAGATAAGCAGCACAATGAAGCTGGATAAACAGACCCATAAAGTAAATAAGTAAACAAAAAAACATAAACATATTCAGTAATATGCATAAACAGTATCAGGTTTTTGAATAATCAATCCAGAGAATAACTGAAAACACTGAATAAATGAACTTAGAAAGAAAGCATATAAATGAAGAACATCACTGAATAAGATATAAAAACCATAAGACAAATGATAAAGTGCAGAACTATCATATATAAATATAACCATCTAAAACATATCTGGTACGATGTATATAAGAGTTTGCTAAGAGCTGCATATGGACATAAGTATTATCTGAATCCTAACATAAGCCAACAGACCAATATTTACATGAACACCATTCAGTGACACTACCCTAAACTAAGCTAGAACTGAGATAACTTGAAGCCAACAAAAGTCATCAGACCATGATGTTCATACTAATATTAGGATAGTAAACTATACTAGGCTACTACTGAGAGAACTTGAATCTGTCCAGATGGGAGACCATGAAGCTGTTTCTATTTAGTCGATGGAATATTAAGTAATGCAGTACAAGAGAGCGAATGTCCTCTGAATAATCCTGCAAACAAATATAAGGAAAGGTGAGTTAGACATAACTGTACATAAATTATGTCATAACAACAAAAAAACTATCTATGTATTATGTACCAGATCAATGACTGCATTCATAGCTCCAACCATGTAGTCGTAGTTCTGCATATATCTCATGACAAAGAATCCACAATCATTAGACCCCAATTTCATTGTTGGGCAGTTATTCATGAGTTCAATAGGGTACTTCAAAAAAGTAGGGAGAGCTGATCTTGGTCGAGCATTTTGAATAGCTAGATTGAGCCTATTCATCATTAACCTGGCCCATGAAACCTTCCTATCACCCAAATCCATAGGTATACAATGGTAATTTTTCCAGATAGTCCCACCCATCTCTGGTCCATAAGGGTTGGAATCTAACACATGTATGCGTCCAATCTGAAGATTAACAACATACAATGTCCAATGTCCAGATCGTAGCATGGGTACCATTATCTACATGCACACAAAATGGAAATAACAAATGTTTAATACACTAAGGTTGATATGGATGATTGGATTAAAATTTAAATGCAGCAAAATGAGGTGAGAGTGTGGAGGGTGAAGGAACAAAAATTAACTGATTTGTAGTCATCCAGCTGCTTGAAAGAAGGCAGTGTCTTCAATAGGTAACTCTCCAAAATTGAAGGGTCAAATGGACGAGGAGACTTACTATGTTGCTCCTGCTCCTCAAAGTTCAATATAGCCTAATAGGATAGAGAAGTATTATGTAATTTCCATTAAAGATATGCATTTAAAAAAGAGGTATAAATGTAGAAGTCATACCCCAACATTAACATCTAGAATGAGCTGGTGAGCATTGAGTGGAGGAATATGTTTAGACCAGTCATCGCGGACACACTCAATGAAACATTGCATAAACACGTTGTCGAGACATGCGCCATCAGCAAAAGATTGTTGTATGTCACAACAATTGGCGCAATGTTCACCAAAGTCAATTATATTTCTACATAAGAAAAGATTGTGCATACAACAAATAGAAACAAATGTTATTTGTATAAATGAGATATAAAATTACATAATTTATATGAAACTTGACCATTGAATTGAAGGTACTATATGGGAATAATGAGATACAAAATTACATAATATGCAACTTGACCACCCTCTCTCAGCCATAATAATGGGAATTCTAGTATTTCAATTTTCTGTTTTTCTCTTTTATGTAACTTGCTGTTTTGACTTTGGAATGTCTGGCACAGCCTGCTGTTGGAGCTGACAGAAGGAAAATGGATGCTCAATACAATGATCTATAGAAGCTACAACTCAAAGTTCAGTCATGTGTATAGCTATTTTGCTTTCGCTTCTATTCAATGCTAAATATTTGGGTGCAAAGATTGAGTAAAACTTAATAGTATCAATACCATTGCCACGATGTTGTTCAATCAGAATTAAAAAGAATTAAAAATATGCCAAGTCAAAGAAATAGAAAATTATGTACCTGTCCAATTCAATGAACCTAGAACACAAGTATGCCCGAAGAGCACGAGCACATTCTAATTCAGATAAGAAGAGACCTGGTGCAGAAACACTCCCAATAGGAGTCTTGTCAAATACTGGTCCAGAATCATTTTCAACTGTGCCACCTACCACTGTCTGACCTTGCTGCACAAAAAATATGAAGTGTACGTTAATCAGAATATGTAAACATGAAATGCAAGATATCAAGATAGAAAATATATATAAGTAAAGCTTAAATACTAACAGTATTTGGTGTAACAGATTCATCGGCCCGAAGAACCTCATCAATCAATTCTCCAAATGTAGCAGCTAGATTGGACTGCTTTGTACCAATAGTATTCAAACATTGCTTGATAGAGGCAAATATTTTGCCAACCTCTAAGTCATAATCAATCAACGTAGCTTGGAACTTCTGGCGTTGATGTACAGGAAGCATCTGAATCTTATTTGCCATCAAGTCTTGCATAAGAGGGAGTTGGATGATTATATTGGGAAGTCGATCATGTTGATTTGGGTCTACATCAAAAGTTTCTGGCCTCATAGGAAACTGAAGTAAAAAAAGATAATAATGATATGATAAGTATGGTAAAGCAACAGACAAACAAAGATCATAGTGGGTATATGACTAACCTCAATCTGGCAAGTAGTTGGTGATTTTGAGACGTAACATGTCTCACTGCTGCTACGAAACTGATGAAGCAGGATCAAAATTAATAATTATGTATATGGATTGACGCATGGCATGAATTGATATCGTTATATGACTACTAAAATCAAGATGTGTATTCCAACTAAGAAAGAAAAGAAGACCACAAACTATATTTGAAACCATCCAGCCATGCATACTGCAAGTTTCAGCTTCCATATACAAGGATAGAAATCCTGACACCTCTTATTTATCAGGACATTCTAAATGTAATATAGATTTGATAGGGAGCCATATTATAGTAAACGCAAGCAAACATTTCTACATGAATATATACTTTTCAGTGGTTGTTTGCTTGGTATCCCTAGGAAACCTGCCAGGCATATTATAGTGAACGCAAGAAAACATTTCGACATGATATATACTTTCAGTGGCTGTTTGCTTGGGATCCCTAGGAAACCTGCCAGGCACAGGCAGTGCTCCCAGGCGCACAATTTCATCTGCCTGGGGTCATGATCAATGCCTGGCTCGAGTTTGATCAGAATATTTACTTTACAAAGAAAATGCAAGAATGCACAATAACAGCCAGTAAGATGAGTCAAGCAAATCCATGCAGTAGTACTAGTCTACTAGAGGGTAATTATATAATATCTAAGACAAAGTTAATCATAAATGGTGCTCCCAAAAATTATTACTTTGGATCAACTTGGTAACCCAACCATAGAGTTTTTTTTTCAGAAAGGGCTACTTAATGTTTTATAACTTGTACTATGTCAGGTTTGAGTGTAAAGACATAATGCACATTTTGGATTCAATGGTACAAGCTAACTAATAGGCTACGAAACTGATGAAACAGAATCAAAATTAATAATTATGTAACTAGTTGTAAATAACATTGTTATAGAGAACAGGAAAAATATGATAGAAGAAATGAAGACTCACAGGGCAAACACCAAATGGTTCACCACCATGGCGAGGCTTCCGCTTATCGGCCATTGACAACGCCCTTATAATATTCTTATTAAAATACTTTATGCGTGGAGTGCCATTTTTGTTGTTTGGAGCAGCAGCATGATGCAAATGATCCAAATAATACAGCTACATAATATAAATATTTCATGAGAGTCATATACAAATGAACGTAAACACATAATATGTCTATGTATTTTCAAATTGCAAATGAATAATCTAATAAAAGATTTGACAACTTAATTTTGAAACTTACAAGAACAATGATGGAACAGCCATATATCGTCGCCGACACATTGTTAATGCTCCTGTTGTGCCATCTCTGGGCAGCCTCACATAAGTCACTAAAAATTAGATGGCACCAATCAATTTGAGGGAATCGATCCATTTCTTCTGTAAGTACAACCTCATTGAAAGAAATAGACCAGCTAGCTGTTGGGAATAGAAGCCGGTTGAAGAGAATGAGAAAAAAACATCTGATAGAAAGATCATCATCCTGGCCTAGCCTCAATCTGTCTTGGAGCTTTGAAATAACAAACTCATCCTTGCTAATATTCAATGAGGCCCGAAGTGTTGCCGCAGCTAGCGCTTCATTAATATTGAGGGGCTTTCCACCGCCCAAATTTGGAAGACCCAATATCTGATGGACAGTCTGCTTGGTGATTTTGAGTTCTTTGTCTGGACCAATACGAAGAGTCATGTCCCTGGGGTCTAGCTTCTGCATGAGCCAACAGAGAAGTGTTCGACATCCAATTGCATCAATTGTCATGTCAAGAATACTAGAAAATCCTTTTCTGACTATAGCTTGGCGTTGCCTTTCATTCAATATCTGAATGGACGCAAGAACATCTCCTGGGTTGCATCTGATGTTGAGCTTCTGAAATGAAAAGGTAGATAGATGGATAAATATGTGAATACTTAAATATCACAATTTATGCTTTCTTATTTATACAAAGTTCCTTGTACTATGACTGTTTTGTATTAACGAGCTAAGGTAATGTAGAAAGCTATAACTTTCAGCACATAAGATATGTATTGAGATTTGATGCATGATTAAAATATTGGAAACGATTAATTTCTGCAATGTTGTAAACTCACCTGCGTCTTATTTGGGGCATCCATTGAGATATTGCACTTCTTTTTGGGTGGCTCAAAATCATCATCATCATCCACATTAGGCATAGCAATGTTTTTAGCGGCAGCTGCAACACCCGTCTTTCTATGCTGCGGAGGATCACCATCAGACGGCGTATTTGTAGGGTCTGCCATGTCAGTCGAGCGTGGAATGTCAACACTGAAACATTCTTGACTTGACTCAATGATTAAACGCTTTGGATTGGTTGGGGGTCGATCAACCTTCTGCATTATTGAAGCAGCAGCCTGCAAAAGAACAATGTAAAACATATGCGCTTCATTGAGTTAGAACAACATATACACCAATGATTATACGAACTAATTGAAAAAAATGTCATTAATTGTGTTATATGACCCTAACAAAATAAATGTCAACACAGTCAAACATCAAAAAAATTATATCATTGCATTATAAAAATTGCCATATACATATATGCAAACCAACAGATTGATAATAGAAATAATATTTACTCAAGAAAAATGTATATTTATGCAATATTAGTAGTTAATAAGCATCAACATAAATATGTATATATGACTAAATCAAAACATGCAAACAGAAGTTCAAATATTTATTGTTGCAATTTGGACATGATTGATTACCATATTTATGTGAAAAATATGATCCAGTAAGTATATAAAAAGTGAATTGAATTTCAGTTTATCTAAATAATATATAGTAGCACGAAGTCACAAGCAGCACACTTGTTTGCACATCAAAATATCAACCACTGCTTCATAAAGCTATGTATAATTCACATCAATTGTGTTATATGGGCCTACCAACATAGATGGTAAGTGAACAAAACATCAAAAAATACATATCATTCCATAATACAAATTGCCAAATACATCTATGCATACCAACAGTATGTTCATCTAAAACAGTATTTAACCAGCAAATAAACACTTATGCTGTAGTAATAGTGACCAAGCAACAAAATAAACATTTATACAGTACTAGAATAAACATTCATATCCCGACAAAAAAAATACATTATGCAGTAAACAAAAAACCAATTTAGCGTAACTAGATCAGAAATTTAGCATGAATAAATCTTAGCGTGCCTGCTGAGACGACATAAAGAAAACATGCTATCCCTTACTACAACCAACTTGGCAACATGCGTGTTGTTATGGGTTTCCTACTTATTATGTTTGACTGAAGCCACTTGCTATATAGCTTTGCTAAGGTCCTGAGAGACACACATTTCAAAAATTTGAAAACATTTATCTTCGAATACCTGACATGCACACAGATCCACAATTGCCAAAAAAATGATCTACCCGAATCATATGCATATGAGGTGTTTGTCATGCTAACCTGTTTGAATTGACTAAAATAACTTGCTAACTGCTAAAAATGATCCAAGTACCTTGGGCTGATCATCATTTCTCTAGTATCCTGGTTACATTTTATATATGAATAATATGAAAATATTAATGAGCTGCGCCGTGAACACTGCAATGCAGTTTCCAAGATTGGTTTGGTGGGTTCAAATAAAAGCAATGTTCAAAAAAGCGCAATTAAGCGTCCGCCTAATCACAATTAGACGCTAAGTGGCATGTTAGCGCTGCGCTTAGGACCTGGGCGGTGGTTTACGCGGTGGGCGCGTGTAGGCGGTGCATGATCTGTGCTATGCACGCTGAGGCGGAAACGAGGCGTGTAGAAGCGGGGTTCGGCGCACAGGGAAAAGATGAGCACGGAAGCTGCTGCGCAGGAATATAAAGTGAATAGGAGGGAAAGAGGCGGGAACTATTGTAGACCGGGAGAGAGTGAAACAGGTTGGGAGCTGAAGCTGCTGTTGCATGGGAGAGGAGGAAAACAGGGCCGCCAACAGATTGGTCCTCTTCCCCAGTCGTCCAGGGCCGCCACCGTCGGTGACCTCTTACCCTTCTGGTCAAGTCGTCCAGGCCGCCGGGGTCATCGCTCTCTGCTCCTTTTCCCTAGCTATCCAGGCGTGCTCTCCCTCTCCCTCCTTTGCTTATGCTCTGCTCCTCCATATCTTCTGTTCTATACTTTTATTCATTATTCCAGGTAAGTACCCCTAATTCCTAGCTAAAATTATTTTTTCTGCGCAAATATATATATTATATTGTATATTCCTACAAACACTTAAGCACGATTAATCTACGCCTAAGCTATCTAGGAGCTAAACAGTGTCCTAACGCCCGCCTAACGCCTAACGCTTATTGTAACCTTGAATAAAAGGCCGAATGCAGCTTTTAGTTTCAGGTCATAGATATTTACATCCATCACATTAACAAGGTTATAAAAAAGGTAGAGATTACAAAAATTACCAACAGAGCCAAAGCTTTTGGGCAAATATTATTATAATTCCCACACTGTTATTATCAATGTTTGGTATTATTTTTTCTTTGAAAATTGATGTTCCAAAGAGAGCACTAGATTTTTACAATACAATTTATGCTGTCACAAATGATGATAAAGAAAATGTACCAATTGTATCTGGATCTGATGGGTTTAAACTGCTAGATGTGAAGCAATAAATTTGAACTAGAACTGCTGGGTTTGGACAAAGAAAAAGAAACAAAACAAAAGTAAATATTTATATAGTACTGGAATAAGCATTCATATATGGAGTTCTTTGTGAGTTCATTGTTATTGACAAACAAAAAACATTTATGCAGTAAACAAAAAAATAAATTAGCGTAAACATATCACCTGTGAGTTCTTTGTTATTGACTGCCAGAAAATCCGCCAGAGGTTGATGGAGTTAGGCACCTGGAATACGGCACACAATGCATAAGAAAATGAAGCATATGAATGGGGAGATTAGGAAATAGCAGAGTATGCATAAAAATTACAGAGAACTCGAGCACCTTGGGAAGCAGGACAACGGTCGCCGAGCGTGCAGAAGAACAATGTGACGCGTGCGCGGAGGATTGTCAGCGGCGGGCGGCTCCAAGACACTGACAACGGCGACGCCGATTAGGGTTGAGGGCGAGTGGCGGCGGAGGACGGCGAATCGCCCTAGCGGGAGGGCAGCAAGGGGAATCGCCCTAGCGTCGCCTGAATAATCGCGGCGAGTCGGCCAGGAAGGTTGACTGCGCGGGGGTTAGGGTATAGAAATGTTTGACCGAGTGGGAAGTGGGGTAGTGGGCCAATTCCTGAAATTCGGGAACGTGGGTCGGCTGAAGTATTTACGCTAATTCTCTATTGTGTATAAACGGACGAATGAAATAGTATAAACACGTGCTGACTAAGGAAGATGTGGCTGACCACGTGCAAAGTGGGTCTAAGCCGCTATTTCTGCAACGAGGGCCCACGGCTGTTTACTCTGTTTACGCTAAAAAGGGTTTCCGTTTACGCTATTTCAGTTCGCTTGCATAAAACGTGATCGGATGTGGGTTTACAGAATTGATGGCTGGGGCTCTCCACAGTTATATAGAGCCCAGGGCTCTTAATAGATAAACTATATATATATATATATATATATATATATATATATATATTGGTACAAGCTTAAGAGGATCTCGTCTTATGCCACTTTACAACGTTGATCCTACTTCTCATTGTTGGAATATAATATAATTGAATTGTCAATCCCACCTATCAGCTTAAGTTTTAGGGTTAAATTGGTTGATGCTTGCAACTTAATATGGTATCAAAGCTAGAGGTCTCGAGTTCGAATCCTGGTTAGCGCAATTAAATAAAATAATTGTTGATCGTTATTATTCCGCGTCTGAAATCCAAGAGAAGCTCAGCGTGAAAGGAACTGTTGGAACATAATATAAATGAATTACTCATCTATTCTATTAACTTAATCTTTTAGGTTGAATTGATTGATACATACAACTTAATACTCATCATGATTGTTAGGACGAGGCTCCAGTCTGCCAGCAATTCCCATGCGCTTCAGCTTGAGGACAAGCTGAAACTTAAGTAGGAAGGAATGTCACCGACAACACTTGGGTGGTTGCTGATGAAGAAGCACCTGTGCGGCGAAGAAGGCGGGAACGGCCGTCACGGGCCAGAAGAACGATGCTTCAGATCGGCGCCTGTCAAACTTCATTGCTTAATTTGAAGAGTAGGCAGGAAACGAAGTATCGTTTGTATCCGTGCGTAAATTCACCGTCGCGTAAATGCGTGATTCGCGAACAGGTGAACTTACAGGACTGGGCAGCTGCATGCCAAGCTGCATTATTGCAGCTACAGGCTCATACAGTACGTAGGAAGCAACCACAGCAGGTAGCACCTATTAGCTGACAGAAGATATATTCCATATTTACTTAGGCAATATCCCTACATTAGGGGACTGCATTTCCTTAGTTCATGATTCACGGTATACTATTTGGAAGCTGTGATTCCTTCCTTTGTATAGCTAGACAGCCTCCTGTACTACCTGATGTATCTTCTCTGCTATAAAATGAACCGGCCATGACCCATAGTGGTCATCGTGCATTGCCGATCAACATGGTACCAGAGCCAAGGCTATAATCGATCCATGAGCGAATTTTCTTCCACCACCTCCCCTCTCTCCACCATTACAAAAGTTTTGTTGCCCACCATGCACTACCGGAATCAGCTTCTTTGCCGTGTGTCTGAGACACACGGCAAAGGCTATTTTACACTCGGCAAACGTTTTGCCGAGTGTAACACTCGGCAAAGAACGCTCGGCGAACTGTACATCGGCAACAGCATCTTTGCCGAGTACTTTTTGTCGGGCACTCGGCAAAGACTTTGCCGAGTGCCATTTGGCACTCGGCAAAGAAAAGTCACCGTCACGGCGCCAAGTGACGGTGACGGAACCTTCGCCGAGTGCCCACGGCGACACTCGGCAAAGGAGGTTTATTTGCCGAGTGTCTGGTGGACTGGCACTCGGCAAAGAACCCTCCAGTGGGCCCCTTTGCCAGTCCCTTTGCCGAGTGCCTTGGCAGTGGCACTCGGCAAAGACATCTTTGCCGGTTCCCAGGTTGCCTTCTTTGCCGAGTGCCATTTTCAGCACTCGGCAAAGACGGCTTTACCGGTTCCCAGGTTGCCTTCTTTGCCGAGTGCCATGGTCAGCACTCGGCAAAGACGGCTTTACCGGTTCCCAGGTTGCCTTCTTTGCCGAGTGCCATGGTCATAGCACTCGGCAAAGCGACCTTTGCCGAGTGTTACACTCGGCAAAGTGACCAGGATGTCCCTTTTTTATTTGTTTTTTGCTGTTCTATCCAAACAAACAAAAGATATGTATCATTCACATCACATTATATATCAATCGCATCACAGAATGAACACATTTATCATCAACACCATATATATCACAAAGTGTCACTAATATAAGTCTCACAAATACAAGTATGTGTATTTACCAAGTCTGGATCACTAGCCAAACATCACCAACCGTCACATATATATCACAAAGTGTCACTAGCCAAACATCACCAACACTCACAAGACCAAGTCTGGATCATCAACGAGGTGGGCATCTGGACTGATTCGGCGAAGGGCTGGACGAAGCATGAGGGTTGTTCGACGCCGCCGATTGACCCTGCACAGAGAATAGATTGTATGTGTGAGAACATATGAATATATATCATGCAGTACTAAAATTTTGATACTCACAGGAGTAGTGAACTCAGCAGGGTCAGTTGCAGGGAACAACGGAGGTGGTGGAGCATGACCCTGTGCGGCGCCAAGGCTCTGCACGTACGCGAACAAATCCGCCATCCTCTTCTCCAGCTCCTCACGTTGCCTCCTCTCATCATCTAGCTGAGTCTGTAATATTTCGCCCTAATGTTACGATAATGCAAAGAGAAGATATATAAAAATTAATGAACGATGAATAGATAAGGAATAACCTGGAGTTGCTGGATACGATGCTGTGAGGTGTCCTGCCGAGGTCGTATGGCTGGGCTCGCGCTCGTGCTCCTTGCTCGCACCTGAGAGAGAGTGGGAGTGGAGGACGAGTCGATTGCCCCGTCGGCAATCCAGTACCGCCCATGCCTCTTGCCTCCTCCGACCCTCATGAGGACATCTCCGTCGATGTCCTCGGTCCTCGGATCGTAATCTGGCCCATGGACCTCCTTGGCCATTGCGGTGTACTCACTGAGTCGGCTGTGGATGGCGGGGTTGGTGTACGCCTCGGGCCCGTCATCCGGGTTGTAGGTGACGTCGGACGTCGCCTTCCCCTTGTGGGCCATGGCATATGCCGAGAACGTGGAGCAAGGCGCGCCACCATGTGCCGCCGACTGCGAGAAAACCAACGATATGGTTAGAAATCATGTCTAATCGAAAGTTATATACCTAAATAAAAAAGAGCGCGTACCCATGCTTCCGCGTATTTGCCCAGGCTGCGGCTGCCTTGATGGTGGGAGGGACCTTGCATCAGCAAACGCCGTTCCCGGCTAGCGTTGTGCGCCTCGTCCCACTCAGCCGAGCACCACCTCTGCACCATCTTCTCCCAGCACTCAGGATGCGCGGCGCACCAATGAGGAATCATCTAAAAAAATATAAGTACACCGCATATCAGAAGATAAGAATAAGCATATTTAGTACCAATAATAAAGTTTTGTATTTACCTGCAAGTACTGGTCCGCAGTCAATGACATGGTTCGGGCGTCCTTCTTGTTCACCTTCTCCCCAAGGACGGAGCCGTGGTAAGTGATGATGGCCTGGATGCGCGCCTCGTAGTGCATGTCCACGACGAGCTTCTTACAGCACGTCGTAGACACCACGTCCGCCCTGGCCTCGTATCCAGCATCGCACCTGAAGAAATCCTATATACAAAGACGATGTATCCATACATTATTTAAAGAATATGCAACAAATGCGACTTATTAAACAATATAGTGCGAGGAAGACTTACCCACAGCTCTTGCTTGACCCACTCCGCCTTGTTGTTGAATTGTCTGCCGTCCCGATCTACTGCATCGGGGGCGACGGCGTAGTGGTCGAAGGTGTACGCTGGGCTCGTCACTCCGGCGTACTCGACAAGCCCAGGGAAGTGTTCCCGGCATAGAAGGCCGAGGATGCCATTGGGGTTGCGGCCGTGACCCCCTGCAGTCTCCAAAACCATCCAAGACCTGTCGAAGTGATTAAGATGAAGTATTAGTTTCTATTATTAATTTGAACATATAATATGAAAAAGCAGCAACAACATCTAAAGTTACCTACCTCTCTCCATCGGGTCGTATGAGGGGACGTCTGTCACGAAGAATGGGTCGCTTAGGTAGGCTCGCGGGACCTCGCAGGTAGATACTCCTCGAACCTGAGGAGCCAGAACCTGAGACGTCCTGCTGAGCGGCGGCGTCGTCGTCGTCGTCCTGCTGCGCCGCATCGTCGTCGTCCTGCTGTGCCGCATCGACAGCGGCTTGCTGCTCCACCTGCTGCTGTACGGCGTCGTCCTGCTGCGCCTCCTCCTCCGTCCTACGGGTGCTCCTCCTCCCCCTCCCCCTCCCCCTCCTCGTCCTCGTCCCACCGCCCACCATCTTTGTCCAACAACCTGCAATTAAGAGTAAACAATTAAGCACAGATAAAATATGTATTTAGAAACATATGCAAAATAAATGAAATATAGCATTACATCGATTAAAAATAATCTTCATATGTGTCCGGGTTAGCCGGATCATAAGTGTCATCATCACTATCAACCATTTCATAGTCAACATCATCTGAAGGCGCAACTTCGTCATTGGCATTGCCTTCAAGTATTTCTAAGTCATTCTCATTTTGCACCTCATCATCCTCGTCATCAACAACCATTTCAATATCTACTTCCATTCCGATCGCTTCGGTTAAGTCTATCTCAAATTGCCCTTCGAGCCCATCTTCTTGGAAGAACTCTCCGTCATATGTGTCCGGGTCTAAGTTATAATCTTCATCGTTTGGAACAGGTAATTTAGCGTGCGGTGATACCTTATACACAACATCCCAACCCTTAAGATGTTGTTTCGTTTGGCACGCATATGGAAGATAATACACTTGTGTGGCCTGTTGGGCCACAATGTAGACATCGTCTCCTGTTAAGGTGGAATCCTGTCGAATTTCGACTATCCCAAGATTAGAATGTGTCCGTCTCGTAACTTCAGGGTCAAACCAATGACATTTGAATATCACTGGAGTAAGAGGTTTGGAACCATAAAAATTGAGTTCATATATTTCTTCAATTCTTCCATAATACTCGACCTCGTCAAGCCCGGGCGTAAAGACTCCAGAACACGTGGTTTTTCGATTGGGCCGACTTTGGTCGTAGCTTGTTGTGCGAAAACGGTATCCATTGATGTCATACCCAGAAAATTTCCTGACCCTATAGGCAAAGCCATTGGCTACTTGTCTCAACTCGGCACTCATAGACGGCTCTCTTTGGCCCTGCAAGTTCAAACACGCTAGATTGTTATATTATTCGCACGTAAGAGCAACTTGGAATAACAAACTAAGCACGTACCTTATGTTTAAACCAGGAAATGAAATCGGGCAATCCATTTCCCGCACCCTTTCTAAGAAGGGTATCATATTCCTGTGGAGTTGGGTCCCTTGATCGACGCCAGAATTCATGAAGAAATTGCTCCATGTATGGCGTCACCTCTTCAAGGTTGGTCAATACATATAGCATGATATGGCGCCACTCTTCATGTCTCAGGGTCTTGGTGGTCGAACCACTCGCGCTTCCGAGTTGCCCTCGAAAAATGCTGAGGTTCGATTCATTGCCGCCATCATTGTAACGAGGGGGTGGATTATGCACGCTCGGCAGTTTGTCACCATAGTAAGTTGTTGTGAAGTTTGACACCTCCTCCAGTATGTATGCCTCTGCAATGGAAGCCTCGATTTTGCATTTATTTCTACATTTCTTTCGGATACTCTTTAGACATCTCTCGATTGGATAGCACCAACGTCCCTGCACGGGCCCCCCATTCGTGCCTCATATGGGAGATGAATAATCAAATGCTGCATCGGATTGAAGAAGCCGGGTGGAAAGATCTTCTCTAGCTTACACAGTAACACGGGTGCCATCCTTTCCAAGTCTGCAATCATGGTCCGAGCTAACTCTTTTGCACAAAGCTGGCGAAAGAAATAGCTCAACTCTGCAAGCGCTAGCCAGACATGCTCAGGGACATAGCCTCGAACCATCGCCGGAAGAATTCGTTCAATCCATATGTGGAAGTCATGACTCTTCATCCCTAAGACTCGCAGAGTAGATAAGTTCACCCCCCTACTAAGGTTAGCTGCATACCCATCAGGGAACATTAACATCTTGATCCACTGTAGTACTTCCTTCCTCTGGGCCCTGCTCAGGACGAAATCGGCCTTAGGCCTTCTCCATGTCTTACCACCACTAGGCGGCTTCATCTCTTGGTTTGGTCTATCACATAACTCTGCCAGATCCACTCTTGCCTTTACGTTATCCTTTGACTTACCAGGAATCTCCATAATTGTCGCCCAAAGTGCCTCGGCGACATTCTTTTCAGTGTGCATCACGTCAATGTTGTGTGGAAGGAGCAGGTCATCATAATAGGGGAGCCGAGTCAAGCCCGACTTATGTGTCCACATATGTTGCTCACCATATCCCACAAAACCACCTTCTGGGTTGGCCACGAGACCATCTATCTGTTCGCGAACTTCGGCACCAGTCATCATTGCAGGTGGGCGGTCTGTCACCACGACACCTTTCGTAAAGTTCTTGATGTCTTGTCGGAATGCATGGTCAGGAGGGAGAAATTGTCGATGTTTATCGAATGACGAATATTTGCCACCCTTCTTCAACCAAATGAACCTAAGAGCTTCCTTGCAAACTGGGCATGGGAACTTACCGTGAACACACCAGGCGCAAAATAGCCCATACGCCGGAAAGTCATGCATGGAGTACTGGTACCAAACATGCATTTTGAAGTTTGTCTTCGTAGCTCGGTCGTACGTCCATACCCCTTCCTCCCAAGCACGGACCAATTCATCAATCAAAGGCTCCATGTACACGCCCATTTTATTCCCCGGGTGTCCAGGAATTATCAACGACACGAATATGTTCTGTCTTTGAAAGCATACGCCGGGGGGGAGATTGATGGGGATAACGAACACGGGCCAACATGTGTATGGGGCAGCGGTCATTCCATAGGGATTGAACCCATCTGTGGCCAGCGCAACACGAACATGTCGAGCCTCTTTGGCTTTCTCATGGTGAATGGCATCAAAGTGGGTCCATGCTTCACCATCGGATGCGTGAACCATCTTGTCAGGATTGTATCGTTTGCCTTTTTTGTGCCATGTCATCTGTTTCGCGGATTCCTCTGTCATGTATAGACGCTGGATCCTCGGTATGAACGGAAGGTGGCGTAGGATTGTCACGGGGATGTCGAGCTGCTTCTTCTGTCCATCACCAGAGTCTACCTCCATGAACCTAGACGATTTACACTTCGGACAGTACTTTGCCTCAGTGTGTTCTTTCCTAAATAGGACGCAGCCCTTCGGACAAGCATGTATCTGCTCATACGTCATCTTGAGTGCACGAAGGAGTTTCTGTGCCTCGTACATGCTCTTTGGGAGAACGTGATCCTCCGGAAGCAGGCTGCCAATAACTGTCAACAAACCGTCGAAGGCGTCTCGACTCATGCTATACTGCGACTTGAACGCCATTATACGCCCAATGGCATCCAGTTGAGAAACCTTTGTCTTGCCGTGAAGGGGTTTCTGTGCCGCGTCAAACATGTCGTAGAATGCCTTTGCGGTCGCCTCTGGCTCGTCCTCCGTACATCCTTCGGCGAACTGTGCCTCGTGATAGTCGTTCAACATGTCCGCTACCCCGGCATCAGCATCGTAATCCTCGACGCGTTGTCTCACCACCTCCTCTCTCGTGTGATGCGCTTCACCATGGAAGATCCACCGAGTATAGTCCGGCGTAAATCCATTCTTCCAAATATGTTCTACCATGGCCTTCTTTGGTTTTCTTTTCCGGTTGTCACATTTGCTGCACGGACAAGGGACTAGGCTAGCTCCTTTAGCAGCTTCGCCATATGCCCGTTCCACGAAAGCATCGGTCTTCCTAATCCATTCTGGGGTGACATCATTACGTCGAACGCGACCCGTGTACATCCACTCACGGTCCTCCATCCTCTAACATATATAACCGAGTATAGTTTAATATAGACATGTAATGCATGTACACTACGTTCGTACCTTCTAATAGGTGATGATAGGTCCTAATCCCACCCGCGGTTGCGTAGATGGAGTTAGTTTCCATGCTCTACTCCGATCCGAGATAAAATTTCGGCAGCACCTACCCGCTGTTCTCCGGATACACGTCCTGACAGGGAGAGTGTACTGTCCGGAGAACAACAGGGAGGTGACGCCGAAACTCTATCTCGGACCGGAGTAGAGCATGGAAACTAACACCATCTACGCAACCGCAGGCTGTCCAAAAAACGTGGACAATTCGAAACTGATACATTTGTAGATATGCAAAGATCTGCATATCTACACCATATCTCTTTCGAACGGGAGACGCCTAACAGGGTTACGTGATCTACGACCATGATGTGGATGTAGAGGTTATACCTAGGGTGGCGGTGGAGTCAGGCTAGTGGGGCAGTGGCGGGTCGGTGCAGTGGCGACGCGAGGCAGACCCGCAGCGGCTAGGAAGACCTCTGCAAAAAAAATAAACAAGTATGTCAACAAAAAAATTCGGCAGCACCTCCCCTGCACGGGGAGGTTTCCAAAACCTGCAAATAAAAGTAACAGCACGATGGCTGACATTCACACATATATCAACGGCACGATGGCCGACAATCACATTTAATCGACATCCATATCCACCATCACACAATCATATCTAATCGGCATACAACTAAAACTAGGGCCCCTACACAATCATAAACGTGACGAGACGGCTTGCTAACCTAATGGCACAGCAGAATTGACGCCCCATCAGCTAGCCTAGCCCCCGGTTGATCGATGGAGTTAGGAGTGTTGTTTGTTTCATCGTCTATCTACTGTCCTCTGAGTGACGGCGACGTCGCCATGCATGCTCTCGGTCCCCCCAAGTTAATTTCTTGTGTAAGCCACTAGGCAATGATGGCAGCGTCACATTTATGGATGGGAAATACGTTACGGTATGTATAAAATGCATGAGAACTCAACGGGTCGCTAATGCCTGGCTCCACATCACCACATGCAGTGCACTGCCGTACCGTGTACGTAGCGGCGCGACGGCGGGCGACGGTGGGTGGCGCAAGAACGGCGGGCGCGACGGCGGGCTCGACGGCGGGCGCTCCGGCGGGCTCGACGGCGGGCGCTCCGGCGGGCTCGACGGCGGGCGCTCCGGCGGGCGCGACGGCGGGCTCCGGCGGGCGACGGCGGCGCTCCGGCGGGCGACGGCGGGTTGGGGGCAGAGAGAAAGTGAGAGTGAGAGAGAGACAGAGAGTGCGGGCACTGTAACGGTATTAAAACGTTCTTTGCCGAGTGCCCGCGATCCGGCACTCGGCAAAGATTTTTTAAAAATTAAAAAATAAAGTTTGCCGAGTGCTGGATCTCGGGCACTCGGCAAAGTCGTCTTTGCCGAGTGCTGGATCTCGGGCACTCGGCAAAGTCGTCTTTGCCGAGTGCTGGATCTCAGACACTCGGCAAAGATGTGTTGTACAGACTTTGCCGAGTGCCCAAGAACAGGCACTCGGCAAAGTTGTCTTTGCCGAGTGTTAACTGGACAGCACTCGGCAAAGTATTTTTTATTTTTTTTAGTTTTTGCAACCAAACTTTTTGTGGTGTGTTTCTACACTATGTAGACCTACATGTATCATTTATGGACAATTTTAACAGAGTTTTCAATCGTTAGTAGATTTAGTTCGTTTATTTGAATTTCTTCGGAAAATTTAGATTTGAACTGTAGGTCACTCGAAACTTGGAAAACCGTGCATGCAAAAATAATATTCATGTTACTTAGCATAAGTTACGACCGATTCTAGGAGCGGATCGGAAACTTCGAGCAACATGCTCACTAAACATGGCCGTGAACTTGCCATACACATGTTTAAAAATTGTATAAAACACAAACAAAGTCAAAAAATCCTGAAACTTGTCCACGTGTCATGATATCATATGTACAGGCTGCGATAAAAATTTTAGAATGTTTGGAGAAAGTTGTGGGACACTATGTGTAGAAACCTAGGAGAACTACACATGAAATCATAGAGTTTCAATGTGGATCTCTTAGGTTTGTACACATAGTGCGTTACAGCTTTCTCGAAACTTTTTCAAATTTTTATCACAGCCTCTACATATGATATCATGACACGTGGACAGGGTTCATGATTTTCTGACTTTGTTTCTGTTTTATACAATTTTTAAACACCTGGATGGCAAGTTTACGGTCATGTTGAGTGAGCATGGTGCTCGAAGTTTCCGGTCCGCTCCTGAAATCGGTCGTAACTTGTGCTATGTAGCATGAATATCATTTTTGCATGCACGGTTTTCCAAGTTTCAACTGACCTGCAGTTCAAATCTGAATTTTCCGAAGAAATTCAAATAAACAAACTAAATGTACTAGCTATAGAAAACACTGTTATAATCGTCCCAAAATGGTACATGTAGGTCTACATAGTGTAGGAACATACCACAAAAAGTTTGGTGACCAAAATTAAAAAAATAAAAATATGCTTTGCCGAGTGTCTACATAGGACACTCGGCAAAGACTCTCTTTGCCGAGTGCCAGATACTTGACACTCGGCAAAGACTGACGGCCGTCAGTTGTAGACGGCCGCTAACGGCCCTTTGCCGAGAGCCATATTTGCCGAGTGTTGTACGCTCGGCAAAACAGTCTTTGCCGAGTGCTTGGCTGTGCCGAGTGCCCTGCACTCGGTAAACAAGATCTTTACCGAGCGCAGGACTCTGCCGAGTGCGGCACTCGGCAAAGTCGACTTTGCCGAGTGCCCGATAAAAAGCACTCGGCAAAGCCGCCGGCACTCGGCAAAGAGCCGAATTCCGGTAGTGATGTCTTCTTCCAACACCATCCTCCTCCTCCACCATGCCGTAACTGTCAGGCTCTCCAAAGCCAATTTTCTTCTATGGCGCGCCCAACTGCTCCCGTATCTTCGGAGCAACAATTTGATGGGGTACATCGATGGCACCAAGGCTGCGCCGCCCATGAAGATCCCCATGTCAACCGCTCCTGGCGCCACGCTCATCGACAACCCAGACTACGTGGTCTGGAACAACACGGACCAGCAGCTCCTCAGCGGTCTCCTCTCCACCATGTCTGAGGAGGTCCTCCGTGATGTCATCACCGCCACAACGTCCCAAGAGGTGTGGGACTCTCTCCAGAAGAAGTTCTCCTCGTCGACTCGCGCGCGCACGGTTCAACTCCGTGTCGAGCTCGCCACTGCTCAGAAAAGAGATCTCTCGGCGACGGATTATTTCAGCAAAATCAAGAACCTTGCCACTGAGATGGCGGCGGCCAATGCAACCCTCAGTGATGATGAGATCCTCTCATATCTACTCGCCGGGCTCCTGTCTGAGTACGACCCGTACGTCACGTCAATGACGACCAAGGACTCCATCACGCTTGACGATGCCTATGCACATCTCGTCGCATTTGAAGCCCGCCAGTTCAAGCACCAAGCCGCACTCCAACTCAATGTTGGTTCCTCGGCCAACTACGTTGGGCGTGGCAGCGGCCAGAATAGGGGACGTGGCCATCCTGACCGCGGGCGCGGGCGTTCTCGCGGCGGCGCGCCACCACGCTCCAACGGCAACCGACGTGGCTCATCTTACTCCCGCACCCCTTGCCAGATCTGTGGCAAAGAGGGCCACACCGCGTGCGCTGCTGGTACAGGATGGATGACTCCTATAATGAAGATCCTCCATTGGCGGCTCTCGCGTCTACATCCTACAAAGTTGACTCAGATTGGTACACAGACACGGGCGCCACTGACCACATCACGAGCGACCTCGACCGTCTTGCCCTTCGCGAGCGCTATCACGGCAACGACCAAGTTCAAGTTGGCAATGGCTCAGGTTTGCGTATTATGCATATTGGTCATTACTCAATTAATACTGTTGATCGTCCACTTGCATTACGTAATATTTTGCATGTTCCTGACATTACTAAACATCTCCTTTCGGTCCATAAATTTTCTCGTGATAATGACGTCTTCTTTGAATATCATCCTTGGTCTTTTTCTATTAAGGACCGACAGTCGAGACGAAGCCTGCGGGAAGGGCGATGTGAGTCGGGCCTCTATCCAATCAAGGCGCAAGCGCTTCCTGCCCTCAAGCGTGCTCTTGCAGCTAGATCCATTAGTTACTCCAAGTGGCATGCTCGTCTTGGTCATCCCTCCCCACAAATAGTTCGGTCTATTTTAAATCTCAATAAAATTCCATGTTCTAGAGAGTCATTGTCATCTATTTGTGACGCTTGTCAGCTTGCTAAGAGTCACCAATTACCTTTTTCTAGCTCGGTTCATCGTTCCTCGTCTCCTTTAGAACTCATTTTCTCTGATGTTTGGGGTCCTGCACCTTGTTCTATTGGTGGCTATAAATATTATATCAGCTTTATTGATGATTTTAGCAAGTTCTCCTGGCTTTATTTAATGCATGATCATTCTAAAGCACCACACATCTTTATGCAATTTAAAAATCATGTGGAGCTTCTTCTTGACACCAACATTAAGTGTGTTCAATCTGATTGGGGAGGGGAATACCAGAAAATGCATAATACATTCTTTCAATCTCTTGGCATCGCTCATCATGTTTCATGTCCACACACGCATCAACAAAATGGGTCGGCAGAACGTAAACACCGGCACATTGTTGAGACTGGTCTTGCTCTTTTAGCTCATGCGCACGTGCCCATCAAATTTTGGGATGATGCTTTTCTCACCGCCACCTATTTAATCAATCGCATGCCTACTCGTGTCATTGACAACACAAGTCCTATAGAGCGTTTTCTTCATACACCACCAAATTATTCCATGCTACATGTGTTTGGCCGTGCTTGTTGGCCTCACTTGCGTGCTTACAACAAAAACAAACTTTCCTTTCGTTCCAAAGAATGTGTTTTTCTCGGCTATAGTTCCTTGCATAAAGGGTATAAATGTCTTGATCGTCAATCTGGTAGGGTCTATGTTTCTAGAGATGTTATCTTTGATGAAAATGTTTTTCCCTTCCATCGTGACTCCCTTAATTCTGCCTCCCCTTCAAATTTACGTGACATGCATGTGGATTACAATAGTGTTAATCTGAGATATGATCGTATGCACGCTCCTTTGCCTGCTAATTTGTTGCCTGCAGAAAATACAGAACCATCATCTTCGAGATTGGTGTCGTCTGGGCAATCAACTCCGGCTGCTGAGCTCTCGGGCGATCCCCTCCGAGCATGTCATCAATCAATAAACCAATCGGTGTCTGGTGTCTCTGCTCGATATGCAACGATCGGTGGACACTACACTGACTCTCATGCACCAGATACATCTGAGTTAGCTGATTCGCCAGCCCTGGGTGTTGCACCTATCTCTGATGCTGATATTCTGGTGCATGCTACTCCTGTCTCGGATGTGCGTACTACTGATGGCCACCCCTACGGAACTCGGTTGAAAAATAACATTCGACAACCCAAGAAGCGGACAGATGGCACAGTCACCTATTCTGTGGTACGATCATCTGCTCCTGAGCCTACATCCCATACTGTTGCTCTTAAAGATCCTCTCTGGCGCCAAGCAATGGAAGATGAATTCCGTGCATTACTGAAAAATGATACAGGGCATCTTGTTCCTCCTCGTGCTGGACTTAATGTTATTGACTGCAAATGGGTTTTTAAAATCAAGCAAAAGCCAGATGGTTCTATTGATCGCTATAAAGCCCGTCTAGTGGCTAAAGGGTTCAAGCAGCAGTATGGCGTCGATTATGATGACACCTTCAGTCCCGTAGTCAAGCCTACTACTATTCGGCTCTTATTATCACTAGCTGTCTCTCGTGGTTGGGCAATTCGCCAAATTGACATACAAAATGCCTTCCTTCATGGTTTTCTTGATGAAGAGGTATATATGAAGCAACCCCCTTGTTTTGTGAATTCTTCTCGTTCGGACTATATTTGCAAGCTGGATAAGTCTTTATATGGCCTCAAACAGGCACCTCGGGCATGGTTTGCCCGTCTCAGCACCAAATTGATACACTTGGGGTTCTCAGCATCTAAAGCTGACGTCTCACTTTTTCTCTTCAACAAGACTGGCATTCATATTTATATTCTCATTTATGTTGATGATATTATTATTATTAGCTCCTCGCCAGATGCTACTGATCGGTTACTTGGACAACTTCGAGATGATTTTGCTGTAAAGGACTTGGGGCCGTTGAGCTACTTCTTGGGGATTGAGGTGTGTCATCACTAGGGCTGGACGGAATACTCGTGGCTCGATAACTCGCTCGACTCGACTCGTTAGTAGCTCGGCTCGGCTCAGCTCGTTTTAATTTTGTAGCGAGCCAAGCTAGCATTCTAGCTCGGTTCTCTAATGAGCCAGCTCGGGTTAGCTCGTGAGCTAGCTCGTGAGCCAAACGAGCTAAGCCATAACACAAGCTTCTCTAGTCGTTGGTGTCGTCTCATCTCACATAGTCTTGTTTTCTTGTAGTTATGATCTGTGATATGGACATGTGTGGATGTGTCATATGCTTAAATATTTGCATGGCTACATACCTATATTGCATATTTAATATTTGATTATTGGTTATGGTTTTGTGAACCTTGTTTCTAGCAGCATATTATATTAGTGTTGTGCAATGAAATGTTACATGTTTGTGGAATGAATGATGAATTGCTTTATAATGATGTTTGTTGCTATCTTATTATAATAAGGATTTATAAATCTGTAAATTAATACATATTTGGTTATTTAATTTAATATTAAAAGGTAGAAGCGCTAGGACGATGATATGATAATAATACTATAAAGGTTTTGGGTTTGTAGTGTTAAACACTTAAAATATGATTTTTTTGGTTATATATATATTTATGTACATAGATCTTTGTATTTAGTTGTGTGGCTCGCGAGCCTAACGAGCTGGCTCGAGCTTCCTAACGAGCCGAGCCGAGCCAGCTGTTTAGCTCGTTAGTATAACGAGCCGAGCCGAGCTGGCTCGTTACAATAACGAGCCAGAACGAGCCGAGCCATAACGAGCCGAGCTGGCTCGATATCCACCCCTAACTCATCACCCTGATGGGCTCACATTAACACAACACAAGTATATCCATGATCTCTTATCCCGCACCAACATGCTCTCTGCTACTGGCGTTGCTACTCCTATGCTAGCCGCAGAAAAGATTACTTCCAAAGATGGTGACCCTCTCACTCCCGAAGATGCCTCAAAATATCGAAGTGTTGTTGGTGGTCTCCAGTACTTATCTTTGACTCGACCGGATATCTCATTCTCTGTTAACCGAGTGTGTCAATATATGTCTTCACCAACCACAGTTCATTGGGTTTAGTGAAGCGTATTCTTCGCTATCTTCGGGACACCATTGATCTTGGTCTTCGATTTACAAAGTCCACCTCCATGCTCCTCAGTGCCTTCTCAGACGCTGACTGGGCTGGCAATGTCGATGATCGACGTAGTATGGGTGGCTATGCTATATTTTTTGGTGGCAATCTTATTTCCTGGAGTTCGCGAAAACAGGCTACTGTCTCCCGATCAAGCACAGAGGCTGAATACAAAACTGTTGCTGATGCTACTGCTGAAGTGATATGGATTCAAGTTTTACTTCGAGAGCTTGGAATATCTTTGTCGCGATCGTCTAGTTTATGGTGTGACAATATTGGTGCTACATATCTCACTGCCAATCCAATTTTCCATCGGCGCATGAAGCATGTAGAGGTTGATTATCACTTCGTCCGTGAGCGTGTTGCCATGAAACAGCTCGATGTACGGACTATATCTTCTATGGATCAATTGGCAGATATCATGACAAAGGCGCTTCCACCTACTGCATTCAATTATCTACGGCGCAATCTGAACTTACTTGACCGGCGTCCAGATTGAGGGGGGTATTAGCTGACAGAAGATATATTCCATATTTACTTAGGCAATATCCCTACATTAGGGGGCTGCGTTTCCTTAGTTCATGATTCACGGTATACTATTTGGAAGCTGTGATTCCTTCCTTTGTATAGCTAGACAGCCTCCTGTACTACCTGATGTATCTTCTCTGCTATAAAATGAACCGGCCATGACCCATAGTGGTCATCGTGCATTGCCAATCAACAGCACCATGCGTATATCTGAGGCTGCAACTTGCTGCCCGGCAGGCCTCCTGCCCCTTGTATGCTCCGAGGGCGGGCGGTGCCGCTAATCCAGTGCCTATCAGAGCAGCAACTGCGATGCAGAAAGAAAGGTCCACCACAGCTAGCAGCAGCCCGCGATCGAGGTCGTCGTCGCCGTGCGTGCAGACCATACAAGGCTAGCCAGCTCTGGAAAATTTGAAGGTAACCTGGGCGATGGAGTAATGGACCGCCGTGACGACGTTTTCGCGTTGATTGGCCAGGCTGAGCTGAGACCGAGAGTGACTCGATCGACATGACGGCGTGGTAGAGGATGACAGCGCGTTCGGTAATGGCTACTCGACGTCCATGTCGCCGTCGCACTTTTACCTTTAGCCTGCTCTAGTGGTTGCGATCCCTGTCTGTGTGTTTGTCGTCACTGGTACCCTGGTCCAGCTCGCTCCCCCGCGGCGGCCGTTCAATGTCGCCGTCCGCCGCCACCGTACCACCTCTTGCTTCGGACGCACTGATCAGAACGCCGGCTGGGCCTGGGCATCGGAGACTTTTCTGTGCCGTGTGGCAGCGCGGAAGGTGTGGACAGAGGAGTATCGCCGCGCCGGACCGGAGGCCGGAGTGCCGGACTCTGAGTTGTCGGTGGCAAGTGCTTCGAAGAAACGGTATCAACTAGCCGCCGTGCCGGTCTGAGCGCCCGAACTTTTTATATTTTGTCTTTTTGTTGGAAAAAAATTCACGTTTAGACCTTAAAAAATTTTAATGTCATTTTTGGACCCTTTGCTCGGCGCCATAGCCTATGGCGCCGAGGTAACACATCTCGGCGCCATAGGCTATGGCGCCGAGGTACGTGCTGCGCTGCCCCAACCCCGACGACGTGGCGCCGACGTGGCGCCGAGCTCGGATGTATAATGACAAAGCTCATCTAGCTCAGTTAGTAGAGTGCAAGGCTCTTAACCTTGACGTTGTGGGTTCAAACCCCACCAGCGTTAATACTTTTTGTCTTTGTCGCTGATTTTTTTGTTGTCGAGATTTTTTCGTTTATGCCGCTGATTTGTCCGTCAAAATTTATTTATCATCTAAATTTTTTTTGCTTCATACGGTAATACTTAGATTTTTTTTGCTTCATACGATTTTTTGACTGACGAGCAGGTAGTAGTCTAGGACTAGCTAGGTCTTGGAAGGAAGGGACGGAGCTTCATACGACGAAAGCAAATATACAGATGCTACTACTTCAATCTTTTAGCACCTCTTTAGCTCTTCACTTTACGGTAATACTTGCACCTAAAACCATCCCTAATTTCCTCTCCATACTCCCACGTTAGATCCGGCATCTCACCTATAACACTGCAAATAATACTACCACATATTTTTTATAACAACTATCATGTCAGTAATTATAACAACTACCATCTAATACAGTTAAAAAAATTCATAAATTAATCAATGCACTTACGTCTAACATTACCGTCAAGTAAATAATTAGGCAAATAATATTGATCTGTGCAAAGGACGACGGCCGGTAGTTGAAGACTAAAACATGAAAAATGATCTAAAAACGTCCAAACTAGCTGTAGACTTCGACACCTTCGCATATCCAATCCGTACCCCCAGGATTTTCCCCGTTTTTATTGAGTTATTAGCTACTGCTAGTAGAGGACGCATAAAACAAAGTGATCATTTAACTACTCTCTAGAAAGCAGTTTCTGCGCACAGTTGTACATAAACGGAGTGCTCCAATAGATTATGTGCATGGTCCTTGCGTCACGGAGTTTGAATAAACAAAAATAAAAACAAAAAAATATCTAGATGAATAAACAAATCAGTCACAAAAAAAAATCTAGATGAGAAATAAATTTGACGGACAAATCAGCAACATAAACGAAAAATATGGATAACAAAAAAAATTAGTGACAAAGACAAAAAAAACTATTAAACGCCCACCATGGGCTCGAACCCACAACCTCAAGGTTAAAAGCCTTGCACTCTACCAACTGAACTAGATGAGCTTTGTCATTATATATCCGAGCTCGGCGCCATAGATCTTGGCGCCGAGCTCGGTGCCACGTCGACGCCACGTCGTCTGGGTTGGGGCAGCGCAACACGTACCTCGGCGCCATAGCCTATGGCGCCGAGATGTGTTACCTCGGCGCCATAGGCTATGGCGCCGAGCAAAGGGTCCAAAAATGACATTAAAATTTTTTAAGGTCTAAACGTGAATTTTTTTCCAACAAAAGGATAAAATACAAAAAGTTCGGTCTGAGCGCCGCGACCGGGCATGGTGGATATTGAGCCAACTTGCTCGACCAAGTTTGAGCTGGCTCGTTAAGATAACGACTGTCTTGGCTCGACTCATTAAACAATTGATCTAGAAAACCAGCTCGATTTAGCTCGTTTGCGATGCCTCCTTTAGCTCGTAAGCTACAACAAAAAATAATATACATATATATACAACAATATAATCAATTGCTAGTTAATTTTATACTAATTTAACACTGGAAAAGACTAATGATATTCATAATTTCATATATCACATCATTTAAACCCTAAATTACATATAGTTCATCACTTATTAATTCATCAAATAGAAGTATAAGCTTTATTTTGCTGATAAATGCTAGCTCATTCGAGCTAACGAGCTGACTCAAGCTCGTGTCAAGCTGGCTCGTTAACGAGCTGAGCTGAGATATACTCAGCTCGTGATAAAATTGAAACAAGCAAGTCAAATTAAGCCAAACCAAACTAACTACGTGTCAAGTGAGCTCACGAGTCATGAGTATTTTGTCGAACGTTCTGAAATTCGGAGCCCATGCAGTCAAAGCGATTGGGCTCCCTCAGACTCGCAGTGCGCAAGCAATATCATTTCCGACGGTCTCGCGTGTCATCGGCAAAGGCCTATTATATAACCAGCCTTGAGCCCACTACTTTGATGGGCCTAGTACCAACAACACAACATATTACATATATAGTATTTAAGAGGTAATAATGCAAATGGAAAAGTCCGTCTTATCCCTTAACTATTGATCAAGTACAATTTACATCACATAACTGAAACCAAATTTGTAGACTCTAATTTTTCAAGCCATTCAATTTACCTCCTTGATCATTTTTCACGGCCTAGCCACGAGAGATATTATTAGAGACATAAATTGGCTGACGTGGCCAAGCCAGGAGAGATATAAGTTGGATTTTCACGGAAGTTCAGGAAGATCAATTCAAAATTATTTAAAAATTCTAGAAATAATTTTCGAAATATACAAACATCGTTTTTAGAAAAAACACACATCTATGTTAAAATACTAAAATATTGTTTAAGCTTATAAAATTTATAGAAAATTTGTTTTAAATCCAAAATATATAAATAGTTTTATCTTATATAAAATCATGTTGTACATTTTCCCCCCATACTTAGAGTTACATGGATCTATCAAATCAATACGGTCCCCTAATATCTAAAACTAGGCCAAATGAACAGAGGATGGCACGCTAAGGCAAATTCTTGCAAAACGCAGTGTGAATCACCACGGAGCCATTGTGCAAACTGCAGATAATGTTTCATCAATGGCACGTCTTTTCTTAACCATTGAGAGATGCATGAGAAAAAAAATACAGTATTGTAAATAGTAGGCCACGACATTTGGTGGCGTTTTCCCCTAAAAGTTGTAGTGAAGGATATTAAACTAACATGTTTTATAGAATATATGAAAAATGCTTAACTATTTATATATGAAAAATGTAATTAAGGAAAATTTTATGAGCTTAAATACTGAAATACAGATGAGCTTGTTTGCTTCCTCGATAACTTTCATCATCGTAGGTTAGTGCATGAGCACATGACCAAGCAAGAACTGCAATTTGGATGGGCTTGAAATGCGAGTTCTTGTGTCCCTAAAATTATGCTCTATAGAATGGTTCTTGCTCAAAACAAACATAGATCATGATTTTTTTAATGGAAAATCTTTTCACAGTTCATAAGCTAAAGTATTTTTTTCTATGAATTTGTTAAGGTTATATCAAATTTAAGTATTTTTATCAAGTATACTCCATTCGTCCTAAACTATAAATTATTCTAACTTTTTTGAAAGTCAAAGCATCTAAAGTTTGGCTAAAATTATAGAGAAAAATATAAAAATTTATGGCGTCAAATATGTATAATTAATAAAGTATATAATGGTATTTATAGCATTATAAATATTATTCTATTATATAAATTTGGTTAAACTTAAGATGTTCTGACTTTTCAAGAAAGTTAGACTGACTTATAATTTGAAACAAAGAAAATATATTTGTAGAGAAATATTTAGATATTTTAAAACTTATTTTCATATTGTTTATAAAGTTTAGTTTAACCTTTTAAATTATCATAAAAGCTGATTTACGTGGCTCATGTGGTGCTACGAAACACGGCTGATATGGAGCCATGTCATGAAATACCGTTTTAAAAGACCGCTCAGGTCAGATGGTGTCAGAAGTTTTAGAGTCTAAAATCTATTTTTTAATTAAGAAAGATAAATTGAAGCAGCAGGTAAGGAAAGTAAAATAGACTTTTTCTCAAAAAAATATATATAGTGCAAAGTTATTTCACGCCCTCTCTGGGTCGATTGCGGGACAAGTGGACCACGGTTTAACAAGAGTGACTTGGCCCACTCGATTTCAATGCCCGCGTCGCGTGGCTGAGAATTGGATCATACAGCCATACAGGCATGGACTCGGGTGGAAAAAGGAAAATGGATCACATAATAACATCATCAGATGTTAATTTGGACCGACAAAGGAGAGTTGATTGCATATCTTCTATATTTATCTATACCACTATATAACCCACCAGTTTAAACTTATAAAACTCACCCTATCAAATCACTCCACACTCATAACCTCCACTAAGTCCACCAAACAAATTGCATTCAGGGTTGTCATTAAAATGAACGGTTTAGATCATTGGATAACTCTCTCTCTCTTACTCAATCAAATCTAATAGACAATATTATTTAGATCATTCCTTATACCTTATCCCTACTCCTCTCCCTCCCTGCGACCCCTCCATCCCAAGCCTCCCCATACCCGCCTTGTCCCCGCCGCCTCTCCCCCTCACTTGCGCCGAGTCGCCGTACCATCATCCCCTCCCCTTGCACCGATGCTACCGCCATCGACTCCTCTCCTCTCTAGGATCATAGCGTTAGAATGGGGTATATGCTAGTATCTATTAATTCATTAACGCAATATATAAAGCTATGTCCAGCACACATTCTATCTCATATTTTAAACTTTACTCTATAAATCGTGCAGTCTACGGCTATATGCACGGTCTACTAACCATAGCCTATGGTTCTGCTTGATTCTCGATCGTCATGTGCCACACAACTTGTTTGGTCAGTGTTTGGTTGGTGAAGAGTATTAGGTAGCCATGGAATACGATGCAACATGTTCTCTAGTTGTTGATCACCTATTAAGATTCATGTGAAGAACCAAAACAGAGCAACACAATTAAGTTGACAAGGTCCCTTCTCCCTTTTGATCTACATGCAATGAAGGAGAATATCAAAAGTGAGAAGATTATCCGATCACAGGAGCTTTCGTATCCTTTCTGTATGCAAAGTTGTAGCATCTGAAGTTCTTATGAAGACCATCTGTTCTAGCCTTCGTCTGATTGGCCTGCCAACACTGTGATTAGAACATGAGACCATTTAGACTTAACATAGGGCCCCTGCACTCCAACATGTTGCACCCTTCTTTAGGCTTCCTTCTTTTGTTTCTTGTTGGCTGGTTCGAAGCTTGAACCGCCTGTGATTGGGAGTACGAGCTTCGTCATCCCTGGTGACGAAGCTTGGTGGCTCATCGTGGTCATTGTTGTGGAAGTGAGTTCACTGGAGGTGGGCGCCAATTTTGTTCACTTGTTTTAAATTGTTGTGAATTAAAAACAAGGCAACACAATGTTAAACATTAAGGACCTTCATCCTACGAGACATTATCTTTCTCAGAGATAATGGTCCTTTGAGAAGGTATTAACGATTATACAATTTCACTTTCAAACAACCTTCCTTCGAAGGTTGTTTATAAGTGACAATTTATAACAGAATGAAGACATTTATATTTAGTAAATGAAAAACGAATACTAAAGGATAAAACATCTATTTTGTTCATATTTATATCCTACGAACAATACAACAAGAGATTACATTTGTACCTTTGGCTCTGCACGAAGGAAAATACAAGGATGACCTTCGGAAAGTGAGTAATCGAGATTGCACTTTGAGCTCTCTCTAATAACCCTCTCTAATGATCAGGTGAATAGTACGGGGTACTGTTCATCTATTTATAGGCCTTGGACACAACTCAGGCGAAATTACAACTGTGCCCTTAATCTCTATACATTCGTTAATGCCAGTGCTAAGGATATAGTTGTCCTTCTACTCTTGAATTGGCCTGCTGTGAATCCTTCAGAATTAGTTTGGGACGAAGCTATAATCATGATGATTGTCTAAGCTTTACAACGTCCTTTGTATTTCTTGCTTTGTTATTGTACCTTCGGCATTTCGTCCTGCAATACCTTTTGTTAGATGAATTAAAATAGTTTGTTTGTTTTGAGGACCTTCGGTGGAAAGAGACCCCTAACAAGGACAACAACAACATCCGTCCAAGAAGTCGAGTCATGTGAGCTTTAGAAAATCAAGGATAAAGAGGGGGCATGTATATGGAGGTGATGAAGATACTGGGATATTTCGAGGATAGGGATATAATCAGGCTTGGCAAGGCTGACACGGTTTCTTAACCCCCATAGAATGAGGTTGTGGCCTTCTGGAGCTTTTTCAAGACCCGACTTTGGTTCCCTTTGCAGAAAATAGTTGTCGAAGTACTGATTAAATATACCTTAATCAAGTGACGCCCAATGTGATAATGAGGCTCAAGGTTTTTATTTGGACAGTCTGAATTCAAGTGGCAGAGCCAGGTGATTAGTGCTTCTACTGAATATGTGGATTACATTACCAGATGAAGGTGACTAGGAAATAAAAGCAATATAACAACTATTGTGTTATAATTTTCAATACAAAAAAGATACATGGTTCCCCGTCCTAGCCTGCCGAAGCAAGTGGTCAAATGCCTAGAAGAAGGAGTGCTTCTATGTAAAAAACAACCTTAGGAAATAGGAGGATATCAAAGTCATTATTCAAATACCAGTGAAACCAAACTTTGGTATCAAGAAACCTCTGTGCGAAATGAGGGATGTGTCGTAGACTGGCATGATCACTTTCAACACCGTGTGTACTTATATTGGCATGAAGGATTTAGTCCAAGAGCATTTGGCATATAATATCAAGCCACTTAATCAACTTCGACCTGCACCGCTCGTTCAAGGCATGACTCCTTGTGGAGATACCAGACCGTATAGTCGGCACAGAATCGTGAGAGCACAGGTGTAGTGTGACCTGCCTCTTGTCATGGCTCGTCATATTTCTGCATTTGTTGCATGGACACCTAATATTATCTATTTGTGACAAAGCAGTTGCACGGTCTAGAAACTCCTGAGTGTTATCAAACCATTCATTTATGTGACACTCACCCTTTTTGAAGCCTTCATACATCCAATCACAACTATCACCATTTATTGCAACTGTCTACGAGTAAGAAGTGTGCATGAGACATTCACGTTTCTACACATCACGACCTACATCTATAGGTAATTGATAGGTCCTATACCCATCCAAGGATGACAGATGGGGTGTGGTATTCATGACCACAATGATGTGCTCAGACGAAATTTTGGCAGCCTAACTTTGCTGCTCTCCACTTCATGTCCGATTTGGTGCAGCAGAGAACAACAAAGTTACACAGCTAAAATTCCGTACGAGCACATCATTGTGGTCACAAATACCTGAGAGCACCTAGAGGGGGGGGGGTGAATAGGTGATCCTGTAAAAACTTAAAACTTATAGCCACAAAACTTGGTTAAGTGTTAGAGAGATAATGCCAAGTGACTATAAAGCGAGCTCTTGCGAATCACAACAATCACACAAAAAGCAATCACAAGAGACACGCGAGTTATCCCGTGGTTCGACAAGTACAACACTTGTCTACCTCCACGTTGTGGCGTCCCAATGGACGAGGGTTACACTCAACCCCTTTCAAGTGATCCAATGATCAACTTGAATACCACGGTGTTTTTCTTTCTTTCACTATATCCCGTTTGCGAGGAATCTCCACAACTTGGAGCCTCTCGCCCTTACAATTGAGGATCACAAAGAAGCACGGATGTAAGGGAGGGAAAAGCAACACACACAAAGACTCAAAGCAAGAGACAAACACGCACACTAGTCACAACTTGAGCTCTAAGTTCACACACGGAGTTCTCAACTCAAGATGAGCTCAAATTGCTATCACAACGAATCAAATGCGCTAGAATGAAGTCTTGGTGCTTAGAGATGATCAAAGAATGCTTGGTGTACTCCTCCATGCGCCTAGGGGTCCCTTTTATAGCCCCAAGGTAGCTAGGAGCCGTTGGAAGCAATCTGGGAAGGCAATTCTTGCCTTCTGTCGGGTGGCGCACCGGACAGTCCGGTGCACCACCGGACATCCACTATTCACTGACCGGTGCAGATTGCTTTCCTAAATTGGTGCAGCCGACCGTTGAAGATTTGGAGCCGTTGGCGCACCGAACACTGTCCGGTGCACACCGGACAGTCCGGTGCCCCCATCCGACCGTTGGCTCGGCCACGCGTCACGCGCGGATTGCGCGGTCGACCGTTGGCGCAGTCGACCGTTGGCTCACCGGACAGTCCGGTGTCTCATCGGACCGTCCGGTGAATTATAGCAGTACGCCATTGAATGATTCTCGAGAGCGACGACTTCGCCACAGACGACTCACCGGACAGTCCGGTGAATTATAGCCGTACACCGCCGTCAGTTTCCGAGAGTGGCTTGTTCACCGGAGGCTGGCCTGGCGCACCGGACACTGTCCGGTGCACCACCGGACAGTCCGGTGCACCCAGACTGTGCAGAGTCTTGGCTGTTCCAGACAAGTCTTTTTCCTTTTATATTTTCTCTGATTCTAGCACTTAGACAAATATGTTAGTGCACAAAAGCCAATGTACTGAGTCTAGAATCATACCTTTGTGTTGATTTGCACTTCATTCACCATATGGCACTTATTAAAACTTGAGGCAATTGTGTTGAACACTTAATCACCAAAATACTTTAGAAATGGCCCAAGGGAACATTTCCCTTTCAATCTCCCCCTTTTTGGTGATTTATGCCAACACATCAAAAAAACAACAAATAGAAGTGCAACATCAATGCAATTAAGAACAAGAATTGTTTTTGATTCAAATTTGGCATATTTGGATCATTCTTTGCCACCACTTGGTTTGTTTTCAAAATCAAACTCAATTTCCTATCTCTAAGTCAAACACACTTGTTTAGGCATAAAGAGAGGTACTTCATGAGAAAATTTGATCAAGAGCCAAAATCTCCCCCTTTTCCCATAATCCTATATTCTCCCCACAAGAGGCCAACTTTTGCACAAGAGTATTTTGACAAAACAAAAGTTCTAACTCTACTATTTTCAAAATTCTCAAGTGGTAGCTGATCCATTTGCTTTGGCCTTAATTTCTCCCCCTTTGGCATTAAGCACCAAAACAGGATCATTATTGGCCCTTAAACCCCATTGCCTCACCAAAATCTTCAATTAAGAGTAAAAAGGCAATAAAAGCACGGAGATGAACTTGGAGTAAATTACCCTCTCATCGGAGTGCAGTGGAAGTCTTGCATGGTTCAAGTTCACCTTTTCCCTTTCAATCACCTTTGAGACTAAATTAAGAGAACTCAAGCACACGGTTAGTCTCAAAGGGTCAAGTTGTAGCATTTCTCCCCCTAAATATGTGCACCATTCACACATGGACTTGTGAGGTCCGGGGATTCCTTGCACAACTTGAGCACCATAAATAAGCAATAAAATGCATAAAGGAATATGATCAAATGCATAAAACACATGTATGCTCTAGATCAATCCAAGTTACGCGAATCTAAGACATTTAGCTCACTACGCAGCCTGCAAAAGGTCTTCTCATCTAAAGGCTTGGTAAAGATATCGGCTAGCTGGTTCTCGGTGCTAACATAAAACACTTCGATATCTCCCTTTTGCTGGTGGTCTCTCAAAAAGTGATGCCGGATGTCTATGTGCTTTGTGCGGCTGTGTTCAACAGGATTGTCCGCCATGCGGATAGCACTCTCATTATCACATAGGAGTGGGACTTTGCTTAGATTGTAGCCAAAGTCCCTGAGGGTTTGCCTCATCCAAAGTAGTTGCGCGCAACACTGTCCTGCGGCAACGTACTCAGCCTCAGCGGTGGATAGGGCAATGGAGGTTTGTTTCTTAGAACTCCAAGACACCAGGGACCATCCTAAGAATTGGCACGTCCCTGATGTACTCTTCCTATCGACCTTACATCCAGCATAATTGGAGTCTGAATATCCAATTAAGTCAAAGGTAGACCCCTTTGGATACCAGATCCCGAAGCAAGGCGTAGCAACTAAATATCTAAGAATTCACTTAACGGCCACAAGGTGACACTCCCTTGGGTCGAATTGAAATCTAGCACACATGCATACGCTAAGCATAATATTCGGTCTACTAGCACATAAATAAAGTAAAGACCCTATCATAGACCGGTATGCCTTTTGATCAACAGACTTACCTCCTTTGTTGAGGTTGACATGTCCATCGGTTCCCATTGGAGTCTTTGCTGGCTTGGCATCCTTCATCCCAAACCGCTTGAGCAAGTCATGCGTGTACTTCGTTTGAGATATGAAGGTGCCGTCCTTGAGTTGCTTCACTTGGAACCCAAGGAAGTAGTTCAACTCGCACATCATCGACATCTCGAATTTCTGAGTCATCACCCTGCTAAACTCTTCACAAGACTTTTGGTTAGTAGAACCAAATATTATGTCATCGACATAAATTTGGCACACAAATAGATCACCATCACAAGTCTTAGTAAAAAGAGTTGGATCGGCTTTCCCAACCTTGAAAGCATTAGCGATTAGAAAATCTCTAAGGCATTCATACCATGCTCTTGGGGCTTGCTTAAGTCCATAGAGCGCCTTAGAGAGCTTACACACGTGGTCGAGGTACCGTTCATCCTCAAAGCCAGGGGGTTGCTCCACGTACACCTCCTCCTTGATTGGCCCGTTGAGGAAAGCGCTCTTCACGTCCATTTGGAACAACCTGGAAAAATGGTGAGCGGCATAGGCTAACAAAATACGAATCGACTCTAGCCTAGCGACAGGAGCAAAAGTCTCCTCAAAGTCCAAACCTGCGACTTGGGCATAACCTTTTGCCATAAGTCGAGTCTTGTTCCTTGTCACCACCCCGTGCTCGTCCTGTTTGTTGCGGAACACCCACTTGGTTCCCACAACGTTTTGCTTGGGATGTGGCACCAGTGTCCAAACTTGATTTCGCTTGAAGTTGTTGAGCTCTTCCTGCATGGCCAATGCCCAGTTCGGATCTAGCAAGGCCTCTTCTACCCTGAAAGGCTCAATAGAAGAGACAAAAGAGTAATGCTCACAAAAATTAGCTAATCTAGAGCGAGTGGTTACTCCCTTGCTTATGTCACCCAAAATCTGGTCGACGGGATGATTCCTTTGAATCATTGCTTGGACTTGAGTTGGAGGGGCCTGTGGTACTTCTTCCTCCTCATCTTGGACATCCTGTGCTCCCCCTTGATCACATGCCTCCTCTTGTGGAACCTGTTCATCAACTTGAGTTGGGGGGTGCACCAATGTTGAGGAAGAAGGTTGATCTTGCTCCTTGTGTTCCTGTGGTCGCACATCTCCAATAGCCATGGTGCGTATTGCGTCCGTTGGAACATCATCCTCATCTACATCATCAAGATCAACTTGCTCTCTCGAAGAGCCATTAGTTTCATCAAATACAACGTCGCTAGAGACTTCAACCAAACCCGGTGATTTGTTGAAGACTCTATACGCCTTTGTATTTGAGTCATAACCTAACAAAAACCCTTCTATAGCTTTGGGAGCAAATTTTGAATTCCTACCTTTCTTCACTAGAATGTAGCATTTACTCCCAAAAACTCGAAAATATGAGACGTTGGGTTTGTTACCGGTTAGGAGTTCATACGACGTCTTCTTGAGGAGGCGATGAAGGTAGACCCGGTTTATGGCGTGGCAAGCTGTGTTCACAGCTTCCAACCAAAACCGCTCGGGCGTCTTGAATTCTCCAAGCATCGTCCTAGCCATGTCTATGAGCGTCCTGTTCTTCCTCTCTACCACACCGTTTTGCTGTGGTGTGTAGGGAGCAGAGAACTCGTGCTTGATTCCTTCCTCCTCAAGGTACTCCTCCACTTGAAGGTTCTTGAACTCAGACCCATTGTCGCTTCTAATCTTTTTCACCTTGAGCTCAAATTCGTTTTGAGCTCGCCTTAGAAAGCGCTTGAGGGTTCCTTGGGTTTCTGATTTATCCTGCAAAAAGAATACCCAAGTGAAGCGGGAAAAATCATCAACAACAACAAGACCATACTTACTTCCCCCAATGCTAAGGTAGGCGACGTGTCCGAAGAGGTCCATATGCAGTAGCTCCAGAGGTCTTGATGTAGTCATCACATTCTTGTTGTGATGAGCGCTTCCCACCTGTTTACCTACTTGACAAGCTACACAAGGTCTATCTTTTTCGAAAAACACATTTGTTAGACCTAACACATGTCTCCCTTCAGAAGTTTGTGAAGGTTCTTCATCCCAACATGTGCTAGATGGCGATGCCACAGCCAGCCCATGCTAGTCTTAGCGATTAAGCATGCATCTAGATCGGCCTCCTCCTTCGAAAAAACAACTAAATAGAGTTTGCCATCTAGTACACCCTTAAAAGCCAATGAACCATCACTCCTTCTAAAGACAGACATATCTACATTTGTAAATAAGCAATTGTAACCCATATTACATAATTGACTAACGGACAACAAGTTATACCCGAGCGATTCAACTAAAAACACATTAGACATGGAATGCTCGGATGAAATGGCTATCTTTCTTAGTCCTTTAACCTTGCCTTGATTCCCGTCACCGAATATGATTGAATCTTGGGAATCTTTGTTCTTGACGTAGGAGGTGAACATCTTCTTCTCCCCCATCATGTGGTTTGTGCATCCACTGTCGATAATCTAGCTTGAGCCCCCGGATGCATAAACCTGCAAGGCAAATTAGGCTTGGGTTTTAGGTACCCAACTCTTGTTGGGTCCTACAAGGTTAGTTATAATAGCCTTAGGGACCCAAATGCAAGTCTTGTCTCCCTTGCATTTGGCCCCCACCTTTTTAGCAACCACCTTTTTATTTTTGCATGAAAGAACAAATGTAGTGCTGCAATTATGAAAAACAGTGGTAGGTTTATTACAAACTTTCCTAGGAGCATGAGACACAATATTTCTCCTAGGCCTACCATTAAAGTTGGAACTCGAAGCAATCATGGCATGTGAGTCAAAAGCATTATAACTCCTATTATAATGAACATTTCTAGAAAATTTCCTATCACTATAGATAAAAGCATGATTCCTTTGAGCATTACTAGTCATAGGGGCCTTCCCTTTGTCCTTGGCGGAGATGGGAGCCCTTTGACTTGTTAAGTTCTTGGCTTCCCTTCGAAAGCCAAGCCCATCCTTAATTGAGGGATGTCTACCAACAGTGTAGGCATCTCTTGCAAATTTTAGTTTATCAAAATAATTTTTGCTAGTCTTAAGTTGGGCATTAAGACTAGCCACTTCATCATTTAATCTAGTAATAGAAATTAAATGTTCACTACAAGCATCAACATTAAAATCCTTACACCTATTACAAATCACAACATGCTCTACACAAGAACTAGATTTATTTGCTACTTCTAGCTTAGCATTTAAATCATCATTAATATTTCTTAAGCTAGCCACAGTCTCATGGCAAGTAGATAATTCACAAGAAAGCATTTCATTCCTTTTAACTTCTAAAGCAAGAGACCTTTGCACACTTACAAATTTATCATGCTCTTCATATAAAAGATCCTCTTGCTTTTCTAAAAGTCTATTCTTTTCATTTAGAGCATCAATCAATTCATTGATCTTTTCTACTTTTGCTCTATCTAATCCTTTGAATAGGCTAGTGTAATCAATTTCATCATCACTAGAGTCCTCATCACTAGAAGTAGAGTAATTAGGAGTTTCTCTAGTGTTTACTTTCTTTTCCTTTGCCATTAGACAAGTATGGCGCTCGTTGGGGAAGAGCGACGACTTGTTGAAGGCCGAGGCGGCGAGTCCTTCGTCGTCGGAGTCGGATGACGAACAATCCAAGTCCCACTCTTTGCCGAGGTGCGCCTCGCCCTTCGCCTTCTTGTAGGCCTTCTTCTTTTCCCTCTTCCCGTTTTCTCTTATTCCTGGTCATTAGTATTGTCGAGACAATTTGCTATAAAATGACCATACTTACCACATTTGAAGCAGGAGCGTTTTCCCTTTGCTTTGCTCTTGTTTGGATGCTCCTTTCTTCCTTTTAGTGCCATCTTGAAACGCTTGATAATGAGGGCCATTTCATACTCATTTAGCCCGGCCGCCTCAACTTACGCCACCTTGCTAGGTAGCGCCTCCCTGCTACTTGTTGCTTTGAGAGCAACAGTTTGAGGCTCATGGATTGGCATTGGGCCATTCAGTGCCTCATCAACATATCTCGCCTCCTTGATCATCATTCTCCCGCTTACAAACTTTCCGAGTATTTCCTCGGGCGTCATCTTGGTGTACCTAGGATTTTCATGAATAGAGTTTACAAGATGAGGATCAAGGACAGTGAAGGACCTTAGCATAAGCCGGACGACATCGTGGTCCGTCCATCTTGTGCTTCCATAGCTCCTGATTTTGTTGACCAGGGTCTTGAGCCTGTTGTACGTTTGGGTTGGCTCCTCTCCCCTGATCATTGCGAACCTTCCCAGTTCGCCCTCCACCAGCTCCATCTTGGTGATCATGGTGATGTCGTTCCCCTCATGCGAGATCTTGAGGGTGTCCCAAATTTGCTTGGCGTTATCCAAGCCGCTCACCTTATGGTATTCTTCCCTGCACAAGGATGCTAATAGAACAGTGGTAGCTTGTGCATTTTTGTGAATTTGTTCATTGATAAACATGGGATTATCCGTACTATCAAAATTCATTCCATTTTTCACTATCTCCCATATACTTGGATGAAGAGAGAACAAATGGCTACGCATTTTGTGACTCCAAAATCCATAGTCCTCTCCATCAAAGTGTGGAGGTTTCCCAAGTGGAATTGAAAGTAAATGAGCATTGGAGTTAGACGGAATACGAGAATAATCAAAAGAAAAGTTTGAGTTAACCGCTTTCTTTTTCTCGCCGTCGTCGTCGTCTCTTTGGGAAGAAGAGGATTCGTCGCTGTCGTAGTAGACTATCTTCTTGATGCGCCTCTTCTTCTTCCCATCCTTTTTCTTGTGACTCGAGCCAGAGTCAGTGGCCTTATCGTCTCTTGGCTCATTGAAGACGGATTCCTTCTCCTTATCGTTGACCACCATCCCCTTTCCCTTAGGATCCATCTCTTCGAGCGATTAGTCCCTTTCATGAAGAGAACGACTCTGATACCAATTGAGAGCACCTAGAGGGGGCGAATAGGTGATCCTGTAAAAACTTAAAACTTATAGCCACAAAACTTGGTTAAGTGTTAGAGAGATAATGCCAAGTGACTATAAAGCGAGCTCTTGCGAATCACAACAATCACACAAAAAGCAATCACAAGAGACACGCGAGTTATCCCGTGGTTCGACAAGTACAACACTTGTCTACCTCCACGTTGTGGCATCCCAATGGACGAGGGTTGCACTCAACCCCTTTTAAGTGATCCAATGATCAACTTGAATACCACAGTGTTTTTTCTTTCTTTCACTATATCTCGTTTGCGAGGAATCTCCACAACTTGGAGCCTCTCGCCCTTACAATTGAGGATCACAAAGAAGCACGAATGTAAGGGAGGGAAAAGCAACACACACAAGACTCAAAGGAAGAGACAAACATGCACACTAGTCACAACTTGAGCTCTAAGTTCACACACGGAGTTCTCAACTCAAGATGAGCTCAAATTGCTATCACAACGAATCAAATGCGCTAGAATGAAGTCTTGGTGCTTAGAGATGATCAAAGAATGCTTGGTGTACTCCTCCATGCGCCTAGGGGTCCCTTTTATAGCCCCAAGGCAGCTAGGAGCCGTTGGAAGCAATCTGGGAAGGCAATTCTTGCCTTCTGTCGGGTGGCGCACCGGACAGTCCGGTGCAGATTGCTTTCCTAAATTGGCGCAGCCGACCATTGAAGATTTGGAGCCGTTGGCGCACCGGACAGTCTGGTGCCCCCATCCGACCGTTGGCTCGGCCACACGTCACGCGCGGATTGCGCGGTCGACCGTTGGCGCAGTCGACCGTTGGCTCACCGGACAGTCCGGTGTCTCACCGGACCGTCCGGTGAATTATAGCCGTATGCCGTTGAATGATTCCCGAGAGCGACGACTTCGCCGCAGACGACTCACCGGACAGTCCGGTGCACCACCGGACAGTCCGGTGAATTATAGCCGTACACCGCCGTTAGTTCCCGAGAGTGGCCTGTTCACCAGAGGCTGGCCTGGCGCACCGGACACTGTTCGGTGCACCACCGGACACTGACCGGTGCACCCAGACTGCGTAGAGTCTTGGCCGTTCCAGCCAAGTCTTTTTCCTTTTGTATTTTCTCTGAATCTAGCACTTAGACAAATATGTTAGTGCACAAAAACTAATGTACTGAGTCTAGAACCATACCTTTGTGTTGATTTTCACTTCATTCACCATATGGCACTTATTAAAACTTGAGGCAATTGTGTTGGACACTTAATCACCAAAATACTTTAGAAATGGCCTAAGGGCACATTTCCCTTTCAATACCACATTCCATCGGTCATCCCAAGTCTGTCTAGAAAAGGGACAATTCTGGACTGCCACACATAAGTGTATGGTACATACATGTGATGCATAGTGGTCCGAAACGCGTGACACATAGTTTTTGAAACCCTAACCGTGTAACACAAGATTATAGAGCAGAGTTAAAAGTTAACCCTAGCCGGATAATACAAGATTATAAATGAACTCTAATCAATAAATAACATCACAATCATCAATTCAATAGCATAAGTTAAACCTAACATAATAGAATAATTAATACTTATGTAACATCACATTCATCAATTAACAATATTAGCAGTAATTAATATTTTCAACAAATAATATTTGCAAAACATTAGATTCAACATCAAATTCATTAAATAATTAATAATATCAAGCCAAACTATTTATATTTGCGAATTCAAATTTAAAATAGCAAGTGTAATACATGAAATTATATTAAGACTAATAAAATTATCAATTAACAATTTTAAAACCAACAAAAATAAATGTCATCATATATATATATATATATATATATATATATATATATATATATATAGTAGGAAACAGGTGACGCCTAAGAGAGGGGGGGGGTGAATTAGGACTTCTAAAACTTTCGCTAAACTAGGCCACAATTAAATCCCTAGAGCAAAACCTACGCAAATAATCAAACTAGAATGTGCAAACTAGGTTTTGTCTAAGTGTTGCTATCTCTACCGCAAAGGCTAAGTTTCAATCTACACTAAATAAGTATGAATACAAGATTGAAACTTAAATGCTTAATATAAATGCGGAAACTTAAAGAGCAAAGTAGAGAAGCAAACTCTCGTGGACGGCGCCGGTATTTTTACCGAGGTATCCCGAACCACGCAAGGTCCCGACTAATCCTCGTTGGTGCCCCTATGCAAAGGGAAGCCCACGCGAGGGCCAAGCACCACGGTCGAGTAACTCTGTAGAGAGCCACGGACCTTCTCCACGCGCAAGTGGTGCTCCGCTTCCGGCTCCTCTCGGATGCTCCCCGCCGTCTCCACTATCAAGCTTCCGGTCGAAACGCCGCGGGCCTCGTTCCCTCCGGTACACGGTGGCGGCCGTGACACAAACGCGGTTGTCACGGTCTCGCAAGACTCTCGCTCTACTCGGTACAATTACAACGACTCACGCAAGAGCCGAGGGGTTGTGTGGTTTTACAAAACTCACTCAACTAACTAGGGTTCACCTATAGCAAGCGCTAAAGCAGTCTAACTAACCTAAGCACTTCGCAAAGCACCTACGCTAATCACCGAGTGATTCTATTAAGCACTTGGGTGTTTGAGCTCTTGGAAATGTGCATTATATGCCTTAGTATGTTGCTTGGGCTCCCACACTTGAGAAAGGTCGGTTGGGGTGGTATTTATAGCCTCCAATCCCCAAACTAGCCGTTGGACAGAAAGCAGCAGCTTTCTGTCGTCGGGTGCACCGGACAGTCCGGTGCACCACCGGACAGCCACTGTGCAGTGTCCGGTGCACGCCACGTCAGCCGACCATTGGCGCCTATAGCAGTCGATCGTTGGATCCGACCATTGCCGTCTGTCCGGTGCACACCGGACAGACCGGTGCCGACTGTCCGGTGCACCACCGGACAGATCGGTGCTACAGCCCGAGAGCGCCTGTCTGTGGCCTCTCTGCGCAGACTGTCCGGTTGTCCCACCGGACAGTCTGGTGCGCACCTGACAGGTACTGTTCACTGTCCGGTGCGCCACCAGGCGCTGGCTGACAGCCCTCTTCAAGGTTTCTTTGTTGATTTCTTCGGGCTTCTTTTGTTCTTGAGTCTTGGACTTCTGTGCATCATTTTATGTTTTCTTTTGAGGTGTTGCTTTCCTCAATTCCTTAGTCCAAGTAAATATTGCATCCTGTGAACTACAAACACAAACACTAGAAAACTTAATAGTTCACGGATTGTGTTGTTCATCAAACACCAAAACTCAATTAGCCAAATGGCCCGGGGTCCATTTTCCTTACAATCTCCTCCTTTTTGGTGATTGATGACAACACAACCAAAGCAAGCAAATATTACAAGTATTTGAATGAAAATATGCAATCTACTTGCTAGGATGCATGTTTGTCCCCACAATGTGATATTATGGACTTAAGCCTCCCCCTAACTCCATAATTCACTTACTTCCTATTTTAAGACCAAATAACCAAAACCACTTGAAAAGCCATTTGTAGATATAAAATTTAAAATTGGTGGTGTTTGGTGTTTGATATAGATTTCATTGCTTTGGTCCCTAAACTTCTCCCCCTTTGGCATCAACCACCAAAAAGGAAGACATTAAGAGCATGTAGGAAGTAAATAAAGGCTTGCCCTCATCAAGAATTTTATCAGATGATACCACATGAAGGATACTAAATTAAACCACATGAATGGTACCAGTTCAAAAGGTTACTCCCCCTAAACGAGTGTTCTCTTTAGAAAGAATTTTCTCCCCCTAAACGAGTGTTCTCTTTAGAAAGAATTTTCTCCCCCTTTTTAGAGATGAAGAAATACTCCCCCTGACAGAGATCCTCTACTTAGGAAAAAGCATGTGAAAATTAGAGGTGCAAGACATGATTTGAAAAGACTAACTTCCCTTATGCATAGGTAACGGAATATGAGTTAACCACTTATGCATTTTTAGCAACATGGAAGCATATGTTATGAAATATAGTCTAATCAAATATTGGAGAAGACATGTAAATGATACTAGATGTAGTCTCAAAAGATACCAATTTTTTAGTCAATGGCGAGCTTGAGAGACATGAGAGTTCTTGGAGATTTTGCAGTGGAAGATTGTTGTCTTTCTCCGGGGACTTCATTTTCCTTACAATGAGACTATCATATGAAATAGACTTGAAAAGGTGTTAGTCTCAAAGTATTAGATTATAGAGTAACCTCCCCCTGAAGGTGTGCATACAAGTTTTGAATACTTGTAGGAGACTTGCACTTTGATTTGATATCAGGAGGGGCAAATTATCTACAATCCAAACTTTGGCACATATAAGTTAAATGATACAACTTGGAGAAATCAAAATTTTCAATTGATGCATCATTTACTATGGAGTGATATAGAAGCTATGTGCCGTGCTTAAATAAACTTTTAAGCCATGTAGGTTGGCTTAAGTATATGAATTGAAAGCAAGCAATCCTACCATGTGATTTACCTAGTATGCATAATTTTAAACAAAAGTAAATAACAAATGTAATACTAGGCAAGAAAAGGTAAACTAGATACAAGGTAAATAGATACGCATATCTAAAAACAAGAGATATAATAAATCTAGTTGCCTTAGTCATGGGTGGGAAATTTGGGTCCAAAATTTTCACTAACCCACTTGGCAATAAACTTGATCCAATATGATGTATCCCATGATATACATCCCAACTTTGCCAAGTCTCCAAATTTCCCGACGACCTTCGGTCCACTCACTTCCCTTTCGGGATCCAAACCTTCTTGGTGCTTTTCATGGTTGAAATTATTTCCTTTGGCACCCAGATGTGTTTGGCCCCCTTTCCTTTGTTGGCTTGCTTGTTGGCCTTGATTGCTATCACCTTTCCATTCTTTTTCTTCTTGATCAAATATGGTGTAGCATCCTTTTTGTTAACTTTTTTGATGTAGGTGTTGGAGATTTTGCTTGATGGCTTTTGCTTGAGCTTTTGCCTTTGTTTATCCCCGGTCATCACCTTACATTGGAAAGACTTATGGCCTTCCTTGTGGCATAGCCTACAAATCACAGTTTCTCCCTCCATAGGCTTGTTCACTCCCGCAGTGGTGTTATCCTGTGGAGGTCGGATTTGTTTGGCTTTGCCTTTCTTGTCATACAAAGCCTTGTCAAAGCGAGCCACTTCTTGCTTTAATTGTTCATTTTCCTTTGCAACCTCATCCGAACATGTCTCTACAACAATATTCTCAACAACGACTTGGTTGGAGGGGTTAGAATCATCAATTAAATCAAAGCAGGAAGTAGAAGCATCTTTCTTAATTATTTCAGGTATTTCAACTAAAGATGCTACTGGGGTGCTACCAATGTTTTCTAGCTTAGTAGTTAGCTCATTATTGTGTATGCTAAGAATTTCCATTTTCTCTAGCAAATTTTCAATAGCTTCTTTGGAGCTAGCTAACTTAGCCTTAAGTTTTTCATTCTTTTTAATAAGGCTGTCATCGGTAGCAGTGGATGGTGCACTAGATTCTAATAGCTCAATTTTAGTTGATAGCTCACTATTTAAGTTTGCAAAAGTTTCAAATTTTTCTAACAAACCTTTGTAATCATTTTGAGAGCTAACCAACTTATTTTTCAAGGTTTTAAGTTGAGCTTTTTACTTAGTGCAAACATCCTAGAAAAATTCTACGGCTTCCGCAAGCTCATCTAGAGAGGGCTTTCCCTCACCTTCATCATCACTACTACTTTCATCACTAGAGGATGGAATACTTTTGTTACCTCTTACCATAAGGCATTTGTGTGATGACCGTGATGAGCGTGATGAGGACCGGTGACTGCGTGTCCTTGGAGGTTCATCTTCACTTGAAGAGTCATCCCAAGTTCTAACACTTGTTAGCGCCTTGCCTTTGCTCCTCTCCTTTGTGGGTTTGGCCATATTTGGACAGTTGTCCCTGAAGTGGCCCTTCTCCCCACATGCGAAGCATCTTCTCTTCCTTTGCTTTTTCCTGTCAATGTTAAAGAGAAGATCCTCGACCTGCAGGGGCACACCCATTAGATTAATCTTGCGAATCATCCTCATTACCTTTCCGACACGTCGGATTGTTTCTTCGTCCTCGAAGGATGATGTGCATGGTTGATTATCTTCATAATCACTTTCTTCTTCCTCCTCTTCTTCACTTGAGGAACTTGGAGTGGGAACCTTCTTTTTGCCCTTCCTTTCATCACATGCAAAAGCATATGGCCTTGAGGAAGTTGGCTCCTCTCCCCGACTCATTTTTCGTGACATTTCAAAGGCCGCGATTTTCCCAATCACAATGGTCGGGGTCATGTTGCTCAAGTCCTCCATGTTGTGAAGGATGGTGATGATGCTCCCATATCTTTGTTGTGGTAGCAGGGAGATCATCTTCCTTACAATGTCCACATCACCTAGCTTATTAATGCCAATGGAGTTGAGCTCATTGATAATAAGATTCAAACGAGAGTACATGTCTCTAACAAGCTCATCATCTTTCATAGCAAAAGAATTATACTCATTTAAGACTAGGCAATGTTTTTGCTCACGGATATTGGATGTGCCGTCATGGAGCTCATGCAATTTTAGCCAAATCTCATTAGCAGTTTTCAAGGTAAATACTTGATTAAAAATATCCATGCTAAGAGATTCATACAAGCAATTTTTGGCTCTAGCATTTAAATGAATTTCTTTTTCCTCACTTGTTGTGGGTTTCTCGGGATTCTTGAGGGGTTTCATCCAGTCACGGGTGACTCTCCAAACACCTAGATCAACGGCCTCTAGGTAACAAGCCATTCTAGCACTATAATATGGGAAGTTAGTGCCGTCGAAGTGTGGTGGCCTATGGGTATCCATCCCTTCCTCTAAAAAGCGTCGGCTCTTTTAGCAGTGAAGCTAAAGCATTTCAAATGAGCCAAACCGGGCTTTGATACCACTTGTAGGAAATGGGTGACGCCTAAGAGGGGGGTGAATTAGGACTTCTAAAACTTTCACTAAACTAGGCCACAATTAAATCCCTAGAGCAAAACCTATGCAAATAATCAAACTAGAATGTGCAAACTAGGTTTTGTCTAAGTGTTGCTATCTCTACCGCAAAGGCTAAGTTTCAATCTACACTACATAAGTATGAATACAAGATTGAAACTTAAATGCTTAATATAAATGCGGAAACTTAAAGAGCAAAGTAAAGAAGCAAACTCTCGTGGATGACACCGGTATTTTTACCGAGTTATTCGGAACCACGCAAGGTCCCGACTAATCCTCGTTGGTGCCCCTACGCAAAGGGAAGCCCACGCGAGGGCCAAGCACCACGGTCGAGTAACTCCGTAGAGAGCCGCGGGCCTTCTCCACGCGCAAGTGGTGCTCCGCTTCCGGCTCCTCTCGGATGCTCCCCGCTGTCTCCACTATCGAGCTTTAGGCCGAAACGCCGCAGGCCTCATTCCCTCCTGTACACGGTGGCGGCCATGACACAAACGCGGTTGTCACGGTCTCGCAAGACTCTCACCCCACTCGGTACAATTACAACGACTCACGCAAGAGCCGAGGGGTTGTGTGGTTTTACAAAACTCACTCAACTAACTAGGGTTCACCTAGAACAAGCGCTAAAGCGGTCTAACTAACCTTAGCACTTCGCAAAGCACCTACGCTAATCACCGAGTGATTCTATTAAGCACTTGGGTGTTTGAGCTCTTGGAAATGTGGCAGGGGCACGGAGGAGCGAACGGCATGACGACACCGCTGAAGAACCAGAGAGCGGTTACGGCTTAAAACAAAAGGACATGGGCTCGGCGAGCGACTGCACGGGCCCTAAAAACACCTAATTCCCATTGGCTTAGTATAGGGTCGATGCCAATAAGCTTATTTCCGTCGGCTACTGGATCGGGACAATGGGAATTAAATAACATATGGTTGTGCGGGCCTTGGGAAAACTTAATTCCCGTCGACTGAGTATAGGGCCGACGACAATAACCTTATCCCCGTCGGTTACGAAACCAGGTCGAGGGGAATTAAAGAACACGTGGCCACATGGGCCCTAGGAAAACTTAATTCCCCTCGGCTGAGTATAGAGTCGACGACAATATAGTTATTGGCTACTGGACCGGCTAACAGGAATTAAGGAACATATGTCCGAGAAGCGCTAATCCCATCGACTTCTAGTTTGGCCAACGGGAATTAGGGTTATCCCCGTCAGCCTACTACTGGCCTACATGGGTTAGTTAACTCTCATTGGCTACCTCAAGAGACGACGAGAGTTAATTTGGCTGACGTGAATCGTTAGAATTCCTATTGTGGTTGTCACCATTCTGCTTGAAACCTTAGCGAGTTGTTTTGTATTAAGTGTATTCTATAAAAGACTCATAGTAGATCCCTAGATATTCACCTCGGTAGTGAATACGGGACTTGCAAACCTAGGCTAGAGGGGACACAACTTGTGGGTAAAGTAGCACCGCCTCTGCAGAGTGTAAAACTGATATACCAGTCATGCTCACGGTTATGAGCAGTTTGGATCCTCACATGATAATTGAACTTATAGATGAGAGATTAAATTTAAAGTGGTTCACTTAAGTATTTTTAGATACGATTATTATGCTCATACTTAATTGGGATTTGTACACACTTATTCTTTGAAAATAGGTGTTGTTAATAAAACTTAACCAACTAAAATATTGACCGCATAAACCCTAGCCTATCCTTGATAGCTATGCATAATCCCACTTGTTGAGTACCGACCATAAGTGTATCACCCTTGTTTAATGTTTATCAGAAGGCTATGCAGATGAAGACTTCGATGAGGAGCTTGACGATTTCTAAATGTAGCGATGCCCCAGTCATCTTCCTGTGGGAGATCACCTTTGTTTTTCGTGTTTGATTATGTTAATGTTAAATATAATTATGTCCCAATGATGTAATAAAGTTTTTATATACTATCTTTTATGAATTGAGCATTGTCTTTTGATATATTATACTTGTGACATCAACATTGTCGGTACCCTGAAACAAGGGCACCCCTTACTACAATATGAAGACGCGGTGACCATGCGACTATCTCTAGTCACGTGGTGAACAACACCCGACTCCACCACGTGGATGGCCCTAGGGTCGCCATGTGGCCAGAGAAAACGATACACTCCAAGATGCCAACAGTGGGTCCGGACCCCATGGGAAAGTGATGGACCCCTGTACGTGTAGACCGGACCTCCGGAGCAAGGTCCAGGACCCCCGCGAGCGCAACCCAGAACTCCGGGTTGGGTCCTGGGACTTTGGGGCAGAGAATACCCAGGCCTTGCTCAGGCAGGGGTCCGGTGCCGACATGTGTCCAGGCCCAGCCTGGTGCGGACCTGACCGCATAACGCTACTGCTCCCCGCCCAGGCGGAGACCCGATGCAGCCACGTAGCCTACCGCGCGTGACGTAAGCCAGCAGGCGGAGCCTGACATAATGCCTCCGGGCCATGCTATCTCTGCATTTATTGCGGAGAAGACGCGCCGCCTGACTATCTCGCTGACAGGCGATGTGCCCCTTCAGCATTTAATGTGTCCTGTCCACTCAACTGGCAGGCAGCGTCCAGACCATCCTGCAGGTGGCGTGCCTGTCCATTCCAATGCCAAACAGTACGCCTGTGCTACGAAGTGCACTATGCCCATCCATCATCACTCGTACAGGGAAGATTCCCCAGCATGCCAATACTACGCAGATCGCGGATATCACGGCGCAAGGAGATTACGCTGACGGCTAGCATTAGTGGCTCCAAGTATTACATCCGTTATGTTCCTGGGCCCACATGTCGGGGCTTAGCACCCTTGTACGTGCCTCCCCTTGGGCTATAAAAGGGGAGGCATGCAACGTTACAAGGGGGACACACTCACTTAGACTCTCAGGCTCACAAGTTCATACAAGCTCTCAAGCTCAATACAGCACACAGTGGAGTAGAGTATTACGCTCCGGCGGCCCGAACCACTCTAAATCTTTGTGTTCTTGTGTGTCATCCCCCAATCTTGTAACAGGCAAAACGCTTAGGCCCCTCCTCATCTTAGGATTTAGGGTGGGTGCTTTCCGCCACCTGGCCGGAGATTTCCTCTCCGACATTTGGCGCGCCAGGTAGGGGCCTTGGCATTAGGTTTTTGCTTGTTTTCATGCTCGACACCATGGTTCACATCGTCGAGCACCACGACTTCATCCCCAAGGATTTCCCCATGGATGAGGCTGCCTCTTCCATGCCACGGGCCTCTAGCCGCCCTGCGCCTGGTGCAGCAGCTGCTGTGTGCTCTGCGCGGCAGCACACTCCTGCGCAGTCGACCAGGGCGTCAAGGGCTACCCCCGGTGCGCTGTACGTAGCCAGGGAGTTGTTGCGCCACCCTCCTAGCTCCACGGCCTCTCCGGGGGCCATGAAGCAGTGGCGTGACGACGTCGACCGACTACTCGGCATGGCGCACTCTGGCTCAGCCAGGCCCAGACCTCGCTCGTCCCGGTGTCAACATGAGGCGTCGGCTTCAGTGCACTCGCCCTGTGTAAGGGCTGCGCCGATCGAGGACTTGCGGGCGGAGCTCAACCGCCGGCGGGTAGGAGAGGACGCCACAACCTCTCTGGAGGTGCCAGACGATCTACGGGTAGAACTCAACTGCAGGCGTGTGAGCGAGGATGCCCGTGTCTCTATGGAAAGGGCGCGTGAGCACCGACAAAACATTGAGGGTCGCAACCTCGATTGCGACTTCGCTGCGGTAGCACCGCAGACCCCGACGGGCGCCCGGATCCTGACGATTGTCCCGTTGGCCGGTGTGGGCTGCGTCGCGCTCGCGGATCATCTCCGCGTGGTGATGTGGCCATCCAAGTTCCAGCCTCACTTGCCGGAAAAATACGACGGTACATCCAATCCGTCGGAATTCTTGCAGGTTTACGTCACCGCCATCACGGCAGCAGGTGGAGACACCACCGTGATGGCAACATACTTCCATGTTGCCCTGTTTGGGCCGGCCCGGACTTGGCTCATGAACCTTGCCCCAGGATCGATCTACTCCTGGGAAGAGCTCTGCGCGCAGTTCACAGCGAACTTCGCCAGCGCTTACCAACAGCATGGCGTGGAGGCTCACCTCCACGCAGTGAGGCAGGAGCCCGGGGCAACTCTCCGGACGTTCATCTCCCACTTCACCAAGGTACGAGGCACCATACCTCGTATTTCAGATGCTTCCATCATCATGGCTTTCCGCTAGGGAGTACGTGATGAGAAGATATTGAAGAAGTTAGCCACACACGACGTGGAAACTATCTCCACTCTCTTCGCTCTGGCCGACAAGTGCGCCAGAGCCATCGAGGGTTGTGCATGGCATTTGGCGCCACAGACCGGTGCTGCCCAGATGGGTGGCTCGGGTGCCGTCGCTCAGGACAACAAAAAGAAGAAGAAAAAGAACCGCGACCACGAGAAGTCATCGTCTGCCGCTTTGGTCGTAGCAGCTGCGGCCGGGGGCCGGAGCGAGCGCAACAAGCGCCCACGGCCGCAGAAGGGTAACAGCGGCTCATGCCCTGTACACCCCAACAGTCGCCACAGCGCCACAAAGTGTCGCGAGATCATCAAGCTCGCGAAGCACGTCAGCGAGCGGCGCGAGCAGACCTCCAGGGATGGCTCCCTGCTCGCCGCCGGCCTAGCAAGGAAAGGGTCGACAGCGGCGAGGTGACCGCAGGAGAACCAGACCTCGGGTATCAGTCACCCGAGAGGGTCCTGAAGGATGTTTTCACTGGACACTCCAACTCCGATGATGACAACTAGATGGGCCGCCGGGGGGACCCCGTACCCCCTGGTCTATGGGGTCGAAGCCTGCCTTCCCTCGGAAACCCTTCTGGACTCCCCATGGGTCCAGTCTTTTGATAAGTCTGTGCAGAAGCGGCTGCAGCGTGGGGACATGGACTCCATCCACGGGCATGGACAGCGGGCGGTGACCTGAAGTGCACGTTGCAACCAGGCACCCAGGCGCTACCGCCAACGATTCGCGCATAAGTAGGAAGCCACGGGTCAGGACCTCGTCCCACGGTGAGTACCGAACCAAGAAGGGGTCTGTAAACTCTCCCCCCGCCGGGAAGGACCCTTCAAGGTGAGGGAAGTATGCTGATCCGGGTGTATCCGTCTTGCCTCAACAGAAGGAGAACCTCTTCCCAGTCCCTGAAACATGGAACATCTCCGTAAGTTCTGCCTAATAGGAGCAAGTCTGAGGGGTTAAGTTTTTCTTCTTTTGTAATTAGGTTGTGCATATGTGTACGCCAGCCCGGTGAGGTCCGCCCTCATAAACTTGACCTATTGGTCTGCACCCATGCATGCAAGGTTATAAGGAAAAGAATTACCCCCCTCAGATGTGCTTTTATGATAGTCTTATCCTCCTGCTCCATGGTTTTATCCTGCAGCTTTCGGATATTATTTCTCACCTAACCCACTCATACGGTTCCTGTCCCTGCTGACATGATGACATACAAATTGAGCAGCCAGGCTCGCAGTTTAGGACCCCTTGGCAAAAGCAGGAGGGCCTGATAGCCTAGGGGCCGGTTCTAGAGAACGGGAGCTCATTCCATGGGGTGGTCCGGAGCTGTGTAGCCGCTTAGCCTGGTTCCGTACCCAAAGCCTGCACACTCCACCACTCTGTGACGGGTACCCTAGTATTTGGAGCTATCGTCCCGTGGGCCCGGCAACCTAGGATCCGGTTCTAGAGAATGGACACTTGTCTCCTAGGGTGGTCTGGAGCCGTGTAGCCGCTTAGCCTGGTCCCGTATCGTAAGCTTGCACGCTCCACCACTCTGCGATGGATGTCCTAGTATTTAGAACCACGGTCCGGGGGGTCCGGACACACAACTTGGCTTCCCAGACTAAATCCTGCAAGACCCGTGCATGTATCAAAGGATGGTAAATATCAAGCGATGGGTCCTATGGGTGTACTGCTAACGCTCCCTAGCCGAAGATGTGTGCAGGTCCAGGTCCCAATCGTGGCTACCTCCTGGGGGCCATTGCCAACTCATTCTTAGGTATGCTGGTATCCAGTCTCGACACGTCGAGCTTATATCCTAGGGGGACCAGTACCAGGGAGGAGTCGATATCCACGCACAACAGGGACAAATAGTATGCAGATAAGTGCTAATACTGCTTGATAAGTAGTACTCAAAAAGTACCTTACAAAAGCAAAACTATTACATCCGCCTTCAAGCGGGGCCCTAGCCTTATGTCTACAGGTATGACCTACTCGACATCGGTAGGGTCGTGCTGGGAGCGCGCGGCCGCCATCTCCATGGCGTACAACGTCTTGTATGACCCCCGGGCGACGTCTTCAGCAGCCAGGCCGGCGGTCACCATTGGAGGTGGCACCGAAGCCGTCAAAGCCAAAGAGATGGGGGCGCAAAGGATGGAGCCGCAGCCTAGCTCGCTTCCCGCCTTCACAAGGCTGGTGAACATCCTTCCCTCTGAATGCTGGAGGAAGAAGCGGGAAGAAGCATTGCCCCCATGGGCGGCTTGCCAGTGGCAGTGACCACCTCAACGCATGCGCCATAGCAAAGAGGCCCTCGCCCCTGTCTTCCGACTAGGGTGACGACAAGGCCGTTGCGGCGTCGCCGGGGCATGACCAGTCCATGGTGGCGGGCCATCAGTTCATGCGGGAGATGGAGCTGCAGCTCAGCTCGCTCTCCACCCCCGCAAGGCTGATGAACATCCTTGAAGCCAGGCACCAGCGGAAAAGCATAGACTCCCCGACGGCGAGATCGCCGAGAGGGGTGCCGTCGGTACGAATCCTTCCACCAAACGCCGACGCACTCTATCCAAGTAGGCAACACACCATGTCGAGCATCCACTCAGTCTGGACACGCCCGGGATGAACTTACAAGGCCATGGCGAACTACGACGACACAAAGCAGAGACCTTGAAGGCAAAGGGGCGCAGAGAGCTCGGAGGCGAAAGGGCACAGCAAGTGAGAGAGAAGCGAAGGCATGGCTACTACTCGAGGGATGAACCCCTTTTTAAAGGCAGACTCCCCCGCTCACGCCCCGAAACGCCACGGGAAGTCTCCCCTAATGCACACCGGTGTACCCAACCAATGACGCGGGGGCCCGGCCCCACAAGTCATACAGCTGGTGTGCTGGTCTCCGAGTGCGGAGAAGGAGAATCGCCACGTGAGGAGCGAATCGCTGCGCCTCTTCGTCTCCGCCGAAAGCAACAGACCAGCCTCTGGCACGAGGGCCTGGGCCCATGGGTCATACTCTTTGGGCGTCGGCCTCAGTGTGCGGAGAAGGAAAACCGCCGCGTGAGGTGCACGCCACCACCTGCGGTAGTGCGCCTCTTCACCTCCGCTGAAACCAACAGCCTAGTCTCTGATGCGGGGGCCTGGGTCCACGAGTCATCCTCCTTGGGCATCAGTTCATGGGCGCAGAGAAGTCGAACCGCCGCTCGCGCTAGTACCATGCCTCCTCGGGGCCGCCGCAGAAGACAGAGAAGGTGAATTTTCAAAACCAAATGCAGAGGTATCGAGGGACCCTGCGCATGGCCCAGTAAAGCCATCAAGTGCGGAGACCACGGGTCAGTCAGCCGCGGGGACAGGCGCGACAGTTGACGTGACCGATGATAGGCTGACAGCGCGAGCGCATCGAGTTAATGCAGCGCGAGCGCGCTGAGTTAATGCGGCGCGCGCGAAGGTGGCGCACGAGTCACTGGTCATGCCAAGCTGACACAAGGTACAAGTTTTGGCCCCACCTGCATGCTCGTATCCTCCCCCGAGGTAGGCTTAGGGGGCCACTGTCGGTACCCTGAAATAGGGGTACCCCTTACTACAACATGAAGACGCGGTGACCACGCGACTATCTCTAGTCACATGGTGAACAACACCTGACTCCACCACGTGGATGGCCCCAGGGTCGCCATGTGGCCAGAAAAAATGATACACTCCAAGATGCCAACAGTGGGTCTGGACCCCATGGGAAAGTGCCGGACCCCTGTACGTGTAGACCGGACCTCCGGAGCAAGGTCCAGGACCCCTGCGAGCGCAACCCAGACCTCCGGGTCGGGTCCCAGACCCCTCTGCGTGGGGTCCGGGCTACCCACAGCCGGGTCCTAGGACTTTGGGGAAGAGAATACCCAGACCTTGCTCAGGCAGGGGTCCGGTGCCGACATGTGTCTAGGCCCAGCCTGGTGCGGACCTGACCGCATAACGCTACTGCTCCCCACCCAGGCGGAGACCCAATGCAGCCACGTAGCCTACCGCGCGTAACGTAAGCCAGTGGGCGGAGCCTGACGTAAGGCATCTGGGCCACGCTGTCTCTGCATTTATTGCGGAGAAGATGTGCCGCCTGACTATCCCGCTGACAAGCGATGTGCCCCTTGGCATTTAATGTGTTCTGTCCACTCAGCTGGCAGGTAGCGTCCAGACCATCCTGCAAGCGGCGTGCCTGTCCATTCCAATACCAAACAGTATGCCCATGCTGCGAAGTGCACTATGCCCATCCATCATCACTCGTACAGGAAAGCTTCCCCAGCACGCTAATACTATGCAGATCACGGATATCAGGGCGTAAGGAGATTGCGCTGACGGCTAGCATTAGTGGCTCCAAGTATTACATCCGTTATGTTCCTGAGCCCGCATGTCGGGGCTCAGCACCCTTGTACGTGCCTCCCCTTGGGCTATAAAAGGGGAGGCATGCAACGTTACAAGGGGGACACACTCACTTAGACTCTCAGGCTCACAAGTTCATACAAGCTCTCAAGCTCAATACAGCACACAGTGGAGTAGGGTATTACGCTCCGGCGGCCCGAACCACTCTAAATCTTTGTGTTCTTGTGTGTTCATCCCCTAATCTCATAACAGGCAAAACGCTTAGGCCCCTCCTCATCTTAGGATTTAGGGCGGGTGCTTTCCGCCACCCGGCCGGAGATTTCCTCTTCGACAAACATATGTATGGAAATGGATCCTGGCACACATATGCTATGCATTCAGTTTTGCTCCTAAAACCGGGTGTGACAAAGAGGCTTGGTACAATTGCTATATCAAATGACATGAGTATATCAAATATGTTGCTAGTAGAGGTATCAACCTGAACGTATTGTTCATGGCTCAATTGTGTGATCTTGAATTCAAATGAAATTTTTGGAATTGATGATGTGGAGATTGTTAGTGTGGATGAACCTAATATGATATTAAGGGCTTTTGGGATGAGAACCTTTATTTGGTTCATTTGATTCAAGTTAATCTAAGCTATCAACATGTCTATTCACTAAATCAAGTATGGGTTCACTATGACATAGAAGGTTGGCACATGCTGGAATGATGCAATTGAATAGTTTGATAAATCATGATCTTGTGAAGGGCTTGGAAGATGTCAAATTCGGTAAGAATATATTGTGTAGCTCTTTTCAAGCCAATAAACAAGCTAGAAGCACTTGTCCTAACAAGAGCATAATGAGCACAAGCAAACCATTATAGTTGTTGCACATGGATCTATTTGGACCCACAACATACACTACCATCAGTGGAAACAAGTATGGGGTTGCGATAGTGGATGACTTCTCAAGGTTCACACATGTCTTCTTTCTCAATGACAAGAGTGGACTGTTCAACATCTTCAACCATTTTCCAAGAGAATTGAGAATAATTTTGAAATAAAAATGAAGAATGTGAGAAGTGATAATGGAAGTGAGTCTAGAAACATGAGGGTATGAGCTATGTGATGACATGTGAATCAAACATGAGTGTTTGGCCATGTACACTCCATAATCAATGGCCTTATTGAGAGGAAATTTATAATACTCAATGATATGGCAAAGTCTATGCATAGTGAATACACTATGAGTGATGTATTTTGGGCAGAAGCAATTGACATGCCATGCCATACTAACAATCATCTCTATTGTTACTAGATATTAAAGAAGACACCACAAGAGTTGTGAATGCTATATTCTTAAGAAAGTCACTCAATTAAGCAAGTTTGAGAAGAAGGTTGATGAAGGTTTCTTACATGGATAGTTCACTCAAGCAAAGCATATAGAGTATACAACAAGACATATGTCATAGTTGAGGATGTTCTTGATATTGAGTTCGATGAGAAAATGGTTGGTGATGAGAATTTAGAAGATGTGAGCTGTGCCAAGATATTTGAAGCAATGAAATACATGGTACTTGGTGATATAAGGACAAAAGGGGAACACGATCAAGAAGATGACTCAATTAGAGTGGTTCCCTCATTTAGTGGTTCAAAGAATCAATCTCAACACCAACAAGTGTGAAGTCAATATACATTTATTACAATTCAAGCGACTCAATCTAGTGATCAACCATGACCAAGCAACCAGGTCCAAGTTATCCAAATGGTTACCATTGCAACAGATCATCCATTGGATCAAGCAGTTGGTGATTTGAGAAATAGAGACAGGTTGAGACGTTCCATACTGAGTACCGAGCATTTTATCATGTGTGGATTGAGTTTTTTTTACGATGAAGCTGAACATTGTTGTAGGCCTCTCTCACACAATCCCTCGCCAGAGATTTCTTATTGAAAGCAAAACAACCGGTAGTCAAACTTGTCATTAACCTTTGCAAAATTGGATACACATATTGTCAAAAAAAGGAGGTACAAGATGGCTAGGCTTGAGCATAATTAACCGAAGCCGAGAAACTGATCTGAAAGAAACAGAACCGAAACCGAATAACTGGAATCAAATTCAGTTCCTTATTCAGTTCTAAACTAAGAGGAACCAAAATAACCGAGAAAATTTTGGTTCTTACTCTTAGATAACAGAATTAATTACAATATACGCATTGTACTTCACATACTTGTGGTTTGTAAGACTATGTTTAATTTATGTGTGATGTCTCATATTAAATTACTCTGTGTTTATTATACTATATTGGTATTGTATCCTTATCGATTATTATTATTTAAAATATCGGTAGTGTTTCGAAAATTTGTTTGTAAATTGAGCTCTACCGAAAAATCAGTTAATTTGGCTAGAATTTGAACCAAATTAAAATAACTGAAATGCTCGGTTTCTAAAATTTCTTAGAATTGGTCGGTTCCTGTTTTATAGGAATTGATCATTTACATCATTTTCTAGGAATTGATCATTTCGAACATTTTCTAGGAATGGATTGGTTTTTATTTCTTAGAACTCCACTTTCATGGACCTCTACTCTATAAAGCAACAGGTTTCACAGTTCCATAATCACCCTTCTACTTCCACCAGTTTCTACGTTTTCACGATCATTCTTCTTTCTGTTTTATGCAAAATAACGTAAAATAGTGCACAGTAAGAGTTTAAACATTGATGGTTGACTTCACATTTACACATCTAACGAACGAAACACATTCATTTTTATTTTTTATTAAAACAAATTATATCCATATGATATAAAGAAACTGTATGAATGCTCGCACATCTCACCAGCAGTGGATAAAGTGAACCAAAACTGAACCGAGAACAGAGTTACCAGACCTACATGCCAGGACGAACCGCACGCGCGGTCTCGCTTCGTTCCTTGTCTGCCGTTTCAATTTCTAATGCCAATAATCCGAATGCCACGCAAAGTCCACACCTACCCTCTCATAAACCATTATTTTTACACCTCAACGCATGCATCTTTGACGTCTCCATCCCAGAACAGTCCGTTTGCAAAGCTCCATTCCGATCCATTGGTCGGCCCCGCCACAAAGCTAGCTAGCTCGCCGACGATGGCGAGGCTCGCGCCAGCCACCCGTGCAAAGCGCGTAACACCGGCCCCGCCTCTTTTGTCTCGTCCTCTGGCCGCCCTGCCAACGGCTATATATATACACACACGCCTGGCTTGCTTATTTGTAAGATCAGCTAGCTGCATAGGCCTAGCTACCTAACCTTCAGGCCCTATGGTATGGCCACCAGCGCCAGCACAAGCGCCAGCGCCAGCCCGATGCCGGCGAGGAGCTCAGGCAGGACGAACAAAGCTGCCGTGTTTTGCCGGATCAGGATCAACCACTGCAAGGTGAAGGCCGTGGCTACGACGTCGCTAAGGGCCGATCATCGTTTCTGCTCATCGGAGGGAAGCAAGAAAGACTACTACAAGGTGCTGTCGCTGGAGCACCCGGCGGCCGTGGGCGCGGAGGAAATCAGGCGCGCGTACCGGCGGCTGGCGCTGCCGTACCACCCCGACGTGTGCCCGCCGTCGCGCCGCGCCGAGTCCACTGAGCTCTTCCTCGAGCTGCGGCGCGCCTACGAAACGCTCTCCGACCCGGCGCAGAGGCTACGGTACGACGCCGAGCTGAGGGGTAGCGGGGACGACCCCGGTGCTGCGTTCGCGAGGGACGTGTGGGAGGCGCAGCTGTGTGCGCTGCGCGCGCGCTCCGAGCAGCGGCAAAGCGCGAGGAGCGGTGGCGTGCGCGCTCGCGGGGCACCGCGCGCATGAAAAAGAGAACACGGGCGTTCTCTGGTTACTCATTCTTTCACCAGATGGCAACTCGTGACATCAGCTTTTTACGAAGTTTTAGCCGTATGAAGTGATAGATATCTAGAGTAGTAGTTCATTTTTTTTTTGTTGGGAAGTTAAGTTGTCCTGTTTGATGTAAAAGGTAGTGTGTACAATTTTTCTTTTTTTTATCAAACAAAGTAAACACCCATGCGTAAACTGCTGATTTAGTTTCACTCTATGAGGTGGTGATTGGTTTGTTACTTTTGCTAACCGTAGCATTACAATCTGTTTATCATAATGTTGACGACCGGAAAACGTTCAAATTACTCTGATCCGTGCAAGGTTGGCCTATATCCAGGTAACTGCTAAACTAACATCCACTTATAAGATATATTTTGTTCTCTAGGTATAAATTGTGCTTTATTTTCAAATTATGCGACATGATAGAGGACATATGTTTTGTGTTAAAAACAAACTAAAGCTTTATGGCAAATAAGTGCGTGTGCGTGAATGCGCATGTGTGGGTGGGTGTATTCTTATGATGCACCTGATACTTGTTGATTGAGTATAATGTTTTTTAGCTACTCCATCCGTTCCGGTTTATAAGGCATAACCACTTTTTATTCTTGTTTCATAATATAAGGTGTGCTCTCTCTAAGCATACGTACATCGATGCAATAGTATAGAGAAAATTATATACATTTCTTGATCTTTGAACCAGAGGTTATTACGCCCTATATATTGAGACGAAGGGAATATATTATAAATGGTTGAGGTTGTATGTGTGAGTTGTGTGTGTTTCTTGTTAATACTCAATGTAGTGAATGTTTTGCTCGTGCAACCGTTTCATGAGTGCTCTAACTCTTGTCTAAGTATGTGTGATCCTTGTTTGTTGTTTTGCTTCCGACCAAGGCAAATGTTGCTGAATGTAAGGTAGTGGTTTGGTTCTAATTAGATGGTTTTATGGCAAATTTTTGTTAAGTGAAGACCCACTTTGTTTATATGCTGAAAATTGTTGTGTGCGTAGTTTCTGTTGTGGTGATGATTTCATGATGAAAATGATGTTTGTCGTGAAACTTATTAGTATAAATGTTGCATATAATTTATTGATCTTGGTTGTCCTAAACTGAATCTATTCCATCGGGTTTGGGAGTTAAGTAATTTGCATACCTTCTGTATGGTTTTACTTGTGTTTTGTACTGCAATATTGTGCCTTTTGACTCAATTAACCATCAAATCATCTCTCGGTGATAACAAGTATTGTTCACTTGTTTTTTATTCTGAAGGATATTAAAAACAAGACAACACAAATGAGATAATGACAAGCATATCCCTTTAATTAATTTTTCTTTGAAGGTTAATTTAAGGGAGAAGATGGAAAGTATGAAAATATATCAACTAGAGTAATACACAACATATCAAGGATGGAATGAATCATCTGAATGCATTAACAATTTGCTTCGTTCTTTACAATAAAGCAACTGATTACAAATATACCTTTGACTTTATAGCTAATAGCATGAAGATGAAGGAAATAAACAACTTTGTAGTGGAAACGATGTGATTCGCCTAGGCCAAAAAGTGTCGCCAATGCATAGCATTGTTCCTCTATTTATAGTTGTGAGGTACAACTTTGGCAAAATTACAATCATACCCTCAAACCTACATTTGAGCTATTAGATAAGATAAGGGCAATGTTATCTTTTCTCTTTGTTATCTTGTTAGACAAGTCTTGAGGACTTCACCTGACTTCATATAGTTTGTTCATTATGTATGCCATGCGCTGAACCAAAGCTTGCTGCTTCGACCTTGTGACCATGACAGCCACACATCATCCTCTATATGAAGGTATCCTTTGGCACTTTATTCTGTCGTACTTAAAACATACTCAAAAATAGATGCAATTAGTATTTTGAGCACCTTCTGAGGGAACCTAGAGGAGGTGAATAGGGGACCACCAGAATTAACATTAAAACAACAAACTTGATCTAGAATGAGAGTTAGTGCAACATAAATCAAGTTTGAGTCGAGAAGAGAGAAAACTTCCCTTCACTTGTTTTTTCAAGATGTAAATTAATCTAAGAGCAACATTCCAAGTGTATATGGAGAACTGTAACGCCCTGGATTTTGGTGTATAAAAATTTCTTTGCTCTGTACTCAAAATTCATGTGTTACTCTTTCCTTTCTTCGCTTTTCTTTTCCCTTTATTAAAACAATAGAGAGTTATTTTGTTCTATGTTGGCGTGAACCCTAAAAATGCCCTGGTTGTTGCATTCATGTTGTTGCATAGTGTTTCTAAGTGCAAGAAGTGTTTGAAACATGTTAGTATGCCTTGTAGAAGTTTCCGGTATTTCATATTTTCCTGAATATTTTTCTATTTTCCAAAATTCAAAATCTATTTATTTGAGGTACTTAAAAACATTTGCAAAAGTTCTAAATATGTTTTTTGAGTTTATTGGGTGCAAAATCATGTCTAGGAATTTTCCTAGAATTTTTGGAGCCATCAAGATATTTTTTGGACACTAAAAACAATTTCAGCCTTTTTCTAGAATTATTTTAATTTTAAAATAGGATTATTACGAAAATAAAAAATCTTGAAACCCTAGAAATATATATATATATGGCTGGAACCCTCTCATCGAGCCCTTTCCAAATCTCAAAACCGTTTCCCCAGTTTCGATCTACAATTCCTGGAATTGCTCGCCGAAGTTTGGTGCGGTTCTAACTCCCGTGACAACTCCAGCGAGCAATTACTTTCAATCATGTGTCGTTGGTGAAATCCGAGAGTACCGCTGTGTTCGTCTCGTCGAGAGCTTCGTCCCGGTACTTTCGATTCGTCGATCCGACCATCGGTTCGCCGCCAATCGATGATTTTCTTCTCGGCTCCAGCGAACTTCGTCTTCTCCAGTGAGCCTCCCCCATTGTTGTCCATGTAGTTTCTCCGTTTTTCCCATGGGTGCAGCCCTCTTTGTCCCCTCTCTCTCCCTCCCCCACCCCCCAACGCACCCTCCCCACCCCCATTTCCCACTCCCCTTAGCGGCTCCCCGACCGCGCCCACCCCGCGGCGGCTCGGCCCCCTCCCCCTGCGACTGCACACCCGCCCCCACCTGTGGCGGCGCCCCCCCTCCCCTCTTCTCTTTCCCTTGCCATGATGAGAGAAAGAAGATGGCAGGAGGTAGGAGATGGTAAATTTGCAAAATAGTCCCTGGAGTATTTTAAAACTGTGCGCACAGAAGTAGTCTAGTTTTAAAATGTGATATCTTTTGCATTTTAAATCCGATTCGCTCTGTTCAAATCACGTTAGATTTATATTAAAATTGTCTATATGTTAGAAATATTATTCTATGATGTTATATATTTTATTTAATTATTTAAATGTTTGTTTGACCGATGGTTATTGAAGTAGCGTTCCATTAAATCTAATTTAGGGTTTCAACTTGCGCGTTTATAACAAATATCAACATGATTAATATTAGCTGAAACATTCTTTATTAATAATTGTTTAGTATAAAAGTGTTACCTATTTAATAATTCTCGCGTGTCGCGTTGGTCCGCGCGTCGTACACGTGTTGTGCGCGTGCTATTCTCGAGTTGTCGTACTGTTTCGCACGTTGTGCACTTCGTCTTTCGCCGTTAATTCACCTCGTTTAGAGTCGCTAATATTATTTAAATTACTTGTTTAACCAAGAGCTGTTAGTGTAACAGTTTAATTAAAACTAGGCGATAGCTCTAGGTTACTTTTAATAAATGTCGATTAATGTAAGAATGTCGAATTAAATGATCTATTTCATATTTGTGTATCGTAAACGTGGTGACTTCTCAATCGTAGCTTCAATCTCGATGTTTCTTTTTCTCATGTGACCATATAAGCGAGCTCTATTTTGTATTGCACGTGTTTATAATGTTTCCCTTGTATGTATTGTTCTTTTCTGTTTCAAGAATGTTGAATGAATGTTCGCACTCGCTTAGATAACGTTCCGTCCGTGGAGTCCGAGAAAATTGCAAGAGAAGCCCCTGAGCAGTAGCAGTTTGGTGAAGGCAAGTGTCCCCTAATCTGTTATGTCCTACTTACTTTATAATTCACTGTCCCGCACACGCGCGAAGACGTGGTGGAGCGAGTCATGTTACCAATGTGGTCGGGGACTAGCGGGACACATGTCTAGGATGTGAGGGACGCGCATGTGGTGCGATACTCACAATAGTTTGATGGTTGATCCTCAAAAAATCACCCAGCACTTTGGATGGTGGGTTTTGCTGAGTTTGTACCTCAAAACTCGGTGGTGACAGTTCTAGAGGGAATCGGTGGCGGCACGTGGCATCACAACGAAGGGTGCGTTAAGGCGAAGCAACTTCATGTCGAGCGCGTGGGCGTTAGATCGAAAACCTAGGAGTTGGTCAATTTTGCCCCTGGTGGAGTGGATAGACTCTATGTAAATCGGGGTTGTTTAGGAATGAAAATAACCCTCTATATATAGAGGCATAGGGTTGCTGCTACATCTATCTCTTTGGCTTAGTTTCATTTGGCACTTGTTTAGAACTCCTGGTTTTCTTCTCTAGGTTCAATTTAGCCAGGAGATCCACAATGTTTTGGACTCTCGCGACAGTGATTTGTGAGCTTCACCATATAATCTGAGGAAGGGTGGTCGGTTCGGCCCACAACTTTTGGTTGGCTTCAATATCAGTTTGCGTCATGCTGAATATTTTGTAATGCCCAAAATGTGTATAAAAAATAATAATAAAATAAATATACGAAGAAATGAAATAGTAAATTCAGATATCTCAAATTTTACTTGAGTGTTGAAAATTGAGGACTGAATTTTGAAAACCAAGAATTATATTAGAAAAGAAGTAGTAGAAAGGTTTTCAATTCAACTAAATGGTTACCCATTTCATTAAATGAAGCATTATAGGCATTTTATACTTATGAATATGTGGTGAAGCATGTTAATAAAGAGTCATAATTTAAACTTGGGACCCCAAAGTATAAACGAAAATAAAATAGAAAATAAGAAAAGGGGGGTGTTTAATGAAACTATTAATTCCTTCCCTAAATAAATAACAAGGAAAATAATAAATAATAATATTGTAAACAGTAGAGGTTTTACTCACATTAGTAGTAACTTTGACATTTGGGAATTTGAAGTTTAAAATGTGAGTTTGAATTTGAATTTTATTTGAATAGAGAATAGAAAATAAATGAGGAAGGAAAGAATATATACTATAAAGAAAATAAAAATATTATAAATAAATAATAAGAGTTATTGTCATATTAGGATTTTTATTGGATATACTTGGAAAGCTGAAGTTCAAACAAGATTTAAAAATTTGAATTGATGTTTCAAATTGGGAAAAGAAATTAGAAAGGATAAAAGAAAAGAAAATGGGGATATGAATCTATGCTCTGGGCCCTATTTCCCTGCCTGGCCCAAGATTGATTTCACCCCGGCCCAGAAGTAGGCGCGCCAGCCCGACCCTCCTCTGCTCGCGTGTGGCCACCTCACTTGCCTTGCTGGCAGGTGGGCCTGTCGAGTCAGCCACCCAGCAGCGAACTCTCCCGCGCCTGTCTCACTGTCTCCGTGGGTCCCGCTGTTCGGCCTCTGCACGCGCTCAGCCTCGCCTGCCTGTCTCGGCCTCACACTGACGATCGGGGCCCACACTATCAGTCGGTATACCGCGTGCCCCATGCTCACGCCACTGACCGGTGGGCCCATGGTGCCGGATTCATCCTCCTCGCTAGAATCGCGGATGCGGCAATCGACTCCAACCCTTGCGGTGAGCAGGGCATGAATTGTTAGAAATATGCCCTAGAGATAATCATAGAGATGAGCATATTTCTTTGTATCCATGATATATATATTGCTTAATTGAATATCCATGGAAGGCACCTTGTATTGATTAGCAATTATGTGAATTGTTTGTGAGATTCTTTACTTATATGGTTATTCTAAATGATGTCCCTAGTCAGAGTCGATGACTAGCACATGTATTAGTTGATGACTACATTTCACAAGTCATGAACATGGAGATGTTAAATTAATAATGTGGGCGCATGTATGACATGAGGCTGGACCGACCCAACGTGAGATATTGTAATATAGTTCTCTTCTTGCAACATGAATACTGTATCCTTAGACCTGAGATTGTCGCATGTTCTCAAGATGTGAATTGACTTACTTAGGGACTATCAAACGCTATCCCGTAACTGGGTAGTTATAAAGGTAGTTTTGGGTTTGTCAGGAAGCATGCTATGAGGCATGGTCAGTCAAGATGGAATTTGTCCCTCTCTTTGTGAGAGAGATATCTCTGGGCCCCTCGAGTGATTGGATCAAGAAATGCATGGCCGTGCTAGGGTTAAGAGTTAACCATTGAAAGGATTCCAATTCACAGTATCGAGAAAGAGAGGTCAGCTTAGAGCCAGACCAAATATCGTGAGACAAAGGGAACATCATATACTTAATGTCGCAATGGTTCGTCTGATATGATCTTTACGTACACATAGGAGTTGACATGTCTTGCTAGAGGCCGCTGTCAATTATTGGGCCAAGTAAGAGTACTCGGGCTATGTCTATTTGTACGTGAACCTATAGGGTCACACACTTAAGGGGAAGGAAGCCTAATTCGGATTAGATCCGAAATTAGACTGGGCTTTAGGGTTAATGATGGGCCTCGGCGTCAGAAGCCCACCATAACGCCTATATAATGAGGGGCGGGGGCGCGGTTAATAAAAAACCTAATTCGCCACCTGCAAACCAGCAGCCACCGCTCGCCTCTCGCCCTCGCCAAGCCGCCGTCGCGAACCTAGCAGTTCGGTACGCGGCGCTTCCTCCCTGTACGTGTGGATACCTCGGAGGTGCTGCATCTGGAGCACTTGGACGAACCGTGCGAGGACGTGAAGAACGCCGGCGACTACACGGCATTGCTCGACGTGTTCGTCTACATCGAGACGTCTTCCGCTGCTCTGCGCGTCTAGTGGTAATTCCATGACCTATAACCGCAGTAGTTCTTGGTATTATGGGGATGAAAATTTTGTTTTGCGCTAGCGTAGCCTCCCCGTAATCCTACACGAAACCCCTTCACCGGTTCTCCTGGATCCGCGAACCGATTCTGTGCTTGAATCGCGGGAACGGATTGACCTGGCGCATGCGCCTCATCTCACCACCGTGTGGGCCCTGGTGCGCTGTTGCCTCCTCTCCGTACGGCTTCAACAGACCACGCGCACTACCCGTATCCGTCGCCGCTTCTTCGGGGATTCGTTGCAACAGCGCGAGCTGCCGCATCCTTTGGTCAACACAGACTCCTTTCCCCCGTGCTATACAAATCGGGTGTCGTGTTTCCCCTACGCCTTCCCTCTTCTTTGCTACCCCCACTCCACGCCACCACCCGCCAGGGCTGGCACCCATCAACCCACTGCACGTCGTCGCTGCAGCCATGGGAAGTTCTCAGGAATCATCACCGGGATGCAGTGGAGGCTTCCGTAAACTCGTACTGGCGAATTAGTAGCTCGGGTCCTTGGAATTGCTCGCCAGTGTCAAGAACCCTCGCGGAGCCGCCAAACCCCGTCGTCGGCCCTCTGCACTGATCTATCACCGGTATAATACCCCTAACCTAACTGTAACACCCTGAATTTGGGGGTATAAAATTTCTTTCTTATGGTCATCCAAATTCAGGTGTTACTCTTCTCTACCTCACTCTAGCTTCACTCTCTCTCTAGTTTTCTCCCTCTCTTTTCCTTTTAATTAGAGTTAGTGGTATTAGTGAAGGATTAATTATTTATTTTGCCCAAAACCTATGAGTCATGGAATGTGCCATCATATTGAGTCTAAATATTCTTTGAATTGTTGCATATATTTGATTTGGTTTGAATTTGAAACTTGATTTGAATTTGAATTGAAAACTTTAGAGAAAATAAATAGAAAAGCAATTAGAAATTCCCTGGAAATAAAAAAGCCATTTCAGCCCATTTAGCCCAAGCTGGCCCAGCCCGTGCGCGCGCCCGCGCCCACACGCCCCCTATGTCTAACGGGCGGGCCCCGCCTGTCGGTGCTAACCAGCACTCTCTCTCTCCCCTCTCTCTCGCTACACCATGGGCCAGACTTGTCGGCGCCGTCCTCTCGCACACATGCCCGTTTCTCTCTCTGTTCCACCGTCCCCACTTGTTAGCCGTCCTCAACCTCCCGCCCACGATCTCCCCGCCGTGGACACACCCACGACCGCGTGTTCTCTGGCCACGTCCGTGCGCCCGTGCCCCTTTTGAGCCCCATGCCCTGCTCGCCCACCTCCCCTCTCTCATTTGCGCCCTCTGCCCAACCCTCTCGCCCACTCTCTCGCTCTGCCCGTGCGTACAGGGAGCCCCCGCCATCGCTCGCTGACGACCACTACCTGTTCCGTGGCCGCCATCGCGCCCGTGCCCTGTCTAGTGCCACGGTGAGCTCCGCCTTACTGTCAGCTGCTCAGGACACCCTTCGGTGTGCCCTCTCCCTCCCTGCTACATCGAGTCCACGCTCACCGAAGTAGTTTCTGCGCAGCTGGAGCCCCGCCGCCGTCGACCCGAGGCTCCACCGCACCTTCACCGTACTCCACGTGCCTCGGAGTTTGCACTCAAGGTGAGCGCCCTTCCCATGCCTTTATTTCGCCAAGTATCGCCCCAGCACCCGCGCAATTGCTCACCGGAGTTATCTACACCACCGCGGAACCTTTCCCACCACGGTCTGCGTTCTCTGGCGCCCCCATGCCGGTTCTGTGCCCACGGTCGTGTTCGCCGTGTCATGCTGAACGTGTCTGACCCCTTTCCTAAGCCACTAGAGCCCCGTCGTGGCCAGCATCCTCGTCTCCGGCGAACTCTCGCCGCGGGGCCGAGCGGCGCCACCGCGCCTAAGTCAGCCCTTGGGCGTTAGATCTCAGTCATCCGTCCGAGATCGGACAGTTCAGAGCTAACCCGAGCGGATCTAATCCTAACCCTCTGATCTGGATCTGACCGCCTCTCTCTCTTCCCCTCACCCACGTCTCTGCCTCTGGGTCTAGCTATTCAGTCCGCCTTGACCCTATGATGCCCTGGCCCCGCATGTCAGCGGCACTCGCGCGCCCGCGCACGCGCCCGCGTGATCTAATCTGGGCCATTCATCTCTGATCCGATGGCTGAGATTACTCCGTACCCCTTCGCGTGAGTTTTGCTTAAGAACCCCCCTGGTTTTAGGAAATCAACCCACTGTCCTCTATTTTAGCGCATAGGTCCCTGGTTTCTTTTGAATAGCCCCCTGGACTTTCATTTAATCACAGATTTAGCCCTAATTTCATATTTCAAACTTCAAAACTTATTTATTTCATATCTTTTTCATATGAACTCCCAATTTAGTGGTTCAAATTGCAAAATGTTCACAAGATTGTTCTCTGTTTAAATAAAATATGACAAACTGTAATTTGTATACTTTATTTTTTACAGTTAGAATATAGGATTAATGTATATGTTAATTTATTTATTTAATGAAATAAATAAAAGGAGAATCCTAGGAGTAAAGTATATTTAATCTTGTGAGATTAGTGTTATGCATTACATGAATTCGTTTTTGGTTTAACCTTTAGGCCTTAATGAGATAAATAGAATTAGGTATGTAATTATGGATAACATTTAAAGGATAATCAAATTCCTAAATGAGAGCAGTTCATCTTATAATTTAATCTTTTCTTTGTCTAATTATTATTTTACCTTTTAAGTTATGTTTCAACACTTAGAGAGTAATCAATTCCCCCCCAATTAAGATTAGTCCATTTTATAAGTTGATCTCCTTTTCTTTTATTTAACACTATACCTTTTTGAGATGTTTTCCAAAGTTGGTGTATGCTTGATGTGATGTTCATTTGTACTTTCCAAATTTATTGAATGTATGCTCGCTTTACTTAGACAACGAGCAGCTCGTGGTTCCTGAGTGTGTTGCCGAAGATCCCTCTGAGCAACAACCTGCTGAAGGCAAGCGTCCTCAGACCTATCATGTCCTACTTTACTTTATAATTCGATGTCCCGCATTACATTATTGAAACTTATGGATTGACTAGTTTGTATTTACCTTACCCTTGTTTACCTTTTTAGGTTAATCATGGTTAGCTTATGCTATTGCTTTTAACTCAATCAATGAACATGATGTGATCTTTTATGATACGATGATGTTATCCCGATGAGGTTCTTGTGATTACTTTAGGGGGGTCAGGCTATTTCCTGAGTACCTCTTCGTAAGGACCTGTTTGGGGAGTGACAACCCGGGATAACAGTGCAACCATGAGTGTGGAATGGAACGCCCTTAGCTGATTAATTAGAGGAACCAAAGGAGTAGTTGGCTTCACCGTAGGGCCATCAATGGGGTCCGGGCACAGTACTTGCTCTGCCGAGGCTGGTTGCAGAGATTCTTTGATTTGGTTTTTGTCGGGGACCATAATTAGGGGTACCCTCAAGACTCCTAATCTCAGCTGGTAACCCCCATTAGCACAAAGCTGCAAAGGCCTGATGGGTGCGATTAAGTCAAGGATCGGTCCACTCAAGGGACACGATCTCGCCTCGCCCGAGCCCAGCCTCGGGCAAGGGCAGCCGACCCCAGAGGATTTACGTCTCGCCCGGGGACCCCCTCCAGCAACGGACACACCTTCGGCTCGCCCGAGGCCCAGACTTCACCAAGAAGCAACCTTGGCCAAGTCACCACGCCGACCGACCGTATCGCAGGAGCATTTAATGCAAAGGTGGCCTGACACCTTATCCTGATGCGCGCCCTTCAGTCGACAGAGCCGAAGTGACCGCAGTCACTTCGCCGCTCCACTGACCGGCCTGACAAGAGGACAGCGTCGCCTGCGCCGCTCCGACTGCTGTGCCACTCGGCAGAGTGAGGCTGACAGCAGCCAAGTCCGGCCTCAGGCGCCATAGGAAACTCCGCTTCGCTTGACCCCAGGGCTCGGACTCAGGCTTAGCCCCGGAAGACGACGAACTCCGCATCGCCCGACCCCAGGGCTCGGACTCGGGCTCAGCCCCGGAAGACGATGAACTCCGCTTCGCCCGACCCCAGGGCTCGGACTCGGGCTCAGCCCCGGAAGACGACGAACTCCGCATCGCCCGACCCCAGGGCTCGGACTCGGGCTTGGCCCCGGAAGACGACGAACTCCGCCTCGCCCGACCCAGGGCTCGGACGCGGGCTCAGCCCTGGAAGACGACGAACTCCGCCTCGCCCGACCCCAGGGCTCGGACTCAGCCCTGGCCTCAGCCGACGGTCTCCGCCTCGCCCGACCCAGGGGCTCAGACTCGACCTCGGCCTCGGAAGACAGGCTCGACCTCGACCTCGGAGGAGCCTCTGCCTCGCCCAACCCAGGGCTCGGACCGACCACGTCACAGGAGGCGCCATCATTACCCTACCGACTATCGGCGTTTCGACCCCGGGGGGTCCCTGGACCGACGAGTAAATTGTCGCCGCGTGCCTGTAAGACCTAAAATTGGGAAAAAATATATATATCATAATAATAAAATAGGATTAAATTAGTTAGGTGACCAACAAATAGACAAAGAGAGATTGAATTTTTTTTCTCTTTGCCAATAAATTTTGAGTTATTCCATCTATTAAAAAAATATATAATTTAAATTTGACCTCAGCTTATATAAAAGAATATATATATAGGAAAGAGTTTAAGAAAGGTAATTATGATAATTATCTTTTCCTTTTTAGAACTAAATGGTGAGGAAGCAGATAAATAATAAAAATAATAATAATAAATATGATGATGGGATTTATGACCACATTAGAATTGTGCTGGAAATTCAAAGTTGAATTAGGCTTGAATTTAAATTGGATTCAAATTGAATTTGGAAAGATAGAAAAGAAAAGGGCAAATCTAAAGAAAACCTACCCATGCCTGTTGGACCCAAACCACGGCCAGCCCACTCCCCTAGCTGTTCACCGCGCGGCCCAAACCTGCTGCCTCGCGCGCTCTCATTCACTGGCGAGTGGGCCCCACACATCAGCTGTTGTCTGCCCGCTCCCGCGTCCCTCGCACTCTGGCATATGGGCCCATTGCCCAGCCTCCCACTCACGGTGCGGATTCGCCTCGTTGACGCACGCTCGATGACATGTGGGACCGCCTCGTCGGGTTCTTCTTCAACGGATCGTGCGATTCTTGCGGATCCTTCGCCACCCGAAGCTGCCGCTCGGACCGTCGGGGCCTACTTGTCATCCGCGCGTTAGAAGTCGTTAGCCTCCTCCGCCATTGCCGAGAACTACCACCCCGTAAGTATCGCAGACGCGGTAGACTTCTCCCCCACGGCGCGGACTCACCATGGCTCATAAATGCGCAGCACGGACCCCCCCTCCATCTCCTTACCGTGAGCTCTACCCTTCTCGTGCTCGAGAACACCATCGCCGGCCACCACAACACAGTGTGGGGAGCTCGGATTCCGCCGTGGGTGGTTGTGCGCTTGCCGGTTTACGCCGCGGGCTCATTCACCGTCGTGATATCTTCGCCGCGTCCTGACCGAGCCCTTGCTTTGTGCCTTGGCGCTTCCTCGGGACTGTGGGAGTGTGTCCAACGCCGCGCCGCTCAAAAATCCTTGACCGCGCCTCCGGAATTTCTCATCGTAATTGCGGTACCGCCATTCATCGTCGCAAGGTCACTACACCACTCGACTGCCGGTGAGTATCCTTGGACCAGGTTCCTCGGGCACTTATCTTCATCTAGCGCCTATCAAACCTCGTAATAAGGCATCGGAACCCGGAATCGCTACGCTCCGGTGGCAATCCACCGCGGTCTGCGGGTGGCGCCGCCGCGGTCGAGGGAGGATTGGGCGGGTTGCTCGATGACCGTCGGATTGGGCAGCAATGGTCCAGATTTGATCGGATGAAAGTGCTTGGGTCGGTGCACGTGGATCGTAGATCGATGATCGTGCGGGTGATGGGAGATCTGCCCCCATAAAATCGACACTGTAGATTCTTGATCCTAGGGCTGAGGGCGCGTACCGGTTCGGATAAGGGGGGATCTAATTCGGTCCCTAGATTCAGGATCGGACGGCCCAAATCTCTCTATACCCCTTCGCCATGCGCTTCTTTCAAAAGAGACCCTGAGAAATTGACAAAACAACCCGCCGTCCTGTGCGGGGGAGAACTGAGTCTTAAGCAATTTTATGATTTAGACCCTAGGTTCTCTGTTATTGTGTGCCCAGTCCAGGAATTAAAGAAAATAGAAAAAAGAGATTTAGAAATTGATTTTGAGTATAGAAATAATTGTAAAACTTGTATAATCCATAGAAAATTCATATTAAGTCCAAATTAGCCCATTCCAGTTCCTATAATTTTGTAATATTATTGTTTATCATTTAGTGCCACTGTTTTGACATAAAAGTCACATTAAAATTGTTATCTTAATTAATCTTGTACAAAGCACTAGAATCATTGGAAATCCATAACTTAAAATCTATAACTCCAAAATTAATAATTCTTTTTCCTGTGATTTTATTTTAATATGTAGATTATTGATATGTATTTTGCATATATGTTTGTTGTGATGTTAAATTTTCCTATGCAATGTTTGTTTGTATTGCTACGACTAGAGTGAGGACACGTGTCATCTGAAGAGCAAGTTGGTACCTGGAATCTCAAGTGTCAGGCAAGTTGTGCCCTTGATCACTTCTTTTACCCACTCATGTTCTAATTAATCATAATGATCTGCATAGGTTAATTTTGATGGGACCCAATAGGTTACCCTAGTTTGTCTATCTTTATACCTTGTTTACCACTGAACTTTTTGGGTAGTACTTGCTAGTGCTTTATGTGATTTTGGGTATGAAGATACATTATTCATGATCACATTTTTATTATCTGTTTATTATTATTGTTCATGATAAGATCATTATGTTAATTGGAACATGGAGCGACCACCCGGGAAAACAGTGCTACCACAAGGGTTTAATGGGACGCCCTTGGCTGATTAATTAGGAAAGCTAGTGGAAGACTACCTTACCCGAAAGGGGCAAGGGCAGTAGGGGAGTGGTCAGTGTAGGGAGGTCCTTGGGATGATTTTTGCTGTGATGGCGATCATGCGGGGGATCCCTGCTTTGGAGCTTCCTATAAACTGTAGCGGGTTTTCTGAAGCTAGTGGAACTTTGTAAAGGCCTCGTAGTGTTACCCTGCCTCGCCTCCTCGGTAGAGGTGTATGGGAAGTCGCAATCCCTTGGCAGATGGGTAACATGACTTGTGGGTAAAGATGCGCAACCTCTGCAGAGTGTAAAACTGGTATACTAGCCGTGCTCACGGTCATGAGCAGCTCGGACCCTCACATGATTAATTTATGGAACTAAATTCAATTTGTCATATGCATTGCATCGCAGGTGATGTTGTTACTTTTGTTCTACTACTTAATTGGGATGGTATTTACTTATACTTAGTAACTGCTAATAAAATTTTGACCAACTTTAAAAGCAATGCTCAGCTTCAACCATCCTCTTTGGCAAGCCTTACACTTCACGTGAGCTCCCACCTTTGGCGAGTTCATGCACATTATTCCCCACAACTTGTTGAGCGATGAACGTATGTGAGCTCACTCTTGCTGTCTCACACCCCCCCACAGGTCAAGAACAAGTACCGTAGGATGAGGCACATGGAGGATGCTGCGATGTGTTCGTGAGAGATCTAGGCCGTCGTCTCCCAGTCAACTTTGGGTTGCTGGACCGTTGTCTCCTTATATTGTAATTATTTATTTTGTATAGAATTCCTGTTATGTAGTAAAGATGTGACATTCGATCCTGTGCCATGATTCATCATATGTGTGAGACTTGGCCCCAGCACACCTGGTGATTATGTTCGCGCCCGGGCTTTAGACCCCTGAAACCCGGGTGTGACAGAAGTGGTATCAGAGGAATGTTGACTGTAGGACGAAACCTAGATAGAACTGGACAACCATTACTACTTACCTTTGCTACTCTAATTCTTTTCTAAACTTATCTCAATCTTTTCTCATCTATTTCCGCTTTACTCTGATCATTCTTACCTTTTCCTTCTAAAGATAAATGTGGATTTCACACCTTGGAATCCTACCAATATGATTTTTTTGAGTTAGAGGACCTAAGACAAAATTTAAAACTATTTTCTCTAAAAAAATGTCGGTTGATTGTTCTGATGATAAATGCCTGATTTGCTTCTTTGACTGATTGAGATATTATATATGGACATCTTAGCATGTACCACCATAAGGTATTGAATTAGCTATGGTAGGTAAAACATTAATCTGCTTAGCTAATAAATCCCCAAAAGTAACCTGAATTGTAAATACCTGCCTTGTCTGCTATTCTCTTACCATATGTATCTAACTCAGATGGTCAATACCAGGCGGGGTGGTGGAATTGATTTACCTCCTAATCGACACACTCGGTGGATATATAGACAACCCCAGTCACAGCCAGCAGATATGAATCCTCCTAATCCTCCACCAGGCGGAGTTGACCCACTGATTGCAGCTCAGATGAGGATGATGCAGCAAATGGCGGACACTATGGCAGATATGCGCGCTGAGATGCAGCAAGAACGCCAGGAAATGTGCCAGGAAAGAGAGGATGCACGTCGGGAGATGCGCCAAGAGCAGGAGGAGATACGTCAAGAAAGAAGGGCGCAACAGCAACAGCAACAAGCGCCACTGCCTCCACCTCCACCACCAGTTCCACCCCGGGACAAGCACCGGGAATTCATGAGCCACAAACCACCAACCTTCTCCAACTCCGCAGACCCGCTGCAAGCAGATGACTGGTTAAAGTCCATAGAGAAGATGCTCAACGTAGCTCAGTGCTCGGATAGAGAGAAAGTACTCTATGCATCAAGTCGTCTTGCTGGTCCCGCTGCGGATTGGTGGGATGCGTACTGCGCTGCTCATGCTGCTGTCGATACAATTACCTGGGCAGAATTCTCCACTCAATTCAGGAATTACCATATTCCTGCTGGGCTCATGAAGATTAAGAGAAAGGAGTTTCTATCCCTCAAGCAAGGAAGTATGTCCGTGAGTGAATATAGGGACAAATTCATCCAGTTATCTCGATATGCTCCTAGAGATGTTGAGGATGATGAGCAAAAACAGGAGCTTTTTCTGGACGGTTTGATTGGACCCTTGCAATATCAACTGGTATCACACACATTCCCATCCTTCCAAAGGCTACTTGACAAAGCTATTGCTGTAGAAAATAAGAGGAGTATATTTGGAGAGAAAAGAAGGGCGACCAACCAAGGGCAGGCTGGAAGTAGTTCCCGTCCTCGCTATACTACCACTCCAAGTACACCAGCTAGTGGCTGTTCCGGGCAACAAACTCAACGGGCACCAACTGCTCCTCCGCAAGCAAGCGCCCCAGCGGGACCCGTTGCTCCTAACACAACCACAAACAGGGCATGCTTCAAGTGTGGACAACCGGGACACTACGCCAACTACTATCCCAACAGGGCTGCCTACACCACACCGGCTCCGATGAAGCAAGGTCAAGCCTCGGCAGGAAAGAGTCAGCCCCTATCTGTCAATCGGGGACAAGCCCATCATGCAGAAGTAGAAGCTGAACCAGGTGAACATGAAATTCAAGAAGAAGAGCTAGTTGAAGATGAAGTAGTCGGTGAAGAAGTCAACGAACAACAAGAATAGAGATAAACATAAACATAGATATATATACATATTTTACTATTTGTAAGACCTAAATATTAGTTTAGCTAGTAGTAGTATTTTACTATTTTAGTAATAATAAGGTCTATTGACCCTATGTTTTGCTAATGAGTTATGAATCATGCTAAGATTTTGTTTGTGCATATGTTTTGAGACAATATGGGTATATATCTCTTTTCTTACAAATCTCGAGGGCGAGATTTCTTGTAAGGGGGGTAGGATTTGTAAGACCTAAAATTGGGAAAAAATATATATATCATAATAATAAAATAGGATTAAATTAGTTAGGTGACCAACAAATAGACAAAGAGAGATTGAATTTTTTTTCTCTTTGCCAATAAATTTTGAGTTATTCCATCTATTAAAAAAATATATAATTTAAATTTGACCTCAGCTTATATAAAAGAATATATATATAGGAAAGAGTTTAAGAAAGGTAATTATGATAATTATCTATTCCTTTTTAGAACTAAATGGTGAGGATGCAGATAAATAATAAAAATAATAATAATAAATATGATGATGGGATTTATGACCACATTAGAATTATGCTGGAAATTCAAAGTTGAATTAGGCTTGAATTTAAATTGGATTCAAATTGAATTTGGAAAGATAGAAAAGAAAAGGGCAAATCTGAAGAAAACCTACCCATGCCTGTTGGACCCAAACCACGGCTAGCCCACTCCCCTAGCTATTCACCGCGTGGCCCAAACCTGCTGCCTCGCGCGCTCTCATTCACTGGCGAGTGGGCCCCACACATCAGCTGTTGTCTGCCCGCTCCCTCATCCCTCGCACTCTGGCATATGAGCCCATTGCCCAGCCTCCCACTCACGGTGCGGATTCGCCTCGTTGACGCACGCTCGATGACATGTGGGACCGCCTCGTCGGGTTCTTCTTCAACGGATCGTGCGATTCTCGCGGATCCTTCGCCACCCAAAGCTGCCGCTCGGACCGTCGGGGCCTACTTGTCATCCGCGCGTTAGAAGTCGTTAGCCTCCTCCGCCATTGCCGAGAACTACCACCCCGTAAGTATCGCAGCCGCGGTAGACTTCTCCCCCACGGCGCGGACTCACCATGGCTCATAAATGCGCAGCGCGGACCCCCCCTCCATCTCCTTACCATGAGCTCTACCCTTCTCGTGCTCGAGAACACCATCGCCAGCCACCACAACACAGTGTGGGGAGCTCGGATTCCGCCGTGGGTGGTTGTGCGCTCGCCGGTTTACGCCGCGGGCTCGTTCACCGTCGTGATATCTTCGCCGCGTCCTGACCGAGCCCTTGCTTTGTGCCTTGGCGCTTCCTCGGGACTGTGGGAGTGTGTCCAACGCCGCGCCGCTCAGAAATCCTTGACCGCGCCTCCGGAATTTCTCGTCGTAATTGCGGTACCGCCATTCATCGTCGCAAGGTCACTACACCACTCGACTGCCGGTGAGTATCCCTGGACCAGGTTCCTCGAGCACTTATCTTCATCTAGCGCTTATCAAACCTCGTAATAAGGCATCGGAACCCGGAATCGCTACGCTCCGGCGGCAATCCACCGCGGTCTGCGGGCGGCGCCGCCGCGGTCGAGGGAGGATTGGGCGGGTTGCTCGATGACCGTCGGATTGGGCAGCAATGGCCCAGATTTGATCGGATGAAAGTGCTTGGGTCGGTGCACGTGGATCGTAGATCAATGATCGTGCGGGTGATGGGAGATCTGCCCCCATAAAATCGACACCGTAGATTCTTGATCCTAGGGCTGAGGGCGCGTACCGGTTCGAATAAGGGGGGTATCTAATCTGGTCCCTAGATTCAGGATCGGACGGCCCAAATCTCTCTATACCCCTTCGCCGTGCGCTTCTTTCAAAAGAGACCCTGAGAAATTGACAAAACAACCCGCCGTCCTATGCGGGGGAAAACTGAGTCTTAAGCAATTTTATGATTTAGACCCTAGGTTCTCTGTTATTGTGCGCCCAGTCCAGGAATTAAAGAAAAATAGGAAAAAGAGATTTAGAAATTGATTTTGAGTATAGAAATAATTGTAAAACTTGTATAATCCATAGAAAATTCATATTAAGTCCAAATTAGCCCATTCCAGTTCCTATAATTTTGTAATATTATTGTTTATCATTTAGTGCCACTGTTTTGACATAAAAGTCACATTAAAATTGTTATCTTAATTAATCTTGTACAAAGCACTAGAATCGTTGGAAATCCATAACTTAAAATCTATAACTCCAAAATTAATAATTCTTTTTCCTGTGATCTTATTTTAATATGTAGATTATTGATATGTATTTTGCATATATGTTTGTTGTGATGTTAAATTTTCCTATGCAATGTTTGTTTGTATTGCTACGACTAGAGTGAGGACACGTGTCATCTGAAGAGCAAGTTGGTACCTGGAATCTCAAGTGCCAGGCAAGTTGTGCCCTTGATCACTTCTTTTACCCACTCATGTTCTAATTAATCATAATGATCTGCATAGGTTAATTTTGATGGGACCCAATAGGTTACCCTAGTTTGTCTATCTTTATACCTTGTTTACCACTGAACTTTTTGGGTAGTACTTGCTAGTGCTTTATGTGATTTTGGGTATGAAGATACATTATTCATGATCACATTTTTATTATCTGTTTATTATTACTGTTCATGATAAGATCATTATGTTAATTGGAACATGGAGCGACCACCCGGGAAAACAGTGCTACCACAAGGGTTTAATGGGACACCCTTGGCTGATTAATTAGGAAAGCTAGTGGAAGACTACCTTACCCGAAAGGGGCAAGGGCAGTAGGGGAGTGGTCAGTGTAGGGAGGTCCTTGGGATGATTTTGCTGCGATGGCGATCATGCGGGGGATCCCTGCATTGGAGCTTCCTATAAACTGTAGTGGGTTTTCTGAAGCTAGTGGAACTTTGTAAAGGCCTCGTAGTGTTACCCTGCCTCGCCTCCTCGGTAGAGGTGTATGGGAAGTCGCGATCCCTTGGCAGATGGGTAACATGACTTGTGGGTAAAGATGCGCAACCTCTGCAGAGTGTAAAACTGGTATACTAGCCGTGCTCACGGTCATGAGCAGCTCGGACCCTCACATGATTAATTTATGGAACTAAATTCAATTTGTCATATGCATTGCATCACAGGTGATGTTGTTACTTTTGTTCTACTACTTAATTGGGTTGGTATTTACTTATACTTAGTAACTGCTAATAAAATTTTGACCAACTTTAAAAGCAATGCTCAGCTTCAACCATCCTCTTTGGTAAGCCTTACACTTCACGTGAGCTCCCACCTTTGGCAAGTTCATGCACATTATTCCCCATAACTTGTTGAGCGATGAACGTATGTGAGCTCACTCTTGCTGTCTCACACCCCCCCACAGGTCAAGAACAGGTACCGCAGGATGAGGCACATGGAGGATGCTGCGATGTGTTCGTGAGAGATCTAGGCCGTCGTCTCCCAGTCAACTTTGCGTTGCTGGACCGTTGTCTCCTTATATTGTAATTATTTATTTTGTATAGAATTCCTGTTATGTAGTAAAGATGTGACATTTGATCCTGTGCCATGACTCATCATATGTGTGAGACTTGGTCCTAGCACACCTGGTGATTATGTTCGCGCCCGGGCTTTAGACCCCTGAAACCTGGGTGTGACAGTGCCCCAGCCCAGATGGGTCGGTGTGAGACGGAGCGCGAAGGGGGGAAGAAGCCGGAGGGAGACAGGCATAAAAGGGGAAACCCGCGGCCTTCGTGTTTGTCCCGCGCCCAGGTCGGGTGCGCTTGCAGTAGGGGGTTACAAGCGTCCACGCGGGAGGGAGCGAGAGGCTTACGCGAGCGCCGTCCCGTCCTTCCCCGCGCGGCCAACCCTCTGTAAGAGGGCCCCGGACCTTCCTTTTATAGGCGTAAGGAGAGGATCCAGGTGTACAATGGGGGGTGTAGCAGTGTGCTAACGTGTCTAGCGGAGAAGAGCTAGTGCCCTAAGTACATGCTGTCGTGGCAGCCGGAGAGGTTTTGGCACCCGGTTCGTGTGGTGTCGTGGCCGTCGGAGGAGCGCTGGAGCCTGGCGGAAGGACAGCTATTGGGGCTGTCGAGTCCTTGCTGACGTCTCCTTGCTTCCGTAAGGGGGCTGAGAGCCGCCATCATCATGGAGCATGCGGGGCGCCATCATTACTTGTTTATCGGGGCGAGCCAGTTGGGACGCTGGTCTTGTTCCCTGTAGCCTGAGTTAGCTTGGGGTAGGGTAATGATGGCGCCTCCTGTGATGTGGTCGGTCCGAGCCCTAGGTTGGGCGAGGCGGAGGCTCCTCCGAGGTCAAGGTCGAGTCTGTCTTCCGAGGCCGAGGTCGAGTCCGAGCCCCTAGGTCGGGCGAGGCGGAGACCGTCGGCTGAGGCCAGGGCTGAGTCCGAGCCCTAGGGTCGGGCGAGGCGGAGTTCGTCGTCTTCCGGGGCTGAGCCCGAGTCCGAGCCCTGGGTCGGGTGAGGCGGAGTTCGTCGTCTTCTGGGGCCGAGCCTGAGTCCGAGCCCTAGGGTCGGGCGATGCGGAGTTCGTCGTCTTCCGGGGCTGAGCTCGAGTCCGAGCCCTGGGGTCCGGCGAAGCGGAGTTCGTCGTCTTCCGGGGCTGAGCCCGAGTCTGATCCCTAGGGTCGGGCGATGCGGAGTTCATCGTCTTCCGGGGCTGAGCCTGAGTCCGAGCCCTAGGGTCGGGCGAAGCGGAGTTTCCTATGGCGCCTGAGGCCGGACTTGGCTGCTGTCAGCCTCACTCTACCGAGTGGCATAGCAGTCGGAGCGGCGCAGGCGGCGCTGTGCTCTTGTCAGGCCGGTCAGTGGAGCGGCGAAGTGACTGCGGTCACTTCGGCTCTGTCGACTGAAGGGCGCGTGTTAGGATAAGGTGTCAAGCCACCTTTGCATTAAATGCTCCTGCGATACGGTCGGTCGGCGTGGCGACTTGGCCAAGGTTGCTTCTTGGTGAAGTCTGGGCCTCGGGCGAGCCGAAGGTGTGTCCGTTGCTGGAGGGGGTCCTCGGGCGAGACGTAAATCCTCTGGGGTCGGCTGCCCTTGCCCGAGGCTAGGCTCGAGCGAGGCGAGATCGTGTCCCTTGAGTGGATCGATCCTTGACTTAATCGCACCCATCAGGCCTTTGCAGCTTTGTGCTGATGGGGGTTACCAGCTGAGATTAGGAGTCTTGAGGGTACCCCTAATTATGGTCCCCGACAGTAGCCGCTGAGCCTCGAAGGGAGTGTTAATACTCGCTTGGAGGCTTTTGTCGCACTTTTTTGCAAGGGGACCGGCCTTTCTTGGTTGCATTTTGTTCTGGTGGGTGCGCGCGAGCGCACCCACCGGGTGTAGCCCCCGAGGCCTCGAAGGAGTGGTTTGACTCCTTCGAGGTCTTAATGCGTTTCGCAATGCTTCGGCCGGTCTGGTTGTTCCCTCATGCGAGCTGGCCGTAGCCCAGGTGCACGGTCGGGTCCCAAGTTCTCGGGCTGGTATGTTGACGCTATCAACGGTTTGGCCGGAGCCAGGTTTGCGAGAGCAGCCCCCGAGCCTCCGCACAGGGCGAGAGGACGGTCAAGGATAGACTCGACTTTTTTACATACGCCCCTGTGTCGCCTTTCCGCAAGGAGGAGGGGGGGAAAAAGCGCCATGTTGCCCTCGGAGGGCGCCGAACATGGTGTCTCCGGTGAGCTGCTAACGGGTAATCCGAGTGGACGCCCGTGCCCCATTTGTTAGGGGTCGGCTAGAGGCCCAGAGGCGCGCTCCAAAAGTGCCTGCGGGTGATCTGCCGGACCCGGTCCCCTTTTGACGGGGTCCGAGGGCTCGATGCCTCCCTCTGATGGGATTCCATTACAAGATCATTCCCGCTGGTCTCGGAAATGTCCTAGGGTACCTTGGGAGCGTAGCCCGAGCCTTGGTTATGTATCGAACGTACCCAGGGTCATCCCTCGCTCTGCGTCTGAGGTGGCTGTGAACCCTTCGAGGGCCAGCCTACGAACCCCTGATCAGTAGTGGGCACGGAGCCCGAGTGGCCTGAGGCGGTCATTGAACCCTTTCGAGGGGCTGGCCTTTGAACCTCTGACCATTAGTGGGCACGGAGCCCGAGCGCTCTGAGGCGGCTGTTGAACCCCTCCGAGGGGCCAGCCTTCGAACCTCTGATCAGTAGGGGGGCTCGGGGCCCGTTTCCTTCACGGGGAAGGATCCCTTTCAGGGTATCCCATTTCCCGGTCCCTGTTGTAAGAGAGAGAAAGAGGAACAGGAAAAGGATACGAAATCAAATGACGTGGCGTACCTTTTTGGACGCGGTCATTATGGCAAAGGCGAAGCGTCGCCCGCTTCTCCTGCCAAAGTGCCGCCTGTCCCGCGGCGGAGTTAATGCGGCGGGACGAGTGGTTCGCGGGGTAGCCGTTGCGCGTGCGCGAGCCGTTCGAGGAACAGGACACGGGCGCGCCGTCTTCACGCCGTGGGAGAGGGCTCTCCCGCTGTCCCAGGAGGGGACGTGAGCTTGGCTGACGACTTGACCACTGCTTTTGCTCGCCTGCCACCGCCATTACTGCCGGCCCATTTCTGGCCGCATCGACCGTCGCGCCTTCTCCTGCAGCTGACTGGCCCGTGACCGATGTGCCTGGTTGGCACTGTTGGGTCATGCACAGGGTTGCCTCGAGTCGCGGTACTAGTTCCGCAGTCGAGGAGGCGCGGTAGTGGCGCGAGTGGCGGTGTGGTTTCTTGCACGTAGCGACCGGCGCGCCGGTTGCATGACGCGTGGGCCTAGGCCTCCATGCTGGACGCGTCGAAGTCGAAAGGGTGCGCCCCTTCGGTGCGGTTGCATGCCGCCTGCATGCGGTCCGCCCTTTCACCCGCTGGTCTAGGCGAAAGTGAGGGAATGCTTGTAACAGCTGGGCGGTTGCGCGCGCCGCGCGCGGTGGTTTGGCTTCTTCTGCCCTGGGCCAGCTTGCATGACGCGTGGGACCCAGCCCCCGTGTCGTAAGGGGAGGACCTTGGAGCGTGTTGGGGAAGACTTAGCCCGCGATGGCTGAGGACGCAGGTGGGGAGAGTTGCCTTTAAAAGGGGGGTGACCCCCTTGAAAGGCAACCATGTCTTCGCGTTCCCCTTATGCATCGCGTCTTTCCACCTTCCGAGCCCCCGGATGGGGGATACTCGCAGTCTTTCCGCCTTGTCGTTGGAGGAACGCAACTTCGCGGAAGTTGGTACCTTTCAGCCATCGTTTGGCTTCAAGGATTTTCATCAGGCAGCCCGGCCGCAACCCCTCGCCGGTGGTCACCCAAGACGGTGACCACCAGCTCCTGGGTGGGGAGAAGCAAGCCGGGCTGCGGCCTCTGCCCCTCCCTCAGCTTCAAGGATGTTCATCATCAGTGCTGGGGAGGGGAGTGCGCCGAGTTGGGGTCGGTCTCTGCGTGGGCAGCGGCCCGCTCCTTCCCTTAGTGATCGGGGGGAAGGGCGTTCGCCGTTCGTGGCGCTGGTAGCTGCCACGTGTCCGGCTCTTCGACCCGAGCGGCTTCGGCACCGCTTCCGGCGCCACCTTCCGCCACGGCAGCCGGAAGAGGTTTCTCCGCCGACGAGATAGCCGGTGCCGCCCACGGACTGACCTCCAACTCTACGGCCTTCTGCTCGTCCTCGCCCCCCGAGTGGGGATGTGGGCGAGGGCTTTATGGCAGCAGCATCCGCCCTGAGGTCATTGCTGCTGCTTTTTGGCCGCTCGGAGCAGAAGTCGTCGTCGCCGCTGCTGGAGCGGGCGGCGGCGCGCCACCCGTCAGCCTTCTGTTGCTCCGCAGGCCCCCCAATCGTGTGGGGTTGTTCGTACCTGCAGAGGTGGAACCGGAGTTCCGTTTGTAATGGCACCTTGAGTGCCGGAGTCTGTTCATTGTGGCTGTCGGGGCCTGAACATGTATGTATTTTCGGCACGGAGCCGTGTTTTTTCTTCATTTCGAGCACTAAGACTCGCTTGTCGGCTATCTGAACCGCTTCACCAAGTGTGAGTTGCCTCGTGCGAAGGTGACGAGTGAGGTATCCGTATCCCGGAGTCGTAGGAGTCCCTCGGCTCGGTCGGCCTTGCTGTCCGAGGCTTCTCTTGCTTAGTTAAAGGAACCCTCGGCCGCTCTTCGATGAGCCGAAGCCGGAGGTAGCGGTGCCAGTACAGACAGAGGCGGAGTTGACTCGAAAAGAAGACTTCGTCGGCCGGAGCCCGGCCGGGCCGGCCACTGGCGGGACCAGCGTCGGAGTTGAGTTGCCGAGGCCACGAGCTGGGCTGATGTCCTCGGGGGACAGCTGGCTGAGGCTTTGAGGTGGCCAGCTGTGCCGTCTGCTCGGGCCGGATTCCTGGAGAAGACCCTGGCGGCGATGGCCAGGGCGTGGTGCTGATGTCGTCCTTTGAAGTGGAGATCCTCCGACCGCGTCGCCGTCTGAGGCTAGGTCAGACCTCGCCGAAGGTGTAGTTGACACCGAGGGTGCTGCTGCTCCCTTCAACCGTCAAGGTCCGAGCCTGCAGGATCAGGTTATCTTGTAGTGTGCGTATGTTTTCTGCGGCCGCCGAGGCCCAAACATACTGTCGTCGTGTTGTAAAGCTGCGTTTCTTTTCCTCTTGCTTCGAGTATCTGGACTTTTTTGTCGGTAACAGAATTGTTTGTCCAAGCGAGAGTTACTTTTCACGGAAGGTGATGAGTGAGGTATTCGTATCCCAGAGGCGTAGGAATCCCTCGGTCGGCCTTGCCGCTTACGTGTACTCTTACTCGTCCGTCGGATGCTGCTATCGATGTAGTCGAGAAGGCCCGAAAAATCGTTTCGGCAGAAGAGTTTTCGAGCGTGAAGACTTGTTCGGTCCGTGGAATCACCTATCCGAGCGTGAGTTACTTATCGCAGAAGGTGATGAGTGAGTTATCCGTATCCCGGAGGCGTAGGAGTCCCTCGGCTCGGTCAGCCTTGGCTGCTTACGTGTACTTTGTCGTTTTCAGGATCCACTTTCGAAGTAGTCGAAAAGCACGAAAGATATTCTGGCAGAAAAGATATTTTTCCGATGAAAAATTTTGACGCAGAGGGGTTCCCCCCTTCTAGCCCCCGAGGGAGGATCGGGCTTTGCCGAGGCAAGGCCGACCCTTCCTTGATGATTAGACTTCGTGTGTGAACGAGGTGTACGAACAACTTGAAAGCATCTTAAGGGTAGAAGCGACGTAGCTGTCGGATGTTCCAAGTGTTGCTATAGACCTTGCCTTGACTGTTGGCCAGCTTGTACGTCCCGGGCTTCAGAACTTTGGCGATGACGAACGGCCCTTCCTAGGGAGGCGTGAGCTTGTGCCGCCCTCGGGCGTCTTGTCACAGCCAAAGCACCAGGTCGCCCACCTGGAGGTCTCGGGACCGAACCCCTCGGGCGTGGTAGCGTCGCAGGGACTGCTGATACCGCGCTGAGTGTAGCAAGGCCATGTCCCGAGCCTCCTCCAGCTGGTCCAGTGAATCTTCTCGGTTAGCTCGGTTGCTTTGATTGTCCTAGGCCCTCGCTCTCGGGGAACCGTATTCTAAGTCTATGGGCAAGATGGCCTCGGCCCCATAGACTAGAAAGAACGGTGTGAAGCCCGTGGCTCGGCTCGGCGTTGTCCTCAGACTCCAGACCACCGAAGGGAGCTCCTTCATCCATCGCTTGCCGAACTTGTTGAGGTCGTTGTAGATCCGCGGCTTGAGTCCTTGCAGGATCATGCCGTTGGCACGCTCTACTTGCCCATTCGTCATGGGGTGAGCCACGGCGGCCCAGTCCACCCGGGTGTGGTGATCCTCGCAGAAGTCCAGGAACTTTCTGCCGGTGAACTAGGTGCCGTTGTCAGTGATGATGGAGTTCGGGACCCCAAAGCAATGGATGATGTTGGTGAAGAACGCCACCGCCTGTTCGGACCTGATGCTGTTTAGGGGCCGGACCTCGATCCACTTGGAGAATTTGTCGATGGCGACCAGCAGGCGTGTGTAGCCCCCGGGTGCCTTCTGCAAGGGGCCGACGAGGTCCAGACCCCACACAGCAAACGACCAGGTGATTGGTCTGCAGAGCCTGAGCGGGCAGGTGGGTCTGCCTTGCGTAGAATTGACACCCTTTGCAGGTGCGGACAATTCTAGTGGCGTCGACCACCGCGGTCGGCCAGTAGAAGCCTTGTCGAAAGGCATTTCCAACAAGGGCTCGAGGTGCTGTGTGATGACCGCAAGCCCCCAAGTGTATTTCTTGTAAGAGCTCCTGGCCTTCGGCGATGGATATGCATCGCTAGAGGATGCCTGAGGGGCTGCGGTGGTAGAGCTCCTTCCCGTCCCCCAGCAAGACGAATGACTTGGCGCGCCGCGCCAACCGCCGAGCTTCGGCTCGGTCGAGGGGTAGCTCTCCTCGGTGGAGATATTGCAGGTCGGGGTCTGCCAGTTTCGATTAGGCGTGACCCCGCTTCGCTCCTCCTCGACGCGCAGTGCCTCATCTTCGGGGGCAGAGGTTGCCTCGGGCTGAGCCGAGGGTGTCTCGGGCAGAGCCGAGGGTGCCTCGGGCCGAGCCGAGGATGCCTCGGGCTGGGCCGAGGCCTTCTCGGGCTCGGGCGTGTCGTCGATCTTGACGGAGGGTTGGTGCAGGTCTCGGGAGAAGACGTCCGGGGGAACCGTTGTTCACCTCGAGGCTATCTTAGCCAGCTCGTCCACGGTCTCGTTGTAGCGTCGGGCGATGTGGTTGAGCTCGAGCCCGTAGAACTTGTCTTCCAGGCGCCGAACCTCATCGCAGTAGGCTTCCATCTTCGGGTCGCGGCAGTGGGAGTTCTTCATGACTTGGTCGATGACGAGCTGCGAGTCACCACGAGCGTCGAGGTGTCGGACCCCTAGCTCGATGGCGATGCGCAACCCGTTGACCAGAGCCTCGTACTCGGCCACATTGTTGGACGCCGGGAAGTGGAGGCGTAGCACGTAGCGTAGGTGCTTTCCGAGGGGCGAGATGAAGAGCAGGCCCGCGCCTGCCCCTGTCTTCATCAGCGACCCATCGAAAAACATGGTCCAGAGTTCCGATTGGATCGGAACTGTCGGGAGCTGGGTGTCGACCCATTCAGCCACAAAGTCCGCCAAGACCTGGGACTTGATGGCCTTCCGAGGGGCGAACGAGATCGTCTCGCCCATGATTTCCACCGCCCACTTTGCAATTCTACCGAGGCCTCTCGGTACTGGATGATCTCCCCCCAGGGGGAAGGATGACACCACAGTCACCGAATGAGACTCGAAGTAGTGTTGCAACTTCCGCCGCGTCAGGATCACCGCGTACAGCAGCTTCTGAATTTGTGGGTAGCGGATCTTGGTCTCGGACAGTACCTCACTGATGAAGTAGACTAGCCTCTGGACGGGCAATGCATGCCCCTCTTCTCGTCTCTCAACCACGATCGCGGCGCTAACCACCTGAGTGGTAGCGGCGACGTAGATCAAGAGGGCTTCTCCGACGGCGGGAGGCACCAAGATGGGCGCGTTCGTGAGGAGCGCCTTCAGGTTCCCGAGGGCTTCCTCGGCCTCAGGGGTCCAAGTGAAGCACTCGGCCTTCCTTAAGAGGCGGTACAGAGGCAGACCTCTTTCGCCGAGGCGTGAGATGAAACGGCTCAGAGCCGCAAGGCATTCCGTGACCCTCTGTACGCCTTTCAAGTCCTTGATGGGCCCCATGTTGGTGATGGCCGCGATTTTTTTCCGGTTTGGCCTCGATGTCCCGCTCGGAGACGATGAACCCCAAGAGCATGCCTCGGGGGACCCAGAAAACACACTTCTCGGGATTGAGCTTTACGCCTTTCGCCTTGAGACACCGGAATGTCACTTCAAGGTCGGAAAGGAGGTCGGAGGCTTTCCTCGTCTTGACTACGATGTCATCGACGTAGGCCTCGACCGTTCGACCAATGTGTTCGCCAAACACGTGGTTCATGCACCTTTGGTATGTCGCACCCGCATTCCTCAAACCGAATGGCATGGTAACATAGCAGTACATGCCGAAGGGTGTGATGAAAGAAGTCGCGAGCTGGTCGGACTCTTTCATCCTGATTTGGTGATACCCTGAGTAGGCATCGAGGAAAGACAGGGTTTCGCACCCAGCAGTGGAATCCACGATTTGATCGATGCGAGGCAGAGGGTAGGGAACTTTCGGACATGCTTTGTTTAGACCAGTGTAGTCTACACACATCCGCCATTTCCTTCCTTTCTTTCTCACAAGCACAGGTTTGGCAAGCCATTCGGGATGGAATACCTCTTTGATGAACCCTGCTGCCATTAGCTTGTGGATCTCCTCGCCTATAGCTCCACGCTTTTCTTCGTCGAATCGGCGCAGAGGCTGCTTCACGGGTCGGGCTCCAGCTCGGATATCCAGCGAGTGCTCGGCGACATCCCTTGGTATGCTGGGCATGTCCGAGGGACTCCACGCGAAAACGTCGGCGTTTGCGTGGAGAAAGTCGACGAGCACTACTTCCTATTTGGGGTCGAGCTCGGAGCCGATCCGGATCTGCTTGGAGGCGTTGTTGCTGGGGTCGAGAGGGACGGACTTAACCGTCTCCGCCAGCTCAAAGTTGCTGGCGTGGCGCTTCACGTCTGGCGCCTCCTTAGAGAGGTTCTCCAGGTCGGCGATGAGGGCCTCGGATTCGGCGAGGGCCTCGGCGTACTCCACGCACTCCACGTCGCATTCGTACGCGTGTCGATACGTGGGGCCGATGGTGATGACCCCGTTGGGGCCCGGCATTTTGAGCTTGAGGTAGGTGTAGTTGGGGACAGCCATGAACTTGGCGTAGCATGGCCTCCCCAGCACTGCATGGTAGGTTCCTCGAAACCCGACCACCTCGAACGTGAGGGTCTCCCTTCGGAAGTTGGAGGGTGTCCCAAAGCAGACGGGTAGATCAAGTTGTCCGAGGGGCTGGACGCGTTTCCCGGGGATGATCCCGTGAAAAGGCGCAGCGCCTGCCCGGACCGAGGACAGATCGATCCGCAGGAGCCCAAGGGTCTCGGCGTAGATGATGTTGAGGCTGCTGCCTCTGTCCATGAGGACCTTGGTGAGCCTGACGTTGCCGATGACGGGGTCGACAACGAGCGAGTATTTCCCCGGGCTCGGCACGCGGTCGGGGTGATCGCCCTGGTCGAAGGTGATGGGCTTGTCGGACCAGTCTAGGTAGACCGGTGCTACCACCTTTACTGAGCAGACCTCCCGACGCTCTTGCTTGCAGTGCCGAGCCGAGGCGTTCACCGCTGGCCCACCGTAGATCATGAAGCAGTCGCGGACCTCGGGGAACTCTCCTGCCTTGTGATCCTCCTTCTTATCGTCGTCGCGGGCCCTGCCACCTTCCGCAGGTGGCCCGGCCTTGTGAAAGTGGCGCCGAAGCATGGCGCACTCCTCAAGGGTGTGCTTGACGGGCCCCTGATGATAGGGGCACGGCTCCTTGAGCATCTTGTCGAAGAGATTGGCACCTCCGGGAGGTTTCCGAGGGTTCTTGTACTCGGCAGCGGTGACAAGGTCCGCGTCGGCGGCGTCGCGTTTCGCTTGCGACTTCTTCCTGCCTTTCTTCTTGGTGCCGCGCTGAGTTGACGCCTCGGGGACATCTTCCGGTGGGCGGCCCTGGGGCTGCTTATCCTTCCGGAAGATGGCCTCAACCGCCTCCTGGCCAGAGGCGAACTTGGTGGCGATGTCCATCAGCTCGCTCGCCCTGGTGGGGGTCTTGCGACCTAGCTTGCTCACCAGGTCGCGGCAGGTGGTGCCGGCGAGGAATGCGCCGATGACATCCGAGTCAGTGACGTTGGGTAGCTCGGTGCGCTGCTTCGAGAATCGCCGGATGTAGTCTCGGAGAGACTCCCCCGGCTGCTGGCGGCAGCTTCGGAGATCCCAGGAGTTCCCAGGGCGCACGTACGTGCCCTGGAAGTTGCCGGCGAAGGCTTGGACCAGGTCGTCCCAGTTGGAGATCTGCCCCGGAGGCAGGTGTTCCAGCCAGGCTCGAGCGGTGTCGGAGAGGAAAAGGGGGAGGTTGCGGATGATGAGGTTGTCATCGTCCGTTCCACCTAGGTGGCAGGCCAGTCGATAGTCCGCGAGCCACAGTTCCGGTCTCATCTCCCTCGAGTACTTTGTGATAGTAGTCGGGGTTCAGAACCGGGTCGGGAACGGCGCCCGTCATATGGCTCGGCTGAAAGCCTGCGGACCGGGTGGTTCGGGCGAGGGACTCCGATCCTCCCCGCTGTCGTAGCGTCCCCCACGCCTGGGGTGGTAGCCTCGGCGCACCCTCTCGTCGAGGTGGGTTCGATGGTTGCGGTGAGGGTGTTCGTTGCCGAGGCGACCCGGGGCTGCAGGCGCTGTGTTGCGCGTGCGCCCGGTGTGGACCGAGGCTTCCCGCATGAATCGGGAAGTCGCGGCGCGATGTTCCGAGGGGTACCCCTGCCTTCGGGAGGCGGAGCTTTCAGCCCGTCGGACCGCGGCATCCTCCAGGAGATTCTTGAGCTCACCCTGGATACACCGCCCCTCGATGGTAGATGGCTCCGGCATCGCGCGGAGAAGTATTGTCGCTACAACCAGGTTCTGGCCGACCCCACTGGAAGCCGGAGGCGGCTTTGCCCTGACATCGTCGGCGATGTGGTGCTGGATGCCCTGGGGTAGATGACGCGCTTCTCCGGCCGGAGGTTGGCCTGCCCATTCCTGCCCGATGTCCCGGCGGAACGGCTCAAGTGTTCCTGCTCCCTCGTCGAGCCTGGCCTGCATCTCGCGGATTTGCTCGAGCTATGGGTCACGACCCCCCGCCGGGACGGGGACCACAGCTAGCTCCCGAAGGATGTCAACGCGAGGCGCAGGCCTAGGGGGATCACCGTTTTCCGGCGTACCAGGATGGTTGCCTTCGCCGGGACCCCCTAGATCAACGTGGAAACATTCACGACTTGGGCCGCAGTCCTCGTCGCCGAGGCTACGGCTACCGTCGGAACAATCGGAAAGGTAGTAGTCGCATGCGGTCATGAAGTCCCGCATGGCACTAGGGTTACCAAGTCCGGAGAAATCCCAACAAAAGTCGGACTCGTCATCTTCCTCGGAACCCGAGGGCCCGTAGGTCGAGACGGCCGTCAGCCGGTCCCAGGGTGACCGTATACGATACCCCAGAGGGTTTGGACTCGCCTCTATGAGAGCGTCCACCGAAGCGAAGTCGCTTGGTGGGTCGAGGCTGAATCCAAAAGGCACGAGATGGGAGTCGGTCAGTACCTCTTGGTCGACGGGCGGTGACGAAGTCGCGTCAGGGGCAGACTGCACCGTCGTCTCAGGTACGAGGGTGACGCCCAGCAAGTCCTTCGCGAGCGTGCTGGCGTTGTCCGTCCGCTTGGAGTTGGCGTGTTACGGGGAGACAGCGCTCGTCTTCGTCTCAGACGCGAGGTCGATGCCCGACGTGCCCCCCGTTGGGGTGCCGGCGCCGTCGAGTGGCTCAACAGCCGATGAAGTGCCACCTCCTGCATGGCCTTGGTTGCCTCGCCTCCTCCTCCGTCGGTGGGGGAGGGGACAGGACAAGCTCGAATGTCGTTCTTCCGCCACGTGGGGAAGACGTCGTCGATTCCGTCGCCGGCGGGCGGATTATCGGCCGCCATTGTCGCTGTCACGCGACGGGGGAAGGAGTATCATGTTGTAGCTGCCGTCGAGGGACATGAACTCAAGACTCCTGAAACGGAGCACCGTCCCGGGCTGGAAAGGTTGCTGGAGACTACCCATCTGGAGCTTGACGGGAAGCTGTTCGTCAACAAGCAGCAGGCCCTACCTGGCGCGCCAACTGTCGGCATTTCAATCCCAGGGGGTCCCTGGACCGATGAGTAAATTGTCGCCGCGTACCCCAGCCCAGATGGGTCGGCGCGAGACGGAGCGCGAAGGGGGAAGAAGCCGGAGGGAGACAGGTGTAAAAGGGGAAACCTGCGGCCTTCGTGTTTGTCCCGCGCCCAGGTCGGGTGCGCTTGCAGTAGAGGGTTGGCCGCGCGGGGAAGGACGGGTTGGCGCTCGCGTAAGCCTCTCGCTCCCTCCCGTGTGGACGCTTGTAACCCCCTACTGCAAGCGCACCCGACCTGGGCGTGAGACAAACACGAAGGCCGCGGGTTTCCCCTTTTACGCCTGTCTCCCTCCGGCTTCTTCCCCCCTTCGCGCTTCCTCTCGCGCTGACCCATCTGGGCTGGGGCACGCGGCGACAATTTACTCGACGGTCCAGGGACCCCCCGGGGTCGAAACACCGACAGTTTTGTTAGTCACCCTTCCTCTAGGGAGATGTACCATGTTTATCAAAATGGAGAAACCTAACGGGCGACTATGACCTCTGGGAAATCTTTGTAAAGGCTACGTAGTGAGAGCCTGCTAGGTCACCATGGTAGTGATCAATGGGGAGGCTAGAACCCCGGGCAGAAAGGGAATCATGAATTGTGGGTAAAGTGTGCAACCTCTGCAGAGTGTTAGAAACTGGTATATCAGCCGTGCTCACAGTTATGAGCAGCCTTGGGATCCTCTTCGATTAGAGGAACATTGGTTACCTTTATGATGATGATTAATAATGTTGTTTATAATTCTGATCTATGGTATTTCCTCTTGGAGGGAGTACTTCTAGGTAATAACTGGGTTTATTACTAAAATGTGGCTCTACTTATATTAATAAAATTTGACCAACTAAAAGCAATTGCTTAACCTTAACTCCACATACAGCTAGTCCACTTTAGCCAAACGGGACATTTGCTGAGTACGTTGAAGTGTACTCACCCTAGCTTTAAAACCACCCCACCCCAGGTTGTCCCCACTGTACTTAGTGCTCAGAAGGTGAAGCTGGCAACATGGAGGACTTTGAGGAGTTCCAGAACTACGACGAGTTCTAGTTTACTTTAGTGGCAAACCCCCAGTCAGTTGCCTATGTGGCTTACATTCTACGTTTCATTACTCCGCACTTTGATGTAAATGTTAAACACTATAGATATGTATTAGAATCTGTGGATGTCTCAGACATCTTGATGTAATTAAGTACCTTTCCGCTATTTAATTCAAGCATTGTGTGATGATGTCCAATTATGTAATCGTTGCGTACGTGAGTTCTGATCCTGGCACGTACATGGTTCGCATTCAGTTTACCTTCCAAAACCAGGTGTGACATAAGTGGTATCAGAGCCTTGATGGCTGTAGGACCACTAACCTAGGCTAGAATGGTCGCCCTAAGGACTATAGACCTCTACTCTTACCTTGACCTTAGAGTCTTTTCAAAAGTTGGTTATCTTGACAAACTCTATGTTATTTACTTATCTCAAAAGTTGTCTCACTTTTCTTTCTGTTTACTTTTTGGTCTCATAGTTCTACTCTTACTCTTGTGCTTATGATGTCTTTTGTAGATGGTCCGTATCAGGTGCACCGCACGTAAGTCTATGATCCCCTTTTTGCCTTCTCGCCTGGCGGAGCGTCCACTGCGTCGCACGGTGTTAGGTCAGTCCAGCCACCTAGAGAGACTGCATCGTCACCTGCACGAGGAGCAGGAGCGCCGACGCCAGGAGTAGGAGCAGGAGCAGGAGTAGGAGGACTCTTCCCCCTCGCCTCAGCGGGAGGTGGAGTCTGAGAGGCCGCCTTCCCCTGCACCTTAGCCAGAGATGCCCCCTGCACCATCTCAGGGCATCCCGGCTGCTAGAGGAGACCCTGATGGAGACGGAGATGACGACGACGCTGGTGGCAGTTCGAGCCATGACACGGAGCACTCGGAGGAGCTAGAGCCGGAGGGATGGATCTCTAGACCCATCACTCGTGACACTGCTCGCGGGTGTCACTTCCACAATGCTCTCGATACCCTATTGCATCGGGCCTTCGACCGACACACTTGGTCCATCGAGTACCATTGTGTAGTCTACCAGCATCGTCGCGGGTTATACCCAGACTAGTGGGAGGCTACTTGCTTGGTGCGCCGTCCAGACGATGATCTCCGGGGTGCAGAGGCCTTCTCAGAGCACTATTCTATCACTGAGAGGGATACTGCCGAGGCAGCCATGCAAGATGCAGCACGACAGGCACTTTCTCAGTATTGCTCGTTGTTCAGCAGGGTAGCTGACGGCCTTAACCTGAAGTACTACCCTCGCCGTTCGACCGGCAGTGCTGGAGGTGTGATTGTCTCGCTAGTTGGTGAGGGCAATCCTAGGCTGAGCAGCATGATCAACCTGGTCGCCATGCTCAACACAGAGTTGGACCACACCCTTGACGAGTTAGGCAAGGTTCGGGCGGAGGTTGCGGAATTGCGTGTTGAATGCGCGGCACGCCACTATCTTGATGGTGGTTCTCCTGCCCCTGTAGGGATTCAGCACCCTTACCGCTCACTGCCCCATGGTCGCTTCGACTATGGTACCCCAGACTGTAGGACCTGGATAAATTTAGATCCATACATCGATGGAGAGTTTGTAATAATGCTTAATTCAGTGTCTTAGTCTAGTCAGTCTTTGTTAGAGTTAGTTTGGTTATCTTTTGTTGGATGCTTGTTATGATGGACATGTAATGAAGTTGGATCTTTGTAATGATTGTCATCAAGGTGTGGGTATCTCCTGCAACTTGGTGTAGTTATTAATAAAGTCAGTTGGTTAGTTAGGTGATCCATTTATTTCCACTTTCCTCTTTATCTGAGAAGTTGTCAGTGAGGATGATCAATTGTTTAGTGCTGTGAAGATTTTCGTACATCTTTTCTTATGCTGAAAGACTATAGAGTCAGATTTGATATATGTGTGTGATTTCTATAGATGTCTGAGAACAGGTGCAGAGGTGCAAGGCGTGCTCAGCCAGAACAACAGGCACACCGAGAGGAGGCAGCTCCGCAGCAGCATTGCCACCGCCACCCCCGATGACCATTGAGCAAATGTTCCTGATGCATACCCAAGCAGTCCAGGCAATTGGTCAGACCTTAGCAGCTATGCAGCAGGTGCAGCAACAGCCACCACCACCTCAGCCTCTAGTGCAAGTTCAAATGCCACAAGTGCCCAGAGACAAGCGGGCAGAGTTCATGAGAGGTCGTCCCCCTGTTTTTGCCCACTCTGCTGATCCCATGGATGCGGAAGATTGGCTGCGTACTATGGAGCGTGAGTTGCACACTGCCCAGTGCAACGACCGCGAGAAGGTGTTGTATGGTCCTCGACAGTTGAGGGGAGCAGGACAGTCTTGGTGGGAGTCCTACCTCGCCACCCATGCCAACCCTGAAGCCATTACTTGGGAGGAGTTCAGGGACAACTTTCATCGCTACCATGTGCCCAAGGGACTGATGATAGTGAGGAAGGAGGAGTTTCTCGCCCTGAAGCAAGGTCCCTTGTCCGTCAGTGAGTACATGGATATGTTTTTGCAGCTGTCACGCTACGCCCTAGAAGATGTCAACATGGATGCGAAGAGGCAGTACCGCTTTCTGAGAGGATTGGTTGATCCCCTCCATTACCAGCTCATTAACCACTCTTTCCCCACCTTCCAGCACTTGATAGATAGAGCAATCATGACAGAAAGGAAGCGTCGGGAGATGAAGGATAGGAAGTGCAAGATTGGTGGACCTCAGGCCGGGAGTAGCAGTCGTCCCCGCTACTCAGGCAACTCACCACAGCAACTCAAGCAAGGTCACCAGCACCAGCATCAGCGTCAGCATCAGCACCAGTACTAGAGGCAATTTCCTCAGCAGCAGCAGTAGCAGTACTGTTAGAACACTCAATATGGAGGAAATCAGTACCAGCGTCAGAACAACCAGGCAGCTCGCCTTACTGCCCCAGCAAACACCCAGAATGGCCAAGCAGCCCCAGCACAAGTAGGAGGTCGTGCATGCTTCTACTGTGGAGAACAGAATCACTAGGTGAAGAACTATCCAAAGAAAGCAGCTCAGCAGCCGCCAGCAGTCAACGCCCCAGCAAGACAAGGAGCACCATAGCAAGCACCAGGAGGACAAGGTCAGGCCTACAACCATGGAAAGGTGAATCACCTGGAGGCCGAAGCAATCTAGGATGCTCAGGACGTGGCAGTAGGTATGTTTCCAGTCGAATCCTACCTAGCAAAAGTATTATTTGATACTGGTGCCACACATTCTTTTGTTTCTACATCTTGGGTAGAATCACATAACATCCCCATAGAACTAATGATCCCGCCTTTAAGAGTTAATTCAGTTGGGGGAAAGTTCAGTCCGATAGGATTTCCCCGCTAGCCTAGTAGTAATGGGAACTCAAGGGTTAGATGTCATCCTAGGGATGAATTGGCTACACGGAAATCAAGCCACTGTCAGTTGTGACAAGAGAACAGTTAAGTTGGTGTCCCCATCTGGAAAGGAAGTAGTAACCAAGCTGTACTTACCTGAACTAGAAGAAGGAGCCTATCACCATTTATCAGTAGATGACAAGGAGTCCAATCCAATTGAGGCAATTAGGATTGTGTCAGAATTTCCTGATGTATTCTCTGAGGAGTTACCAGGCATGCCACCTAAAAGGAAAGTTGAATTTGCCATAGAGTTTATCCCAGGCACCGCCCCTATTTCCAAGAGAGCTTATCGAGTGTCCGGACCAGAGTTGGTGGAACTCAAGAAGCAAATTGATGAGTTGTTAGAGAAAGGCTACATCGGACCAAGTACCTCACCTTGGGCAGCCCCAGTGTTATTTGTGGAGAAGAAGGATGGTACGAAGAGGATGTGCATTGATTACATAGCTTTGAATGAAGTCACTATCAAGAACAAGTACCCCTGCCTCGAATTGAAGACTTGTTTGATCAGTTGAGAGGAGCCAGTGTGTTCTCAAAGATAGATCTGAGCTCAGGTTACCATCAGCTCAGAATCCGACCTTCAGACATACCGAAGACCGCATTCATCACCAAGTATGGACTATATGAGTTCATGGTTATGTCATTCGGATTGATGAATGCACCAGCTTACTTCATGTATCTGATGAACAGTGTGTTCATGGACTACCTCGACAAGTTCGTAGTAGTGTTCATTGATGATATTCTCGTATATTCCTAGAATGAGCAAGAGCATGAAGAGCATTTGAGGAAGGTACTCAGAGGCTACGAGATTGCCAGTTGTATGCCAGCTTAGCAAGTGCGAGTTCTAGATCAGCGAAGTTATGTTCTTGGGTCATATTATAAATCGAGATGGACTAGCTGTGGATCCAAAGAAGGTAGCAGCGATTCTGGACTGGAAAGCACCAAAGGATGTCCGAGGAATCAAGAGTTTCATTGGAATGGCCGGTTACTATCGGCGTTTTATTGAAGGTTTCTCCAAGATTGCCAGACCAATGACAGCCTTTCTAGCAAAGAAGGTTGAGTTCAAGTGGACCCCAGCATGCCAAGAATCATTTGAGATGTTGAAGCAGAAGTTGACAACAACACCGATGTTGGTTCTGCCAGATGTTCACAAGCCGTTCTCAGTATATTGTGATGCTTCATACACCGGACTGGGATGTGTGTTAATGCAGGAAGGGAAAGTAGTGGCATACTCATCCCGACAATTGAAAGTCCATGAGAAGAATTACCCCACTCATGATCTGGAGCTAGCAGCGGTGGTTCATGCACTGAAGACCTAGAGACACTATCTTTATGGGCAGAAGTGTGATATCTACACGAACCACAAGAGCCTCAAGTACATATTCACTCAGTCAGAGTTAAACATGAGGCAGCGAAGATGGCTAGAACTGATCAAAGACTATGAGCTAGAGATTCATTATCACCCAGGCAAAGCAAATGTGGTTACAGATGCTCTTAGCAAAAAGAGTCAAGTCAATATGTTGGCCGCTCACCCGATGCCGTTCGAGCTAGCAAAGGAATTCGACAAGTTGAATCTCGGATTTCTGAACAACACTCAAGGAGTGGCAATTGAGCTAGAGCCCAGTCTAGAGCAAGACATCAGGAAAGGTCAGAAGGATGATGAGAAGATCAACGAAATCCGGTAGCTAATCATAGATGGGAAAGGTCCAGATTTTCATGAAGATGCAGAAGGAGTGGTATGGTTCAAGGATAGGTTGTGTGTTCCCGACATCACCTCGATCCGGGAACTGATTCTAAAGGAAGCTCATGAGACAGCATATTCTATACACCTTGGTAGCGAGAAAATGTACCAAGACTTGAAGAAGAGATTCTGGTGGTATGGTATGAAAAGAGAGATAGCGGAGTATGTGGCCAGATGCGACAGTTGTCAAAGGATCAAGGCCGAACATCAGAGACCCGCAGGTTTGTTGCAGCCGTTGCAGATTCCGTAGTGGAAATGGGATGAGAATGGGATGGACTTTATAGTCGGTCTGCCCCACACTCGAGCTGGTTACGACTCCATCTGGGTAGTAGTGGACTGTTTAACAAAGGCGACCCATTTCATACCAGTCAAGACCACCTATAACAGTGCAGTGTTGGTAGAGTTATACATGTCTCAGATTGTGTGCTTGCATGGTATTCCAAAGAAGATAATATCGGATAGAGGCACCCAGTTTACTTCTCATTTTTGGTAGCAGCTACATGAAGCTTTGGGTACTCACTTGAAATTCAGCTCAGCTTATCACCCGCAGACAGATGGTCAGAGTGAGAGAACCAACCAGATTCCTCAGGATATGTTGAGAGCTTGTGCTTTGCAAGACAAGTTAGGTTGGGACAAGAGGCTACCGTATGCAGAATTCTCCTACAACAACAACTATCAGGCCAGTCTGAAGATGTCGCCATTTGAAGCGCTTTATGGGAGAAATTGCAGAACTCCTTTGCATTAGGACCAACCCAGCGAAAGACAGGTATTCGGTCCAGAGATTTTACTTGAAACCGAAGAGAATATCAGGATGGTTCGAAAAAATCTAAAGGCAGCACAGTCTAGACAGCGAAGCTATGCTGACACCAGGAGAAGGGAACTCAGTTTTTAAGTGGGAGACTATGTTTACTTGAAAGTGTCACCCATCATAGGAACCAAAAGGTTTGGAGTCAAAGGCAAGCTAGACCCTCGCTATATCGGCCCGTATCAAATTCAGGCAAGAAATGGAGAAGTGGCTTATCAACTCAGCTTACCAGAGAACCTGTCTGCAGTGCACGATGTGTTTCACATGTCTCAGTTGAAGAAATGCTTGAGAGTACCAGAAGAGCAGTTGCCAACGGAAGACCTTGAAGTTCAAGAAGATCTGACATACGTTGAGAAGCCAACGCAGATTCTAGAGACAGCAGATCGGGTCACTCGGAGGAACACCATCAGAATATGCAAAGTCAAATGGGGCCATTACTTAGAGGAAGAAGCAACCTCGGAAAGAGAAGATGATCTGAGAGCCAAGTACCCTGAACTCTTTGCTAGCCAGCCCTGAATCTCGAGGGCGAGATTCTTTTAAGGGGCATAGGTCTGTAACACCCTTAATTTGGGGGTATAAAACTTCTTTCTTATGATCATCCAAATTCAGGTGTTACTCTTCTCTATCTCACTCTAGCTTCACTCTCTCTCTAGTTTTCTCCCTCTCTTTTCCTTTTAATTAGAGTTAGTGGTATTAGTGAAGGATTAATTATTTTATTTTGCCCAAAACCTATGAGTCATGGAATGTTGCATCATATTGAGTCTAAATATTCTTTGAATTGTTACATATATTTGATTTGGTTTGAATTTGAAACTTGATTTGAATTTGAATTGAAAACCCTAGAGAAAATAAATAGAAAAACAATTAGAAATTCCTTGGAAATAAAAAAGCCATTTCAGCCCATTTAGCCCAAGCTGGCACAGCCCCGCGCGCGCCCGCGCCCACGCGCCCCCTGTGTCTGACGGGCGGGCCCCACCTGTCGGTGCTAACCAGCACGCTCTCTCTCCCCCTCTCTTTCGCTGCCCCGTGGGCCAGACTTGTAGGCGTCGTCCTCTCGCACGCGCGCCCGTTTCTCTCTCTATTCAGCCATCCCCACCTGTCAGCCGTCCTCAACCTCCTGCCCACGATCTCCCCGTCGTGGATGCGCCCACAACCGCGCGTTCTCCGGCCACGTCCGTGCGCCCACGCCCCTTTTGAGCCCCTCGCCCTGCTCGCCCACCTACCCTCTCTCATTTGTGCCATCTGCCCAACCCTCTCGCCCTCTCTCTCGCTCTACCCGCTCGTACAGGGAGCCCCCGCCACTGCCCGTCGATGACCACTGCCTGTTCCGTGGCCGCCGTCGCGCCCGTGCCCCATCCAGTGCCACGGTGAGCTCCGCCTTACTGTCAGCTGCTCGGGACACCCTTCGGTGTGCCCTCTCCCTCCCTGCTGCGTCGGGTCCGCGCTCACTGGAGCAGTTTCTGCAAAGCCGGAGCCCCGCTGCCGTCGACCCGAGGCTCCACCGCACCTTCACCGTCCTCCACGCGCCCCGAAGTTTGCACTCAAGGTGAGCACCCTTCCCATGCCTTTATTTCGCCAAGTATAGCCCCAGCGCCCACGCAATTGCTCACCAGAGTTATCTGCGCCGCCGCGGAACCTTTCCCACCACGGTTCGCGTTCTCTGGCGCCCCCGTGCCGGTTCTGCACCCACGATCGTGTTCGTCGTGTTGCGCTGAACATGTCTGACCCCTTCCCTAAGCCACTAGAGCCCCACCATGGCCAGCCTCCTCGTCTCCGGCGAACTCTTGCCGCAGGACCGTGCGGCGCCACCACGCCTAAGTCAGCCTCTGGCCATTAGATCTTGGTCGTCCGTTCGAGATCGGATAGTTCAGAGCTAACCCGAGCGGATCTAATCCTAACCCTCCAATCTGGATCTGACCGCCCCTCTCTCTTCCCCCTCACCCACGTCTCTGCCTCTGGGCCTAGCTAGTCAGTCCGCCTGACCCGCTGACGCCCTAGCCCCGCTTGTCAGCCGCACCCACACGCTCGCACCCGTGCGATCTTTTCTAGACCGTTGATCTCTGATCTGATGGCTGAGATTACCCCGTACCCCTTCGCGTGTGAGTTTTGCTTAAGAACCCCCCTAGTTTTAGGAAATCAACCCGTCGTCCTCTGTTTTAGCGCATAGGTCCCTGGTTTCTTTTGAATAGCCCCCTGGACTTTTATTTAATCACAGATTTAGCCCTAATTTCATATTTCAAACTTCAAAACTTGTTTATTTCATATCTTTTTCATATGAACTCCAAATTTAGTGGTTCAAATTGCAAAATATTCACAAGATTGTTCTCTATTTAAATAAAATATGACCAACTGTAATATATATACTTTATTTTTTACACTTAGATTATAGGATTAATGTATATGTTAATTTATTTATTTAATGAAATAAATAAAAGGAGAATCCTAGGAGTAAAGTATATTTAATCTTGTGAGATTAGTGTTATGCATTACATGAATTCATTTTTGGTTTAACCTTTAGGCCTTAATGAGATAAATAGAATTAGGTATGCAATTATGGATAACATTTAAAGGATAATCAAATTCCTAAATGAGAGCAGTTCATCTTATAATTTAATCTTTTCTTTGTTTAATTATTACTTTACCTTTTAAGTTATGTTTCAACACTTAGAGAGTAATCAATTCCCCGCCAATTAAGATTAGTCCATTTTATAAGTTGATCTCCTTTTCTTTTATTTAACACTGTACCTTTTTGAGATGTTTTCCAAAGTTGGTGTATGCTTGATGTGATGTTCATTTGTACTTTCCAAATGTATTGAATGTATGCTCGCTTTACTTAGACAACGAGCAGCTCGTGGTTCCTGAGTGTGTTGCCGAAGATCTCTTTAAGCAACATCCTGGTGAAGGCAAGTGTCCTCAGACCTATCATGTCCTACTTTACTTTATAATTCACTATCCCTCATTACATTATTGAAACTTAAGGATTGACTAGTTTGTATTTACCTTACCCTTGTTTACCTTTTTGCGTTAATCATGGTTAGCTTATGCTATTGCTTTTAACTCAATCAATGAACATGATGTGATCTTTTATGATACGATGATGTTATCCCGATGAGGTTCTTGTGATTACTTTAGGGGGTCATGCTATTTCCTGAGTACCTCTCCGTAAGGACCTGTTTGGGGAGTGACAACCCAGGATAACAGTGCAACCATGAGGGTGGAATGGGACGCCCTTAGCTAATTAATTAGAGGAACTAGAGGAGTAGTTGGCTTCGCCGTAGGGCCATCAATGGGGTCCGGGCACAGTACTTGTTCTGCCGAGGCTGGTTGCAGAGGTTCTTTGATTTGGTTTTGTTAGTCACCCTTCCTCTAGGGAGATGTACTGTGTTTATCAAACTGGAGAAACCTAACGGGTGACTATGACCTCTGGGAAATCTTTGTAAAGGCTACGTAGTGAGACCCTGCTAGGTCACCTTGGTAGTGATCAATGGAGAGGCTAGAACCCCGGGCAGAAAGGGAATCATGACTTGTGGGTAAAGTGTGCGACCTCTGTAGAGTTTTAGAAACTGGTATATCAGCCGTGCTCACGGTTATGAGCAGCCTTGGGATCCTCTTTGATTAGAAGAACATTGGTTACCTTTATGATGATGATTAATAATGTTGTTTATAATTCTGATCTATGGTATTTCCTCTTGGAGGGAGTACTTCTAGGTAATAACTGGGTTTATTACTAAAACCTCGCTCTACTTATATTAATAAAATTTGACCAACTAAAAGCAATTGCTTAACCTTAACTCCACATACAGCTAGTCCACTTTAGCCAAATGGGACATTTGCTGAGTACGTTGAAGTGTACTCACCCTTGCTTTACAAACCACCCCACCCCAAGTTGTCCCCACTATACTCAATGCTCAGGAGGTGAAGCTGGCAAAATGGAGGACTTTGAGGAGTTCCAGGACTACGATGAGTTCTAGTTTACTTTAGTGGCAAACCCCCAGTCAGCTGCCTGTGTAGGCTTACATTCTATGTTTTGTTACTCCGCACTTTGATGTTAATGTTAAACACTATAGATATGTATTAGACTCTATGGATGTCTCAGACATCTTGATGTAATTAAGTACCTTTCCGCTATTTAATTCAAGCATAGTGTGATGATGTCCAATTTTGTAATCACTGTGTAAGTGAGTTCTGATCCTGGCACGTACATGGTTCGCATTCGATTTACCTTCCAAAACCGGGTGTGACACTAAATCCACGTGATCTCCTCTTCGTGTGGCCACTCTTGGGCTGATGTTTGGGCGGTTGTGTGCGGCGGTGGTGGTACCCGGCTATGGCGCCGCCGCACGGTGTGCTCGCGCCGCTGTTCCCCTCGGCCGTGGGTGTGATGTTGCGCGTGAGCCGTCGGATCAACCACGAGTGGTTGAGATTAGACCCTTTGCATACCCCTTTGGCATTTTAGATCCGGACCGTGGATCGACAATCTAACGGTTCGAGGTAGATCGAGCTTCATAAAGTCCTAACTGTTGATCCTAGATCCCCTGGTCACGATAGCATGCCGGTTTGTAGCGGATGAGATTAGATCTACGCCGTTGGGTTCGGATCTAACAACCAGGATTACGGGATACCCTTTCGGTTGGCCCTTTTTACTAAAGAGACCCTGGAAAAACAACAAATCAACCTACCATCCTTTGTGACTGTGTACTGAGTCTAGTATCTCTTGCACAGAGGCCCCTGTGTTTCTGCTTAATTGGCGCCCAGTCCAGACAGTGAGAAAAACCTATAAAATAATTTAGAAAAGGAATTTTTAATGTGAAAACAATTCCTAGAACATGTATAATTCATAGAATATTTATATGAAGTCCAAATTAATCCATTCCAATTCCTATAATTTTGTAATATTATTGTTTATCAGTTAGTACCACTGTTTTCACATGAAAGTCACATTAAAATTTATATCTTATTTAATCTCGTACAAAACACATAAAATCATTAGAAATTCATAACTTAAAATCTATGATTCCGATTTAATCCGTTCAAGTTGCGTTAGTCTCATACGAATATTTACTATGCAATAACAACATTTATTATACCATGTCTCATTATTTTATAATTAGATCCGTATTTAACTGATGTTGGTTAGTCTGGTTAAACTGCTTATCATTATAGACTACTAGAATAGGATCTATGGTCAATTTATAACTTAGATTAAAGTTGAGATAAGTATTTATAGAATAACCTCTTATATGATTTATATTAACCAATTTATAATATAGTTTAACATTTTAATCACATAAATCCTCTATAAAATCATAACTCCTTAACTGTAACTCTGATTTTAATAGTTCTTGATCCCACGATCTCGTAGCAATGCGTAGATCATTATTATTCAGTTTGTATCTATGTTTGGTGTGATGTTAATTTTGTCTATACCATGTCTGTTTGTATTGCTATGACTAGCAGTGAGGTTTCGAGGATATGAAGAATCACCCTGGTAACTGGAATCTCAAGTGTCAGGCAAGTTGTGCCCTTGATCCACTTTTGTTACCCAATAATATTCTTTATTATCACTATTCAATGCATAGGTTTAATTTTGATGGGACCCAATAGGTCACCCTAGTCTATTTATCCTGTTTACCTTGTTTACCCCTGAATCACTTGGGTAGTTCTGCTATTGCTTTATATGGTTTTGGGTCAATATTTCATTATATCCATGTTCCAAATATTCTGTTATTTTATTTATGTTCATGTCAAGATCATTATATTTTTAATTGGAACATGGAGCTTAACTTGAGAAACACGTGCCACCACAAGGGAGGAATGGGACCCCTTGGCTAACTAATTGGGAAAGCTAGTGGAAGACTACCTTACCCGAAAGGAGCAAGGGCAGTAGGGGAGTTGCATGCAAGGAGGTTCTCGGGTTGATTTTGCTGCGATGGCGGTCAGACGAGGGATTCTTGCAAGTGCTCTTCCCATAAACTGTAGCGGGTTTTTAGAAGCTAGTGGAACTTTGTAAAGGCCTCGTAGTGGATCCCTAGCCATTCACCTCGGTAGTGTCTAAGGGCTTTGCAAACCCTGGCGACATGGCAAACACGACATGTGGGTAAAGGGTACAACCTCTGCAGAGTGTAAAACTGGTATACTAGCCGAGCTCACGGTCAAGAGCAGCTCAGGGCTCTCGCATGATTAATTTATGGAACTTAAATTCAATTTGTCATTTGCATTTGCATGGGTTTATTATTTATTTTTTTGTATTATTGTTATTATGGTTTGGTATTTACTTACATCTAGTAATTGCTAATAAAATTTTGACCAACTTTAAAAGCAATGCTCAACTTTAACCATTCTCTTTGGTAAGCCTTACACTTCACATGATCTCCCACCTTTGGTGAGTTCATGCACATTATTCGCCACAACTTGTTGAGCGATGAACATGTGTGAGCTCACCCTTGCTGTCTCACACCCCCCACAGGAGAAGAACAGGTGGTTCAAGAGGAGCCACACAGCGAGGAGTTCGATTCAATCTAGGTGGCGTCTCCCAGTTGACTTTATTGCGCCAAGGAAGATCCTTAGTTCGTTTCATATTTATCTTTTATTTTGTAAGACATCCGCTATGTAATAAGTACTCTGATGATATTATGACATTTATCTCTGTACACTCTGTTATTATATGTGTTGTCTTCTTTGGCGCATATATGAGATGCACCCGGCTTTGTCCCTTAAAATCGGGTGTGATAGAAGTGGTATCAGAGGAATGTTGATTGTAGGACGAAACCTAGATAGAACTGGACAACCATTACCTAATTACTTTACTTTGATTCTTTCAATACTTTTCTTGATCCAGCCTCATCTTCAACTGTTCTACTCTGATTAACCTTACCTTACTCTGATTCTTTTCTGAACTTATCTTAATCTTTTCTCATCTATTTTCTCTTTACTCTGATTATTCTTACCTTTTTCTTCTAAATACAAATGTGGATTTCACACTTTGAAGTCCTGTGCCTAAAGTGACTTTTAGGACTAGGAGGCCTACTCTTAGGAACAAAAACAAAACTATTTTCATAGGTATCTATACGCTTGAGTGCTTGTTCTTATGACACTTGTTTGATTTGGATCTTTGATTGAGTGTGATGAGTTGTGGAGTAATGTCCACAATTACATCTGCATATACATATAGGCATAACTATAGACAAATAAAATTCATGAGATAACTAAACAACTTAGATTATCCTCCATTAAAGTGTATCTATTTTATATAGGTCCCTCTTATCTCAAAAGACTCTCTCTTACTATAATGATCCCTCTTAACCTATAGGAACCTATCTTATCCTAATAGATCCATCTTATCTTAAAAGATTCTTTCTAATCTTAACAGAATCATCTTATCTTAAAAGATTCCCTCATATCTTAAAAGACCTATCTAATCTTAAAAGATTCTTTCTTACCTTAATAGATTCATTTTATCTCAAAAAGATTCTATCTTATTCTTAGAAACTTATCCTGTCCTAATAAGCATACATATCCCCAACCACCTTGCTTATTTCATAATGGTGTAACAAACATGATCTATTCCAAAATAAATTAAGTAGATTTTATCCAATCTAATCTGATTACACCAATTTAATTCTGATCCCATCTAATCTAATCAGATCTAACCTAATGGACAGACATGTTAGATAATACTGGTAAAATAATATTGGATCCTACTCTTATAAATATGTTTTAACCTAAGTTGGAGTCTTAGTCCAACCTGGCCATATGCAACTACCTTAACCACTCGATAGTTGCATAACCCCTCTGTTTAACCGACAGAGATTCTGACCTACCTACACTATATAATTTATCCTATCTCAAAGGATTCTAACACATATTAATAATACATATTCTCCCTAGGTAGATTTATCTAACTTAAACTAAGTTTAATCCAGTTATATCCAACCTAATCTAGACCCTACCAAATCTAATATGGTCTAATCTATGTTACAAGTATTAACTAAACCATATTCCTATAAATAGGTTTTAAATCTAAATGGGTGTCTTAGACCAACTTATCCGTAAAACCACGACCTACCCTATGTTATAGGTTGCCCAACCAATTTATTTCAAAAGCAAAGCAAAACTATGTTTAACCTATCTACCCCATGTACCCGCAATTGGTATCCCAACTCAGATAATGGCATCTAGCACCACGACCGATGGTCCCTAAATCAGACCCAAGAAGAAAGTTAACTTCGATAATGAAGGATATGAGTATAAACAGATCTTCAAAAAAATCAAGATTTACCCTCGGAATAAGAGTCACCATTATTTAACTTCCTTTTACCTCCCACACTTCTCTACACTTAACTAATAACGAAAATCTAATGTACCCTTGTTTTCCTTGCCACACCTGTTAATGGCATGAAAAATTTTAGGTGTATAAAAAATGAATTGGAAGTTCCACTTAGAAAAAAAGGATACTAGGATTTCATGAAAATAAAGTCAGCTTGATATGCTCAACTAAATGGTATTCTTAAATGGGATTTTAGAATCTAATGTGATCTAATCTAATGTGGTCCACTTAGACAGATTAGTGATATTGGTAGAAGAGATTAAACCCTACTAACCAAGTGTTAACTAAACTTGGCACATTAGGCCAACTCAACCAAGAGCTAACCCAACCCATAATGTCATGATGGATTGCATAACCTATCTGTCCCCACCAAATGTCAAACAAGTTTTAGACCTACACCAGGTAGATTATCCCATCTTGACAAAATTTTATCCTACCTTTGGATATTCACCTAATACGACTAGTTACCCCAATCTGGACATAAAACAAATATTAAGCCCTGCAAAAAAAATCTTCAGATCATAACCAGCTACTAGCCTATTCATTCTGCTTACCAAATACTCTTCATTGCAAAACTATCCTACAATATGCTTCTAACTCTCATGGTAAATACCAGGAAGGAAAGATTATCAGGCAACAACAAACAGAAATGAATCCTCCAAATCCTCCACCGGTTGGAATCGATCAAGTGGTTGCCACTCAAATGATGATAATACAACAAATGGCAAGCATGGTTACCGAACTGCAAAATCAGATAAGACAAGAACGCGAGGAAATACGTCAGGACCGGCTGGAGATACGTCGAGAAATAAGACAAGCACAGTTAGAAAGACAACGACAACAACAACCTCTACCACCACCACTAGCTCCACCAAGCTACATAAACATAAATATATATATATACTACTATTAGTAAGATCTAAGTGTTGCTTTAGTTAGTAGTTGGTATGATACTATTTTAGGAGGAATAATAAGGTCTAACTGACCCATGTGTTGCTAATAAAGTATGCATCATGCTGAGATTTTGTTTGTGCATATGTGTTGAGACAATATGAGTACACCCTTTCCTTACAAATCTCGAGGACGAGATTTCTGTTAAGGGGGTAGGATTTGTAATGCCTAAAATGTGTATAAAAATAATAATAAAATAAATATATGAAGAAATAAAATAGTAAAATTAGATATCTCAAATTTTACTTGAGTGTTGAAAATTGAGGACTGAATTTTGAAAACCAAGAATTATATTAGAAAAGGAGTAGTAGAAAGGTTTTCAATTCAACTAAATGGTTACCCATTTCATTAAATGAAGCACTATAGCCATTTTATACTTATGAATATGTGGTGAAGCATGTTAATAAAGAGACATAATTTAAACTTAGGACCTCAAAGTATAAATGAAAATAAAATAGAAAATAAGAAAGGGGGATTTAATGAAACTATTTATTCCTTCCCTAAATAAATAACAAGGAAAATAATAAATAATAATATTGTAAACAGTAGAGGTTATACTCACATTAGTAGTAACTTTGACATTTGAGAATTTGAAGTTCAAAATGGGAGTTTTTATTTGAATTTTATTTGAATAGAGAATAGAAAATAAATGAGGAAGGAAAGAATATATACTACAAAGAAAATAAAAATATTATAAATAAACAATAAGAGTTATTGTCATATTAGGATTTTTATTGGATATACTTGGAAAGCTGAAGTTCAAACAAGATTTAAAAATTTGAATTGATGTTTCAAATTGGGAAAAGAAATTAGAAAGGATAAAAGAAAAGAAAATGGGGATATGAATCTATGCTCTGGGCCCTATTTCCCTGCCTGGCCCAAGATTGATTTCACCCGGCCCAGAAGCAGGCGCGCCAGCCTGACCTCCTCTGCTCGCGCGAGGCCACCTCGCTTGCCTCGCTGGCAGGTGGGCATGTCGAGTCAGCCACCCAGCAGCGAAATCTCCCGCGCCTGTCTCACTGTCTCCGTGGGTCCTACTGTTCGGCCTCTGCACGCGCTCAGCCCCGCCCGCCTGTCTCAGCCTCACACTGACGATCGGGGCCCACACTATCAGCCAGTATACCGCGCGCCCCACGCTCATGCCACTGACCGGTGGGCCCATGGCGCTGGATTCATCCTCCTTGCCAGAATCGCGGATGCGGCAATCGACTCCGACCCTTGCGGTGAGCAGGGCGCGAACCCCCTTCATCGGTTCTCCTGGATCCACGAACCGATTCTGCCTTGAATCGTGGGAACAGATTGACCTGGCGCATGCGCCTCATCTCACCACCGTGTGGGCCCTGGTGCGCTGTTGCCTCCTCTCCCTACGGCTTCAAAAGACCACGCGCATTACCCGTATCCGCCGCCGCTTCTTCGGGGATCCGTTGCAACGGCGCGAGCTGCCGCATCCTTTGGTCAGCACAGACTCCTTTCCCCCGTGCTATACAAATCGGGTGTCGTGTTTCCCCTGCGCCTTCCCTCTTCTTCATTGCCCCACTCCACGCCACCACCCGCCAGGGCCACCACCCATCAACCCACTGCAAGTCGTCGCTGCAGCCATGGGAAGTTCTCGGGAATCATCGTCGGGATGCAGTGGAGGCTTCCGTAAACTCGTACTGGCAAACTAGTAGCTCGGGTCCTTGGAATTGCTCGCCGATGTCAAGAACCCTCGCGGAGCCGCCAAACCCCGTGTCGACCCTCTGCACCGATCTATCACTGGTATAATACCCCTAACCTAACTCCACGTGACCTCCTCTCCATGCGGCCACTCTTGGGCTGATGTTTGGGCGGTTGTGTGCGATAGTGGTGGTACCCGGCTATGGCGCCACTGCACGGTGTGCTCGCGCCACCGTTCCCCTTGGCCGTGGGTGTGATGTTGCGCATGAGGCGTCGGATCAACCATGAGTGGTTGAGATTAGACCTTGGCATACCTGATACCCCTTCGCCATTTTAGATCCGGGCCGTGGATCGACAATCTGACGGTTCAAGGTAGATCGAGCTTCATAAAGTCCTAACTGTTGATCGTAGATCCCCTGGTCACGATAGCATACCGGTTTGTAGTGGATGAGATTAGATCTACGGCATTGGGTTCCGATCTAACAACCAGGATTATGGGATACCCTTTCTGTTGGCCCTTTTTTACTAAAGAGACCATGGAAAAACAACAAATCAATCCGCCATCCTATGTGACTGTGCACTGAGTCTAGTATCTCTTGCACAGAGGCCGCTGTGTTTCTGCTTAATTGGCGCCCAGTCCAGACAGTGAGAAAAACCTATAAAATAATTAAGAAAAGGAATTTTTAATGTGAAAACAATTCCTAGAACTTGTATAATTCATAGAAAATTCATATGAAGTCCAAATTAATCCATTCCAATTCCTATAATTTTGTAATATTATTGTTTATTAGTTAGTACCACTATTTTCATATGAAAGTCACATTAAAATTTATATCTTATTTAATCTCGTACAAAACATATAAAATCATTAGAAATTTATAACTTAAAATATATGATTCCGATTTGATCCGTTCAAGTTGTGTTAGTCTCATACGAATATTTACTATGTAATAACAACATTTATTATACCATGTCTCATTATTTTATAATTGGATCCGTATTTAACTAATGTTGGTTAGTCTGGTTAAACTGCTTATCATTATAGACTACTAGAATAGGATATATGGTCAATTTATAACTTAGATTAAAGTTGATATATTTATTTATAGAATATCCTCTTATATGATTTATATTAACCAATTTATAATATAGTTTAACATTTTAATCACATAAATCCTCTATAAAATCATAACTCCTTAACTGTAACTCTGATTTTAATAGTTCTCGATCCCGCGATCTCGTAGCAACGCGTAGATCATTATTATTCAGTTTGTACCTATAATTTTGTCTATACCATGTCTGTTTGTATTGCTACGACTAGCAGTGAGGTTTCGAGGATATGAAGAATCACCCTAGTAACTGGAATCTCAAGTGCCAGGCAAGTTGTGCCCTTGATCCACTTTGGTTACCCAATAATATTCTTTATTATCACTATTTAATGCATAGGTTTAATTTTGATGGGACCCAATAGGTCACCCTAGTCTGTTTATCCTTTTTACCTTGTTTACTCCTGAATCACTTGGGTAGTTCTACTATTGCTTTATATGGTTTTAGGTCAATATTTTATTATATCCATGTTCCAATTAGTATGTTATTTTATTTATGTTCACATCAAGATCATTATATTTTTAATTGGAACATGGAGCTTAACTTGAGAAACACGTGCCACCACAAGGGAGGAATGTGACCCCTTGGCTAACTAATTGGGAAAGCTAGTGGAAGACTACCTTACCTAAAAGGGGCAAGGGCAGTAGGGGAGTTGCATGCAAAGAGGTTCTCGGGTTGATTTTGCTACGATGGCGGTCAGACGAGGGATTCTTGCAAGTGCTCTTCCCATAAACTGTAGCGAGTTTTCGGAAGCTAGTGGAACTTTGTAAAGGCCTCATAGTGGATCCCTAGCCATTCACCTCGGTAGTGTCTAAGGGCCTTGCAAACCCTGGCGATATGTGAAACACGACTTGTGGGTAAAGGGTACAACCTCTGCAGTGTAAAACTGGTATACTAGCCGAGCTCACAGTCAAGAGCAGCTTAGGACTCTCGCATGATTAATTTATGGAACTTAAATTCAATTTTTCATTTGCATTTGCATGGGTTTATTATTAATTTTGTTCTATTATTATATGGTTTGGTATTTACTTACATCTAGTTATTGCTAATAAAATTTTGACCAACTTTAAAAGCAATGCTCAACTTTAACCATTCTCTTTGGTAAGCCTTACACTTCACATGATCTCCCACCTTTGGTGAGTTCATGCACATTATTCCCCACAACTTGTTAAGCGATGAATATGTGTGAGCTCGCCCTTGCTGTCTCACACCCCCCACAGGAGAAGAACAGTTGGTTCAAGAGGAGCCACATAGCGAGGAGTTCGTTTCGATCTAGGTGGCGTCTCCCAGTTGACTTTATTGCTCCAAGGATGATCCTTAGTTCGTTTCATATTTATCTTTTATTTTGTAAGACTTCCTCTATGTAATAAGTAATTTGATGATATTATGACATTTATCTCTATACACTCTGTTATTATATGTGTTGTCTTCTTTGGCGCATATATGAGATGCACCCGGCTTTGTCCCTTAAAACCGGGTGTGACATATTTGGAGTCTTTTGGTTCTTGTATTCTTCCATTTCCTATTCTTGTGGATTTGTGAAGAACCATCGAGTTCTTTTGGTGTCGGTGCTATTTGGGTTTGTTGGCGGGCAAGATATACTACTGGGATCATTAGTTATGCCTTGAGGTGTTGTTTGTGGTCGTGATCCTCTTTGATCTCGTTTTGAGTTTGTTGTAGAAAACCCCATCAAAACCCCAACCTAAACAAGATTTTTGATCTGCGCTTTGGTATATGTGTTGCTTAGGTTCATACTTCACCAATAAACATCTTTTTACCTGCGCAAACTTTCTACAAAGTTTGAGGCAAATTTGCCTCGATTTTGGTGCCTGGCACTACTGCCCTTGTGCGTGGCACTGCCGCACCCACTGTTCTATGATTTTGTCTCTGATTTTTGATAGAAAGTTGGGTTGTTTCTCTCCTAGGATTTTGGCGTATTCAAACAATACTAGCTTGAATTGCATGGTGATCTGGTGCTTTGTGAGTCCCTAGAGGTTTTGGGTTAAATTGGGAATCAAGTCATAGTGTTGTTCTCGCAAGAGAATTTTTAGTGGCTCCCATTCACCCCCCTCTAGCCGCCTCACCGGTCCTTCAATTGGTATCAGAGCCGGTTAAGGATTTTCTTACCCTACTCGATTTGAAATCAAAGAAGTCGACATGGAACATGGTGTTGGCAAGCCACAATTCTTCGATGGGACTAATTATCCATACTGGAAGATTTGTATGTCGACATTTGTATGTCGATGTTGCATTTAGTGTTACAAGTGATCGAAACACTCAAATTCAACTGGAGTTCCATGATTCGAACGACAAAGCTCACAACGCTTTGTTCTCGTGTCTCTCGCTTGCTAAGTTTGAGCGAGTTGGACATTTGGCTACGTCTCACGAGATCTGGTTGTTGGTCACTTGTTCTCAAATGTTGTATATTAAGAGCAAGGAAACATAATTATTGATTATAACAGACCTTCGTCTTCCGAAGCATTATCTTCACATGGGCATAATGCTCATCAGACGAAGGTCAAGAAGGACATACCTTCATCATTCAATATGTGAATAAGAATGCAACAGGATAAAGACAGTAACTTCATCTTATTAATTCATTCATATTTGTATTCCATAAAATATGTATGAATATTAACAGGACTAATATTACATTGGTACCTTCGGCTTGCTCGAAGGTGAGGATGCGAGAGAGTGATTACAATCCAGCATGAACAGTACGGTGCTACTGTTCATCTATTTATAGGCACGGGACGCAGACCGGGTAAAAGTACATTTATGCCCTTGGTATTTATCTACAAACATAATGTGAATCATTAAGGATTGGATAGTCTTTGTCCCTTTTGGTCTTCATCAAACTTGGTCTTCGTCATCAGGTCAAGCCGAAGTTCCTCGGCTGTAGCTCCGTTGTCCATTCTCATCACCTTCGGGTTATATTTTCACCCTATCACAAGAGAAAACCTTCATCCCAAAGCTGAAGCCCCCTGTAATGATCCATGTCATACTAGAAACATATGGTTAGTCACATTTTTGATGACCTTCGGGAGAGGAAGGCCCCCAACACTGGTCCACCCTCAATAAATTCTATGAGGGCTATGATCATGTGGAGACTAGACTCTTTGAGACATACCAGTGAGATTATGATAACTTTGTCTAGTTGGCTAGAGACACCATTGACATGATGTTTTCTCGGTTCCAGTCGATTGTGAACAAGATGCGTGCCAATAAGGCACGACTTCCCTATGATGATCATGAGAGAACATTGAATTTGCTACATTCTCTAGATCATAGTGTTTGGGAGGTGAAGGTCTCGACAATTATCAAGTCTTCCAACTATGAGACTCTCACCGTGGATGAGCTGTACAGCAAGCATAAGTCCACCGATATTGACCACCAGAACTGGGCCAAGATTGAGAACCTTAGTGCACGCACCATGGCCCTAGTCTCTGGAGGTGGTTCCTCCTCTAACCCTAACCTGCTATGTTTGTTTTGTCTTCTTTGTTGTCTATCATAGAGGAGCAGGTGGAGAGTATTAGGAATGAGGAGCTAGTGCTTGTGGCCAGTCGGTTCACGCGCTTCCATAACAACCACCAGAATTAGCGGTGTGGCGGGTCAAAGGATGGATGCTACAACTGAGGCGACCCTGACCACTTCATCGCCAGTTGCCTCAAGAAGGGCAAGTAGGAGGCTAGCCCGTGTGACCACCACTCTGGTCGGCGCAAGGGCAAGCGGGGTACTCCTCTGGCAAGCACAAGTCCAAGGGAGGATTTGATAAGTAGGCTCTCAAGAAGAAGTACCTCCAGAAGGCCAAGATCAAGGAGCATGCCTTCCTCACCTCCCTCAAAGACCTTGACCACGACTCCGACGACATCGCTTCTTGCTCAAGAGATGAGGAGACTGAGAGGCAGGTCGAGGACAAGCTGAATAGGCTGTGCTTCATCAGATATTGTGTAATAATATAATATATCATTAAATTTGTGTGTGTATATTATTATTTTATTTTATTTAAACCTTATAGATGTATTACTTTTGTATCAGTATTGTTCTTAACTTTTATATAGATACGTATTTTATACTACCTCCGTTCTTGAATATTTGTCGTCTATTAGTTCATTTTTGAACTAAAATGCGACAAATAAAAAAGAAGGTATGGAGTACTTTTTATACTTAGTTCGTGATCTAAACGAGCTAGCTCAGTTTTCTAAACAAATCAAGTTTAGTCGAGCAGAACTGACTTATTAAATAACGAGCCAAATTAAATTGTGGCTCTTTATCTTAATCAAAATGTTTACTTGGCTTCAATCTGAAATGGTTTCAATTGTTTCTACATTGTTTTATCTCTATGTATTGCAATTGCAGATGTCCAAACAACTGACTTTACGAATAGCTTGAATGAATCGAGCTTGCTTATCATGGCACAATATTGTATATTCAGTTCTCTTAACTCTAATTTAAAATAACATTAAGGATTTGTTTGAGAGCAAATGTAATTGAGGGATTCAGAGAGTCAAAATCCCTTACTATTCATTTTGGTCCCCTCCGCTACCGGAATCCGAGCCTTTGCCGAGTGCCGGACGCTTTGCCGAGAGCCGCACTCGGCAAAGCTCGGCTCTCGGTAACGAGCCTCTTTACCGAGTGCAGGACACTCGGCACAGGTCCCCACTCGGCAAAGACATGTTTGCCGAGTGTCAAACACTCGGCAAAGGGGGCTCTCGGCAAAGGGCCGTCAGCGGCCGTCCCAAAGCTGACGGCCGTCAGTCTTTGCCGAGAGCCAATGGTTGGCACTCGGCAAACAGTCTTCTTTGCCGAGTGTCGCCCAGTTGACACTCGGCAAAGAACTCTTTGCCGAGTGCCATCTCTAGACACTCGACAAAGTATATTTTTATTTCTTTTATTTTGTCTCCCAAACTTTTTGTGGTATGTTCCTACACTATGTAGACCTACATGTATCATTTGTGGACAATTTTAACAGAGTTTCAATTGTTAGTAGATTTAGTTCGTTTATTTGAATTTCTTCGAAAAATTTAGATTTGAACTGCAGGTCACTCGAAACTTGGAAAACCGTGCATGAAAAAATGATATTCATGTTACTTAGCATAAGTTACGATCGATTCCAGGAGCGGACCAAAAACTTCGAGCAACATGCTCACTAAACATGGCCGTGAACTTGTCATCCACATGTTTAAAAATTGTATAAAACACAAACAAAGTCAGAAAATCTTGAAACTTGTCCATGTGTCATGATATCATATGTACAGGCTGCGATAAAAAATTGAAAAAATTTCGAGAATACTATGACGCGCTATGTGTACAAACCTAAGAGATCCACATTGAAACTCTATGATTTCATGTGTAGTTCTCTTAGGTTTCTACACATAGTATCTCACAACTTTGTCCAAACATTCTCAATTTTTTATCACAACCTGTACATATGATATCATGACACGTGGACAAGTTTCATGATTTTCTGACTTTGTTTGTGTTTTATACAATTTTTAAACATGTGGATGGCAAGTTCACGGCCATGTTTAGTGAGCATGTTGCTCGAAGTTTTCGGTCCGCTCCTGGAATCGGTCGTAACTTATGCTAAGTAACATGAATATCATTTTTTCATGCACGGTTTTCCAAGTTTCGAGTGACCTGCAGTTCAAATTTGAATTTTCCGAAGAAATTCAAATAAACAAACTAAATCTACTAGCTATTTCAAACACTATTATAATTGTCTCAAAATGATACATGTAGGTCTACATAGTGTAGGAACATACCACAAAAAGTTTGGGAGACAAAATAAAAAAATACAAATGTACTTTGCCGAGTGTCAACTTGTTGACACTCGGCAAAGTATGCTTTGCCGAGTGCCACTGGGTGGCACTCGGCAAAGAAGTGTAAATTAATATTTGCCGAGTGCCCCTGAGCGGCACTCGGCGAAGAAGGCGCCTTTGCCGAGTGCCGCCGATCTGGCACTCGGCAAACCACGTCTTTGCCGAGTGCCGCCGATCTGGCACTCGGCAAACCATATTTTAAAAATAAAAAAAATCTTTGCCGAGTGCCGCATCGCTGGCACTCGGCAAAGAACATGAACTTAACCACATCGCGGGCTTCTCCTTCTTCTCTCTCTCACTCACGCTCACTCTCGCGCTCACGCCGCCGCCCACGCTCGCCGTCGACCCCACGCCCGCGCCCGCCCTTGCCGCCGGCCATGCGCCGCCCTCGCCGCCGGCCACGCGCGCGCCCCCGGCCCTGCGCCCGCGTTCGCCGCGAGCTTGCCGTGCCGTCGCCGCCGTCCCTGGAGCGCCGTCGCTGCCTCGCCCCCGGCCACGCGCGCGCCCCCGGCCCTGCGCCCGCGCTCGCCGCGCGCTTGCCGCGCCGCCGCCGCCGTCCCCGGAGCGCCGCCGCTGCCTCGCCGCGCCCTGCGCCGCCGCCGACGTGCCGAGCTCGCCCGCACCCGCCCGCGCAAGCCGCGCCCGCCGCGCGCCGCCGGCTCGCCGTGCCACCGCGAGCGCCGCTCGCCGCGCCGCCCCACCGCCGTCCTGCCGTACGCCACCGTCTCCCCCGCCCGTCACCGTCGTCATAAGGTATAATTTTATTAAATTATGTATTAATTTTTATATTAATGTATTTATGTTTTATAGATTAATGTATTGATGTTTTATATATTATGTATTTCATAAACACATGTTTATATTAATGTGTTATATTATGTATTTCATAAACGTGTGGATATATGTGTGGATATACGTGTGGATATATGTGTGGATATATTGTCGGCCATCGTGCCGTTGATATATGTGTGAATGTCAGCCATCGTGCTGTTACTTTTATTTGCAGGTTTTGGAAACCTCCCCGTGCAGGGGAGGTGCTGCCGAATTTTTTTGTTGACAGACTTGTTTATTTTTTTGTAGAGGTCTTCCTAGCCAATGCGGGTCTGCCTCGCGTCGCCACTGCACCGACCCGCCACAGCCCCACTAGCCTGACTCCACCGCCACCCTAGGTATAACCTCTACATCCGCATCATGGTCGTAGATCACCTAACCCAGTTAGGCGTCTCCCGTTCGAAAGTGATACGGTGTAGATATGCAGATCTTTGCATATCTACAAATGTATCAGTTTCGAATTGTCCACGTTTTTTGGACAGCCCGCGGTTGCGTAGATGGTGTTAGTTTCATGCTCTACTCCGGTCTGAGATAGAGTTTCGGCGTCACCTCCCTGTTGTTCTCCGGACAGTACACTCTCCCTGCCAGGACGTGTATCCGGAGAACAGCGGGGAGGTGCTGCCGAAATTCTATCTCGGATCGGAGTAGAGCATGGAAACTAACTCCATCTATGCAACCGCGGGTGGGATTAGGACCTATCGTCACCTATTAGAAGGTAGGAACGTAGTGTACATGCATTACATGTCTATATTAAACTATACTCGGTTATATATGTTAGAGGATGGAGGACCGTGAGTGGATGTACACGGGCCGTAGAGGAAGGAACGATGTCACCACTGAATGGATTAGAAAGACCGATGATTTCGTGGAACGGGCATATGGCGAAGCTGCTAAAGGAGCGAGTCTAGTCCCATGCCCGTGCAGCAAATGTGACAACCAGAAAAGAAAACCAAAGAAGACCATGGTAGAACATATTTGGAAGAATGGATTTACGCCGGGCTATACTCGGTGGATATTTCATGGTGAAGCGCATCGTACAAGAGAAGAGGTGCTGAGACAACGTGTCGAGGATTATGACGCGGATGCGGGGGTAGCGGATATGTTGAACGACTATCAGGAGGCACAGTACACCGGAGGATGTATGGATGACGAGCCAGAGCCGACTGCAAAGGCGTTCTACGACATGTTCAACGCGGCACAGAAGCCCCTTCACGGCCAGACAAAGGTTTCTCAACTGGATGCCATTGGGCGTGTAATGGCGTTCAAGTCGCAGTACAGCATCAGTAGAGATGCATTCGATGGCTTGTTGACGGTTATTGGGAGTCTGCTTCCGGATGATCACGTTCTGCCAAAGAGCATGTACGAGGCACAGAAACTACTTCGTGCACTTAAGATGACGTATGAGCAGATTCATGCTTGTCCGAAGGGCTGCGTGCTATTTAGGAAAGAATACGCGGAGGCAAAGTACTGTCCCAAGTGTAATTCGTCTAGGTTTATGGAGGTAGACTCTGGTGATGGACAGAAGAGGCAGCTCGACATCCCCTTGACAATCCTACGACACCTTCCGTTCATACCGAGGATCCAGCGTCTTTACATGACTGAGGAATCCGCGAAACAGATGACATGGCACAAAAATGGAAAACGATACAATCCTGACAAGATGGTGCACGCGTCAGATGGTGAAGCATGGAAACACTTTGATGACATTCACCGTGAGAAAGCCGAAGAGGCTCGTAATGTACGTGTTGCGTTGGCCACAGATGGGTTCAATCCCTATGGAATGAGCGCTGCCCCGTACACATGTTGGCCCGTGTTTGTTATCCCAATCAATCTCCCCCCTGGTGTGTGCTTTCAAAGGCAGAATATATTCGTGTCATTGATAATTCTCGGACACCCGGGGAACAAAATGGGCGTGTACATGGAGCCTTTGATCGATGAATTGGTACGTGCCTGGGAGGAAGGGGTATGGACATATGACCGAGCTACGAAGACAAACTTCAGAATGCATGTTTGGTACCAGTACTCCATGCATGACTTACCGGCGTATGGGCTATTCTGTGCCTGGTGTGTTCACGGTAAATTCCCATGCCTAGTTTGCAAGGAAGCTCTCAGGTTCATTTGGTTGAAAAAGGGTGGCAAATATTTGTTTACTCTTAATTGCAGGTTGTTGGAAAAATATGGTGGGCGGTTTCCTGAGGAGGAGGAGGGGGAGGAGGAGTAGGACGGCGGACGATGCAGAGCAGGCAGCGCAGCAGGACGAGGCAGAGCAGGCAGCGCAGCAGCAAGCGGCGCCTCAGGACGACGACGACCAGCAGCAGGACGCCTCAGGTTCAGGCGGCTCTAGTTCGAGGAGCATCTACCTGCGAGGCCCCGCGAGTCTCCCTCAGCGTCCCATACTTCGGGACAGACGGCCGCTGATTCGGCCGGAAGGGGAGAGGTATGTAACTTTATGTTCTTCATTCTTGTTCATATTATGTGTTCAAAATCATAATATAAACTAATACTTTTTATTTATCACTTGGACAGGTCTTGGACGGTTTTGGATTATGCTGGGGGTCATCGTCGCCCCCCCAATGGCATCCTCGGCCTACTGTGCAGGGAACACTTCCCTGGACTTGTGGAGTACGCCGGAGTGACGGGCCCAGCCTTCACCTTCGACCACTACGCCGTCGCCCCCGATGCAGTAGACCGGGACGGCAGGGAATTCAATAACAAGGCGGAGCGGGTGAAGCAAGAGCTGTGGGTAAGTCTTAGTATAATGTAAAATATGTCGCATTCGTTGCAAATTCTTGAAATAATGTATGGATACATCGTTTTTGTATGCAGGATTTCTTCAGATGCGATGCTGGATACGAGGCTAGAGCGGATGTGGTGGCCACCACGAGCTATAAGAAGCTCGTCATGGACATGCACTATGAGGCCCGCATCCAGGCCATCATCACCTACCACGGCTCCGTCCTTGGGGAGAAGGTGACCAAAACTCAAGCCCGAACCATGTCGTTGACCAGGGAGCAGTACCTGCAGGTAAAGTCATGCATGTTTGGTACCAGTACTCCATACATGAATTTTATTTTATCTTCTGATATGCACTTTACGTGTTTACTTTGCAGATGATTCCACATTGGTGCGCCGCACATCCTCTGTGCTGGGAGCATATGGTGGATAGGTGGTGTTCGGCTGAGTGGGACGAGGCGCACACAGCTAGCCGGGAACGGCGTTTGATGATGCAAGGCCCCTCCCACCACCAAGGCAGCCGGAGCCTGGGCCAATATGCCGAAGCATGGGTACGCCACCTTTTTTATTTAGATATATAGCACTAAGTTAGATATTATTTCTAACTATCTCGTTGGTTTTCATTGCAGTCGGCGTCACATGGTGGCAGGCCTTGCTCCACCTTCTCGGCCTATGCTATGGCCCATAAGGGTAAGGCGACGTCCGACGTCACCTACAACCCAGATGATGGGCCCGAGGCCTACACCAACCCCGCCGTCTACAGCCGCCTCCATGACTACACCGCCATGGCGCAGGAGGTCCATGACCCAGACTATGATCCGAGCACCGAGCCGATCGACACCGATGTGCTCATGAGGGTCGAAGGAGGCAAGAGACATGGGCGGTACTGGATTGCCGACGGGGCAATCGACTCGTCCTCCACTCCCACTCTGTCTCAGGTGAGAGCAAGGAGCACGGGCTCGAGTCCAGCCATACGACCACGGCACGACAGCTCACAGCATCGCATACAGCAACTCGAGGTTAGTGCTTCTGTAACTCGTCCTTTCTTGAGTTATATACCTTCTCTTTGAGTTACTATAACGTTGGCTTGTAATATTACAGACCCAACTAGAAGAAGAGAGGAGGGAACGTCAAGAGATGGAGGCGAGGATAATGGCGGAGCGGGCGGCGGCTGATCAGAGGATGGCAGAGATGTTCCAGTACATGCAGAGCCTTGGCGCCGCACAGGGCATCCCTCCGCCACCTCCATTGTTCCCTCCAGTTGACCCTACTCTCTTCTACACTCATGTGAGTATCAAAATTGTAGTTAGATGTTTGTAATGCATCTGGTATAACACTTGCAATCTCTTCTCTGTGCAGGGCCAATCTGGGGCGGCATCCAACAACCCTCCAGAAGGGTTCAGCCCAACGCAGCCCCAGTCAAACCGCCCACCTCCATGAGTGTTGTGTTTTCATTGTTTTAGACTTCAGAACTTATGTATAATACTTATGTCTGTGTTTGATACTTATGTGAGAGCTTGCGACGTTTGAGACTTATGTTTGTGTTTAATACTTGTGTTGAACACTTATGTTTGTGATGGATATTTATGTTTGTGGTGACGGTTTTATGTTTGTGTTGGCTATTTATGTCTGTGATGATATCTGTGATGTATATATGTGATATATATGTGATATCTTCTGTTTGTGTGGATGGAATACAAAAAACAAATTAAAAAGGTATATACTGGTCACTTTGCCGAGTGTTACACTCGGCAAAGAGGCTCTTTGCCGAGTGTCCGAGTCATAACACTCGGCAAAGAGCACAGACCTGGGCACCGGCTTAGCTTCTTTGCCGAGTGTTACGTCCCTGGCACTCGGCAAAGAGGTCGGCTTTGCCGAGTGCCACTTGGGACACTCGGCAAAGAACCTGACATGGGGACCCTCCCTGGCGGGTTCTTTGCCGAGTGTCCCAAGTGGCACTCGGCAAAGATAGATTCTTTGTCGAGTGCTGCACGGAAGACACTCGGCAAAACTAACTTCTTTGCCGAGTGTCACAGGGGACACTCGGCAAAGCCGCCGTCTCCGTCACTCGACGCCGTAACGGCTGCTTTTTTTTGCCGAGTGCTCTCTGGCACTCGACAAAGATCTTTGCCGAGTGCCCGATAAAAAGCTCTCGGCAAAGAAGGCTTTGCCGATGCACTGTTCACCGAGCCTTCTTTGCCGAGTGTTTTGAACGCTTCGCCGAGTGCTTCAGGCACTCGGCAAAGCGATTGATTCCGGTAGTGCTCAATCCTATTCATTACCCTAGTCTCATATGAACCCTAAGGACTAGTTTGGAAGACACAAAACCGAAGAGAATTAGAGGGCTATAGAATCCTCTTCTTATTCAAATTTAAATAAGAAGGTGATTATAACCCCTCTAATTCTCTCCGGTTTTGTCACTCTCAAAGTAGCCCTAAGTGTTAAAAGTAGGACACGTGATTGCAGAACTGATCGTATCTTGTATTTTGTCTTATACTATGGACTCATTCAAATCGAAGAATTCAGATATCTACAAGCGCATATTTAAATTAGAAGGTCATCATGTAAACAACCCTGACCAACAAAGATTGCCGGCCTTCTTCGATGGATTGAATGCGTCCAACGAACATTTTCTATATGGTACTGTAACCACAATAAAGTGATGCTTTCTCTATCGACGTGATCCCGGTAGCTAATACGTACTAATACACAAAATTAAGTAATACAGAATTTGGATGTTTTTTTCACATTCCTAGTTAGTCCTGGTCAATCAAAATCAAATAGATTTTCAGTTAGAGGATACCGGCCGCGCACTACTAGCTAGAAGGGAATTTCGGTCTAGAGGTATGTTTATATTATCTTAATCTAACAAGGATCATGTTTATAAGGTGTTTGGGTCATTATCAGACATCAGCTGATGTTAAACAATGGGTCGTGGCCGGTTTCTGCAACTAACCCCGTATACTCCAAAAGATAGAAAATGCACAAGACATGAACAACCTTTTGAAAGAATATTTTAAGGAGGATGTTCTTTCTTTTTAAATTTTCAATTAGCAAACATGTCTTCATATTGCAACAGGTGTATGCCTTGTTGTGGGATCACATGTAACTAGCCATCTTTGTTTAATTGGACTTGTTCTAATCTTATTTTAATTAAATTAAACAGATCTTAAGATCTTCCCTCAGAAAAATAAACATCAAGATCCATAATAAAATGCTAACTGGAAAATAAAATGCTAGAGAGACATTATAGGGGCTTCGGACAGCCTCTGCTGATAAAATAGCGTGCTACAGTGGATTCGTGTGACAGCCTCTGCTGATAAAATAGCGTGCTACAGTGGATTCGTGTGTGCATGTTGAACATGCACGAGGCATGATTGCATGTCGTGTATATGTGTGCATGTTGAACATGCACGAGGCATGATTGCATGTCGTGTATATAGTTACGTAAAACATTGTTTGTAATGTTAAGTTTGAAATAGAAGGTGGAATAGAGAATGAGATAGGATAGCTGCTGAAGATAGCTTCAGCGAAGATATTTTAGTATTTTACAACTTTGAAGTATAATTGAACTGTTGTTTGTAGAAGGATAGTGTAACATTTCACTCAAATCCCACTTGCCAAAAATCACAACTTTCTATAAAAAGAAATTGGTGTATGCTTGGTGACATGCTCATCTAGAAGTTATTCAGTCGAGTTTGTCCCAAAAACCATAACTAGATCTAATTTATTAATTATGGGCAGGAGTTTAGATCATCTATCTCAACATTATTAAATATCCGAGTTGCTTCTTATGAGATTTTACTTGATTGATATTCATATAGTAATATTTATTTTGAAATAAAATTATCCATAGGTGTCTTTGTGCATTGAGAAGAGTACGAGATGGTAGAACCGGAGAGTATAGAAAGTGAGCCCAACAGGCCAGATCCGGCCACAAAAACTGGCATTTCTACCAGCAAACCTCATGGGGCGTGGCCCAAGCATGTGGCCAGACCCCAACACTGCAATCTATATTCCCTCATTTTTCTCTCATGCACTAAAGTTGGCCCTCTGTCCGAAGTGGACTTGCCTGCCTGCTCTATGGTAGTGGCAGTTCTCATTGTTGAAGACAAGATTATTGAGAATTACGTTACCACGGATTACCAGATCCGCTTCCTTCCCTCCCGTCAGCAGTAGAGGCGCAAGAAGATGTAGAGAACCCGTCTCCCTTCCCATAAGCACGACAGAGGAAACACACGAGACACTGGATATAGGGTTGGTCCTCTGGCCTCTTTCTGATCTCTATTCCATATGAGGGGTACAATTTCTATATATAGAGACGCGATAGCCCTCAGGGCTATATTCGGTATTTGCCCACATAACCCTTCATTAGGGTTTCTCAACACTCCCCCTTGGGCGAATACCGCGACCAACACATGACTCGTTAAAACTCCAAAAAAACCCAGTGGGAAAAATATGGAGAAAGAGTGCATGGTGATACAAATTGCATTTGCACTTTGTTGCCTCGTTAAAAACCTCATGTGAGAAACTTCAAGAAAACTCACCAAGGGAAAAAGAGTACAACAGCTGTCATCGGGACAGATTTCGATCCTCTGGGATCTAGATTCTACCGAATCTTCTACAAAGGCTAAGTTTAGAAATGTGCTCCCCCTGATCCTTGCAAAACTGTATCAATATGGCAAAATATTTTCTTCTGGAAATATATGCACATATAGATTTAGCAAACAGATTGCATATCCTTGCAAAGATTATTTCAGGAATTTCACCTCAACTCACTTCTAGGATACACGAGGTAAGTGCACGTATCAACATAAATAAGCCACTTCGACTAGTGGTGTTCGATCGACTAGATCTACATATTTGATAGAAACTTCCATAAAGGTTCACATATTGATCATCAAGCTGACACCTTCAGGGCATAGAATATGACATTTATTGTCACACGATTGTGATCAATATAAGCATTCGCTCCCCCTGACGATGACATATGTCAAAGTCGTTATCCCTCATAACTCAAGCATATTCTTCAAGATATATATCTCATTGTTCATCTGGAATAATGAGAATGGACGAGGTTAGGGTGCTATCATTTTCTATCTTACACCACAATTTATACATAGTTGTGCAAAGCAAGTAACATGTCCTTATATAGGATTTAGGGGATAATATAGTTGCAATAGTACATATTCTAAATATGACACATTGCTCCAGGCGTTCATCCATTGCAACATCTATAATGGTGTAACAAAAGTCCATCAAAGATCGTTATCCATCAGGGATTTTTCATCGATCAGATACATCGTTATAGTCTGTCATTCTGGCATGATGGGGATATTTTTGCCAGTAACACCTAAACCTTATAGGTTTCTGCCATCGGGGCTTTAGAGGATATCGTAATTCCACATCAAGTGGAAAATACCATGAGTAAAACTCGTGGAATGCACATGTGCTTATTCGGTGAACTTCAAGTCCTTTGGTACCTCATCTTATTCCTTTTCGGGTCTGTATGGGTCTTTATCCCTTTATAGGGATTATCAAACTTTGGTGTTCAACACAGACTTTATTTCTTCTGGAAAAGTTACATCAAGGAACTATAATCTCATCTAGGAGATATTCACTCTACATAGAAGAGTGTTAATTCGTCAGGAATGTATTATTCGGTATGAGATTTATATGTTGCATATTTATAATTCAAAGATATGGATCCTCCTAGGATCTCATGATGGATCTTCAGAATCCTATTAACTGCATAATTTAATTCATGCTATTTGCCAGATATATTACATAGCGGAACAGTGTTTATTTAACACATACGTGGGATGGGTCTCTCACAAGACCACTTGAACCATCGCATTCACCACACATTATTTCAATAGTGCCCATAAATGTCCGAACTTCAAGCTCGTGACTTTCATTTTGCGATTATTGGTTTAGCCTCGATTGCATTTATCAATGACCCGATAAGAGAGCTTAAAGCACTCATGCCTAGGACTTTGTTTTGGATCCCTTTATAATCTAGAGAGGCAAGATAGATGTCGACACATTTGCCTCCCACATTTAATAATGATCTTCGTCATTTCCCAAAAACAAAAGATTCATTGTTCCGTATTCCCAGCACAATGATATTGCGCGCATTGCTAGGAACTTCATCATCAAGATGAACCTCTTCGTGAGGCAAATCACCATCAGGGTGAATTAATTGAAGGAGAGTTATCACAGACCACGTGAATCTGCAATCAGAACATATGCTTTGACTAAGGCTGATGGATCATATTCGCAGGCGTCCCCGAGAATAGATCAAATACCAATAAGTCAAATGTGGATACGATATTAATCCCGGGTATATCCACATCTACATCAGGTAGAAGCATTCAAACCAATATGGTTACTCCTCAACGACTTCTAGCAGACTCCATATACACAGGAGTACACACCGAACGACAGGTTCAGTTTAGCTTTTGTGCGTTTAATAGAATATTGAGGCATGACACTAGATGGACATTTATCTCCCCCTAATGCTGAGATGTTCTAAAAGCATACAGATAATATCCCCAACCACAATCATCCAGTTGTGGCCATTGTATGCTATTGTGGTGATTTATTTGGGAAATCTTACGCACATTATAGATAGGGGTTTTATGCAGTGAGCTTTGGACTTAGATTAGTGTAGTGGCCTGAATACTACATATTTGTCCTTCAACATGAAGGGTTAGTCTCAACATCGAGCGAGACACACAACAACAAGTTGCTTCATGGTTACAATTCTGCAAACTTATTGTTATTACTACCAAATGCATAGTCAATCATTAAGTTTTAGACTGATATACGCAACACTATTTTATCCATGAGGGTCCTTCAGGGTTTCATGCATACCATTCGTCGTTTGGAGCTATTAGTTGACTTCAGATCAACAAGTAAAATGACCATCAGGGTCTAGCGCTCACAAGGACATTCACTGGTTGTATTGTGCTTTGAGGCACATAGGAAAAATGTGTGTGCTTATATTGGTAGTAAAGTGCATGGCATCAGGCCAATGCTGCCAAGCAAAGATTTTTATACACAAAGATGTATAGTCCAGCTCGTTTTTATCACTGCCCATGGTTTACCCAATTACTCGTACCGCTCTGAAATTGGGTATCGATTTATGCAACATTTTTAGGTATTATACTTTTGAGAGAGAACTAATAACAATAGTTAATTATTTGTGATGCTACCAGCAGGGCAAACATTTCTCCTCATATTATATACCAATTTGTTCTATAAAGCATTATTTCGATCTCTTCGTTGTTCGGCAAAAAGAGAAGCTTTGGAATAGAACAGACAAGGCCAAGAATTCATTTTTATCTGGGAAAAACACCATATAACTAGCTTTTCATGAAACAAATGATGATAACTGCTTGGCAAGAACGAAACAAGACTGGCATCCGCCTAGGATCCGTCTTCAACAACAGATAGTACTGCTCTCATACGAAGAAATTATCAGGAGTAGAGAAGATACAACAGGTCTCTACAAGATCTTTATATTTCTATCACAAATTATCATCACTAGTAGTCTAGTGGTCAAGACATATGTCTCTTCTGGCTTCGAGGACCAAGGACATATTAATGTCTAATTTAGCTTCAAGCTCTGTGGTGAGTGGGATTTCATAGTTATTTGTCTACTCTTCTCACTTCTGGTAGATCGGAGGTAGATAATGGTAAGCATGCCAAAGGGTGGAATTCAGTGTAGTTCGGCTACGTAAACCCCAGGTATGTGTCCATTCAGGACCGACCTTTACCATTTAGCTTACAGTGTATACCAAACTTGTCAAAGGACTATCCCGAGTCAATTCAGTGACTATATGTATTTACAATTCCGGGAGATGTATGCGACACAAGCATAAAGGTCCTAGATAGAACGAGTAAAGTGGTTCGACGGGAACACACTGTGGTTTTCACACCAGCATAGTGAAAAATGTCTCAGAATAACCTCTTGGCATACTCGCAACTTCATGTTGCTAGCGGTTACATGTCCTTTTATCTCATAGTTTGCTTCATGTCATCCAGCGACAAAGAGAGCAATGTGCTAACATCTGGTTGAGCAATGTATGACTGAGATTTCTGATCTTAAATCATTTGGTAAGGCCTTTTTGCTTACTAATATAATCCCAATTTGTGATATCTTCTATGCCAAAAAGGCTTTCATGCATTATATTATATATCTTCGGCTTACTTCGAGTAAAACTTTATGCATGAGAAGAGAGCAGAGAATTAACTTATTCATGTTCTGTTGTATTTCAATTTAATTTCCCAGATTATTCAAGCACTATAGAGCTTGATATAGTTGTTATGGCCACTTGGCGATATATATAAATATATGATGCCACACAACACAATCAAATAAAATACAGAGACAAACAAAATTGTTTATAAAGGTTGCGCATAATGCGACTTCAGGGGCTTGAACAACCCACCACAATCCACACGAGTACAAGCTCTAGTGTCTGGTGTCAACGCGCGTGTGGCCATCAGGGCTACGACAACACAGCCAACCTTTGTAATTAATGCAACAAGCACAATTATGGCTCGGTAATCGGGGTACACGATAAGTCCATGCAACGTGCGCAACAGACGCAATCATGGCTCGATGATCACGGCAGACGGACAGTGCCTACAGGGCATGCGAAAAATACGTGACTCCGCGATGGCGGTTTGACTCAATGGGAGCTGTCCGATTAAACGAGAGTGCTATATAGCAATCACATGACGCAACCAAGTTTGTACGACACAAATACTGCGTCGTGTTGCCAGGGCGCAGCCAATGCCAAAACTCAGCCGATAAATAACGCAACCTCATCGGTGTGCCTGAGTATCCACTATACAATTTAATCGCTCGACATGAGTCTGAAGCTCAACGCAACACAAATATTTAGAGCGATTTAAGTATGTACAGACAGTACAATATAGCCTTAACATGCATTCTCATGAATTTCTACCGTATATCCACCACGAGAATAGAGCAGAAAGGTAATAAGCTTATCATGTGCAAGAAAAGCATTTTTCTATGTTTAGGCATGTATTATTCTATTCATTATGTTCGGTAGAAGAATAGAATAAAATAAATATACATAGCATGCCTACATTTTAAAACGTGCGCACAAAACTAATGAATAAATTCATCAAAAAAAATTATTTAAGTGCAAAAATTATAATATGAAATAATGTAGAAATTAATTCTACATAAAACTCAATCAATAAAAAAATCTCTTTTTTCTTTCTTTCTTTTGTTTGTTTTTCTCTTCTCCTCACGTTTGCATGTGCCAGTAGGGATGAAAACGACGCGGATACAGCCGGATACAGGGTCATCCCGTATCCTACCCTAATGTATTTCTCTCGGATACGAGACCGGATACGGGTAGTTAAGATTCAGGACGGATATAGGACGAGACCGGGTAATAATCCAGACAAGTAAGAAACGGATAATGAATACTACTCGGGTAGTTACCGGATAATTATCGGGTAGTTCATCCGATGATATTAATTGTCCAACCATCCATAAGTTAAGCAATACATAATCATGTATATGATAGATCAGATGTAAGAAAGGAAACCGGTAAAATTGACATCATGCAATTCAAAGTTGCTTATCATAAGGACATTGTAGAACCAACACCGCAATATTTAAAATTCATAAATATTCTAGTTTCACTAAAAAATTGCAAATGAGTTACAAAAACTAATAAACATTTTATATGAAGATAACTCAAGTCCTCGTATGAAAATGATAAGTACTGATTATGTTGAAACTTGGATACTTACACTAATTTCACATGTAACTCATACAAATAAGTGAAAGTGAAAGGAAAGAAACATGGGTATCTTATAGATCTTATGATCCAAATATTTTTATGGTTACATATGGACATATACTGTATCTCCGTAAAACTTCACGATTTTTTGAGGCTATTTATGTATTATTAATTTCTTGTCATAGAAAATCATCAAAATACAATTAAATCACTAAAATATTGTTTAAACAAAAAATTGATGTATTACAAAGTCATAGATCTCTTCAAGCTCTACAATTTTTATACAAACTTTATCTTCATCCGATTTCATATGTAGAAGTTATGATTTTATAACTATATTATGCAGAAAAAGAAAAAACGGGTACCTGAATTCCAGGTACCCGTATCCGACCCGGGATTTTCGGGTACTGACCGGGTATTAGTGATTCCGTATCCTACCCGTATCCGAGGTTCAATATCCGGGTAATACCCGTATCCGTCCCGACAAACAAAATACTCGTATTCGTATCCGAAATTACGTCCCGTTTTGGTACCCGCATCTGATACCCGTTCCGGGTACCCGTCCCGTTTTCAGCCCTATGTGCCAGCGAGAGCTGAGCGACGAGCGCGAGTCCCGGCCCAAATAGCGGCAATAATAAAATAAATGCGAAGGTCTCAGGCCCTCGATGATGACGGACAAGGCCAACGAAGTAGCATGCGGGCACGGAACCAGCAGTCAACGTGGGCCAGCCGTACTATGCGCGACTGACCCGTTCTTGGGGATAAACATCCACATCCCGCGTGACCCGCTCTCGGGCGCATGATGGCGGCTACCAGTGAGAGGTAGTTGCCACAGACGTGTGGTGTCACGCCCTGTTCCAGTCGAACGATCGATCTCATCTTCTGGTGAGAGGTAACAGCTGCCTGGCTCGATCGCCCCTAGACAAGACACGGGTCTGCCACCTCGTCTCTGTTCCATTTCGACCGCTCGGTGCAAGCGCCGCTAGCGTCGATTCCGTCGGTAGAGAGCACATAGGACCGAAGGCCTCCATGCCCCGCCGGCACTGCTGGGATGGCCACACGAGGTCGCATGGCACACACGCGGGTCGAGGCTACTGGCTACGACCGCGCGAGGGAACGTGGCAGGCGTCCTCACTGGCGCGATGCGTGCTGCGAAGGTGCAAGGGGCTGTCGACCGGAGGAGGCTATGGAGCGGCGCAATCAGTAGTACCATGCGGCGCCATGCTCAGCGACGACGATAGGCACACGAGCGCTGGAGCCCGCCGGCGGGGCAATATGGGTGGTGCGATTTTTTTTGCTTTGATCAACAGTACATTCGATCTGTGAACAATGCATACCGCTTTAATCGCGTAGAGGGGGAATCGAAGTCTATCGCGTAGGATAGTTCGGCTAGGCCGGAGGACCTGCCGGTGTGGTGGAGAGTCGGTGCCGATCGGATCCGTAGCAACATCAAGGTAGAGCGTGCTGATAACGTATTGAGAACTACGTTACCACGGATTACCAGATCCGCTCCCTTCCCTCCCGTCAGCAGTAGAGGCGCAAGAAGATGTAGAGAACCCGTCTCCCTTCCCATAATCACGACAGAGGAAACACACGAGACACTGGATATAGGGTTGGGCCTCTTGCCTCTTTCTGATCTCTATTCCATATGAGGGGTACATGTTTTATATATAGAGACGCGATAGCCCTCAGGGCTATATTCGGTATTTGCCCACATAACCCTTCATTAGGGTTTCTCAACAAAGATAACGCTTTTAGGCTGTCCGCAGCGGTGTACTCTAAATTTTTTCCCCTAAATGCTACTATACAGCCACGTCAGTAAGATTCTCTCTCCTATATTTACTCTTCCCGCAACCTTTCACTCTATATATTTCCCTATATATTCCCCTACACATAAAATATATTTTTCTATCCCTACTTTACATCTGTTATCAATTTATTATCAACTAATAACTACTCGGACACGAAACACGAGACTGTCAACAGTAGCAGCGGGCAGCGCCAGAACAGGGGGAGAGAGAAGGGGAATGCCAGGTAGGGGGCGCCGTAGAGGACGTCGTTGCGGGTTCAAGAGTTGTCCTGTAGCCCCTACACGAGCTACAGGATTAGGGGAGGGGAGGCTAAGAGTGAACCGTTGCAACTAGAGGCGCCAACTGCCAAGATAAAAAAACCCGAATATTTTCTAAGTGATTTTTATTTGCCCGTTCGTTCATTTGGTAACTCAATTTTTCTAAGTGATTTTTATTTTTTAAAAAAAATAAACTAATTCCTCTTAAAAAATATAAACCCCTTAAAAGTTATGGTTGCCAAACTAGCTCTAAAGGCTAGTTTGAGAACATCATTTTCCCAAAAGATTTCTATTTTCTTAACGAAAAATAAACTAATTTTCCTTGAAAAAATAGTGTTCTTAAACTAGCCCTAAAACAAAAAAAATTCTTGTGCCAGCAAAATCCAAGATCAACAGAATATTTTCTAATCCTTGGCTACGTAATAGCGTAGGCGCCCATTTGCTGGCATCTGATCTGAGGAGCAGGGACAGTGAGCGATGGGCCGTAGCAGAGTATTGTGTTCTTTGATTTTTAATTGTTTTTTAATATTTTTTAGTAAAAATTGTTTGGTGCACAAATATTGAACTATCTCAGCGAGGATACGATTTGGTCTGTACCCTTTCTTTGTTTTGATTGTTTTTCTAGTGTAGAAGAGCTTTACCAATGAGTTGTTTTGGTGAAAAATTAATACAAAAGATATCTCACAACTCATAAAATTGATAAAATTGCTGATGAAGCTCTGCTAAACATGATCTAAGATTTCTGGTAATCATCGACAAATGATGTTTTTCTCATTGTGGCATGCATTCTTGTTCTCACGGACGGACCTAGCCCAAAATCCAAGTGGGGCCCAACTATTGAGTGGGAGCCTAAACAGAAGCTTACTAGCAAATAGTCTTTCATAACTACAGTAATTAAGATAGGAAGTCCAGTGTAATTAGAAATTTGAGTGGGGCTTGTGCCCCTACTCGCCATAACGTTGGTCCACCGCTGCTTGTACTCTCTCCCCCTCTCATAGCTAGTATTGGTCAATCTTGATACTGCTGTTTGTAATCCTACCTAGGAGCCTAGGAGGCTGCTTTCTTAAGGGCTAGTTTGGAAACTAAATCTTTTAGGATTCCCCTCTTTTTCTTAGGATAAGGAATCTCTCCCGATAACATTTAGGGTTATTTTGGAAACCTATTTTTCTAAGGAGGCGTTTGGATACCTTCGTTTTATAGGAATTAGAATTCACTCAATAAAGTAACTTATTTAGTTTGGAATTTGACATTTCACCACTTTCCAAAGTTCAAATATAAGGCTATCTCAAATTCATGGGGTGAAGGATGGAAAATGATTTTATACATATGTAGAATTTGTTTCTACTCTGTAACTTACATGACACTCTTCGTTTCACTCCTCCATAGCAAAAATGTAGCAAATAAATATCTCCAATATCTTGCTAATAATATTATATAAATAAATTTTACATAAAACCGAATTAGATTAATTGATATATACCTAAATTAATATTATTAGGATGAAATTCAAATCCAATGATCCAAACGGAGCGTAAGGGATTTTTATTTTTCCAGAGAAAATATTAGTTCATTTTCTCTTAAAAAAGTAATCCATTAAGAAAATAGAGTTCTTAAACTAACCCTTAAATAAGATATCTAATTATATATGAGGGGGTTTTCCTCTCTGAATGTCCCCCTACTTCCAAACTAGCCCTAAATAAGATTAAAAACCCCAAGCTCATGTTAATAATGCAACGCAATTTTCCTTCCTAAGGCATGCCTTGGCCGTTTTAGCGAGTGCGTCAGCTTACCCATTTTATTTTTTATCTTATTTTTTATTTTAAATTTAACTCTATAAATAGTATATAAAATACGAAACGGTGTTTTATATAGTCATATACACAATCTACTCTAGAGTTATAATACGAAACTTGTAGTATCAATGATCCAGTGTCTTCTGTTTCGTGACATAAAATTCCCACGCCGGTAAAACTGAGACTCGGACACTTTCGAGGATAGGCTATGATGACCAGCTAGTCAAGGCCTTCCATTTTCCATTCAACACAGAATGTAGTACATCGTCCCAGACTCCCAGTAATAAATACATGATGAGTCTCAGCTCTCAAGGTAATTCAAATAATAGACTACTCGGACAAAAGGGCACTTTGGCGCTTTATTGAAGCAAGGATTTCTTTTCATAGATCTTTTTTCAATTCTTTTGTGACCAAATCAACCTTTAAAACTAGTTTGGAGCTCAAATCCATTTCAGGATAGGGAAACTAGTGTAGTATCAATAGGATCTTGTGTCTTCTATTTTATAACAAAAAATTCTCTCGCCGGTGACTGTCACCAGCAACATCCTTTATATTCATTCTTTATATATATCTTTTATAGTCTTCTCTAAAAGATTATCTTCTCTATATCTCCTCCATCTTCAAGAACGTTCTCAATATCTCGTTCTCTGTACTCTATACGTAAATACCTTACTTTTAATTTTATATGTACGTATTTATTATACTATTAGATTTATATTATACATATTTTAGTTTTGTTAAACCTGTTGTTTAAACTATTAAAATTGATAGATGAGAGGAGAGATAGACTCTATATATAGAAGACACAACACCTCTATATTTAGAGCACTGTTTAGAGGACGCTCGTGAAGACGTAGAGGATAGAAATTATCTCTAAAATTTAGGGTAAAAGAGAGTTTAGAGGATTTGTTGGAGAGATTCAAAACTGAGACTCCGTGACTTTCGAGGATAGGCTATGATGACCGGCTAGGCAAGGCTTTCCTTTTTTTTTCATTCCACACAGAATAATGTAGTACATCAACAACAAAATCTATGATGAGTGTCAACTGTTAAGGCGGTTCAAATAATGAACGACTAGGACAAAAGGGCACTTTGGTCGTGCTTTATTGAAGCATAATCATTAACCAAAGAATGGATCATAACACGTACGGATCTACGGTCTCTATTGCGGCGCGTCGTGCCCGGTACACGTACACCAAAATCATCAGACCGGCCGCTGCGGCTGGCTCTGGCTGCTCCGCGCGCGCTGGCGTTGCTCGGAGCGCGCGCGCAGCACGGCCAGCTGGGACTCCCACACGTGCCTCGCGAACGCGACGCCGCCGGGGCTCGCCACCTCCCCGCCTGTGCCTGCCCTCAGGTCGGCGTTGTACCGAACCCTCCGCGCCGGGTCGGAGAGCGTCTCGTACGCGCGCCGCAGCTCGAGGAAGAGCTCCGTGGACTCGGCGCGCCTCGACGGAGGGCACACGTCCGGGTGGTGCCGCAGCGCCAGCCGCCGGTACGCGCGCTTGATCTCCTCCGCGCCCACGTCCTCCGCCGGGTGCTGCTCCAGGGACAGCACCGTGTAGTAGTCCCTCCTTGTGCTGCCCGGAGCCCGTCCGCCCGCCGCCGACGTTGCCGTCGCCCTTGCTGTCACGTTGCGGCAGCGGCGCTTCCGGCCAGGGATGCAGGCGGTGTTGTTAACCGTGGCAGCGTATCTCGCGATGGGGATGGTGCCGGTGCTCATGGCTAGGTAGCTAGCTATCTGCCTGAAATCTGGGCGCAACAATTATGTTTGCAGCTGATTGATCAAGAGCCGGTCGAGGTCTCTGTTGGAGATGGCTATGGCGCGCGTGCGTGTGTGTATATAAGAGAGAGTGTGTGTGTAGCGGGCCGGGCGGCAGGTATAGTAGGACACGGGCCGAGGACGAGACAAACGAAGCGGGCTGGTGGTACGCGGTTTCGCACGGACGGGCGACGGCTGCCAACGTCGCTGGGCGTGGCGGGGCGCGGACCGCTGAAATGGAGTCTTGCCAATGGATTTTGCTGGGATGGAGACGGCAAAGACGTGCGCATCGGTTTTGGGTATAACTTTATTATTTTGGGTGACGAAAGACACAAGAGCATTGCAGCTGCGTCATTTATTTTGTGCCGAGCTGCAGACAGAGCAGCGAGAGCCTGGGGCGTGGGACCTGGGAGCTGTAACACACCAAGCGTAAAAGCGTTAAGCTTGCTATATGCAGTGAATTGCCTGACATTAAGCATCTTGCATTCATATGATCATAGAATGCATGACATGGTAGCTTAATTGCATGACATTGCCGGTTTAATGTCATGGAAGCTTAATTGCATGACATTAAACATCTTGCATTTATATTTCTAATTGATTATCATATTATTGTCATGGCATAGACATAAAGTGATATCTCAAATTCTTAAATGGCACTATTGGAAAAAGGGTTATCTTTATCGGTCGGGAATCGTCTGTTGTACTAAATTCCCAATCGTAACTGGACATCCAGGACAAAAGGCGTCAATCTTTAGTCCCGGTTACATGACCCGATATTACTATAAAACACTAACGTGTCGAGCACTCAACTGTACCTATTAGTGCAAGAGTAAAACACAATAAAAACTACTCGGAAATTTTGTTTGAAAATACATAAATCACGATATCATAAAATCCTTAATTTTGAGCGTAAAAATGGTAGTTATGATGGAGGGATGGCTTAAGATGGACACTACGCCAGCAACATGTCAACCCGACATAATAGATGCGCACGAATACAGGTGATTGTCGTAAATACCACGCGAATGTGGATGTCATGGATATCGCTGCAACTTGATAAGCAAAGGTTCACGTTCAGTTATTGTTGGAGGCCTTCCTCTTCCGAAGGTACTCAAAAATACGGCTGACCATTTGCTTTCAGCTTTCTACTGAGTATTACAGGAGCTTCGTCACCAGAAAAGCTTCAGTATAATGCAAGAGGAGCGAAGCAAGCTTCATCCAATAGGCTTCATCACGGTGAAACGGGTAGACAACGTGGCTTCAGCATAACGAAAAGAAAGTACAACGAAGCACGCTTCATCAAGCAGGCTTCGTCACAACGAAACAATGAGACAATGTAAAGAGAAGGTGTTGCTCGAGTTATTAAATACAAATGGCAATGTTGCCCTTGTGACATCATGCAAACTCTGTATGTATTTATTGATGGCATAAATATACACTACCGGAATCGCGTTCTTTGCCGAGTGTCTAAGACACTCGGCAAAGTCCATTTTACACTCGGCAAAGCCTTTGTCGAGTGTTACACTCGGCAAAGAATACTCGGCAAATATTTTATCGGCAAAGGGTTCTTTGCCGAGTACTTTTTCGGACACTCGGCAAAGACTTATCGAGTGTCGAAAAGCACTCGGCAAAGAAAAGCACTCGGCAAATTAAGAATCGAAAAAACCACAAAAAACAGCAAAACATTTTTTTAATTATAGGAACAACTCTCCAGCCACTTGCAAACTATGTATGTAATTATTGATGGCATAAATATACAATACCGGAATCGCGTTCTTTGCCGAATGTCTAAGACACTCGGCAAAGTCCATTTTACACTTGGCAAAGTCTTTGCCGAGTGTTACACTCGGCAAAGAATACTTGGCAAATATTTTATCGGGAAAAGGTTATTTGCCGAGTACTTTTTTCGGACACTCGGCAAAGACTTTATCAAGTGTCGAAAAACACTCGGCAAATTAAGAATCGAAAAAAACCCTCAAAAAACAACAAAACATTTTTTAAATTATAGGAACAACTCTCCAACCACTACCTATTACTATACCCATCGCCTATTATTTTGCATGACAAGATGATTTCAAACCAAAACATTGTCAACTACAAAGTTTCATAACTCTTCAATACCTACAACTTTCATGTTGGTGGTTTTTTATTTCAAGGTTGTTTTCAAAATTCAAATTTTATTTTTTTAAATTCAGACGTAGTTTTCGTTGACAAGATGACTTCAAATGAAAAAGTTGTCAACTACAAAATTCTATAACTTCTCAAGATCTACAAAGTTTATTTTGGTTATTTGGTCATTTGTTCATTTCACATGACGGTTCTAACAATATGCACAAATCTTATACATCTCTCTCGTAGTTTCATAAACTACGAGAGATATAAATTTTATAAACAAATTTATTTTTATTTTGTCATATGAAGAAATGTTTAAAATATAAATTGTACATCATAATGAGTTATATAAATTTATAGTTGAAATTTTTTTCATTTGAATTAATTTACTGCATTAAAATGTGATTTTTAAATTGTCTTTGCATAGTGTTGAAAAAAAACACTCGGCAAAGAGCTCTTTGCCGAGTGTTATATTTTTGACACTCGACAAAGAAGCTCTTTGCCGAGTGCCAAAAATATAACACTCGGCAAAGAGCTCTTTGCCGAGTGCCAAAAATAAAACACTCAGCAAAGAGCTTCTTCGCCGAGTGTTTTCTTTCACCGAGGGTTTTTTTTGTGGCACTCGGCAAAAAGCTTCTTTGCGAGTGCCCAAAAAAAACACTCGGCAAAGTATTTGGTACTCGGCAAAGAGCCAAATTCTGGTAGTGATAATAGCGTACGAACCCTTACTGTTCACGCTTGATTGTAATTGCTCTCGCGTCATCACCTTCAAACAAGCCGAATGTATCAATGTAATATAAATTTCAATAATGTTTATCAAGGAATAAATATATGAATAGACAATACATTTCATGCATATAAACTTTTATTTCTTATGAATCATGGAGACGTGTTCTTTATGACCTTCATCTAGAGATTGTTATATCCGAAAGGAGATAACATTCGAAGGACGAAGATCCTTAATGTTTAACGATTGTGTTGCCTTGTTTTTGATTCACAACATTTGAGAACAAGTGACCAACAGTTACGATCTCATAAAGACTGCACTATTTTTTACATGACGAGAATGGAGCGTTATACACATGTTAATTTAAGATAGATACACCTAAAAGTCAGTATTAGAGTGGTGTATAAAAATCAACATATACAAGTATAAATTAGCATAAAGGCCATATGTGCCAATATACCAAAATATAAGCCCAACCATCTACTAGACAATCATATATTCTATCTAAACTAGCATAAAATGCTTCTATGTTGTATAAGAAGCGCTCCAGTTGCGCCTAGTGGTCATGGGCTAATTAAGCTATTGTTCAGTAAATTTGAATCTCTGTATTTCAGGATGTAGTGGGCAATTCTTGTTCCTGCGGTGAGATGAGGTAGTATAGGAGAAGGGTGTGGTGGTCACGTTAGTTGTCCTGCAAGGCATATAGTGATTACAGTTGCTACATGGAGAAAATTACAAGTAATCATACTAATAATGGTGTTATAAAAATGTAGCATAGAACATTCTACAGTTTCCATAAAGCTCATCGAGGGATAGCATATCATTTGAACTAAAAGGAGAATAATGAGTGATGTTGAGCTCTCTGCGGACTTTCAGGCTTGGTTCCAGAAACCATTATCTAAGGAGGCAGGGGCGGCTTTGGAAGCCCTGTTCAACATTCATATGCTGCACACCGAACACGTTAACAAGGCACTGATGGGAATTTCAGGTGAAGCTATAGAAGAAATACAGGATGAGATGGACAATCTGCAAGCGGAAGCAAGGAGCAATGCTGCAGCACGTCTAGTGGTTGTCTGATTCCTTGCCAGCCTGTCCGGGTGTATTTTGGTTTTAGATGATGTGCTGCAACTCAGTTTTAGTCCCTTTTGCAATCGGCTGTGCTGAGCTGCTGGTTGTGGGTTTTATTTTGGTCGAGATGTTGTACTGCATCTTAGTTTCAGCTTCAATTGCGAACAGCTCCGGATATGTTGCGCTGCTGCTAGTTTCCAGCCTTGTTGCAGAATACTATTCCAAGGCAATGATGGCCCTTATTAATTTAACAACTGTTAATTGTGTGCTGCTATCAGTCTGGGGTTCATCCATGAATTATGTCAAATTTTAGCATCCTCTCTTGGAATGTTAGGGGGCTACATCAGCAGGCACGCCGCGATGCGGTTCATAGCAGATGCTCTAGGAGGGCCAAAGCTCAACAATTTCAGATTCAAGCCTGCTGAAGGAAATAGTGGAACCTAGGGAGGCATCCTTTTGCTTTGGGATAGTGATGTCTTAGACCTGTCTAATGTAACTGTTGGGGAGTTCCACTTATCTGCAAGTGTGACACTTAAGGATCGCCGAACTTCCTTCTCCCTAACAGTCGTCTATGGGCCAACCTGTAGAAGCCGCAAGCCTGCCTTCCTTAGAGAGATGAACGATCAGAGACCTCCTTTGTCTTCCCCATGGTTGATCCTCGATGATTTCAATTACACATACAAAGCTAGTGACAAAAATAATTCTAGAATAAATCATCGCCTTATGCAGTTGTTCAGACAAGCTCTCGATAATTGCGACCTAAAGGAAATTCCTCCGCAAAATAGAAAATTCACTTGGAGCAATGAGAGGCGACACCCCACTTTGGTCAGGCTTGATAGGTTCTTTTGCAACCCAGAGTGGGAGGAGTTTTTCGACAACTATGGGCTGCACGCTCTTTCATCTTCAGTCTCTAACCACTGCCGCTGCTTCTATCTAATAATGTTAGGCCGAGGCGTCCGCGCTCCTTCAAATTTGAGAATTTTTGGACGGTTTTACTGGGTTTCAAGCAGGTGGTGGAGCACGCTTGGTCGAAGTTGACCCAACATCCTGAACCTTTCCATAGACTGTATTATAAACTCCAGAGCACAGCCCGGGCGCTCAGGGGATGGAGCTCCAGGCTTGTTCCTGATTCTAAGCTGTTCATGCATATGGCCATGGAAGTTCTCCTTAGGCTAGACCTAGCACAAGAAAATAGGTGGTTGTCGAACTTCGAGTCAAGTCTCCGAAGCAGACTGAAGATGCGTATCCTTGGCTATGCTGTTATTGAAAGGGCACGTAAAAGGCATAATTCCCGTATGTTAAGCCTTAGATTCGGTGATTCCAACACCAAATTCTTTCACCGAAAAGCTAGCTCCAGGAGGCGAAAAAATTTCATTCAACGATTAAAGGTCGGCAATGGATGGGCCCTCTCTCATGAAGACAAGGCCCAGGAGATCCAAAACTTCTTCCAGAATGCGATGAAACAACCACCGCCTAGGAATGTTGACCTTAACTGGGAGATTATTTCTAATAGGCAACATAACCTCTCCAGCTTAGACGCGCCTTTTTCAGAGGTTGAAATTAAAGCAAGCATCGATCTTCTGCCTGCCGATAAGGCACCGGGACCCGACGGCTTCACCGGCTCTTTCCTCAAATCTTGTTGGGCCACTATAAAATACGATTTCATGGCAGCGGTGAATGCTTTCTACAACCTTCGTTGTTGCAACCTTCATCTAATAGATTCGGCCAGCATCATCCTAATTCCTAAAAAAGATGGAGCGAAAACAGTCGGGGACTTCAGGCCGATAAGCCTAATTCATTCATTTATTATGATTATTACCAAAACACTTGCTCTTCGGTTGGCTCCGAGAATGAATGAGATTATCTCGCCTTTTCAAAGCACCTTTATTAAATCACGGAGCATCCATGAGAACTTCCTTGCTGTGAGAAGCACGATTAGGCGTTTCCAGCGTAACAACTCACCAACTCTATTCATCAAGCTAGACATTGCAAAGGCATTTGACTCTGTGCGATGGGACTACTTGATATCCTTACTCGATAGCTTAGGTTTTCCTGTGAGGTGGATTGACTGGATTGCTACAATCCTTTATACTTCATCCTCAAGAGTAACCGTTAATGGGGTGCCTAATCCTCCTATTCGCCATGGCAGAGGTCTTAGGCAGGGCGACCCTTTCTCCCCCTTCTTTTTGTATTGGCGATCGACCCGTTGCAAAAAATCCTGAAGATTGCTGCTGAGTCTGGAGCTTTGAGCAAGCTGGGGAACCGCTCGCCTATCCTTAGGATTTCGTTGTATGCCGATGACGCGACTTTGTTTGTTAAGCCAAAAAAAGAGGAATTGAGACAATTGTCAGTTTGCTGACCTTATTTGGAGAGGCTTCTGGTCTGATGACCAATTTTTGAAAGTCCACAATTGTGCCCATTTGTTGCCAGGGACTACCGCTTGACGACATTCTTGACGGCCTCCCTGCTGGAAGAGCAACCTTCCCGATCCGATACTTGGGTCTGCCTCTCACTTTGGCTAGGCTAAGGAAACGGGACCTTCAGTTTTTGGTAGACAAGGTCTTGGGCAAGCTGAGTAGTTGGAATATGAGGAATTTCTCGTTGGCGGGCCGTTTGACTCTTGTTAAAACGGTGATCACCTCGCAAGCAATCTACATGCTATCCGCCCTTAATGCGCCCAAGGAAAATATAAATCTCCTTGACTCCAAAAGAAGACAGTTCCTTTGGGCGGGTTTAGACAGGCTAACTGGAGGAAAATGCAAAGTTAATTGGAAGCATGTGGCGAGGCCAAAATCCCTCGGGGGCTTGGGGGTCTTGCATTTGGGTGCTTTTGCTCGTGCCTTGTGCTTAAGGTGGTTATGGCAAATTTGCACATCTCCTTATAATGCCTGGGGAAATTTGGAAACGCTTTGCACTAATGTTGATTGTCTGCTTTTTGCGGCATCAACAGATATTAAGATTGGAGATGGCTCCAAGATATCATTTTGGGACAGCGCTTGGGCAGGGGGAAGGAGGCCAAAAGACTTGGCACCTATCTATTCTCCATATAAAGACATAAGGGCAAATCACTGGCAGGGGCGGTTAGGGACAATGCGTGGATCACAGATCTCGCATTGCTAGGCAATGTAATTACGACCCACCACCTTCATGAGTTCTTTATTCTTTGGTCCGAGGTTCAAAAGATCCAGCTTGACCCAGGGGCTCAAGATATCATCACCTGGTAATTCACTGCAGACCATCGCTACTCAGTGAAATCAGCATATTTGGCGTAGTTTTTAGGCTCAGTTCGCACTAACTTAGACCTCATCATTTGGAATAATTGGGCGCCCCCAAAGTGCAAGTTTTTCAGCTGGCTAGCGATTCAAAATCGCATTTGGACTGCCGACCGTTTAGCTACCAGAAATTGGCCCCATTCCCCGACTTGTGTTCTTTGTCAAGGTGTTCTGGAATCAGGTCTGCATCTATTTGTGGAATGTTGGTTCACTAAACGGATTTGGGAGGAGATTGCTGTTTGGGTTGCCATTGAGGATTTGAAGCCATCTAACTGGGAGCTATCTCACACGCTAATGCATTGGTGGGAGAACTTGGCTATGATATCGGGGTGTAGCAGAAAGGGGCTCAGATCATTGCTGATCCTTGTTAATTGGATAATATGGTGGGAAAGGAATGCGAGGACTTTTGATCGCAGGTTTTCGACCAGTCAGCAGATCATAACTCTAATTAAATGCGACGCGGCAGCCTGGATTGCAGCCGGGGCTAGGCATTTAGCTACCCTCTTATCCTCGTGATCTTAGCTAGGTTGCTTGTTGTGTGTCTTTTTTAGTTGCTAAGAGATGCTTAGAGAGTATCTATTGTGCTTGACATCGCCTGTGTATTGACTCTTTTGCCTTAGGGCATTTCTCTTCTTATCAATATATAAGGCAGAGCACCTGCCTGCTTGTTTCAAAAAAAAATAAAAATAAATAAATGTTGTGACGGTGCCATTGGTGTAGTCATAGAACTGTATGTATCTTGTAACAAAGAAATCATAGTCATTCGACCCTGTATTCATGGGTGGGGTAGTTTGGAGCGAGATTAATTTTGTAGTTGCTAAATTTGATCAAATAAGAGTTATGGCAGGCATGTTGCAAAGCTTTGATACGCCTGTTCATTATTAGTCTGACCCATAGTAATTTTATTCCATAAGGGCTACTTTAAAATTTTCATTTTTCTAAGGAATTTTTATTTTCCCAGGAAAATGAACTAAGTTCCTTTGGGAAAATAGAAATCCCTTGGAAAATAAAGTTCTCAAATCCCTTGGAATCCATGGCTTTGCCGAGTGCTCGGCACTTTGTCGAGTGCTTTTTGTCGAGCACTCGGCAAAGAAAACTTTGTCGAGTGCCGCACTCGGTAAAGAAAACTTTGCCGAGTGCCGCACTCGGCAAAGTCCTGCTCTCGGTAAACAACGCGTTTACCGAGAGCAGGACTCTCGGCACAGAAATACACGTGTCAAACACTCGGCGAAGGTGGCGCTTGACAAAGGGTCGTTAGCGGCCGTCTAAAGCTGACGACCGTTAACCTTTATCGAGGGCCGAGCGTTGGCACTCGACAAAGAATCTTCTTTGCCGAGTGTCAACCTGCGGACACTCGGCAAAGAATGATTTGCCGAGTGCCATCTTTAAACACTCGGCAAAGTATATTTTTTATTTTTTTTCTTTTTCCAACCAAACTTTTTGTGGTATGTTCCTACACTATGTAGACCTACATGTACTATTTTGGCACAATTATAAAAGTGTTCCCTATAACTATTGGATTTAGTTCGGTTAATGGAATTTTCTTAAATAATGCAGATTTAAACTGTAAGTCACTCGAAACTTGAAAAACCATGCATTTAAAAATGATATTCATGCTATTTAGCACAAGTTACGACCGATTTCAGGAGCGGACCAGAAACTTCGAGCACCATGCTTACTGAATATGGCCGTGAAGTTGCCATCCAGCTGTTTAAAAATTGCATAAAACACAAAAAAAGTCAGAAAATCATGAAACTTGTCCACATGACATGATATCATACGTAGATGCTGTGATAAAAATTTGAGAATGTTTTGAGAAAGTTGTGAGGCAGTATGTGTAGAAACCTAAGAGAACTACATTGAAACTATATGATTTCATGTGTTGTTCTCTTAGGTTTATACACATACTATCTCACAACTTTCTCGAAACATTCTCAAATTTTTATCACAGCCTCTATATATGATATCATGACATGTGGACAAGTTTCATGATTTTTTGGCTTTGTTTGTGTTTTATATAATTCTTAAACATGTTAATGACAAGTTCACGGCCATGTTTAGTGAGTTTGGTGCTCGAAGTTTCCGGTCCCCTCCTGAAAAATCTGTCGTAACTTGTGCTAAATAGCATGAATATCATTTTTGCATGCACGGTTTTCCAAGTTTAGTGAGTTTGCATGCGCGGGCCCTTAACCAACCAGTAATGTGCCACGTGGCCGACTCTAGATGGTGTGCGAGATGACACAACCGATTATCCTAGTTCGGGCTTCTCGAGGCCCTACTTCGAGGAGAGGGGGTGAAGCTTATATTACTCACACCGTGGTGCCTGTAGTAGGGTTTACAAGCACAACGAGAGAGGGGAAGTCCCCAAGTCCTAGAGATGATTGATGCAAGTGCCAATATCTAAGACAGGATGTGAAAGCAAGAACTCGTCTACGTGTGTCTCTCTCGTCAATGGAGGGACCACTGCCCTATTTAAACACCTAGGGGAGCGTTCGTGGCGAAGCTAAGTCTTGTATTTGAAGGAGAGATGCCCTGGCATCTGACGTGACGGTGAACCAAGCAGTAGATTATTATACACAACTCTAGGTAAATTTAAAAGATCATCGCGCGACACAACACACTATTCGAACGGAAATTAAAAAGATTGTCGCACGGCGAAACGCGTAACACAATGCATAATTTAAGTGGAATTAAAACGAGTCGTCACGCGACGAAACGCGCGACAGCAAACGCTAATTAAACTGAATTTAAAACGAATCGTCGCTCGACAGCACACGCTAATTAAACTGAATTTAAAACGAATTGTCTTGCGACGAAGCGTGCGACGTAACACATGAATTAAACTAAATTTAAAACGAATCGTCGCGCGACGCAACACATGATTTAAACTTTACTACGCGTTAGGGCTACGCGCATGGGGGCAGGGCTGCATGCGTCGGGGCCGCTATAGGGTCGAGATGGCGGACTAGAGGGGGGGTGAATAGTCCTTTCTAAAACTAATTACAATGGCTAACACAAATAAATATTGTCGGTGTTTCGGACCCGGGGGACCCTCAACCGAACCGACTAGTGAATTTTGTGCCGCGTGTCCCTGCCCAGATGGGTTGATGCAAGATGAGACACAAGAGGGGGGATGGGCATATATTATCTTGCACCGGGGTGCTCGTAGTAGGGGTTACAAGCTTCGCGAGAGAGGGTTTGGCCTTGAAGTGAGCCGTCTGAGTTAGCCCCCTTTTTTTCCCTCCTCTCCGCGTCCGCCTCCTTTGGGAAGGCCCTGGGCATCCCCTTTTATAGATACAAGGGGTTGGTCCAGCTGTACATATGGAGGTGTAGCTATGTGCTAACGTGGCCGGCGGAGAAGTGCTTGAACCCTGTAGAAGCGTAGCTGGCAGTGCGGCCCGGAGTCCTGCTGACGTTTCTTTGCCTTCGTAGAGAGCTTGAGAACAATCAACGTCATGGACGCAAGCAGGGAACCATCATTACCTGTTGCCGGAGTAATCTAGATGTGACACTGGTCTTGTTCCTTCGTAGCCTGAGACGGCTAGCTAGTGGTAGGGTAATGATGTATCCCCTGTAGCGTAGTCGGTCCGAGGCCGAGGTCGGGCGAGGCGGTGACTTCTCCTGAGGCCGAGGCCGAGGTCGGGCGAGGTTGTGACTCCTCCTGAGGCCAAGGCCTAGGGTCGGGCGAGGTGGAGACCTTCTCCCGAGGCCGAGGCTGAGGCCGAGGCCTGGGGTTTGGCGAGGCGAAGCTCCCTGTTGCACCCGAGGCTAAACTCGGGAGAGGCCGTGACTTACTGTTGTTAGTCTTACCCTGGTGGTTGGCACAGTAGTCGGAACAGGGTGAATAGTGTTGTTTTCCTGTCAGAACGATCAGTAAAGGGGCAAAGTGACTGGGTCCTTTCGACCTTGCCAACTGAGGCGCGCGTGTCAGGATAAGGTGTCAGGTGATCCCTACATTAAATGCGCATGCGATACGGTCGGCGGTAAGGCGATTTGGCCGAGGTTGCTATATGACAAAGTTTGCCCGAGCTTAGCCTCGGTCGAGCCAGGGGTGCGCCCTCTGCCTGAGGAGGCCCTCGGGCGAGGCGTGAATCCGTCCGAGACTTCTGTTCTTGCCCGAGGCCGGGCTCGGGCGAGACGAGATCGCATCCCTTGGTAGATGTGGCTTTAACTTTGAGCTATGCTTACCAGCCTTTACGGTCTGTTTTGAAGATGTTTTTCAGCCATGCTTAGGAGCATTGGGGGTACCCCTAATTATGGTACCCGACAGTAGCCCTCGAGCCTCAAAGGGAGTGTAGGCACTCGCTTGGAGGTTCTGCCGGATTTTTTGCAAGGGGACTAGCCTTTCTCGGTTATATTTTGTTCCAATGGGTGCGCGCGAGCGCACCCGTCGGGTGTAGCCCCCAAGGCCTCGGAGGAGTGGTTTGACTCCTCTGAGGTCTTAATTCTTCTTGTGATTCCTGGGTCAGCCTTGTTGTTCCCTCATGAGGCCTGGCCGTAGCCCGGGTGCATGGTCAGGCTCCGAGTTTTTAAGCTGGTTTGTCGACGTGGTCAACAATTTGGCCGTAGCCTGGTGTGAGAGCAGCCTGCGAGCCTCTGCACGGAGCGAGAGGACGATCGAGGACCGTCTCGGCTTTTTATTGTACGCCCCTTCGTCGCCTTTTCGCAAGGAGGAGGGGGGAACGCGCCATGCTACCCTCGGTGGGCGCTGAACATGGTGTTTCCAGTGAGTTGCTACTGGGTAATCCGATCGGACGCCCGAGCCCTGTTCGATAAGGGTCGGCTAGTGGCCCAGAGGCGCGCTCCAAAAGTACCTATAGGTGTTTTGCTGGACCCAGACCCATTCGATAGGGTCCGAGGGCTCGGTGCCTCCCTTTGGTGGGATTCCATTACAAACCGTTCCCGCTGGTCTCGGAAATGTCTTAGGGTACCTCGGGAGCGTAGCCCAAGCCTTGGCCATGTAACGGACGTACCCAGGGTCATCCCTGACTCTGCATGTTCTGGGGCGACTGTCGAATCCCTTCGAGGGGCCAGCCTTCGAACCCCTGATCAGTAAAGGGCTCGGAGCCCCAGTGCTCTGGGGCGGTCGCTAAACCCCGCGGGGCGCAACCTTCGAACCCCTGATCAGTAAAGGGCTCGGAGCCTGAAGCGTCCCCAATCCTCTGGGACTCAAATGTGATATAATTACTAGTCCCAGGAGGCTAGTAAACACATTTATACATCAGATGATACCAAATCTGCTTAAACGAGACAAACCTACAAAGGTGGCGAACAACTTTAAGAGTTGGTCCACAACTCGGGACATATCATCAGAGTGGGGCTGAAGCAGCCCGATATACGCAGCGAAGCAAATCAGCGGTCCAACAGCCACAGGCAAGGTTGGGAAAAGTCGTAACTCTTACCCGATCTCCTTTTTCTGAAAAAAAATAAATAAGCAAGGGTGAGTACAAACGTACTCAGTAGCCCACCTTCACCCGCGGAATGGGGAAATCAGATATAATGCATGGAATATGTGGAGCTCAGGATATTTTGCAGAAACAGCAATATTTTATGCAGGGTTGTTTTGAAAAACATTTTGCATTTTGCAAAGCGCATCCTCTCCAAACGGAGCAGGAAGTTTTTTAGTATTAGAACAAAAATCCCCTGGACTAAACCATCCAGGTGTCTCAGTAGTTTCCCACTAGTTTTCCTTTTCAAAAACAGCTACTGGACTTCCCGTCCACCATAGCTCACGGCTGAACCGCCGAACCTTTTAAAAACCATTTTTCTCAAACGCACCCCTTTTTTAGAAAACAAAACATTAATTGCCATACCATACCAGACTCGTCCATTCCTGTGGACACAGACTATTCGAATAGGTTTTCAAACTCTGCGCAGAGGTGTACACTTTACCCACTAGTCCGGCTCTGCGATCTCATGATCAGTGAGATCCGAATCCGAATCTCTTTCTTTCCCCGCACGTCCTAACCTTAACGGTTATCCGGAAGGAGTCAGGCCACCACCATGTCCAAACCGGACAAAACTTTCCCCCTCCTTATCCTCCCGGTGCTCCTCAGCCTTCATAACCCTGGGGTTGGACCGTACGAGTTCAGATTGAGTGACTGCCCACACAGTCTCGAGTGGTTGTACTTGTCATGAGTACAGGTAGTGAAAGATGACAAACCGGTCCTTATACGAGGGGACAATCCTTCTGCTCACGCCTAAACCAGCTGAGCCATCACCTTAAGCCCTCCCCTAAACCAGGGAGTCCCTGATTATCCCACTCACAAGGTGATAAGGGTGAAAGCCCTTCATCATACACATTTTGAAAAGCATTTCCTTTTGAAAACTCACACCTTTTCTCAAATCATTTGTAACGAATATATCAAGTATTGATTGCGGCAAGCGGCTTGGGTGGCCATAATAACTTGTCTCAAAATCATATCATGCATAAAATAACAGGCTGAGGGTTGTGGTTGAAAAACATAGGTAATTTATGCATCAAAGGGATCCAGTGAGCTTGCCGTGCTTATCCGGCGAAGGGGAAAGAGAGCTCGCGGAACTAGCTTCTGGCTCCTGGCGTAGACTTGTAGATCTGGCCTCCACGAGACGGTACGAACGCTCCGATAACTATGCAACATGAACAAGCAAACATACAAACCAACAAGTATACCAACAAAAATTTAGTATAGTGGTTAGAATAGTGATATATGGATGGGTAGAGTCTTGAGTAGAATATGTGTCATGTGGTGTTGAGATACCGCTGGTGGTGGAGGGAAGGTGCTTACCAGGAGGGTGGACTGGAGACGAAGCGACACTATGTGTGTAGCTGGCAGAGCGGAGTAACTGAGTGAGTGGGGTGTTTTCCTTGGCTGAGGGTGTTGCGTGTGTGTGGAGAGGGAGAGGGTAGCTGGGTGTATTTATAGCTGGATGTATGTGGTGTAGCACAGCGAAGTTCACTGTTGGTGAGAATAGTGACGAATGAATTGTCTGACTTAATATGAACAGGAGAGTTATAGGCAGAATATGGGACGAGAGTATTTTGGGATTTTTCTAGAACATGAACCATGCTTAAGGGATGGCATGGTTGGATAGGGAATAGTTTGATAAGAATTTAGAAACGAGAATTATTGGAATCTGAGTTTGGAAGCCTGGTTCGAAGGAATCTCAAGTTAAGCGTGCTCAACTTGGAGAAACCTAGGATGGGTGACCAGATTGGAAGTTCCCTACTGGAATGAAAATCACAGTCACCGGAGTTTGTATAACTGGAATATGGGTCTGGCTGGTCTTAGGTGGACTGGACGGCATGATGGATGAGTAGTTGAAATTTGGGGTGATCGGATGATCGATGAATAGTAACGGTGAATACTAACGGTAAATAGTAACGGTAAAAAGTAACGGTAAAAAGTAACGGTAAAAAGTAACGGTAAACGGTAAAAAGTAATGGTAAACGGTAAAAAGTAACGGTAAATAGTGACGGTAAATATTGACGATGAACGAACGATGAATAGGAACTATGAACGAACGATGAACGATCGAATGATCGAACGAATGAACGATCAGAATTTTGGCAGCATAACGGCAGGAAAAGGATTATTTGGACGAACGAACGGACGGACGAACGATCGAACGATCGGACGAACGAACCATGAACGACCGGACGAACGAACGATCGGAATTTCGACAGCATAACGGCAGGAAAAAGATTATTTGGACGAACGAATGGACGAACGATCGAACGATCGGACGAACGGACGAACGAACCATGAACGATCGGACGAACGAACGAACAAACTAAGAACAGGGGGACGAACGATCGAAGAACGACCGAACGATCCTTGTGCTAGTGTGTGCTTGTGTGGGAGGTGGAGTGGGAGTTGGAGTGGGCGTGTGGGTGTGGGGGGGGGGGAGGGAGTTGCCATGAAATGGCTTGGGGTGGGATGAGAAGAGGCCCTTGCCCCTCTATTTATAGCCATGGTGGGGGGATTAGGGGGAGGGATGACGGGATTAGTGGGAGGATGAGAGGATTAGTGGGAGATTAGCATGGATTTGTCTTATATGAGTGTAATTAGCTTGTAGAGCTCACCGTATGACACCTGAGGCATACGTATACGTATGAGCATGAAGAAAGTTATGAAGAAAATATTTGTAGGGACTTGAAAAATGATTCTGAAGGTATTTCTCAAGAGGAAAATACTTGGAGATATATCGGTGCAATATTTGGGCAGTATTTCTGAAAAGAATCAGAGGGGATCTCTTGGGAAATATTTGTAGGATATTTTGAGGAGTATTTTTGGAGAGAATATAGACCACTATACTTTATTTGTTGATATCAACTCGCAAACAAACATTTTGAAATGAAATTTGAAATTCATTTTGAATTTAGGGCAAGTTTGAGAAAATTTCAGAATTTGAATTTTTGGGATGCTACAAATCTACCCCACTTAAAAGGAATCTCGTCCTCGAGATTCGGCTTAGAAGGGTTATGGGTATAGCTTTACTTCAGCTACATATCTTCACTTTGGAGACTCTTCGAGGAGATGGAACTTCAACAAAATCTGGCCTTTGAGGAGCATCTGGTTGCTAATTGCAAACGCTGATTCTGGCTACTCAAAGATCATCTTCAGGCTTCTGGCTTTCGCTTGGCAGCTAGCTTATTGAGGGAGCATCGATGCCAACACACAAACCTTTCTCTTGCGAACTTCCACATGGATTCCTTCCTTGATTGGCCTTCTAGTGCTTCATCAACAAAACTTGGGTGACCACTTCTCATCCAGGAACTTATAAGCTTTGATGATCTGGTCCTCCACAAGCTTGCTATGGGCCTTCTTATTTTTCTCCAAAGCAGGAACTTTACTGGAACACTACCCCACTTAAAAAGAATGAGGTAGAACTCTTGAATCTTGGGGATTTGAACTCCTTGAAGTACCTCATAACAAGGGTGTTACGGGGCCTTCTTTTGCTGCTACTACTTGAGCAGGCTGCGGAGAAATGACTGACACAGGGTTGATTCTGGGAGAACCTTCTTATCTTTTCTTCACTATCTTCTTTTCTCTTCTCACTTTTCACTTTTCACTACCTCTTTCTTTCTCTTTGCTCTTCCCACTAGAGGATTCTATCGATGAGTATTACCATCATACAGAGGAGGAAGCCAAAGACTATGAACCATGTACAACAGTCTTCAACCCAAGAATCACCAAGCATTGTGATCTTAGGGGCGAGGGAGTGGAAAATGGAGTTGCTTGCGATTTGGCAGAGGGGATTTATCTGGAGTGTGCTTTGCTTTGAGCGAGACGGGAGTTGAGGGAGCTGGTGGGGGAATTTATAAACGAGTGGGGGTGCTCGGGTGCGGAGTGGCGATGACGGAGCAGGTGACACGCGGCAGCAGGTGCGACAAGGGGTGGGGGGGCTGTTGCCGGTGACGATGGTGGTGGTGGGTGCGCTGCAAAGGGAGGTGGGCGGCGGTAGTGCGCTGCAAAGGGGGGCATGGGCGGTGGTGGTGCGCATGGAGGCGGGCACGCGTGCGGGGGTACGAGTGAGTGGTGGGGTCGATGACCCTGATGTTTGCGGTCTCTGGTTCCAAGAATCTTTGCCTCTCTGTATGGTAATAACTCCTTCTGTCCTCTTTTTCTGCTCACTTTGACTCAGGGGCAGTGCTTTGATTCTCACGGTCTGTCTTTTTGACTGAGCGGCTGGATAGGTTTCTTCTGTAGCTTATTCTAGGCTTCAAGGGTAAGCTTCCCGGTATCTTCTTGGGTAAGGCACTTTTCTCTTGAGATGGGTTAAGATGAGAATGGAAGCATAAGGTGAGGATTAGCTCTAATTTGTGATCTATGTTTTTAGAGAAAACCTTTTTAAGAAAAACGAAAAGAAAACACACAAGCCCACCAATGATAACCACAAACAAATCAAATGTTTTGAATAAGGGAAGAATAGAGTTTTTTTTAAAGCACGGACTACTTGGATTCAGGGGGGCAAAGCATAACTACTATTGCTTGGCTCCTGAACTTAGAACTATGCTAAATGCGACTTATGAGCACTAACATTAAAGCATCACATATGCACTCAAAAAGGGGAGTAAACATCAGGCAAAATTCATTTTGAAATGCCCTAGGGTGCCACACAATTAGAGTTTTGCAAAACACGAGTCTACACGATTACCTCTCATACATGCAGGGCTCTAGCCAAAGTGAAGAAAACTTCACTACCCAATGCATGCAGAGGACTGGGCATAACTAACTTAGATCTGGCAGCTTCGCTTCTGGCAAGGCTGGCGCACAACTTCAATCTGAGACATCTCCTGGATGGGTCAAGAGGGAGCTGATGTTGATGACTTCTTCTGGCGGCGACTGAGATGGCAGCACGGGGTCGAACTCTTCTTGAAGCGGGACAGGCTCTTATAGTTCCTCAGAGGGCGGTGGTGCTGGCGGGGTGCTTGCAGCTTCTTCCTTGACTTCAAGGGATGGTGCTGGAATCTTCTTCATGGTGAGGGGCTCAAACAACTCTGGCGGGGGATCTTGGGAGGATTCAGGGTGCTCTTGCTTATCCATAGCCTGAGGGAAGACTGGAATTCCTTCCAAGACTATGGCACCTTCCAGGAGTTCCCAAGTCTTCTTTTCTCCTCTGATAGAGACTGGGTGATCTTCAAGAATGTGGGGGTCTTCAGCTCTGATGGGTTGAACAGGGTTGGATGAAGCAGGCTCTTGGATCCGCAGAGCTCTACGTTGGTTATGGGTTACCAAGTAGGCATCCATCAACTTCTGGACATGCTCATCCTTGGCTTGCTTCAGGGCTTCAACAGCAATGACTTCACGACTTTCCAAGGCAGTTGCACGGGTTGAGCTGTGGTGAGATCCACATGGAGCTGACTATTGCGCTTCTCTGCATCTTCTGCTCGGGCAATCATCTGAAGGTGGTGCCGAGCCAAGAAATCATACTGTGCATCCAGGGTGAGTAGGTATGCAGTGAGGTACACGACTGTGGGGTCGTCCTCAAGCAACTGCTGCTCTTCCAATGCACGCATCCTGGCCATCCAAGCGGGACGGTCTCTCTGAAAGGGCGGAAAGAATCTGAGCGGGGTGTCAGCCACTTCTTCATAAAGTTGACACAGGGTCCTCAATGCCTTGCGGGCGACGACTTGGCAGGTGTCTTTGAATCTGTGCCCAGCAGCAGTGACACTCCATTCCACATGGTGCAGACTGGATCCAATGTAGACAGTCACGACACACTTCTCTATGCCTTGCTCGATGAATTCACGACCATCATACTCTGGCTGGCTCCTGATTCCGAGGTGAACTGTGCACGCTCTCAGCAACTTGGGGAAACCATCTTCATTCTGGCAAAAGCTGGTTTGGCAACGAACCTCCATCTGACTTCTGAGAGAAGGAAAGGGGGAAAGCATTTTCGAAATGAAGGGATGAGAGCAAGATTTTTTTAAGAAAATAGTTTGGACTCAAAAACTTTTGAATCGGGCTAAGGGTTACGTCCTACGGCCAACCTAACAGCTCTGATACCACCTGAAGCGTCCCCAATCCTCTGGGACTCAAATGTGATATAATTACTAGTCCCAGGAGGCTAGTAAACACATTTATACATTAGATGATACCAAATCTGCTTAAACGAGACAAACCTACAAAGGTGGCGAACAACTTTAAGAGTTGGTCCACAACTCGGGACATATCATCAGAGTGGGGCTGAAGCAGCCCGATATACGCAGCGAAGCAAATCAGCGGTCCAACAGCCACAGGCAAGGTTGGGAACAGTCGTAACTCTTACCCGATCTCCTTTTTCTGAAAAAAAATAAATAAGCAAGGGTGAGTACAAACGTACTCAGCAGCCCACCATCACCCGCGGAATGGGGAAATCAGATATAATGCATGGAATATGTGGAGCTCAGGATATTTTGCAGAAACAACAATATTTTATGCAGGGTTGTTTTGAAAAACATTTTGTATTTTGCAAAGTGCATCCTCTCCAAACGGAGCAGGAAGTTTTTCAGTATTAGAACAAAAATCCCCTGGACTAAACCATCCAGGTGTCTCAGTAGTTTCCCACTGGTTTTCCTTTTCAAAAACAGCTACTGGACTTCCCGTCCACCATAGCTCACGGCTGAACCGCCGAACCTTTTAAAAACCATTTTTCTCAAATGCACCCCTTTTTTAGAAAACAAAACATTAATTGCCATACCATACCAGACTCGTCCATTCCTGTGGACACAGACTATTCGAATAGGTTTTCAAACTCTGCGCAGAGGTGTACACTTTACCCACTAGTCCGGCTCTGCGATCTCATGATCAGTGAGATCCGAATCCGAATCTCTTTCTTTCCCCGCACGTCCTAACCTTAACGGTTATCTGGAAGGAGTCAGGCCACCACCATGTCCAAACCGGACAAAACTTTCCCCCTCCTTATCCTCGCGGTACTCCCCAGCCTTCATAACCCTGGGGTTGGACTGTACGAGTTCAGATTGAGTGACTGCCCACACAGTCTCGAGTGGTTGTACTTGTCATGAGTACAGGTAGTGAAAGATGACAAACCGGTCCTTATACGAGGGGACAATCCTTCTGCTCATGCCTAAACCAGCTGAGCCATCACCTTAGGCCCTCCCCTAAACCAGGGAGTCCCTGATTATCCCACTCACAAGGTGATAAGGGTGAAAACCCTTCATCATACACATTTTGAAAAGCATTTTCTTTTGAAAACTCACACCTTTTCTCAAATCATTTGTAACTAATATATCAAGTATTGATTGCGGCAAGCGGCTTGGGTGGCCATAATAACTTGTCTCAAAATCATATCATGCATAAAATAACAGGCTGAGGGTTGTGGTTGAAAAACATAGGTAATTTATGCATCAAAGGGATCCAGTGAGCTTGCCGTGCTTATCCGGCGAAGGGGAAAGAGAGCTCGCGGAACTGGCTTCTGGCTCCTGGCGTAGACTTGTAGATCTAGCCTCCACGAGACGGTACGAACGCTCCGATAACTATGCAAAATGAACAAGCAAACATACAAACCAACAAGTATACCAACAAATATTTAGTATAGTGGTCAGAATAGTGATATATGGATGGGTAGAGTCTTGAGTAGAATATGTGTCATGTGGTGTTGAGATACCGCTGGTGGTGGAGCGAAGGTGCTTACCAGGAGGGTGGACTGGAGACGAAGCGACACTATGCGTGTAGCTGGCAGAGCGGAGTAACTGAGTGAGTGGGGTGTTTGCCTTGGCTGAGGGTGTTGCGTGTGTGTGGAGAGGGAGAGGGTAGCTGGGTGTATTTATAGCTGGGTGTATGTGGTGTAGCACAGCGAAGTTCACTGTTGGTGAGAATAGTGACGAATGAATTGTCTGACTTAATATGAACAGGAGAGTTATAGGCAGAATATGGGACGAGAGTATTTTGGGATTTTTCTAGAACATGAACCATGCTTAAGGGATGACATGGTTGGATAGGGAATAGTTTGATAAGAATTTAGAAACGAGAATTATTGGAATCTGAGTTTGGAAGCCTGGTTCGAAGGAATCTCAAGTTAAGCGTGCTCAACTTGGAGAAACCTAGGATGGGTGACCAGATTGGAAGTTCCCTACTGGAATGAAAATCACAGTCACCGGAGTTTGTATAACTGGAATATGGGTCTGGCTGGTCTTAGGTGGACTGGACAGCATGATGGATGAGTAGTTGAAATTTGGGGTGATCGGATGATCGATGAATAGTAACATTGAATACTAACGGTAAATAGTAACAGTAAAAAGTAACGGTAAAAAGTAACGGTAAAAAGTAACGGTAAAAAGTAACGGTAAATAGTAACGGTAAAAAGTAACGGTAAAAAGTAACGGTAAACGGTAAAAAGTAATGGTAAACGGTAAAAAGTAACGGTAAAAAGTAACGGTAAAAAGTAACGGTAAATAGTGACGGTAAATAGTGACGATGAACGAACGATGAACGATGAATAGGAACTATGAACGAACGATGAACGATCGAATGATCGAACGAACGAATGATCAGAATTTTGGCAGCATAACGGCAGGAAAAGGATTATTTGGACGAACGAACCGACGGACGAACGATCGAACGATCGGACGAACGGACGAATGAACCATGAACGATCGGACGAACGAACGATCGGAATTTCGGCAGCATAACGGCAGGAAAAAGATTATTTGGACGAACGAACGGACGAACGATCGAACGATCGGACGAACGAACGAACGAACCATGAACGATCGGACGAACGAACGAACAAACTAAGAACAGGGGGACGAACGATCGAAGAACGACCGAACGATCCTTATGCTAGTGTGTGCTTGTGTGGGAGGTGGAGTGGGAGTGGGAGTGGGCGTGTGGGTGTGTGGGGGGGGGAGGGAGTTGCCATGAAATGGCTTGGGGTGGGATGAGAGGAGGCCCTTGCCCCTCTATTTATAGCCATGGTGGGGAGATTAGGGGGAGGGATGAGGGGATTAGTGGGAGGATGAGAGGATTAGTGGGAGATTAGCATGGATTTGTCTTATATGAGTGTAATTAGCTTGTAGAGCTCACCGTATGACACCGGAGGCATACGTATACGTATGAGCATGAAGAAAGTTATGAAGAAAATATTTGTAGGGACTTGAAAAATGATTCTGAAGGTATTTCTCAAGAGGAAAATACTTGGAGATATATCGGTGCAATATTTGGGCAGTATTTCTGAAAAGAATCAGAGGGGATCTCTAGGGAAATATTTGTAGGATATTTTGAGGAGTATTTTTGGAAAGAAATAGACCACTATACTTTATTTGTTGATATCAACTCGCAAACAAACATTTTGAAATGAAATTTGAAATTCATTTTGAATTTAGGGCAAGTTTGAGAAAATTTTAGAATTTGAATTTTTGGGATGCTACAGAGCCCGAGTGCTCTGGGGCGGTCGCCAAACCCCGCGGGGCGCAACCTTTGAACCCCTGATCAGTAGGAGGGCTCGGAGCCCGAGTGCTCTAGGGAGGTCGCCGAACCTCACGGGGTGCAACCTTCGAACCCCTGATCAGTAAGAGGGCTCGGGGCCCGTTTCTTTTGCTGCGAAGGGCTCCTTCGAAATGTCCCTTTTCCCGATCCCTGCGGAGAGAGAGAAAGAGAGAGGAAAGGAAGAAAGGAGATATTTCGAAACAGTGGGGCACACCTTTTTTGAGGCAGTCATCATGACGGAGGCGAAACGGCGCCCGCCCGCCTGCTAGAGGGGACGTGAGTCCTGCCAGGGAGTTAATGCGATGGGACGGGCGACTCGCGGGGTATCTATTGCGCGTGCGCGAGTCGTTCGAGGAACGGAAAAACCGTTTTGCCTTCGAGTTTGAAATTCACGAAGGGTTCGGGCGAAGTTTTGGGTGGATTTCGCTCGGGCCTTTATATACCCGGAAGAGGGGCCGACAGTGGTTCTTTACCCTGCCATTTGTGCTTGTCTTCTGCTTTTGTTTTCGCAACCTAAGAGAGTAAATAGAGAAGAGAAAACCGTGCACCTCATCCCCTCCGCTTCTACTGCTTCAGCTCGACGATGGCTGACAAGGCGACCATCATTCCGCCGCGCGACCCGTGGCCTTTCTCCACCGTCACTGTGGAGGACTTGCAGGCCCTTGTTATCGAGGGTTTGCTCCGTCCTCTCTCCGGTGGGCCGCAGCCTGAGTGGTTGGCCCCCGGGAGCGAGGCCGACCCGACTCCACCGCCGGGGTACGTGGTCAGTTTCACCCCCTTCCATGAGCGGGGGTTTGGGATGCTGGCGAACCGCTTCATGCGGGCGCTCCCGCATTACAATGGGGTGGAGCTTCACAACTTCAACCCCAACTCCATCGCGCAGGCGGCTATTTTCGTGGTGGTTTGCGGGGGGTTTCTGGGATTGACCCCCACTGGGACCTGAGGATCCATCTCTTCTCTACGGAGTTCTTCGCCGCGTCGATGGACGTGAAGAAGGTCCGTATGGCGGTGCGGGCTGGCGGCTGCACCCTCCAGCTGAGGCAAGGGCGCGCACAGCAGTACATCCCCGCCTCCCTTGTATCTTTGAACAAGGGGTGGCAGAACCGGTGGTTTTATCTCCGGAACGACGACAGGATGCTTCCGCCGTTTTCTCAACGAGTGGTGACCGCCGCCGGTGATAACTGGCGCTGGGGGGCCACACGCGAGAACCAGGAGAAGCTCCAGCCCATTCTCTGTGCCCTGTAGAAGTTACAAGCCGAGGGCCTCACCGCTGCGGGGTCGTCGCCGCTATCCACCGCTGGAGGGTGCTCCCATTGGCAGAGCGGCGGTTGCGGCTTTCGGAGATGAAGCCGGGGGTTGATTTGGAGGGTTCACGGATGTCCTCGACTCCCCTCTCCGCCGACGACCTCCTCGGACGGGTAGCGGGCACGGTAGGGAGGCTGGACGCTGGCATCCTTAGCCAGCCCTCGATGCGTCCCGACCATGGGTATGTGTCCCTGGTAAGTGTCCGACCCTCCTTCTGTTTTGCGCTGTGTTTCTTACGTCTTTAGTTCTTACTGTTGGGATTTTCGTTCGTCCCCAGGGGTTGACGAATTTTAAACTCTCCCGGCCACCAGTCCCGGAGGACGCGGCGGGCCGTACCGCGCGTAGGCTCGCCGCGGAGAAGGATAAGGAGAGGAAGGACGTGGAAAAGGCCCGAGCTCGCGAGAGGATGCGAGCTCGAGAAGCCTTGGAAAAGCGTCGTCGGAGGCAAGCAAGGGATGGGCTCCCGTTGGAGTCGTCGCCGGACACGCCTAACGATGATGATGATGATGACGAAGACGACGACATGGCGGCTCGGCTTGGCCTCATTCTGAATCCGAGGCTGGGCCAGAGGTCGTCAAGCCAGCTTCTAGGAGGACTGGCGCCACCAGCGTTTGGGGCCGGGACGCCGGGGTCCCAGTCCGAGGAGCGGAGGCGGGCCGAGGGGGTACTTGACCCATTGGCCGAGATAATTGGGGTGACTTCAGGGGGTCAGGCCAAACCGCATGTACCCCAAGAGCAGGCGCCCGTGCCGGCCGTACGGGAAGTTGGTCCCTCGGCTGGCGTGACGTCGCCTGGGCAGGCCGCCCCATCGGCGCCTCGGGCGTCCGAGGCAGAAGCGGCGTCGAAGCCGGCTGCGGGACAACCCTCAGCAGTGCCTGTGGAGACCGGGGCCCGAGGGGTCTCCTCGCAGGCACGATTAGCCTTGCCCTGGAGCGGGTAAGTACCTGAGGGTACCCCTGTTTCAGTTATTTTGCTGTGTGTCTTGAATTTGCCCCTTCTCCCTTTCAGCAAGCGGAGGCAGGGCTCGGCTGGACTGGCCCCCACGAAGGCGCTTAAGACGGGGCTGGCCTCTGCAGCCGGAGTTGCGGCGCGCCACGCTGGTGGGTTGGCCTCCGCGCAAGGCGCCCTCCAGCGGGGGACCCAGGTGGCACGGGCTGTCATGGGGCAAGCCTCCCAG